>JAWNLR010000096.1:127500-1492500 GCA_035042205.1 Drosophila infuscata | reverse complement strand
AAATTGAATATGCGTTACACATTTCAATGGTGTTTGGCAATTTCATTGAATTTGCGTTTTCTTTCCATCTGTGGCATATTAATTTAATATACATGTGTATTTACATTTCCATTTGTATATCTACACATATATATATATATATATATATGTTTGCATATATTCAAATTGTTAAATTTGCATAAGCTGTGCGACGCTTTTGCCGCCTTGGCATCAATTTGGCATCATTTACAGTTGGCAAACATTAACAGGGTTGTCATCATTACACACACACACACTCACACACACACACACACACACACGGAAAAATGAGGGTGCTTACTCAGGCCAAGCACTCCTTGCCAGCCCCATGTTCACCCTGGTGCTTGCTGTCTACTCTTAGTGCTCCACAGACTGGCTGCAGTTTTTCGGATCGGGGCGGACTGCGCATAAAAGTATGCTATGGAAATGTGAGAGGCATCAACGTGTATATGCCCCGGAAAAGCGGAACATCAAAAGACCGCCCACGGCAATTTTCAATTAAAAACGCCTACGCGAGTGCTGCGGAAATTTGTCGGTTTTGTTTTGGTTGAAATGTTGTAAGAATGCTCCTGGGTAGATATCCAGATGGATGATGATGATTCGTTGGTCGTTTGAAGCCCTGTGCTGGGCTGATGGGCTGATGGGGCAGACGAGCAGATGGGAAAAACTGACAGACGCTCGCGGGCACTTTTAAAGTTGTGCCCAGCAAATTTTGTTGATGGCATAACATGAGATTGCACTCAAGATTTGACAATGTGTATCTATGTGTGTGAGTGTGTCTCTGTGTGTGTGTGTGTGTCATTTCACTAGAGTGTGTTAGGAGCCCTAATATGGCCAACAGCTATATGTCAAGCAGGCAGAGAGGAAACAGCAGTTACAACTGCCTCTGCCAAGACAGAACAAGCGAATTTCCTGCCACCGGCTTTCTATGACACAGCCAACTCGAGAGGTGCTTCAAAACGCAGCTAAATGCGGTCGAGTAGATTGTTGTTCTTGTTGCATGTTACACAAGCTTAAGTTGCAGCTGCAGGGTTCCTTAAAACTGCGCTTTAAGCAACAAGACGCTCCCTAGGAATCCATTCCGAATCAAACAAAAGTCAACCACAACCAGACAGTCCAAGCTGCAAAAAGATATTGCAACTAAAGCATTCTAAACCTTGATTCTAGATTCCTTTCATTCCAGATTAGATAATCCTAAATTATACATTTTAGCTTCAAGCTGAGATCAAAGAAAGAATGAAATTAAATAAAACAACAGCAAAATTGATTCATTTCAGATTAAGATGGCTTAATTTAAGATTAGCTTTGTCCAACTCTGCAACAAAGCTGCAAGAAGCAGCTTTGTTGCCACAACGAATTCATATTGTTGATCAGCATCAATCAATCAATCAATCATTAGATCAAATTTATTTAATTTTATCGATAATTTCTCCCATTTTGTGAATATTCCTGGATTCAAGATTTCTTCCTGTCTATTAAAGTAATTCTAGTGAAAGGTCAAATCTTAGCTTTTAGCAGAATACTTAATATATATATTTGTTGTTTTTTTTTTCAACTGTTACTCTTATCTGATCCTTAACAGTCCCGCACATCTCTTGTCTCGAGCTCGGAGGGTGGCATCTTGGCGGAGGGCGAAACATCCAGCGAGGAGAGCTCTCGGGATTCCAGCGACAATTCGCCGCCCTGCGATCTGGGCTTGATGGAGCGACTGCTGCTAACGCATCCAATGTGGTTTCTGCCCGGCATCCAGCGTTCCGGTGCCGTCCATTTGCTCCAGGGCAAGGAGGAAGGGGTGAGTGCAATTTTTTGGAATTTATGGATTACGTTAAATGAGACAATTGCTGCTGGCGTCTGCACAATCTGCAAATAAACAAATGCGGCCAATCGCTCGATTAAATCAGCAAACACATTTGACCACAAAATTTGCACGCAATTTGTAGCCAAAAAGAAAAACGAGTCAAATAAATAAATAATAGCAACAAAAAACGGGCGCATTTCCATCTACAAATTGCAATCAATTAACGTAAATCAGAAATGTGTGTTGTAGGTGGGGATGGGGGACGTGGGACGGGGGGTTGGGGGATGGGGGTGGATGAATAGGGATTTGCAGTGCGTGTCGTCCTGGACAAATAAATACACACACACACACACAGATTCATTAATATGACGACAGCGACAACAATGCGAAGCCCTTTTAATTGTAAATGTATAAAGATAAACAAAGAAATGTTGCCAGCAGTGGACCGACCAGGACCGTCCAGGATGCCAGAATGCCAGGACTCGCTCTGCTGCGCTTGCAAATTCATTGAAATTTATCTGGCAGACAACGCTGTGGCACACTGGAGGGGGGAGGGGGGGAGGGGCGGCAACGCGGCCAAATGGGCTGCATGACAAAAGGCGACGCGAGACAAAAGCCAGCGAAATGGGATTCACATAGGACCAACAGGACGAAGGACGCAGGAGGTGGGAGGTGGGAGGTGGGATGAGGTAAATGTAGCTGTTGGTTTGGTTGCTGGTCATTTTGTGATTCAAGGCGCTTTTTTGCATAGACAATTGAAATTACGACGAGCGAAACAGGAGAAACGCCCAACAAATTGTACAGATTCAATAAGTTTGCCAGCCGGACCAAGTCGCTGCTGTCGTGTCCTTCTCAGCAATTATCACGTGTACAGCAGGCAACCAGACAGACAGACAGACAGACAGACATAGACAGGCTGAGAGGCTGACTGTCTGGCAATCCTGGATAGCCGGCAAATACATGGATTGAATGAATGGTTCATCGAATCGCTCGAATGCCAACTAAATTGCTTGCCATTTATTTAGCCTGAGGCGCACTTTAGTCAAAAAGGGGGCGTGGCGTCACAAATGCAACACGAATTGAATATATATTGAATACATATTCATTTACTCATAGTCTGTATATTTTTGAATATTCATAAAAAGCAAAGCAGCCACAATCCTAGAATGCTGTATATTATATAATATTAGATATGCATATAACTTATATATATATAAATATGTATACATATACGAACACTATATACATATATATATATCATATATGCACATAAATTTCATATATATTTATTTATTTTCTCATAATTTTAATCAAATCAAAAGTTTCTTCAACAAATGCAATTATTTGACAAAACTCAAGAATTAAAATTCAAGTTTTGGCTCTGAATATTCTCAGCTTTGTTAACTTGTTTTTTGTTGAAGGCCTTCAGCTACCTGAATGCATGGGCCATTACAAAAAAAGGCACAAAATCATGCAACGCAAAATTTCAATTACGAACTTTGTGTGAGTTTTGCCTGAATTGTGAATGCGAAACTTTAAATTGTCGAGCACTTTGCATTGTGGACGTGGCACGCGACGACGACGAGGTCCTTGCAGTCCTTGAGGGGCACTACAGCATCGGAGAGCGGAACAAGCTGAATAAAAAAAAAAAAATGTGAAAAGCGTTTTTCAGCTCGGCAATTTTCAATTGTCGAACGCTTCGCAACAATGGGGCATTGATTGCTGCAACTGGCAACGCGGTGGGGCGGGGCGGGGCGGGGGTGTTGCAGAAAACTTTCTACTTTTTGCCAACTGTCTGCGCCTTCAGCCTGTCTCTCTCCCACTCTCCCTCTCTCTTGCTCACTCTCGTTTTCTTGGCAATTGAAACGCTAATTGCATGCGTCAGCGTCGACGTCGCTGCCGGCAATTACACGCACCATCACTATATTTACTGGCTACTGCCGCACCACCCAGCACCACCATGCAACACACCACTCGAATCCGCATGGGTTGCAGCAGTTGCTACGCATTTGTTTATGCGTTTAATAAAAAAGTATTTGCATAATTGAAATTGAAATTGAAGCAGCCGCTTCTAGTGGCTAACAATCTGGCCCAAACCACATCCGTAACGGGTGGTGCCCCCCCTCCCCCCCCCCCTTCTAGCGGGGGTTGGTTGTGACCCTCTGTATAAACTGCATTGGTAAATGTTTGTAATTAAAAATCAATCAATATGTGTTTGAGCTGCGAATGCGGCTACGTTTCTGCCCATTTGTGGCAACACATGTGGCTGCAACAACAATAACAACAACAACAACAGCAAGTACAACTTCCGCCGTTAGCTTTGGTCCATTTGCCTGCCTGGTATTTTAATTACTTGTTTTTGCCGGCTATCCTCCATTTCCATCTGTCGATTTCCTTCCATTCTTGTTTTTTTCCTCTGCACTCCACGCGACTCAATCAATCATAAACAGCTTTCGGAGCAGGAGCTGAAAGTTGAAACCTGGTGAACTTGCCCTGAGCTGCCCCTGGTGGTCACATGTGCGTGCAGCTTGTTGTTGTTGTTGTTGTTTTTTTTTTTTCTGTGTTTGTTGTCGTTCTTACTTCCTGCCCCATGAAATGGACACAGAATGATGAATACATGGATGAGGCTTCAAGTTGCATATGACAGCTTAAAGCAGACATTTTCAGCTCTGCCACAGCATTGAGGAGTCCATCTATCTGCAAGCCTCACTTATTCAGTGTTTTTAACAAAAATTCATTTTCGCCTCTTCCAAATGAAAAACACACATTTTTTCTTCGGTTTGTTTTTTTTGTTTTGTGTATATTATAAATTACAGGGTATCTGCTAGTCGCGCATCTAAGCTGCTGTACACATTTTTTTTTTGTTGCTCGTCCATTTGGCGTCATTTGGACTTGTTATGCTGACCACAAAATGTAATTAGCACCAAATGTTGGATGATGGTTGCTGAATGGTGAATGGTGAATGGTAAATGATGAAGGTACCATGTGTGCATCAAGCCAAAAGTTTAGCCAACCAGCAGCCAACTCATCATTAGCCATTTTAGGTGGGGCATGCACCACATGACGTATGCGCAATATTCAACTATTTGTGGCTGCATTTTTTGCAAAAGAAAAGCCTTAATTTTATTTGTATTTTGATTTATGCGTCAGTTGCATTCGAGCCCCAAATGAAGTTGTTAAGCTGCAGCCAAAGCCAAATGCATGAACCTGCCACCTGCCACATGCCCCATGCCCCCTGCTCTGCCACTGTTATGCTTTGGCTGCTTAAATGGCCAATAGACAAGCGAACAAAGCAATCAAATTGAAATTTTTTTTCCAGCCATTTCCGAACCTTGTCGCTTGCCATGTGTGTTGAATGTGTCAAGCGGATTGGGTGCGGATGGGTGACGACCGGAGTTAGGCAGCTTACATGCCAAAAAGTCAGCAAAAATAAGAAAAGCAAAAAAAAAAAATGTAGCAACAGCCAAAATGAAAGAAACAGTAACAGGCAGCCCACATAGGCGCAGACAGTTTTTATTTATCACCCGCAGTGCAGGGTATCAACGAAGCGGGTATTAAGGAAGGGCGGACAGACCCAGCCAGTGGTTAGAGTATGCCATCAACAACAGAAGCAGCAGCAGCAGCAGTGGCAGCAACAGAAGCAGCAGCAGCAGCAGTGGCAGCAACATCAGCAGTGGCAGCAGCAGAAGCAGCAGCAGTGGCAGCCACAGCCACAGCTGATGAACGATAAGGCCGCAGACAGCTGCAGAGTGGGTGTGCGCGTGTGTGTGTGTGTGTGTGTGTGTGTAGAGATATTCACACATTTGGGGGTAAGACCAGATGACAACCAGAGCCAAAAAGGGTTGCAAGCGGAGCGACACCATTGAAACATTGAGAGACAAACCCTAACCACAACTAAGTAGGGAGCTCAATCGAACAGCACTCATAAGTTGGATAGTTAACATTGCCATAAACACTGCTGGAGCATTGCCAACTTATGTGTGTGTGTGTGTGTGTGTGTATCTATTATGGAAGTCCTGGCAGGATGAGGCCAGAGAGAACAGCACGTTTGCTGTCAGAGAGTTAGAATGAGACACGACTTCATTTGAGACGAGCAGCGACAAAAACAACTCATCTTCTTTCGCTGGCAATTCAATTCAGGCTCACACATTTAACTTATGCCCTTTTTTTTAGTGAGAGAGAAAATTACAAATTAATGTTTTATAGCCATTAAATAGATTGATTAAAGTTTAAATACAATTCCTATAAAAAAAAATAATTAAAAAAGGGAGAAAATCTAGGATAAATTCTCAGTTGAAGAGAAAATCAGATTTCGCATAAAATTTGTTTTGATTTTAATCCAAAATCAATATCGAAAGCAGTACAGTTATATTACAACTATCCTTATATACATATATATATCCATTATATCCACTGTTATTAATCAACCCAAGCAACCTGGCTGTGTCAAGAATTAAGAAGCATCCAATGTGCATCGCTCTTCTTGGCTAACCTTACCTAAATAACTGAAGATACTCAAAGCAAATCTGTGTTATTTAAAAAAAAATAATTGCTATATTTTTTTAGAAGTAGGTGCAGTTTAATAGATGTATTTTATTAAGTGTGCTTTAAGAACTCGTTTTGCATTCAGCTTTAAATATTAAATTTTCAATTAAAATGTTGAATGTGTCACACGTGGCGTATGCGTAACTCGACAACGACGACAACTGCAGAGGGGAGCTGTCTGAATGCATTTTGGCTATACTCATTCAACAACAACAACAACAACAAGGACATGGACATGGACATGAACATGAACAAGGACAACTACCAGCAGCTGCAGCAGCGATGGCTGGCGACACATTGTGCTAATGAATTATTAACAAAATGTATAATTGAAAGCCGTTTGGCAAATGAGTTTAATGCACCCAGAAACAAAAATGTGTATGTGTGTGTGTGTGGGTGTGTGTGTGTGGGTGTGGGTGTGTGCGTCTGATGAAGCCCATGATGAAAAGGCGAAATTAAAAACGAAAGCCCCGAACGAAACCAACGGAAATCAAGGCAATGGGGTTTCATTCACTTGAATTGGAAGGGGATGGGTGGATAGGGAATGGGGAATGGGGATGGGGATTGAGAATGGGAACAGCGACCGGCTGACTCTTGAACTGTGCAACGAAAGCCGCTTAGTGGCCAATGCAATGATGGAAGAGTGAAAGAGCGTGTGTGCTGTGGTGCGGGGATGGGAGCTTAGCGGTTTGGATGGAGTGGGCTGTGACAGAAGAGAGGTCAGCCAAGTGGACAGTAAAAGGCAAATGAGAAGGCACTGATCCCAACCAATCCAATCCAACTGACTGCAGCAAAGACCAAGAACAAGTGAGAGATAGACAAAGAGAGAGAGAGAGAGAGAGAGAGAGTCCATTGTTGGACTTTGGCTTCAAATTCAATTTGCTATGCAAAGAAAGCAAATCACAAGTAAAACAAAAAAATAAAAAATAAAAAACAAAAAACAAAAAACCATCCAAATGAATGTCAATGAAATGCAAATGGTGAAAAGTAAGCGATGGTAAAAAGTAAGCAATGTGGAATGGGGTCTGCAGTGAGGGTTGATAACCAATGCCAACCAACCCATCCCCCCCCCCCCCCACACGTTGCCTCGCGTTGTCTAGAGAGATGAAGTAGACGTCTGCCAGGCCACATGCCACATGCCACACACAAATCGCCATTCTCGCTGCTCACATTACCAATTTGAATAAAATATGAGATTTTTATGATACTTATAAAGAGTATGGTTGGCGAGCGGGGCATGATCTGGGGTCTGGTGTGTGGGGGGTGTGGGGTTTTAGGGTTCTTTAGGATTGAGAAGCGGGTCCGCCTAATGCTGTCAGCAACTGGGCTGCGGTCGCTTTTTCTAATGGCTGGCCAATGGCTTCATAATAGAGGTCCACTTCTGCTGCACAGTTGGAGTCGCTTCTTGGCATAATTTCATTATTTTATGCAGTTCTCATTCTTATTATCGTTATTTTGTTGCTGCTGTTGTTGTTGTTGTTGTTGTTGTTGTCCTTTTCCTGCCTGGTCCGTGACGCCTAACCACACAAACCGCCGACACTCATTAGGCGGCTGTGTGTCTCCCTTGGGCTGGTGTTGCCTGGTGTTAAGTTGCTGCGTATAACAGCGCATCCCCCTAGTTGTCCTTGCCACAAAGGATGGCTGCCTGTTGGTGGTGTCCATTTCAAGTTTTCAAATTATATGCAAACGTTGCTTTAGAGCATTGAGCGCTTTTAAATTATTCCCCATTCTTTTTTGTTTATCAAGCTACTGGCTTCACTGGCTATTGAAGTACACATCAAAACTGCCACTTTTCATCCAAAATTGTACTATTTTTTTAAAAAATGGGCGTGGCTGCAGTTACACAAACTAGAGTCTATCCAAGCTAAAAATACCAATAACTGGCTTATGCTACCCATATAATCAAAACTAGAGCAGAGTTATGGCTTATAAATAAAATTTAATTAATTAATATTATATTATATATATTATAATAATTATATTTTGTAGCTTAGAAAAAATTGTGGCAATATTCAATTGATTCATTCGTAGCAAGATTAAACTCCAAAGGGTAGTTTCTTAATTCAAAGTCAACTGCATCAAATCAATTTTTGTCTGTCTTGTGCAACAAATGCAGGCTGCCTACCACAAACAGCAACACACACACACACACACACACACACACTAAGCCCGGCCCATTGATAAGGCTTGCCAGTGGCCAATTGCAATAGTCGCAATGACCATGTTCCATTTGGTCGCTTCATTGCAACCGGATGCCATTAAGATGTCAAGATTTGATGTCAGTCATTTTGATGTGCCACACATCGGTCTCATGCCGCACAAAAGTACAACTTGAAGCATGATTTGATGATTATAGACTAGACTTGGCGCTCGAGCGAGCGCAACGAGTCTATTTGCGGGCCAAAACTTGATTACGACATATACCAATAGACGGTAGACGGCCAAAAGGGACTGGGATGCACTTTCGATTCATGGCCAGAGACCGCAAAACGGGCAGACAGACCAAAACAGACGAGGCGCAGACGATGGGGCAGCAACAGCAGCAGCAGCAACAGCAGCTGTGGCACGTATACCGCATAGTGAAGGACAACAACAACAACAACAAATGGGCCCTGAGGCCAACTGGTGCCAGAAAAGGGGTGACGCTGCGGACAATTTTCAGCTAGCAGCAGAGTGGCCCAAAGGCAAATGCGCTAAAAATAGTCGAGAAATGGAAACCGGAAATGTTGTTACAACAACAACGAAAAAAAATAGAAAAAATAGAAAAAAATAAACAGACGAAGAAAAGTGCATTTGCTGCCGGAAATGGGCGCAAATGTGACAACGACAGCGACAAGGACAACGACAAGGACGCTGAAGGGGTGGGGGCTTGCAGGCGAGTGTAGTGGTGTGCGTGTGTGTGCGTGTGTGTGTGTGTGTGTGATTTGTGTGCTGTGCAATAATTTACATGCAATTAAATACAAAATCAAATGCAAAACACAAGCCACAAATCACTTTCGCCTTGCTGCAGACATACTGAGCGAAACAGTGTTGGCAAACGTAATGAGTATTTTCATTTGCACAATTTAAGAGCACTCAGAAAAAAAGCGCACTCACTTTTATAATGCATTTTTAAATATAAGAAAGCATTTTTCGCAAAAATATTAATTTTTTTAGAAACATTTTTTATTCTTAAATTTTCAACACTTACTTTCGAAATAATAATGAAGTGAGAAACCATTGGAGATTTTCTTTGAGTGTAGAAATGGTTGCTGGGCACACAACGTCCGAGAATTGTCGAATCGACAATAGACAGTCGGACAGGCGGACGTAGACTTGCTTGTTTGTTTCTCGCCTTGTCACATTGCAAAACATTTAAATTTACGAGACACGCCCACCAGTCACTGAAACCGTTAAACGCCTCTATTTTGTGGGTGTGATCGGGGGGGGGAAATGTGAAAAGTGCAAGTAAAATCGTTGGTATGCTAGATTTTAGGTTGCGCCTTGGGGACAGGGGGAGGGTGGCGGGCAGGAGTAGGAGGATGAGGAGGAGGAGGAGCAGCAGCTGCAGCAGCAGACGACAGTCAGTCAGTCAACGAACTGTTAAGTGAAAATGCATTTGGAAATGCAAAGGGAGTGAAATGCATTTCTAGGGTTTCCTTTTTCGTCTGAGCGTTAAAAAGCCGTTGCACCTGCCTAAGTATGTCTGCGCATCTGTGTGTGTGTGCGAGTGTGTGTGTGAGTGTGCGTGTGTAAGCCAATACAATGAAGTGGGCGTGTCAGCACGCCCTCTTACATTTGCTGTGGCCAAAAGCCAATTGATTGCAACTATTGTTTGAGCTGCAAACAATGCTCTTGATTTACACAACCCACATACATATATACATACATATACATATATATCTATATATATATGTATATTTATATACAGTGGCTCACATAGGATTCTGCCCAGTGCCTAGCAAAAAATTTAAAGTGCTATAAAGTTTAAACAAGGAAACAAATTCAAAATGTTTAAATGCCAATTTGTTTAATGTTATATCACATTTGAAAAACAAACTTTAGTGTTAATTATAATATTAATCAATTAATTAAGATAAGTCAAAAACTGAAAACATATTCCAAATATATGTTCAGTCTTAAAAAATTAACATATTTGACGTATAAAAGCTTAAATAATAAAGTTAATACTTAATATGATATTATTTAGTCTTAACAACTTCCCTTAACCTATTATTCTTTGAAGATACCAGCTTCGAAGTAGTTTTGCGTAACGTCATCCTAATCCCTTTATTTTTTTCGCTTACAATGGGCTTCTTCGGTGGTACTCGGGCATTGAAGTCATGGTTGCGCAGAACCCGGCGCACAGTTTCCACACTGCACCTCTTCCCCATTTCATCCTGCACCTGTTGAGTCAGTTTTGGAGCCGATAGCATTGGATTTTCCCTTATTTTCCTGATGATCCTCCGCTCGTCCTGCTCGGTGAAAATTTTTTTTGGTCCCATTACGGCCTTGTCCTCTATCCGATTTTCGTCCACAAAGCGCCAAATGATGTTGGACACAGTTGACTTGACTAGATTGACCATTTCAGCTATTTGGCGATGTGAATATCCATTTTTGAAGTGTTCCAGGACGAGTTTCCGTTGCTCAATGGTAGTCCGTTTGCCCATTGTCCTTGTAGGCTTGTTCCACTCGAGATGTAGAATATAACTAAACTGACTATGAAGGATTGGTCTATTTATACCGAAAAAAATCAACTTTAGGTCAAAAAATCCGGATTTTATGGCACCCAGGTGTCCATAAAGTACCTGGGCAGAAAGTTTGTGACCTATAATTTAGGTACTTTTTTACATAACCCGACCTAGTGGGTGGGGAAATCCCAATTTTTTAGGGTCATATATTAATTTTTGTGGTTAATATATGTACCTGCCATGGGTCTTTGGAATTTTTGAAAAATATTACATAATTACTTTATGGCAGGCAATTAAAATTGGTGCTAGGCACTGGGCAGAATCCTATGTGAGCCACTGTATATAATATGCATCTGCATACACTGTAGAAAAAAAGGCCTGACTTTTACATTTAAACTAAGTGCTTTTGTCATGTCAAGTAAACATTTTGAATGCGTTTTCTTGCCACTTGCAACCAGCTGAACTCGAGTTGAATTTTGTGTCCTCCACTTGGAAAGCACTGAATCATTTTCTCACAGTGTATTTGAGTATTTTATTTGGATATATTGAAATGCAAGCTGGTTGGCCTTTTAATACTGTTACGCCTTTTTATTGTTAGCCGTATACGCTTCAATTTGTCAAGGCGTCCATAAAATGCAGACACAAAAACACACACACACTCGCCCCATCTCTCTCTCTCTCTCTCTCTCTTTCGCTCTCTTTCGCTCTTTCGCTGTGTGCCGGGACTTTGGTGGCTTCATCCTTTGTGCATTTTTGGTTGGCTTGAAGCTTGTTAAGACATTTTTATGCTCGCTTTTGTCCTTCGCAAATTGCATTTCCGTGACGGGTCAGCTCAATTGCCTCGCAGCCCCTCGCACCCACCCCGTAGCTGACCACATTATTGAATCAATGTATAATGGCTCTTTCACTCTATCTGCAGCTCGTTTTAAATAAGACTTCATCCTCCCTCACCCAAAACATCATCTCATCGTCCTGTGCAACGTGTACACATTGTCCTTGCTACAACAGTTTGTCGTCTCCATGTAATAAAATCAACAGCCGAAAAGAATTCTTTAAAAACGTTGCAATGCAGCCAAATCAAATAAGCGTTCTCCCTAAATATATATATATATATATCATCATATCAAGGAGTGTGTGTGTGTGTGCGTGTGTGTATTTGTGTGTATCTATTTTTTTTTTTTTGTTATCTTCTCCGCCGCTTTTTGCTTTCCACTGCTTATTGAAAATTGCGCTCAGCTCGCACAGAAATCATAAACAACGCCGCGGGGCGTCCATATTCGTTTTCAAACACCCCACACCCACCCCCCTCCCACCCCTCGTCACATTGCTGTGCATGCCCCATGGCCTCTTCTGTTCTGCAGCTAGAAAACGCCACCCGCTTCACTTGGCATTTATTGAAATCTGAAAAAAATATAATTGCATACTTTTAGGGTTGCTCAGAAAAATGTAAAAGCATACAAAACACACACACACACGCACATATCAAGCATATACATATATACTACACTCAGATGGAAAGATGGAAAAATCTCGAGTTTCTTAAATCCCTTCAATAAAGAAGCCAAGTCTGTAAAATAATGCAAAAGATTCGATCGCTGGACGAATATTTCTTTGGTGTTTACCAGAAAGGCTTTAACCAGGCTTTAACATATGTATCTGCTCGTGTGACATGAATCCTTAAAGGTGTTTTACATGCAAAACTGTCCCACAAATTGAATATTTACATTTGACAAAATTCTAGGTTCCAAACTCGGGAATCATTTGAAATATTATCTAAAAGTTCTCATAACTGCAAAAAAACCAAAACCCACAAAATGCTTTTGCAAAGCGAGTTTAAATGATGCAAAACTCATCAATCGCACTAACATTTTATATAGGAACTCGATCCCACTTCCGTAAAAATATATACAAATATATATATACGAGGGTGGTTTGATGAGTACCTGACCTACATAAGAAAAACGAAAATTTTTGGAAAAATTATTTTTTATTTTTCAATATAATCCCCTTTCAGCTCTACACATTTATTCCAGCGATGCTCCAACTTTTTTATCCCCTCTAAAAAATATGATTTCTGTAGATCCGCAAAATACGTCTCCGTAGTGGCAATAACCTCCTCGTTCGACCGAAATTTCTGCCCAGCGATTGACTTTTTCAAATTTGGGAACAAGAAAAAGTCGCAAGGGGCCAAATCCGGAGAATAAGGTGGATGGGGCAGCAGTTCGTAGCGTAATTCGACCAATTTGGCCTGGGCGACGCCGGAGGTGTGAGCGGGAGCGTTATCATGGTGGAAGAGCACTTTCTTCTTCACCAAATGGGGCCGTTTCTTCTTCAACTCGGCGTCAAATCTTCCCAATAGTTAGGCATAGTAGAGCCCTGTAATCGTTCTTCCCTTCTCTAGGTAATCTATGAGGATAATACCTTTCGAATCCCAGAAAACCGTGGCCATCACCTTTCCGGCCAATGGAACAGTTTTCGCCTTCTTCGGGGCAGATTCGCCAGGTGAAGTCCACTGTTTCGACTGTTCTTTGGTCTCTGGTGTGTACCAGTGAATCCATGTTTCGTCAACAGTCACGAATCGACGCAAAAATTCCTTCGGATTACGCTTTAACAGCGCCAAACCATGCTCCGAAGTGGTCACGCGGTTGCGCTTATTGTCTGGTGTGAGCAAACGCGGCACCCATCGCGCCGATAGCTTTCTCATACCCAATATTTCATGTAGGACATGAAACACTCGTTCTGTTGAGATGCCTACTGTCTCAGCTAACTCGCGCACCTTCAACCGGCGGTCTGACAATACCAGATCATGTATTTTCTTCACTTTATCCTCCGTGGTTGCTGTTTTCGGGCCACCTGGTCGTGGCTCATCAAAAACGGACGTGCGACCACGTTGAAACTCACTAAACCAATTTTTGACGGTGGTCATCGAAGGAGCAGAGTCACCGTACACAGTATCCAAGCGTTCTTTGATTTCACTGCGTGATTTCCCCTCCAAAAAGAAGAATCGAATCACCGACCGATATTGCTCTTTTTCCATTTTTCTAAAATGCGTGGACACGACTGCTTTGACACGTGGTGAAAACAAAACTAAAAGTCCGATTTGACTGAAATTTTCACTGTGGCTGTTTAGGTTTATGTACTATACGATAGTCACGTCATATTGCAATAGTGGCGCCATCTGGCGTCAAGGTCAGGTACTCATCAAACCACCCTCGTAGATCTGTAGGACACAGTAAAGAATGTATTGGCCGACGGGCAAGCAAGATTGGCGGCAGAGAGACCCCTAATAGGCATTGGAAGACACACAATACGGCAGGAACTTAGAAACGAAGAAAGACAGAGGAGACAGCGGAGCTGGGCAGAGACACCAGGACTCCGAAAAGCCAGATGTCTTTTGGGTGGCTATAATCAGAAGCGATTTAAGCAGCTGATAATTATGAGTAAAAATAATCTTAGAATACTCACTGACGGGACACTGTAGGCTAAGAAGTCACCTAGCCAAGCTAGGAATAATAAGTAGTGGACTCTGCAGGTTCTGCGAATGTGAGGAGGAATCCTCAATGCACATCCTAGCAGAGTGTGTCGCCTTAGCGAGGAAAAGATGTAGCAACCAAGGAACGCACGTCATGAAAACCAATGACATAGTAGCCCTCAACCCAATAAAGATTCTAGCATTTGAGTTGATGGAGGAGCTTTAAGCCCAGAAGGGGGCACAATAGATCTATCGGGTCGCAGTGCACACACCCCCAACTTAATAATAATAATAATATAGATCTGTAGCACATTAAGCTAGGAACTTTTGTATCCAGATCACAATTTGACAACAATTGATATCAACAGCATCCAACTTATGACAATGCTTGAATATATATTTAAATAACATTAAATTTTGTTTACGTAGTTTTTATTTTTTTCAATTTGACCCCATAAAGTATATATATATATATATATATATATATATATATGTATATCATATATATATATACATTGGAACAGCGGCTGGGACAAATCATTACTTGTGCGTGACTTTAAGTAAAGCGCTCATTATGAAAACTTTTTGCTGGCGATTAACCAAAATGGCAATGGAAGGATGGTCCTGGCTAAGGCGGTGCCACTGTTGCTGCTAGTGGACACCGCACTGCTGCCACTTGACCAAGTCAGAGTTTGAGGGCTGCCAGCACTTGCCACACGACTTGGCTGCGTTTTGTCGCAGCGTCTGCAAAGTTTTCCCAGCCCAGTCAGGACAAAAGTACGCACAGACAGAGTGGTCGGAGGGAGTGGTCGGAGAGGGGGGTGGCTTAACAATGCAAAGGCATTGCATACTTGGAGGCGCCACGGCGTATGGAATACCAATTTATCATTTATCATTGTTTTTTGTGAAATGGAAAATGGGAAATGGGAAATTTATGTGCGCACATTTTTAACGCAACATTTAACGCGATGTGAAAGCGTGGAGCGGGAAGAAGGGGGCTGGGGGGAAGAGGGATGGGGTGGGGGTTTAAGGGTATGCCAAACAAAACGGAAGTCGCCGTGAAAAGGCATCATCAAAAAGCGCTGATTTACGTGGCAGGCAGCCTTATGACTGACAACAACAACAACAACAGCTCACTCAGCCAGCTGCTTACTCATGCTTTCTCTTTCTCTCTTTTACTCTCTCTCTCTCTGTCTCTCTTTGTCTCTCTCTATCTCAATATCTCTTTATAGACATTCATTGTACGTGGTTCGAGTCAGCCAAACACGATGGCTGTTTCAGTGCGTCTGCCACAGGATACGGGTCCTTATATCGAACACTATCTGATCCAATCGCAGGAGAACAAACTGAGCTTAGAAAGTTCACGCTTCAAGTTTGGTTCGATCCCAGAGCTGATTTCCCACTATGCCCAGTGCTGTGATGAGCTGCCCGTGCAGCTGATGCTGCCACGCGTGCTGCGGGAGGCAAACAACCGCAAGAAGCTCTCCTCGCTGGCGCTGCTTGGCCAGGAATTCTGGAGCTATGCCAGCAGTTCCGCTGTGCTGGGACCGCCCCTTGCCATTGCCAAACCGATCAACAATACAACGGATCAGCAGCAGCAGCAGCAGCAACAGCAGCTGCTGGATGCCAAATCACCATTATCACTCACAGAGACCAGCGGATTGGGCACCGCAACATTTTTCAGCGATGCTGGTTGCATGCCCAGCAGCAAGCTGCCCGCTGTGGCGCCGCCGCAGCCAACGACAAACCTGTTCAGCCCAACGGGCAGCGGTCATCTGTTGGGGGGTTTCTTCAGCCCGGCTGGGACACCCTCGGACACCAACTCGAGCATGAGCTCTTTCACAACAAGCGGCGGGCAGCACATGCAGCTGCTGAGTCCCAATTCCGTGGACTCTGTCATTTTGACCATGTCACCGGTGGATGCGCTGGGTTATCTGCCGGGCGGCGCTGCCTTGGAACAGCAACAACAACAACAGCAGCAGCAGCAACCATTGCAGCTAACGCACGGCAGCAACAATCTGAGCACCTTCAAGACGAACTCAGCAAGCAGTGCGGAATTTGAGCAAGTGCGTCCGCAGAGGCCAAAGCCGCCGAACACATTGAATCTCAAGCCGCCGGCGCCGCCAATGCGCTGGTCCAAACCCCATTCACCGGATCAGCTGAGCAACAGCAATTTCACAGTGACCACAACGGTCACATTCTCCATGGAGAACAACAATGGCGGCAACAGTGGCAGTGGCAGTGGCATCAACAGCAACAGCAACATCAATAATAATTCAACTGCCAAACCAAATCCGGCACAGTTTGTGGAAGTAACAACGCCAGCGTCAAGCAATCCCTTCAATGCCCTACTCAATTCACAGGCCAGCACCAGCACGTTCCAGACCTTTGCGAAACGTCTATCGCCCGAAGGCGAATGCAAGGATACCCTCTCATCGCAGGGCTCCTCCTCCAATGGTAGCCACTGGCAAAATCAGTCGCAATCGCAGTCGCAGTCCAGCCGCGACTCGAGTCACAGCCAACGCAAGATGCCATCCCCGATGACGCCCAATGGCGTTGGCATTCTGCCAGGGATTGGCAGCAGCAGCAGCAGCAAGTCCCGCAAATCTCGCATACGCAAGGAATCCAAACACTACCAGGAGTCGGACATATTGGAGAGCCCCCCAGCACAGTACTGTGCCAGTACTCTCAGTGACAAGATTAGCGACTACGAAGACGTCTGGTCAGCAGATCCCAGCGATCGAGCCAGTCTGCTCACCAGCTTCAAGCCGGGCCTCGACAATCATAGCGGCGTGCTCAATCGACGACCCGATCTCCTGGCCGAGACACGTAAGTACAGCTTAAGTTTTGGTCTCCAACAAAATGCCATTTTGATTAAAAGTGCTGCTAGATAAACAATTCTCAGCCTTTGGCGAATCGACGCCAAATCAAATCCTTTGCTATAAGGAATATCCTATCAATTTAATGGGTGATTGTTACTCGGCTCGCGGTTAAGTTTTAAACATAAAACAAAACATTGGTATTGGAAAATCTGAGATCTTTTTAAGAATTGTGGACTTTAATTTAAAGTTGATAATTTGTATACCCATTGAAAATGGGTAAAAAGAGTTTTGATATGTGCAAATGCATGTAACAGGCAGAAGGAAGCATCTCCGACTCCATAAAGTATATACACACATATGTATATTCTTGATCAAGACCAACAGCCGAGTCGATATCCGTCCGTCTGTCTGTATGAACACGCAGATCTCAGAGACTTTAAGAGCGAGAGACTCTAATATTTGAATATAGGTTCTCGTATACCAGGTGCAGATAAATTCTGCTTTATTTTACCGATAACAGCCTCCGCTTCGCGATTAACGATACATTTCGAATTCTGATAGCAATAAATTACACAAATTAAAAGGTACATATTATCGATCAACTGCCAACATTTCATCAAGATCGGATAAGAAGCACCCAAGTTATATGTTCCCATATTGATCTCATTTCTATCAGCCGCCGCAAGCATTTTCTATATACATATAATTTGGTGAGCGCATGTGTGAGAAAGAGATGTCACGATATTCGACTTTAGTTTTAATTATAATATTAATCAATTAATTAAAATAAGTCAAAAACTGAAAACATATTTAAAATATATGTTAAATCTTATTTGGAACAGTCTTAAAAAATTAACATATTTGACGTATAAAAGCTTAAATAATAAAGTTAATACTTAATATGATATTATTTAGTCTTAACAACTTCCCTTAACCTATTATTCTTTGAAGATACCAGCTTCCGGGTAGTTGGTGGGCTGATCTTGCTCTTCTGTGTTCCGGAACTCCAAATCTTTGTCGAAGTAGTTTTGCGTAACGTCATCCTAGTCCCTTTATTTTTTACGCTTACAATGGGCTTCTTCTGTTGTACGCGAGCAATGAAGCCATGTTTGCGCAGAACATTGCGCACCGTTGCCACAGAGCACTTTTTCCCCATTTCATCCTGCACTTGTTGAGTAAGTTTCGGTGCCGATAGCATTGGATTTTTCCTTATTTTCCAGATGATCATCCGCTCTTCCTTTTCGGTGAAAATCTTGTTTGGTGCCTTTCTGCCCTTGTTCTCTATCCGATTTTCGTCCACGAAGCGCCGAATGATGTGGAATACAGTTGACTTGCTTAGATTAACCATTTCAGCTATTTGTCTATGTGAATATCCGATCTTGAAGTGTTCCAGGATGAGTTTCCGTTGTTCAATGGTAGTCCGTTTGCCCATGGTCCTAGTTGGTTGTTTGCGCCCGAGATGCTGAATGTAACTAAGCTGACTACGAAGGATTGGTCTATTTATACCGAAAATATTCAACCTATCGAGAAAAAATCCGGGTTTTATGGCACCCAGGTGTTCATAATGTAACTGTTAAAAAAAATCGGTGACCATTTACATAACCCGTTAGGTCGGTTGGGAAACCACAGTTTATTAGGGTCATATATTCATTTTTGCCATCGGTCCTTGGAATTTTTGTCAACCAAAAATATGAATTGCCTGCCATAAACTAATTATGCATTATTTTTCAAAAATTCCAAAAACCGATGGCAGGTACCGCTAATCTGGTATCAAACCGTTCGCACCCACGCATGCAGGGTCATAAAAGGCTGGGTGTTGCATCTACCCGCGAGTTGCCGCAGCGAAGTCAAGTGAATTGATGACCTGCGTTCGCTGCTCGACACACGAACCGCTGTCCAGTCTCTGAAAAAGATCTGATGCACTTTCTTGTCGATTTGACGCCTCTATGTGTTGATTGCTTAGTGCAGGTACATATGTTAACCACCAATATGTACATATGACCCTAATAAACAGGGGTTTCCCCACCGACCTAGCGGGTTATGCAAAATAGTACCCAAATTTATGGTCATTTATTTTTTTACAGTTACATTATGAACACCTGGGTGCCATAAAACCCGGATTTTTTCCTCGATAGGTTGAATATTTTCTGTATAAATAGATCAATCCTTCGTAGTCAGCTTAGTAACATTCTGCATCTCGGGTGCAACCAAGTACTATGGGCAAACGGACTACCATTGAACAAAGGAAACTCATCCTGGAACACTTCAACAATGGAAACTCACATCGCCAAATAGCAGAAATGGTCAATCTAAAAGCCTCAACTGTATTCTATATCATTCGGCGCTTCATGGACGAAAATCGGATAGAGGACAAGGGCAGAAAAGCACCAAACAAGATTTTCACCGAGCAGGAAGAGCGGAGGATCATTAGGAAAATAAGGGAAAATCCAAAGCTATCGGCACCAAAACTGACTCAACAGGTGCAGGATGAACTGGGGAAAAAGTGCTGTGTGCAAACTGTGCGCAGGGTTCTGCGCAACCATGGCTTCAATGCCCGAGTACCACCGAAGAAACCCATTGTAAGCGTAAAAAATAAAGGGACTAGGATGACGTTACGCAAAACTACTTCGACAAGGATTTGGAGTTCCGGAACACAGCAGAGCAAGATCAGCCCAAAAACTACCCGGAAGCTGGTATCTTCAAAGAATAATAGGTTAAGGGAAGTTGTTAAGACTAAATGATATCATATTAAGTATTAACTTTATTATTTAAGCTTTTATACGTCAAATATGTTAATTTTTTAAGACTGTTCCAAATAAGATTTAACATATATTTGGAATATGTTTTCAGTTTTTAACTTATTTTAATTAATTGATTAATATTATAATTAAAACTAAAATTTCTTTTCCAAACGTGATATAATATGAAACAAATTGGCATTTAAAAATCTTGCGTTTTTTTTCCTTGTTTAAACTTTATAACACTTTAAATATTTAGTTTGACACTGGTCGAAATAAGCTGTGAGACACTATGCACGCGTTTTTTTCAGTCAGCCAGTTAGTTCATCATCAGTTTGGGTCAGTTCGGGCTTGTGAATTACAACATGCTTTAAACAATATTAGAATATATTTAACAGATGGGTTCATATCGTAGTGTATATCGTAGTTGTGCTCTCTCGACTACAGCATTCTTACTTGCTTATATTGAAGTTGATTTTTCTTTTTTTATGAAATTGATTTATTTCTTGAATAAAATTGGTTCTTTGAAACTACAACTGCAACCGTAGCGAGCACACCCACACAACAGCTGCTGTCGCCCTGCGTCAGGGAGGACAGGGAGAGGGAGAGCAGTGCCGGTCAGGACAGCAGCCAGCAGCTGATGCAGTTCTCCGGCGATGCACCTCCCCGGTCTCGAGCTGCACTGCTGTTGCCGAATCTGGGTATTGCTGGTATCGCTGCAACCATGACGCAGTCGCTCATCGAGCCGAGTGGCACTGGTGATGGCAATGATGATGGCGGCGACACGACACCGACAGCCGCACAGACGCCCGGCTCGAGGAGCAAGCAGGGCAGTCCGTTTTACGCTGAACCAGCGGATGCACTGCGCCAGGCTGGCCTGACCAATGCGGCAGCGGCCATTCTGCGTCGCCAGCAGCGCAACCAGCTGCTGCCAGCCAATCAGCGGCACTCAGAGCCGCTCAAGGGTGGTCTGGCCACATCAACGGCACCACTACTCCTGCCCGCTGATCTAGAGAAGCTGGCCGGCAGTCTGGATGAGCTGAAGCAGAAGCCGAAGCCAAATTCAACGGCGCAGCCACAGCAGCCGGCGAAGCGTGGACGCAATCGCATCGACCACTGGCAGTTGGACAGCAGCTGGGAGTTTATGGCCAAGCAAGAGACAAACGGTGGCACTGCTGGTGTTGGTGGTGACTATGACACCACAGCCGACTGGCAGGAGAAGGAGAACTCGCTGGGCCGCGAAAAGGGGGGGGATGCTGTCAATAAGAAGCATTCGCTCACTGTGCACCAAATCATTGCCAAGCGTCTGCCCGACCTCAATCTGCCGGAGCTTGTCCGCTGCTCGACGCCGCCTCAAATGGCAACGACGACGTCGACGACAACAACAACGGCTCCACTGCTGGAGAAAGCCAATGCCGATGGCAGCCAAAAGTCATTCCAGAGCCAGAACGGCTGTCGACTCAGCGCCTACGACAACGTGGAACGCAACTGTGCCAACTTCTGTCAGACCTATTACGGCGGTATTGATTCGGCCCAGTCGGACGACGGTACCGTCTTCTCCGAGCCCTGGGACTCGTCACAATGGGACTCCTTTATGCCCATGCAGGATGGTAAGCGAAATGTCAACAATTTCCATTTGCAATGATTGCAGTGTTCTTCATCCTTTCTAATAGATGCCACCATCAACTCGGACACCATACATTTGTCCAAGTGCCGACCCGCACTCTCCGAGGACGATACCATCATTGAGGAGTTCAGCAGCACCAAAGACGGCAGCAACAGCAGCTGCAACCAGGATACGCTCAAGGCCAACAAAAATGGCACCAGCGCCGGCGCTGGCACCAACAACAAGGCAGTGCGACCAAAAGTGGCAACCATATTACGTAATCCGAGCATGCGGGATCGTGAGATACTATGTGAGTATGCCACAAGTTGCTTCGCTTTATTAGTTGGAATCCCAAGTTGGATTACAAAGTGGTGAATCATTTTAAACAGAGCAAAATGTTGAAGAATGCGGTTGATCACAGTTTAAAATTAAAAAAATAAATTGTTGATAGTTTCGGGGATCCACAAATATATATATAGAGATATAGACAAAGTTAAGTTAAGCAAGGATTTCTGTGTTATCAGTAATTTAATGAAAATTACACAAGGACTTTCAGACAATGTGCAACTGTCCCAAAATCACAATCAATCATTTTTAGTCCAGCACTTTGCTGAATCTTTGGACTGCTCCTCATCGTCATCATGATGATGTGCATCATCATCATCATCATCATCAATTGCAATCAGTTGTTATTGTTGCATCATACAATATTCGGTGGCCTCCATCGACAACAACAAATGCAAATAACGTTATCGTTGCCGTCGTCATCGCATGCATATTGACTGATTGATTGATTGATTGAGCGCACGGGTTGCCCATTATTGCTACAAACAGCAAAAGAAATAAAGTCTGTCATTCAACAAACTGGTGCAAACTGGTCTGCTATGTTCTTCACTATCAGCTGCTGCTGCTGCTGAGGCTGCTGCTGCTGAGGCTGCTACTGCAAGTTGCAAGTCTGGATTCTGCAGACTACAAAGCCTTGCCGAAACTTATCTGGCGCGCAACGCATTCACAACCACAACGCATTCCCTTCCAGCCACCACCCACCACCCAGCACCCAGCACCCCCCCATCCAAGGCATGGACATACGGCGCAGTTAGCCAGCTAAACAAATTTGATAAGTTTGGAGCGTAGAACGATTCTTTATATTAATATTGGCACAGTCGACGCCGACGCCGACGCCGATGGCGACGGCGACGCGTCGTGCACTTTGGAATGTAAACCGACGACGGCGCCGACTGCGTTTTTAATCAGCGCGCGTTTTAAAACGCGCCGTGTCTCGACGCGTCTCTGAATGGGATGCGTAATTTGCCCAAGCTCAACCAACACCCCAAAACGATTGATAACAATTCAATTTCTCGCCAGACAAGAATCACAATCGGAATCGGAATCGTAATCGTAATCGTAATCGACTTCTTCGAATGTATTTTTGGGTCATGCGTTGAACAAACTTTCCATTTTTATTTTTATTTTTATTTTTTGCTGATGAAACAGCAAACATTATTTGTTGATGCGATTTATTTTTAGACTTGGGTCCAGCCCAATAAACACGTGCTCGCCGAGCAGCAGTTGCCGTTGAGTCTGTTTGCAGTCGACCATCATAAAAGCAAATTTAATTAGCAACATTTTCAGTTGTCAAAGCCATTTGGCGATAAGCGAAAACCTGGATAAGCAAACGACTAAACGCCAGAAGACGGTTCGCTGAACTCGACAGCAAAAAAAAAAATAGAACAAATAGAACTAAACTAAATCACGCTCAGGGGCACCTTGAGAACTATCAAGTGGAAAAATTTCCATTAAAGTGAATAATTCACGAATTGCTCAACGTGCGAGGGAATATAACTTATTTACTCTTCGAGATAGGAAATCTCTGTAGAAATGAAATACGGCACCGCTCTTTCCCCGATGCATATTCCTAAATTTAGAATGAATAAAAAAAAAAGGAGAAAGTTCTGTGAATGAACCTTTTGAGTTACATATGTAAATCATGTTTACAGTTAAGCTTTAGATTATAATAAGAAATCGCCCGAAATACTTCCTGCCCAGATGCAAACAGGCACCTTCAGGAAGAACCTTTAGTCAAAGGTTTTTCCGAATTGCGCAGCCGATGTTTCAAGTTGAGTTTTGGCCTTACAATGCTGATGCAATCGTAAGGTGCAATTGCATTAGCAGATCATCATCTATCTCGCTTGCTCCCTCTCTCTCTCTGTCTCTCTCGCTCTCTCTTTCTTGCGCTCTCTCCGAGTGTAGAAGATCACAGCTCGAGGCATCTTTCGTTGTTGTCTTTAATTCAGTTGGACGATGGCGTCATTATGCGTAAACATCAGACAGTTTGTCTTTAATCTAATAACAGTTTTCAGTCGCCTAGTCTCCATCGCTGTCTCGCTCTCTCTCTCTCTTTGTCTGTCTCTCTTTTTAAAAACAATATGGCTGCCTGTTGCTTGCAATTATCTGAGCTGCGGTTTTCTAGCTCTCATTTCTCACTTGCGCTATGAATCAACCCATTATCTCAACAGCCTTGCGCCTCTCTCTCTCTCGTTCTCTCTCGCTTTCTCCCACTCTCTGTCTCTCTGTCACTTCTCATGCTATGCTCTCAGCTCTCAGCTCTCAAGTGTTGAAAGTGTTACCTGCTGAAAAAAGCACTACCTATGCAGCAACAATTGCACACGTGTTGTTGTTGTTTTCGGTTACTTGGGAATAATATGAGTTTCACTGATTCCGTTGCAGCTTCCTGTCCTAGCCGTTCCCCTGCTCCTCCTCCTCCTCCTCCTCCTCATCCTGCTGCTATCTGTGATGCAGCCACAACGTTGCTGTTGACTCATTGGCAATTTCCTCTTGACACAGTTTTTGCGCTTGATAATTCGCTTGACTTGATTCGATTTCCATTCGCTCAGGGCTTGCGCAAATTGCAGTGCCTCAGGTAGCAAAATGGCCAAAACAGAATTTTCGCCTTGTCTCCCGGAAATACCCGTAGCCAAGATTAGGCTCTGGAATCTGTAGCTGTAGCTACCTAGGCGTGGCAGCCTATCGGCCAGTTGGCCTGGGCTGTCCGGCTTCATTTTGCTCATAGGCAAATGAGGTCGCAGCGCTTCGCAATTTAGGCCACAGCTGTGCCTGACGTCGGCGTCGGCGTCGCACTATCATTTTTTTTTTGTGGCGACGTCAGTATCAGCGTCGACGTCGACGTCGACGCCGGCGTTGTCGTTGTCGTTGTTGTTACAGTCTTATAAACTAATGCGTATGAAGTTCAGCATTAGTTTTGCATTGGCCGCGTTTAGAGCAACAGCACGCAACGGGACAAGAACAAAAAATAAGAAGAAGAACAAGAAGAAGAACTGCAACTGCAACTGCAACAAATACAGCAACAACAGCGAGGAGGAGAACACTTGATGCAACAACAATAGTTATAGGCGAGATCATTATAGAATAACGATCTGTCGATCGAGAGCAGCTGCCGCCTGTGCCGATGAGAAACTTGCGTTTTCGCCAATTCGTTTTAGCTGGCAAAAACCGTTACAGAATCCATCATGAGCTGGTTCAGAAGATCGTCGCGCGGAAGCGACGCGAACCGCCCGCATTCACCAAATTCAATTTTATATAACGTCAACATGCCCGATCCCGACACGGATATGTCGAAATCGCTGTGCAGCTTGGATGAGGAGCGCATCGAACGACTGGAGCCCGAGGAGTTCTTTCACGATCCGATTCATGTGCGCCACTACAAGGAGGAGGCAAAGTTCCTCAGCTTCATGGCCGAATGGGAGATTGTCGATTATCCGCAACAGGAGAACTATTTCTCTGCCGATTTCGAAGAGGAGCTGCTTCAACAGCGCACCGCACAGCCCCCCAACAGCCCCAACCTACACCACCTGCAGCCGGACCAAAAGATAATCGAAGCGCCCTCAGCCACGACGGGTCGTCGCAAGCGCAAACTGCTCGAGCTGCTCTTCGTGGACAGCATCGAAACGGGCATTGCTCTGCCCTGTCCGCTGTCCAACAGTCAGCAGCAGGAGCAGCAGCAGTTGCTCTGCAAAAAGTCCAAATACGCCAGCAGCAGCACCCTGGGCTCAATATCAACAATAGCCACATCAACGACGACAACCATGTCAACGACAATGACAACTACGACGATGACGACCACGACCACGACGACGACGACGACGACGGTCACCTGTCCGCAACAGGTGCTCAAAGACTGCCGCATCAATCGCAAACAACTGAAGACTGAAGCACTTGCCGGCTCCATTATGGGCGCCATCGGCAAGTGCCCAAATCCCAATCCCATTCCCAATCTTAATCCCGAGCTGAGCAGCAATCCCCAGCTAGCCAGCATTCTCGATATCTGCCATCCCGGGGAGCGGAACAGCTGCGATCATTATGATATCAAGCAGTTCTTCCATCTCGATGACCAGGGCAACATTTTGCTGAACATGACGCACATTGTGGAGTGCCAGGCACTCGGTTTGTCGCTCCAGTCACAATCTCGTCGTCTCTATCGACGCTATCGACGCAACTGCGAGAGCGCCGATGAGAAGCGCTCTCAAAGTCACGGCTGCTGTGCCCCATTCATCTGTTTGCTGCGACTGCTTTGTCGGCTGCTGTGCGGTAAGCATCTAGAGAGGATTAGCCAAGGGTCTTACGTAGATTTACAGCGCTCAAAGCGAAGCTATCTGTGTCAGTCTCAGTGAATCTAGCGAGATAATGCAGCCTAGAGCTTAAATCAAATTTAGTTTGTCCATTGGTAGTTTATCCAGCCTGGTGAATAGCATATATGTATATAGATATATGTATATAGAAACTCTACAACTATCTCTATCAGATTCACTGTTGTCGCATATATTAAAATGTTTGCTTCTGTCTGTTTGTGTCCAGGTCATCCCCGCAACAAGATAAATACACAGAGCAGTGGACCTGGTGACTCACTGCGGGCATATACACTGCAGCTGGCCCAAGATCCGAGCTCGACATTTGCCCGCAACATTGAGAACTTCATTAGCTGCACGAAGGAGTCGCGCGAGGCTGCGCCCCAAGTGGTTATGCGCAATATGCGTCAATTTATGAGCGGCATGAAGAACTATCTGGTTAAGCATGGCGAGGGCAAGTTCCATGCCGAGCTGGAGTCGGCACGGGGCCGCCTCAAGTCCGATGAGTTCCTCAATCTCGATGCCATGCTGGAGACGGTGATGCATCAGCTGGTGGTGTTGCCATTGCGCGAGCATCTCTACGGCATATTCGTGGATCACTACAAGCGCAGCGAGGACATCCAGCTGCTTGCCCAGAATGTACGCTATGCGTACGAGCGAGATGCCACAGATTTTGGTATACGTGCCACAGTGACCCCGCCATCGCCGTTGGCGCTGCGTCTGATTGCAAATCTGCTGTGGCGACTGCAGGAGGCGGAGCTGCCACTTGACAAGCTGGAGCTCTTCCTGTGCGTCATCTCGACGGTGTTCGATGCGACGGGCTGTCCGCGCGGCCAACAGCTTGGCGCCGATGATTTTCTGCCCGTGCTGGTGTACGTGGTGGCCAAATGTGGATTCGTTGGCGCCGAAATCGAGGCGGAGTTCATGTGGGGTCTGCTGCAGCCGACGCTGCTGAACGGCGAGCCTGGCTACTACCTAACCGCACTCTGCAGTGCCGTTCATGTCCTCAAGAATTTCATGGCATCCGAGAGCGAAAGCGGCAACGGCTCATTGGACGTAAGTCAGCTAATTAACTGCCAATGAACGCCTTTGTTTATCACAATCACTCTATCAATTTTAGTGGCGCTCCAGCTGCTTGCCGGCCTGCTCGAGTGTGTTGCGCGTCATCATACCGGACGAGTGCAACGGATCGCTGCAGACACGGACGCTGCCGGTGCGGCCGCATACGACGACTCGGGAGGTTTGCCGGATTATAGCGCATAAGGCGCGCATCACCAATCCGCAGGACTATGCGCTCTTCAAGCTTGTCGACGGCGAGGAGACGCTGCTCAGCGATGCCGAATGTCCGCAGGATGCGCGACTTGCTGCCAAGGGCAAACACTGCATGCTGGCCTATAAGCGGATCGATGCCAAGATCGCTTGGCCCACCACTGCGACACAGGCACTGGGCAGTCATTGAGCGAGTGTTATGAGTGCTTGAATGATTGAATATGAATATACCCAGCCACAGCCGCAGACACAGCCACAGCATCATCCACATCCACAGCCTCAACAGATTTCATCGCCCCCACTTCCAATCTTTCGCGGCTAAAACGCCCGGAAGCCGAAAAACGCCCCCATCTTGCTCACTAACAAGCATATTTAATTAATAATTTATTATTATTACATTAAAATATACTTAGTAGCATGTAAGTAAAGCTAATTAACGCTAATACATCTAATGTGTACTAAACAAAACGAAAAACAAAACAAAAACAACAGTATTGAGTTAAGAGCAGTTTTTTTTCTCATCGTCTTGCGCCAACATCATCATTATCATCATCGTAAAAAAAATCATCATGAAAACAGAACTTGTTGTGTGTTCTGCACTTTTTTTTGCTAATAAATATACACAAATATAAACATATAAACAACTATATAAACTATGTATACAACTATATGTGTAGATATACATACATATGCATATATTAACTTATATATATAGCGTATAGCGTAGTGGGCCACAAGTTTAGAATATGGCCATTTTTTCTAGAGGATATCCTTTAACACACATACACACACACACACACACACAGGTACACACACCAATTCATATGTATTGCACTCATTTAGACAGATGCAATCCATTTAAAATATATAATGTATACAATCTATAAACCATATACATATATCAACCTACGACCAATTGCAGCAATAATAAAACAATCAAACAATTTTTATACAGTACACACTTTCACACAACAAGCTCCAGACACACACACAAACACACACACACACACACACCAAGGCATTTACAACAATGTTTTTTTTTAACTGGTAGGGTTATAAAATAAACACAAAGTCTAACACATTTACATATATAACGTATTAATATTAACGTTTAACTTTAATATTTATGTACAACTAAAACCAACAACTGCTATGGCAAAAACCTAATTTTTTTTTTTATTTTTTTTTTATGTATACTTTGTAAAATATAGCAAACCACAAGGCAAATATTTAAATAATAATAATAAACGATAATAATGGAATGATTTACAATTTGCGTTTTCAATTTGAAATTACTGCGGCTGAAGCCATCAACTGGGGTCATTTAATTTAATTGTTAATCAATTAATAATTGAGGACTATAAGCTCTTCTGACTATATATTCTGTCTGCCAAATATCCCCAAAAGTATGCAGTACAAAATGATAAAGATATTTCAGCACAACGCCCAAGAGTATGCAATACTTTTTGCGATGAAGGATATCACAATGGTAAGGTTCTGATAGCTCTGGCAAAACGGTATTTATGGTACAACTGTATTCTAGATGCTCCAATTAAATAAACGCAATTTTGGTTTCGACTAGTTTGTTAACCAATTCGAAGAATTTTCTAAAACTTCGAATATTTATTTGGAATGTTTTACATGTATGATAAGACAAATTTGATAAGATGTACAAAAAATGTACCTACGAATTAAATGTATACCAAACATAACATAAACAAAACATATGCAGCTATAATGAATTTCTTGAATTGATTTTCATATTTCTAACGAATATTTCGAAGCGAATCCTTGACCTTCAATATCATTAGTGTATAAACTTAATCTAGATTATAGAGCCAGATTCAAAATCATCACAGCTGCGAAACACTTGCATGATGTATAAGTATTTAATATTGGAAAATAAATTATCAACATGTGCCTCAAAACCTTGAATGTTTGTGTGTATGTGTATGCATTTTGTTTTTCCCGTTTGCAGCAATTTCACAAGAAAACAACTTCATTGTCCTATAGCTTATTTATAACATCCCCGACCTCATAAAGTATATATTACTTATCAGCAATAATAGCCGAGTACGGGTATATCCGTATGCAGTTGTCCGTCTGTTTCTAGTAAAATAGATTCTCAGATCTTGTTAATTATTCATAAATATATATGTATATAGATATTTGCATATAGTCTTAAATAATTAAGGTGTGAACGAGACCACACACAAACACCCACACACACACACAATAGCAATTTAAATCGCCTCGCAGCCAGCAGTCGCAATTAGTTCCCCAGTGGCAGAGACAAACGGCCGCCACTGGCCCTGTTATTGGTATTTTGAGTGCCGGCTGCTCATAAATTGCACCAATTCCATCTGATAATCGCAATTATAATTGTATTGAAATATGTCAGTATGTTTAAATCGTGAACAGATCCGCCACCAAAGTCGCGTCCATGTCGTATGCACCCATTTTGTATATTTTTGGCTTCAGCGGTTATCAGCAACGTCTCCGACGGAGACAACAACAACAGTAACATAGTAACAACTACAACAACAACAACATCAACAACATCAACAACAAAACGGCCCAAAAAGCGCGATAATAAACTGTTTTTTGCACCCCAGATGTTATTTTTTTTTAGCTGCTTTTGTGGTAGACGCAGACGTATAAGTTTACCGTTAGGCAGGGGATAACTAGACCGACGGGGGGTGGCACAGCTGCTCAGATTAGACGCACTTAAGTCAAAAACAACAGCAACAACATTGTCAATCGCTTTTAAAAATACACACTAGTGAGTGTGTGTCGAGTGTGTGTGCGAGCGTGTGCGAGTGTGTGCGAGTGTGTGCGTGTGTGTGTGTGTGCTTATCAATTAATGATCGCCTCGACTCGCTGCTGATCGTCTCAAGTGGGTGGCTTTATAACTTGAGCACTCCATAAATGCAGGCATTCTTTCCATTTTATGAATCACAATCCCCGAACAAATCAAAACGAGATGATTTCAATTTATTGTGCACTAAATTATCAAGTATAATTTATTTTAATACGATTAAAAATACATTTTAATGGTAATCAATTTATTTTGCAGATTATTTAATTTTATAAAATTAAGGCACTTGAATAAATTGTTTTATTCGTCTTCAAATTGATCGAAATTGCTGAAATATTTATTAAATGCATTTTCGATTAGATTTCCAAAAATATATAATTTCAAGCTGATCGTAGAATAAATGAAATATAATTTGTAAGAAATAGAAAAGGTGAAAGAGAAAGTGTCCTCCAGGACACTCGTCGATTCAGCTTGTCCAGAGAGGTTCGCTTGTTCAGTTCAGATGCAAACTGCTCGAGTGACCCACGTCATCTGGCGCTCACCTTTGGCCGCGTGCTGGACCCGAATATAAAGCCGCAGTCCGTGCTCCACCTCGTGCTTAGCCGAGCGCGTGTGTGTGTCTGTGTGTGTGTATATATATATATATATATTACGAATACGCCTGTTTGCGCCTCGTGCGCAACGAAGACGAAAATCGGCATCAGTCGAGGCGACGAACTGGAAGCGGGCGCCAGTCGTCGCTTGGCTCTCGTGCTGGTGGCAAACGAATAACGCTTCGTCTGATCCGATTTTTTTGTTGTTTTGCTGTTGTTGTGATTTTTATTGTTGTTGTTGTTGTTGTTTCATTTGATTCGCCGATTTGCGACGCAGCTCGGCTAGCTGAAGAAAAAGTGATGCGATCGTGCGCAAACACAAGTGGAGCAGAGACAGAATCAGAACCAGAGACAGAATCAGAGACAGAGAAAGAGACAGAGACAGAGACAGTCACAGGGAGCCTACAGAAGCAGACAGTTGAATAACAAATAAAAAAAAAACATATACTTGACAGTTATAGCCAGACAAATAATATATATTTATATATATATATATATATATATATATATATATACACTTAAATACCTTTATAAGGGAACGTATTGGGGCACTGATAGTGAATTGAAACGGAGATGGAGCTCTACACGTCGGACAGCTCGGATACGGATTCGCGCGAGCAGAAAACTATAGATTTTGGCCGCATGAATCTGGATGTGGGCACGCTGGAGGATCATTTGAGTTCGCCGCAGAAGGGCCTGCTCAAGTCTAGCGGTGACATTGAGACGCTGCTGCTCAATCACAATCGCCTTGTGGCACTGCCGCGCATGCTGCAACTCTTCAGCAATCTCAAGATACTTGATCTTAGCTCCAATGCGCTCACCCATTTGCCGGATGCGATTTGCCAGCTGCCGCTGGTCACGCTGATTGCCAAAAACAATCTGCTGACCAGCTCATCGCTACCCAAATCGCTGCTCACCAAGCAGACAACGGGCAATGGCACCTCAACGCTAAAGGAGCTCAATTTGAGCGGCAATCAGCTGATGCACTTCCCAGAACAGGTCACCGAACTGCGCCAGCTCAAGTATCTGTATTTGGGCGGCAACAAGATCTCGACCATATCAAAGGATATCTGGAAGATGCAAAGGTAATTCGCTCATCCCTTGTAATTAATATGAATCGCTAAACACTAAGCAATCAATATACAAAGTATACCATACAAAATCTGTGAGCCTGACAAGAATAGAGTTTTGCTGCAATAAAGCGGTACCTCTTCGCACCCATAAAAGGATCGGGTATCTATTCAAATACAAAGAACACACTATGCCGCAAAAGCACATCGGAGAGAGCATAGGACCCAGCAGTCTCACCGATTCTTCCGTTAGTGTCGCCGCTAGTCAATTCCCGTTCCCGTTCCCGTTCCCGTTCCCCAGTTGCTGCGCGTGTTCAGCATCCGCCTCACTTCCATCCTCAATCCCTGCCCCAGACTCAGCCACCTGCGTCAGCCTCAGTCGCAGCTATTGTAAAGCATAGCACAGACAAGGAAAGGGAGTGGCGGCTGAGCATGCTGAGCAAGCGATCTGTCGGTCTACTCAACTTGATCAACTTGAACTGATAAGCGCCCACTCGAGTGGCTCGCGTTGGTAAACTCCGTAAATCCATCGACAGTTCGAGAGGGAGACTTGGGACTATAAACAATAGATATGTGCAGATAGCAGATATGGAAATCTGGTATTGTAAATAAACAAGTCTGGCGATTCGTGAGATAACAGACAGAAATATATATAAGATAATACTAAATTGAATAAAAAACTATATACATACATATATAATATTGTACGAAACGAATGATTTCTCGCTGAAACACTACCAAGTATCGTCCGGCAGCAAGAAAACAAACGATTCTACTTGGAAACCTGGAACGCAATTGATTCCATGTCCGACAACGATAACAGTTTTTGTTCTTATCAAGGAATTTTCAATTGGAATTATTCTATGCATCCCAAGGGACTAAGCTTGTGGAACTTGTTCAATGTTTTACTTCAATTAGAGCTGTTTACTTGGGTCTTGTACGAAAAATGAATTAAATAGTTTATTTTGTACCCCCAAAACAGACCCCGAATCTGAACTAATTTATTACATTTTCTTATCATGATTTAGATAGAGAATTGCTTGTGTCAAATAAATTAGAATACTTTTGGAACTCAAACCTTACAGTGTAGTAGACGCCCTTGGTTAAGATTAGATTTAAATCTGAATATTAAAAAAAAGATTGTTGTTATCGGTATCGTTCGTTTTTCTAGACAAAAGATAAAAAGTAAAAGATAAGGCAAGCATTTCTTAGATGGGTTTAACTATGCATAACTATTTACAGAAAAGGTAGATCAGTAGCGATTTTACTAGACTGTATTGTCTCCAGATACTTATCGGCCTTAGCCTATAATGAGTTCCTTTCGATTACTTTTCCCACAGTCTGCATGTGCTGTCGCTGGGTGGCAATCTGATCAGCGAGGTGCCCGAGGCGGTTGGCTCGCTGAACCAGCTGCAGGCCCTTGTCCTGTGCGACAATCTCATCGAGCATCTGCCGATGAGCATTGCACGGCTGAAGAACCTGAAATCGCTGCTGCTGCACAAGAATAGACTGAAGCACTTGCCCAAGGACATTGTCGCCCTGAAGAATCTGACCGAGGTGGGTTGAGTTGCCAGCAGGCAACTTCTCTATTTTAAGCTTAACTGGACTTATTTTGTTTGATCTTTTCATTTAGCTGAGCCTGCGCGATAATCCGCTGGTGGTGCGGTTCGTGCAGGACATGGCATTGAAGCCGCCGACGCTCCTTGAGCTGGCTGGTCGTATTGTGAAGTCCAGTGGACAGCGACCTGGTCCCAATGACGTGCCGCGCACCCTGGCCGAGTATCTGAACAGCGCCAACTGTTGCGTGAATCCCAATTGCAAGGGCGTCTTCTTCGACAATCGCGTGGAGCACATCAAGTTCGTCGACTTCTGTGGCAAGTATCGGGTGCCCCTGCTACAGTACCTCTGCTCCTCCAAGTGCATTGAGCCCGAGGATGCCCCATCGCGGGCGTCCTGCAGCAACGCCAGCGCCAGCAGCGGTTTCATGATGCGCAAGGTACTCCTGGGCTAGACGACACCCAGGCATCCAAGAACGGGACCGTGTCCGTTAACGTTAGCAGAGCCCAACCGATCGCTCGACAAAGTCGTTGGCTCGTCCAGGCCTCAAACGGATCGGGACACGGAACCGGATTGCGGATAGCGGATAGCGGTACCCCACTCGTCGTCGTTTGTGGCTGTGGTGTTGTTGCGGCAGAGCCGCGACAATAAAAATCCATTGGCTTTATCACAATACCAAAAATGTTTAACCAAACTTGCCATATGCATTTCTTGATCATTGTTTCGTTATGCCTTGTACTCTAAAATCAAACATGAAATATATATTTCTATATATGTATATACATATATATATATATATATATGTATGTATACATATATATACCCGATGCGATGACTGATTATTAGTGCAACGTACACATTTTGTGCACCGATCTCGAGTGCGACTAAAAATATCGTCCAACGTGAAATCCCAGCGAAAATCGTATTTTCAAAAAGTTTTCAAAAAACTTGTGGCGAGGAAGAGTTTTGGTCTTTACATAATACCATAAAGATCTGGTAGATTGCCAGAGGCCACCTCTCAATGCTGAAAGACAATCAAAGTTCTTCGATTTTATTTATATAGATAGTTTATTTTGTTTTCTGAGAAACATTCAGAGCTATACGTTAATGCCCAATATCGCGAAAAGTTGAAAAATAACAATAATATATAAGAATAAAATAGTCGAGTCGAGCCCGACCACGGTATGCCCTGAACCCAAGTCTTTACCTCCTACAAGTCTTAGTTCTTCAAGCCGACTATTTTAAAAAACAAACAAAAAAAAAAAAAAAACAACAAAAAAACGCTACGCGTGTGTACAAAAGATAAATCTGGAGCTTGTGCGTAATTTGGTAAAAATTAATATTTGATTTCATTTCGATCTTGGTCAAAATTGTATGTCGAAATATTTTGCATTGCAATCGTTAATCGATATTTATCAAATAAAAAATAGACTCGATGTGTTCGACGAATGCGAGAACTTATATTCAAATTCAGATATATATATATATATATATATATATATATATATATACATATAGATGTAGACTGATGTGAGATTGTCGTATTCATACAGACGGACAGTCCTAGGTCGAATTGGATTTTAATGCTGATCAATAATATATAGAAAATATAGATAACTTACGTTTGCTAATTTCATTAAATATATTTTCAATGGGTTCAGGGGGTATTCATACAAAAAAAATCAATATTCTAATGGGCGTTTTTTATAGAATAGACATTAAATACACAAAATGACGTGATGCGGCCGAACGAACCGTGCCACATCCATCAACTTAGGGAACTATGCATTGTGCACCATGATGCACTATGTGGAGGAGGCTTCACGATCTCCGGATCGAATTGAATGCCAATACGGAACTTAATGCTTCTTTTGCCTTATAAGTACGTATGTAAATAAAATATTCTTTATAGATGGATGCGGGCAAACGGACTTACAACTAACTATGCGAGGGTACAACACAGATGGAAAGCATCGATCGCTTCGAAAAGGGTATCCGTTCTTTTTTCTGTCTATCTTGTGTGTGTGTGTGTGTACCCAGAAAGATAAACATACTCACACACACACACAAAACAACACATATACATATATATATATATGTGTGTGTGTGTGCATCATTTCATATCATATCAGCTATGGCCTAACGGTAATACCCTAGTTAATGAAGTTATATGTTAGATTATCTCAGGATACTTGGGATTGGTAATGGTAATGGTTGTGTTTGCAGAATTCATGTGTGTGTGTATGTGTGTATGTATGTGTGTATGTATGTGTGTGTGTGTGTGTGTGTTTGTGTGTGTAGAGACGGAGGAGGGGAAGGGGGCATAGGGTGTACTTTTATCTTATACTCGTTATGCTATTTATTCGGAGTATTAGTTGAAAGTAATAATATTAATATTAGTTGCTTTGAATTGGCGTCCACTGGTGGTGGTCTATTGATCCATTACCTCCTGGCTGGTATCGTCCACCTCCATAGCGGCTGGCTCATCCTTGGCCAGCTCATCGGTGGCCATATCGCCGCCAGCGCCACTCTCAGCCATGACCACCTCCTCGACGGCTGCGGTGGATGAGACGGCCGCAACGTTCTCCTCCTCCTCGGCTGGTGTATCCTCCATGGGCTGATCGTTCAGTGTCAATGTGGGAGTGGCGACAGCATCACCAGCTGCATTATCTGCATCAGCTGCAAACGTGGCCGCATCATCTGAAGTCGGTGCTTCTGCAGCAGCCGCATCAGCAGCTGCAGTAGCAGGAGTAGTAGGCGGCTGCGACGTGGCAGCAACCTCATCGGTCTCAATGGGTACGGAGACAGCTTTGGCGGCATCAGCAGCGACAGCATCTGCTGCAGCTGATGCAGGAGTTGGAGCAGCAGTAGTTTTATCAGCAGCTGCAACAGTCTTTGTCGATTCCTCCTTATCTTTATCCTTAGCTGGCGACTTGGCTTTAGAAGCCGGATCACCACCACCACCACCAGCAGCAGCAGCTGCAACAGCAACCGTAGCAGCAGCAGCTTTTACTACTGCCTCAGTTTCAGTCTTTTCAGTGTTGCTCTCATCATTGGCTGCCTTGGATTTGGGCTCCAACTGTTGCTCAGTCTTGGCTTCACCCTGCGCAGCTACAGGCGCCTCACCCTGCTCCTCATCATCATCTATGTCGACCATAGCTTTCTCTACAGCTGCATCAATAGCATCAACCGCAGCAGGAGCAGCAGCGGATTTCTCTGGCGTCGCTGGCGTTGGTTTTTCTGTCTTTTCCTCGTGTTTCTCAAAAGACTCCTCCTGGGACTTGTCAGCTTTTGGCTCCTTCTTCTCGTTTCCATCAGCAGCAGCAGCAGCTGTAACAGCTGCAACAGCAGCTTCGGATTCGGCTTTAGCTGCGATTTTATCGCACTTCTTAGCTGGCTCCACTTCCTCTGCTGGCTTTTCTGCATTTTTTTTGCTCTCCACCTGCTGCTTCTCCACGATTTTCGACGACTCCTCGACTTGGACTTGGTCATCGGCATCGTTTAACGGAGCCTTTGCCTTAGTTTCATCGGCGGTTTCTTTGGCAGAAATGCCGGTCTTCGGCTTCACATCGCCGCTGTCCGCCTCAACGGACTCGGCCTTTGCTGGAATGTCTGCGGCTGACTCTGGTGTCTTCTTCAGTTCCTTAAGCTCCTTGTCGTCATTCGATGTCTTCTTGCTCTTCGGCTCCTCCTCACCGTCCTCGTCGGGCTCCTCTATTTCGGGTGCTTCCTGAGCGGCATCTGTCTCCTTAGTCTTACGTTCGATTGCCTTAACTGCAGCGTCTGCGTCATCTTCCACATCCGCAGCATCGGGAGCCTCGGCCTCTGCTTTAGTTGATTCAGACTTGCCCTCAATGGCATCTTCATCCCCATCGACATCATCACGCTCATCCCGTTCATCCTGGTCGTCGTGCTCGTTCTCATCGTAATCAATCTTGATCTTCTTGGCCTTGGGTTCGATTGCGCCACCGTCGGAGCGTGGGCAGCTGGCTTTAAGGGCGCCACTGGTGGACTCCTCGTTGCCATTGCCATTGCCGTTGCCATTGCCATTGCCGTTGCCATTGCCATTGCCATTGCCGTTGCGCTCGTCCCCATTATTAAACATGTTCTCGTTCTCCATTTCGATGTCGATGTTGACCTCCAACGAGAGATCCCCATTGCCAACAGAGTCTAGCGAGTCGCCGTTTTCGCTCTCCGTGCGCCTGCGTCCCGGATCGATGGTGCTGACCACTAAATTGAAGGCGAAAGTTTTCGTCAATTAATGTTCAAAAGAGCAAATAAATTACAATAGAAATATACCCAGTATGTTTTTCTCGAGTGCTCGCATATACTTATCGATGCGAGAATATTGCTTGCGAGGATCGATGAGCAGCTCGCACAGACGCTGTACGGTAAATGGAGCCGCATTGAACAGATCGAGACGCTCCAGCAGCGAGGACTTCATTGTCTCATAATTGAATGGATCCACATTCGGATAATTGGGTATCTCTGTGGGGTAGAAGCCATCCCAAATCAAATCAAATGACACATTTTGGGATTGGGATTGGGTGTGTAATTGGGGGAACAAACACTCCACCAAAGGCTTACCCTCGAGGCGCTGCGAATCCTCGTTGAAGTGCTTGATCACATTGAGCAACTTCTCGCGGAACAGATACTTGAGGCTGGACCACTTGAAGATGGTCTCCCCCGTTTTGGCCACATATTGCAGATAGTCTTCGAGCTCCTTGGGTATCTCCTTCTGCTTGAGCTGTGTGAAACGCTCCAGAATTTGCAATATCTCGTCGCTATTCTCCATGGTCACCATTTAAGCTTGCTTCTCAGGCGGTTTTATTGTCACAAAAAAACTCTGGAAAAAGAATTGCTGCAACACACCAAAGCAAAAAGATGCGATTCATGTTGTACTTGTGAATAAACCGGCCGGTTCAACAACAAAAAAAAAAAAAAAAAAAACGAAACGAAACGATAAGAAAAAAAAAGCACTCTGCGACTGAAAATTTTTCTCGCTGCGTGGTAGACACACAAAAAACCGAAAGGAAAACTGCAACTACTGCCGACTCCCCAAGTAGTGTGTGTGTGTGTGTGTGTCTCTCTCTCTCTGTATGCGTGTGTGTGTGCATGTTTGGGGCAGGTATGCGCCGAATCAACGACACTGGCGGACAACAGACAGAGTCGACAGAGCTCGTTCCCCCACCTGCCCAGTAACGAGCCAAAGATTCGCATTCGAGTTGCGCGCGTGCCTCGTGTTTGCGCTCGTGACACGGCTCGAAACACGACAGCGATTGAAATTGAACTCAGTTAATTGCATATTCAAACGGTAAACGTCATTGGTTGGTTGTTTACTTTGGCAGTAAATATATCATCTCGCTCTCGCACTTTCGCACAATTTGATTGCTCGTGTTCGGGACGAGCGGGTGAGAGACACGGAGAAGGAGCACGGACACGCGACCATCACTAGTTCGCATATGCAACTCTCCCGCCGCAGAGAATCTGCATTTCGCTAGGCAGCCGGTTGAACGAACCAGCGAACGAATGAACAAATAAAAGACCAGACCAGACCAGACCAGGAGAGGGGGCGGTGGCTGGCTTTGGCCTTTTACACACACACACACACTTGGCAACTATGATTTAAGCTACAAATTGAGAGCAATTCAAATGAGCGACGTCTGCGAATGTGGTGGATGATTCCTTGCACATAAAAACTTGTTATTTTGCCAGCTTACACACACACACACACATATGCATACATACCGGTATACATGCATGCATTTCTGCAGTGCGTACGCCTGCGTGCATGTGTGTATGTGTTTGTGTGTGTGTATTTCCGAGTCGGCTCTCGCGCAAAAAAGAAACTGAGCCGCTGCAGCTGCAGCAACACACATCTCCACATGCATGTATAGACACTTACACGGCAGATACAGAGCGACAGACGGAGAGACAGAAAAATTTGTGGGCTTTTTTTGCGATGCTCCCCGCGGTAGGTTGCGAGTTGCCAATTGCGAATTGTTGGCGACATTCCGGTAGCTGAGAGCCGGAATTGTCTTCCTTAATTTAGTGTTAATTTGGCGAGTTTGCAGTGATTTATTGCTTACCTGCTTAACTTGCTGCTGGATCACTCGAGCACTTTATAATTGTACTTCTGCTCAAATTATTTATTTATTTTGCACCGCTCACTACAGTGTAAGCTACAGCTACACTATCGATACGGATGGCAAACAAACGAGTAGTCGATCAACTTGCTATCAACAACCAGGGAAGCATATTAGAACCGGAACCAGTAACTGAAATTATCCGATTAAAATTCAGAGCCGGAACCAGAGAATCCATATTTTGTATTCACCGGTAATCGGAACCGTTATTATAGATATCGAAAAGACTGTATCAGATCCAATAGATATGTCCGATCGAACATTTTCCTGCCTGAAAATCATATTTATGGTTTTTAAAAATAACATTCTTATCGGGAAAAGTCAAGTCAAAGAGCCTACGTACATGAGCTACGATTCGATTTGACTTACATGTAGACAACATAACATATCGATAACATGAAATATGCTTAATATCGATGTTAAGCTCTTTCGCGAATTGATTGTTTAGCCCGATGAACTGCATAGTTTATATTTCGTAAACATTGCATATCGATAAAACTAAATATTAGCATACATTTACATATCGCAATGGGTAGATATATTAAAAAGCTGATTAAAATCTTGTTGACACACTTTGCAGTTATTTAATACATTGAACAGCATTCAAAATACAAATGGTGTACCATCACAAATTGGCACATCCATAAACATTAGTACAAAATTCGATATATTGATAAAGTTGGAGGCCATCGCTAAACAAAACCAAACAATTGATAGTGATAGTTAATTCCTTAGATTTATGTTGAAAGCCCCGCAATATGATCTGTCGCTTGTGTTTAAAAAGCATAAACGCAAACAATGCCGTCTATCTGTTCGAAACGAACGACACCCTGGCCGAATCCTCGCTGCTCAAGATAATAGCCAAGTTTCTGCAGCTGGAGGTGAGTTGTTGCCAATGTGTGCCCAAAACTAATTCAGTGAAATTAATCTCATTTTACTGGCTCGATTGCAGATAATGCCCGATGACAACATCTCGACGAACGTTTGCCACGATTGCTGCGAACATTTGGAGGACTTTAACAACTTCTGGCAGCTGGTCGAGCAAAAGCAATTAACACTTAAAAAGGAATTCCTCAATGTGGACGTCGACTGCGTGGCCCTGAAATGGACTGGCGGAATCGATGTCGATGTCAATATTGATGAACTGCCGCTGGTCACCGACGAGATGGACGAGAAGCCACTCGATATACACAATCTCAGTCTGCTCGGCAGCGTTCTCGATGTGAATGTGGACAGTGTGGAGGTGCCGCAGCTGCATGCTGCCCCAAAGCATTTGCACAATCCCGACCAGCTGCTGCCCCTGCACGCCTTCAATCCTGACGAAGATGATGTCGATGATGAAGACAACGACGACGACGACGATGTGGATGAGAAACCCCTAATGAATGAGAGCAGCGATAGCACGCCGCACACTTCCTCAGATGATGATGGTGAGTACACAATACCAAATACACAACAAAAAGAACTTGTCCCATTCCCAGTTGTGCATATAAGCATAGACACACCTGGACAGTAAAATAGTTCGGTGACAATCATCATACATGACTGCTTTTTAAGTTAACTTAATGTGGAATTCTATATAATTTGGTCGACTAACATTTCCTTTAGCATCGTGATCTTTATCCATTCCAGTGAAATACCCTCTAATCCGTCCCACTTCTTATGAACCAATGAAATGTTGTTCCTCATATTAAAATTTGCTCTTCTAAGCAATGCAACTTTATCGGATGCTGATGCAGTTTTCTTTGTTTTTTTTTTGTTAAAACGTTCTGGGAACTTGCAATCGATGCAATTGTTAATTTATTTCTTGATCTTAGAGCTTATTCTATATTTTCTATTACACACCTATCTTGTACTGATGTCTTTGTCCAAATTATTTGATAGGTCAGTTAAACCTTTATTCTGATGAGTATATATCCAAATCTTACCTTAAACAAAATAAATCAATGGATAAATTAAAGTTTTCTTAATTTAATGCAGCTCGCACTTATTTCACTGTCCAGAGACTTCCGATTTATATATACATATATATAAACGTACACATGGACAGTAAAATAGACGAAGAGAAGAAAAACTTGTGAATTTTGGTATAGTTTTCACGTGCTGATCAAAATCAAAAATATCTATAAACATATAGTAGAGAGAGAGAGATTTAACACATTACAAACTTTCCATTTACAAAATGACTCGAACTGATTGCAGATGAAGTACCTCTGGTGAAGCTGAAGCACAAGCTCAAACCAAAGCGGAAGGGACGCAATGAGCAGCGCCGGCTTACGCTCGCCCAGGAGCTGAATCAGCTGCTGGATGACACCGACACTGGATGCGATAATGATAACGATGGCGATGGCGTCAATCGAGGGCGTCGCAAGCAGCGCAACACAAACAGAAACACAATGAATAATGCCCCAACGGATACACAGAAGACCGAGCTGCAGGCGGCCATGGAACGGAAGCCAAAGGGCTGCTCGCGGGCGCAGTTATCGAAGCGGTACGAGGAGGCCATCGCCAGCTATATGAATGCCGACTGTGATCTGTGCGACTTCAGCACCAAGTACCTGTCCCAGTTGAAGGTCCACTTCCTGGAGGTGCATCAGCGTGACGCGTATCTCAAGTGCTGCAACAAGGTCTTCAATCGCGCCTCCAAACTGATGGATCACATACGCAAGCACATCAATCCCAAGCTATTCACGTCAGTTTACTATATATTTGTATTTAATTTATATATCTCACATATATACATATATATATGTATATATTTAATTTATATACCTTACGCAATTCTTATTCATTTTATCACTGATAATTCAGAATTCACTCGAAAAAACACAAATTCATCTTTTTCCATTTCTTTTGCAAACAAATTTAAAATTTGTATGTACTGTTTTTTCTCCTAATTCTTGCACACTTTAACAACTAATCAAAACAAAACTAACATGAATAATTATATATATATATAGGATACATAATCACTCATATGTAAAAAATAGTAATTTGTTAAAATGGAATTTGATTTAATTTGTAATTTGGCAATTGCAGCTGTTCGATTTGCAATAAGTCGCTAAATTCCCAGGATTATCTGGCCACGCACATTGAGACGGTGCACAACAAGGTCGCCCAGATTGGCAAGGTACTAAAGTATCCGTGCCCGAAATGCGAGCGCACCTTCAGTAGCGAGAGGCGTTTGGGTAATCATTTGCTGAAGCACGACACGGATCAATTGGAGCACAGTTGCCACATATGCCACAAGAGGTACGCACCATTCATCTATCGATCCATCCATCCATCTCCTTCTCGCTCAAATCATAACAGCTCTCCCTTTTCAATTTGTTGTTGAACAGCTTTGCGAATGTGCACCGACTCCGTCGGCATATACAGTCGATCCATGAGGATGTGCATCCGCATGTCTGCGATATTTGTGGCAAGAAGTTCAAGTTTAAGCCATCGTTTGAGCGCCACTTGCTAGAACATCAGGGCGTCGTCGCACCAGCGATGGAGTGCTCCGTCTGCGGTGTCTGGCTGAAGAACGAGCACAGTTTGCGACTGCATCGATTTACGCACGATAGCACCGATACCGTCTGTCCCCATTGCTCCAAGACGTGCAGTTCGCGTACAGCGTTGCGCGCCCATGTTAAATATGCTCACAAGCTGACCACAAATCTGCAGTGCACTTATTGCGAGAAGACCTTCAAGCAGCAGCGCAACCTTGAGGAGCACATGGCGATACACACCGGCCTTCAGCTATACAATTGCCCCCACTGTCCCAAGGAGTGCAGGTCGCGCTCCAACATGTATGTCCACATCAAGCAGAGGCATGCGGACGAGTGGCTCAAGGCCAAAATGGCACGCTCCCACAATCCGCAGTTTAAGCCGCTCGCCTAAATCACATATACCTACACATATGTATATATATATTAAGTAGTCGTTAGTTATATTTTTGGGATCATTTTATTGTCTTTACCTAATTTACAAGAAACTTGTGTACATTGAAGTTTTCTATTTGCTGTGTTGTGCACAGGAACATATATATATTATATTATTATTATTATATATCATATTGAGAGTTTCCGAGGGATAAAAGTCCACCGGTATCGGTTGCCCGATTTGCCGTCCTGGTCGCACGTTACGATAAACCGGAATTGAAGCTAGTATTGAGATTGTACGCCGTAAACAACATTGGGTACTGGGGAGATATGATATTTTGGCATATACTTTATTTGTCGGCGTAGAAATTGTCCACTTGTAGCATACAATTTTACGCAATGTGCGAGGAGAAATATAAAAATATATTCGACGATAATCCGTAGCGCCTTAAATTTGAAAATTAGCGACGCAAATGTGGTTACTGGTTAGCAAAATAACCGATAGGGTGGCGTTGCCATATCGTTAGATATTCACAGAATTCAATAGTTACTCAACACTTTTTGTTGCCACCTAGTAGCATTTAATCAACACTTAACACTGCCCAATTAACAGAAAACATATCGCCCATCTCTAGAATGCAACGCCGTAAGCGCAAGCTGGCAGCACTGTGTGCAAAAAATACATACGATTTAAACTAATGGAACAATTACGTATTAAGTGAAAAGAACGCACCAAAAGTAACAATAAAGTAAACGCTTAACAGCATCGTGCTATAAACGCAAACAAATTGGGCCAGTGTGTGCTGCTATATACAAATAAATCGAAGAAAAAGTGATTCAAACTAGTTTCAGCTTCAGCACCTTGGATTTCGATTACATTTTTCATCTATACACTTGCAAAAAAAGAGACGAGAGCAGCAACAGAAACAGCAGCCGTCACAGCATTGGAGAACGACGTTAGAGAGACAGAGAGCGCTAAGAAGCGAGAACGTAGGAGAGGAGCCAAAGCCAGACAGGCAGCCAGCGCAACACAGCCAACAACAGCGGCCCGAACGCGTTGAATAGCGACAGTAAAATACAATAAAATCTAATCAAAAGAAGTGTCCAAATTTAAAAAAAAAAAACTTGCAATTTATTAATTGTATACGCAACCGCACTCAACAACTGAAGAAGGCATACAAACGTATCTCACCTAAAAAAAACATTTGGATTTATTTTTTTTGCAAACGGCTGAGTAAGCGTAGAAGAGTGCAAAAAAAAAACCTATAAAAGAAAGAAAAGAAAAAAGGAGCCAAGGAGCAACGAACTGTGTGTGCGGTGTATGCTCCGAGTGTAAAAGGGTAAGCACTATATACACTTTCTTGTTCGATGTTTTTGTTATTGCTGCTGCTGCTCTGCACACCACATGCTCTTATTGTCTCGCTCATACTCGCAGTGGTTGCCGCTGCTGCTGTTGCATTATCGTTGGTGGCGGCGGCGGCGGTGAAACAGCAGGTTTATCGGTTGTTATTTTTTTTAATTTATTTTCGCATTATCCATGTTTGAACAGTGTAATGAAATCAAAGCATTATAAAGTACTTTGTAATGTTTACACATGTAGCGCTTGCATTTGTGATTATGTTACGTACATGCGGACACATGCGAAAAACAATATTGAAAGTCTGGTTCGATACATTAAACGCATGTGGCAACGCTGCGCCATCGCCAGACACATACACACACACACATGTTAATACATACTGCTAAAAGAGTAGCACCATCAAGAAGAAGAAAAAGAAGCAGCAGCGGCAAACTTCTCGCGCGGTGTATGTAATGCAGCAACTAAACTTTTAGAACGAAACGTTTATTACGTTCCAATCGAATATCAATTTAAAATATACACCCATCAAAGTGTTACTATTCCGACAAAATCCACGCGCACACACACACACGCAAAGATAAAACGACAAACAATCCAATAACGCACTCAAACAATCAAATACAGTTCTGCGAATGCGTATACATATATACATATCACTGTGAATGCGCGTGTACGCGTGTGTGTGTGTACCAATGAGCATACGCGCGTGTATGTGTGTGCTATTAAACGGCACATTTCACAGTGGCTGTTGTCGAACAACAGCAAATGCCGTGTTTATTTGGCTTTTTTGATTTAAACTCTTGTTGTTCGTCCCATTCAAATTAAACTACGAAAATAACACAAAAGTAAAGTGCGAGTGTCGACAACCCGCCGCCCGCCGCCCCCCTCCCCATTCTTTTCGCTCTTCTTGCATGTGTTTGTGTGTGAATGGTTTTTCTTTATTTTTTTTTGTTGTAGGCAATTTTAAAAGTTGTTATCAAAATGCCAAATATAAATTGTGTTGCACATATTGCTAACCATTTAAACAGTTTGCATTTGCTGCAGCAGCAGTGTTGTGATTTTGACTGTTTCTCTCTGTGTGTGTGTGTGCGTGTCAGCCATTGTTCTTCCTCAATTATTACACGAAGACGCCACCGCATACTTCTTATGTTCTGTTTCTGTTTGTGTGCATGTGTATGTGTGTGTGTGGGTCGCACTGTCTCTTGCTATTGCGAGGGTGTACGCAAGGGTTGAGGAGGATTACGAGGGGGCGCCAAGCATTTGAGCGCAAGCACACTCGGAATCACTTCACTGAGAGCGGCCTTAAGTGCTGTCTCGCTCGCACACAAAATAAACGACCATTTCGAGGTGTCTCCTATGTTTGGCTCGCTCTGTTCTTAACTTTAGTACTCACACGCAGGCATTGGTGGCATGGGGCACTTCGCTGTGTAGCCCCCATGGAGGTGCAAAACACATACACACACGCACTCTCACATACACTCACACGCACACATATCGAAACAGTTCTTTACATGCAAACCGGCGACGACGGCCCACGTATCATAACAAGTAAAAAATACACAAAAATCGCAACAAACAAATGCAGCAGCAGCAGCAGCTTATGTTGTTGCTCACCACCCATCCACTTTACTCCCATACTCACTTTCTCTCTCTTTTTCTCCCACACACACTCTTGTTCGCTCTCTCGTTTTTAGACATTTTACAGCTCACACAAAAAGACTGAGAAAAGGAGCAACAAAAACAACAACACACACAAAGGAGAGGCGCCAAGGAGGCAACTTTAACAGAGAGATCGACCTCGACACAAACTTGCAAAGAACTGCATCATCCCAGAGGCAGGCAGACATTCAGGCAGCGATTAGCGTGAAACGCGCGGCGGCAGTAGGCGGCAAAGGAAGCTAACGCTAATGAGGATCTATTGGCAGCATGAGTACACTGGGGGGAAGTAGGGGAGAGCGAAATGCCAAGCCCAAATTCACAGCGTTGGATATAAATCGCATGTACAAGAATAGTCGTGTAAGTTCAATCCCAACACACACACACAAACACACACACTCCATCAAAAATCAACAAGGTATTTTATTTATTTATTGCAGGGCGAATCGAGTGAACCATCAGCCCAAAAGAATCAAGTGCCGCGTAAACATGGAATGCAAATCTTGGGTAAAGTGCCCTCCGCTAGGCGTCCACCAGCCAATCTGCCATCCCTGAAGGCCGAGACCAATAGCAGCAGCAGCAACAGCAGCAGCACCAGCAACAGCAGCAACAATAACAACAACAGTGCAACACCCCTAAGCAACAACAATAACAACAATCTCCAAGCATCTGTCGAAGGTATGTTGTGTAGATCATCCCCCCTTTTCATCCATATATACATTTTCATAAATATATCTGATCTGACTTTCTCTGTGTGTGTTTGGTTTGCAGGCAACAGCAGCGGCGGCGGCACACCAGGAGGAGGAGCAGCGGGCGGTAGTGCGACAACAATTGGCGGCTCAGTTGCAAATAGCAGCAGCCACAACAGCATCGCCACTGGTCATAGCAGTGGCAGCAGCAGTACCACCACCAGCAGTGGAGGAGCCGCAGCAGCTATTGGCCAACATAGCAACAGCACCACCAGCAACTACAATAGCAACTCAAACAACAACAGCAGCAGCAGCCACAGCGGCAACAACAATAAGAACTTGAAACTAATCAACAACTCGGCCAACAGCGGCAGCAATTCGGCCATCACCGGCGGCGGCGGCATAGCAGGATCAGTTGGTGGTGCTGTAAGCGGCAGCGGCGGCATCGGCAGCCACTCGGCTAATTCACCGAAAACATGGTCAGCGATAACGACAGGACACGAACGTGCAGGTGGCAATGGTGGGCATGGCCACTACGGCAACCGCCAGACACATCAACACCAACAGCACCACCATCACCACCATCATCAGCAGCAGCAGCAACAGCAGGTGGTGCCGCACTATCAAAGTCCACAGTTTCAATACGAGTTCCCCACACTAGTGGGCGGGGGCGGAGGAGGTGCTGCATCCTCAGCGGGCACTGCCAGCATCAAATCCAAGGATCAGCATGCCCACTACCAGGGACAGCAGCAGCAGCAGCATGCCCAGCATCATCACCAGAATCATCAATATCAGCAACAGCAGCAGTTACAGCGCGATTATCGCGATCATCATGGCCATCATGTGCGTCAGTATGGCGGTGCTGCACACGGACACCACTCGCATCGCCCGAATGCGGATGCCGGCGGCAGTTACAGAGATGGCAGCGACGACGTCGTCAGCACCGGTGGCGTTGGCGGCAACAACAGCGGCGAATTGAGCGAAATGAGCCTGCGTCCACAAAACGATCCGGCTGCTTGGCTGCTGCAACAGGAGAAGGCTGCCAAGGAGCTGGCATTGAACCAACAGGGCCAGGGCCACCACCATCAGGTCTCGTCCAATGGCAGCGGCAGCGGCTCCGGTGGCACAGTCCCACTGCCAATATTATCGCTGTTGCCGTCATTCATGCGCAGCGGTGCACCGATGCCCGCCTGTGGCCTCGGTGTCGGTGCTGGAGCACCAACAATGGCAGCAGCTGTGGCAAGCGGCGCAATAGATATGAGCGGTTGCCCGTCGGTGCCCACTGCCTATCAGAATGGTATCGCCGGCAATCGATCTGCCTCGCCGGCCGTGCTCGTCGGCGGCTTTCGTACTGCGGCCGCAATACCCAAGCGACCATCATCCGTCTTATCGGGAGCGGTGGCAGGTCAACAGTCGACCATTGTCGGCAGCGGGGGAGGCAGCACGCCGCCGCAACAATTGCTGCATCAGCACCAGATGCTGCAACAGCAGGCGAACGGATCGAGCGGTGTTCGGCACAAGGACAAGGACTATGTGGTCGAGCCGGAGGTGGCGCAAATGCAGCGACCCATTATACGCGAGGAGGATCTGGAGCGTCTAAATGCGATTGCCAAGGACGACAGCTGGACGAAGCAGGATGATATTGACTATACCAAGAAATTAGCATTCTCCGACGACGAGGAGCACGCCAGCCCCGACGATCAGCACCACAGCAACAACAATAACAATAACAACAACAACAATATTAAGCAGCTATCGTCCGTCAATGATCAGCGCAAATTGTCGAGCAGCAGCTCCTGGCAGCGCGGCAAGGATAGCAGCGAGCGTGACTTGGATGGGGTCCATGGTTTGCAACAACAACAACAACAGGATCAGGCTCAGATTCAGATACAGTTGCAAGAGCAGCGACAGCAGAACGGTCATCGCGGCAGCTCCGGCAATGTGATCGGCGGCGGCGGTGGCGGTGGCATTGCACTCGATGCCGGCGTCTATGAGCGGGTAAAACAGCGCAAAGAGGAGGAGGAGCGTCGGCAGATGGAGCGGAAGCAGGCTGCGGCAAAAAAGTTGCAGGAGCTCGAAATGAAGATGAACAGTAAGGCGAAGGCGCTCAGTGAGGGCAACAACAGCAGCAGTAGCAGCAGCAGCAACAATGCCATCGCATCTGTGGGTAACTCAAATAATGAGGCATCGCCAGCGCCGCTGGGCAACGTTAGTGAGGATGAGGGCGGAGGTGGTGGCGCTGCTGGACAGCAACAACAGCAGCAGCAGCGACGTCCGCGCAGCAGCATCTCAAGCGGCAGCGGCTCTGTCTCAACATCCCTTGCCGCGTCCGCAACTGGCGGCGATTACGGACAGAAGCCGGCCTTCATGACGCATTTCCAATCGAATTTACCGCCGCGCTTTCAGCGCCAACAGCAGCAGCAGCAACAACAACAACAACAACAGCAGCAGCAGCAGCAACAACAACAACTGCCACGCGGCGGTCTTGAAAAGAGCGCATCGGCAAGCAGCGCCTTTGAGAGCAGTGGTACGCGATATTTACTAAAGGGCAACGGGGGCGGCTCCAATGGTGGAGGCGGCGGCGGCAGTGGTGTGCGCAGCATTTCTGGTGGCTATACCCGAGTTGGTAGCAGCGGCAATTATGGACGCAATCGTCATGATAGCGCCAGAGAGGAGCAGGATGTGACTGCGCCAGGTGCCGAACAATCGAGATACAATCGCGCCCAGGATTATCGCAGTGGACAGCAGCAACAGCAGCAGCACCAGCAGCAATTGATGCAGTCGCGCAGCATCTCGGAAAATTCGCATCGCAAGACGAGCGTCTCATCGGGCGATGATGTTGGCTTGGGTGGTGGTGGTGTTGGTGGTGGTGGCACCTGTTCGTGGGCAGAGCAAACGGATGCCGAGCAAAAATATCATCGGAATCGCGAGGAAAGTTTCTCATCGACGCACAGCCACGATTCGGCTGTGCAGATCAAGATACTGCAGCGGCCGGCGCGTCAGCCGAGCCTCAGCGAGGAGAAACCATCTGGCATGCTACAGAAGCAGCCCATGGATCTAATGCAGCCCACACAGATACTGAGACGGAGCGTGGAGCCCGCTGACAAATTGGAGGAAAAGTCAACGGAGCTTGGCTCCGATCCGGAGGCAATTAAGCCGCCGCTTTTGGCATTCCCCGGCGCCAAGATTGACGACGACAAAGAGTCGCTGCGCAACTTAACGATAGGTTCCACCACCACCAACTCCTCAGCCATGGCCATGGCCGCATCCGCAACGCAGCCAGCGTCGGTAAAGCGACCAAGTCCACGTGGTGGTCGTGTGCGCGACGAGCTGCACACGACGAGAGGAGGTGCCGGGCGCAGCTATCCGATCAGCGGGGCAGGCGCTGGTGGCGGTGGCAACTATCGTGGTCAGCGCAGCAGCAGTGACTGGAGCAGTCGCAACAGCGGCGGGCGTCGCTACTATGGCAGTGGTGGTGAACAATCTGAGCAATCCGAGGACGTCGATGAGGATTGCTACAGCAGCAGCGGTGGTGGTGGTGGTGGTAATGGTGGTGCAGCGTCACGACGCAGTCCGAAGGGTGTGCAATCACGATCCGACCACAGTAGTAGCAACAGCAGCGGCCAGTCAGCAGCTGTAGCAGCAGCAGCCGGCTCTGGTGCAGGAGCAGTCGTCAACAAGGCCGGCTTCTCACCACGCGGCGAACCGTCGCGACGCGGACGCGGCGGTCTCTCCAGCGGTGGTGGCGGCGGCGGTGGCAGCAGCAGCAGCAGCTCCTCAGCCGGCTATCGACGTCAGCAACAGAGCGGCAACAGCAACGTTACTGGCGGTGGTCGGGCCTATGGCCGACTCGGTTTCGAGGAGTACAACAAGCAGCAGCGCAGCTCGGAATCGGAAACGGGCAATGCAGATCTGGACAAGACCAAGCAGAACCAGATGGCGCTCAGTGCAGGCCTGCACAAAGGCAAGGATGATAAGGAAGAGCCAACGTCCGATAAGGACAAGGGCAGCAACAGCAACACAACCAACACTGCCGTGGCCATGGAGGAGCCACACAAGGATGTACAAGCAGGAGCAGGAGGAGCTAGGCTGCCGCCAGGACTAAGCACAGCTGGTGCTGCTGTTGGGTCTGGTGGTGTGCCGCCCTCATTGGCTGCGCCTGGCAGCGAAATCTCCGGCAAGAAGAAGAGCAGCGAGTGCACAACAATTGCACCGCCAACAAACGCAGCAGCAGCAGCAACAACAGCATCTACAATAGCAACAGCAGCAACACCCATTGGCGACAAGTCCAAGCTCTCCGCAATTGGGGAGAAGATAGTGGTGGGTGTCGTCGGCGGCGGCAATCTGTTGCTCGATGCTAATGCGCCCGTCAACACCATCATTTTTGAGAACTCCACGTACAAGCAGCAGCAACAGCAGGCGGTAACTGTCGTGACGCTCAAGCAGCAGCAGCCATCGCTGGGAGGAGCTGCAGCAACAGCGGCAGCTGTCGATAGCCTCTCCAGCGCTCTGTCCCAAATGAGTTTTGGCGCTAAGGATGACGAACAGCAGCAACAGCAGCAGCAGCAGGACATGAAACTGGCCTATAGCTTTGGCGATGATTCGACATCGCTCAAAGTGGTCGATAACCTCGATGCGGTTAGCAAGCAACAACAGCAGCAGCAGCATCAACAGCACCAACAGCAACAACAGCAACAGCAGCAGCAAAATAATTCCACGGCGGATCTGAACATGAAGATAGCGAGTGTGAAAAAGGTGTGGGAATCAGCCACGCCCATGTCGGAGGCAACACAGCAGAGCGGTGTGCAGCAACAGCACTCGCAACAACAGCAACAACAACAGCAACAGCAGCACGCGCAACAACAGCAGCAACAACAACAGCAGCAGCAAGCAGCCGCCGCAGCAGCTGCAGCTGCCGCAGCCGTTGCACAGCAGCAACATGCGCAACAGCAACAGTCGCAACATGGCCAGCAGCACGGACAGCAGCAGGTGGTGGATGACAGTGGCAGCCATATGAGTGCCGCCACATTTGTCGCTGCAGTGGCCGCCTCGCAGCAGCAGCAGCTCCAGCAACAGATGCCGCATTACGCCGTCCCCACGGTGCACATGCAACAGAGCCATCACCAACAGCAGCAACAGCAGCAGCAATCGCACCATCAACAGCAGCAGGCGCATCACGCTCACCATGCTTTGTCGTCGCCAGGACCCGTTTATGGCAGCCACGGTTCGCCGTTTGATGCTGGCTCGCTGGAGCAGCAGTTCCAGCAACAGCAGCAGCAGGAGGATTACCCCAGTCCACAACAGCAGCAGCAGCAGCACTCGCAGCAGCATCAGCAGCAGGTGAAGGCCAAGCAATTACATGCCGGCCTGGGTATGTCGCCACCGCCCAGTCATCAACAGCAGCAGCAGCAGCAGCAACACTCGCAGCAACAGCAACAACAACACCAGGCACAACAACAGCAACAGCAACAGCTGCCGTTCTATCAGGCATCGCCACAGTTTGGCGTCGGCGGCATTCCAACGATTCCCAGCCCACCGGCGGTTGTGTTCAACTCATCGCAGCTGGCGCCACCGCCGCCACCATCGCAGGCGGGCAATCTGTACGCTCCATTCCATTCGCTTGATCATTCGAACCGCTCGCCCGCCTATTCAGCGGCAGCGGCCGCCGCCGCGGCGCACAGTTTTCCGGGTCATTATGCGGCCGCAGCGGTGGCTGCCGCCGGTGGCGCCTTCAATGCGTACGCGATGCAGCAGCCACATGGACATGGCGGCAATATGCCGCCACCGCCAACAGCGCCCACGCCGGATGTCTACACCAATCTGGCGTCACAATTTCGACTTGGTGGCGGTCCCTTTGGCCAGCCGCAGCCCAACTCGCAGCAGCTAAGTAATCCCAATGCAGCGCCCGTCGCCATCATTTCATCGAACAGCAGCTCCATGATGTCGTCGGGCACGTCCAAACAGCAGGCCAGCCAGCAGCCAATTGGCGCCATTGGGTCCAAGTCGGCGTCCGGCGGCGGCGGCGGTCCTGGCCCAGGTCCCGGACCCGGCCCCTATGCAGGCACCCAGCCGTACATGAATCTTTATGCCGGACCGCCTCAGCATCCGGGCCAGGGCGGACCACCGCCCGGCGCACATCAGCTGCAGTCGAACAGTTACTACTCGAATTCGGCACCCGGCGGACCAAGTGGTCCCCAGTTCTATGGTGGCCCTCCGCCCCAAGGCGGTGGTGGCGGTGCCCAAAATTATGGACTCGCCTCGGCGGCCGGCATGTATGGTGGGCATCAGGGCGGTCCGCCCGGCTCGAATGGACCACCAGGGCCACAGTCTCAGCACTCGATGGGCAACTTCAATACACAATTCATGAACTCCCAGCTGCTGACGGCGGCCGGCATGAGCCAGTTCCGTGGCGGACCAACACCCGGCGGTGGCTATCTGAAGAACACTCAAGGCCAGGGACACATGCAGGACTCGGTAAGGAGTGAACTACAACTACAGCTACATCCACAAGCACAAGCCCAAGCCCAAGCACAAGCACAAGCACCACAACTATCAGGCACACACTACAACAGCAACAACAACCACAACAACAACTCAGCTCAACTCTCTAACTACCACGTTCTGTCCATGTTCAGCCACTTTAATTAGACCCAATCCCCCCAATAATTTGTATTAAGTATCAAAACTTTGTACGTCTTTTGCTCGACTCGGTTTCCCATCCAAATAGAGCCAGTCTCTGTTTTGTCAGGGAACTAGATATTCTCCATTAATATCTAAATATCTATCTGATTTTGTGCATTAATTTTAATAAAAGTATAAAGTTTTAAAACAATTAGACAAACCATCAACTAATTTGCCTATAAAACTATATATTTATTCAGACTGTAGCTGAGACAAGAGAATATTCTATATAGTACTATAACCAGACTATAACATAATTAGGTCCGAAATTTCACGTTGAACCATATCTTTTCTGGTCACAACAATTCCAATTGAATTCCACGCATCCGAGATCGGACATCCGACAACTGTGCTCAAACAATGCAATCCTGCATTCAAGGAAGCGGAATTCATGCCACTTATCAATATATATATTTGTATATATATAAATATATATTCTTGAGCAGCATCATAAGCCGAGTCGATATAGTGTGTCTGTCCGCATTTTAAATAAGTTGAACTTTCCCTCAGTTTTACAGCCGACCTGATCGAATCCCAATAGGAACAATCGAACATCGAATGAGGAGCTTGAAGTTGTGGTATCTTCCCGTATATATATATATATATATATATATATATATATATATATGACAAACTTTTATAATTTTGGTAGAGCTATAATACCAAATATCCTTTTATTATGAATTCGAATATCTTTGCATACTTTTGGGAGAATTTATGCTGATAACATCACAATGTCATAAAACTAGCCAGTTTCTTGGGGATACAATACCCATATAGACAATAGAGCAGGAATGTGTTGCTTGAGGTGATGGAAACCCAACTCATCCCAGATCCAGATCCAGTTCCAAATGCAGATGCAGAAGTTTATTATTGAAATGAATTCTCACATTTTGGATATGTTATGTTTATATATGCATTGCAGATGGGAAGGCAGCTGAAGAGTCCGTTGAGCGCCGACATGAGCCTGGGCCTGGCGAAGCAGGTGCAGTCGCAGACCAGTCCACCGCACCACAAGAACTATGGCGGCGTAAGTAGAGCAGACGACGGTTCGGGAATGCGAATCCACTCACTGACCTCAATTCTCTCCCATTAACTATTGTGCAGTGGGACCTGCAGAATCAGGTGCTGCAGCAGCAGCAGCAGCAACAGCAGCAATCTCAGCAGCAGCAGCGACAGGGCGGCAATGGAAACAATATGAATGCGTTGGGTGGTCGTAATTCCGGTGCCGTTGGCAGCGGATCCAGCGGCTCCCAGGTGGTTGGCGGCGGCGGAGGCGGCAACAGCGGTGGTGGTGGTGGTGGCGGCAACGGCGGTGTCGGCAGTGTGGGACAAAGCGGCGTCGGTAACCAGGGACGTTATCCGGCACCTATACAGCGGCCCAACAACTATCCACAGCATCCACAACAGCAGCAGCAACAGCAGCAGCAGCAACAACAACAACAACAACAACAACAACGCGACCAGGCGGCGGCTGCGGCGCAGCGCGCCCAAAATATGCGTCAGTTGACGGGTGGCGGCGGCGGCACCGGCAGCGCCGGCACCAATAACAATGCCTCCGGCGTCCCACCTGGCGCCAACAATGGCGGCAACGGCGGCCCTGGTGGCACTGGCGGCCCTGGCGGCGGCGGCGCTGGCGGTGGCGGCTCATCGCCAGCTGCAACAGCGGCACAGCTCAGCAAGCCATATTATTCAAACAATGCGGCAGGTGGCGGCGGTGGTGGTGGCGGCGGCGGTGGCGGAGGCGCCAATCGTGGTGAGTGGCACGCCAATTGAACGCACGATCAATGGTGCCACCTCCAAATAGACCCCTCGCACACACACACACACACATGAATACACACTTACATACATAAATACAAAGATACATTTACACACATACATATGCAGAAATTTATAGGCGCGATTCATAAATGGAGCATTGAGTTATTAGGCAATGTTCGTTTATGGAGGGAGGGAGAGCGAGAGGGAGAGTGAGAGAGAGAGAGAGAGAGAGAGACAGCAGCAAAGCAAGAGAAACACTATGAAATTAATTAAAGCGAAAAAATAGATGAAACCGAATTAAGAGCAAAACTAACCGTAAACAGGAAAGAATTTGCCATCTTGGGCACGCCGAAAATTAAATACCCTTGCAGTCATCTAATTCACATTGTAGATTCGAAAGGAAAACAGAAACCGAGCGATTATTACTATATATAGACATTATAGTTGTCCGATGTTAATGATTCATTTTAAGAACTGGGTAACTATTTAGTTTGGTAAAGTGGATATTCATTGGATATTCTTTAGTTCCTGTGGCAGCTGCTTGATATAGTTATTCGATACGGCTGTCTGCTGCAACAATAAGAAGACGGATATATTTAAATTCCAAATACCCGCTGCAAGGGAATATAAAAAGTTGGAAAACTCGACTTTAGACTAAGACACGGCCAACGGTCCTATAAAAAAAAAACAGAAAAAAGTTCAGCTCTGAAAAGTAACAAAAAAAAAGAATAGAAATGATATACAGTGTCTGGCAGCTTATTTGGACACTGTTCCAAGCCAAAATTTGTAAGTGCTATAAAGTTTAAACAAGGAAAAAAACGCAAAATGCTTAAATGCCAATTTGTTTAATGTTATATCTCATTGGAAAAAGAAACTTTAGTTTTTATTGAAATATTAATTAATGAATTAAAATTAGTCAAAAACTGAAAAAATATCCAAAATACATAAAGAAGCTTAGTTGGAAGTCTTAAAAAAATTTACATATTTGCCGTATGAAAGCTTAAATAAGGGTGTTAATACTTAGTATGATATCCTTTAGCCTCAACAACTGTTATTCATGGAAGATACCAGCTTCCGGGTCGTTTCTGGGCTGATCTTTCTCCACTCCTCCAGCAGACCATTATTGAGATCTTGTTTGCTTGGTTTTGTGTGATTCAAATTTTCAATAACATTTAAATCTGGAGACTGGGCCGGTAGAGTTATCATGTGGGGGCAGTTCCAGATAAGCCATGACTCGGTGTCCTGGTAGATCCGGAAAGTTCGTAGGATGATGTGCAATACAGTTGAGGTGTTTAGATTGACCATCTTAGATATTTGGCAATATGAATATCCGACTTTGAAGTGTTCCAAGTGGAACTAAACTGACTACGGAGGATTGGTCTATTATTTATTATTGGTGTCCATAATGTAACTGTTCCAAATAACCTGCTGCCATAAAAAGAGGTATTTTTTACATAACCCTACCAGCAGGTGGAAAACCCACAGTTTATTGGGGTCATATATTCATTTTAGTGGTTAATAAATGTACCTTCCATCGGACTTTGGAATTTTTGAAAAATAATGAATAATGAGTTTATGGCAGGCAATTCAAATTTTTGCTAGACACTGTTCCAAATAAGCTGTAAGACACTGTATGTAACGAGGTATATGAAAAAATAACCAACAAGAAGAAGAGGGCAAGTTTAAAGCAGCCACGTCCCCTGAGAATCGCCTAAATACAACAGAAACAACAACAACACCAAGAATGCCAGGAAACAATCGAAAATATGCAACAAGTACAACAACAAAAATAAGTTGATGAAGAAAAAACAGAATATGCAAAGACAACTTATAATTTAGTTGTTTTAAATACACATATAAACTCACACACACATACACACATCCATACACACATACATTTGCGTATACATATATACATACATATAGAAATGGATTGAATCTGCAACTGCATTAAAGTAATTAAAACAAAAACCGAAAGAAACAACAACAAAAAATCAAATTGACAAACGTCAATTACACAACAAACAAACAAAAAAAAAAACAACAAAAAGGAAAAATCAAAAAAAAAAAAACAGCAGTAACAGTAACAAACAATATTATGCTTTTCATTAATTATTATTCACATAAATATATTTTATATTATAATTATTATCATTTCTTTTAAAATGTATTGTGTTAACTTTTAGCGTTTAGTTTATGTTAAAAAAAAACAATCAAACAAAACAAATCGAAAATGAAATTGAATGCTGAGTGTATTTTTTGTCAAACAAATTTACATATTACACACACATACATACATACATACATAGAAACATACAAACGGCAATGCATACATACAAACACATGCGAGCATAAAAATATAAACATATTTTTTTTGGCACTGTGTTTGCTATCATTTTTTTCTATATATATAGTTTTTTTTTGTTTTTTTCTCAAATGGAGCAAGTGAAGCATTGATGGAGACACACTACTAATAACTCTAACTTATGATTATGCTACAATATTTTACATTATACATACTTCTATCAATCTAATGATTATCAATATCGATCTTTGTAGAGAGAGAAACAGAATTGAGAAACGCAAGCTATTAAGTTTGTTTAAGCGCAAAGTTAAGTTGAAAAAGTAAACAAAACAAAACAAACAAAAAAACCGAATAGTTATGTATATCTCTTTATTTAAATACCAAGTGTTGAGTTCAACATACAAAAAAAAAACAATTTTTTTGCGTCACAAGTTGAGTTAGGCTTCGGTGGGCCCCGTCAACTAAATCAGACACACACGCACACACACACACAAACACGAAACTCAACCTTGAACCTAATCGCCTGGGGCGCTGTGCTGCCCATTAGCCGATCAGCTGTTTAGTGTGATGGACGTCGATCAGTTCTGACGTTTCAATGTTGAATAACAGCTGCAAATCTGTTGTCAATAGAAATGTATATTTTTTTTTGCTGTTGTAATTGCATTGTTGTAGAAGGCGATTTGAAAGGTGTCAATGCCCGTCGTCTATCGTTGCAGTCGTTGTGGACCTGCTGCAATTATCTATTATTATTATTATTAGCCCGCCTGCAACCCCATGCTCACAACAACAAAACAAAGGGTCCCTTTTTGGAAATTGTGGCGAAAGGTGTTCATCGACACTGGGTGCTGGCAAAAACAAAAGAAAAGGTGTGAAACTAATTTAAAAAGAAAACCAAAAACTAAAACTGCAATCGGACACGAATAAGATTTATTTATGTTGTATGTGCTCAAAAAAGGTAATGAATGAGGCAAATTATAAAGGCAAAACAAAAAGAAAACAAACATAGAAAAAACACGTAACGAATCAAAACGAAACAAATTAAGTAACTGTAACTTAACAAGGATATAGCATATGCATATACGTACATACATACATACATTAATACATACAATACACACATAAATACACATTATAATGGCAAAATCCATGTGAGGAATCACTCAAATTTTTAATGACAAACCTTCCATCCCCCTCCCCAACATACAATTAATAATACTGATTAAACATATTATGAGAAAAGTAGTAGAAGCAAATACAAACATGAAAATAATATGAGAAAATTGATTACAGATCTAAATACATAAATTTGTATGTATTTTTCGCACTTCGCTCGGCTGCTGCTGCAAAAATTCAAAATTCAAATTTAAATGATGGTATATATGTTAATGTGTTTTGCCAGGAAAAACCGGTTTAGTTATTAACAAAAAAAAAAAAAAAAAGAACAATTTGCAGATGCAGATGCAAAATGGCCAGCGCTTGCTATTTAAACACAATACAAATACATGTAAAAGATATATTTGATAGCTATAGCATAAACATAGAGTTGATAAACGATTAATTTCTACATAAATACATACACACATATATATGTGAATATATATACAAATATATGTATATATACATACATATATATTTTGATTGCATATATGGTTTTTCGTCTCAATCTCTATCTACCAAGCAAGAAAACGAAAAGTACATAGTCATATATAATACATACATACTACGTACATATACATATACATACATATACATATATAAACATATATATATATATATGTGTATATATATATACATATATATATATATATATATATATATATACATGTGTAAACCATTTTTACATCAATTCATTCAAATTAATTTTTAGTAATACTGAAATTTCGATAACTGGGCTAAAACAAAACAACCCTACAAGAGGAACATTTTAAACAAGTTTAATGAAATGAAATAATGAAAACTTTAAATAAATAAAATATTTAAAACAAAACCAACGATTATTCAATCTGCGTTATTCCTAAGATATGGCAATCATCAATCGAGCAAGAGAGAATTGCAATCTGCAGAAATGAGTGAGACAGCATGCTCCACAGAATGGAGAGTTCGCACAGTTCAGCATAATGTTAACATAATTGAGCGGAAAAAACCACATCATTCATTAGCATGGTGGGCAATGTAACTGATAATTGCAACATAATCGAACAGCTGACAAATCCTCACATGTGCTGCAATCAAAATGTTATCCCAGATAGTGAGGGAGAGAGAGGGAACGCGAGAGAGTTGCTTGCATTATATAATGAATATGTTCGGTTTTAAAAATGGTTTATTCCTTCAAGCTCATTTGCACTACACATAAATATGAATGGCTGCCATCCTGCAGCTGCAGCCAATTGCTGCTCTTCAGGACACACCGAGCACATCTAAATTGTGGCACCACCTCTACTTCTTCTTGGGCTTCATGATCTGGTAGGCAATTAGCAGGCCCATAACAGCGTATGTCGCCTTCGCCACCTGCAACACAACATTTTAGATTTTCATTTCGATTAGCAGTTTGGAAGGGACTGGAGGAAGGGTCCACTTACATTTGCACGGCCTGCCATGGTTGTGCCATTGAAGTGCTTCGCGAGGCCAGTCAGTTTCTCTTGTTCACCAGCCATTTTGCTGCATATATGTAAATGTTAAGTAATCAGTAGTAAAATTGTTTCAATTGCTTACCTACTTTTAGTTGGTTTTGCGACGAGCTGCAATCGAACCAATGAAAAGTTCTGCAAATAGGTTATACAACTGAGCGTGATGTGATGCCAGGTTGTGTTGCTGTGCTGGCGTTGCCACCTTAAACAACAAGTGGGCAGCTCTTCAGTGTTGTGATGCCATGATGTCAATTATCGATAATGCTTATCGAAGGCGCTTCATTTAAAATTAAATTAATTTTGAGTGCAACTTGTTGAGCTCTTAAGGCGTGACTCGTCAATTCGTCCGCTTGTCAAACGTCAAGAGCAGCTTTTGCAAATCGCACATAATTACTAGGATTAAATGATGATGATAGCCCGTCCAGGCGCTGAACAGTGCCTCATTAAAATTATAGTGCAGCCTGTGAACAGAAAAGCTGACTCTTAATTACAAAGCGTAGTCATCAAAACGATGTCATTTACATAGCCCTTAATGCAACGAGAGGCAAAAAAAAAAAAAAAACACGACTCAATGGTACAACATGGTGCACTTTACTTCTATGAATAGCTGGCGACCAACAGGGATATATAAAAGACTTTGACGGGCTTAAGTCGGCAGATAGATTAACTGCGGCAATGGACGAGAAGTACTTTCTGCGAGCGCAGGTGCTCGCCTTTCGTCTAATTGGCCTTGACTTGTGGAATGCCGCCAGCACAACTGATCGGCGGCATATTACATTGCTGCTCATGAGCGCAAGTAGCACCTTTGTGGGTCCGCTCTGTCTGGCGATTCCGCATAATCCGAACGATATGGGCATCATTACGATTTCCATCGCATCCGTACTGGCAATTATTCTAAGCATAGCTAAGTATGTCTTATTCCTGCATCGTCGCAAGCAATTTGTTCAGCTAATTTATCACGTTCGCAGCATATTCGAAAAGGGTAAGTGGCCGAAACGAAAAAAAATAAATAAATAAAAAACTCCTTTGATATTTTTATGAATTGGTTTCAAATTTGTATTTCCTATTTATGTGTGTGTTTTTTTGCATTATCTTTTAATTTGCTGCAAATAAAAAAACCACATGTATATTGAGGTCCATTTTAAGGAATAAACTTTGTGTAATTTTTAAAAAAATTCTAGTTATCAAAGTTATGTCAAGAATATTTATTTACATATTTTGGGCTGTTGCAAACACTTATACTTAAAATAACATTATTGTCAAATCAATAGCAATATCATCTGTTCAAGTTGCTTGAGATGTGCCCATAAAAACATGTTGTTGTCAAGAACACATAGTTGCTGCAGTTTTTCACAACTAGCAATTGCCAAAGTTACTAAAGAAGATTAAAAATTGTTGCAAACATGTTGCAAGGTTCAGCAAGATACATAACATCGGGTTTAAACCATTGTTATTCAATTCAATTGCCTAATGAGTTTAATTGTTTTTCAAGAAACCTTAGACAATTTTTTTTTTACTATTACCAATTTATTTTATTATTTGTTTACTTTAAGAAACCTTAGTCATTATAATTTAAATATATTTTTGGTTAAGTGCTTCTATACCCTGAACTTGTTAAAAATGGGTAAAAGGGTATAATGGTTTTTGGGAAATGGGGAATCCAATAAAGTATAGAAATTCTTAGTCACTTTGTTTAAAAACTATTTTGATGAAGCTTTATATATATACGTCTTTCGGTTTTATTCACCCATGACGTCTTACGTGACAAAGGCGAATCGGATCAAAATATTACAAATTATAACTACACAATTGTGGAATATTTAATGGATTATAGCAAAAATATTTGCATAAAAATTCAATTTCACATTTGATGTGACTAAGATAATCGTTCTTTCTTGCTTTTATAACTTTATAACTTTAATAACTTTACCGTTACATGATGATGGGGGCTTTGTTTAATCATAGAAAATAACGTAATTTAATGTCCTGAGCAATTGCCTTAACGTAATCGAACAACTCTTTCTCATATACATTGTCTACAAGCGAATTTGAAGCAGCTTCAAGCAAAAATATTAAAGTGCTATAACAAGGAAACAAATTCAAAATGTTTAAATTCCAATTTGTTTAACACATTTGGAAAAGAAACATCAGTTTTTATTAAAATATTAATTAATTCAAATAAGTCAAAAATTAAAAACATCTTCAAAATATTAAATCTTATTTGGAACAGTCTTCAAAAATTAACATATTTTACGTATAAAAGCTTAAATAATAATGTTATACTTAATATGATATCATTTAGGCTTAACAACTTCCCTTAATCTATTATTCTTGGAAGATACCAGCTTCCGGGTAGTTTTTGGGCTGATCTTGCTCTGCTGTGTTCCAGAAATCCAAATCCTTGTCGAAGTAGTTTTGCGTGAAGTCATCCTAGTCCCTTTATTTTGTACGCTTATAAAGGGCTTATTCTGTTGTACTCGGGCATTGAAGCCATGGTTGCGCAGAACCCGGCGCACAGTTTCCACACTGCACTTTTTCCCAATTTCATCCTGCACCTGTTGAGTCAGTTTTGGAGCTGATACATTTGGATTTTCCCTTATTTTCCTGATGATCCTCCGCTCGTCCTGCTCGGTGAAAATTTTTTTTGCTCCCATTCCGGCCTTGTTCTCTATCCGATTTTCGTCCACAAAGCGCCAAATGATGTTGGTCACAGTTGACTTGGCTAGATTGACCATTTCAGCTATTTGTCGATGTGAATATCCGATCTTGAAGTGTTCCAGGATGAGTTTCCGTTGTTCAATGGTAGTCCGTTTGCCCATAGTCCTTGTTGGTTGGTTGCAGCCGAGTTGCAGAATGTAAACTGACTACGAAGGATTGGTCTATTTATACCGAAAATATTCAACCTATCGAGAAAAAATCCGGGTTTTATGGCACCCAGGTGTTCATAATGTAACTATAAAAAAAATAAATGACCATAAATTTGGGTACTATTTTGCATAACCCGCTAGGTCGGTGGGGAAACCCCTGTTTATTAGGGTCATATGTACATATTGGTGGTTAATGTATGTACCTGCACTAAGCAATCAACACATAGAGGCGTCAAATCGACAAGAAAGTGCATCAGATCTTTTGCAGAGAACGGGCAGCGGTTCGTGTGTCGAGCAGCGAATGCAGGTCATCAATTCACTTGACTTCGCTGCGGCAACTCGCGGGTAGATGCAACACCCAGCCTTTTATGACCCTGCACGCGTGGGTGCGAACGGTCTGATACCAGATTAGCGGTACCTGCCATCGGTTTTTGGAATTTTTGAAAAATAATGCATAATTAGTTTATGGCAGGCAATTCATATTTTTGGTTGACAAAAATTCCAAGGACCGATGGCAGTTACATATATTAACCACAAAAATGAATATATGACCCTAATAAACTGTGGTTTCCCAACCGACCTAACGGGTTATGTAACTGGTCACCGATTTTTTTTAACAGTTACATTATGAACACCTGGGTGCCATAAAACCCGGATTTTTTCTCGATAGGTTGAATATTTTCGGTATAAATAGACCAATCCTTCGTAGTCAGTTTACATTCTGCATCTCGGCTGCAACCAACCAACAAGGATTATGGGTAAACGGACTACCATTGAACAACGGAAACTCATCCTGGAACACTTCAAGATCGGATATTCACATCGACAAATAGCTGAAATGGTGAATCTGAGCAACTCGACTGTATTCTACATCATTCGGCGCTTCGTCGACGAAAATCGGATAGAGAACAAGGGCAGAAAGGCACCAAACAAGATTTTCACCGAAAAGGAAGAGCGGATGATAATCAGGAAAATAAGGAAAAATCCAATGCTATCGGCACCAAAACTTACTCAACAGGTGCAGGATGAAATTGGGAAAAAGTGCTGTGTGGAAACGGTGCGCAATGTTCTGCGCAAACATGGCTTCATTGCACAACTACCACAGAAGAAGCCCTTTGTAAGCGTACAAAATAAAGGGACTAGGATGACTTCACGCAAAACTACTTCGACAAGGATTTGGAGTTCTGGAACACAGCAGAGCAAGATCAGCCCAAAAACTACCCGGAAGCTGGTGTCTTCCAAGAATAATAGTTTAAGGAATGTTGTTAAGGCTAAATGATATCAAATTAAGTATTAACTTTATTATCTTAGCTTTTATACGTCAAATATGTTAATTTTTTAAGACTGTTCCAAATAAAATTATTATATTTTAAATATGTTTTCAGTTTTTTTTTTACCTATTTTAATTAATTAATTAATATTTTAATAAAAACTAAAGTTAATTTTTCAAACGTGATATAATATGGATCAAATTGGCATTTAAAAATCTTGCGTTTGTTTCCTTGTTTAAACTTCATAGCACTTACAATTTTTTTAAAAACACTGGTCGAAATAAGTTGTGAGCCACTGTATGTAGACATCAAGTTGGCAATTAAAAAATTTCTCGGTGAAGACTTAAATAGTACAGTCATTGATGCAGTAACATCATACGTTGATTACCATCCTTACCCATGACGCTTGCCATGTTTGTCCTTGCCTACATTCGATGGCAATCAATTGGAATGCAAATCTTCATTTCCTCGTTTAATCAAATCGTTAACGGAACGCAAATATGTAAATATAGAGAAATTTGACTATCTCCTCAAGTGCTTAAAGGGTGCTGCCCTGGAATGCATGATTGCATTTCCTGGTACCAATGAAAACTTTTCTAAGGCCCTAGAAAAGTTAAAGTCTCGGTTTGACAAGCCATCATTAATATTCACCGAGTCCATTTTTCAGTTGCCTTCAGTGAGTTCATCAAACGCGTTTCAGCTACGTTCGTTAATCGATAATGCATCGGCATTGTTTAGTTCGCTTTCTTCATTGGCCTCTGATATCGAGTTAGCTCAAGCAATTTTTATCGATGTGGTTCTAGACAAATGTGACCAGGAAACTAGAAACAAATGGACTTGATCGTTGGATTATACAACAATCCCATCTTGAGCTCAGTGCATGGAAGTACTGGAACGTCACTGTCAGATTTTGTTATCCATAAGCTCACATATTAACCAAAACCATTCCAAACAGATTCGAAATCCTGGCAAAGGACATAATTCGTCGTTCGCTCGCTTGTGCGTTGTGCTCAAGCTCAACTCATAAATTAATTGTTTGTCTAAGGGTGATCAAATGACCGATTGCCTTCAACAAATCGCTGTCGCCATTAAAAGAGATCGCACCACACTTTGTTACACGACGACAAGCTACATACCACAACACAACCAAGCGTTCCTCCAGCCACCCAAGCAGTAACCCATAATTATTCGCAAATCGAAAATCGTAAACAATGTCAGGTTCTTTTGGCAACGGCTATGGTCCTGGTCAGAGATTCAACTGGCACCCACAGACTAGGCCGTGCTCTACTGGACTCGTGTTTGCAGGTGAATTTCGTCACCGATTCGTTTGCTCAGCAGTATTGTCACAGCCTCTGCACCATATTTAGCCATACGCAGTCTGCACTATTTGGCAGATCTGTATCAAACTGAGTATCCGCACAATCAAGGATCAAGTAACGGAAATCTAGCATCGTGTTCATTTTCCGTTATCAAAATGGCAGTCAAATCATGCCTGATTCAACCAAAATTTCGCTAACAACGATTTCAGTACATGTGACAACGGCTTGACTAGCGCCCTTGGCGTCAGCTGGAATCAACACTCTGATAAGCTGCTATTCTGCTATAGGACCATTCTGTCTATTGCATCAGCTTTGTTCGACCCTCTCGGACTTGTGTCACCACTCATAATCGTCGCAAAGATCTTCATGCAGGAGCTCTGGCTCGCAAGGCAAACTTGGGATGAATCCGTACCATAGCATCTTGAACTGGCCTGAAAGAAGTGCCAGGAATCAGATACTGCAAACAGGTCAACCAAATCTCATTTTAATTGCACGGATTCTGTGACGCCTTGATTCGAGCGTACGGCTGTTGCATCTACGTATGTGCGGTCGGAATCTGATTGAGGAAACATTGTTGTTCGTCTTCGCATAGCCAATAGCATCTGTTGCCGACCAATACGAACTGGCCATTTTACCAATGGAATCTTGATGTGATGAAAGCTGATTCTTTCAAGGCGGCCGGGATGTTTGGTCAAACTAATTTAAGTGTAACGGATATAGAATGATTAGCTGTTAATGTCATTAATTTATCTCTACTTTACATAGCTCTGTTAACTCCTACTTATATATGTAAACACAACATTGTAATCGTAGAAAATATCGATACTTTCCACTATCGGTGAGTCTCAGTTAGATATTTGAGCAAGACAGAAGCGCACTTTTTGTTTCGGTCTCAAATAAAGTTGTTAATTAAATAGTTTAAACACCGACCAGATCTAAAGTCACAAAACCATTATATAATTTTTATTAATTTTTATTTTATAAAAATAATCTCACAAATAATCTCTCTCTCTCTGACAGAGATTAGGATCTGCCAAGATGCAGCGACTATTGTGGATACAGAGCTGCGGACCGATCAATTAATGAGCATTACCTACGTGCGCTGGTTTATGACCTTCGTCATCATATCTTGGCTTGAGCCGATTATCATCATGGTGACGACACTTCTGCGCACGGGACTCGTACATCTGGAGCTGCCGTACGACGCCTCTTATCCGTGGAACATTCAGTCGGTGTTGCCGTATATACCCACCTATCTATGGCAAATGCTGGCTGGATGGGGTACAATGTCTATGACTCTGTCCATGGACACACTGCTCTTTGCGTTCTCGTTCCAGGTGTGCGCGCTATTCAAGATTGCGCAACATCGCATCCGGCATTTTGAGCCGCAGAAGGACGCGCCGCAAAGGGAGCTGCAAGAGCTGAAACAGGTGCTAAACCTGCATCAGACGGCTCTGATAATTGCCAACCAGCTGGGACATGGTCTCAGGCCACTTGTCCTTCTTCAGTTCTCTGCGAACGTGCTGCAGCTGTCCCTTGTGACCTACCAGGTGTCCAATCTATTCCCCTCGCCCGAGAGCATCTACTTTATATTCTATCTGGGCTCGGTGCTAATTGCCGTGTTCATCTACTCGCACTGTGGCGAAAAGATAAAGCAGGCGAGCGAGGATTTCGCAACTGCTGTCTATGACAGCAACTGGGACGACTTTGCGCCGGCCACCAGGCGCGCTCTGGCTTTCAGCATTCAACGAGGCCAGTTACCCTGTCAGCTTGATGGTTACTTCTTTAAGGCAAACATGGCCACCTTCTCGGCGGTGCGTACCATTTTGAAAGTTCTTTTTAGAAATCAATTCTAAGTGTATGAAAAATTAATTTATAAAATTTATAAATCAATAATCCAACAAATATTTTGTATTTTTTTTTTTTTTTTAATATTTTCTGTTATTACGAAATGCATTTCTAAAAAGTCTAAAAAGTTGTTTTTTATTTATTAGTGTAGGCGCTGCTGCCAAGCAAATATTTGCATTTTAATTAGTGTCAGTCATTTTGAACAACTTAATTTGAACTTTTTCTACTTTGTGCCTTCCCTGCAGGTAGTCCGCTCAGCCATGTCCTATCTCATGATGATGCGCTCCGTCAAGTTGACCGATCAGCAATAACGCAACACGGAAACTGGGCAACAACCTCTGCTGCTGTCCATCTTAAACTACAGTCAAGGGCCAGTTGCAGTCTTTGGCAGCATCTATCTATTGGAGAGTATTTGTTTTTTGTAATGCACGTTTTGTAATGGGCCAAGTAAGCCCATAAATAAATCACTATTAGCCCAGTTAATTGAGTTAAATTAATTTGCAAACAAAGGTTTTCCAGGTCGAATCGGTTTTAAGTCGCAAGTTTTTTAAATAAATATAAACAAATGAAAATAAACCGAAAAAAGCTCGATTAACGGTCAACAATTGTCTGTCAAGCTTAAACCATTCCTAAGTGCCTCAAGTTAGCTCAGTTGGAACTGTTATTTAAAGATAAGATAGGATAGGATAGGATTGGAGATATGCGGTTTTATCGATCTACACTTTCAAAAATATCGCTGTTGGCGATTATGAGGTCAATGTGGAAATATAGGCATAGCTGATTTTTAGGGGCGGGGGGGCCTAAGGCGGTGAATGTGGGCGTGGCATGTGACTGTAGTCACATTAATTAATTACGCTGACCAAAGAAAACCCTTAAGATAAATCATAAAATAAAATTTTTTTATTGTGAATATTGACAAAAGTCATAAACACTTTTCCTTGGCATGCAATTCTTAATGAAACAAGCAGAACGAATCATCTTCAAGTCAATACAGCATATACATATATTCTAGATCAGATAGTCCGTCTGCTCGATTTCATTATATCTCAGAATATAGTAGCTTCAATATACCCATTTTACCCATATCAATGACTAATAATAATGGGTTGAGAACATAGTAGTTTTTATCCTCTAGCTGATTGTTACACGCAGAAAGTTTTCCTTTATAGACAGTGACACAAAGCTTAGATCGCCCAGCGTCTAGCAAAATATTTAAAATGATATAAAGTTCAAATAAGGAAACAAATTTGCTTAATGTTATATCACATTGAAAAAGAAACTTTAGTTTTTATTAAAATATTATTTAATTAATAATTAATTAAAAACTAAAAACAGCCTTTAAAAATTGACATATTTTACGTATAAAAGCTTAATATGATATCATTTAGCCTTAACAACATTCCTTAACCTATTATTCTTGGAAGACACCAGCTTCCGGGTAGTTTTTGGGCCGATCTTGCTCTGCTGTGTTCCAGAACTCCAAATCCTTGTCGAAGTAGTTTTGCGTGAAGTCATCCTAGTCCCTTTATTTTGTACGCTTACAAAGGGCTTCTTCTGTGGTAGTTGGGCAATGAAGCCATGTTTGCGCAGAACATTGCGCACCGTTTCCACACAGCACTTTTTCCCCATTTCATCCTGCACCTGTTGAGTAAGTTTTGGTGCCGATAGCATTGGATTTTTCCTTATTTTCCTGATGATCATCCGCTCTTCCTTTTCGGTGAAAATCTTGTTTGGTGCCTTTCTGTCCTTGTTCTCTATCCGATTTTCGTCCACGAAGCGCCGAATGATTTTGTACACAGTCGAGCTGCTCAGATTCACCATTTCAGCTATTTGTCGATGTGAATATCCGATCTTGAAGTGTTCCAGGATGAGTTTCCGTTGTTCAATGGTAGTCAGTTTGCCCATAGTCCTTGTTGGTTGGTTGCAGCCGAGATGCAGAATGTAAACTGACTACGAAGGATTGATCTATTTATACCAAAAATATTCAACAAAATCCGGGTTTTATGGCACCCAGGTGTTCATATTATAACTGTAAAAAATATGTGACCATAAATTTGGGTACTATTTTGCATAACCCGCTAGGTCGGTGGGGAAACCCCTGTTTATTAGGGTCATATGTACATATTGGTGGTTAATGTATGTACCTGCACTAAGCAATCAACACATAGAGGCGTCAAATCGACAAGAAAGTGCATCAGATCTTTTTCAGAGACTGGGCAGCGGTTCGTGTGTCGAGCAGCGAACGCAGGTCGTCAATTCACTTGACTTCGCTGCGGCAACATCGCGGGTAAATGCAACACCCAGCCTTTTATGACCCTGCACGCGTGGGTGCGAACAGTTTTATACCGGTACCTGCCATCGGTTCTTGGAATTTTTGAAAAATAATGCATAATTAGTTTATGGCAGGCAATTAAAATTTTTGCTTGACAAAAATTCCAAAGACCGATGGCAAAAATGAATATATGACCCTAATAAACTGTGGTTTCCCAACCGACCTAACGGGTTATGTAAATGGTCACCGATTTTTTTTAACAGTTACATTATGAACACCTGGGGGCCATAAAACCAGGATTTTTTCTCGATAGGTTGAATATTTTCGGTATAAATAGACCAATCCTTCGTAGTCAGTTTACATTCTGCATCTCGGCTGCAACCAACCAACAAGGACTATGGGCAAACGGACTACCATTGAACAACGGAAACTCATCCTGGAACACTTCAAAAATGGATATTCACATCGCCAAATAGCTAAAATGGTCAATCTAAACACCTCAACTGTATTCTACATCATTCGGCGCTTTGTGGACGAAAATCGGATAGAGGACAAGGCCGGAATGGGATCAAAAAAGATATTCACCGAGCAGGACGAGCGGAGGATTATCAGGAAAATAAGGAAAAATCCAATGCTATCGGCACCAAAACTGACTCAACAGGTGCAGGATGAAATTGGGAAAAAGTGCAGTGTGGAAACTGTGCGCCGGGTTCTGCGCAACCATGGCTTCAATGCCCGAGTACAACAGAAGAAGCCCTTTATAAGCGCACAAAATAAAGGGACTAGGATGACTTCACGCAAAACTACTTCGACAAGGATTTGGAGTTCTGGAACACAGCAGAGCAAGATCAGCCCAAAAACTACCCGGAAGCTGGTATCTTCCAAGAATAATAGATTAAGGGATGTTGTTAAGCCTAAATGATATCATATTAAGTATTAACATTATTATTTAAGCTTTTATACGTAAAATATGTTAATTTTTGAAGACTGTTCCAAATAAGATTTAACATATATATTTTGAATATGTTTTTAGTTTTTGCCTTATTTTAATTAAATACTTAATATTTTAATAAACACTAAAGTTTCTTTTTCAATAGAGTAGTAAAATGTCATTACTGTCAACACACATGGACATGAAATAAAAACACCCCACTACACGTATTCATAGTTTTAAGTCAATTGATCATTAATTGCATTTGATTTTGTTCAGACTGAGTTTTTTGTAGTGAAGTGGAAGCGATGCCTGCGTGAGTGTTTCCCGTGCGCTCTTCGCAATTTTGCAATGCAATCAGAACACCGAATTCGGCAGCGACAATGTGACAAGGGGCTGACCATCGACCCGCCGCTAATTGGAATGCATCACGGTAAAAGGATACATCCTGCTTTGTTGCAGCAACACGGTTAGGTTAAAAGTTTCTGACGTACAACAGGACACGATTGTTGCTGCTGTTGTTGTTGTTGTTGTTGCTGCTCTTGCTGCTACTGGACTCTATGATTATGGGAGAGCCAGCTAATTAATTTATGATGTTGGTGGTCAATGCTGATATATTGCACGAGGGTTGCAAGACAATGGAATTATCCTCGATGCGCTGCCTTTTAGTGGGAGCGTGGCACGGAGTTGAAAATGATTGAATTTGTGGCATAAGCCACCTTCAATGTTGAAGTCTTTTAATCAATGCCATTGTTTGCAATACATTTTTAAGCTTACAAGCATTAGGCTAATGTCAGCTATAGTTCAAATTGTGATTTTGCGACTATAATAATTATTAGATATGGAGTGACAAGTGCAAAACACAATCATTTGTTTGTATAAAATGTGTCCAACAAGTGGCAAAAGTTTTCTCAGAATTTAATTTGTGCCACTGATAAGTTAATTTGTGTATATTTTCCAAGTATCAAATTCTATTTCAATTTCAACAAAGTTTTCGATTATTACAAATTCATTCAATATGTATGAAATCGTATATAAAGTTTTTACACTCCGATACCGAAGGTAAAAGAAATAAAAAATTTTTCGACACATTTATTCGTCTGTTTAAAAGATGAAAAGTGCTACATTCAAAAGGTGTTAGGAAATCGATAAAATTGCTTATCGTAAACCGATAACACAAGCATGGTATCAGGGTATTTCGCAGTCGGTTACGTCCGAGACTTGCAACATTCTCATTTGTTTGTTTTTTTTTTGCTTTTATGTCCCATCAGGTCGCTTGAGGTCGCTCATCAACTGATGAGTGAAGTTTTCAAGTTTTTTAATTAAATGCATTAGACCAGTAAGTAAAAATACTATATGTAAAAATCGAAATCATTGTCACCAGACTTCCAACTGTGGGCAAGGGTCATGGGACTGCTCACTCGGGACATTCCCTTTGATCCTTGTTTATCTGGGAAAAATGTGTAGGCATAATTAGCGACCAATTGAACGAATTGCTCGCTATTTGCAACAATTTCGATAAAGTTGCCTGTCAGACGGTCTCAGCTGAGATTGATGGCTATTTAAGCTATACATTATTTGAAGTGAAATCTTGAAGGACGCTTATGAACCCTCAAATTGTTTGTTATTATTCAAATTGCCCGGATAAAACTTAGGAAAACTTTTGGCAAACGCTATATTTTCATATCCTTGTTTTATAATCTTTTCTTAAAATTATTTTTAACAGATGGAATATACTAATAGCATCGTTGCCATCAAAGGCCGATTCGATATAGCCATGTCCGTCTCTCTGAACTACTCCTCCTATCTTAACAGAACTTTGAATGTATCCATCTGTTGTTTGCAGGCATTATTGTAGTATTGCAACCTGATCAGAAAACTGTATATCTATATATATGCTGTCGAAAATAAGTTCCAACTTTGTAATTAATTTATAATGAAATTATAAACTAAGTCCCTCAGTTTGACTCCCGTCTAACGAAAGCGTTTTTATTTATTTGTTTTTTTTTTTTTATATAAATAACTCTATTTTTTCAGCTTTTTGATAGTTTTATTTATAAATAAATACACAAAGTTATTTTCACAAAGTCTAGACTAGATCAGATTAGAGTTATGTGTAAACTAATTAGCCGCAGCAGCCGGCGGATCAGCGAGCCCCCTTTGTAGAGAGATAGAGAGAGAGAGAGAGAGAGCGTTGCACAAAGAGCGCGCTGTACAATAAGAGAGAGCTCTGTTAACGCTGGCTGCTGCTGCAGCTCAAACTGCAATTAACATAATTTGGATATGCGAAATATAAATATTTATTTTGAGACACGCGGGGCTCTAAATTCAAGAATGTAAACAATTCATTATTAACTAAGCTTCTTGGCTACTGCCGGCAACAATAACTTTATTTTCGATCAACCAATTTGAAATAGTTGACTTAGATTAAGTTAACTTTAAAAAATATTAATTGCCAGCTGCAAAGTTGTCTCTTATTTTTCTACAATAATTTCTACAAAAAGGACTTATCATTGTTTATTTTTCCAAATTTTATAAATATCGATCCTTGCACTAAGTAATGCAAAATCTGTTTATTTTTTTGAAGCCTCAAGTTTCCGAAATGCACTTTATGAAAAGGTCTTGTCGATTTTCTAAATTAGCTATTTTATTTTTGAGTGTAGCAACAGCATCTTTTGTTGCCTGATTGCAGCAACGGAGCTGATTGACTCGAATCCGGATTGATGAGCAGAAATAACAAGTTGTTTGTTTTGCGCTCCGCCTTTGTAGCTTTGATGTGCCAGTTGCATTGTTAATCCTCTCCCCCTCCACCCGCTCTCTATCTCTCTCTTTCTCTCTGTAGGCATCTGCCAACTTACCACAAGTTGTCGCAAAATAAGAAAAAATAAGTGGGTGTAGAAATTCCTTACCAAATGCAAAAGCTCGGGAGCAGAGTGAGTCCAACATGTAAAGCAGCCATTCAAAATTCACGGTAGAGTTCCAAATACTAAATTAGAGTATTTGCTATCCAAATTATCAATCTCTCCTGAAAAATTAATAGGTATTCTTTTGAAAATGTGCAACTTAAGTGAACTTAAAACTGAGTTTTTCAGTATTAGCTAAATAACCAAATGGACTAAGAAACTGTACACAATATCTAAACTTTAATGTATGCATTTAATTTGCGATATTTTTATGTACATATAAGTATAAGTATAAGTATAAGTTTAAGAGATGTTATCAATATAAAATATTTTAGGTATAGACTAGACAACATAATTGTCATATAATATAGGCCAATTAATTTTTGTATCTGATGGTAGACTACCTCAAATGACTTGCCAAAGCTTAATCCGAATGAAAAAGCACAATGCATGTGCTGAAAAGCTTTCGGAGTCGCTTAACAGTGCTTGTTGCTGTTGACGACGAACTAACATAGGGTTTAACAGCAACAGCAGCAACAGCAGCAGCAACAGCTGGCGAACAGGAAAGTAGGAAGCAACAGTCGAGTGGTTGGGAGGCATATAAAAAGCGTGTCCTGTGGCAGGCGACTTCAGTTCCTGTCAAGCCTTTGTCGGTTACGTTTGCCCAAGTCGCAGCGAACCGAAGTTAGCAAAGAAAACACTGCTAAGGCAACCGCCAAACAGTCAAATCAATTTACTAACATCAAAATCCCAAATTAATAGAAAAATAAAGAAAGAAAGACTAGAGAAAAACAACAACAACAACAAACACCATAGTCACAAGCGTTGCAAGAAGCTGTGGCAAACACCGCAAGAAGAGTTCAATGTCGAAAACTTAATACTGAAAAAATCTCGAAAATTTGAATTTGGAAATCGGAAATCTTAATATAAGGAAATTGGAGAAAACTTGGAACTCAACTAAAGTGAGGTTTGATATTTTTTTCATGTGCTACCACCTAAGTTGTCGCATTATTTTTTTTAAAGTGTTTCTGAATGTGATTGAAAAACAGAAATGTACATATACAAATACTATATAGCAAGAGCGCGATAAGAGTTTAACGAGAGTGTGTGTGCGAGTGTGTGTGCGAGTGTGTGTATGATTGAAAGTAAAAGCAAGTTGTACTGGAAAGGGAAGCAGACGAAGCGGCAATCACAACAATCACAAAGGTGACGAACGGAGCGTGTGTATTTGTTGTGTTTGTGTGTTGTGTGTAAATGCGGGGCTTGAAGAGTGTTGCTTGGGATAAGGAGGTTACACGGAGGTTGTTCTTGTTGCTGTTGTTCGTGTTGTTGTTGTTGTTGTTGTTGTAGTCGTTTGGCTGGCCAGGTCAGGTCAGGTTTCAGAAAGAGCCGCTATTATAAAGCCATTTTTATGCTTACCTTTGCGTTTCGATGGCGATTCCATTTTATTCAAACGTCTGCATTTTCACTTTTACTTTTCTTCTTCTGTTTTTGTCTCCCTTTTTTTTTTTGGTTTTAATTTTTTTTTTTTTTTCAGACACGTATATTTTTTGGTCTCTTCGCTTGTTCTTCAATTTTGTTGGTCGTTTCGTTTCGTAGCGTATCGTATATATTTCTTTTTAGTATTTTGGATTCGTCTTTGGGTTAATTTTGGGTGCCTTTTCATATTTGATGAGCATGTGTGTGTGTGTGGGTGTGTGTGTGTGTGTGTGTGTGTGTAAGGACAATCCGGGCTCGTGCCGCGTAGAGCACTGCGGATTTATGAGCTGGCAAACACACAATTCACATACTAACTGACTTCTTGCTGGTCATGCTAGCTGTGTGTGTGTGTGTGTGTGTGTGTGTGATGTATGTGTGTGTGTATTTTTGTGCCATATTCATATGCAAATACTCGGAACAATTCACGTTTATGATATGCTCTCATTCCCATTCCCATTGATTCATTCATGTTCGTTGCGGTTTTCAGCGTCGGCAACTTTGTGTTATTTTGAAAATGTGTGGTTTTTGCTACCTGATAAATATATAGCATATATATAGCATACTTATCGGCGTGCACGATTCTTGCCCTCATTTATTGAGTGATTTTGTAGGGCAATCGCCTAATTTCCGAATAGCGATTACAATTCCAATCTAATCTCTTGTCACGCTTATCCGTTCGGCACAATCGCCACTGAACGCTTTTCACCCAGTTTCAATTCACTTGGGTTCCAATTGAGTTTGTTTCAATCGAATCCAATCCAATCCAATCCAATTCAGTTCAGTTCAGTCAGTTGTGTTCGTCTCTGCTCATTAAACTTGTATTATTTTGTAATTACATTCACGGTGCTTGTTGCCAAATAATGTTGAATGCGTCATCATTATTCATTCCTCGTCGACCACTTGTTGGCCCTGTCTTGAGTAATCATCATTTTTGTTGATGGCCCATTAGGAGTATGTGATATTTCCACCCCACTTCGGTCACGCTCTCGTCACCCTTTCTGTTTTTTCTTGTTTTGTGCACATTTCCATTTGATATTTCCGCAGATTGTGACACGTAACAATAAATTGTATTTCCAAGAAGGCAATTAATCATAGTTTCGTTTAATGCAGTTTGATTTGAATAGAAACTTTGCAACTAAATAAATACTAATTGGTATAATTAAATACTGCATATAGACTAATTAATAACTAAATTGTGGATTTGCAAACTCTCCACAGAGCTGAAATCTTAATTGAAAAATGTTGTGCACAGTTTGAAGGTCAAATTAGCATTGTTTTGTTTTTCGCAATTGGAGTCGACTTATCGAAGATTTGAGCAAGAAATCCAAAGATTCTTCTGCGTAGTTTTTTGTTCACCTTAGGGTATACTTATAATTGGCAGCTTATTAAGTAAAACCGAAACGGCACAAGCAACAGTAAAAACAAATACATAACTAAGTAGATTGGCAAGGTTTCCCCCAATTAATTTTCATTATGTTTTCCTGCCATTCTTCGCACTTGGTCTCTTATTTTTGTTCCTTTGTTCTTGGCATGAGTTTGGCTATTTCACTCCCTCTGCTCGAGAGCTTAATAGTAGCCAGTAAGAGAAAACGGGAGGCTGTGACAGGGACAGGGGCAGGGGCAGAGAACGGGGTACAGGGGGCAGCATGGCCCGAGGAGGTGGCAAGTGCTTTAAGCGGGCTTCATCAAATAGCAATTAAAACACATTGACGCCAACCACTTTGCCACTTTCACTTGTACGAACTAACGCAAAGTTTTGCTTCGTGCAGCAGTTTGCGGCAAGGGCGCTAAACTTAAATCGAACTGAACTGAAAGCGACTCAGTTAAACCGAAATCTTAATCGTAATCGCAATCACAGAAGCAAAGAAACCAAATCCAGAAAGAAAATGTCCGACCAAATTGAGTCAACGAGCGGCAGGAAGAGCCAGACCCAGAATCAAAACCAGAGCCAGAACCAGAGCCAGAGCCAGCCGTCGCCACCGGAGTCGCCAGCAGCACCGTTAACCGAGGAGCAGGAGGCACCCAGCAGCAGCGGCAACAGCAGCAGCAGCGCTGACATTGGCACCAGCGACCCAAACACCGTTGCCCCGGGACCCGAAGCGTCCAGAGATCTGGACCATGAATCTCAAGGAGACAGGTGAGTCCAGCACAATCTTAGACACATGGCCAAACTATTAACAATATATACAAATACATACAAATTGTACAAATGTGTACAAATGAATGATATGTATAAACATGTATTTTGTATATATATATATATATATATATACAATTACCGTTAACTGTCCTTCTAAGTGTGTAAATTCATTTCCCAGCGTGTTCCCCTGTTAATATCCATTAGCTAATTGGGCCACCTGCCCGAAAGGCCTAAATAAAAGACTTCCTGGCAAACGTGTAAGGCACACATGCATATGTACATTGTACATACAGACAGGCCAACACATATGCATTTGTATATGTATACAAACATACATACATATGTACATAACTTAAATACAGACACAGATAATCTGAATCCCCCCAAAAAAAATGTATACAGCAAACTATGAGTTTGATGTGCTAAATTTAAATTTCCAAATACCTTTTAGCTTACCTAAAACCAAAACCTACATTAAATCGGTGTATATATCTTTGAGAAATATATATGATATATGCGATGTGAACGGGGAAGTCCAATTGATCCATTCTAAATTTAAGTATTAACTATTGGCAAAGTCTTCACTCGAAACTGAAATATGTCCTTGGCTGGTCTTTTAAAATTTCTACTCCGATATATTTCTCATATCCCGTCGGGAGTCGGGAGTATAAGTTAGAAAATTCGTACATTATATAAATAATGTAGGAACAAAAAGGCTGAACGTTAATTGCTTTTCCTAAAAATAGCTGCGATTTCCAAGAAAAAGAATTAAGTTAATCCTGCAAAGAAGCAATTTGAACCTTGACATTTTAAAAATGCAAATAATATGGCTTCTGCACTTGACACACACATTTCGTGCCATTTCCCAAGTTTTTCTTAACATTATGATAGATCATCAAGGATCTTGAAATTTGCCAGATGGAACCATAAAAAACACCCTCGAGAATTTGTAATTCTGAATTTGAAATTCGGAATTTGTCATGCGGCATTGAACAGCAAAAGTTGAGTTGCAGCTTGTGCTTGCAGCTGTGGCACACACACACACACACACACACACACACAACTACACACACTTGGAGGCAATGCTGTCGTTCTTTAACAGACACTTTGTAGTCAATTAGCTGCCAATTAGTTTCACACTCCCACCTCGGAGTTGCTAACTCAATAAGTTAACTTTGAAAATAGGAAAACTTTTTGGGAACAAATATTGAAAAGGTCTGTAAGGGAAAACATTCAAAGGCTGAAATTACAGATTCTTTATACATATGTATGTATAAATCCCAAGATACATTGGAGTATATATGAAAAACAATATAAAAACAATTGAACTCGACCAGCATATTTAAATCATAAGAAGAGAGGTCAACAAACAATAAACCATAATTCGATGTATATTCAGCAGCTGATTGATATCTTCAGATGTACACATTCCATCAGCACTTCAGCCTCGCATCCCTGTTCAATATTTTAGTCACCTTATCTTCGATTGGCAGCTTTCAGTTTTCGGTATGCAAAATATGCAAAGTAGCTAATAAGTTATAATTTGGAATAACAATTTGGCAAACGCTCCCCGAGCGGAGCCGAAAGCCCAGAAAGAGGCAGACAGCCACAGCGATAGAGATACAAAAAGGGAAAGTGGGTAGAGATGGGGATAGGGATGGGGCTACGGATAGGGGGTGGGATGGAAATGGGGATGGGGATGGGGAAAAGCTGCTTGAGTTATTTGGGAAGTCAGTGCACGTGCGGTTTTTGTGGAGCTCATTGGATATGCCAGCTGCATTTGACTCACGCTCAAGATGGGTGGCGACCACGCCCAGTTAATGATGTGGTTAATGCCAGCCAGTGTAATAAATCTTTGCATATTGTCATATATATATACATATATATATATATATATATATATATACCGTGCTGAACGAATCCAGAGCGGATAAAGTTATGAGCTGAATGAAAGGATGCCACAACTACAACAACTACAAATCCGTATGGCGCAACATGTTAATTATGCTGTCAAATCTGTAAGTAAGGAGGAGAGCATATGCTGGAATATGCTGATTTTATCTGTGCCTAGCCGGAGCACATCCTGGCTCCTTCCTTGCTTCGTCCCTGCCAAAAATCGGTCATTTGTTTGCATTGCTTATGCTGTGAGAAATTGATGGGACAAAAGTCAACAATGGACTTGACACATGGCCAGCCGGGATCTATCCGTATGCCCCCACCCCCCTAATTCCCGTCGCACAACCAACTTGTCATTGTTCAGCAAATTGTTAGCAGTGGCAACATGGCACCATGGCAATGAGGCACACTATGTGCAACGACAGCAGCTGCATTCATCACTCGCAGAACTGAAGGTTTTCCACAAACATTACATTTTCCACTTGAACTTGAGCTGTCGATAGGGTCAAATCAATTCGGGTAACAAATTAGAATATTGCAAATATGGCAAATGAAATTCAGCTTCACTTGGATTAGTCTCAACTCGGAAAATATTGAATTTGGTTAATTTAAATATAATTCAAGGCGGATGTCAAATTAGGAAACTGGAAACTTCCTTCAAAGATTGGTCAGAAAGTGACTTGGCCAAGCCCAACCTGCTCATTGCCATCAATGTTAACAGCTGGTATTTCACAGTCGGTTCCGTCCGACTGCAAGGTTCTCACTTGTTGTTCTTGGGAATGTGGGCGTGGCTTGCTCAAAGGCTTTCTTTGGCAACCAAAAAAACGCCCACATATTTAATGTACACAAACAAAAGGAATGCAAAAAAAAAAAAAAATAAAACAAAACAAACAATAAAAAAAACAAAATCACTGCCTTAAAAGACTGGCAATCATCTGTGGCGTTATTTTTGGCCCTGCCTTTAGGACATACACACACACACACACACACACACACACACACACACACACACACACACACACGCACACACATACAAATACAACAATTTCCTGTTTTTATATTTTTTCCTTTACTTTTTTTTTGTTTTTATTTTTTTTTTCTTCACCGACTATTTATTTATACAAATTTCGTGTATTTTTTAAATTTGCCCGGCTGTCAAAAAACTCTAAGTGAGTGTGTGTGTGTGTGTGTGTGTGTGTGAACTTGTGCTGCAAATTATAAAGTTGCTGATGCTGCTTTTTTGGGCATGAAAACTTTATTATACCAACAGCTAAAATGCGCAAAATGTGGCAGTCACTTTTGATGAGACTCCAAAGCCATGAATTGCCATATTTGTCACACATTTTATATGTCCCCTCACACACGCACACCCACACACACACACGCACATGAACAAGAGAGGTCAGAGGTCGTCCACACTGAAACGCAGAGTTATTTAATTTAATATTTAGGCTTTCGATTAGGGCCAACAAATGACTTGTGCCTGTCATCCAATTAAATTGCAGCCACCCCAAATGTATCATCCGTTGCACGTACTTGGAGGCATATACATACATATCTATCTATATGTTTTTCCATTAGACTATAGATACATACATACATGTATATATATAGTGGCACAATTCAAACTTTTAACAGGCTTTCTTGCAACTTGTTAATAATAATAATAAAATGCTGTTCATTTTAAATTCAAATGAAAACGTTTTGTTAAATTGAATTCGTTAACAAAAAAAAAAAACAAAAAAAAAACAACAAATCGAAGATGATAATAATAAATAAATATTGCCAAGGTGAGGCAAGCAACATAATTTAGGTGTGTCTGCCTCTGACAGACATCTGTGGAGTGTGGCTTGAATTGCGTATGTGAAGTTTCGTGTGGCATCCTTAGGCACGTCTCGAACAAAGTTGGCCTAAGTGAGGACCGAAACTACAGTTGGGTCGACAGCAGGCTACAAATTGTGGAAGGCTGCATTTAGTGAAATGACAAATGTCGGATGCATGCAACAACAGCAGCAGCAGCAGCAGCAACAGCAACAGCAGCACTAAACGTTCAACTGATTGCAAGCCGCAGCTGCTTGGAGTGCCCATCTATTGCAGCAGGCTTCAAATGTTGTTGTCAGGTGGGGCAAGTGGGGCTAGTGGGGCTAGTGGGGCTAGTGGGGCTAGTGTGGCTAGTGGTGCTAGTGGGGCTGTTGTGAAGGTCAAGTGTAGGTTTGCCAGCTGCAATGCAGCTTAGTATGACAAGTTGCGTGCAGACCGTAAACCATGACACGCACACACACACACACACACACACACACACACACACACACACACACACACGTGGCACACACACACACAGAGACATGGGGGCTCGCATGCACAGCTGTATTTAGACGATGGCAGGCAAAGCAATTGGCCAAATGGCACTTCCAGTAAGGCTCAATAACGTGATATGATTTAAAAAAGCGGAACAGGCCAAAAGCAAACAACTGCCAAGAATTAAGCTGATTGACACGCATGGGCTCGCAGCAAGTGCCAGGGTTTCTCTCTCTCTCTCGATCTCTCTCTATTTCCCCCTCTTCTCTCTCTCTCCCTCTGAATATGTGAAAATTAATTGCGCTGCTCAAATGAAATCAGCTTTAGCCCACTTTTCATTTTTATTACTTTGTAGAGGGTATTATAATTCTGTCATAACTTGAGGCAGACGTATCCGATCCCATAATATATATGGGATCTATATTCATGATCCCATGATAAGCATTGGATAGTTATGAATATATATACTCGATATAGAGATGTTCGTCTGCCTGTCCTCGTTTTAGTTGCAACTTGGCATAAATTACAGCTCTCTCAGTTGTAAAGCTCTCTTTTTAAATCTTCGGACTCCGGTCTCCACGTCTGACCTTATCGGCTGACTATAGCATATAGCTGTCATAGCAACAATCGGTCGAATTGTACCAGTTGCGAACTGTACAATCAGTAAAAAAAACTGCAATGAATTTTAGAAATCCGCCAAGGAGAGTCACCTTATTATTTATAGCTAAAAATCGTTCTTTCATTTCTTTCTTTCAAGTTGCTCACATGTAGAAAAAGTGCACTTAATTTTCCGGGTTTTCCTCCCTTTTTTCAATGTACACACACACACGTAATTAGAGCGACAATTAAATTCTAATATAAAAGGCGACCCACTAAATTGAAATAATTGTGGTATGCATTTCTAATTGTTTGCTTTCGTTTTCCTTTTCCTCTTCTTCTTCTTAATTTTCTTTTGTTTTTTTTTTTTTTTTGCATGTTTGCTTTGTTTGTTTTCACCTGAAGTTGTTTTTTTAAACCAAAACAACAAAACTCAAGCAGCAGCAGCAGCAGCAGCAGCAGCAGTTGTGCTGAAGAATTCCATTGCATACTTTTGTGCGGATTGAGCAAATAATTATGAAGAGTGTGCAGGCATCCCAGGAACGCGGCACGCGGCACGCGCACACACACACACACACACAAACACAATCACACACACACACAAACACAATCACACACACACAACACACACACACACACACACAGAGTGAGGCTTGCGCGTGTGTGCATGTGTAATGCCAGTCAAAATAAGCGAGCAGCGAGCAGCTGCTCCTGCTCCTGCTCCTGCTCCTGCCACGCCCATTGCCCTTCATTTGGTGTCTGTGGGCGAGTTTGTTGTTCAACTGGCAACTTGGCCTAGGCTGAGCTGGGCTGGGCTGGGCTGGGTTGGGCTGGGGGCTCAGTTGTTGCTTGTGCCGCTTGTTTGCTGGCTGGGTTGTCTGGCGTTGTTTGGTGCCACATGGCAGCTGTGGCTGTGGCAGCAGCAATGACGTCACACGCTGGCCCACTCAAGTTCAATTAGTTTGCTATTCACAAAAAAAAAAAATGGGAAAAAGGGGGGAAAAGAGAAAGAAAAAAAAAAGAGAAAAAGGGCAAAGAATTGTTGATTATTTATTTATGTATTTTGGTTGCTGCACTTTGCTTGCTTGCTTGCTGCACGACGCAAAGCGGCAGCATTGTCTTGGGTCCAGTCACAAATCAATCACGGGCCGCAAGCACACACAATGACACACACAGAGAGAGAGAGAGGGAGAGAGAGTGAGAGAGATGGAGAGAGAGAAGTGAAATGGAAAACTCAAAGTGAAAGCGAAAAAAGTATCTATCACAGAGACTTGTGGCTGCTGGTTGCTGGTGGCTGACTTTTATTTTGGTCGTCGCATCATCGATTTTTGCTTGTCACTACAACAACAACAGCAACAACAAAGCAAAAAAAATAAAGAATTTACACACATATATATATATATATATATATATATATAAACATCCAGTGGATACAGAGAGCAGCAGCAGCAGCAGCAGTCGCAACACGGCAACGGTAATAAATCGCCATTGAAACTTTAACTTAAACTTAAAGTCAGAAAAGTTGAAATATTTTAGTTGTTGTTGTTGTTGCTGTTGTTGTTGTTGCTGTTGTTGTTATTCTTAGCGTTGCTGCTGCTGCTGCTGCTGTTGCTACCGCTGCTGGTCAACAGCTGTGGAGGCTACAACAGCAAAAGGGCCAGCGCACAAAAAGAGCCGCAAGCGTTTGTATAAATTGCCCGGTGACCGTGCAACACAGTTGATACGTGCAACGAGTTAGTCAACCCCCTTCACCCTACCCCTGCCCCCTATTCGCAACCCTTGGTCCCTATTATGCCAAATTCACATGAATTTGACATTATTTTGGTACATCTTCGATGGATTCTCACTAAGCCCGCAATGGATTTGCTTAACAGCAACACAGACAGTAAACAGTATGTGTGTGTGTGTGTGTGTGAGAGAAAGAGAAAGAGAGAGAGAGAGAGAGAGAGAGAGAGAGCGATCAGAAAAGGTTTGTTGAAGTTTGTTTGCTGAGTTAGCCAACAATTTGATAAGTTAAGAGCTTAGCAGCTTTTTGGCCAGACTCTCAAAATGGCACACAGATCTTAGCCGTATTTCGAGCTCAAGTGTGATTTTGTTTTGAATCCAAATGTGCAGAGATTTCGTTGCATGCAACAGTTTTGTTGCCTGATTATTGAAATATATCCAAAAATAAAAAATAGACAATTTATTGATTGATATTGATTGAGAAGGCCAACAGTGCGCTGCGTGAAGCAAAGACTAAGAAACACAAACACACACAAAACACACACAAGGCACACACAACACACACACACACACACACACACACACACACACACACACAGGAGAATCGATTCTTGACTGAGATTTCACAAAAGACACGCGCCAAAGTCGTCAACAGCAACCAACAAAGCCAACGAGAAAAGCGCAACAATTGCTTTGGCTTTGTTCGCTTTGATTTGCAAACCCCTCCGCCTCCGCCTCCTCCTCTGCTCCTCTGCTCACCCCAACCCCAACTAGTGCCCCAAAAATGTGCTCGCTTGCAGGCTCTGTGTCAGTTGCAACTGTTGCGGCATCCGCCGCTTGTCGCTCGTCGCCCGAGCGATTTCCGTTTCCGTTTAGCCATTACTCGACCATTGCTTGCTGGAGAATTTTATCCTCTGAAATGCGAGGCAAGTGCAACAGCAGTGGCAACATAAAGCCGGGGGGGGAGATGGTTTGGATTGTTATTCAACTATATTGGATTGCTAACAATATACTTCTGCTTCCTCGGAATATGTTGCTGCTGTCCATGGTTACCTTTCAATTTTCACCATAGCTCTACTTTGGCCATTTCTATTTTAGCAAAGAGGATTTGCAGCACCGCCTCCCTCTAACCACCCACCCACCCACGCACCCATTTTCATATCTCGCAAAAATTACTTTCATAAGTTGTGTGGAAAGCCGAAAAACATATTGGTAAGAGTGCCCCTAATCTTAAGTGCTGGCAACAAGCTGCCATTTGCCCATGGCTAATTAGTTAACCACGGAGCAAGTAAGACAGATCTGGTCGAGAGAGCTCGGCAACGAGACTAACCCAAAACACAGCAGTGAAATCGATTAAAACTCAGGTTTCGGTAAAATAGTCTGCTTTCCACAGGACACCAAATTTTGCAAATGTATTCGTTAATATCGATTCGTTGAGTTAACTTTAAGTACTTAAGCCTCGACTCCGGAACGTTTCAGCCAGCTTAAGTACTTGAAGTGGAGCATGCCACAAAAGCTGCTCTACACAAAAGTTCCTAATGATACTTGCCGCTGAATTGCCACAAGTTTGTGTCCCAAAAAAAAGCAGATGGACATTCTTAACTATACCTCCTCATATAAGTATATATACATATTCATATTCATACACATATTTTAAAAGGATCTTTGACAAGGATCAGCTTTGTTTTGAACAGAGTATAGAATCTGTTGTAATCCGATAATCGGTATTTTCTTAGCTTGTTTCCCTTCTATTTCGCACTTTATTCAAATTTTTTGGCTTTAAAGCTATTGACTCGAAAAAAAAGCCACAAAAGCAAATCGCTGAATCTATTTTTTTGCTGTGCGGTTTTGCGGTGGTTTGTTGTTCTTATTGTGGTTGTTGGTGTTGTTGTCGTTGTTCTGGTTGTTGTTGGCTAAATAGTTGTTGAGTGGCTCGAGGCTAAAGTTGATCGGCGCGGAACTTTATTAATTTGTTATCCTGTCAGCTTTCGCTTTCATTGCGTTTCATCAAACAATTGCTGCAGCCCTTTGCCAGCTCCTCCTGTCTCCGGCACACATTGGGGCAGGCTCCCTTCCTCCGGAGGGCTGCTTCAGTTGTTGTTGGTTGCAGACCACAGAAATTAATTACCGGATTAAGACAACTTCATTGCCCACGATGGGCAATTTTCTCATTCCATACCAGTTCTTTTCTCGTTTCTCTCTCTCTCTCTCCCTCTCTCTCTCTCTCTGTCTCTCTGTCTCTCTCACACACCCATACATCCGCTGTCTTTCTCACACTCTGTTATTTTTCACATTTCTGCACATTTCTGTTGTTGCTTGTGTTTTTGTTATTAACATTTAATGAGAAAAGGTCACGCACACAGCGCCGAGAGTTGAATCCATTCAGCTATGCCCTGGCCATCCTCTGACCAACCTCCAGGACATTCAGGTTGCTCAGAGGATCCTTCGCCGGCAACTATCGAAAGGTTTTTGGTCGGCAAAGAACTGGTGTGGCAATTTCAATTGGCTGCCGCTGCTAAATTAAGTGCCGAACTTAAATAACTCGAATTAAACATTAATAGGATACTTAAAAGTTTTCGTTTTCGTTTCATTTCATTTCATTTCATTTTGTTTCGTTTTCCCGCTGCTCTTTCGATTCTGCTTTTATTATTAGATTCCATTTACTTCTGCCGTCCTCGCCCAGCTCCGGCCCATCCATCCATCCATCCACTTGTGGCCAATTTTGTTGCGTTGGCTGGCATCGCTCGGGGAATCGTAGAGCCTTTTGGAAATGTATCCACAGTCCCTTAAACCGTGACCCCCCTCTCGATAACCACCTTCGTCCCATTGTGTATTTCATATTTCTATCCCGACGTGTCAACGCGAGAGACAAACACAGAATGTTAAATACCAATAGACCCATCCATTGAGACCAAAACGTGGACCCTAATGAACAACTAACTCTCCACTCAGCTCAATTGAAAGATATATGCTAAAGTAAGGTCAGTGGTTGCTCCTTTCTTAGATTTAATATCCGCAAAGAGAATTTCATAAAACTTCTATCAACTTCCAGCTGCAGAGTGTAGGAGAAAAGTTGTTTCGAATATCAATTGTTCAAGTTTTTTAGCCAAGCAGCCAAACAATGTGTTAACTGAGCCAATCAACAGTTGCTACCCGTGGCAGCATCTTGCTTTGTAGTTCCTTAACTCATTTCCCTCTCAGCCAGTTGTTGAGTCACTTAAGCCATTTCCTAAGTTGTTGTTCTTGTTCTTGTTGGTTAGTCAGCCAGTTAAGCTCAATGTCATTGCAAGTCCGCACCTTTTCTATCTCGGCCAAAGCAGCTTGTAATCACCCCTGACCAAGGGATGTGGGGAGTGGCAATGTTCTCGGAATGTTGCTCTCGTAGCTGCTCCAAAAATGATTATGCAAAACAGTTGCAGAGCTCAGAAGCGTTAACAACGTATATATATAAATATAAATATATATATATATATATATATATATATATACGAGAGCACATTCCACCATGACAAAAATGGCAACGAAGTGGCAAGGACATCGCCAACAATGTTGTAGGAGGCTCCCCTCCTCCCCCCCCCCCCCTACGTGTGGCATGGATGGCAACGTTTAAAGGGCAGTGGAAACTTCAGCTTTGGGTGGTTTAGTTAGCTTCATCTGGTTTCGCTGCAGTCACATAATAATAATTAAATTAATTATGAAAAGCGTTGCAGGGCTCCAGGGAAATAACATGTAACTAAAATACGGGACACACACACGGCACACACACACACGCACACACACACACACACACAGGGTACATGTTGTGTTGAGGTTAGTAGTCCCTGGAGAGCGAATAACCCAACTCCGCCAGCTCCTCCACCATCTCGAGCTGTGCTCTGCTCTGGCATTTATATCTATTTATATTTCTATATCTATTTATATATCTATTTCTATATCTATTTGTATATCTATTTATACTTGCTTTTCAATTTTGACCTGGTCTTTCTTATTGTCAATTGTTGTTCTTCGTTCATTGGCTTCATTTATGCGTACATCTCTCAGCAACTAACTGGGTTAACAAATTAGCGATGGGTAAACGGATAGATGGACCCAAAGATAGACCAGTCAGACAGACAGATAGAAAGACGGATGGATAAACAACTGGTTGCATTGTTGCAAGTTTGTTTTATTTTGCTTTGTTTTGGTTTGGTTTTCATTCTTCATAAGTTATTTCAGTTGTTTTGTTTGTTGTTTGTTCACAATGTGTTTTGTGTTGCAGGACTCTCACTCTTTGCAACCTGTGTGGCGGTCACTCGAGTGACTCAGAGTTCGAGTAGATTGCATTTTTTGCTCTTCAATAAATTCCATTTGTTTTGTTAATTTATTGCAGCCTGAACAAGTTTTAAATGTTAATAAAAGGGTATATTGACTTTGTCTAAAAGTATGTAACTGGCTGTAGGAAGTATTAACTAAATCGTATTTTATTATTAAACAATTTTTTTTTATTTATATAAATATATATCCCTGAAAACTAAAATGTTTATCTTGAATTAAGAAATTATATCTAAATGACAAAAAAAAATTGTTCTTAAAATTACAAGGGTTTCTTTTGCATTTTTCAGAAACAATCGGAAAATTTTCTGAAAAGTAGATACCAATCTGGGTATCCCCTAGTCGAGCTCTCCTCTCTGAACCAATTCAACTTGTTTCTTTTATTTCGATTCAATTAAATTTCAAATTATTAAGTGGATAAATCTTTTACCAATTCAAGTGCACTTAGCGAATTTTATATATTTAACGCACTTGTCGAGACTCAACTGAAGATGAGATGAAATAAATATTTGAGCACAATCCTCATTGAGGGCGTTATTTAATTTTAATTACACGACTGTTGTAATTTCATACGCCTAAGAAGAGTCCCACACAAATACATTTAAATGTTGCATTGTTGTCACGCTAAATTGCCCACACACACACACACACACACACACACACACACACACACACACACACACACATTAACAGTTAAGTTCTGCTAGCATATTTTTGTTTCCTTGACTTTCCCGGGTCGTGCGACTTGCTCGACGTCTGCCTGTCACAAAGGGCAATATGCAAATGGCTTTGCATAGCAACGGCACCACAAACCACCCACCCACCACCCACCACCCACCACCCACTGCCACCCCATTTACTGGTGGCAGCCCTTGACGGGTAACGTTTCTTTGCAACGTACAACGCGACGTATGCGTAACTTTTTAATTTATATTTAAATCTTGCCACGTTGCGCAACTGATTCAGTTAGCATTGAGTTTCCTGCAATGTGAAACGGCCTAAGGAAAATTAAAGAATGCGCTGGAAAAGTTGACAGCCGGACAGCTCACATATGTGTATGTATGTATGTGTGTGTGTGTGTGTGTGTGTGTGTGTGTGTGTGTTTGTGCTTGCTTAATGGCTGCACATAAAAATGTTGCCCAGAGCCTCAAAGTATGCTAAGCATATCAATAAAGACCAAACACACACAATGAGGCAGCGAAATCGCGCACCACAAAAGCTGAAAACTACACTCACAAAAAAAGAGGATTAGAAAGCGCAATTGGATTTACTATTCAGAAAATATATTTCTGAAATGCAGTGTTTTTCTTTTCTGATTTTCACGGTATGTTTTTCTAATATTTTAGAAAAATATTTCCTTTTTTAAGTTACATTCAAAATACTATATTTTATTTTATTTTTTGCTTAAATTTATTAATACACATATTTATTTTAGGTTATCACATTTATAAACAATCATATTTTAGATAGTTTATAAATTGGTAATTAGCAGACGACTAAACTCAATTATAAAGGACGAGTCAGTCAATTTACTGACTTCGGCCTGCATTTTAAAAATAATTTTTTATTTTTATTTTTATTTATAAAAAAATAATAAACAAAATCCCATATTATTTGAATTTGCTTATTTAGCTTTCTTTCTTTTATTTAAAAGTAATTAAGTAATTATTAAAACAAGATAAACTTTCTGGTTTTAAGGGAGACAATTTTTCTGAGTGTAGCAAGGAAATCCAAAACTGGGAATTAGAGCGCTCAAGGGAAGTGTGTAAAGCAGAACAGGACAGACGGACAGACGGACAGACTGACAGCACTCGCCTGCTTTGCATTATTAAGAGGTGGTTGGGTGGAGGTTGGTTGGAGGAGTGAAGAGTGAAAACAGTTTAAGTGACGCAGCCAAAAAGACAGCCTTTCCACAGCTGCTGCAGTTCCAATGTTGTCTCTGGTTGTCTATGCTCAAGTGTGTGTGTGCGTGTGTGTGTGTGTGTGTGTGTGTTTGTTTGTGTTTGTTTGTTGGGTCTGGTTGCTGCTCTTGCTGCTGGCGCCTGCATGTAAATAAACACATCTGGGAAGACAATCGCTTCCAAAGGAGAGGCCTGGCTGAATGAGGGCGTCTTGGCGTGCATGCTGAGCATTCTGTGTGTATAGCGTGTGTGTGTGTGTGTGTGTGTGTGTGTGTTTGTGTGTGGTTGTGTGAAATTCTTGTTACATATTTCATGCCAACATCGACTACAACCAGACCCCAGCCAGCAGCCAGCAGCCAGCAGCCAACAGCCGCAATCCTCAGACTTTGTGTCGTCTTTAAGTGGATGTGTGCCGTGCAAATGCTTTAATTGGCTTAAGCGCATTCATAATGGAGGCTGATGTTGCTGCTGCTGCTCCTGCTGCTTGTCCCCGGCTAGGATTGGGTCTCCAAGTGAGTCACTGCTTGATGTTTGTATGCACACTTGTAAGTGAAGCACCCTGGGAAGTCCCCTTCAAGCCGACTCATCTAAGTTGGCAAATCCAACACCAACGCTGTCAGTTAAACTGATAAGAAAGCTGCATCTTAATCAGACTCCAAAGAAGCCAAATAAACCTGGTGCATTCCAAAGTCTACTTGTTGGCATCGCTTGCGAATGGCTTTTCGAATTAGCCTCGTTTATCAGCTGCTCACAATTAGATGGCTAATGCCATAAACAAGTCACAACTGTAGTAAGCCAAATATGCTTAGATACCGCCATGATTGATGTACTGACAGCCAAACATAACCCAAAAATGTAATTCTGAATATTTGCAAATGCCACATGAAACAGATGGCAAGCTCAAGAGCTCAAGAGCTGCTCGTATGAGGATTGGGATTTACAAGAAGATTGCTTTCCATTTGGCAGCCGAATTAGTTTCTGGTGCCTTTGCGATTCACAAGGCTAATGTGTAAAGTTTGCCCCCAAATTGAGCATATTAAATGTGTATTTAACTTAGCTCAACTGTGTTAACTTAATGATAACCATTAACATTATGCAAATTGAAGAGCGTGCGGCTCACTTAATTCCATTAAGGTTAAAGTGTGAATAATTTGTGAGTCTTTTCGATTCAACCGACATGTTATTCAGTATATTTCGGGGCTGATTGCTGTATTTATTTTAAATTGCTATCTTCAAAGAAACTGACAAAAAGAAAACAAGTAAAACTGCTCTTGACAAAGAGACCCCAGATGTTGAATGTCTTAAATCGATTACGGCACAGTTTCTAGTCTTATTGCCAAAAGGCTTTCCACACTCAAATTTAAGTTATGCTGGAGCGCTCATGTTTTATGACTGTCAAAAGAACAGAAGGTTGAAAAATAAAATAACAAGTAAAATGCTGTAGTCGAGTTGGCTCGACTACGATAAGCCCTTAAACCAGTTGTTAAATATATTCTAGTTTTATTGGCGAACTTCCCTTTAAAATGATTTGCACTCAAATTTTCAGTTCTGCAAGTGCATTTCTTACAGAGTATTTTTACTCACAAGCATATACATACATACATACAGCCATACATACTTAAACGAAACAGTACTTATCGGTACTGTGCAGAATACACACAAATATATTGACGCTAGCGTCGATTATCGTGCCATCTCTTTCTCACTCATGCGGCTGCTGACAAAAATGAGATCAATATGATAGTATATTTTCGACTATAACTTTGGTATTTCTTGTCCGATCTTAATGAAAATTTGGCAATTGATCAATAATATGTATACGCATATTATGTATAAATTAGAAGCGTCTGCCTCTTAAATTGTCGAATTTATTGCTATCGAAAATTGAAATGTATCGATAATTCAAAAACGTAGGCAGTTATCGATAAAATAAAGCAAACTTGATTTGCGCCTGGTACACGAGAACTTATATTCAAAATTTGAAGTCTCTAGCTCTTATAGTCTCTGTGTGTTCATACAGACGGACGGACAGACGGACGGACAGACGGACGGACAGACAGACGGACAGGTCTATATCGACTCGGCTGTTGATCCTGATCAAGAATATATATACTTTATGGGGTCGGAGATGCTTCCTTCTGCCTGTTACATACATTTGCACAAAACCATTATACCCGTTTTACCAATTTTTAATGGGTTAAGGGTATAAAAATAAATAAAATATAAATGAAAAACAAGCACAAACTAAAATCAGTGGTTCGCGTCGAGCCTCGACTTTTATTGCTCTTGAGAATCGATTTATATCGATATTCACGAATCTGTCCATGGTATATTCCAAATGTTGGTATATAGTTAGATCGACTGGACTGTTAATACTGATCAGGAATATATATATCTTATGATTATATTGCAGAATTTCATAATATTCTTTGCAGCTACTTGAAAATTACTCAACTTGAGAAATCTGAATGCATTTGTTAATTAGTATTTGGCAGGGATTCGTTCTCGTCTGTCGTTCGATAGGTGTTCACATTGATGGGTTCATTAAGCTGGATCCAAAAGACAGAAGCTATTTCACAAGCCTTTAGTCTTTAGTCTCGCTACTGAACACTAGATGCCGTTATTATCATTTTATTGGGCACATTTTTAGTGCACTTGGAACTTAAGTGCGCGGTGGTTAAATGGGCTTTTATGTTGGTTAATTTTACGAGCGCACCGTGGCACGCATCACCAATGTGGCATATGGTCACTGTTGTTGGTAGCATTTTGTTGTGACTAAGGGCCTCTTCACATCATAGCCTAGTTCAACCCAAATCCTTTTCGCTATTCACCGACAATTTGGCCAACACACTGCGAGAGAGTTTCTAAGCGGTTGTCAAATGTGTGTCATAACATTGCGAGAGGGCATCGTAAACGGTGCATAGCTGAAGGGGCAGAAGGGGCAGAAGGGGGTACAGGGTACATCGATAAGCCGCATGTGACTCACGTTGCGTATGTGAAACATAAAAAAATATAGCAAGCAAATGCAAACATAAAATGTTAATATCACCTAATGTCATATATGTACATATATGAATATGATCAAATAATATATTTTCTTTGTATGCCTGCGAATCAAAGTGATAACATTTAAGCCACCTTCAATCACTGAATGAACCGTGTAAACTTTCCATCAAAGTGGCTCGTCTCATGCAACATAATTTACATGTAACATCGTCTAATGACATTTATGTACCCGTATCTTTTTCCCAAGAGAACATTATATTTATAAGTAGCTAGCTGCACGCAGAAACAAAATCGACCTAAAATTAAAATCCACCTGAAACAGAAAAATTGTTCCAGTTTTCATAAATCATTTCTAAATATATGGGGTAAACAAATTTTCCACAAATAAGAAGTCTTGCCCTAAGTCGATAATCTCCCAGATATGCTTTTGTCAAATTTTGGAAATATTTTGTTTCAATAAAAAGATTAGCACAAGCCATAAATTTCTAAAAAAAAAAAAAATTCCTTTCCAAAATTCGGAAACAAGCTAATAAATTTACTGGCTCGTCATTTGTAACCAACTCAGTAAGAAATGACTCCCTTTATAAAGTATCTAAAATGCTTACATATGTGAAATCTTAAAAATATATGCAGCAAAAAACTTGTTACTTTTAATGCTGTGTTTATATATATAATAAAAAAAACACGTCGTTTTTTTAAAATATACTTTCTGAATAGTAAGGTGAGTTATTTTCTAAAAATAGGTGCGATATTTGTTTAAGTGTCGCGTTCACTTGAATCGACAAATTTCACCTTGCAGCAAAAACGTTGCCAGCTGCAGGCAAAGTTTGAAACTTTGGTCGCACTTAAGCTGCACGTAATTTATACATGAAACCATGTGTGTGTGTGTGTGTGTGTGTGTGTGTGTGTGCCGGTTTGTGGCGGTGCACGATTTGGGTCACAGCAGCGAAATCAATTGCATAACCGGAAGACCACTAAAACAACGTTATCTTGGCAAAGCGGGAAACTTGGCCACAGCGTTGACACAGTTTTGCCACATCGCTGACATCGACATCTGATGCCAATTAGTGGGAAAACATTGCCACCATTCGTTGGACAGATTAAACTCATTGATGCCAGCAAAAGTTTCACTCATTTACTCCTAAAATATTTACGAGATTGGTTCGTAAAACTGAATATTGAAAGGAATGTGGAAAATGTTGGAGTGTAAAGAATGAATGCAAATGTTAATTAGATCTAGTTGAATTTTTCAGTTGAATTTAGCCAATTAAGTTTCGTACAATTGCCAAAGTGACTAAGTGTCCGAGCAAAAGTTTTAAATTATTCAAAAACAATCTGCCCTTAGATTCCACTGAGAGAACTGAGATACGCTCAGCAAGGTACTTGTTTGGTCACACTAATTTCAATGTAACGGTAATAGAATGATCAGCTGTTAATTGCATCAATTTATCTCCACTTTACATAACTCTGTTAACTCCTACTCATATATGTATGTAAACACAACATTGTAATCGTAGGAAATATCGATAGTTTCCACTATCGGTGAGCCTCAGTTAGATATTTGAGCAAGCCAGAAGTGCCTAGATCTGAAGTTACACGTATGCATAAAAAACTCCTTATGCATCGAACAGTACCTGTCTATATATTTTTGCAATATAGATTATATACACATACCAGTGTAAGGCATTTAAAACCTTTACCGTTTTCTAAATGCTGCAAATTGAATTTGAAAACCATGTGCAATATATGATATAGGGGAGCCTATAGTGAATTTACGTCTTTAACTCAGTTGCGACTGGTAAAAGTTAATTTCGCTTACGTTTAGATTCAAAGGAAAGGCCCTCCAAAGTAAACATAAGAAAATAAAAATAAATAATAAAGTTGGAATGCTCTAGTCAAGACAACTCGACTAAGAGATACTCTGCATTCTAATACTTAGTAAGCTTGCTCATATGTCTAGGCTGACAAAGTCTGTGTTTCTTATCCGACCCAAATAAAAATTTGTACAGCTCATAAGCAATAATTAATTGGAATTTTTTAATCTTCAAAATTGTGACTTTTATTGCTATCGAAAATCGATTTGTATCGATATGTGAGCATATACTAATATGTGATATATATATTTAAGTAGAATCGAACATGCTTCCCTCTGCCACCGCAATGAAATCAAAACAGACACAGAACCCGACCGATATTCCAAGAACTACTCTATTCCTATATTTGTATCCTTTGTCCTTTTTCAGCTTTTATTGTGTGTCGCACAGGGTATGCTCATCATAAGAGTACACCTATTTAAGAGACGCAAACACATTTGATATTTTATAAGGAGTAGTTTAGCCAACTTCTGTTTTTGTTATTTGAACAATTTGACACGCCTACTTTGAAAGGCTGTATTCCTTTCCAGCGCTGTCCAGGATGTCAGCAAGTAGAGCATTTTCCTGTGTTGCGTGCATTTTAATTCGTTTTGTTTTCGCTTCGGGACAAACAAAACAAAACAAAACACAGAGCAGAGCAAAGCAAACACACTTTCTCTTTCCCATTCCCTTTCTCTTGCTCTTTCTCTTTCTCCACACACACACACACACACACACACACACACACACACACACACACACACACACACACACACACACACACACACACACACACACACACACACACACACACACACACACACAGATAGACATTTAGCCGCCTCATTCGTATGTAAATATGAAAGTTCAAAGCACATACCCTTAAAGTGCCCACACCCGCATACACTTACACACACTCAAACACACACACACACACACACACACACTCAAACACACACACACATACACACCATAGGCTGCTACTTGATGTTATTTTCAATTGCTGCGCCTGCCGAGTTGGCTCCACATTTTTTTTTTTGCTGCTCCCTTACAACTTGCTGTTTTGACTAAACGACCGCTAAGCTGTTAACACTGTTAACACAGTGTGTGGCAGTGGCCAAAAGAAGAGGCAGTGGGGTGGGCTCGATAGAGCACAAGTAACTGTGTTAAATTGGCAACGCCAATTCCAAAATAAGTCAAAATGGAATTAGCTGAATTGCTTGCATTAAATGTTAACTTTCTTAATATAATTAAATATTTTTGCGGCATTTTCTGAATGGTAATTATTCCTCAGAATGTGCAAGTACTTATGTGTGTGTGTGTGTGTGTGGCTGTGTGTGTGTGTGTGGCTGTGTGTGTGAGTTTGGTGTGCCGTATGAGCATAAATCTGTTACCAGCTTGCGAAGGCAACTGCTTTGCCTAAGCCAAGTTAAGAAAAGCCTCTGTCTGGCTAAGCCCTAAGACCCACACACACATGTATATATATATATATATATATATATATGTATATGTATATATGTACAGTGATACACTTGTGTACACATTTGCGGCTCATTTGATCGGTTCGCTTGGCCAGTTGGCAAGCGGCTGTTTTCCTTTTTGGTTGGGGCAGCCTTCGACTACAAATATTTGCCAAAATGTTTGCTAATTTAACTCAAGTTGCTTTTCCTGTAAGTGCGTGTGTGTGTGTATGTATATCTTTTAGTGAGCGTGTGCGTATTTTTTTTTTTGCCGTAAATGTTGCCAACAAACTGTGCAAACACAACGCAAATCAAAGTTGGCCCCAGCACACAGCCCTTGCTACTTGTTTGGAAAGTTTGTTGGCCCCTCCTTAAGTTGCCCCACATAACAAAAATCCAGCTTGCAACTTCTAAGGCAAAATATGGCAATAATGTTGCACATCAAAATTCATATACCAAAGTATGTTGTTTTAACCAGTTAGCCAGTTAGTCACAAAACTGTCTATTTAAAGCAAGCCATATCATTTTCTAGAGTAGCTCAAATTATGACCAACATTCCTGGTAACAAATAATAAAATGTTTTTTTTTTTTTTTTTATGAAAAACAATAAACTATTCAGCTCGGAATGAAACTGACAGCAATTTTAAGGGACGCTAAGCAAAATGTTTTAATGACTTTGACAGCATTTATTTTAGGGCCTGCTACAAATGGGTGTATACTTAATGAAGTAGTACATTTGATATTAACACATACACATCTATATATATATATATATATATATATATATGTGTGTGTGTGTGTGTGTGTGTATTACATTGGTAGCAACATTACGCATTCTTATGTAATAGAGTTGCTAATAAGTTTGCCGGAAGCAATGTAACTTGTTTTATTATTTGCTTATTCAGGTGAGGTGTGTGTGGAAAGGTAAGGGATATGCATGTAGATGATTAGAGGGGTCTTCACACACCTGCAAGTGTGTGTGTGTGTGTGTGTGTATGTAGAAATAAGCTTCAGCTTAGTGAGTACAACTTTTTCATCTAATTTTGCCTTAAAGCTGACATTAATGTTATGGCAAATGGATAAGAGATTGCACAGGCTAGTCAGCTAGAGTGTGTGTGTGTGTGTGTGTGTGTATCTGAGTCTGTGAGTGTGTATGCAACATGTCGCTAGAGACTTCGTTGCCAAGAATTTTGGCATGACAGCCACGTTTGTGACAAGTTAGTTCCATTTTAGTGCGGCTCACATTTGATTTATTAATAAACAAAGTGTCACACGCACAGATCCAAAGCACACATACACAGGCACAAAGGACACAAGTCTATAATATAAACTAAATACTATACATATGTATATATATATATATATATATATATATATATGTGTGTGTGTGTGTGTGTGCAATTGATATGTTATTGATTTGCAGTTAGGCAGCACAATTTTTGTCGTTTTATTGTGGCCATAAAATACTCATGCATGTAAGAGTTGGCCACCAGGTGGCGCTGCTCCACAAATGCCAAATATCAAATGAAGGAAGAATATTTTCACATTAGTCTCCCTTCTACCTCAACCCCTCCTCGTGCTCATGTGTCTGTGCGTTTTATGTCCTCTGTTCTTGGCTGACCATTTGCTGCTGTTGTTGTTGTTGTTATTGTTATTGTTGTTGTTGAGACCTGCAAAAATTCAACAATAAACGACATGCTGCACCTAAGTGGATCAAGTCGATAACACGTCGATAAGAAAAGGATGCTCTGGTTAAAAGCGCTCGACTAGAAGATACCCAAGACTTTTCCTATCTTAACTTATACACAACTTGGCTATACAAGCCAACAACAACAAAAATTGCGTATTTGTGTGTGTGTGTGTGGGTGTGTGTGTGTGTGTATACATATACAGATGGAAAATGGTTCTTAAAATCTTAAATTAATCTGCATCTAGATTCAGTACGGTACACGTAGAAAAAATCACCCTCATTCCTAGTAAGTCGCCTTCAAAACTAAAAATATGGCCATTTTTTTATAGAAAGAAAATTGACAAAAAGTTAGAACATTTATTGTCTCGTCTTTTGTGTTAGGATTTAAATTGTTGTCCGCTTTAAGGATAATGGGTTCGCATTGCTTTGGAATCGTGAGTTCTTTCAAGTTAAGCATAAGAATTTAATAAATAAAATGTATAAAATGTATATAAGAGAAATCTAAAAATAATAATGTTAAATAATATCATAGGTAACACAAAAAATACATAAGAATTTTTCTTAATTTTTTTTTTCAAAATTTTAGAAAAATCCACTTTGAATTTTAGAAATGCAAAGCATAGTTTTTAAAAAGCGACAGCCAACAATTTTAGAAATTTAATTTCTCAATAATATTGTGACTAGCCATTGACGCCCAAAATATGGCGATTTTTTTTATGAGTGTATACGAGAATTTAGATTGCAATGCAGATCAAGAATGCCTTAGGGGCACGCAGATGCTTCCTTCTGTCTGTTATATATGTTGACACAACTTTATTATACCCATTTTTAATGGGTCGAGCGAATAAAACCCGTTATGGGGAAATGAGCGCCAACTGGCGCAATTGTGACAGCTCAACTGACATAATGATGATGTTAACTGGTTTAGCCTGGCTGCAATATGATTTCGCCCACATATTCCTATGCACAGTTAGACAGATACACACACACACACACAAACACAAACACACACAGATACACACAGAGTGGCAGCAAAGCTACTCTTGGATTTATTATTTTTTTTTTATTTTTATATTTTGTGTTTTGCGAGTTGTGCTTTGCTTTGAGCAAAAAACTCATTAAATTACAATCAAAATGAAAGCAGCAGCAGGACAAAGATTACTACACACACACACACACACACATATATCCTGACACACACACACACACACACTGATAAACCGGGGCAGGCATCAGACATTGTCCCATTTCGTTTCCTGTGCACATTAACAATTCAAAAGCGTCTCACAAATAAATGAGAAATTGCTAAACAACAAAACAAAAACAACAAACGGTAAACGATAAACGGTAAACGTTAAACGTTAAACGTTAATCAACAGTAATAAGAACAATGATAACAACGACTGACACCGGGGCTGATGATATGCATCAAACTGAAAATAGTACTTAGTTTGAATAGTAATTAAGTATGCATTCTGTTCATAAAAATAACTGTTTTAAACTTTATAAATGTTCAATTTTGACAAGTCCTGAATTTTGTTACCTGTTCTTGGGGAGCGCATGTTGAAGCATGATGACTGCCTAACCACAAGCAACCTTACCTTACCAACCATCCCCCCCCCCACTATGCTACCACTATGCCACTAAGCCTGCATGCAACTGTAAAGTTAAGTTGAGTTGAATTGAGTTGAGAAACAAAAGTCGACAGTTAAAGCGACTTTGTTCATCAGCGCAAATATGTTGAACCGTCAATATTTGTGTGCCGTGCAGCACCGAACAGAACGGAAAGCACAGAGAAGTGAAGAGATAGAGACAGAGACAGAGACAGACAGAGATAAAGAGAGAGAGAGAGAGAGAGAGAGAGAAACGGCAGCTTAAAACCAGCCCAAAGCCAGTGCAAAAGTTTTCATTTTACGACGCATTAAAAAAGACCATAAAAACAGTAACATTGCCAGCCAACTAAATGAAAAAGACAAAAAAAAACAAAAAAAAAAACGAGAAAGAAAAAGAAGGAAGAAAGAAGAATGCAGAGCAGAGCTCAGAAAAATGAAATAAAAGCAGATGAGAAACATTTATAAGCAGACATACCTATGTACATACACATACATACATACATATTTATATAAGTATATACATATACAGTTAAATAATGAGTACAAGAGAATAACAAAAGTATAAATGAAAAAAATACTAAGCAACTTTTTTTTTGAGGGAGGAAGAAGAACAACAACAACAACTAAAGCAGCAGCAACAACAACAACAACAACAACAACATGCATGCATACATATGTACATGTATTTGTATTACATATGTATATACATACATACATTCCTGTGCATACATACATACATATGTATGTTTATTATATTTGTAAGCTCACACACACATACATATGTACATACGTAATTGGTGCGCTGCTGTTGCTGCTGCTGCTGCTGCTGTTGATGATGATATTTTATGGCCACTGGACGACATACAATGAAATAATGGCATACAGCAACAGCAACAACAGCAACAACAGCAACAACAACAACATTAGCAACATCAGCAACAATTGGAGATTACGTCGGCTCAAGTATTTTATGGAGCTATTGCCCATCAACGTTATTGTCAGCTCTAAAGGTCTGGCAACACAACAGCAACAGCAACAGCAACAACAGCAACAACAGCTGCAAGAACAAGAGCAAGAAGAAGAAGCACCAACATCATCAACAAACACGCATCAGCTGTATCCACCACATGCCGATGAGACCATGGCAAGTCTCTCTCGCTCGCCCAGTTTCCAGAGTGAGGAGCTGCTGCTGCACCTGGTCGGGGGCCAGCTGCTGTCTGCAGCGGAGCTAAGCGACGGACACAGGTAGAACTCGCCATTCATTTGAGCAACATACAGTGTGGCCTCGCCCTCATTTTCATACACATACATACATACATCAATATCAACATCAACTGAAAGTCTCATGGAAACAGCGTATAAAAATATATTCATATTTTTGAACAACAAAATATGGAAAACAAATTAAAAACCGTAAACAACATGAAAGTACGGATATCTTATAATATGTACGGATATCTATAACCTCAAAATGTAGGTAGCAAAATAAAACTATATCTACTCCGCAAACAAAAGAGTTGTTCATAATCAGATCTAGTCGGTTCTGACATATAAATAAACTGTCCGAAGCAAACAGCAACATATATTCACAGTTATATCAAGATAGCTTCAAGTCATGGTTATATTGACTCGACTTATGACGCTGATCACGAATATATATGCCTTTGTATAAGGTTAAAAAATAATGGTAATGGTTTGTTTTAGACCAAAAATATCAAAATAACTAATTACTTCTTTAACAAAAAGTTTTTCATGATATTTTTTTAACGGTCGTTTCAAAATTATGTTAAAATTTGCTCAATTTTCTTTGTTGAAATAGGTAAACACTGAAAAAAAAAAGCCTGGTGAGTCCCTTTACGTTGTTTGTTGAGCGAAAGATTTTGTTTTTGTTAATGGTTCGTTAAGCGAGAGTCCACTGTGCCTACATACATATACATGTATGTGTGTATGTATGACTATAACTCAGTAATGAATTCTGTTGGCCATCGGGGATCGGGGTGGGGGGTGTATACTTAATATGCGTAGTTAATGCGTCATCTCATCAGGAACAGCCGCCAAATTGTTGAAAGCTCGCCATGTTTAGCCTAATACGTATAAATTATTGATATAGCACACACACACACACACACACACACACTCCCACACACACACACACACACTCCCACACACACACACACATATACTAATATATAATATTAATAAAAGAATGCCTAATTTGATATTCATGCATTTATCAACATCAACATTTGAGCAACTAATCCGTTAAATCACAAAACAAAAACACCCAATTGAACGATGCTTATAAATTTAATTTAATTTCAAACGAATTTTTATTGAATTGTTCAACAATCGCAATTTCACAGATTGCCAATTGCAGATTAATCAACATTTTGTGTGTGGGATTTAATCAATTGGAAAACAAACTTTGCTGCTGATGATTATTTGCTGTTTAAAATTTACCCATTTGGTTAAAAAAGCTTTTTGCAATTGGCAAACAATTGAAAACGTCAGATTTGAGTAAAAACAATTAAGTTAAGGCAAAACTGAACAATGCGTTGCTTTGTTTTAAGTTGAGGCATCACTTGTGATTGGTTTAGTTTCAGTGTAACTGGCTTACTAGAAATGGCTATTAATACTCCTGTTATCGGAATAACAACATGACATATACATACATATATACATATACACACAATATACATATATATTGTGTTAGGTGAATACTGTGAATGAATTCAATGTGGGACACAAAATGGAAGGGGAAGGGGAAGGGGAAGAGAAGTTGTTGAATCACAATTCTGAAACAATAAGCAACGAGACAAAGCATTGTTTGTACAGGCAGCTGATAAGCGGTATGCAACTTGTTGCATTCCTCTTGCCCCCAGGCAATGTATACAACAGCACTTAAGTGAAAAGAATGCTGATGCTGTCCAAAGTGTTCTACTCCAGTGGGGCACCACTTCAGAGTTTGATTGAGATTAGGAACGGCTTCCTTTCCATTCCATTCAGACATGCACTGGACAACAAGTGTCACGGAATTTGGACATAAAAAGACAACTGTTTCTGCTTTTTGCAGTAGGTTAAACTCTTCAGCCTCTTTTGGATTCAAGAGTTTTGTAAACTCTGAGCTTGACTTTGATATACATTAAAAAAAAGAAAGTAAAGCAATCTAGCAATTTTAATAGTTAAAACTTAAAGCTGCGACTAACATCAATTCATTTGCGAGAGTTGCTAAAAAATATACAAATCAATACTTATTTTTTATTAGTACAAAGCTGCATTGTGGAGTATTTAAACGATTCTTTATTTTATAAACAATTTAAGCATAAAATTTGTACTTATTTTTAAGCGAGAATTTAGGGCTTAAAATCTCATTTAAAAATGAATTCGTATTTTAAATGAATTGACAAAACAATCGATTCAATAGAGAAAAAAAAAACAATACTTTTATTTCTATTATTATTATTATTATTTATTTTTTTCCGTGCATGTCCATTTTTTAAACATTGTTTAATACCTTTAAAGCTAGAGACTTTAAATTTTGAATGTATATTCAATAGGTTGGTTCGACTAGGTTGGGTCATCGATAAAATCGATAATCGCCAATCGATAAATACACATATCTCACTATTTTTGTGCTGAAGTCGTCAAATTTGGTGTGTAGATTGCTGGCAATGTCCTTCACATATCGGAATATAAATTTAAACCTTAAGAAACAGAACTCGAAATGTAATGATTAAGGATTATTTGCCACACGCGATCAGCAGTTCACTACTTTGTTCACTACTTTGTAATATTGTAAATATTTGTATTTCTATTTGCTCACATGTGCAACTGCTGCACAGTCCTGTTTTATTCCCTCCATCGCTCATTAAAATCCAATCGAGTTGTGTTTGCAACTGTTGCACGGTCGCTGCTGCGGTTGTGGCCTTGGCAATGGCAACCGAGTGCGTTGGGGCGGGCAGCTGTCTGTCGTCCGCAGATGGATGCCGCATAGCGTTTTATCGTTAATGTTTTGTTGGCTAAAACGGTTTCTATTTGCCAACGTTGTCTGCAACGACCACCTGCTGAGCTGAGCCGAGGCGAGCTGCGAATCACAAATCGAATATCCTGTGTGGCAGAGACTGCCATCAGATGAGCAGCCTTGGCATCATGGCATTCACGTCCTATCGACGCTATCAACTGTCATCAGCGCTCAGTTCATTTGATTTTTCCTACTCTGCTTTTGCTTTTGCCCATTACGATATCTACTTTGATTTAACCGCATTATCCTTGATGTAAGGACGCTATCGCTGCGGCTCTCACGACTGCTAATTGCTTTGCAATTACTCGACTGACTGAGCAGCCGAAGGTCATTCCAGGCACAGCATGCAGCCGCTGTGCCAGCAGCAACAGCAGCAGGAGCAGCAGCACGAGGAGGAGCAGGAGCACCAACCAAATGTGATACTCAAGTGTACAACATATCAAATCTCAATTTATTTTCCTTCCTGTTGCGGTCTTGAAGCGGCTTCAACTAGAGATAAGCGCGTACAATTTTTAAAAATCAATGGGTGGCAGGAATCACGAATGATGCAATGAACCAATCCCAATTAATCCCGTCTACCCCGGAAATTTCCGGCAATCCCGATTAATGTCAAGCACGCAAAAGTGCACTGAAGAATAGCTTATTTTAAGGAAGTTGTTACTAAATACTGGTATTTTTTTTTGTATTGAAAATGTTTTATCATACAAAGTTAAGGTTACAATTTATGGTATTTTATAAATATACAAAATATTATGCAAGAATACATTAAGTCAAGGAAAATGTTGTTGTCGCTTTGTATACACAAAATTCTAACAATGAGTCCAATTTGAGAATACGTTTCTTATCCGAACTTGATGCAATTTGTACAATTGATCAATAATATGTCTGAGCCTTTTAATTGCTCTTGGAAAACGATGTGTATCGATATTCGGGAAACGGAGGTAGTTATCGAAAAAAAAAATAAATAAATGTATTGTAAGATTCTCAAAATGTTTAGATATCGTTAATAAAGTGATTACAAATCGAAGAAGACTTATAAAATCAAGAATGAATATTTCAAAGGATTGGTAAACATTTGCAAAATATACCTTTGCTCCAGGGAAAAACATATTACAAAAGACAGTAAATAAAAGATATTATATATTTAATGTCTTTATCATATGTTTTTTTCTCCCTTACTGACAATAATCCAACCTAACCTGCTGCAATCATACGAGAGATCAGCTGATTGGCTTAGGTACTACTTGAGATACTTTTCCTATGGTAGATCATGATGATAAATACATATAAATATATATAAGTATATTATGTTTCTGACCAGTGCCCACATATCAGCTAATTACCTCAATTATCATTTCCACACAAATATTGTTAAAATCACTTTCAGAATATCCTTAAATTTATTATCCAAATTAAATTGGGCAGAAAATTTCAAGCTACAAATTTAATTCAATTGGAAACTCATTTGACTTCCTGCCTGCTTGCTCAACAGCGAGTCAATTTTGATTTGGGTTAATTGCACTCAAGCATCGCCCTCAAATTTATATACACAACTAGACACACAAAAAGACAGACAGACAGACACACAGACAGACAGACACATATACATAATTATACTGAATTAGGTAAACGCTCCGAGTGCCAGTGAATTGCCAGCGTCGACAATTTAAATAGCTGTTTTGCTTAATTTATTTCAATAAGGCAACCATTTTCGTTCTCATCCCTTTGCTTGCCACATTGCCACATTGTCCACGCTGCCACCTGGCAGCATCAATTTACACTAAAACACTCAAAGGAGCAGACTCCAGTGGCGAAAGTGGCAAGGCACATCATTTATAGACAGGGCTTAGTTTGCTTTGCTTTGGTTAGTTGTTGGGTTGCTAAAACATACAATATGCTTGTACATATATATAATATATATATATATTTATATATATATATATGTATATGTATAATTTTATATATAAGCAATTGTGTGCGTATTTAAATGATAGGCTGCCTGTTTACTTTGGCATTGTGACAGACCGTCAGACGAGACTGTGCCCAAATATAAATATTCAACGAGTTGAGGGCCAGAACAATGGCTCAGTATAGGCCAAGAAGTAAACAATGTATCAGTTACTGCAATTAGTGCGAGCCTGGATGGTTAGCCAGACAGAGCAGAAAAGTTATTCATTTACTTTATCAACAACCAGTTGCGAAAAATGCTCTCAACTCTCAAAAATAAAATATATTCAAAATGCATTTCAAATTATCAAATTCGAACAAATTGAAGCCATTTAATATGAATTAATAATTATTTGTGAATTCAATTTGGGCAACATGTCAAAAAAAAACCAAATACATTTGTAGCTGTCAGTTAGAATAATCAGGGTTAAATGAACCAAATCGGATTAAACTCATTTGCATAAATTACTTCAGATATGCATGCAATTAAATGGTTAGCCTCAATGTATAAATCGTATAACATTTCCAATTATTCCAAAACTCCAAAAATGATGCATTAATAATGGGTAACTGGACACAAAGAACCCGTTCACCCGTAAGTTGCAGCAATCCTCGTGTATTTTGTTGTTCTGTTCAACAACAAACAACAAACAATATTCTAATTCAATTTAACGCCCTCAGGTGGTAAAACGCTGTAAACCGACTGCGAGATACACTGTTATTTTTTAAGCAGTCATCAATCAATAAAATGAATTCAAGGCTTAATCTCGTATGTCAGTTCGATTAGAAGTTAGTTACTCCTGTGCTCCCTTCTGAGCCAACAGCACCTTCATCAACCCTGATTCTCGACCAAAGCAGGATTTCTTTTGAGCTTAATTCACGTTTAACTGGAATACTGCATCTGTTTCTCGCTTAGGCCACATTAAGCCAAATAATCAAGCCAACAAACTGTTGTAATTTTCAGATAATTACAGTTTGCTGGGAGTCGCACAGCAGGTTGATCAGGCAACTGCACAACCCACAAATAGTGTCCCGAGAGCAAAAAGGACTCCAGAACTGAGACTCGCTCAGCTGGGGGCATGCACCCCCAACGCTCTGAGACTGAGGAGATGAGGGCGTGGCACCAGGAGCCATAACTCATTTCTGGGCGAGAGACACAATAGATTCCGGTAGTTGCAGTGAACAAACCTTAACATTAGTAGCAATAACAACAGTTAAGGGAAAAGTAAAATACATATAGCCAAGTTAACGTACGGTATTTTCACGGTTTCATAACGAAAAGCAAACTTCAATTAAGATACACTGGAATTTGGCCAAAAATGTGTGAATAAAACAATTCTGTGCTGTATGATGAAAACTGAGTTTGTCAATTTTTGTAATCCTCTTGATTTGAGTTGAGTTTTCATTAAATTAAGCCACACTAGATTAATTATGTCCATAAATAAAGAGCAAAGCAACCACGGAAATAAGTGAATTAAATGAACACAATCCGCAAAGATTACCAAACAAATGCAATTAATTTAAACAATTGTTTCGGTTCACAACCAACTCAATGAATTTGTCAGAAGGACACACACAATATCTGGTTTACATTGCCTTCCGGGTCGAAGTATATCCAACTGACAGTTAAATGGAAATTTAAATTAAAATTTCAATTAAAATGAAATTTATTTTAAATATTAAAAATAACAGTTGGATGTTGTTTGAATATGTTTTCCTTTCCGAATCTTAGATAATAACATAATTTGATCCAGATAAGAAGGATAATAAAAAAGTGTTTCATTTTGAAAACTGTAAATCTGAGGCATGGCTCGGCTATATATATTTTTATATAGGCATCACATGAGTTAATTATAAAACCCTCTGCTAGGATACAAATAATTTTGTCCGTTAAATGTCAGCTTATAAAATTGGCTAATTAAAACGCTTAGTTAAAAGCGCTTTCATTCAATTTAGGCTGTGAATGGGGCAAGGGCATTTAAAGTGGAACTGGAGCCAAATGCCACATGCCACATGCCACTAAGGTCACTTTTGAACTGATTGCATTAACAGCTGTAAGCTGGTGTCAGTCTAAAGCACCAGCTGAATGTGGCAACAACCCCAGATTCCTGCCTCATAGTCAACTATCTGTCAGCAGTTAACACTGCAGTTGGCCAAAATCAACGAATCTGCTCCAAATATGCTAATTGCATTCCAATGTACATCAGCTGCCCCCAGCTAATCCCCATTTGTTCGCACACTTCTCATAATTCGTTCCTGCAACACATATGCAAATCCAGTGAGCTTTGTGGAAATCATTTTATCAGCTTGCCACAGGCCTGCAAGGATACTTATTAATTAAGAATTTTCCACACATGTCCACACGCTGCTCTCTCATTTGAGTACCTGGAAAATTGTCGCTATCGCAAATTCCAATTTTATTAAAGTTAGAATTAAGTGTTAGCTTTTTAAAAAAGATGCATCGGATACTTTGAAAATTAGGGCATAGTTGATTTTGTCAATAATCGATAAACGATAAATGTTTGTTTTTGCAGAACCCACAACCGGGATGAGTTTGGCACTCAACGCGTCTACAAGAAAACGTCGCCAAATTGTGTCCTCACCCTGTATTTGCCGACCCGTGAGATGATCCTGACCGATAACAATCCATCCGTGCTGCGTGGCATTGTCTTTGTGGATCCGAAGGCCATTCAAGGCTATCGCGTTTATGCCCAGCTAACGTTGACATTTCGGTAAGGCAGCATTTATTTCCCACACACACCAAAACACACACCAACACACACACACACACGACTCGCCTTCTCATTGCAGATATGGCCGAGAGGACGAGGAGGTGATGGGTTTGCGTTTCTGCAACGAGGCCATTATGTCGCTGCATCAGATTTGGCCGCGCCTTGAGGAGCCGTCGCGCGATTCGCTCAGTCCACTACAGGTAAGTTGCCACTCAATGTTGCAATCATTGCAATTGAAATCACTGCCTGCCTCCGCACTCTGCTTGTGTGTTTTCGGCCAAAAAAAAGTGAAAACTGGCAGCAAGTTGTTGCCAGTCGCCAACTTGGCTAACAAGTTGCTGCAGCTTCTGCTGCTGCTGCTGCTGCTGCTGTTCCTAAAAACTGGAGGAGTGCAAATTTTTGCCACCCACTCAGTTAGCTCAGTTAGCGGCAGCAACAAGTGGCAGCTGCCACTCTGCCTCTATAATTAAATTTTGCACTAAATGGAATTCAACACCCACAGCGTAATAAACATATTTGAGAAAGAGAGAGAGAGAGGGAGAGATAGAGAAAGAGAGGGGTTGAGAATCCTAAGGATGCTCTTGCAGAAATTTAGCAGTCACGAAGTGTGGCTTTTGCAACTTTTAGCATAGGAATAAGTTTGTTTTTAACTCTCAAACTCGTACAGTCTTCACTAGCTAGTGAAGTACACATCTAAATTGGCATTAAGATCCGTAGTTGTACTTTGCATTCCAATTCCAATTAGTAAAGTATCATGCGGAAAATCGCTAGGAAGGGAAATCCCCCCCTTTAAAGGGGAAATTCCTTAATTAGCAAAAATCTTAAATTTGGCTTAATTGGCGAGACTCATTTTGTTGCATCATTTTATCAACTTCTTATCATTATTTTGTATTTGCATACATTTAATAAGTTTCAGTTAATTATTGTTCCTCATTTGTATTTGTTGTTTTCCAATAAAAAATCAATCAGGTAACAGAAGCTGCTATCGGCTTTTACCAATGTGAAACCAGGTAATTGTTGGAATACGGCAAATCTGTATTCCATGATGATTATGAGTTGGTCAACTTTTGTAATCCTCTTGTCCTGTTTAGTTGTAATTAAATTAAGCAGCACTAAAGAGAGAGAGAGAACACCAATTATTGTCTTAAATAACCACAATCCGCAAATTGACAGATAACCGAAGATTACGAAGCAAATGCAGTTAGTGTTTACGGAAATTGTTGTGGCCCACAACCAACTCAATAAGCTGGAGAGGAAGTGCACCAAACCCAGGTCAACAAGTGGATTTCTTCGTCTTTCCTTGTGGGGCAGCAAAGTTGCAAGTTGGTCTTGGGTACGTCGAAGATTAGATGCCCTTGCAGATGGGAGACATTTAAATTGCATTATAAAATTTAAAATTCATAGTGATTATTCCTATTAAAGCTATAAGATATAGTTGTTCGATCCAACCAATACACATAAGCAGACATAAGTGATGAATTCGTTTGAGATATGTGGAATAACAAATAGGTAGCTCAGCTTTCAATCGATAGTTGCTTGTATATAAAAAATATATATATATATATATTGCTTAAGCACAGTTTGGAAGCATTTTTAAATCAAAGTTGTTGTCACTGTTTCCAATTTGCGTTGTTGCCCGAAGGTTTTTCAGTCTCTGCTTTTCTTGGTTGCTATTGTTTGCCGCAGAGCTCAGGTTCACGTTGCAGCATTTCACGTCCGACTCGAGGCATGCAGCACGTTGTGCTATTTGTTGGAATTGTTGTTGGTTTGTGTTTTGTTCATTTTTTTAAAGATTATTTTGTTGTCCTTATCCCACTCTCCCTCTCTCTCTCTCTCTGTCTCCCTCTGCCTCATTACTGAAGATGCCAGTTTAGTGCACTTAAACCAATTGAAAATCAATTTCATTTAACTAAAAGCTTAACAAATGTTTGCGATTCCCTTTTGCATTGTTTTTCGCGTGTGTGTGTGTGTGTGTGTTTGTGTGTGTGTGTGTGTGTGTCGCAGACGTACTTCCCCAAGCAACATTCAATTTGAACTTGCCCTTTTTATTAGATTTGACATGCAATCATTTATTTACCCATCACTCTTTTGACAGCCAAACAAGATACCGAAATTCGGTTTGGCAATCAGTTTTTTCATTTTTCCGTTGTCAGTTTCCAGTTTCCAGTTTTAAGTTTCCCATTTTTCAGCTTTTCACTTTGCCCGCTTGTCTTGACCGATTTGCATAATACATTTACTCACTCATAAACTGCTGCCAGTAGAAGCTACTGCTGCTGCTGGTGCCCCGAGCCATCAGCACAAGTACACACACACACACAGACACACACACACACAAACACACACACATACAGGCAGGCAGGCAAACACACACATAATTAAATAAATTTGAGTTTAATAACTTGCTGTTGCCCAAATATTATCGCGAGGAGGCAGCGCGAAAGTCTTTCAAAAATACCATGAATTCCAAGATGGCCAGAATGGCACAAAATGGCCAAGAGCTGTGCTGGTAACAGAAGTAAGAAAGAAAATTGCCATAATAAATGGAAATTAATCAATTATGTAAATGCAAGCTAAACTAAGCAGACAATCGATGTCAAATCGATAGACAGTAAAAAAAGAGATATGGGTTACTCTCCCAGTGCAGTTGGATGAGGTACAGTAAAGCAGCCTTAAGTAGAACAGCAATATGCTGATAAAATTAATCAGTTCGATTTGTATCTGAGGTTTACCCAAATACCGACAGACAGCTTAGATGTATACCACAATATTTATCGATTATATTAATATATACTATACTATATTATATTATGTAGCGAATGGGCTCAACTTGTTTTCATTAGCATCTCAATTCTCATGCATTAATTTGCCAAAAGCATTTGCTTAGTCGATGGTCGAATACAGTTCAAACAATTTGCACTTTGTAAATATCAACAAATTTGTAAGACAATATCCGACCTATAAGTACAACAACAACCGTTAAATTTGTATTCCTAATGTTCCCGTGTAGCGTTGAGCCTACAACATACATACACAGATTTCCTGCCGTCGGGCCTAAGAGCCCCTGTCTGACAATGGGGGCTTAAGAAGACCTACTGCTCTACCTCCTCCACTCGCTCTCTCTCTATCTCTCTCGCTCTCTCTCTCTCGCTCTCTCTCTCTCTCTCTCTGTCGAAGTGTGCTGAAATTAGAACAAAACGTTTTTCGAGCCAAGCAATTTGAGCTGTGGAATTGTCTTTAAATACTTTTCATTGAAATGCCGCACACAGTTCGAGCCAAAGTCATAGCCAAAGTTGTTCGCTGAAGGCCTGTTGAGCACCAGTTGGCTGAAAGGGGTGGGGAGGGGGGATCATTGCCTTTGCGGCTGCTGTTGTACGCGCTACTCAGCTAACTAAACACAGACAGACACACGCGCCCTGCCGATAAGACATTTAAGTACAAGTCCAAGGACAGAACAAGCACAGAAACCAGTAACACGGCAAGGATCTAAGGGTGGGGGGGGGTCCTGGAGAGTAGATGGGGGCCACAGTGGGTATAGCATGTTTTCATAATGCCGCCAACATAATGAAATGCAAATGAAATGCCAAAACCAGCAAAAGGAATAAAAACAAACAATTGTTATCTGGCCAGAAAACAAAGCCAGCAATTTCTCGATGGTTGCGCCACTAATCACAGGACCAAAATGCATAATTAAAAACTAAACATAACCTCAAACAAACAATCATGCACACTACATATACATATATGTATATATAAATATATATATATATAAATACATGTGTGTGTGTGTGTATTATAAGTACGGGCAAAATTGAAACTGTCCGTATTTATTGCCTTTAGTCTTTTGTTGCCATTCAGCTGCAGACCCGATCAAGATCTATAACTAAAAAATCCAATTATAATGCTAAAAGCCAATATGCAGGCTGTTTTGCAAATATTCCTTATTATGACTGACGATACACATATTTATGTGCACTCTGCTTGCAGGAAGCATTGTTACGGCGTCTGGGTGATGGAGCCCATCCCTTCACCCTATCGCTGACCGCCCAGGCTCCGCCCAGCGTCCAGCTGGTGCCGGCCAAGCGTTACTACGGAGCTCCCATTGGCACCAGCTACGATGTCCGTTGCTTCATTGGTAAGTTCCTCTTATTTTCTTATTTATTTATTTTTTTTTTTTTTAGCTTTAATACAACAATATGATATGATTGTTGTTCATTGACTTCTAGTGAAATAGCAACAAGAACAACGCAACATTTAAAGACATTAAATTGTAATTGGGAATTGGTCTGCTTTTGGACAGGTGACGTCTTGGATTAGTATGAGTTTAGTTTTCGATAAGTCTAGTTGAAAGTTTTTGATTACAAGTTAGCTTTAGTTTTATCTAAATATAAGTTTGTAAAATAAATGTCGGACTGATTGTGTTCAGTTAATTAATAATTTAATAGTTAGGTATATTATTTAAGTAAGAGCATTAGAATAACAAAGTAAAGTACGACTTTATAATTCACTACCACGACTTTACGACTCGACTTCCTCGTTCTACAGAGCCTACTCGGCTATTCTTATGTTCCTGTTAACCATCTGTTAACCGTCTGTTAACTAGCGTTGCCACATAACGGCACTGTAACTACTCGTTACATAAATATATATTAAATAATTCCTACATTTTCGAAACTATTGAACGTTTTTATTCAATAGTCTTTCAATTTCAGTACAAATAATTATTTTTTAGAAATATCTAGTTTTAAATACATATAAATATAAAGATGCAGCATTCTAGGGTCGCATGTTGTGAGAACCAAGGACGTAGAAGGCCTCAACCCAATGAATAAATATATATATATATAATATTATCTTGAGATTCTAATTAAAAAAATAAATCTTCAAAGTGCTTAGGAACTTGGCATAGGGACAAGTTTTCGAAAGTCAGTTCAAATTAGACTCACACAAAGTTATCCCCATATTATGAAAAAGGTACCTTTTTGCTGGTCCCTTGATATGAACGTTATCGATAATTTCTTGCAATTTTGAACACAAATTTTGTGACTATACAAAAACAATTGAATAAAAAGAATAGAGAGATCTTTATGATCTTTATAATATATGCAATGTATTTTTAATTAGGATAAATCATTATTTTATATTCATGGAATTGGAACAAAAATCTTGTTTTTTTTTTTTTTGTTATTTATTAAATAGTCACTAAATTAAAAGCTAAGGACTTGGTAAAGTCCTTGAGCTAGAAATTAGATAGACATTAAGATCATTAATATAGGAATAACCTAAGAGGCGAAAGTTTAGTTTAGTTTAATTTTAGTTTATTTTGGTAATGGACATTTGGATGTTAACTAGGCTTGCAACTTTGACTCGGACAACAAAGTGCACAGTTTTCTCAGGTTAGACATACAAATGCATAATAATTAACGAACATTTACATAACCTTTCCTCCATTCATCATTCATCAACGCCTTTTGAATTGTGAGTATCGAGCGTGGAGCATGGAACATCGAGTGTCGAGTGTCGACAGTCGAGTTTCGAGCATCGAGTGATTTCAGGAATCCACTAGAATCAAAGTTCAACATGTGAGTGGAAGCAAATACGACGCCCCTAGTAATTTGGCAGTCGAACAAGTTTCACAGCTTAATTATATTGATGACCACGTCAAACCGACCGCTTTCCCCCCACTGTTGAGCAACAAGCTAATTATCCCTGTCCCCGTACATTTCAATACTTGTGCTCCGCTACTGCTGCTCCTTCCACTGACGGCATCAGAATTGATCTAATAGAATTGTTCTTATATTCGATTGATTTTGGTGTAATGCTTTTGGCCATCATTTAAGTTGCTTTTTTCACCAAGCGTGAACCTAATACTCTGTGTGCAAACTGAAATCAAGGGAAACAAGAAGCCAGAGCGAAACCAGTTATCTTAGCCACCACCAAGATAGCATCCCCTTGCTGTCTCATTGGATGCCGGTAGAGGTTTGACATACCCGCTGTCTAGCCATTTCGTTGGCACAGGGTATCCAAATAGCCTGACTGATGCCCACTCAGATACCAATTTCAATTCCGGTTGCGATTTGCAATTTGCTATGCTTCTGATGGTTTCTGTCATTTTCATTTTCTATTCGTTTCGATTCGATTCGATTCATTTTATTTATTTTTTGTAATGCTTTCAATTGCCAAAAGGCATTTTCCTCAATGCGTCTGCTTCTGCTTCTGCTCTCATTGTCTGTCAGCATTCCCAAGGTAACCGGCTTGAACTGAATACATATAAATACATAGTTATGTATGTGGAAAAGCGCAAATTCATAGACCAACCAAGCACTTAACCCGACAATAAAAACACATTTCACATTTCAATGGAATCTATTTTTTTCTAATATGATTTAAATGAGAAACTTGCAAACATACATATTTCAAACAGAGGACATTTATTGCATGCATAGTTGCCCAATACCAAAACCAAAACCAAAACCAGGCGTGACCAGGGCCACTCTTGCGTGCTCAAAAGTAACTGTTGACCCAACTGTGAGCATGAAAATGAAAATGAGAACTTCGTTTTCCATCGGGGAAACGCAGCAGCTGCCGGTTGGCGCCCCCAAGAGTTTATCGGGGGCAACCAAGTGTCAGCAGAAGGTGAAAGCCAGTCTGGTGGCCCACAAAAAAACGGAAAAAAGAAAATCGAATATATTGATTTGTTTGTTATACCCTTCCAGAGGATACTATAAGTTTGTCGTGAAGTTTGTCACGCATTGAAGGAGTCTTCTCCGATCAGCTTTTAGAATGCCATTGGATAAAAGTGTCATCTTTTTTACAAATTTATATTATTATCATAAGAATAGCAAGAATTAATTTTAGAGCAGTTGAACGATTCCATGTGAGTTTTTTAATACAGAATAAATTAAAAAAAAAAAAAAAATTATTTTTACAATTCTCTAATTGATAAATAATTGGATACATGGTCAAGGACATTTTCTGTTTAAAATTGAATCAAGGCAAAATGTCGAACAAAGCATTCAATTTTCTTAATCGCAGCAAAAATAATTAATTTCTTCACTTTCACTTTTTACTTTATATTCATTTTATTTTATTTTCAACATAAAGAAACAAGAGAAAATCACAACAGCTCATTTAAATTTGATTTCTTTGCATCTTTAAAAAATAAATACAAAATACATTTGCATTAATGTATGTATAATATATGTATAATGTATGTATAATACACTTGCTGTTGTTGTTGTTGCGCGTCTGTGCATCAAATGAACGCAATTTAATTATAATTGTATAAATCAGCAGGCGATAAACTTCCATCCGGATGAGGAAGTCAGAGCCAACTGTTTGCATCGAAACCACTTTGGAATTCTCTTTAATGTTATCCCTACCTTCAGTATGTCTATTTGTGATGACAATATAAATATAGTAATCATAAATATAGTGTATTTTATGCATTGTGTTGTTCCATGTGGACACCGACTAAAAGTCACAATGAATTTTAAACTGACACGGCTCATAAAGTGTCAGCTGTTTAATTGGCTCTTAATGCTGGCTTACCAAAAACAATAAGCAATTTTAATCCTGTTTACTTACCCGATTTAAGCCCACTGATTCAGCTTTTTCAATAATCCGTCCAAATGTGTACTTTATTTACTTAAAAAACATCGAAATTGTTACAAAATAAAATATAAATGCTTTGTCTTATGTTGAAAAATGAATAAGGATTTCAAATCCAAAACTAACTGAAAGTAAAATAATAGCAAAAATTAACCTTTCAATTGGTTTTATAACTAAAATGAATATTAAACAAAATATTTTCAGTCCACCAAACTTATTCCAGAATCCACAGCTTTGCTTAAGTCTCGCTCCAACTTCTACTCGATAACAGTTGTGAAAGACTCGATAAATCGATGCTTTTGAGTGTGTTTTTTTATAAATTTACTTTTATCAATTTTTTCTTTCTTTCACTCTCCTCCTTTTGTTTTTCACATAATTCGCTGCAACATCATTTTCTCATGTAGTTAATATAATAATTTAAAATTGTCAAAAGTTGAAATTCCATTTAAATTTGTAAATTTTTGGCTGCTCGGGCAAAGTACCTGGTAAATTTTTGGAGTGAGAAAATTATATGTAAATTGGAGGCAATTATGTGCTGCAAGTGTTTGTTATTTTTTGGTTGAGTTAACAACATTAAAAGGCTGTCTGCCTTTCAAGACGAACCCAATAGCAACAACACAAACAACCAAGAAAATTAAATGGCACAAAAATGCATTCAGAAAATTTCAAGGATGTTAGGCAGTGGCACTGCTAAGGAGCTTAGCGAACAATGGCAGCGGCAAATAGCCATGTTCACAGTACGCATCATTTTGCCTAATTGAGTGCTTTCCCTATTTTCTCTTTTTTCCGTTGCATCTTTTCTTTTTTTGTTTTTTTTGCAGCCGACAAGACGGACGAGAAGTTCCATCGTCGCGCCGCCGTCAAGATGGGAGTGCGGGTCATTTATCGCACCGATGTCTTTCATCAGCACTCTGCCCCGGAGCAGTTTGCCGCCTTTGTCGGCCAGCACAATGCCGCTCCATCGCCGCCATCAAGTGCAACGCCACCACCTGGTAACGATGCTGCAGCTGCAGCTACAGCTGCAACTGGAACTGGAGCTGGCCACGAGCAACCATCGTGCTCCAAAGGAAAGGGCTCCAAATCGGAACGCGGCGATACGTTTCCCAAGCTGCGTCTATCGCCAAAGTCATTTAGGTTCAGTGGTCGCTTTGGGCGCAGCAAAAGTGAAATTGAGAGATGCCCCAACGATCCGTTCCATTGCTACAGCAAATCGTTCCCAGGAGGTAAGTCTAGTATGTGCCTTATACCTTATTCCTTGTACCTTGTACCTTATTTTACACACTTCCTTATATTTTAATTAAGATTTTAAATTTTTCCTTTCTTAAATTTGTAAACCAGTAAAAAACAAGAAAGAACGCTGTAGTCGAGTGAGCTCGACTACCATATACCCTGAACCAAGCTTTAAATGCATTATAGGTTTATCGTTTTTGGGGGCTGGAGTGGGCTTGGCCCGATCTTAGTAATATACCTTCTAAGTTTGGTAACTGTAGCTCTTAAATTGAGGGAGATACAGGCATTTTTCGTTTTTTGTGGGCGGGAGTGGGCGTGGTCCAAAATTTTTTTTCCACATTTATGAAGGGTGTTACTAGTAATATACCTTTAAAATTTGGTGACTTAAGTTTTTAAATTGCGCGAGATATATGGGTTTATCGATGTACACCAACAGGTGTATCGGTTTAGGTAGGTGGAGTGGGCGTGGCCATCCAATTTTTTTATCGATCTTTGGGGGAGTTACCAGTAACATACCTGCAAAATTTTGCGACTCTAGCTTGCAAATTACGGCAGATATGCGCATTTTAAATTTCTAGGGATGAAGTTCCTGGGGGCGGCGGATGTGGGCGTGGTCCAAAAATTGGTATGCCAATCTTTGGAGGAGGTTACCAGCAAATTGCCTTCCAAGTTTGGTTACTCTATCTTTAAAATGTTCGGAGATATAGGGAGTTATCGATTTACAATCGGAATTGTCGATTATAGGCGCAGGTGTGGGCGTGGCACCACAAATTTGTTATCGGTTCTTAAAGGCGACTACCAGTAATATACCTACCAAATTTGACGTTCCCTACTCAAAAACTGCGGAAGATATAGCCACTTGAAAATTTTAGGGGCGGGGGTGATGGGGGCGTCGGAGGTGGGCGTGGCACATGCCGATCTTTCAAGGACCTCGCCAACAACCTACCAACCAAAATTGGTGACTGTATCCATTAAATTGTGAGAGATATGTGGAATTTACTGCTATCGAAAATCTAAATGTATCGATAATTCAGAAACTGAGGCAGTTATCGATAAAATAACGCAAACTTGATCTGCGCCTGGTATACGAGATCTTATATTCCAAATTTGAAGTCTCTAGCTCTTATAGTCTCTGAGATCCGTTGTTTCATACAGACGGACAGACGGACAGACAGACGGACAGGGCTAGATCGACTCGGCTATTGATCCTGATCAAGAATATATATACTTTATGGGGTCGGAGATGCTTCCTTCTGCCTGTTACATACATTTGCACAAAACCATTATACCCTTTTTACCCATTTTTAATGGGTTCAGGGTATAATTAGATAAACATTTCATGTTTGAAAACAAGTAAGAGGCTGTAGTCGAGTTAACTCGACTACTATATACCCTTAACCCAGTTATTAAATATATTCTAGTTTCCTCGGCAAATTTCCCTTTAAGATGATTTGCACTCAAATGCCCGAACTGAATGGCTACATACACGTGCATATACGTACATAAATACATACATACACACGTACACGAAACAGTACTTATCGGGGCTCTGCAGAATACACACAAATATATTGACGCTAGCGTCGATTATCATACCATCTCTTTCTCACACATGCGCTTACCTATTTATATGTATACAGAAAATGATTGCGGCTGCTGATAGAAATGAGATCAATATGAGAATATATTTTCGACTATAACTTTGGTGTTTCTTATCCGATCTTAATGAAATTTCGGCAATTGATCAATAATATGTATATGCATATTATGTATAAATTAGAAGCCTCTGCCTTTTAAATTGTGAAATTTATTGCTATCGGAAATCTAAATGTATCGATAATTCAGAAACTGAGGCAGTTATCGATAAAATAATGCAAACTTGATCTGCGCCTGGTACACGAGAACTTATATTCCAAATTTGAAGTCTCTAGCTCTTATAGTCTCTGAGATCCGCGTGTTCATACAGACGGACGGACGGACGGACGGACGGACGGACGGACGGACGGACAGACGGACAGGGCTATATCGACTCGGCTGTTGATCCTGATCAAGAATATATATACTTTATGGGGTCGGAGATGCTTCCTTCTGCCTGTTACATACATTTGCACAAAACCATTATACCCTTTTTACCCATTTTTAATGGGTTAAGGGTATAAAAATTAGAACCAGAAATAGAATCTGAACCAGAATCAGCTATTAGACATTCTCTGATTGCTTGACAGGGACTCAAACGGATCCAAAAATATATAATTTCAACATCGGAATTGATAATCAAGCAAACTCTAATTATTTTTATTTCTTTGAAAACTCTTAAAGAAATGAGTTGTTAAAAAGTAAACAAAAAATTAATAATGTTAACAACAAGGTGTCAAACCGGAACCGCTACATTAATTTTCTTTTAATCAACTATAGGAAAAGGAATTATAGTTCATAACGGAAAGGAAAACTTAAAAATAACATTAGAACCAAATCATTATGCATACAGAAACCCAATATTATTTAAGTTAACACACTTAAACAGATAGCTCTTATATATAAATATATAATCATTCTATATCGATGAATACTCATTATTATTAATCCATTTAAAATTATTTGTTAACTAAGCCTGTTAAGTTATTGATTAATAGATTGATTTGCGACTGATTTGATCAGTCAATTACCGATGGGAACTTTCGCTTAAGGCGCAGTCAAGTCAATTATGTAAATTTGGTTAACAAGACAGAGGCTATCTGTAAGCAGTGTTGCTAATCTCGAATTGATTATTTTTTGTTTCATTATTTGGCAGCACTGCGACAACATTGGCAGCGGAATGTTGCCGCCGCACAGCAATGCGGGTGTCGCCGGCGGCATTGGTGGCATCAGCGTTGGACCCTGCGGCGGGCCACAGGGAGCCGTGGACAAGCCATTTCTGCTCCACGACGGCCGAGTCAGCCTGAGGGCCAGTCTGGACAAGGGCTGGTACACACACGGCGAGAATGTCAACGTCACCGTCAACATACGCAACGACAGCCGCAAGACGGTCCGCAAAGTGCGGGTAAGTGGAATCCCTAGTTAACCTTGTAGCACTGCAGACACTAACATCAAAACATCTGTAACTTAAGAATCTCTAAGTAACCTTATAGCACTGCAGACTCTTACATCATAACATCTGTAACTTAAGAATCTCTAGGTAACCTTGTAGCACTCTAGACTCTAGCATAACTCCGGTAACTTAACAATCCCTAGTTAACCTTGTAGCACTGCAAACTCTTAAATCATAACATCTGTAACTTAACATGTACTTAACATATACTTAACATGTGCTTAACATATAGTATCGGTATTGATCGATATCATTTGTGGGATCACCGGCTTTTAGCAGAACAGCTGAATCGTTGAGGAATTTTGTTTTGACTGACTTAACTTGGACTTGGAGGGGCCACAAAGCACCACAGTTGTAGTATATAGATTTAAGTATATAGATATAGAATCAATTTAATCGGAAAAGCTAAATAGCAGTTGTCTTCAAGCACAGCAACACAGCAGTCGAAAGAACAAATTTAATTAAATAATTGCAGAATTTCAGAAATATAAGAAATATACATATGTATATCTGAAAAATATAAAAAATAATGTTTTCTAATTGTAAGAAATTGTATTTCATCTATATAGATTGATTTTTATATTAAGGCAATTTTTTTACTCCCTCAAGTACTTAAGTAAATTTACTAAATCATTTTTGTGTAGGTCGCATCAATCCTATCGAACTTGAGTTAAGCAGACCAAACATGCTTAAGTCCATTGACCTACTTATATTTGATTTGTTCACTGCATAGATGGATAGCTTAACACTTGATTCCCTATCTTTCTAAGCAGATTCTCAGCTATTTTCAGCTCGTTAAGTATGTCTAACTTTACCCTTGTCCTTGGTCGGGCTAATAAATATTGTGACTCTGGCTAGACTCGTTGCCAGCAAATGATTTATGTTTTTTGTTCATCGTTAAGTGCTTCCAGTATAACAGTCTGCCGGGTCTGGTTGTCTGTCTGTCTGGCTGTTTGTCTGACAGTCTGTCCTCAAACACCTTCTCCTCCCTTACCCTATAAATTATGCACTCGCAACGTTGAGAAAACTGTTGCATTCAGCTGCAAGTCGTAAAATATGCAATGAATAATGAATAAATGCCAGGCGAGGTAAAGGGCCGACAATGGCATTATCTCAGCCCCTACCAGTAGACTCTATTTCATAGTCCGTGGCTCCCTGGCTCGCTGGCTCCTAGCCCCTATCCCCTAGACCCTTGATCCTAGCTCCTGTCCCCTAGTCCAGCACGGCACCTCTCTCATTTCCTGTCGGGCTAAAGAAGTAATTGAATTATGTGCAACGTCGTCATATTAGTGAGTGCGTTGCATGCACCTATGGACACGCACCCCAACACAAACACACACACACACGGACACACACGGACACACACTCACCAACACACACACATTTATAAGAACATCCTTGCATAAATTGGTTGCAAAACCGAGCGAAAGAGTTTTATATTCAAGCGCCGGATATGGCCCCATTTGGCTAGCAAGTTACCGTTAAAGTTGTCACAGTCAATCAACTGGCCACTTCTAACTTGCAGCTGATGCATGCAACTAGCCACAAGTGGCCAAGAGTATTGCTACAAGTGTGGCATGTGGTGCCATTGAACTGACTTTGGACCACAGGCAGCAGCCATTTCGATGGCTTTTACGATATGTGTTTTACATCTGCTAATTGTTGCCACATACACACATACATACACACATGTGTACATACATACATATGTATGTATATAAAAGTAAATATATAATATAAATATAATATAAAAGTATCACAAAGTAATGGCTAAATATGTGCGGAATGTAGTCGACATCTTTCAATTTATCTATGTCTCGCTCACTCTCTCACTCTCACTCTCGCTCTCTCTCTCTCTATCTGTCTACTTTCAACAATGTGTTATTGTTCTTTGTTGTTGCTGTTGTTGTTGTTGTTGTTGTTGCTGACATTGTTGTTCTATGGCTCAAATGGCAAATGCATGTAAGTCAATTGCCTCGAATTGTAGCCAAAAACACAATGAAAACAACTCACGACTCAGCGGGCGCTCAAATCGCTCGACAATTTCCCACACACACTCTCCCCCCCTCCCCCCCCCTCTCACACACACACATAAACTGTTACATAAATAAATAAATCAGTTATTCTGATATGGCCAAGTGCAAAGCGTCGTGTTAATATTATAAACACGTTCGCACGCACTCTCTCTGCCCTAACTGAAAGCGGTCACTTTGATTAATCCATGCTGTTTGCTGAAGTTGAAGGAGCTGTTTCGATTAATCTCTGCCTGCTATAAAAGACACTGATTACCATGGAGCCGCATGGATGCCATAGCCAAAGCATAATAGTCAAAACAGCAGCATTTGATTTGATGAGGGAGCAGACAACTCACTGCAGCAATCAATTGGCAAAGAAATCAGTGTTGCATAAAATTAAAAAAAACCTACAATCTGCAACCGGCAACCTGCAACCTGCAACCTGCAACCTGCAACAAGTAGCCACCCAATGTAATCAGAAAAGTAATCAGTAATCAAAAACACAGAAAACAGTTCCTTTTCTCCACTTATACTTGTAGTTTTGTTAAAGAGTACAATTTATTCGAATACCATTTTAGATTTGAGATTTGAGATTTTTGATTACAGTTGTAATTGAATATTATTTCGAGTGTATTTTGTCTGCGTGTGTTTTTGTGTTTTTGTGTTTTGTGTTTAACGTGGTTCGCGGAACAGTCGAAACATTCCCCATACGCCATGGGGACAGCTGTTTGTGTGCTGAAATCTGGCTAACAAATCGAGTCACCCGCTGCGAATAACACTTGATATGCCGTTTTTGGCCAGCTCGAAAAACGGCAAAATGGCAAGCGGCAAACGGGAAAATGGCAAACGGCAAACGGGAAAATGGCAAACGGGAAAATGGCAAACTTGAGCCGCTAAGCAGCGAAGTGCGCCGCACACAAATGCAAATATCGTCTGGCGGCAACTGCAAAAGTTGTGAAGAGCGCTTGGAATGTGCAATCTCTTGAGTATCCTGCACACTCGACAAAGAAAAGGCAACACTACAGAACAGCACTCGACTCGACTATAAGATACCCTACTTTTTTACTTTTACTTCATTTTCAACTCCTGCAATTAATATCAGAAAACGTTTTCGACTATAACTTGGGGGTTTCTGATCCCAACTACAGTTCCTTAAAAATATATCTATATATACTATACTATATGTCAATTGGTAGCCTCTGCCTTTAAAATCGTTATCGATATCGTTATCAATAGTCGCGAAACGGAGGCAATTATTGAAAAAATATGAATTAACGTAATTGGTTGGGGGTAAACGTAAAGTTATTTTCCAACTTTGGAGTCTCCAGCTCCTATGGACTCGGAGATCCACGTTTTCATACAGACGGACAAACGGGCGAAGGGAAAGACGGACATGGCTAAATCGAGTCGTCGGCTATTGAATCTGAACAAGATGGTGACTTCTGCCTGTTACATACATTTGCTCAAAACCCATCTACCCTTTCCATCCATTTGCAATGCATTCAAGGTATACGAAAAGAGGGAGACAGCAACAGAAGGAAAACCAACTGAAAACCTGGCTGAGGCAAGTGGAAATGGGAAATGGGAAAGCGGACAAAAAGTTGACATTGAGATGAAGTCTTAAGTGAGGACGGGCTGTGAAGACTGGCAAAAAGGGCTGCTCGAGTGAAAATTGTGTTTATACACTTTATGGGTTTTACTTTTAAACATAAGCACACACACACACACACACACGCACATACACACACACGCACACACACACACATCCATTCACACATATTCATATGTGTTGCTATTGTGCCCGTGGCGACTTTCAACGAGCCGGCAGATCCATTTGCTCGAGCTAAGAACACACAAATACTAAGCAGACTTTTCCAGCAGAAATACACACCCACGACACACACACACACACACACACACACACACACACTACTGCAGTAATAATCACACAAACGCACTGTGGATTGTGGTGTCACTTTTTGCCACATAAAGTCTCAGCAGCTGGCAAATAATACACAACTTCCACGTGCAACTTGTGGTTGTACCACGAAGTACTTATCACCATAGATACTAAGGATGCCGTTTTCGCTCAAAGGTAGTTTCTTAAGCTTCACAAAATAGTCAGAGATATTAGCTTTTAGTTTTGTTCCTCAAGTTAAAGAACTATGATTTTTGTATTTGACAAAATGTTTGATATTTCTACAGTGTTGCGTAGTCTGAAAAGCCTGTGAAATAAATTAATGCTGAATTTTGGCCACAATTTTACATCGTCACTTTTTGGCGAAATGTGCGTTTGCAGAGCTCACGCCTCCGGCTGGCTCCATTTATCTATATACATACATATATCTGTCTCTAAATTGCTTGCCTGCTGAGCTCAGCCCAACTTGTGCCGCATCCGTTTGCTTTTTGTTAACATTTTTCAGGCAATTCCTTTTTTAAACCCTGAACCCATTAAAAATGTCTAAAAAGGGTATAACGTTGTTAACTGGCGGAAAATGGTATATCCGATCCCATTAGGACACTATATATATTCTTGAATCGAGTCGATTTAGTCATGTCGTTAAAATCGATAACCGATAGCAATAAAAATAATAAATTTGAAAATAAACTCTGACTTGAGACAAGAGCAGGGTATCTGCTAGTTGAGCATTCATAATTGTCGCTACATTTTGCCAGTGTACAGTTGCCACTAATGCGAGTGGAACAACAGCAGCGTGACTCCCGTCCCCGCCCCCGTCCCCGACCCCTTCCCTGCCCGCGATTATCAACTGACTTTTGTGCAAAGCCAGTGCTCAGCCTCCATTTTGCATATGGCCCGAATGGTTGAAAATTGACTTGTAAATTTCTAGAAAAATGCGCCACAAATGCAAGCGGCTTCATCATGGCTTTTATGACTGTGGCATTCAACATTCTGACAGATATTACGTATACGCAATGTCAGCCAATCCAGCAAAGATAAGCGACGTGGAAAAGCGTTGGTCTCGTTTTCATTCTCTCGTTGGTGGGTGGCCACAACACAGCTGTTGCACTTGCAGCTTGTAGCTTGCTCCATAGACATATCGATGACATGCCACATAAAGTAGCTTCCGGCCACTTGAAGCTAATGCAATATCCAACAGCATTCAAGCCGCAATTCAATACGGCAGCATTGATAGATAGAGAAAGCGAGTGACATGCCCCACAAATTTTGTTGCAGAGACCTGAGCAACTCTGTCAAACACTGAGTGCGAAAAAGATAAAGAATAATATATATATATATATCTTTATATATACATATATGTGTATATAAATATATACATATTTATATAAATAGAGATAACTCTAGAAACAGACTTAAGACGCCGGCAATTGTTTTGCGGGATGGTGGAAACCCTGTCAAGCGGTTATTGTTGATATTATTGAAGTGACAACATTTTCGCAGCACATTGTTTATTGATGAACACGCAGACAAATAGATAGAAAAATGTGCGGACAGCCGTAGAGGGTGTGGCACGTGGCGTCACAATGATTGTGCCACAATCAGACAAATAAAAAAAAGGGAAAACAAAAAGAAAGCAACGAAAGCCGACCGGAAGTTAGATATGCATTTGCAACCAAAAAATACGGCATTCATTTTTAAATATAAAACGCAAATAAAATGAAAAGACAATTTTTATATTGCATTTGTATTTGTTTTTTTTTTTTTGTCATTTTCGAAAAACGAACTTTTTGTGGAAAGTTGAATAAATCATTTTGCAAACCGAATTAGCTTTTCCAACTGTCTGCAGCCAGTTAACACATTTTCACAATATTTTCACATACTTTAGTCCAAAAAGCATTAGTTTGTTTCCACAGACTTTTCTATGAATGGCATCTGTTGTTGTCATGGATTCTGTTTTCCATTAGTACTGTATTTTGCCAACAAAAAAAGCCGATTTATATATAATTATATAAGCTATATATATGTATGTATATATAAGCTTCTTATCTACTCTGCTGGTGGATGGAATGTTTTGTTGCATTTGTGTAATTTGCTTGCATTTAAATATTTGATGCGGCAGTCAAAAAAAAACAAAAGTGTATCACGAATTCAAGTAGAATTCTTGTTTTGCTCTTGTTCCATGATTATTTTGCACTTTGCGCTTTATTAAATATACATCAGATTCATATTATATATATATATATATATCTGTGCATGTTCGCTTTTAATGGTCACATTTTGCTCTTTTGCTCAAACTATTTTTTGGCTTAACTTTTCATTGTCTTATTAGCTTACACAACATATGCACACACACACACACACACATATATATATATATATAAATATTTATACACACTCAGGAACACCATCGCTCTAGATTAATTATTCAACTAAATATTCAGAAAGTATGTTTTTTAAATGGAATATTGTGTCTCTCTAAAGGACAGGGTTTCTTTTTCCTTACAAAGTACATTTTGCTATAGATTAGAGCAAAAAATCCCCATTTTTTATTACTCATATTGGGCATTCGTTTTTTAAGAATTCACATTTGCAAACATTTTAAATATTTTTGAAATTCACATCATTTAATTTCATAGAAATGAGCAACTGTCGAATAAACAAGTTAAATTTGTATTTTCTAAATTTAAATGATTTTATTTAAAAATAACATTTTGCATTTCCATCATTTGACCAAACCAACATTTATTTTCCCCAAATTGCGCAGCGTCTTTTCTCTGAGTGTATGTTGCCCGTTCCCAATTTGGGTTTCGAATAAAAGTCCAGCTGTAAGAAGCTAACAAGGTCACCCCAGAAACTAACTACCCGCAGCAACAAGTTCGAGGATGGGTTCCAAAGGGGTTGTCTTTTTACTGGCAATGTCATAAAAAACCATGACACATCAGATTACAATTGTTCACAGTCAACTAAATAATAATAATAATACAATAAGCAACAAAAAAAAAAAAAAGAAAAAGAAGCCAGTTCAGCAACAATTCAAACATGTATTTCAATTTAATGTTGATGTAATTTACATAAATCTTCATTTGGCAATTTACTCATGGCCTGGCCAAAAATCAATATTATTTATATATTAACCAAAAAACCAAAAATAGCCTTGATTTTGAATATATATGTATGTACATATGTATGTATGTATACTCAATGTCATCTTTCAAATGAAAAAAAACTTTGTGAAATATACATACATACATACACACATATTTTATATATGTATGTACTTGTGGATATTCTGAAGGGGTTGTCCAAACACAGAATCAGTGTGTGTATGAGTATGGGTGTGGGTGTGGGTGTGGATGTGGGTGAGTTTGTTATTGTGCCAGCCAACTGAACTGGGAAATCCCACAGGCGACAACAAAAGTTCACAATTGAATGCCAAATGAGGCTAACATGGCAAAAACAAAGCAACAAAAATTGGTTAGTTCTGGTTGGAAATCCAGATAATTCTGCATAACCAGAAACACAATGAGCCATGTGGCGAAATAAAAATAGAGATTGTGAGAGGATATTAGCATTATGAGGAGCATTATGAGGAGCAACTATAATTCGGTTGTAATTTTGCTACAACGGAGCAAATAATTACAGCAATCCCAAAAAAAAAAACCAACCAACCAAAACTAATCAAACTGTCAAAAACAACAAGCGTTAGTTGAATTAAGGTTAATGCTCTGAAGCCAGCTTAAATTTGTTAACAATTTGCTATTCATTCAATTAACAATCAACAATCGAATATTTATTTTGTATTACATTAAATATTATTCTTGGAATCCATTTTGTCTGCAGTCGCGTCAATTTAAAGACTGCAATTTTCATCGAAAATGCGATGTGCGCTGATGAAAATAATTAACGGTAATCAAGTAAATAAAATTGATGTAAATAAATATCGACAAAAGCAGCCACAAAATTGCTTCATTTCATTTGTGCACACACCTGTTTCCTTTTTGGGTTTTCATTTTGGGTATTTTTTTGAAAATTTATATCTAAATTCCAACGAATTTGAGTTTCTGTTGTTCTGTTGTCCGTTGTGTGGTCCATGTTCGATTATCAAATTACGCTGATTGGGGATTAGGCGGATGCAGCTCCTTGTAATTAGTGCTAGTGGTTAGTCTGAATTTGAATAATCAGATGAGCAGCCCCTGGCCAACGTGTTAAATTGCACGAGTAATTACAAAAAAAAAAAACACAAATGTGTTGAATGACTGGACACACAAATTATAGATGGAGGCGACCTGTTAATGATGCACGATATCCGATATACATATGTATTCCCGATAACCCCTTCGCAACCCATCGATGGATGGTTAACAATTTGTTGGCCACGCTCTGCATCTACAAATGTGTCCCCTCATTATTTCAGCTGAAATCCAAAACAAGCTGGCAAGAAAACAAGGCAAAACAAATGCCAAATCAATTTTGGTGGCACTAGCAATGGCTATAATTCCTCTCCTCTCCTCTCCTCCCCCCTCCTTCACCTATCTGATGGCAAGTGTGTCCGCTTTTGGCCAATGTCCACATTTACCGACGTAATTGAGTGCATTACTTTTGATTGCCTTGCCCCTAGATAAGATTGAAGTAAGCGCGACAACGCAATCAAATAATGTCACCATAATTTCTGGCTGTATCCAAACACACACACACACACACGCACATACACACACACACACACACACACACACACTCACACACACAGCCATAGGCACATAAACACGCACATGTACTCATAAAAGAGGACACATCGAACATGTGTCACGGCCTCAATTTGCTGTGCTGTGCAAAAAGACCCAGTTGCCAATTTAGTCAGCTGTGACGCCATTAAATAAAACGCAATTTAACTGCTTGTTACACATTTAGTCTGAAGGTCAACTTATAAAAAAAAAAAAAAAATTAAATGAACATTTTTAGCAACGCTTAAATGGGAAATCACATCACAATATTTTCAAATATTCCGATATATATTTGGTGTCCGGTCCGTATTCGACTTGAGGGCATTCCCTGAAATCGTGTCTCGATATTTAGTATATAAATAATATAAGAAAAAGAAAACAGATTATTTATTTATTTTTTTTATTTATTTATTGTCAACTAAAGTCAGTCGACACCAAAAATGCAAAAATTTAAAATTGGAGTTAAATTAAATTTAAAATAAAATTAAAATTATAAATAAATTACAAAATACTAAAATATTTATAAAATTTATAATATTTATAAGATTTTTATTATTTTATTAATTCGTATTTTATTTATTTTATTATTCTTATAGCCATTGGTTTTACTTAGCTAAGCTTAGACATGTGCAACAGATTTGCACAATTCATACTCACAATTATTCCAAATAAACAGTTAAATATAGCAACTATATCCGAGACTAACTTAGGGTATTCCAGTTGCGTCAAGTTCGCTGTTGAGTTTGTTGAATACAGCGAGTTTTTCATGTCCTTGATATTGATATTGAAATTGATATAAAATTGCCTTCGTATACAATGATGGAGGCGCCCCAGTTTGAGTGGCACGCCCAATGACATTGTTATTGCTTTCTCTCTATCTCTCTCTCTCTCTCTATTTTTTTGTGTTGCTGTTTCGCTCTCTCTCTCTATTACTGTGATTTTACGTAATTTCATTGACAGGTGTGCGCCATTCAACACGTCGATGTCTGCATGTTCAACAATGGCAAGTTCAAGAACGTAGTTGCCGATTCGGACAATGTGTTGCCGCCGGTTGATCGGACCGTGCCACCTGGCGGTCAACTCAATACGACTGTGGCGCTGCGTCCGCAGCGTGGACCTACCAAGAACTGGATAGCTCTGGAGGATACACTGCAGCGCAGCACCGAGCCGGATGAGATAACTGGCGTCATCGCCGCATCGGCAATACGTTCACCGAACTTTGTAATGCAGGCAGCCCAATTGCTGACGGGACAACCGCTGCCCAGCCCGGCCATACCCAGTGGCATGCCACAGCCGCAGCAAAACAATGCCACTGGCAATGTCACTGGTGGACCCGGCTTTGGTGAGGATCGCAATGTGTTCGCCATTTATGTGTCGTACTACGTGAAGGTGAAGCTAACTCTAAGCGGCATGGGTGGCGAACTGTCGCTCAAGCTGCCCTTTGTCCTCGTCCACATCGATGAGTCAATGCGTCCATTGGCCGCAATTGCAGACTTGCGTCTCGAGAAGCTGGCGCTGCACGATGTGCCCGCTGGCCGCAAGCAGGTTGGCAAGAGGGACAGACTAGACACCACCACCACATCATCATCCTTGTCACGTCCATCGGAGACATTGGACGATGGGCCCTCGACAAGTGCGGCTGCTGCGGCAGCATCAGTGGCTACGTCTACAGGTGGCAGGGACATGAGGCATCTGGACTGCATCGAGATGGCGGACGATGAGTTCCAAATACATGTGCCGGTGCCAACAAATACCCCCTCCCGCTATGGCACAGGCAGCTCCAATAAGCGCCGACTGCAGCGTAGCGAGACCTTGGCTGGCGACATGGAGGTGGAGGAGGAGGGGCAAATTGAGCAGCATCTGGTGCAGGTGCATTTGGAGCGACAGCCCGAGGGGCAGGAGGCAGATAGTCAGCGACAGGTTGCCCCGAAACGGGTGCGTTGCCAAAATCAACGGATGTTTGATTCCGATTGTGGTCCCAGATGTTTGCCAAACGCAAGAAGCCGTAAAAGCCAAATATAAATATATATATCTAATATATATATATATATATATGGCTAAAAATGGTGACGGAAGTTGGGCTGAAGGCAGGTAGACGAAAAGCAAATAAAATTACAGAGAACAAATGATGACGATAAAGTGCAAGTATTAACTAAATGTTAGCAAATGTTTTAGCAAAAACAATTATTATTAATTTATTTTTAGCAAAACGATAGCGATTCAGTTTCGGTTTCAAAATGGGATACCATAGTACCCAGAGTGGGATGAAAGAATAGGGGGGGAGGGGTTCCGTTATTTACAGGAGCATTTAATATGGCTTGTGTTGGTAATTGGATTTTTGGATTAGCAGCTGTGCTTCGTAGCAAGGGAGTTGGGACTTCGATGAGTCCCACTTGGCTTGGAGGCATTTGTGGGGATGTGGTATTTATAGAATTTAGTCAATGTTTAAGAGTTAATTGAGTGTCTAAGCGATTTAATATTGGCTCCATTTGAATGGCAAGCGTTAAGCTTAAATATGAAATTGACATTTTAATTGACATTAAAAATGAAAATTTAACTAAACTTGAATACAATTCAATTAAGTGAATATGCGTTGATATTCAAGCTACAAAATCAAACTACTCACTCGCTCCTTACTAGAAGGACACATATTAATATTGATATTGAGAAATAAAATGGTGTGTGGCAAATATTGAAAGTTTATGAATGGCAAAACAGTGTAAAGATGAAATAAGTATAAACAATTCCCAAAAAAAAAAAAAAATAAAGGAAATGAAAGGAAAACCCATATATTTGATTACCAAATGGATGTGTGCTACTCAGTTATCATCGTTCAATAAAATTGATATGCAAATTAAGTATTTAACCAATATATGTCTACACACATATGTATGTTGTAATTGAAATTGAATAGTAGAAATATACAAAACAGTCTAAATGGATATATTGAAAGCAAAACAGTTAATTACCATAAACAAAAAATACACTCACAGCAAAAAAAACTAATTTCATAAAATGCAGAGAAAACAAATTGTGGCGTTTTCACCTGAAATGTGCTTAAATACTTATATATATATGCAGCTAATGGATACATATCTGAAAGATTTACTGTCCTACATACGATACATATGCTACCTATTACTAAACATATATGTATGTATTGATTATATATATATATATTTTATTTTTTTGTGGCTTTTGTATTGCTTTCCGCATTGGATTAATACAAAACACAAATCATATATTATTAATCAATTAATGAAAGAAATCAATTTGCAACTAAAACATAAACATTTGAAAAGCAGTCGAGCAACAAAAAAAAAAAAAAAGGAATTAAAACTTTTGCATCCTTGAAATTCAAATATTTCACGAAAACCCAAACAGTTTTGAATAATAAAATGCTAAAAACGAATGCAGAGCCACAAAATGCAGTTAAAGAATTCAGACTCGTGCTGAATCTGTGTTGCTACCCACAATCAAGTTAATTATAAATGCAATGGGGAATACCCACAGTATTTCCCCACAAAAACACCTTAAATATAATGATCCGATCCGATCCGATCCGATCAGATCAGATGTGAACGTGGGCGTGCTTGGTATGCAAAACAATTATTAAGAGTAATAATTATCCAAAAATATACTATATATAACTAAATACATATGTGTGTGTGAATATCAACAAAAAAAATAAGGTCAATCATTGCTCCGCCCGATACACCATATACATACATAAATATATATATATATATATGTGTATATTTACATAAATATATGGCATGTGTCAACGAATACCTACCAAGTGTGCAAATTTTAGATACAGCTTTGGTATACTTGTTCTTAAATGTACTGTATTTGTCAAATGTTGACTGCTTAACTGGTGAAATTAACAATGAATATACATATTTTGGAAATTGGGTGAATGCCAGACAATTGGTCTCACTCACAAATATACAAAATATTTACAAAAAAAACTGGCCGTGCATAAATAAGAGCTAAAATACATACATAAATACAACTCGCTTTGAATTTCAAATAAACACACACAGAGAAATACATACGTACATACACAAATACATACATACACAGATACATACATAGATACACGAGATTTTAAATGTTAGAGCTGTAAGCGTATTTGCATATGAATATATAAATGTGTATATGTCTAGTGTTAAATCATGAATTTATGGTCATAAAGACAATTAGCCAAGTAAAAATAAAAGTAAAAGTAAAAATAAAAGAAATATGCATACATCCAAAAAAATACACTTATCAAAAATATGCCTGTAAATGTTGTTCACACATACATGTATTTGATATTTTTTCATGTATGTATGTATGTGTGATCAACAGTTATGAACATCGTTGTATGCAGCTCCACCAAAAAAAACTGACACTAAAACGAAGAACCCCCAAAAAGTATTTCAAACATTTCAATTCAAATGTGATGCTTTTTTAAGAGTACACAAAAAACAAAGCGTAAAACTATAAACGGTTGCTAAAACTATAACTGTATTTATATAAGACAAACTTATCGACCGATATACACTCTGCGCATTCAATTAAGGACACATCCTTTTTTGTCCGAATGAAATTTTTGGGAATCTTTTAGAGTAACCAGGACCTTAAAACAGAAAAGTATATGTGGAGAAACATTTGCAATCAAATTTCCTGTCGATTGGGTTGCTACGCAAGAGAAGGCTCCCAAAACCCTACCTGCTGGGGTCCAAAAGTTGGAGGACTCAACATTAAATCGAATTTGAAGGAAAACACCAAAGCTGGACGCTTAAGAAGCCGAGCCGTTTGCTGTGTTCCTCTTAAGAGCAACAGTTTTTAAATTTTTCCTATTAAAAAAAAAAATAAACACTTTCTGTATTTAACGGTTATTTAATACTGATCTGTTAAGAACAAAAATGTAACAATTCTATTTTTGAGTTTATTTGGAAGCAAGGATGTGCCTTTCATTGAATTGCGCAGATTCACAAGCATACAACACAAATATGTCGTTGACAGCTCCTCAAGAGCTATCTATATACTTATAGATGTGTATTGATGATTTAATGTTTGTTGTTTAAGATTCCTATGAACATCATTGTCGCATATTTTAGGGAGCTGGACTCTGAGCAAACGCAATGGCAGTGAATTGTTTTTAATTTTGTATTATTTTAGGGAGTTTTGTTTTGTTTGGATGTGGGGTGACATGATTAATGAATGAATAAGCTCATTGTTCAAGCTGTCCATCATCAAAACCATCCGAAAAAAATATGAAATAAATGTTAAACATAAAAAAAAAATACCACTTGTTTTTAAATTAACAAAAATGTCGGACATTTAGCACAAAGGACATCAAAAGCACAGCAGGGACTCCCAAAATATTCTACCAACCAACCAATCAACCTATCGGGAGTCCTTGGGGCAACTTTGGGGATCTTACCTAACAGTGCGCAGTGCTGCTAAACAACAGGATGCAGACATAAAAGCTTTGACTCCGAAAGCCAATCGGAGTCCAAGCAGCTTGCAAGCTTTGCAAAGCTTTAAAAGCTTTCAGCCACACTCCTTGCGACGGTTGCCAATTGTGGGGGGCTTTAAGTCATAAATACCTAAGCTTTTTTAGCAATTGCATAATGCATCTGAATTGTTGTTGCTTTTTTTGCAGCTTAAACTTTCCTAAAAGCAATGATTGCCTTGCATAAGTTAAGGACCACAAGCTCTAATTTAAGCGTCTTTTGTCTTACGAAGCAGTTAACAAAGTCAATTTCGAGCTGTGTTTGACTGAAAGAGATTGAAAATTTTCTCATTTTGTAGCTATTTTAAATTACAAAGGAAAACACATTGCAATTTCGTTTACATACATTTTTAATAATTTTTATTTGATTTTTAATAATAAATATATTGATTTATTTATCGTTTTCTTTTCTTTTTTTTTTGTTGTTTTTTTTTTTGTATTTTTGTTTTTTTGTATTCTTTATTTGTATTGGATGCATTTATGGTGCGTTTTTCAACCACAGTAGTTTTCTTCCTTTTTATTTTTATTCGTATCTCTTTCTGTGAGAGTGCTGTGTGTGTGTGTGTGTGTATGTGTGCATGTGTATTTGTTGCTCACAAGCACACACACACACACACACATTTGAAGATCAGTTTTAAAATCATTTTTTTGTTTAGGTCATTTAGCTACAAATATTGTTAACCAATTAGAAAATGTTTTTGACAAATAAATGTAGTGAGTAAAAAGCGTTAATAAACCAATTCGCGAGTTGCATGTTGCACGTGGCAAGTTGAAACGATGCATATTATTGCAATTAATTGACTTGTATGCCATATCATGCAGGCCTCATCAAGCTGCATGACATGCAAGTTGCTGCTAGCTGCGGATGATAACACTTTTCCCCCCATCAGTTTACTATAATATATATATATATATATATGCACATACATGTATATTATATTATGCACTTCTGTATATATATAAACTTTAAAGTTTTTTATTTTATTCTTTTATTTTCATGACTTGTTTCGTTTTGTTTTGAGAGGCAAAAAAGGCACTACAATCTAATAAGTTACGACGACGAAAAAATAATTAGTTAGCTTTTGCTATATAATAAGTATATATGAAATATATATATATATATATATATGTATATATATATTTACATATTTTTATATATATGTGTGTATATGTACTAATTTTGAATTTAAAATAATAAAATTACAAAAAAAAAAAAAAAAAAAACGGACATACACAAATATTGGTGTTTCAAGTACTCGAAGTAATGTGTAAAAATTCGTATCTTATGATTAGCCACTTAATTTTCGAGTAAGACAAGTTCAAATGTTAGCCATGATTGATGATAAATATATATATTTTGAATTACATATTGTTTGATTTATTTATTAACAGAAAATAAATCTCGGTAAATGCACAGACCAAAGCGCCCATTCACCTTACTCAATTTCAATTTTTAATTGTATTTGTATTTCGATTTATTTAATATGTTTGTTTTTTTTTTTTGTTTTTTGTTTTAAGTTAACATTTTTTTAAACCTATTTTTAGTATATATCTTTATGTATTAATTTATAACTTTTCACTTGCTAAAAAAAAAAAATGATTTACTCTTGTTTTCTCGTTCATATATTACTTTTAGTTTTTAAATACAATCAAAAATTACAATAAATTAGTTAAACAAACGAAAGTATTAAATAAAATACAGTTTTAAGCAGGTAAATAATAATAAATAAACAAATACATAGTTTAACTGCCTTACGCCTAAATCATACATTTTTCATAGTTTTATTATTGTTTTTACCTTCTTTACTTGTTAGACAAATTGTTGTTGCGCACTTTGTTTATTAACAATTTTAGCATTTTTGACGGCGCACATTAATTGAAAATTATATATATTAAAACTACATTAATTTGCTGCTCTATTCGTTTTTCATATTTTTTTTATTTGTTTTTTTTTATTTTTTTTTTTTTAATTTTTTTTCATTAATGTTGTTGGCTGGAAAAACTGCACTTTGTGGCCTAGTTTAGATAGATTTGCGTTGTTTTGCATGTATTTTGGGTTGTCGTAGTACATATAAGTAGATATCGTATATAGTTTACACTAATATGCCTATATAAATTCATTGCTTAAATCGCTGCACTCTTTTTTGTTTTTGTTTTTTTTTTTTTTTTTTCGCGTGTTCAATTTTTAATTGGGGATAGGAATTTGGGGCAAGGGGGAACGGGAGTTCCTTGCGTCTTATAAAAGGAAACAAGTTTAGCAGAACGATTTGCCTTTCCAATTACATTTAAAATTGAGGACAAGTCCTTTTATAAAGAAATGCAAGAACTTACTGTGAATGTGTTGTTGTTGTTGTTGTTATTATTATTGTTTAGTTTATAGTTGGTGTAGTGTAGTGTATTCAATATGCATATAGCAACATGTATGTACATGTAGAGTAAATAAATAATATAGAAATTGTGTACAATTAATGATAACATGTGTTACATACATATACAATATATTCATAATATATATGAATCAGTTTATATATATATATATATGTATATTACACGTTTTAGCCGACTTTGGCGAACGGTGATTCTTTTCTGATTTTCTTGTTTTTGTTTTTTTTTTTGGTTTTTTGTTTTTTTTTTTTCAATTTGCATTTGATTTTTGTTGTTTTTGCGGTTTTAACTAGTTATTTACTTGCACACGATATTTGTCGACATATTTATGTACGTAATGTATATATATGAAAGTTATTAATTTGATTTTCTCTTGTTGTTTGTTGTTGCTTGTTGTTGAGGTTAAACCTTTTAAGGAAATGGAAGCGGATGGATATATTATTTCTTCTTATTGGTCGCCAACATTGGGGCGCTGCGCTGCGGTGTTGTGGGTCGCGATGAGTTCATGCCACTGTACAAATACTTGGCCTTCTTCTCCGATGGCTTCAATATCTACGAATAGAGAGCGAACCAACATTAAGAGGCCGATTAAATTGTTGCATGTATTGTTGTGCAACATACCTGGAATGAGCACATGAGCGTATCGTCTACAGTCATCATGCCGCCAGCGTTGTCGAATTCACCGCAATAGTTGGGCGCCGAGAAGAGTGTGACGAGCTGTCGGCGCGCAAAGAACTCGTAGCCATCCTCAACGACCTGTCAATTGTTATACAGTCAGGTTATTAATTGTTGGTTGTTGTCTTTTGGCCATTTGCCACAAATTGGCACAATTATAACTTGCCTGATGCGCACGACAAATCAAGTCCAGCTCGTGTCGATTCAAGAATTTGGAGACGACATCAACGCCAAAGGTGAAACTGACACCGCGATCGTTCTCGCCCCAGCCTTGCACATCCTTGTCTGGATCACTCCAGAGCAGATCGCAGAGCAGGCCAGTGTCTGGCACATCTGTAGGACGCATTAGGCGACGTATCTGCTCCATGCCCTGCAGATCGGGACTGAGGCCGCCATGGCAGCAGAAGATCTTCTCGTCAATGATCGCGGCCACCGGCAGACAGTTGAAACAGTCTGTGAAGGTCTTCCATAGTTTGACATTATAGCGACGCTTGCATTCGTCGTAGAAGCCTGTGCAATAATTATAAATAATTAATACCTAATCTGTTTTTTTATTTTTTAATCTAGGTAACCATGCTTACCATAAATTCTATTAATACTGGCACACTCATGATTGCCGCGCAACAAAAAGAAATTCTCTGGATATTTGATCTTGTAGGCCAGCAGCAAACAGATCGTTTCTAGCGATTGCTTGCCCCGATCCACATAATCGCCAAGAAATAGATAATTGGCAGCCGGTGGAAATCCGCCATATTCGAAGAGCCGCAAGAGATCTGTGTACTGTCCGTGTATGTCGCCACATATGATCAGCGGTGCCTCCAATTCCAGCAATATTGGCTGTTGCAAGAATATCTCCCGCGACTTCAAACACAAGCCCCGCACCTCCGCCTCCGTCATCTGCACCTGTTTTCCGGTGCGGCAGCTGCGCACTGAAAAATCCAATTGATTCCATCGTTAGTTTGTCAATTAATTATTTTCATCAACTATAGCACAAAACTTTAGCATAATTCTAGTTGGGAGCGTCATTATTGCAACAATTGCAAAGAACATGGGGCAAGTACAAAACTAATTTATCGACACGCACAGCGCGTCTGCGAAGGTGGTTGGGGGGGGGAATTCTGCAAACTTTTGCTGCTGTTGCAATGTTTGTTGTTGTTTTGTTTTTTTTTGGTTTGATTATGGTTTGGTTGCCAAGCACACAAAAACGGGCAAAAAAAAAATGCTGCACACTTTGTGGCGCAAGAGGCGAAAAGCGTGCGGATTATTATGCATGTACTAGAAATGTGGCAACGCCAACGGGGCACAGGGATAGATGGCACAAAAACAACAACAAAAAACGACGACCTTCAAATATGCAACACAAAAGCGCAATGTGAGCTTCAGCCATGTGTGTGTGTGTGTTGTGTGTGAGTGTGTGTGTTGTGTGTGAGTGTGTGTGTTGTGTGTGTTGTGTGTGAGTGTGTGTGTTGTGTGTGTGCCTCAGCCTCATATAATTTGTGACGTTCTCATGTCAACGCTTCAGGATTATTTCAAGCGTAAGAAAAAAAAAAAAAAAAAAAAAAAAAAACAGAACTCAACGCCTTAAGCAGTACCAGTGAAGCCCAACAAGTGGGCGTGTCAACGCCTACCACACACACAAACACACACACACACACATTTATTATGTGTCTGTGCTACTAATTATCGATTGTGAAAAATAAAACAGGATAAAACAGGCCAACAACTTTTGAGGCAACGAAACAAACTTAAAGCTTATCAAATATATATTTATCTAAAATTTAATTGGAATGTGTGAAATGTAATTATTTCAATAACGGGATCAGCTCTTTTAAATACATGTATGCCAATAAACTGATGGGCTTAACGAGCAATAATTAAATAAACAACACATCAAATGGGGAATATTACTTAACCTAAATACCTATTTAGCTATGCTAACTTTTGCGGCTTCCGACAAAAAAAAAAAAGGCCAAAATGTCAGCACTGGTCTGTCTGTCTGTCTGTCATTTGCTTGTAAATTAATATTGGGGCAGCCAGGGGAAATGGGATGGGGTCCCTTTTGCTGCCACTGCAAGTAGGTCATGTGTGTGAATGTTTCAGTGTGTGTGTGTGTGTGTAAAAAGTAACAACAGAAAACAAAACAAAAAAAAATTAATTAAATTTGCATACACAAAACAGAAAGAACAAAAATGTGTGAGTGAAAAGAGTAAAATGCCGCGCCAGCGTTTGCTCCGAAGCACAGAAGCTGCCCGAACTTGGCCACATTTCAACTGCAGCGACTGCTGCCACACGCCCCACGCCCACCACCAGGAGGTGTGGGAGGCGAATGGATTAAGCCACCCAATGGTCAACCAGGGAGCAGCAGCAGCAGCAGCAGAAGCAGCAGCAGCTTTGGTAGCCAGGATTTTTGCATTTATATTCGTATCTCTAAATAGTTGGCAGCTGTTGTCAAGTGCCACAAAGTGTTGCAATTCCAATTGCACCAGCTGCGATTTCATAATTAATCATTTTGGGTGTGTGTGTGAAAAAGGGCACAACGAGAGAGAGAGAGGGATAGAGAATGACAGAGAGAGAGAGAGAGCCACTGGCATCCAAGTGCTTCGCTTTAGTGATGGCTTTATTTTGTTTTTTTTTTTCGGTAACCGGATTTACTCACGGATGGATGAATTTGCTCCTGCAACGATTTAACTTTGAATTTACCGTTGCGAAACTTTTCTAGTTCTTAACTTTTTTTGTCAAACTTTCAAGCAATACAATGCTTGCTAGTTAATTGGATTTCTTGAATTTAAATCACTATTTTGAATGTTACTCACTTATCTTCTCAACGTTTCTAAGTAATTAAAAATAGAAAAAAAAAACTAACGGAACACTTTATATATATAGTTATATATATATTTATATATATAATGTGAATTTCGCAAGAAAAGATTGGACAAATATAAATAATCAAGTGGCAATTCTCGCAAAAACAACAATATAGCAATATCTACAATAATATTTCATTACCCCTCAGTCCTGATAAAGAAGGCATATGTAGAAGTAGAAGAGACCACAGAACAGTTCTTCCGCTCCTCTAAGAGAGATTAGACACCCTCGGAAATCCCATATCTCATTTAGGAAAACTAGAACCAACCAAATTAGTGATATTTGTTAAGGCATCAATTGGATTTGTATCTGGTTGTGGCCAACAAGTAGCTAATTTAACCGAACCGAAATTCATATTTTAAAACTATATATTTTACACTGATGATATTTAGGAAATTTTAGAAAATCCTACAATAAGAATTATTCATCAACGAAAAATTGTAGATGTCATTTCTCAGCTTTCAGCAAAATGCATGTTTGTGACTAAATTATAAAGTCTCATTCTATGGTTTATGTGTGGACAGATCTGGCTGTGTTATCGTTACTTATTCGCATTACGCATTCGCAATGCGAATTATTTTAAATTTATGAACATTTTCATTTAACTGCTAGACGCTCCAAAGTGACGAAAGTCTGAAACATTTCCGGGTGTCTGCTCCTAGCCAGGAGCACTCTTTAAGCGACTGAAACACTAAATCTGGTAGCAGATGTTTCCGGTTGTTGTTGTTGTTGTTGTTTTGTGCTGCTGCCACTGCAACAAACACATTTAGAGTCAAGATAAACACTAAATTATGCGAAGCAAAGGTTCAGCAACATATGAGATTCGCTTATTTATGCGGCTCAGAACAAACATGAATCTTCAGCCTGTCTGTCTGTCTATCTGGAAGTCTGTCTGTCTGGCAGTCTGTCTGTCAGCTGGCCTGACAGAGCAATAATAGCAGTAGCACAATCAGCAGGCAACTGCTGTGTGCTGCTGTTTCTTCTTCTGCCACGTTTGCTCCTGCTCCTGCTCCTACTCCTGCTCCTACTCCTACTCCTACTCCTGCTCCTGCTCCTGCTGCTTCTGCTGCAGCATGCTTTCGGGTGCTGCATAATGCGGTGCCAAATCTTAGAGCCCCTAGTTGGGGGTCTCTCGAATAAACTCCCGAATGCTGCCGTTTCACGTATAAATTATGCAACAGCTGCTCCACTTTGTCTCCGCTTTGTGTGTGTGTGTGTGTGTGTGTGTGTGTATGAGTGGGTGTGTGTATAAGGTATTTGCATAAAGTCACCGGATTCTTGATGGGTGTGAATGAAATATGGATGGAAAGTATTAACATGTTTTCTTATTTCTCAGCAATTCGATATATAAAATTTGTACCCATTTCTAACGATTCATTTTCTTTAGTTCAAAGTTCAAATCGAACAGATCTTTGTAAATTCTGAATATTTCCTATTATTTATACAAATTTATATTCGGAATTTAAAATATTATTATATTTTCTGTAAACGTTTAAAATACGTCTTCCTGGGGAATTTACAATCTAAATTTTCATATGTAACAAATATGAAGAAGAAACAAATTCGTTTTATACAAATACTTTACCACATTAAAAAAAAAGAAGAACAGATGGTTTCGAGTGATGCAGATCAGAAATATATATATATATATACCCGGAGACGTCTCCAACAATGCTGTGTACACTCTTGAAGGGTATAAACAATACTCAATTGTTGTGCTGTCTAAACTTTTTGACGAACTACTCTGCACTACTGGGTTTCTAATCATTTTTAAACTTGATTCAGCCTAGCAACATGTGCATTCTTTATTCCCATATTGTGACCCGATTTCTAGTCTGTGCTGAGATCTGTGCACAGCTCAGTTGCCATTGTTGCTATAGCAAATGTCCGACTTGCAGGCACAACACTTTAACACACATGCAACACAGACAAGGCACGCAGCGAGACACTAGTGAAAGAGACAGACAGATAGACGGGTTTGGGGGGGTGGGGATGGGGATGGGGATAGCGATAGGGTTGGGCTAGCTTGGCAGCTCAACACAAAAGCGAACATTTCTTGCTACGTATCTCAATGCAAATATCCGGGGCTACTCACCCGCTGGCACCGGCGGCAACAGCCCCAGAAAGCAGAACACACATTTGTCAGCGCACAACACACACACAAAAAAAAAAGAAAGGAAAAAGGACGAGGAGTTTGCCGGTTGCGGATGGGGTGGACTGGTTTGGGTAGTTCATCAAAATAAAAATAATAAGCACAAGAGCTAAAAAAAAAGACAACTTTTATGCGTAAACGCAATGAAAAAAAAAAAAAAATAATAAAGAAAAAAAAAAAGACACGCGTGTTTGCTTTTCATGCATTTTACATGAGAGACGCGGCGCAAAGCACGTGCCACCCACATGCGCTCACATAGACACATGTACATGTGTGTGTATGTGTGAATGTGTGTGTGAATGTGTGTGCGAATGTGTGTGCGAATGTGTGTAGTCAGTCAGTCAGTCATCGGACGCGTCTCTTCCTTTCTGTCTGTGTGTCTAACTGGTTCATCATGATTAACATTTTGCGCAACACGCCCACTGCCACCACCCCCCGTCCCCTCCATCCCCCTCCCTCCGCTTGTCCTGCACGACACAAATTAAAAATTTAAAAAGATATTACACGTGCCGTTGCCTGGCGAGGGGGGGTAGGGACAGTGGCAGCCGCTTCCGTTTGTTGACGGCTCATCCAACTTTTTCAGAGCGCTTCGCATTATGCAATGCGCAACGAGTCGAGTTGCAGCAACTAAGTTGCGCCACACACTCGAGCACATTTTGCAACCTCAACTCAGAAACAGTAAAATAAATGTGAAGGCGGCAATTAATTTATGGCAAAAGGGTTTCGTAATGAAAATCGGGCCCATAAAAAATACTGCAATCGATATATTATCGATATATTCGAATATATTCTCATCTATTTGACTGACCAGCGAAAAACCGTTAATTTTTATGAACTTTCATTATTTTTACGTTTTTTGTTAATCGTACGATTTTCTGTTTGGATTATTAAATATGGTTTATTGTTTGGTGACCACCTCTTTTTATTCTTTAATTATTAATTATTTGGATTATTAAATATGGTTTATTGTTTGGTGACCACCTCTATTTATTCCTTAAAATATAATATTGCTATATTTCAGTTCAAATATTTTGTATTTGTCTTTTAATTTAATTTAAGTAATTAACTAACTAAACGGATGTTTTGAATTTTGTTTTAAATAGAGGATTTTAATGCAGGATAAATTTAAATGAATAAATATGTTTAAAACAAGATAGAACGTTGCAGTCGGACGTAACCGACAGCGAAATACTATTATACCTTAATTTGTGTACAGTTAAGAAAATCTCTTTTCGAGATTTTAGGGAAGTTTCCTAGTAATCTTCCTACCCTAACTTGAGTTGCGGGGTTTATGGGCGTTTATCGGTTTTGGGGGCGGGAGTGGGCGTGGGGTTATGGGGGCGGGGGTTATGGGGGCGGGGGTTATGGGGGCGTCGGAAGTTGGCGTGGCACATGCCGATCTTTCAAGGACCTCGCCAACAACCTACCAAACAAAATTGGTGACTATATTCATTGAATTGTAAGAGATATGGGGATTTATCGATTTGCTAAAATCGAATTTTTCGATTTTCTAGCTCCCTAGTGGACGTAGGTCCAAACCCAAGACACTTTAACTTTTGAGGGTACTTTCTAGTATACGTTCCAAGTTTCAATCTCTATCTCTAAGGGTGTCGGAGGAACGCGCGTTCATACGGACGGACAGACGGACAGACAGCATGACGGACATTGCGCAAAACCAATATACAATCATACCTTTTTGGTATAATAGTATAAAAAAACCAATTTTCTTCATTCATCATTCATTCAACGAGACAAAATCTGGAATACATCCTTTTTATTTACATTCAAAAATACCCTTAGTCTGTCCTTTAAACTGTGTTTTAACTGTACATTGAGTAATTAATTATTTGATTGATTACTTAATGATTAAACCCATCCACTAAATAATAAATATCTGTTGCGATAACATCGTCTCCAACGTTTCGTCGCTTGCTTTTTTATGTCATTTCCTGCTAAATTAATTTGTTATTCAAATTTGCTAAAAATATAGATGTTGCAATTTTCTACACTCGTGTGTGTGTGTGTGTGTCTGTGTGCTTGATGGGTTTTTTGAGATGAAAGCCCTTCTGACAGGCTACTGTAAATAAGATGAAGACGCCTGGGCACTTTTGTCTTAATGAAAAATGTGCCTGCAATTTCATGACCCGATTACTCGACAACTCTTCAAGCCAATGGCTAAGTCGCAAAAGGGCGTCTGGCGGCATGAGAAAGGGGCAGGTTTGCTAAACTGGGGCAGGCACTGGTAGAAGTTTAACACACACTAACACATACACACACACACACCCACTGTCATAGTGCAATGCCGGTGCAAACTTTACTGGCAGCTTCCATGAGGCCAGTGTGGAAATGTTTAAGCCATTTAGAGGATGGCAAAACTGTAAAGCAAACGACAGAGGACAAAGTGCACAGTGTGTGTGTGTGTGTGGGTGGTGGATGGAGAAAGGGGAAGTGGAATGGCTGAGAAGAGGATAATACTGCAAAAGCAAGAGCAAAAGCAAAAGCAAAAGCAAATTAAGTGAAAAGCCTTTCCAAATGAAGGCAATATAAAGATAAGGTAGGATGGCAGGATGGCTGCTCTTTGTGTGTCTGTTTGTGTTGTGCGTCGGGTCGGTTAGTTAGGCAAAGAGCCAGCCAGGGAAAGATACAAGTTTCAACTTTTGCATGTCCTGTTTGCATAAGTTGATGCAACGCACCAATGGCGCTGACAATGTGCCTTTCAAAGAGCTTAAACACTTTATCTTTAAAGAAAACGGTAAATATATATATATATATATATATAAATATATTTATATATCAGGTATTTCAAAAGTTCTATATCTTCTATATCTTTGAGCTGTTTCTGCTGAAACACACAACATAAATTATTATTTTATTACCAAGCTAAATGCCGCATTTAATATGTATGCATTAAAGGAGTTGCCACAAATATGTTGCAACCATGGTTTCACTGCTTTCATTTGCGTAATAAAAATCCTGTTTAACTCGCACAACCTAAACAATTTCTTCAGCCTTTTCGCAAAATACAATAAGTAAGTGAATGCTTAAACAAAATTTAGTAAACAAATAAATAAAATAAATAAATTAAATAGATTTAAATAGATTTAAATATATAAATTTAAATATATAGATTTAAATATACAGATTTTACAGCAGAGTTTTACTTTGCTGACTTTCAGAAACTATTTAACAGAATTGTGGGAAGAAATAACTAAATTTAGTTACATTTTAAATCAATGGGGATAACAAAATATTTAAAAACTAAAATTACATTTTAAATGCACACAATTCACAAACAATTTTAACAGATTAATAAAAAATGCACTTGCATTTTTCGGATAAAATATCAAAAGAATTTTCTCATGTTTCTCACAAAAAAAAAAAAAATAATACCCCGCATGATTCTGCACATTCATTTTTCGCATTTTCCAATAAATTACACGTCAAAAGAATTTGAGATGCCAAAGTTTTAGTTGTCATGGCTTTAAGCAACTTTGTCCTTAATCTCACTTTTATTTAAACAGAATTGAGTTGATTTTCCTGCCTGATGCCTTGTTTGATCATCTTTCATTATGGATTGTTTTTGGCTTTCATCAGGAGTTTTGTTTGCAAATAGTTTCATTTTATTTTTCACTTACTTTTCATTTAAGGTGAACAATTCATCTCCAATTGATGCACTTTTTACTTAAATAATCATAACTGATTTTAGTTAAATCTCATCTTAGCATATTTTCTATTGATTGAGAATCATTTGTTGTGACAAATTGCGTTGATAGTAAACTGCATTTGTATTGTTAAGATTCAAGTGTATTGACCGACCCCAAAAGCCATTAACAATATGCCAACAGTGACAAAATCAATCAGCTTTCAATTAACCAGAATCGCCCCCTCAACCCCCCTCCCCACACTCAACCCAACAATCGCGACCCATCGCTACACTTGCACTGGTTGGCTTAAAATTTAATTAACAGTTTGGTCAGCATGTAAAACACACACACACACACACAAATACACACAAAAACACACACATACACACATACATACATATATACATATATATACAAGGGCTTTAACAATATATTGAAGTGCGTGAAGCGAACCACAAACCACATTGACCCACATTCCCAACACTTTGATTCAATTATTGCCCACACACACACATATATACCATACACCACACACACACACACACACACACACACTCACACTATACACCACACACCATTCACCAAACACCCATTGATCGAGTCGGGTAGGGGCTTAAAAAGTCGAGAAAAAGTCAAGTTGACCTTCGTTGGGGTAATCGATAAAAACGCCGTCACTTTCCGTAGAGTCTTTCGAAATGTGTATCGTCCATTTTTCTTGTAATTTCAGGGTTTAATTTCGAAATGTTCTTCGCCTTCTTCTTCTTCTTCTTTAACTTCTTTGCTCCTGGCTTTAGCTGATTGCGAAAACACAAATTTGCATGGCTGGCATTGGTGTCATTAATAGCCAAGCCCTGCACACCATTACGATTACCATTCCCCTCACCAACACTCTCTCTCCACCTACCCGTCAACCTACCCCCCACCCCTAGCACCTCCCACGTACCACCAGCCTGGTCTGGTCTGGGAGGTCTGTGCCGGCGGCCTTTGCGTGCTCAAGTTGAAAATTTCAGCAAATGAAGCAAAGATAACAACGACATGACAATAAAAGCAACAACCACAACAACAACAACAACTAAAAGTGTAAGAATGTAAGAGTCGAGAGTGCTCAACTTGCAGACACCCTACAGTGGCAGTAATTTTATTTTTTGTAACTTAAGTATTTTTTAATGGAATAGCATAAATAATTAATTGGTCTATAAGATATGAGATATACTTGCAGTTAAACATCGATACTTATCGATTTGGTTGAAACAAGCTAATTAATCGATTATATAGCATAAACATGATGTAGTCCTTTGTTTTTTCTATTTTTGTTTAACTTAAAGTTAACCAAACATGTTTGTATTTGTTGCCAGTTGCAATGGGTATGTGGCAGCAACAGCAAACAGCAACAAGAATAAATGCCTTTGGGGCAGCGAATGTTGATTAAGGACAAGTATAAGAAATTTTCGTTTTAAATTGTTGTCGTTGCTGTTGCGGCTGTGGCGCCTCAAACTAGGCAATGCACATTACAAACACACATACTCGAAAATGATGCTTCCGTTTTGCATTGACCCACTTGGCAAGGGGCTAACGAAATTGTAGAGTATGTGGCCAGAGAGCTTATTAAGTGGAATGTGGCAAGTGGCAAGTGGCACAGTGGCACAGTGAAAGGGGAAAGTGGTTTGGGGTGCAGTTAAATAGTAGCAGCCAGCAACTCTAGAAATGTTGAATTAAATCAATGAAATGGTCAGTCAGTTTGACCAACGAAACCAGTTAAATGGTTGCACACATTAATCGAGTTGACAAAACGAAACGAAACCAAAATGGTTAACATAACTTGGCCATTAGTCGGCTGAAAGCAATAACAGGATAATAAACGTTTACCTTTAACGGAGACGAAAATCGATATGTTTGAAATATCAAATCATTTTTTTATTTCCAAAGTATGTTAAGAATTGGCCAGATTCACATTGTGAGTTTGCCAAATTAGCGTGTAATTGAAAACAGCTGACCGGATTATTTAACAACTTTTCTCCAATCATTGAATAATTTTTAAGATAAGGTTCCCTTTTTCGGAAAATGTACAGACACCAAGTTTACATTCTATAAACATTCGAAAATGATAGAACTGTTGATAGTGGCCAATATACTTCACATTCAAAGTTCCAGTTTTTTGTATGAATTTTCGAATTTCCAGTCGATGTATTATAAATTTGAAAAATCTTAAAGCCAACAATAACAATTTAAATTGGCAGGAAGTTTGCATTAAATTGAATAACTTAACGTGGAAGCACAAGGAGTGTCTTCAACATTCTTTAACTATTTTTTTTTATTAAATATACACACAATAAATAAAATAAATCCACGTAAGAATGGTTGTCTCAGACATGTCAAGGATTACAAAAAAGATTAAGCACCTGACAATTTAAGTTTAAATAAAATATTATCAGAAAGTGTCTACGCCAATCCGATATGGCTAAGGACAGATATATAATAAGTTTCAACAATAATGCTTTAAAATGAGCGAGTACAGCTTAATAAAAAAAAAATGGGTGTAATGAGTATATCGACTGCTGATCAAACTATATTAGCCATATGGGATCGTAGACGACTTCTTCAATGTGCCTCACATGTCACGGCACAATTATACTACCCTCTAGAAGAGTAAAATAAATCAGCCTTTTTCATTTTCATCAAGCGAAAGTGAATGTTAGAAATATTGGGCTTTGTAATATCGGGCTAGTAAAAAAAATATATATATTTAAATTCTAAAAACCAACATGGAACAAGCCCAACTAGTTTCCTTTTTAAATATAATACAAGTTTAATCAAACGGGTGCCTTTATACAGTTGAATACCTTTGGGCGTTTGGTTAAACATAGTCGGGCATCAAAAGCAAGTGTTAGCCAAATAGGCAAATAAATCAGCATTCGCCGTTATTCGCCAGCCAGCCAGCTGTGCACACCCAATCGGAATTGGGGCATTTGGGATGCTCGCAGGGGCAACATTCATGCAACAGCGAATCGAAACTGTTTGCATTATTGTTCGTTCCAGTTGCTGCATGCAAAGAATGTTTCAAAAAAAAAAAAAAAAAAAAAACAGAAAAAGAAAAAAAAAAGAAAAAAAAAAGAAAAAAAAAATTGATTGGTGCAATGCGAGGAGGCACTAAGAAATTTGCCACGTAGACGAAACAAAATACGAAGCATATGCAGCATTTGTAAATGCTTCCGTCTCGCATTGACCCGGTTGATTTGGAAGGTTGAGGCGAAGGCGTCGTCGCTGCAAACGCCAGCACTCGGTGGCAAATTTGCTTAAATGTTGCCACTTGGACACGTGATGGCCCCACCCGAGTGAGCCAAATAAGCCACCCACCCACCCAACCACTCGCCTCACTCAACTCAATGGCTTGGCCCAGCCCTCATTTAAGCACATTAACGCTGATTATAACGGTGTTTACATGACACTGCCACAGACAAAGACAGCGAGAGAGAGAGAGATAGAGAGAGAGAGTAAGGCAAAGAAAGAGCCGAGCGGTGCGGTGGGGCAGGAACGTTACACTGTGTGGCACACATTGGGCGTATGCGTAATGTCTTTTGTTTGCCAAGAGTGTGTTGCACGAGTGTGTGTGTGTGTGTGTGTGTATCTGTGTATGTCTGCATTTCATTTAAAATGTTTAATAGAGTCGTAAAAATGAAGAAAAAAAAAACAAGCATTGTGCAATTAACATTGAGCAAAAGCCCAAAAGTGAAAATCTAAATTGAATTATAAACCAAATTGTCTATAAAATTTAAAGAAAATAATCAAAAAAAAAAATGGAAATCTAAACAAACGCCAAGAAAATGTGTTTGGCAACCCAATTTGTCCAATGCTCTTTCCAAACGGGGAGTATTTTGATTTGCTGATGAAAAATGTAACACGCATTGTTGATTAGTTGAGGAACTAACCACGGATCGAACGAGAATTATACGGTTCTTTTGGTTTATTTATTTATTTATTGTCAAATATGAATTTAATTAAATTTAAAATAAAATTATAATTATAAATGAATTAAAAAATACTAAAATATTTATAAGATATATACGACTTTTTGATTTTTTTTTTAGGTACCCAAGATTTCTGGGGGTAGAAAACGAAATGGTCCAACATTTGTTGCAGGAATTTGGGGACAACCCAGAAAAACCCATTCAGACCAAAAATAATTTGTAAGAATTAGTTAATATCCACCACATGTACATGCGAAAAAGTTAATCAATAGATAAGAAATTTAGAATTGAGTTTATAATTATAGAAAAAAATTACATGATATAGTTTATTATAATCATTACAGAGTACTCGAAACGCTTCATCCATTAATTAAGGCTTGGAATAATCACCGTTTTTGCTCTGTTTTTAGCTGGGAATCTCGTATTTCTAAATTGAGAAATTTGTACTGATAGCGCTTAGGTATTTGTTATTTTTATTTTATTTATTTTTCTTTTTTCATAATGTAATTATATATAGGTAGAGAGTAGTATTGCATATGAATTATGCGCTGAAATGAGCTCATTATTATTGCTGTGAGAATTTCGTAATAAAGTGCCCCTCATGCCCCAAAATACAGAGAGTGAAACGAGGCAGAGCAGAGTTTCAATTGTTTGATTACGCAAAGAGTGCGAAGCACTAAAAATGAAAATCATTGCATCTGCACCGATTGCGATTGCGATTGCGATTGCGATTGCTTTGTAAACAGAAACGAGTCAAGGCAATTCAGTGCCCGGCTGATTCCCGACAAATATCTGAAAATCGAAAATTTCAAATGGTTTTCGACCCCCCTTTTTTTTTTGTGTTGCTGGCAGAAATCAAATCTTTGGCGGAGCTTTTTTGCAGAAACGCCAACAGGCAGGCAGCAATGTAGCCATTGAAGCGATCTATTGTAGCTGTGCCGTGACACCAGCAGCTACCCAACTACCCGGTCTCCTCAAGGCACCCTCCTCCCTGCTTCCTACCAATTTAGCAAACACACACACACACACACACATATCGAAGAGGCAAACAGAGAGACAGCCAATGAGCTTCCTACTTCAGTGCGTGCCACGTTGCGTATGCGCGCTATTTATAAAAATCAATTTCTGCCTTGGCAAGCAACAGCGGCAACAACTACAACAACAACAACAACAACAACAAGAACAAGAACAAGAAGAGGCACGCAGCATAGCAGCTACAACGTCAAATGCAAACAAACAAATCAGAAACAAACAGCGACGCGAAATAAATAAATAATTTGTTATTGCTTCAAGCACCGGCAACAACAGCAGCAAACCGAAACCACAAACGAATTCTGTCTCATTCCAACATCTTTTCACTCTTGCTTGCTTGCTGCTAATTATCTCTTTAATTGGAACTAAACTTTGAACTTGTCAATTTTACAAAATTTGTGATAAAGCAACTTGTTACTCTCTGATCGCTAAAACGAGAAGCGAACCGAAAAGTATTTCTTAGGATATGTTTTAAAAGATTTCAGAATCTATGCATTATAGGTTATCGATTATTATCGATTATTAATTAATTTTTGGCATGCATTGCGAGAAGTGAATTCAAGTTCGTTGGTAGCAGCAATTATTTGCCAATATATGTAAATAATCTTTTTCTAATACCGAAACGATCAACGATGATTTTTCCTTGAATTTATTTGGCTTCTTCACTTCTTCATCTTCTTCTTTGCGCTTTGTTGCTTTCTTCTTGCCTCACTAATCTTGCTAAGGCGCTCCTTTCAACTCGCTGCCAATCATTCAGCCACGTGTTGTTGGTCGGTGATTCACACAGTCACAACAAGTTCAATTATCATAAGAACTCAATCTACTCATTTTTCATTCTCGGTTCTCTCTGATGACTAACCGAATATAATTGATTGATTTCGTTTTTTACTTGCCTTCATCACTTACATCCAATCTGAGGAACTCATTGTCGAGGTCGAGTGCAGTTCTGCGTCTTCAATTACTCTCGCTTGCTGCATCTTCCACTTAAAGTCTCGCAACGTCTTTCAACCCCTGTCTAATGCCCAACATTTGCCTACCCTCCGCTTCCCTCCACCCTTCTCGAACTATCTTCTTCTTCGCAGCTAGAAAACAATGACAATCTTGAAAGCAGCACAGCACAAAGCGCGTGCAACAACAACAACAACAACAAAAACAACAACAAAGTCAAATCTTATAAAATAAACATTTATTTTTAGCTCTGGTCGCTCTGTTGTTGCTTTCCGCTGCTGTTTTTCCTTACGTTTTCCTCTTAATTCTCAACTGGCAAACGCAACAAAAAAAACTCAAAGCCAAACGCAAAAGGGAGACAATAAACAAGAATAAAAAAGCAACCAAAAAAAAAAATATATATATATATAAAAACTAGTGTAGCAGGCGCCACAAGCAGAGCAACTACAAGTATATATATATATATATATAAATAAATATATATATAAATAAGAATAGTCTAGTCACAAGAGAGAGGAGCTCGACTAGGAGAGGAGCTCGACTTTCCCAATCAGAAGTTTTAGATACTGAGACCCACAAACTTATTGTGTTTTTATGGTTGAAAATGCTGTAATTTGTTAAATATGAATCGCGTTTGTAGTCGCAATCTTTTCAAATAATCAATAACCAAGCTTTATCTTTAAAATGGAGGCTTTACCGATGTTTATCGATATCTCAAAAATATCGATGAAGTGCAATAAACGTTTTTTCCAAATTTGAGCTCAGTTGTTGATGCCTGTTCCAGTTTATGTTATAGATTGTAAGTCCCCGATATTTATCCATCCCTTTAATAGGTTGATTAATGTTTAAATATAAAAATAAAATAAAACAAAAAGTTGATGCGGATCAGGAATATCTACACACATTATGGGGTTCGCAGATACTTTCCTCCGTCTGTCACAAACTTATGCACAACTTCATTATAAACTTTTTATCCATTTGCAAAAACTCTAACAAAATATATTAAAAATCCAGCACCCATTTTTCTGCGGCGGCCATTACAAGTCCCGCCAGCGATCGATTTCGACACTGGTCTCAGTCGGCTTCTCTTTCTGTTACACTCTTCCTCAAGCTATCTCCCTCTTGGCTGCATAATCATATGTTTTGCTATAGTTGTTGCATCCATCTCGCTCTCCGAGTGCAAAATACATTTTATTTACTTGGGGTCTTTGCTTAATTAGCGATTCGTCGCAATTGTTCTTGTTCTTGTTGTTGCTGTTGTTGTTGTTGTTGTTGTTGTTGTTGTTGTTGTTGTTGTTGTTGTTGTTGTTGTTGTTATTGTTATTGTTGTTGCAGTTGCTGCTGTTGTTTTGGAGGCGACGCGGAAGCTTTTTGTCGAACTGTTCACCCACACGGCAGCAAATTGGCAGCCAGCAAAAGTCTTGGCCAAACAAACCCCGCCCCTCCGCCAAAACACACACATACACACACACACATACACACACACACATACACACACACACATACACACAACCCACGCCTAGTCCCCACTTCCTTGGCCCACTCGATATGGCTAGCACCTCTTTGGATCGACGCCAGCTTCGAGGGGGCATTCATTTTGTTGTTTTCTTTTTTCTTTTTTTTTCTTTTTTTGGGGTATTCATTAAACATTTTGTTTTCTCTTTGTTCTGCCCCAAGCAGTAGTTGCCGCCGAGTATTTCACTTATCTTATCGGTTATAATTGAAAGGCCTTAAATAAATACAAAAACAAAATGACAATAAGCATATTTTCCATTTCAATATTTACGAGGCCAAGTTCTACTTTTTTGGGGGTCCCTTGTGATCCATCTGTCAACTGTGGACATGCTTTTACTATAGCTTACCTGTATATATATATATACTACTATATCTTTAGCAGAATTCATGGAATGCGTCAGAGCATTATAAATTATTTACTGAATCACTATAGCTGAATAATCCAGAATACACTTACTCGCTCTCTCACGCATTCATTTCGCACTCACTGATTCACTTCTTCATGAATATTATATGAATGAATGTGGTTCGGCTTTCAAATGTTTACAACCTTTTTCCCAATGCAACTCTTTGTTTATATATGTTGCATAAGTGATCGAACAACAAAACAAAAAAAAAAACCTATATCACCTATTATTTTAGTCAATTTCTTTGCGGATACCACATCAGGTGGCGCCGCACTTGTTCAAATATTTGCATGGCCTATTTGTTAATTAATAATAACGCCCGAGGCCTTGTCCCAATTCCCGCTGGCCTTTCTTCCCCCATCCCCCACTCCCACCTACACCAATTTCCCCCGCGTGCCTCGCCCAGTGGCAGCAATGCCCTCGCTCTGCTTGTTGCCACTTCCGACTTGGATGTCCCATTGCGTTCGTCCATGCAACGCCTAGTCTAGTTTTATGGTACATTCCGACGTGCCACTGTCCATTGACGTAATTTTCGAATTCATTTATTTGCATCTTACCTTGAATGTTGTTGTTGTTATTGTTGCTGTTTTGCGTTTTATGGTTGCACGTTGGATTGCATGAACCCCAAACATTGTGTGTCACTTGAATTAGAGGCGACTCGCAGCAAACTTCATTTTGACCCCAACAACCAAACAACACCTGCGTCCTATGGTTCTAAATCCGTGTCATGAACAACAAAATAGCAGGCAAAGTTGCAAACAACAACTTTGTCAGGTCGCTCGACACATTATTTGCAACCACAGCAACAATAACAACAAGTAAGAACGCTGTAGTCGAGTGAGCTCGACTACCATATACCCTGAACCAAGCTTTAAATGCATTATAGGTTTATCGTTTTTGGGGGCTGGAGTGGGCGTGGCCCGATCTTAGTAATATACCTTCTAAGTTTGGTAACTGTAGCTCTTGAATTGCGGGAGATACAGGCATTTATCGTTTTTTGTGGGCGGGAGTGGGCGTGGCCCAAAATATTTTGGAGTTCGACCTTAGTAATATACCTTCAAAGTTTGGTAACTGTAGCTCTTAAATTGAGGGAGATACAGGCATTTTTCGTTTTTTGTGGGCGGGAGTGGGCGTGGTCCAAAATTTTTTTTCCACATTTATGAAGGGTGTTACTAGTAATATACCTTTAAAATTTGGTGACTTAAGTTTTTAAATTGCGCGAGATATATGGGTTTATCGATTTACACCAACAGGTGTATCGGTTTAGGTAGGTGGAGTGGGCGTGGCCATCCAATTTTTTTATCGATCTTTGGGGGAGTTACCAGTAACATACCTGCAAAATTTTGCGACTCTAGCTTGCAAATTACGGCAGATATGCGCATTTTAAATTTCTAGGGATTAAGTTCCTGGGGGCGGCGGATGTGGGCGTGGTCCAAAAATTGGTATGCCAATCTTTGGAGGAGGTTACCAGCAAATTGCCTTCCAAGTTTGGTTACTCTATCTTTAAAATGTTCGGAGATATAGGGAGTTATCGATTTACAATCGGAATTGTCGATTATAGGCGCAGGTGTGGGCGTGGCACCACAAATTTGTTATCGGTTCTTAAAGGCGACTACCAGTAATATACCTACCAAATTTGACGTTCCCTACTCAAAAACTGCGGAAGATATAGTCACTTGAAAATTTTAGGGGCGGGGGTGATGGGGGCGTCGGAGGTGGGCGTGGCACATGCCGATCTTTCAAGGACCTCGCCAACAACCTACCAACCAAAATTGGTGACTGTATCCATTAAATTGTGAGAGATATGTGGAATTTACTGCTATCGAAAATCTAAATGTATCGATAATTCAGAAACTGAGGCAGTTATCGATAAAATAACGCAAACTTGATCTGCGCCTGGTATACGAGATCTTATATTCCAAATTTGAAGTCTCTAGCTCTTATAGTCTCTGAGATCCGTTGTTTCATACAGACGGACAGACGGACAGACAGACGGACAGGGCTAGATCGACTCGGCTATTGATCCTGATCAAGAATATATATACTTTATGGGGTCGGAGATGCTTCCTTCTGCCTGTTACATACATTTGCACAAAACCATTATACCCTTTTTACCCATTTTTAATGGGTTCAGGGTATAATAACAAATCGGAAAGGCAAGGTATTTATAGCCAATAGCTTCCAGTTTCGAGCTAAACACAGGTTTTAAAAAAAAAAAAAAAAAAAAACAAATCTGAGACATCTGCAAAAACTCTTCGAATCAGATGCAGCAAAGTGATTCCAGAAAAATCGAATCTTTTTTAAATTCCACAAGAGCAATGATTCTTTTTTAAACTCAATTTTTTTGTTGTTGTCGCATCAAAGGCAAAAACAAGCTTCCATTTATTTAATTTATTTTTGTTGCACGTTGTGTGTGGCGCACACTGTACTTTCAGAATCGCGATGACGTCGACATTAACTGCTTACATTGCTAGGGTTCTATTGTATTTTTTTTTTTTTTTTTGCTTTATTTTGTTCGTCGTTGCTGTTGCTGTTGCATTGTTTTTGGATGGGTCAGGAGGTGTTGCACAAGTTTCAATTGCGAGCGGCTTTAAATAACCTGCCACCCCATTTTTGCATGCCTTTGGTGGCTGGGGGGAGAGGTGTGAGGGGCACCAGGTAGCCACATCACAGGAAACGATTACGTTGCTTGGAGGTGTACAGCCAACAGCTGGCCACGCCCACTGGCTGCCAAAGGTCAAGGTGTTGTTACCTGAATGCTCTTTGCTTTTTAGCCATAGAACTTGTTGTTGTAGTTTTCTTCTTTTTTTTTTATTATTGCATTCCTTACATTCAGCTGGCGTCTGTTTGCCACAAACTTGTTTTTTAAAATATGCCCAAAAATGCCTCAAATATGGCCAAAAGCCATTTGGGCCACGTGCGCTAGTCGGATAGTCGGCAGCAGGGGTTGGTTGTTGGCCAACACAAACGGACAAACTGAGTTGGTCAGTTGTTTGAAATTGCGTCCATATAAAGTGCTTGGGGCAAGGTCGCCTTTTTGTTTCAGTTTGGTTTTGTGGCCGATTGATCAAAAAGTGATTTGAGATTGATAAACACAACTTGTCTATCCTTCGGTTTAGGCCACGTTACTATTGTACACTGAAGAGAAACGGTGGCACCTAGAAAACTCTTTAAACACGTACTTAACTGAATCTATCAATTGTGAAGCATTTGAGCTGTAAACGCCAGCATTAAACTTCAATTTTCATCAAAGACGTGCTCCTTGGGGATCCTTGCTCTCCTTTCCGATCGCAAACTTACAATCTTTCCCACACTCAACACTGCTGCTTGTTCCAACTTTTCCTTGGGGTACCGAGTAGAGGACGTGTTTATTGAGAAATTCAAAATCGAGCAAAAACATAACTATTTGCTTGGATATCGTCAAGGGGCAACAGTTGCTAATTGTGTTGCCAACTTTGGGGGCGCCTCAACTGGGGAGAGTCAACAACAGTAACAAGAAAATCAATTATGAAGCAATTGCAGCAGTTATGTGGGCCAAAAGTTTCAACAACTTTGCCATAAGCGGCTTAAAGCTATCTGACTCTGTGTGGGATCTCCCAATGGGATCACCGCAAGGGAGCGACAAGTGAGAAGCCATCGATGAAAAAGCGGGTCATGTCATGTTTTATGCACCAGCGGTCACAGCAGCAACTCTTCTGCTTAACCCACCCACCAAACCCACTCCCAAATCCCAAGCCATCCCCATCCCCAGCCCCATAAACCAAAAACCAACCGAGAGGACATCCTGCAGCGTGCCAGTTTCGACCCCAATAAAACACAGCTACTGCACTGCTTGGGAGTCGTATCCAGTTCAGCGTTGTGGTTGTTCCTTTTGGTTGGAAAGTAACTTTGTGGATTTATATTTTTGATGCTCATGAAATTTGCAAAAGGAGCGCAGGGCAGGCAGGACACGCAGGACATGATGGCGACAACGATGCAAACGACGACGACGACGAAGGCATTAAAATTGCATGCGCACTAAAGTATGCAACGGGGCAGCGGACAAATAAGTGTGCGCCTGGCACGCCAGCAATTAGAAATGGCAAGAGCCAATCCCACATATTCCAAGGGAGCAAGGAGCAACGAGAAAGCAAGGAACAAGGAAACGGAAGGGCATTTCCTTCAAACTGAACACGTTACACGCAAAGACCACTATGCGAGTGCACCATAAATCATGGCAAACACACTCGCATTCACACTCACACTCACACACACACACACACACACATACAGCGACAAATTTTGGTGTGTGACGTCAAGGCCAGAAAGGCGTTCGTTGCGTTGGCGATGGCTTCGTTGTTGGCCAGCTAATTCAGTCTTCGTGCTCGTCGTTGATATTGTTATTGTCGCTTGCAGGTGTGAAACTCAATTTCACACACACTCACACACACACACACTCACACACACACACACTCACACACACACACTCACACACACACACTCACACTCGCACACACACTCCTACGCTTTTGTCTGACCCACAGGGGAGACGCTAGTGTTGTCATCAATTTTGGGAGGACTAAAATTGTTAAAGGAATAGGGCAAAGTCAAAAGGCGACCATTAATTAAAGTTACAAATAAAAATAATTGTGTGTTGCATTCTTGAATTGAATCTCAATTGATTAATTAATTTTTATCGATAACAGTGTATGTGTCGATAACAGAGTTATAGCTATATACAGTTTGTTTTTTTAAATTACCCCTTTTGTTGAGTTGGTGTTTTCTTATTTCCCTTCATTTCTATCAAATGCTAAAATTTCAGCGTTATCGATAACTTTTTAATTTAGCCTGGCTGTCGGTGCTGTTCGCCAAGCACCCTATAGCTGTATTCGTTGGACAGCAATACTTAATTCATTTATCATCTGCCTTAAGCCTAGTAAGCGAATAAAGGTGTCCTGCCGCATAAAGGTATACATATATCCAACACCCCCCTGGAGTTGAGCATTCTCACCAACTAAGCTCTAACTAACTGACCAACGGCAACAAAAGTTGCCAAGCAAATAATATTAATGTACTCGTACTTGCTAAGTAAAACACAGAATAAAAACAAAAATGGACAGGCAACAACAAGAAAAATTAAGCAAACTGCAGAAATAAAGTACGCAAAACTAAGTCAAAAGGTCAAATGTATTATAAAGCCGCATTTATGTGTTGTGTGTGTGTGTGTGTGTGTGATAGAGTTGGGTGTGTTGCTCACAGAAATTACATTTTTAGGGTCAAATGGTCAGGCGGTCGTCGGTGTGTCGACAGTTGCTGCGGACTGTCGGTTTTTGTTTGTCGTTGGCCTCGTCAAAGTGGCGACCTTCAAAATTGGTCGACAGCGCCTTTGAGACCTCAAGTATCCTTTTTGCAAAACCCGCCCACTCACCTACACGCACGCACACACACACACACACACATGTCATTAGCCACAACATTTTGCTCCGCTGGCATTTCTCGTTTCGCATATTTTTTTGTGTCTCTCACTCATTTTTATATACCAAGTGCACGCAATGTGACAAAATAAAAACGTAGAAGGTATAAAAAAGAAAGAGGAAAAACCTGTAGGCGGGTGACGGTGGGCGTGGCCCTTTGTTTGCCTGCCGCACACTTGGCCAAATCGGCATTTCGATAAATGCAATGACACAATTGTGACTTCACACCTTTGGTGGGCACAAAATATTTAGAAACAATCGATTAAAATCGGTATTTTATATCATATAGATCCCATATTATCAATCTGTAAATTCAAAACCTTTGCTTAAATTATCAACAAGAAAAGCTGCATATAAAAACACACTTTCGACTACAATTTTCAAATTATTTAATTTTTGGGACAAGTTAACAAAAAGTTAGTTTCCAATCCAAGATGAGTGCCGAAATAATATATATAATAACGATCATTTTTGGGCTTTGATCATCTATTTATTCCACTTAAAAGATGCTTTTTCGAAATAATTAACAATAAAATTATAATTTATTTGCAATAATTTTTCAGTTTTAGGCAAAAAAAAAATCTAGCATAAATTTTGAAGTGCTATAAAGTTTAAACAAGGAATCAAACGCAAAATGTGTAAATGCAAATTTGTTTCATCTTGAAAAATAAACTTTAGTTTATTTATTCAAATTTTAATTCATTTAATAAAATAAGTCAAAAACTGAAAACATTTTCAAAATACACGTCAAAGCATATTGGGAATAGATTAACATATTTGACGTATGCTTTGAATTTTCCCTTATTTTCCTGACGATCCTCCGCTCTTCCTGTTCGGGGAACATCTTGTTTGGTGCCTTTCTACCCTCGTTCTCTATCCGATTTTCGTCGAAAAAGCGGCGAATGATGTTGTACACAGTTGAGTTGCTTAGATTAACCATTTCAGCTATTTGTCGATGTGAATATCCGATTTTGAACTGACTACGAAGGATTGGTCTATTTATATCGAAAATATTCAACCTGACGCAAATAATCCAGGTTTTAAGACACCCAAATCTGTGACCATAAACTTTGCTACTTTTTTACATAACCCGACCTAGCAGGTGGGGATAACCCTGTTTATTAGGGTCATATATTCATTTTGGTGGTTAATACATGTATCTGCCATCGGTTTTTGGGAATTTTGATAAATAATGTATAATTAGTTTATGGCAGGCAATTAAAATTTTTTCTAGACACCGTTCAACATGAACTGTGAGACACTGTATATATAGAGCCTCCTCACAGTACAAAGCAGCCGAAATGCCTTCACAACAACCCCTCATAATCCACTTAAATTGTGCTGGAGAAATGATAATTAAGTAAGTAAGATGCCCGCAGATAGACAGGCAATGGACAACGCTTAACATACTCTGTAAATATGATTTCAATAAAATTAAAGTAGTCGTTAATCTGTCGTTGTACATAATATGTATATATGTACATATGTACGTATTTGGTGGCATTTAAAAGTCATCAGCTTTAATCAAACGTCATACGTTGGCCAAGAAACTTGTGCGTGTGTGTGTGTCCATCTAATGATTCAACTTTGTACAGGGCATTAGGCACTTGCACTTGTTTATTAGCAATTGGCAGCAGCAGTAACTGTAACTGTAACTGTAACTGCGTGCTGTGTTTTTTGTTGTTGTTCTTGGTTCTTCACGTCCGTTAGAGCTGTAAGCTCAGTTTTGGGGTTTGAGTTTGGGGTTCGGGCTGAGTTCGTTTTGGTTTTTTTTGGTTTTTTTTTTTTTTTTTGATTATTGTTGTTGCTTTTGCTCTTCTTTATTTATTTATATCGTTGTGTGTGTGTGTGTTGCTTAAGCATGCATGAAGCGTGCTCTTATTTAATGAACAAACTTTGCGGTTTTGTTGGCTTTTCGTTAGCCACATGTCATAACATGATTGCAGTTTTCTTACTGTTCTTTCAGTTCCGCTTGTTGTTTTTGTCCCTTATTGTTGATGAAAAGCAAACTCGACAAATGACGCCAATTGACGCGACAGATTGACACTGACAGAGATGAGCAAAGGAGTCTAAAACAGCAATTTATGCCTTATTAACATGCGCTAATATATTGCGAATCGAAAGTAACGGAAACTAGTAAGACTCAACATACACATACTATCCACACTATCTTCTTTTCACATTTTTTTTTCCTAATGTTATATTTTTTATTCTTAATATTATATTTTATTTATGTTAATAATCTCTAATCATTTGCATTTTTTGTTTGCTTTTAAAACTTATTGAATTTTTTTTTTTACGTTTGCAATTTGAACTTTTACTTTATTTAATTTTAGATTTAATTTTCTACATTTATTTTTTTAGTTGACTAACTTTTACCGCATCTGGATTGCATTTAGTCTTGCATTAAAAGCAATAATTATAAAATTTGAATTTTTAAAACGTTTTTCAATCGCAATTGCAATCTGGCAGAGCTTCTAGAAAGATTCTCATGCAACTGTTAAGTTATCTCTTAAGCCGATAGTGCTGACTTTAAGTATTTGTATCTGACCCATTCGCAATCTCATTGATTATATATATATATATATGTATATTTATATATATAATATAGATATATATTGAAATGGAATATGCATGCGAGCAACACCCAATTAGCCAACCAAAACCGTCATCAATATTGCTTGTTGCCCCACCGCATCTGATGATGATAAAGTCAATGGCAAAAAGCTAATCAAAAAATACTTAAACGAAATGGCAAAGCATTAGCTAAGGTGAGTTAGTTGGCTGAGGGGAAGGAAGTAAGGAGCACCAGGTGGCCACCCACATAATAAAACCGAAGAGCAATTTGGATTTCCACTTCCCGTTGATATTGCGAAATTCGCACGCAATGAGCGAGTTGAGTTGCCAATTGACAATTGCCAGCTGGAAGTTGCCAGTTGCCAGTTGGCAGATGGCTTGCTTATTAGAGCCATTTAATAACATTCCATTTATTCTTATTATTATTATTACATACTATGATTATTTTCAATCACATACATATATATGTATGTACATTTTTAGATGGCTGGCTGATGCGACTACTCAAGTGAAGGTTATGACATTCAAATTCAAATTCTATTTTCAATCAGCGTCGCATGGCGCAAACAGACTTGAAAGATGCCCCCGACAAAAGCGAAAATAACAAGAACAGCAACAACATAAATTCAACGATAACATATGGCATGGGGGACTCTGGCGACATCGACGATGACAACGACAACGACAACGACAACAACAACTACAACAACAACGATAACAAGAACGACAACAACAACAACAACCAACTCAATTATACAAATATTATACAAACATTAGAAATGCATCAAAAAATAACGAAGGATATTTGAGCACGAAACGAAATCAAGCAAATGTGGGATATGGAAGTGGAAATGGAAATGGAATTGAGGCCTTGTACGATGTACGATGATTACTTCACACAGTTAACACAACAACTAATCGATAACACTGCGCAATCAACTTTGCGCAATGCACATCGAAATAACGAAAATAGTTACAATCTGTGATATTCTTACATTGGTTTTATCAATAAACAATATGTCTGTGCATATCTTATCTATGTATACGTATATGTATATATATTATAGATAACTATTTGAATGTGAAGTTGGTCAGCCGATGATTATCGAGCAAAACTTATCAATGCATTCTGAATTCTATGCAGACATAAAAAATAATAAATAACCACTTAAAATTATTATAACTAATTATAATTAAATATCCAGCAAAAATTTGATTCGAATTTCGATTGTTTTTTCGATCGATCGGTTTCAGACAACATATGATTTCAATGTTTGTGATCATATCACTTAATCGTAACTTGATTTATCGATAAGCGAAACTTGTTGATCGCTGCATGTTGCATTTGTTGCTTATTTGCAGTTACACAAGCAAAAATTGTGCAATTGTTAAATTGTTGCATTAATATTTGTAGAGCTTGTGTTAAACGATGTAAGCAGAATTTCAAGCGATAACTCAGCCACGGACATAATACCGATGTGGATCTGATGGGTAACCTTCACTCAGTTCTGTGCTGTGCTCGGCTGATTAGCTGAATGGTTTGTTTTTTTATTTTGTTTCATTATTATTATTATTTTGGGGGTGGGGTTGGGGGTGTAGGTTTGCGTTGTGAGGGGGAAGGGGTAATGGAGTGCTATCGCATCACGTGAATGAACTTGTTTGTTTACACACGACATCAGAGAAGCGTATAAAAACTAACACAAACAAATGCAAACAGCAAATTGCGAATGGCTAATTTTACTGTTGGGTGACTGTTTCCGTTTTCGTGTCTATGCCAAATTTTTTGCACACTCAACGCCAATCAATTTCGAGATAGCTTACGATTATTGTTTTTTGAGGGGACCCAATCATTTATATATATATATATTTATTTTTTTTCGCAAGTGCCACAGTAGTTGGGTGTCAGTCGCGTGTCACAAGCAACATCACTTCCACAGGCACACACACACACAGATAACAGTTTTATTCAAGCAAAATGTTATGCATTATTCCAAACTGTCCTCCCCCCACCCGTCATTTTGACAACAGCACAGAATGTATACATAATATGCCAGAATTTATTTGACATTTACAAATCTGGCGTGTGAAAACAATTACAGGCCCTAAACTGTATTCGGTAGGTGACGGATGGGGGAGAATGCAACACTCGACTTGAATGCACACAAATTGTGCAACAATAAATATTTGGGAAACAAATTTAATTGTGCAATTATTTTAATTTTAAAATGGAAAACTAAAATGTCAGCAGTTTGGAACAGATTTTAAGAACAGAATTACGCTATGTTAACATAACACACATGTTAATAAGTTATTTTAACATAACTAATTGGCTCCACAACAGCTAAGCGTGTTTGGTTAGCTTAACATTGACTGGAATAAATATAATCTCCAATTGGAATCCAAAATTCATAATGTCTTAAAAGATTTCTTGTTATTAAAAGATTTCATAATAATCATACATTTTTAATTGTTAAGAACTGTCACGAGCCTTTAACATTTATTAATGCTAGTATGATTAACAGCTGCGTCCTGTTAATTAACATGAACTTTATACTTAAGGTAATGCAAATTACTAAATCATTACAAAATGATACAAAAACATTGCATACTTTCTACAAAGCTTTGGAATATTATATACGAGTGTGTGTGTGTTGTGTGTGTGCCCAAGAATGTAATAAGAGGATTAGCCCTAAAGTGTTCAATGCTAAAATAAATGGGAAAAAGCTAAATGTCAATTTGTTAACATGTCGTTGCTGGAAATGAGCAAAAGCTGGGGATTCGTTTGATTTTTTTTTTCTATTTGTACGACGAATATGCGACACAAGAAAATGGCGATATAAACAAGTACGCATACATATACATATATATATATACATAGAAAGAGAGAGATATAGAAACGGAGAGATAGCGAGTACGAGCGAGAGGGAACACGACAGCGGTCGAGCGAGATAGAGAGAGAGAGAGAGAGAGTGAGCTTATGATGATAGATGAATTCTTTCTTTTTGTTTTTGCATTTTAGCATTTTAGCATTTTGAACTTGCACTTTGATGCTTGAGGATCATGAATTGTATACCAAATTCGGCAACGAAGAAATCACGCAATTTCAATTTGGATTTCTTGGGCTCCTCGCGCGGGTGATGCACCGTTATCTGATCGCCATCCGCCGATATCATTGTCTCGCTGGGCGGCGATATTGAATATTCCTGCAGCAGCATGCGTCGCTGCTGATCGGTGAGCTCATTTAACGGATCACTCGTACCCGATGCCGATGCTGATGCTGATGTGCCGCCGCTGCTACCGCTGCTGCTGCTGGGAGTGGGGGGCGTACCGCCGCCCATTGAACAGGCAGCTGAAGTGGAGGCGGCACCGGCACCGGCGGCGGCCAATTGTTGAGAGATGAGCAGCTTCTGGGCATGCTCCTCGGCCTCTTTTTGTTTTTTAAAATCTTTCATGGCGCCACACAAACATAAACATATCCACATATACACACGGATATATATATACAAACATATATATATATATATAGATCACATATATAGAGTTAAAGATTAAGATTACAACAATAGATATATAAAACGTGAAACAAACATAAAAAGGGAAATATTGGGAGAATGGAAGAGTAGGGGGAGATTGGACTAAAGAGTGGCTACATCTGGTGACTGAGAGCTGCAGAGAGGGAACGAGAAAGAGACAGAGATGGAGGAGAGAGAGGTGTTCAGTTTGTCATACACACACACACACACACACACACACATACACACCAGCAGCGAACTAGTGAATAACTCCACATCATCACAGAATGCATTCTGTAACACATTACAGAGCACTTCTACGTCTATGCAGAGTTGTCCGATAGAGCTTTCAAGTCAAGTTTCATACATTTGTATATAGAGTAAAACTTTTTATATTTTGAATACATACATTTACATACAATTATATATTGCATACAATATATATATGTATATATCTTGGTCTATGGACTTCCGCATTACAAAGAAATGGTCAAAGTATAGATTACAAATCGAATTCGCAATGGGCTCTTTTCGCTGCTGGGTTTTAATCATTTCTTATTCCCTCTATTTTTTATATGTATTGATATATTTGCTATTCTCCTCTTTTCAAAATGGATAATTTCTCTGTTGTTAATCGAGTTTTTTGATGACATTGAATTAATGCATGAAATGAATGATTGAAAGCGCTGCATGCGATTGTAAAATAACCCTAAGGGGTTACACAGAGTTGACTCCCCACAAATGCAATTATTATTTTATTATTACAATTTTTTTTTTTTTTTGCAAATGGCAAAGCCTAAAGTTTAGATCTTGAAATTTGGATATTCAAACTCTAGTTATTAGAAAGCCGCAACAAAGCATTTTATAATTGTACTTTCTGAATAATAAGGTTGAGCGGTTTACCAAAATTTTGGGGCATTTTTGTAAGAGTAACTGTTATTCTTATGCAACAAACAAAATGGGAATGCATTTATTTTTAAAGATTTTCAGTTGCGCTCGCAAATCTAATCGAATTGAAGAGAAAATCAAACGATTGCCCGACGAGGCGAGAAAATGGAAATGGCTCAGGATGTGGGTGGTGCTAATGCAGATGACGATGATGATGATGATGATGATGATGATGGTGTAGACAGCAGCAGCAGCTGCTTGAAAATTTAATTTCAATTTGCAATTTGAAAAATGAAATTTGGGACCGCAAAATTAATGACAATTCTCGTTGCATGACCTAGCCCATGGGGGCTGACCTTGGCGTAGGGCGTGTCCGTCCTCGCACAACAACCAACAGCAACAACAACACTTTGTCAGCCATGAGTAATGTAATTTTTTTTTGCTGCTCCCCGCTTCTTATTGCCATTAGGGGCTATCATTAGCTTAAGTTCGCCACGTCAGAGCGAGCCTGCCTCAGGGCGGAAATGGATGATAAAAAAAAAAAAAACAACAATAAAGAAATGCTTTAAATTGTGGCTAAATACAATTTTACAAGCAAACCAACGCCGTCAAATGGCCAACAGATCATTTTGTGCAGCGCCCCCTAGCGTACAAAATAGGCGCTCTACTAAGCGGCTTAAGGTGAAGGCTACAAGCCGACAAAAACAACAAACCACCATTAACACCCCCAGCGCCCTCCCCAACCAAAAGGCTGAACTAATAGAGGCTATGGCATGTCAGCAAATATAATACAGTGAAAACTGGAGAATTAATACGAAAAATTATTACATTTAAAACAGAAACATACAAGTTTTAACCGGAAATTTCCTAAACGAAAATAAAAAAAAATGATTTATTTGCTTGCGTATTATCATCGCTAAGAACCGCTAAACGCATAATTTTGTTTGTGTGTGTGTGTGTGTGTGTCTTTTAACAGCTGCATAGCATTGCGACTTTGTTATCACAGTGCTCAGTGACGAAAAGAGAGGAAGAAGAGCAGGGACAGCGTGCACGTGACTCAAATGTTGGTAGCACTGAGCTTTTTGGCTTTAACCTGATTCATTTATGTGTGTTGCTTATCAGCAAACGGTCGTGTCACTGCTAGCTTCTGATGACGTCATGCAACTAGGCGTCAAGATTTTGCAATAGACCTCCAACCAATTGGTCATTAAATAGCCCCAGAAGAACAAAACCAAAATAAATAACGGCACACACCTAACAGAGCGAGAATTTAGTCAACGATCATAATGTTAAGTTATTAGCGCAACGCTGTTATGTATAGTGATGCTGTTAAGTGTTAATGAGCCATGTTAAATATGGTGACAAAAAAAAAACCGCAAAGCATCAACAATAACAACAACAAAAAGGTTTGCTCGTTACATTTGAAAAGCAATGAAAATCAATTAAAATTAATTGATTCAAAAGTCAAATAAAAAAAGGGGGAGGCCGCCTTGTGCTTATTGTTGTTGTTGTTTCTGTTGATGTTGTTGTTGTGTTTATTATTGTTGATTGTTGTAATTGGCTGCTTGTACATCAGTTGTTACTGCTGCGCTTGTTGCTTGCAAATTAAACGAATACAATGTGCAGTAATTAGAAAATGCAATCGCCCCTCTCGCTCGCACTTGCACACACGCTCAGCCACCAGGCAGCAGGCAGAATTAGGTTATAAACGAAAAGTGGGTAAAATACGAGGAATTGTTAACATAATAAAGAAAGAGAGATAGAGAGATAACTGCTTTAGTCTAGTTGTATTTACGGTCTTTACTTACTTTCCAGCAGCCGCTGTATCAAACTGTCCACATTTAAATCAAAATCGCCCATTTTTGCGGTTCTTTTTCTTGTTTAGTTACAGCTGCAGTCAGCTGAGAATTCCAATTGGAATTGTTCGCAGTTCGGCTATGGCTAAACTTTACAAAAATATACACAAGCACAAAATGTTATTTGTTATTGCTGCTGCTGCTGTTGCCGTGTACTTAATTTTTGTGTGCCGCAAAAGGCAATTTCACTTTGTAACACTTTTGCTACGTTGCGTTGCGGCGTTTTACAGTTAGAAGTGCCGCTTGTATGCTGCTGATGTTGTTGTTTCGCTGCCGAATTTCTAGGCTATTTTTGTGCAAATGGAACAATTTGCTGTTGTTTTGGTTGTCTCACTGGTTGCGATCGCACTAGCAAAAAAAAAATACGAAGCGTGGTATACGTTGTTTGAAGTGCGGACGCGATTCTTGTATTATGCCAAATTAAATTAGATTCCACGACACAGAAACTTTTGGGAGCGTTTACTTCAACTGGTGTGACTCCGCTTTAAAAACAAATAAAATAACCAAACATGGCGACAGACTCGCGTGAACTACAAGGTAAGTGTGACCGCATATATTAAGCGCTAAAAAATGCTGCATTTTGGTCTTGTAAAAAAATACGCGATTTTTAATTTTCGATTTCGATATAAATACCATTTTGAACATAGCATTATTGAAATGACTGCAATTTAACCATTACATAATTGAGAAACTAATTTAATTAATATAATAATTGCTTATTTATTTAGTTAACAAAATGTTCTTGATTTGAGATCATATTGCACGTAAGACTATCGATAGTAGGCATTAAATAGGCGATAGTGCAAAGCGCGCTTTTTAAATTGTATACCAGCTATAACGTCAACTTGAAAATAAAAACAAAAATCACAGGCTTAACATGAAATTCAATGAGAATTACATTTTGTTCACCAATGTTCTAATATGCTCGATTTTCCTGCGCTCCGATTACGAAACGATACTCAAACTATCGCTGTGTAGGTTCGATGAATTTTTTCTGCGTTCGCAGCCAACTTCAATCGGCTCAAGCATGCGCTGCCAGAGCTCTGTTTACTAACAAACCAGGTTTGGCGCTAAAAACGCAAAACAGCTGCTTGTTTTTGTCAACGATGAATTACTTTCCAAATTATTATTCGATTGAAGACATATTCGTGACCCAGGAAAAGGTTGAGAGCAAGGTCAATACACGCCTACAACGCATGGGTATATCAGACAATTAAAAATGTTGTCGTCCCTTTGTCATTTCTCACTTATAATTTTTCAGGCTTTCTGGATGCCGGCGCTGAAACAGAAGATTTGGAACCCGGTCGCACCATCAATCTGCCGCTGTGGTACATCAAGGAGCTGAAAGTGAATAATGCATATTTTACGATAGCCGTGCCCGACATCTACAAGAACGTGCACAAAGCCGTCTGCGAGGCAGAGACCACACACATCGAACTGGGACGCTTGCATCCGTTTTTCTATGAGTTCGGGCGCTACCTGACGCCGTACGATCGCAACCATGTCATTGGACGCATCATATTCGAGACGCTGCGCCAACGCGTCCGGCACCTGCTCGACATATCTAAGAACGACGCAGACAACAAGCCAGAGCACCGGCTAGACAACATTGAGGCCAAACTGCATGATGCTGGTGTCCGCACCAATACCCTGGTAAATGTGTACCAAAAATTTGCATTATACTTCAAGTGCTCGCACTAATCGTTACATTGCTTACATTTAGTACATCAACTGGCTGCAAATGAGCGGCAACAATATACGCATCTCGGAGCTGGTCGAGGAGCATCAGAAGAAGCGCAAACGTGCCGATCGCAGCGACGATGAAGGTGGCAGCGGTGGTGGTGCTTGTGGCAATGGTGACATGGACATGCCCAGAGGCAAGAAACCTAGCTTGTAAAGACGATGAACGACACCATTTTGCCACTTGGAGACATTAAACAAAACTTTATTTTATGCTCACACTTACTCGTATTTCTAAAATAAATGTAAAACAGTATCTTAAAAAAAAAAAAAAAAAACAAATTCGCAATATTGAAAGCAAAACAATATTCGGCTAGCCGAAAATCAAAAGATTTGACAGACTCATTATATGATATATTAAGCTCGAACTTAACTAAACCCTGTTAAAAATCGAATAGTTTTTTTTCTTCTTTTAGCACTTTTTTTTTTGCTATTTCGAACTAATGGCTCATAAAAATATTTTCAAAGAATTTAAAAATATATATAAGTGCATATGTACAAAGTCTATTTAGAATTATATAATCGTTGATTTTGATTCAATGTCTCGAATTTTCTCATTTATCATTTACAATTCAGTTTCGGGAATCCTGATATCGAACAGAACAGGAATACAAGCAATACAACCATATTAACATCCAAATTCGTATCAAACAAATTATTGTTTTCATAAGCATAAATCAATTTGTTAGTGTTTTTTTTTTTGTTTGTTTTTTTCGTTTTGATTTGTTGTAAATATGACGAGGGCTGCCCCGATTTTCTCAGTGTCTCACAAAAAAATTACATACATTTAATACAATATATATATGGCTTGATTATAATATATTAATATATATATATATATATATATATATCTTTGTATATATGTTTATATCTCCTCTTGTGTGTTGCAGCAACGTGGAACAATAAGCGCACCTCTCAAGGCAACATTTTTGAAGCATTTGTTGATTTATTTAGTTTTTAGTTTTTTTTTTGTTTTGTTTTGTTTTGTTTGTTTTTGTGTGTTTTTCTTCTATTCTTTTGTTTTTTGTTTTGCCGCATTGTTGGTTTTTCAATTTGACTACTTATCAAATACGTACGATAAATATATATTCTTGTATATCATTTATATAGTTAACTCATTTGTGCTCGTTTAAATTATCGCTTGGATTTCGAAGCTCAATTGGAATTCGAGGCAAAACCAAAATTATACACATATATATGTATATGCATGTATGTATATATATATAAAGAAAAACCCGACTATAAAATATTTAAAAATTACATAGTTGTGTGTGTTGTGGAAATGCGGAAGTACACTGAAAGCTATTTGATAGGTTTCCATTAATACAGGTCGACAAGCACAGGATCACTATGAAAGGATCTCGAGCACGTACTGTACATATATAATATACATATATATAAATTATTTAAAAAACTCCAGCGGCTTTTATTTTAATTATTTTCTGATCTCCGATTTCAATTTGTCTTATCACATTTTCGTATATGCCTTGCGGAGAAATTCTTTCAAATATTTTATATATTTCATCTGATTCCTACAGTGTAACTCACTTCTGGAGACATACGATAACAATGTGCTCAATCAAATCAAACTGCAAAGTTATGTAATTCTCGGAATGCCGAGATTTATATAATTTCCAACAAAAAAAAAAAACATGCACGCTTTCCTCAGATCACTTTTCTTGTTGACAGGACGTGGAATCCTTTTGTCAGACTTTCTACTACCAGGACACATAAGAAAGCGGGCACTATACATATTATATAATACATCGATATAGTGGCAATAACAAGGATTATATAGCGATAGCATTTTGTTCAATAGTCGAATACAACATTTACTCATTATTTTGCTTATAGTTTCTTTGTTCTTACAAATTAAGCAGTTTATTTTTGTTTTATTCGTATTTTGTTCTGTTCATGTCTTTTTTATTTAATTTTCTTTTTTCCTTTTTTTGTGTGACTTTTAGTAAGTGTTTTTAAAAGTAAGAATATTATTAACTAAAACAATTGTTTGGCTGCGCCTGTCTGCCTGTTTGTTTGTTTGTTTGTTTGTTTGATTGTTATTTCTTGTATTTCTCTGGTTTGTGTTCTTAAATAGAAAAAGAGATAGATAGATAGATACAGAGAGAGAGAGAGAGAGAGAGAGAGAGAGTTAGGCGCCTGCTCGTTCTCTGTGCTGGCAAATAACTTTGAAATGAGTTTTAGTTGTTAAATATGTATAAACAATGGGCATGTGCCTCAAAATAAAGATGAATAAAAAAAAAAGATATATATATATATATAGAAACATATATGTATATATATAAAAATAGTCGTAAAAGCTATGCTAGAGGACGGTCCGATTAGCCCGTCTCGTAAACTTTAACAAACGGTCGACAATTTGCACTAATTGATGCCATTTAGTGTGGCGGTGGGCGTGGCCGTAAGGGCATTCGGCACCATCTCATTACTGAGCGCAGATGGGCGCTTCCGTCGCTTCGGCAGAAACACCTAAAAAAGAAATCAAATAAATATCATATCAAAATGAAAGAGAGGGAGACAGAGAGAGAGAGAGAGCTAACATACCTTAAGTGCACCCAAGACCATCAGATAAAACCAGTAGAGTTGCGGCAAGAATAGAATTGCAATGCTGATGAGACAACCGCGTGGCAAACCGCTCATCGCTGACCACATGGATGCGGCATCAATGGCCAGGCTATAGCGCCACATAACATACGGCCACATGCAGACGCGACACACAAAGAATGTGGCAAGCATGAGCAGCCCATTGACAATGTATGTGCGCGAATCCTTCAGTTTCATGGTGCTCAAAATGCTGCGCATCGACACAAATGGCGTTGAGAACTCCATCATGAACATGTAGCTATAGATGCAATGACCACCGCCTCGTATATACTGCAACAGAATTAGCAACAAAAATGAAGCAATTAGAAATCAGTATATCTCAATAATTCAGAGCACTCACCGTGACCACGAGCAGTCCGAAAGTGCCAATGAATACGTGATGTATCATCATGACCGGATGGGTTAGGACATACTTTAGGAAATCCCAACGTCCGTCCTTGGGTATCTGGACACTGGCGCCATCATAGTCGCAAATCTCGTGTGGTGTGCTCGGCGTGCTGCCATTGTTGTTACCCGATGATCGATGACCGCCGGCCTTATCGTAGTAGCTTCTGGCATGTCCATTGCTAAATGGCTGCGACTTGGTCAAGCGGAGCAAGTGCAGCTTGTCGGCAATCTTCTGCGTGTGCACCTTGTACATCGACCAAATGTCATACATAAAGTAGGCGGTCCCAAACCAACCGTACGCCTCCATCAGAAAGTGTGAGGCATAAACAAACGATTTGCTGCATGTCGACTTGCACACGATGAGTCCAACCAGAAACGAGAAGGATGCCTGAATTGCCGATACGATTCTGAAATTCCAAAAAAAAAAACAACAACAAATTACAATTAGTGTTTGTGCAACATTTTAAGCAACGCCACAGAGATTTATTTTTATTTATTTATATATATATTATATTGTCGAATATTTAAAATCCTCACAAATCAATCAATCAATTTATTTTCCTTCTTAGAATAAGTTTGCAACCGGTTGTTCTAATTAAAACTTTATTTATATTTAAAGCGTTTATTAATTTTTAAAAATATACTTAAATATACATGACAATTAAACAGTTATTTGCGGTATTTTTTTTTTATTTGATTTAAATTAACTTTTAGCTGATTCCCCCAATAACTTTTCATGTTAAATTAGTTTTGACTTTTATTTTACAAAATATAATTAAAGCAGTTATCAGTTAAAAAAATAAAAATTAAATATTGTATGCAAAATTTAATTGTTTGCTTCAACGTTTTTATGCATTAAATAAATGTTGTCTTTAATTTTTAAACTGAAACAATTTTCGTTTGCTGTATAAGCAGCAAAAACAAAGGCAAAGGTGTAAAAAGTGTAATCTCTGATGGAGAAAATAGATAGATAGAGAGAGAGAGAGAGATAGACAAAGAGAGAGAGAGAGAGAGAGAGCAAGTTGGTTAAGTAAATAAAAGACAAAAACAACTTGGAATTTGAAGCTGAATTGATTTTAAGCCCTGAAAAGCACTTGTTAAACAAAGTTGAAGTCAATTTCAAGTAAACGTTAATTATGGTTAATAATATTTATTTATTTATTTATTTAATGTCACCTAAAGTCAGTCGACAAAAAAAAAAAAAAATTTAAAAAGTAAAGTTTAAATAAAATTGAAAATTATATATATTTAAAAATATTAAATATTTATAAGATTTCTGGGGTTATTTGAATGCAAAATGCAACATTTGTTGCCGAAATTGGGGAAAATCCAGGAAAAAACCCAATCAAACAAAAAAAATGATTAACATAAATGAATTGAGTTCTTTATTAGAGAAATGAAGAACTCCAAATTGATTATATCAACATCAATCAAATTGTTAATTGTGTGAAATTTGTGTACAATTGTAAATGAAGTATTACAATAATTAATAAATATTAATAATAAACAATAATTAAAAATATTAACTTGTTGAACGCATAGCTTTTGACTTTAAAGTAATATTTATTTTTTAAGAATTCACAGCTCCAAAATTGAGTTTATTGTACTTTCGGCATATTTCCAAAATTGGCAGTGAGTTCAAATCAAAACACGAGCGCCCCCAGCTTTGAGGGTTTTATACTATGCAATAGCCGGCAATCAGTTGCAACAGCAACAACAACAATAGCAACAGCAACAACAACAACAACAACAACAGCAATCGTAAAGAAAACATGAATTCAGCGACTGTGGAATTTGAGGATGTGGATGATCGAAATTGCCAGGAGCTGTTTGTGGCGAGGCGCATGGAAAACTATCCGCCAGGCAATGGCGTTTCCAAGTCGACGCACAACATGTGGCACAAGGAGGGCTGCAGTTGTGCACCGCCGTTGGCAACGCAACAACGACGTGCACCGTCGGGTCAGCTGACGTTCGAGCGTTTGTTGTCCCATGAACGGAAAGTGGAACGATTGCTGGTGCCCGATCTGGCAACGGAATGGTTTCGCAAACAGAAGATCTTTATCGACAATGTGTCGCCGGAGGAGCACCAGCACCTGCGGCAGCTGGCCAAGCGGCAAACGGCTGAGTGGCCAACACTAATCGCCGGTGCCTGCAATTGCCGCCGCTGTGGTTGCAGCAATGAGACCAACACCACCTTGCAGCATAGCGGACAATATTTAGATTATTGCCGGTTGCTGCGCAGGCGTCGCTTGTTGCTGCAGCGCCAGCGAAGACAGCGGCGTCAGGGCGGCTACACCGAAGCAACAGGCAATGAGCAGGAAAAAGTGCAGAAGGAACAGCAGCAGCAACAGCAGCAGCCGCAGCCGGAGCAACAGCAGCTTCGCCAGTGCAGCCTCCAGTCCTGCGCCTGCATCTTCCAGGCAGACGGACAACCGATGGGCGAGGAGTGCCGCCTGGCGCTGAGTTGCCGGATGGAGCCGTCGGTGATGCGCCTGCGCAACAGATCCAATTTGCGCGGCACGCAACATCGACGACTCGATCCGGGACGCTATCGACGCATATCGGACGAGTTTTACCATTTGCTGAAGAGCTACGAAGATGGGATGAGTGAACGGTATCCGCTGTACGGCGCCCGCAGACGCTACTGCAGCAGCAGAAAGTCAAGCGTTAAGGTTGCGTGTGATGAGCTGCAAAGGAAGAGGCAGCAGCGGGAGTCGGAGGAACAGCAGCTGGAGGAACAAGAGCTGGAGGAACAGCAGCTGGAGGAACAGCAGCTCGAGGAACAGCAGCTCGAGGAACCGGAGCTGGAGGAACAGCAGCGGGATGTTTGCGGCTGTTCGTCGCTGAGCGTTGCTGTGAGCAACAGCTCCCAGTGTGCCCGGATGGAGTGCGAGCGAAACAATTGTGAGCAAATCGTCCAGGCGGACGACTGCACCAGAGAGTGGTGTGATCAGAACGAATGCTTGGCGCAGGACGCTGATGCTGCCAACTCTGCAACGGATGCAAAGCAAAATACGCCGTGCACAGATGGCACTTGTCCAAGCCGTGCAGCAGATGCCGGAACAGGAGCAAGTGTGCAAATCGAAACCGGTCAACATGAGCCAGAGCCAGTGCCGGAAGTCCAGGCAGTCCAGGAAGTCAAGGAAGCCAAAGCTGTCGGCTTGTTGTCATTGGAGAAGCAGGCGCGAAGGGAACGTCGTGAAGCGCATGGGACGCTAAGCAAGCGAAAGGGTGTTTTGGGCAGCATGGCGGGTCTGTGCAAGCGTGTCATGCAACCGGGACGTCATCTGCTCTACAGCTTGAACATGCCGCAGCGCAAGTCAACGTCAACATTGCAACAACGACAACAATCGCCCAACCAGCAGCAGCAGAAAGTGGCGGAAAGCGTGTGCTTCTCGCAACAACCGAAACGCGGCAACTGGCAACGGGAAACGGACCGCGAACGGGAACCGAAACGGGAAACGGAACGGGAACGGGAACGGGAACGGGAGCAACACTGGCAGACTGCACAGACTGCACCGGCCATTCGGTTCCACACAATGTGTTGCATGTGGCAAGCAAAACAAGCAACAAAAAATAGCACAGACAACATGCAGATGCAACCGGAGCAAACATGCTTGGAGAACTTGGAGCACAATGGAGATGCAGGCCGGTGCCAGGAGCACCAGGACAATCAGTGCAGCAGCAATCCGATCTCGATGGAGTCCATTGCCTCTGAGACGCAGCTGAAAGATGCAGGTGCAACGACGGAGGCAAACAAGACGGTGAGTCGTGCAGCTCCAGTTTGTCGCAAAGGCAAAATGAGACGAAGCTACGCACCCGGATCCGATTATGCCGAACTAATGCGTCTGGTGGCCCGCAAGCGGGCAAAGATGCGACACTCCAAACGCAACATGGTCACCTTTGCCGACAAAGGTGACAAACAGCCGTCCGCTGACCCAGCCACAGGTCGTAGCACGAGTCCAGTCCACAAAAGCAATGGAAACCCAGCATTCGATGAGGTCGATCGATTGGAGTTGCCGATGCAGAGATGCAGACAGGATTCGGATGAAAGCACCGCTTCGGATTGTGAGCGCAACAACAACGAGTTTGGCTGCAGCAGGGAATCCTTCTATGATGGCTACGGCAGCTGCTGCAATCAAGATGACTGGGAGACGAATGGATTACGTAGCTGCGACACTGTGAGAAATCCAAGCAGGTGGAACAGCGACGCATCCTGGCCACAAGCAACAAGGATGCAACAGCGATCGACTCACCCTTCCAATTACCTGGACCAGATCAGCTCTAGCGATGCACAGCGTGGTTCCGAGCGGGAATGGCGAAATGTGAGGCACAGCGTGGATAGCATGAGTAGCAGACGTGACTTGCAGCGATATCCAAGCAACGACACCTCCTTGGATTCGGTGGAGCATGTAGCAAATATCACCTGTTTCACGACGCACCCGCCGTCGCCGTCAAAGTCACAGAGATCGGCCCGGACCAACATCTTGCCAAAGCTCTTTACGCGCAAGCCACCCATCAACGAGCAGCTGTTGAGGATGCGCGAGGCGACGGCGCCAAGGATCAAGATGAGGGTGCCACACGTGAAAATGCAGTGCATGCTGCGCACACGTCGCCCGCCGCCGCCCAGCACTCGAGTGCTGCATCCGGATCCGAGCCAGCAATGGCAACGCCAACCGATAATGATGCAGCCGGAACAGGAGCAGGAGCAGGAACAGTTGGTGCCACAACAACGTTATGATCGACCCCTACAAATACACACGGATCCGCTACAGAGAAACAATCAAAAGAGATACAATTGGGAGAACGATAGCGATAACTATAGCAATAACGATAACGATAACGATAACGATAACTGTATGTATGAAATCAGTAGAGGTCGCTCCCGTTCCGGCTGCGATATGCAGTTCCGAGACGATGAACAACGCCCGACACCCGACGAGAACCCTTTGAGCAACTGCAGCCATTGCAATGGCAGCTCCATCAAGAAGAGCAGGTTGCACGCGAAGCGTTATGCCACGCCACACCCCTCAGCCTGCAGTCTGAGAGGCGGGGCCGAGCAACTAGCAGCGGAGCAACCAGTCGAGCACCGCCGAAGACGCTCACAGGCTAAAATTGCATCGACACGCAAATCCCTGGGCTACTGTGCTTTCCCAGCCGCTGGTGACGTGGCCGTGCAGGCTAATTGGAGGGGCACCGGCGGCATGGCTGCCAAGTGTGGCAAGCAGCAAGTTTCCGAGAATTTCTATAACGCCTTCAGCGAATCCTTTGGCTGTCCATCGAACAGGAGCAGGCGCCAACGTTCTGACAGTTCCTATGAGTCCATCAAGCAGCCATCAAGTCCAACACAACCATGCTCCATACTGAAATCCACAGCAAAAACGCTGAAACACTGCAACGATGAGCGTCACGTGAACTTTGTGCCCCGGCAACAGTCACAGGTGTCCTTCAATTGCTGTAATCCAAATCAATTGGGTTGCAGTCGTAACCGACCCGGACTGAGGCGACCCGTGCCCGGTCTCCAGTTCTCGGATCAGCAACATCGCGACGAGGGACAGGCAGCGAGGCTAGGAGCAGGGAGAGGAGCAGCAGCAGCACGTCCCATGAGCCATCTGGGCAACAGGGAGAAGGTGCCGTCGCTCTTTGCGGTGCCCAGCACATCGAACGGCGACGATGCCTTCCACAAGGTTTCGTACAACAAGGAGTTGGCAACGAACGATGTACGTCTGTCGACACGGGCCAAAACGAAGCAGGAGCAACTGTTAGAGGAGAGTCGCTTGCCAATGAATTCTCAGCTATTCTCAAAGCGCAGCGATTTCCCATACAAACGCAGGGAAAGATCCGCAAATAACAGTGATCTGTATATGCCACCGCCGGTGACGCTCGTCTCCGAGCTGGATTTCAGGACACATTGCGAGCACACACGCAACCTGACGTGCGATGGGACACGAGAAGTGGGCGGCTGCGGTGGCGTTGGCGGTGGCGGTTGCACGACTACAACCGAAGTGCCTCTCATGCTAACCAAAATAATTGATAGGCGGCGTCACAAACCTGCCGCCAAATTGACACCAGCACTTGCAACACCAGCAACACCACCATCCATGGCAAAATGCAACAGTTGCAGGCACAAGAAGGAGGAGGAGGCGGAGGAGGCAGAGGCATATCCCTGCTATCCACACAATGTGTTGCATGGCGAAAACTATTATCCGAGGCGCACCTGCTGTCTGCGCCGTCTGCCCGCCGAGCCGCTGGTCATCGAAGCCACCCACAAAGGACTGCGGGAGCAACAAATGCGACAAAAGTGTCTTTCTGTCCTTTTCTATGCGCGCAAATACTGAGTTCCCGAAGAAAAACAAAATACATTCCCCAATCAATTGTTTTTGTTAATTATTTGTCCTCTATTTGTAATGCCCTAGGAAATTTTATAAATTGTATTTCAATCTGGATTTCCATATCAAATTTAAGCGATTGAAATAAACACTTGAAACGTGGGCAACAAAGGGACACAACTGCAACCCAATTGCTTGTTGCACTTGGAATGCACAATGCCACTTTCTTAATATATCTTAAACATTTCCAAATTATCGATAATAAAGCAACAAAAAAACAAGAGAGAACGTTGCGTAACCGACAGCGAAATACTCTGATTCGATAATTTGTGTGCAGCTAAGAAATACTGTCCAAGTTTGCCTTCCAGATTGGGTAGAGATAAGATGGTAACCCTTCTTCGAAGTTTGGCAACTGTGGCTCAGAAATTACGGAAAATATGAGCTTTTCTAGATTTTGGGGGCGAGTGGGCGTGTTTGAAAAAAATTAAAGAGAAGATTCCTAATAATCTTCCTTTCAAGTTTGGCAACTGTGGCTTTTAAATTACGGATGATATGGACTCCTCGGAATTTTGAAGGCGGTAGTGGGCGTGGCTAAAAGAAATTCTGAGTTAGGTCTTAGTAATATACCAATTAAGTTTGGTAACTGTGGCTCTTAAATTGTGCGACATATAGCCATTTAAAAGTTTTAGGTGCGGGTGCGTCGGAGGTGGGTGTGGCATATGCCGGTCTTTAACATCGTCAACAATCTACCAACCAAAATTGGTGACTGTAACCATAAAATTGTGGGAGATATGTGACTTTATCGATTTGCTATAATCGAATTTATCGATTTGCGAAAATCGATAAATCGGACAGACAGCATGACGGACATTGCACAAATCCAATACACTATTTTACCATCTCTATCATAGTATAAAAACAGCTAATTTTAGATTTTCTAATCATGCTGAAAATTAGACATATTCTTTCCAAATTCTAAAAGAAAAACCGCAGTTTTCAGAAATATAGTTTCCGAAATAAATGATTTTATGGCGGTGGTTGCTTTGTGCAACAACAAAAATGAGAAATGTACAATTTTCCGTGGCGGATGTTGCAGCTGCAGCCCGGATTTGGCCACATCTCGCTGTATGCTCAAGATTTGTGATTGCAAAACTGTCGAATCACTGCCGCCGAGTTAGCCGCACTCACGATACGAACCCGATATTGTTGGGGGCGATCCCGTCGTCTACGATGGCATCCAATCGCATGTTTATCGACGGTGGTCACTTTGTTGTAGAGTTTGCAGAGGTCGCTGCACTGGACGGATGTGTAGAGCCGTTGGCTGAGCGTCTCCTGGTTGCGCAGACTGCACGCCAGCTGCCTCAATCCGATGCCTTTCAGCGTGCCAAGCAACGACTCCAATTGGACGGCACAGTTGGCATTTGCATTCAGTTGTTGGAGCATTCGTAATAGATATTTATGCTGATCCTTGGTTAGCACCGATGCTAGAAATATCATGCGAACTATCTTCAATATGTTGTCCTTGTCGAGGGGATCAATTGGCAGACCGCAACGATCGTACATGCTGTCATAGATCTCCAAGTCGTTGAGCTCCGTGTAGGGTGCCTTCACGTGCTTCATCACAGACCAGACCCGATCCCGGGCATATCGCTTGAGGGGATGCTGATGTTTTTGATAGGCGAGCTTGAACAGGATCGATAGCATATGTTGCACGGAGCATTTGAATAGACAACTCAATGCCTCAACGATGTGACGATTGCGACGACAGATGCGCTCGACGCATTTGGAATGTGGCAACCCCACATCATGGTGGCAACTGGCCATCTGGGCGACACCGATGGGGCAGCGCTGGAACCAACGATACTCATCCACGCTGCGCAGCCGCTCCAGCTGCGGCTTAAATTGGCAGCAGTGCATCATTTGGCTGCAGCAGCCGTTGTACATTTTTCAAATAATTTTGTTGCCTTTTTTTTTCTTGCTTTTCCAAAATACAAAATGTTTTCAATAAATTAGACGACTTTTGTTTGAGTTGCTTTCGCTGACAATCTAATCTTTGACATAATCAATAATAACAATAATCGTAAAATTCAATTATTCATTTATTGTCGGACTCGATTTTATATAATATTCATAATAGCAAAAAAAAAACAAAAACACGCTCCAGCTTTGGTAATCTGTGGGTTCGACGGGGTCATAATTTATGAAATGGAACAAAATCAAAACTGTTGAAATTAGCGCCGCTCCAGAATTATAAAGATCAATTCCTCTGATATCGCAGTAGACCTTGAACACAATTCAAAACAACATTTCCGATTCTACAGTTCTGGCCATCTGTAAGTTATCAAAATAACAAAAGAGAAAAAAAAAACTTTTCTTTTTATTTCCAAAAAAATTTTACGAAAAAAGTAAAAACACCCATTTGGAAAATTTTTGCATCTGCGAATAGCGGTATGTCTTTGGATAAATCAAAATTCTTTCCCGGCGCTCGTTGCGTGGAGACGAATGCACGCGGCGCCGGCGGCGAAGATGTGTTTGCACGTTGGGGCGCCACCACAATGCGCAACCAGCCACCAAACGTGGCCAAACGACGCATGCAACAGCCCAAGAAAGTCACAAAAATGCCCACCGGCTTGGATGAGCTGACAAGGAAGATAGCGAGTGGCAACAAACGGGCTGCAAACAGAACAGAAGCAACAACAATTGCAACAGCAGCAGCGGCAGCAGCAAAAAGGATAACAAGAAAAGTCGATGCAATGGCGAGCAATCAACGCAATCGTTGCCACCATCCCGATGTAGCAATTGGAGCAAAGTGCAACTGCAGCAGCAACAACAGCAGCAACAGCAGCAGCAGCAGAAAACGCATTCGAGGAGGACGCAACGAGATGGAAGCGATGCCAACAAAATGGTTGCTGTTGCCACATCGCAACTTTAGGCAATCGAGCGAATCCTCGACCTCCTGGCCACATCTCAACACAAAAAGCAGCTCCACGCAACAACAACAGCAGCAGCAGCAGCAGCAGCAGCAGCAACAGTTGCCGTCCGTTGACAACAGTGAAATTGGCCCAAACATCAGCAATGAGACAACAATTGGCATCAGCGACAGCAGCAGTGGCAACTGGTCAAAAAGCCAGCCATACGATACGCCACTTGTTGTTGGTGGCGTTAACAAGATTCTTAAGCTGACATCAACAGTTATTCAAATAGTGTCCAATGCAACGCCAGCAACGAAAACAACATCGCCAGCAACAGTTGCTGTAAAGAGACAAACAAAGACGCAGCAGCAGCAGCAGCCGCAGCAACTGTTGCCCAAACGCTTGCCGGTCAAGCAGCAATTCCAACAAAAGAAAGAAACACAGCAGCAACACCAAACGCAACAACAACAACAACAACAGCAACAACAGCAACCACAAAAAACGAGAGCAACAACAAAAGTTGCTGCTGCTGCTGCTGCGGCAACTGCTGTGATGCCAAAAATAATTCGCGTTGATCAACACAAGGTGCCAAAAACTGTGGAAGATGGCATCGATATAAGCTATCAGTATTTTGTGAATACGCCGATGGGGCGTGGCAGGAAACCACCAATTGTACGCTATTTGTATCGTCCGATGGTGCGTTGCTTAAATCCGGCAACAGTTGCTGCCACAGGAACAACGCGACATGGGCGGCGCAGCAGCAAGAAGGGGCATTCGGAGCAGGGCACAACAACAGAGGAGGGGGCGGAGCAACAGCAACAGCAGCAGCAGCAACAGACGCCTGCCAGCAGCAGCAGCAGCAGCAGTGATGCAGCAACGGATCCGCCGCCAATTGTTGTTGATGCCAAGTATTTGCCGTTTATTGAGCAGCTCAAGAATCATCCAATGCCGCAGATGCAACAGCGTGGTAAGCGCACTGATGTTTCGCAATGGCAACAGTTGCAGCAACAACATCAACAGCTACAACAGCAGCAGCAAAAGCAAATACAGCAAATGCAAGTGTTGCAGGACCAACAGCAACTGATACAGCGCCAACAACAGCTGATCGAGGCGCAACGTCAGCAACTGTTGCTGGCAGAGGAAGACAAACAACAGCTTATTCCACGACCCTTCCTAATCGATTATAAGCCAACTGTGACACGATTGGACGCCGTGGGTGGCGCCAACATTTGCTTTCATGCACCAATACGTGTGAGCGCTGGTGTTGCAACCGCAGCAACAGCAACAGTTGCTGCTAATGCAGCGGAATCCACAGAGTCGCCCCGGATTGCAGCCGTTACCTATGAGGATGTTGAGACAGGCGGCGGCGTCGTCGTCGTTAGCAACAGGCACAGCAAAAGCAAAAGCAACAGCAACAGCAACAGTTGCTGCCAGCGCCGGAGCAACAACAGCAACAGTGTCTGGGATTTGGCAGCGTCGTCATCGTCGTCGTCGAAGAAAAAGCGCAAGTGTAAATCGCAGGGCAGCAAGAAGAAGAGTCACACATAAGCCTTGTTGCAATGTTGCAAATGTTAACGTCACCAATTGAACACAAATCATATTCGATTATATTCAAAAGTAAAGTTGAAATCACAAATTGGCCTTAATTAAATTAGAAAACCAAACAAACTGCGAATGTCTAACGACTAAATATATATATATATATATATATATTTGTGTAGTATATGATGACTTCATTTGCAATGATTAATTGGCTTGCCCGCGAGAAGGTCAGGGTCAAATCGAGGACAAGGCCGCAACAAGGCGTCGACTTATGCGAGGGCAAAGCCAGGACTTTTTCAGGACAATCCCCAACAAACAGGGGCGTGTTTTGGGGCAAGGTATTTTTGTGCTTTGCGAATGTAACTAACGACTACCTGCAAAAAGAACGTCAACATACCCTGGACCTACACCGGAGTCAAATTTCCGTCATCCAAATTTCATTATAAATTTATATATGAAAATAATCGCTGCTGTTGAGTTTTATTCGGATGTCTCCTCTTTCGACCGATTGTTCCTTTGGCAGCTACATAATATATATATATAATCTGATCTTAGAAAATCTTCTTCCAAATGTGAAATATTGAATTGAAATAAGAATAGGTTATTCAAAACAGAACTCGTTTTTTGATCTATCGTTTCTGTGGCAGCTATATGGTTATAGTAGTCCGATCTCGTTCGACAGATTTGATATAGTTGTGCACTTGAGTTTTTGTCCAAGTGTCTGCACTTAGGGAGCAAAAAGTTGGCAGCTATATAGTATAGTGATCCGGTTGTATTGGTTTCGACCTATCTACTGTTTGGATGCACATTAAACCAAGATTAGCATTTGTTTTAAATAAAAATTTGTTGATAACAATTCACTTCTCGGTGGCTTTTTATACTCGAAGTGATTTAATCAAAAGATTAGCCGTAAAAGCAAAACAAAATAATCAATGGCTAGTTCGAAGTATACAAATTAGGAATTAATGATTATTCATTTCGTATATTATAATATAATATATAATCCAAAGCAAACAATGCAATTAATCTAATGGAAACTTTGGTTCCGCTTAATGCAGCATTTTTCTATTATATTTTATTGATTCCATTGCTAAATAATTCGACAATTAATTTGAACAAATTACAAATGGTTTTATGGAAATGTATATAACAGTCAAAAGGCATCAAATATATAATCCGAATCGATCCTACCCTTTCGTCCGTTCGTCTAGACGGATCTCCAAGACTATTTGAGCAGAATACTTTATTTGAACTTTAAATCATGTGTCTTTCATGTTATCGATAACTGTCATCATATTGGCGATATTACGATACATCTCTATTTCGAATAGCAATAATAACAGGTCTTTATGCCTTACTTTTATTATAAGAAGTCAGAGCACTTCCACACCTGCATACATTGGGGTGTGCGAAACTTTTGAAAGTCCAATTTGGGAATAAAACTAGAATATATTTAATTGGGTATACTTAATAGGATATATCGTATTCTCACTTGCTTAATAGAAACTATGCAAATTACATATATTATATATATATATATATACACATTTTTTTTTTAATTTGTTTACAGCTACAACGTTACCTCACCTATCTCGGATTCCTATAATTTTGTTTTTGTCTGTGGCACTCCTTTTATTTTTTGGTTGCTTGGATTTAGAGTTTTCCGCTTTAAGTTTGATTGTGTGCGGAGAGCAAAAAACATGTCGTGCTAACTGTTCGTTTGTTCAACCTTGGAGGCTCCACTCGTTACCCCACCACTGGTTCAGAAGCCAAACCCATATCGAAATATACGCATTAGTCTCAATTGCGAACGCCCTTTGGACATTGTCGATTGTCCACTGTCCAAATGTCTGTTGTCCATTGTCGATGGTTGCTAATGAATGGCGCTAGGTGTCAATGTGGCAAGTCCAGTGTTGATATTTGGTTTGCGGATCGAAGAACGATTCACAATTCACAATTTAATTTAACATATCTAACAATCAAAGGCAATTGTGCTAAATATTAATAGCAGTTACTAGGCCGCGCAAATATATATACATATAGAAGAAGCAATAGTAATAATAATAATAAAATGCCACAACTATGTCTAATTAAGATTTATGATCAAAGTCAAGGCTGGTCAAGGTGCGAGGTGCGAGGTGCAAGTTCCTCACTCACAAATTGCCATCATTCCCACAACGAGTCGTTAGTAAATGGAACTAGGCACACAACAGCATAAACACACACTCACACACACTCACACACACACACACTCACAAACTTACACACATACGCACACACAGTATACACCACTATGTGCTGTAACCAGGCAATTTAGTTAGATAAATAGGTTTTTTTTATCTTCACATTTTGTTTGGGCCTCTGAATTGTTTTAGCACAGTGTGTGCTGCTTATCTACAACGAAAAAGCCACACACACATATATATATATATATATATATATATATATATAGTACACCTACGTTGAGGTCCATTGAAGCTAGGGTGGCGGGTGAGTAATGGGGTTAAGAGTGGGCTTCACTGTCTGCCACTTGACGCGCCAAAGGGCTTAATTATCATTGCAACCGATTACGGCGTGCGTCATTCAATTTTTCTATACTACATATCACCAATTTCGTATCGATTGAGCAAAATATATTTATCTATATATATATATATGTATATGTATATATATTTACACTCAATAATTACGACTAAGTCACCATCAATAAAATAACTATATATTATATTAAATAAATATTTAAATATATATATATATACAGCTGTTCAATACGTTATATTCTAATGTTATCAACATGTGAATATTTTTTGACTATTTACACAGACGGACGGACGGACGAGCTCCTGATGAAGAATATCTTATGGGGTTGGAGATGCTTCCATCTTTTACAAACATACATCTTTACCCATTTCTAATTGGTTAACACTATTAAATGAATTTGCCTTGTTCTGAAATATAACAGTCTGTCTGTATAACAGTTGTTTACATTTTGTTTGCCTGTTAAAGCTGACATATAACAGCTGTAATTAGCTACAAAACAATCTTGATTAGACACCGTTGTGCAGTGCTCCTTCCGCAAGCGTCGGCAGGGTTCGAAACTGATTTACATTTAATTTAGAATTCGTTAACCACTTTTTAAAAACAAAAACAAAAACAAAAAAAATCAATGTACACATTTGAGTGTCTCAGTTAAAGATAGTGGCAAAGAGCTTGTCACATGATCTGGTGATTGTATAACACATTTTGTATAACACATTTACAGTGTTAGTCACTCGATTGCGCCCGCCAAGCACAGAGCATGTAACAATTAGATGTAGGGAAATTGTGGAGGTGGAAGCGGCAGATGCGGAATGGAGGATGCAAAGTGATTCCATTAAAAAACACGCTAAGCAATTCTACACACAGTTTTTATTAACACTCGACAAACTCGATGGACGTGGCTCGGTTCCGACAGTGCGGGGCAAACCCGAACCAGTTTCAACGATCGTCAATTGACAATTGCATTACGCGATTTCGATGGGGTCTATTGTTTTGTTTCTATACGAATTCGTTTTTTTTTTCTTCTTTTTGCTTTTACACGGCAATTAGCTGAAGCACGTAACAAGGGAAGTTTGAAATAAATATATATATTTATATATATCTATATATCTATATGTGTGCACTAAACACAGATAATAACCAGATAGCTATTGAAACCCACAATTACCAAATGGGTACAGGGTATAAAATGTTAATTACATGAAAAAATTACTTGTGTATTTCTTCTATCCTCTCTCTCTCTACCTCACTCTCTGTATCTGGCTCAGCTGCCGGGAATCCTTGACCTTGACCCACTGTTCAGCTGAACTCAAATGAGTGCATGAATGAATCAACGAGTGTGAAACAAGTGCATTGTCAATTATGATTGAGAGAGTAGCAGATTTAAGGCTGCCAACCAACGATATTTCAATGCCACTGGCCTCTGACCAAAGACCGCCTTAATATTATATTAAGGGTCAAGAGGCAATAGTATTATTCTTATTTATAGTATAAGTGTTAAATTAATATATTTAAGAAAAATAAAAAAGACATACAAATATATATATACATATATAGGATAGGATAGTGACTCACTTGTTGGTTATTTCGAGGACATCGGATATCATGAGGCGATACTTGTATCGGAATTGCTGTCCCCGCTTCGTCTCTAGCAGATACTTGTTGCAGAAATCGGTGAGAGAGACAAAATAGATGAAGCCCAGTGAGGTGAGGAAGAGACCGCGCTGCAGCGTGATGCGATCGGTTGTGTTCGGTATTTGCCACAAACTGCCGCAGGCTAAACTCATCGATCCAATTGAGCAGGCCAGCGAGAAGTAGCAACCACTGCTCATCTGCAGCGTGTTGCCCTCCTTAAGCGGAGCTGCTTCTGCTGCTGATGTTGCTGCCACTGCCTCTGGTGTTGTGGGTTCGGTTGCTGTCGGTGATTCTGTTGCATCCTTGCAGGCGCCATTGCCCACCAGCGGCTGACAATCGCCGTTCCGTCGATGGTGCATGGTCGATTCCTGACGCTGCCTCTGCCTCTCCTGCTCTGCTATGGGGGAGGGGAAGTGGTTGTTGTTGTTATTTATGTTGTTGCTGTTGTTGTTGTTGATGTTAATGTTGTTGTCCTTGTTCAGATGTTCACAACCTGTTGTTGCCTGGACGGTGTCGCTGCTGCTACTGCTGACGTCTTGGCTTTTATAGTGCGTTTGACCCTTGGAACATTTTTGCAACTGCTGTTAAGACGAATAATAAGAAATGTACTTGTCAGCAATGATCGACTAGCTATTACCCTGTACATAGCCCCATATAAATATGTGAATTTGTAGTTAACATTTGGATTATAAATATTAATATTAGTAGTAGTTAGTACAGCGAATAACAATAGAGAACGTTGCAGAATGTTGCGTAACCGACAGCGAAATACTCTGATACGATATTTGTGTGCAGCCAAGAAATACTGTCGCAGTTTGCCTAACCCTTCTTTGAAGTTTGGCAACTGTAGCTCTTAAATTAGGGAAGATATAAGCTTTTCGAGAATTTGGAGGCGGGAGTGGGAGTGGTTGAAAAAAATATATAGAGAAGGTTCCTAATAATCTTCCATCCTAGTTTGATAACTGGAGCTCTTATATTGCGCGAGATATGGGCATTTATTGGTTTTTGGGGGCAGGAGTGGGCGTGTTCCAAAATTTTTTTCGTGAGATATATGGTCTTATCTTATATGTTCTTATCGATTTACATCAACAGGTGTATCGGTTTAGGTAGGATCTCTTAGGGAGTTACCAGTAATATACTTTCAAACTTTGGTGACTCCAGCTTACAAATTATGGAAGATATACGCATTTCAGACTTCTAGGACCGAAGCTCCTGGGGGCGGCAATCACTCTATCTTTGAAATTGTGGGAGATATGCGGATTTATCGATTTACACTTTCCAAACTATCGGCATTGTCGATTATGGGCGCAGGTGTGGGCGTGGCAACATCAATTTGTGATCGGTTCTTAAAGGCGAATATCAGCAATATACCTACAAAATTTGACGTTCGAAACTTAAAAACTGCGGAAGATATAGCCATTTAAAAGTTTTAGGGGCGGGGGAGCTGGGGCCTCGGAGGTGGTCGTCGCATATACCGATCTTTAAAGGACATCGTCAACAACCTACGAACTAAAATTGTTGACTTTATCGATTTGCGAATATCGATTTTCTAGCTCCCTAGTGGACGTAGGACTCCAACCTTGACACTTTAACTTTTGAGGGTACTTTCAAATATATGTTTCAAGTTTCAAGTCTCTATCTATACAGACGGACTTACGGACAGACAGCATGACGGACAATGCACAAAACCAATATACTATTATACCTTCGGTATCATAGTATAACAATTTGAAGGCTGTAAGTAAGCTTAAAGTTGTCCAATTTGAAATGATCAAATTATTTAAATCACCCAATTATTCAACATTAAAAAAATTACAGATCCTCCATCAAATCGGTTTGTAACCACGGTAAATACAATACTTTTTTTTAACTGCCTGCAGGGTGCAAAGCGCATGCTTATCGAGGCGGAACTCAATCAGTATTCTTATTATCACCCAATTATTATCAGTTGCGACCCTCGCTTTTTGATGTTGCTGCTGCTGCCGCTGCTGCTGCTGCTGCTGCTGCTGCTGCTGCTGCTGCTAGTGTTGCTGCTGTTGTTCCACATTCAATTTACACTTTTACACAAAATTAGTTTCGGACTTTGTGTGCCCATTAATTTCTGAGTGTCTCTTTGTATGTATGTGTAAGCGTCTGTTATCTTATCTACACTTTTATGTTAATAAGTTTATTGCTTCTTGCCAGTTTATTGTTCGTCTTGTTGGACATTTTTATCCATTTGCTTCAAATCTTATCGTGGGCGCATGAAATGATGGACGCGCGCATTCTGTCAACAAACTGTTAAGGCGCACTGTTGCGCTCATTTACTGTTATACCTACATATATGTATGTATGTGTGCTTGAATGTATGTTGGGCTCTCATGCAAAGTACAAAATTCAATTGCCAATTGAAATTCTCTTTTGTATGCAAATCTATATTGCTGCTGCCACTGTATTTATTTATCTATGAGTGTAGGGCGTTTTTCGTGGTTTCCAAAAGTGATGGTAAAACTATTGATAAAATTAAAAAAAATAATAAAAATAAACAAAAAATTGTATATTACAATTCTAATGATTAATTAACAGAATTGTTATTTTTGTTGTTGCCGCCGTTTTGAATTCGGTCTTTTTTTTGGATTGTCTGACACGGGTCCATCTCTAATTGGACATGCGAGTGCGAGTGAGAGCCCAATGAAAACAAAAGTTCCTCTCACTCTCCCTCGCATGCCCATATACAAATAAGAAATGTTGAGAACTGTTATACATATACATATATATATATACACAGTAAAACAATGTAGGTCAAGCACAGTGCATTGCCCAAATATACAATTGGCATACACACACATACACATGCAGATTGCATTGGGCGCCAATTGTTGGCTAACATTTTGTGTAACTTATTTAGGCATAAGTTGCGCGCGCGCACATGCAACAACAACAACAGCGAGAAGAACGACAATAATAAACATAAGTTAATAACAAGCAGCTGATCGGTGAGGCAATCAAAACACATTCGTTTACTTTATATTTATAAGTTTTGTGTCACTTTCATTGACGCCCACACACAAGCACACGCTTATACACACACTAACACACACATCGAGACACAGATGACGCGCGCGCAGTCAGCAGCCGTCGCAGCTGTTGCAGACGCATTTCACACGCACACGCAATGGCCAAAAAGATTCATTGATTATGCAATTCCAAGAATTGCACAGACAAACTGCTTAAAGCCAAGCTTTTTCGCATCAGAGCAAACACTAACGACAACAACAAGTGATCTAATCTTGCGCACTTTGTTACACACATACACACACACACACTACAGTCATACACACACAACACACACACACATAGCGCGCGTTGTGTGTGACTGCATTTGCCGGCAACGGCGTCACTTTGCATTTTGTGTTGTCATTTCACAATTGTATCGACAATTGCTAAACGATGACAGTCGCAATGGCTTAGTATGTGCCAAACACAACACTTTTATTTCATATGATCGAAAATATTACAAAAAATATTAGGAAAAAAAATAATACAAAAAAACGCAAACAGCAGCGACTTTCAAACTGACCCACATAGATTGACCAATAACAGCAGAGTGGCAGCTGTAAGCAATGTTATGCAGCTGTTATGCTTAACCAGAGCATGTTATACCTTACATTTATATGTTTACTTGCATATATCGATGTTTACATTATAATGGATGATTTGATTTCCGCAATACAGAAATATGTGTAACAAATATAATTAGATTTATATTGCTAAATTATAATATTCAAAAAAAGTAATGTGCTGCATAACCAATTTAAAAGTTATCAATTAATATCGATAGTTGTATTAATTGAACTTTAACCCACCGTGGCGCTATAAAAATAAATTACATGAAATTAAAATATCTTTTTGTATGACTTCAATTCGAAATTTATTAACAAATTACAACTACAAATATAATTCGACTTATGTGGTTATATTATATTGCTCTTAAAAAATAATGTTTTGCAAGCAAATTTGAAAGTTATCAATTATTATCGATAGTTGTATTCATTGAATTTTATTACCGTGGCACAATAAAAACAAATTCTATAACATAAAAAGAATTTTGGTATGACTATTTATTTGATTATGCATCGCAAAGCAACTCTTGTCAAATGCTAAAGTTAAGTATTTTCAGTATTTTTAGCTTACAGTTTTTTATACCAAGAACGCAATTTTTTTGTATGTAAACTGCAAGTATAATTAAAATGTTAAGTGAATTTCGCAATTCTTATCAGCTCCAAGCAAAAATATTTGATATTCTTTTTCATATCTTAAGCCAAACGTAAAGTATATTTTCGTTTCAAATTACTGCTCTTAAAGATAAATCATTATTCTGATATTTAAAAAAGGTATCGATAAATAATACAAGTCTGATCGAACCTTAAAAGTAACTACAGGGAGACGGACATCAGACGGACGAAAAGTATTATAATGATAATAAATAAATTGAGTTCTAACCGATTAATATACCAAAAAATGAAAAAATGTAAATGAATAAAGTGGCAATACTAGAAACTACCAGATTTAAATTATGAAATTTAGAGGAAATCAGTGAGGCCAGACTATGTGAGCGTAAAAATGCAAATAGAACTGAAAGCGGTAACATTTGTTTGCCACTAATATTTTATTTTTCAGTCGCTGCGGACGTGTGCGATTGTCGTGTGCGGTTTGGACAACAAGCAAAATGGCGAAAACGGTCGGTCGTGCGTGCGCGCAAATCGCAATTATATTAACTATATACGGATCAATACAAAATGTAAAATCAATATGTAAGTGTACCGACCGATTCACACTTCAACGCACCCACAAACATACACACAAATTATCCAAACACTCATTTATGTACATATGATAGATCATCATTAAGAAACGGTTTTCATTATGATGATGATGTCGATGAAGACAAAACTCAAGCATTGGTAGGGGGAGGGGGGAGCCAGAGCGCGCTCTGCTGCCAGTTGGTACTTTTTTTATGGTGAAATTTTGCTGCCATGTTTTTTTTTCTTTTGTTGGTGTCTTTGTTGCCGTTAAAAATGAATTTGTGTTTTTATTGAAGTTGTTATTTTTGCTGCCTGGCAGTAAATGCGTTAATTGACAACAACAAAATATGTACGCGTGTATTTGTGTGTGTCTGTTTGTGTGTAGCGCAGCCGAATGTGAAAATAGGCAACAGCATAACTAAGAAACGAAACGTCCTTTCGTCTGTCTCCCTCTCGCTCTCACCTCTAATACAACACTGCCCACGTTTGCTTTATTTTTAAAATTTTTGTTTTTTTTTTTTCTATGCGCTACGCTCATTTGCTCCATGCTCCACTTAACGTGCAACAATTTTCTAAGCCCTTGCCCCCGTCCTCCCCCACCTCCTCAGCCATCCCCATCTACTCCGCGCAATTGTAGAGCGACATCTCGTTCGTTGTTGCATATTTCAATTGAAATTTGTGGCGCATTTTGATTAAGGCGCAAAGAAAAATGCGAATTGTTTTTGTTTATGTTGTTGTCTTTGTTGTCACCACACGCCAGCCCCTCCTCACGATGATGAAATTGAAATGGATCAAAGAACCCAAAACAGGTGGCAACCTTGTCAACAGCTGCTTTTGTTGTTGTTGCCGTTAACCACTCCACTGTTAAATGTCGTCTTGCAAATTGTATTTCCATCTCTCTCCATATGTTTTCGCGCATTTTAGCATAATGTTGCTATTAGTGTTGTGTAATTAGCCAATAATGTGATGTGTCTTATCCTCTATCTAACAGGTATGCAATGCAGTAAACTGGCTGCGGTTGTCTGGCCGGGTGCCAGTGTCGGCAGCTTCGTTGTCGTCGCACTTCATTTACTTGTTTCGGCTAACTGCACACGCACTACTGCAGTATATATATATAAATATAAGTATATATATATATATATATATATTTATATGTGTGTGTTGTTGATTCAGCTGCGATTGGGCATTGCTTTGTGTACCCCAATCCACGTTATCAATTTCTTGCACTTTGTTTACCCCCACCCTTTGTATGTGTGTGCGCCCGTTTTTTTTTTTTTGTTGCTATTGTCAATTAACATTTTCTATAAATCAATTAAACTGTCCACTGCTTCTGCTACAGGTCAGTTTGCAGTCACTGTTAATCGATCGTTTGTATGAATGTATGTATGTATATATGTATGTCTGCATATCGGTCCCTAGTGGCTAATGTCCACGGGGACCGACACCAAGTGGCACAACAGTTCAGAGCAAAGAGCGCTTATCAAGGGCGCTGCTTGCTGATTGTGTTGTTGAAGCAGTTTTTTTTTTGTGGTGATAAACAGTTAGTTTGCAGTAGCAAAGAGCAGAATAAATGAGTGCATTTTGCGTGCTCATTAATTCGTACGCATATTAATAAGAATTATTCATGCTTTCAGTCTGATTGGCTTATTGACACCAAAGATTGATAATTTTTTTTACTGCATTTATTTACATTATTCATTTTAAGCATTATTTGCCTTATCCAGTTAAGCAAAATCGTATGCTCCTTGTGAAAATGCTAAGTCAATTTTTAACTAAAAAGCTTTCGTTGCATTTTATATTATATTATTATATATTGTGAATAATTGTTTAAAAGACAAACAAATATGTATATATAAGACGTTTAAAATTGAGTTCTTAATGATACAAATAGAGAGGACTCTAAATTGATAACATGCTTGAGTCTATTTTAATCATTACTGTGTACTCGAATAAAGACAAAGTGGGAAGAGGTAACAAGACGGTCAACAGGGAACAAAAAGACTCATTTGTTTCCTGAGCGGAGGCGATTTTACAATTTTAGTGATAGCGCATAATAAGGAGCAGTCTATCAGTTTGTGGAGGTAATTGGCACCCTAGGAATGGGGAACTGCTTAACTGCTTAAAGGTAGACTTTGTATTCTGTTCGAAGTCGTTAATTATTTTTATCTAAACGATTGCTAAGAAGTACACAGAACAAATACCGTTACCTCGTTTACACACACGGACACAGAGAGATGATAAAAACACGGTTGTGTGCAGAGCTTTTCTCAAGAAGCATTTATAACTGTGCATTCGTCGCCACTCTGCTGACACAAACAAATACAAAATCAACTTTCGATCGATGCGCAATGTGCATATTGTGCAAATTGTGCAATTGAGAATAGGTTTGGCGATAAAGCACGAGCTGCCAATTGGATTGCATGTGCTCCAGCTGATTCTAATTGGGTGTCACGATTCGGCTAAAAAGCAAAAGAATAAAAATACTTTCTTTCTTATTCATTTATCACATTTGCTCACTTTTGAATACAATATATTATAGCAAGTATTGCAAAAACAAGATTTTATTGATTTTTCAAAACTTTCAATCTTAATGAACTTTTATTTTATTTTACTTTGTATTTGGTTTTTACCCCGTGTTGTTGTTGTGGCTTACACTTACACCAAAAATAGAGTATTGCATAGTCGGCAACATTATTTTCTAGTCTTGCTAGCGTTGACCAAAATAGTTGTGTGTGCCCATTGAATTTGTATGTATGTATTGGTATTCGTATGGTTATCCCATTCACAAGCCACAGTGCATCGTTTGTCTTGAATCTGCTATTACAAAATATATGTACATATGTATGTATATACCCCCCACTACCTCCCTCACACAAACACACAAACACACACACACACACACACACGCATAGACTGTAACTACAGGAAGCCTTGCCGTCAAAGTTAGCACATCATCAACATTAACATCAGTGACAAAATTCTCTCTCACCTCACTTCTTACTTCTCATTGCTTCTCACGATTTCTATATAAGTATCTATCTCGCTCACACTGATTGTTAATCTCTCCCCTTCTTGCTCTTACCAGCAGTCACCGATACACTGTTAAATGTTGACTGCGTCATCGCCGCAGCCGTATGCGTTGCTGCGGCCAATGCATTTTGGGGTCTCTGTGCGCATTTCGTTTTGTCTCGTCTTGTCTTGTTTTGTTGGCTTGTTTGCTTCTGCTGTCTCTATAGATTTGGCCCGATAAGCATGTCCGGCTAACGGCGCTAAAAGCCAAATAAAAAAGAAACAACGTCAACTGTACAATTGCTTTGTGGTTGACATTTGTGCAGGCAGCAGCAACAACAAAACTCTATTTCAAGTTGAAAAGTTTGTCGAAACCTGAACGATAAGCACAAGACAAAGAAGGAGGTACAGCAAAAGTCGAAAAAGAAGAAGAAGCATTAATACTACGCAAATATTCTAGTTATCAGCTGTGCCATTTTGTGCCTCACCTGAAGCTCTCCCTCTCTCTCTCCCTCTTTTGGCCCTCCTTCTGCAACATGCTCTTTATGACAAACACTGAAATGAAAGAAAAACTAATTAGTAGGCAAAAGCTTTCAATTGCGACGATAAAGAAAAAAGAACAAGCAACAAAAACAAAAACAATTTTGCAGTCGCATTTCCTTGGAATCAGCCAAAGCTAAATTGAATGAAGATGAAAAGGCAAATTGGGTCACGCTCACACTTCTTTTGCCTGTGTGTGTGTTTGTGTGTGTGAGTGTGAGGACGTTAACTTAGCAGAAATGGAGCAACAAGAACAACAATGCCAACAGCAATAACTTTCAGTTTTCAATCAATTGCTGCATTAATTTGAGCCAATTATTTGCAATATCAGCAGCCACTGCTATCACAACGAGAACAACAACAACAACGATGGACGGGTTAGCCATTAACATAACAATTAACACCGGGTTCAATTGAATCAAACACCGCACAATTGCTAAGAGGCAACAACAGCAGCAGCAACAGCAAAAGCAATACGTGAAGAGCACTTGCTGCTGCTGCTTCGACTGTAAGTGCGAGTGAGATAGCGGCTGCACTTGTGTGACTCAGTGTGACCGCAGCCCAATAATTATGCAAGGCAATGGGAAACAGACATATGCAAATCAGATGACGTTGTTCCATCTTGTCTGTGTTATGTGTGTGTGTCTGACAGAGTATTTTGCATCACTCTCGCTTTCTCTCTCACTCGCACTCTCAGCATGCATTTTTGCGTCACTTTCTTAAACGCTATGCAACAAATAATCGGTAATTAGTTAAAACGAGTAATACCCAAATGACTTAATGGGTGAAGGGGGGGAGGGGGGAGGGGGTGCTTTTTATTAATTTCATTCCAGTCAATCGGTGCTTGCCACCCGATCTAAAAATTCAGCATTTTATTACATTCACTTGCTAAGCTTAAATTGCGATGGAAAAAAGTGTTTTTGCAATCGAAATGTGAAACCTGCATTATTTGCATTCAACACATTTTTTTCCAGCTCAAGTGTGTGTGTGTGTGTGTGTAGACCTGCTCTATATTATTAGATCGTAAACGATATTGCATTTATTCCGTTATGTGCGCCCTGCTCTACTCTGCTCTCTGACCACATGCTATAATTCTATTGTAAAGCGGCGAGCAGCGAGCAGCAAAAACAATAAAACCGTGCGATTAATGGCGCAGTACCCTTTGATACGTATGCTTTCGTGTAAGCATACACACACACACACACACACACACACTAGCTTTGAACAAGAGTGCCGGCGAAATTCAAGTTAGATCCCATATATATAACGATTTATATATAATCCACTTTGCGATGCGTTTGTCGTAAGCGCAGTAATCAAAAGAGATAGTGAAACAGATCAGAAATCGATCCATATAAGGAACACTGAGATAATCTAGAAGTTGTCGGAAATGTGCTTCACTCAGAGAAGCTCCAGCTTGCAACAAAACTGATGCTGAGTGGATTACATTGTGTGCATACAGAATTCATACATTCAATAGTTCGCTGCTGTGCATACATACATATGTATACATATATATATATATATATATATATATATGTGTGTGTGTGTGTGTGTGTGTGTGTGTGTGTGTGGTGTGTGCATGTTTATATAAACATATCTTGTTACTCGAATTCTTTGAGTATGTTTGCAATGGTATTTAGTGGTCTGCGGCCAGTAGAGGTTGTTGTTGTCGGGGTAGATGCCACATGTAAATGCAAGTGAAACACACTTTGAAAATAGAAAATCGATATTGTGCACCTAGCGTCAAATAACAGTTAACGCGAGCATTTACAACGCCAGCAAAAAAATAGGCACAAGCTGCGGTTAAAAGTGGGGTAGACCCAAAGGAAAATGAAATGAATAAAAAGTGCAGCAGAAAATTGAACAATTTATGCAACTGCCAAATGTTATAAAAAATATGTTTTTTGTCGTTTTTGTTTTTTAATGCATTTATGTACATATTTAATAAGAGTCACTGAGCTCTGCTTAACTGCTGCTTGTAAACACTTTTCGTACATCACGAACACTTCAGACCTATATATAAATATATACATAAATATAAATTTAATCAACGCATTTTAAATACTTTATTTGATTTGACATCGAAGCACATTTTAACCTTGTATTGTTCTGGTTGACGCTAAACAAGTTTCCATACGCAAAGCAATAAAATCAAGAGATGAGACTTAGTTTTAATGCACACCCACAAAAACACAACAAAAATCAGTTTAACCACAAATATAATTTTTGTTGAGGTTCAGACAAACGATACCTAAAATGAAACAAACCACCGACTCTATAATTAAGCCATGAACCCATTAAAAATGGTTAAACAAAAGTAGGGTATGATGAAGTTGTGCAAAGGTATGTAACAGGCAGAAGGGGTAGCATCCATAAACTGTATATATTTTATATTCTGGATCAGCAACAATAGCCGCCAAGTCGATATTGCCATGTTCGGCTATATGAATAATCCGATCTCAGAGACAACACAAATCGAACTATCGATAACTATCGATAATATATAGCCTTCTAATTGATTTATAATATACCCAGACATATTATTGAACTGAATTGTACAAATTTCATTAGACGCAGATTTTGTTAACTATACAATATTTTCAAATTGTACAAACGAATTAACAATACAGGGTATTTTCTTGTCGAGTTGTGTTTCGAGCATTCTAACTTGTTTATTTGGTTTTTTTTTTGTTTTTTTTTTTTGTAGAGTGTGTCACATATGTGACACATGTTTATAGATTAAGAAACTTTTGGCACATATTTTTTTTTTTTTTTTTTAACTTTGTTGTAACAAAAAGACATGCGTTGTTTCTGTGTTTTCATTCAAGAAATCACCAGTTTGATAACAATTATGTTTCTATTTGCCATTGTGGCAATGTTCTTTATACAGCTGCGGTCAAAATAATAGAACTGCACACAAATGAATAACAGAAAGAATTATAAACATTTTATTTGAACACAAGTTGCCAATGCTGAAAATAAATAAACATTAAAAGATGGGATAGCTATAAGATTATCAACAAATTCAAATTAAAGTCCTTTAATTTAAAATTAACCATTGAGACGTCAAAATAATAGTAGCTTTCTCTGGGGCTAAATAATATTTCTAAAAACTAGTTATGATTTGGATTTGGATATATTATATTTATCGATTGGGAATTGTTCGTTGGATTTACGTTAGAAAATATGTATAACTGAAGACTCCATTGTTCTTGAAAAAAATAAGAAAGTTTACTTAATTTGGTGGTTAAAAAAAAAACGACTAAAACGAAAGAACTTTGGAAACTTTCAAGTATCGCATGCCCCCAAAGTAAAAACCAACAGTTCTTGAATTTGCGGCTTAACTTTTGTTTTGGCTTTCGTCTTATCTTTTTTTTATTAAAAAAAAAAAAAATTAAAATTAAAATTGAATATCGCATATATGTACTTTATATTGTTACTTATCTTGTGCGTGTTGTTTAATTGCAGCTCCAGAATTTTACAACTTAGTCGGAACTCAACTCACATATCCGGATCAGATTGTTAGACTGACGCCAGCACAGTTGGTGGAATCACGGCAGCGTCGTGCCGTTATACCAGCAGCTCCGGCGGAATCGACACCAATTGCTACCACCACTCAGGATGCAAAGAATCAATATCGGAGCGTTAACGCCAATGGTAATGTCAACATAAGCAGCAGCAGCAGCAGCAGCGGCGGCATCGTTTCACCCGCAGATGCTGCCACGGTGACAACCACCATGGATAGCAAGGCGTCTGTCACCGGCAGCGTCTCCTACAATGTTCACAATGTCGGCGTCAATGGCACCGGACAGCGCAAGGATCTGAGCAGTGGCAGCGATGGTGCGGCCAACAATAATAGCAACATCACCACTAGCATCAATGTTGCAACTGCTGGTGCTGGTGCTACTGGGCTGCCGACAGTTCCACTAAAGAAAACCCAAATGATGGCCTCCTTACAGCCATCGCAATATCCCAAGAAGGCCCCCTCATCCGTCCAGATGGCAACGGGAACGAGCACGGAGCGACAGATCATCGACGATGTCGATGTGGCTGACGATGTCATCAATGATCGGGCAAAGAATCAATCGCTCACCCGACGCGAAGATCACTTCGACTACTATCAGAGTGTCCTCTATGTGAACAATAACGAGTCGACGGCCCTGTGGAACCAAGTGCGTCTCATACCTGAAAACCAAATGCTATCCTCTTCACATCGTCGCGCCATGACCGTTGAGCTAAAATTTGATTTTCCCTTCTATGGGCAATATGTGCGCAACATAACCGTTGCCACCGGTGGCTTCCTCTTCACCGGCGTCTACGTCCATTCTTGGCTGGCGGCGACTCAATATATAGCGCCACTAATGGCCAATTTTGATACCAGCATGTCGAATGATTCCTTTGTGCGTCTGCAAGATAATGGTATGTCGCATATATATATAGATTATATATATCTATATATATATGTATGTGTGTGTCAACTGATTTTAGTCTACAGATTGAAAATATAAAAAAACAAGAAAAAAATACTCTGATAACAATAAGTAATATAATCTGATAACAGGCGAAATTGTCGGAAATCTTCGGTTTTATCGATTAACAATTTAAGAAATATCGCTATTGGCGATTACGGGAACAGAAATGGGCGTGCCCATCAATTTTCTTATCGATACTAAAGGGCAGCTCCCAGTAATATACCTTAACAATTTTATGGCTTAAGCTCATGGGTATTCGGAGGTATATATATAGGCATGGCACGGACCGATCTTTGAAGGACACACTATAGCCCTAAAATTGTTGGAGTTATTTGGTTTTATAGATAAGCAATTATCGATTTTATTGATTTCGTTGCCTTCTAACTTCGGTATCAGAGTATAAAAAGAAATCTTACAAATATTTTATTATTATATTTTTATATTATTAAATGCCTCCAAAATACTGCAAGATTTGTTGCATGCATGGATTTGAGGCAAAGCCAGAAAACATATTTTATAAATTGCGTTGAATTATTTTATATTCATTAACTTTGTTTCGTTCTGTGATCCTGATCCATTCTACTGCACTCAGGCACTGCCTTCACAGTCGTCTGGGAGAACGTCACGTTGCAGGATAAGCCCGAGTATGGCATGTTCACATTCAGTGCCACGTTGCATCAAAATGGTGACATTGTGTTCGTCTACTATCAGCTGCCAACGGTGATCAGCAAAATACAGGACAATCAGCATCCTGTCAAAGTGGGACTATCCGATGCTTACATTGTAGACAAGATGCTTTTCTGTATGTATATTTTGTGTTTACTATTCGTATCTCTTTCACTGTCTATCTCTCTCTCTCTCTATCTGCCGCAGTTGCTCGCCGCAAGACCATCTATGAGTATCATCGGGTCACATTTGGCCAGAAGGAGATCACAAATGCCACGCTCATCAAATTGACAGCGCAGCCCACCTGCCTGCTCTACACTGACTGCGGGTCATGCCTTAATCACAATACAACATTTGAGGTGAATGCCCATTCCCCTTCCCCATCCCCATTCCTTACCTCCACCCAGTTACTCTTCCATTTTACCAGCTAATCTCTCTCATGTGCTCTCCATAGTGCGTCTGGTGCCCCACGCTTAATCGCTGCTCCACCCATAATGGCAATGATCGTGGCAAGCAGGAATGGCAGCAGAAGGGTATGTAAAACACTCACCACATGCAACATGCTGCAATATTATTGATGTGATTATTATATTAAAGTAAAAAAAATTGTAAGAATTTTATTGATTCTTTTCATTGTCGTTGCTTTGAAAATAATTTGTAAATTCGAACTTGTTATCTCCTCACTGTTATCGTTATCGATATCGATTATGTGTTGATTATGTATAATGATTAATCTAAATAAAGTAATTTCGATTCATTGAAATTGCAGGCTGCGATCGTTCGCTAATCAATAAGTTCTCTGAATGCCCGGCGCTGGGCCAGAAGGGCAACAATGCTGCACAGGAGAACAATAGCAACAACAACAACAACAGCACTGCCAACAATAATAGCAGCAGCAACAACAACAACAACAACGCTGGTGGCATAATCAACTCCTCATCGACGTCGGCACCAAATGGCGTCAATGCGGCCACAGAGCCAACAGTGAGCAGCACGCGATCGTCGCAGGCAAACGGCGAACCGCAGAGCCGCGACAGCGTCAATCTGGAGAAGAGCGAGCATCTCGGCGCCGTGCTGCCGCCCGAGAATAAGAGTGTGGGCGTGGCATTTGGGTTTATGGTGCCCATTTGCCTGGTGTTCGCCGTGACACTCTGGCTCTTCTATGCGTACCGAAATCCACACACACGGAGCGGACAGCTCCTCATACAGGTGAGTCTAGCGATCAGTCGATCAATCGATCAATCTATCTATCCGATTCCAAATCAAAGCTTAACTTAAATGTGTTTATTTACATGCAGTCCAAGCAATTGCATCAGGTTGGTGGTTAACAGTTGCACTTAACATTAACATTAACATTAACATTAACATACGTTCACGTGTGATCAGTTTTTGTTTTTTATTAATCACTATTTTATTTTCTCCTTGTTATACAGTTCCGTCCCAGTCAGTGGGCATGGCGACGCGGCGAGGCGCGCTACACGGCGGCCACGATACACATGTAACAGTAATGAGCAGTAGAGAAACCGTAAAGATGAGAGCGATATTGCCTGTTGTTGTCTTTGTCAGCCTGTTGCTGCTTGTTAACGAGTAGCGAGTAGCGAGCAGCGAGTAGCGAGCAGCGAGCAGCGCGCAGCGAGTAACGAGTCACATGTGTCTCTGTCACATGTGACGCAATATCTGAAGAAAAAACAGGTTATCCAACACACACTATTACACACCCTCTTCCCAAAATTACCCAAAAGCATAGCAAAAAATTAGAATATCTGATAATTCAATAAATGAATATGTGCAGCTCATAGTTTTCCATGGCAACTAAAGTTCAGATCATAACACAAGCGTAACAGCAGCAGCTGCGTCTGCCACAGTTTCGAAGAGCGTTGCATCTTAACGGCAAATTTAAAGACCATATCAAAAAGACACCCAAACAACAAAAAACAGAAGAAAAAAACAACATAAAAAACAACAAAAAAAAAAACAATCCACACGTGTGCTTTGTGTGATCTTTCTAGCATGCTCTTGCAACAGATATGTTCACATCTTTTGTAAACATTTTAAAATCACGCTGAAGGGCCACTTGCATCAATTACGGTATTTAATTTGCTCAGGCCCTGTTTCCTTTACACCCATCAAGCACACACACACACACACACACACACATACACACACACAGATACGGGGCACAGTGCTTGCAATTTAGTAGTTCAATTGTAAAAACAATTTTTCTGATTGTGTTTTTATTTTTTTATTATTTAAATTTTCTTACGCGAATTATGTATGTATTTCTTAATTCTGTAACGAGGTTTGTAGCTCTAACTAAACACTTTTCTTCGTATTTCGATTGCCAACTCGTTTAGTATAAAATTGCTATTTTATTCTGTATTCGCTTGGTATTAAAATGAAATTTTTTTTTTTTTGTATTATATGGAGTACTACATACGGATGTTGTATATGCTGCACTTGAATCTGTTTATATGCAAGCATACATGCATATCAAAATGGATATATCCAAGACGACCTCTTCTTTTTGTTAGTATTTTTTTCTATTAATTAATATTATAAATATACGTATAAATAATTACATATATATAATTAATAAAAAAAAAAATAAAACAAAAAACGTAAAGAAATGCGGTGGGCAAGTAAAAATGCTAAACTAAATACATAATTTAATAAGAGAACATGAAAAAACATGCAACTAAAGATCTGTAACAAAATATAAGAAAAAACAAACAAACAACTAAGGAAATTGTATAACAATGTATTTTGATAATGAAATTAAATTTGTATTTTAAGCTCTTATTATATATACAAGATAATTTAAATAAAAACAAAAAAACGTATAAAACAAAAAAAAAAAACAAAAACTTTTGATTTTGAAATGTCCGCCAACAGTTTTATGACCACTGCACTGAATGCTGTTAACTCGAATTACAAATTGCAATGCTGGCGCCACCTGTCGTCGTTTCATATAATTCACAGTCATCAGATGACACTGTTAACTTCACAGTGCTTCTAAAAATGGAATGCAAGCTGTAAAGTTTTCTGCTATACTTAACATGATGGTCAACACTCCTTTAACACTTAAATCGCTGTAAAAATTAATTGAATTGCATTTCTCTTTACTTTTATTTTTTTTTGTTGTATTTTGTTTCAGCTTTATTTTTGGACTACATTTGGTCAATACTTGAAATATATGTATTTGTTAATGTTGTAACTTGATTTGTATACTCGTTATTCTGCTACATTTACTTAAACATTTACAAGGTGGTTTTATCTATGTATGTAATTATGTATGTATGTATGTATGCAGCTTTTTAGGCTATGAGAAAAACCGTTGGATTTCGCTTAATTCACCAGCATAGAGGGATGCCATTTGTGGAAGGAGGGTTGTGGAGTGTTAGCAGCTGTAACAACTAGTGTTGGGTGTCTTGTGTTGCCTTGGTTTGGTGGGTTCTTCTTGTATTGGCGCCATCTACAATTTCTGCTGCGCCAGTTCCTCAATGGTACGCGCATTCGTCAGCGTTACCCACAATGGCGACTGAATGCTGGACAGCGAAAGACTTTCCGCGGCATCCAATGACTGCGATTTCCGCATTGCTGTTGAGCCACTGCCGGCGCCGGCGCCACCACGGCGACGCTCACGTTTCGAGTCGCGTTTACCACCACCACCGAGGCCGAAAGCAATTGCTGCTTCGCTTGCCTGGCTGCTGCTGCCGCTGCTGCTGCTGCTGGCGGCGCGCAGTTCGAGGAGACGACTGCGACGCTTGGCCAACGCTGCCGGATCATGCGATTCACGCACGCTGCCCGCCTTGCGCAGCGACGGCGACAACGTTGACATTGACGTCGACGGCGAGGTGAGCGTAGAGCGTGTTGCAATCGTCGTCGTCGGCTGCTGATGCTGCTGTTGTTGCAGCTGCTGCTGCTGCTGTTTTTGATGTTGCAGCTGTTGTTTTGCTGCTAACTGTTAGCTCGATGAGAAAGACATCTTGTAGGAGGAGTTGGTGTCCATTGGCGATTCGGGATTTAGAATTTCGGTTTGGGTCTGCTCCACATCGCTGCAGCGCTCCTCCAGCACGGTGTCCAGCTCCAGCGAGGTGAAGCCCTGACTTAGGCTTCGTTCAGGACGTAGACTGATAGCTCGCGACGATCGGTAATCTGCAGGCAGCCAAATAAAAACGACAACGACAACACCACCAACAACAACAACAAGGAAAGCAATTAAAATTTTGCTGCAAATTCAAAGTTCAAAAGTTCAAAATAGTCAAATGCAAAATTAAAAACAAATTAAAGAAAAAAAAAACGTGCGGCATGTGAAAAAATATATGTATGTGAATGTCAAAACGTGCAAGGGACACAACCCCCTCTCCCCTCTCTCCCACCACAACACACACACACTTTGCTGCAAAGATGACAATGTGACAATGCGCACAGTGGGTCAAAGACACGACAGACATGAAAGAGTTAGTTTGCGACAGTAAAAAACCAGCCAAATTTCAAAGACAGCCTGTCCTAATTAGTGACACACACACACGGACACAGTCCCACACACACGCACACACACACACACCACTGCGCACAGTTTGCGTTTTACTGTGTGTGTTTTTTATGAGTTTGCGGTAAAGTTGATAATTGTTGCACAATTGTTTTCAAAACGTATGCAAAACGCTAAATTGGCAGCCCACAAAAAAAGGGGCAACCAAAAAGTATGTTTTGTGGTTGCCAACAACTCATTATCGAGACAGCTAATCCTACATTATCTACATTATCATTATCATCATTATCATCATCGACATCGTCTACCACCACCTATCAAAGTGGCAATAATCATTGAATTTAATATTCAGTGTGCAGTAATTTCAAATGCAAAACACGACTTGAAGATACCCTCATTTTAATTGTTACATTTATTCAAGCAAATTTTTTGTATTAGCTTAGACTTGAATTGAAAAATGAAAAAAACCTACGAAATCTTCAGATAGTTTTCAATATAAGTAAATGTCAAATATTTAAAGCACAAGAAAAGCGATATGCCAGAGAAATGAATAGGATAGGGTATAATGTGCTATATATAGATCGAGGAAAAACAATTTATATGTCTTCAAACTTATTATTACTATTATAAGTTGGGGGTGGCCCCCATCTGGAGCTTATAACTAACTCCTCCCTCCATCAACTCCTGCAGCTCTTGCACGAATAATGCAAGGATCTTTGCTGGGTGGTTGTTGAGGGCTTCTATATTATTGTTAGTTTATATAGCACATCCCTGGGAGTTGATACACACTTCCTGCATAGTTCGTTACTATAGATAACCCTAGTATCTATCTAGGTTCAACGACCTCGAGATTTAGACAGAGAGTTCAATAGAAGAAATAAAAAAAAAACGGACACCACTACTTTACATATATACAATACAAGACAAGTACTATATATTTACAAGACAACTACTATATATACAATCAACTATATACAAACACAAATTTATATACAATCAACTATATATATACAAATCTATATACATACAAGTAACATCCAAGCCTGTTAATTGCAGCGGGAATCGAACCCGCGGCTCATTTTTATGTAAGCGAAGGAGTGTGCAGAATGCAGAGACTCAACGCTTAACACCATCGGAGCCGGCTGATTTCTGACTTAATTGGCTCAGTTTGGATCAAATTATTTGCAAAAATATTATGTTGCTTTATAAAGATATACATATATATGTATATATCTCTTAGAATATCGCTACAAAAGTTTTTCTTGCTTTTAGAAATAATTTATAAATATACTAAATAAAATTTCTTATTTATTTTATTTTTACAGAAATCAATTTCTTGATTTAAATAACTATATTTTTTGCAATTTGCAATTTGCAATTTGCTCTCTCGACTGATATTTTACAGTTTAGCTGCTTTTCTCAAATTAAATTATCTTATACTTATATTCAATAATAATAATAATAATAATAATAATAATAATAATAATAATAATAAAAAAATAAATATCTATAAAAATAAATAAATAAATGCCTGCAGCGGGATTTGAACCCGCGACTGATTGATGTAAACGATGCAAAGACTTAACGCAATCCGTTAGATTTTGTGTTCATTTAAAAAAGAATCGATGCTTTTTTTTATCTAATCAATTCCATAGTGTTGACGTTTTTTTTACCATTTATTTATTTTTCTTTTAAACAAAAACAAAGTGTTTATAATCTTTATATGCATAAAAAGGAAAGTTGTTTTAATTTTTTTTTTTTTTTTTTTTTTAAAGGAATTCTCTTCCAATCCAAATCCAAGCAACAATCGGATTATTTTGGATTTAAAAACGCCGCACAGAAACCAGAAAATTGTTTATTTAAATTGTTTATTTAAAATTAAATATTAAATTATATTTTTTCAATTTTAATTAAATTAAAATTAAATTTTAATTTACTTTTTGTTGTTTTCTTTGTCGACAAAAAAACCTAAATACGTAGTTTAAACTTTAACGTTCTGTGACTAAGTTGTACAGAATGTCTGCTGGGTGTTGCATGCAACCGCGCAGCGTGAGAATTGGTGATATTAGCCGTATTTATGGGATGCAGGGGATGCCATAAAATGTTGCTGGCTGTGCGTGCGTGCATGAGGCAAGTGTAAGTAGCGTGCAGCAATGTGAAAAGGACAAGTTTTTATTTTTCGTTGTTGTCGCTGTTGTTGCTGCTATTGTTGTTGTTGTTGTTGTTGTTGATGTTGTTGATGTTGTTTATATGCAAACGAGGGCAAGCGCCCAAAGGTATGCAATGCAAATGTGAATGCTGGCAGCTGCTCCTGTTGTGCTTGACACACTCAAAACGGCAGACGTGTGTGTGTGTGTGTGTGTATGTGTGTGAGTGTACACTTGCTTTTATTGAGTGGCTGTCACAGTGTGTGTGTGTGTGTGTGTGTGTGTGTGTGTGTGTGTGTGTGTGTGTGTCGCAGCAGGCACTCGCCAGATTGACTCCTACTCCGATTCGCAAGTTGTTCTCGTTTCTTTTTGTTTTTGGCCAGGTTTCATATCCGGCTTTGTCCAAACGGGTATAATAGATTGTTGCAGCGTGCTCTCGTTAGCAAGTGTGCCAAGTTTGTTGCACTGCAATTTAAATATCCCTTTCATTCCCAGCCCAAAACACTTGGCCACAAAAAACCGGTTTCTCTGCTTCAAATAATTGCGGCCTTAAAATCCGGAATTGCGGAAAATTGAGCATTTTTCTCGTTCCGTTCGCTTAGTGAGATTTTATTATGGGATTATGTTTTTGGAATTTCTCTCAAATAATTGAGAACGATAAATAATCCATTTTTTTTTTATTATAGCAATCAAGCTGTCAAACCGAAATTTAAATTAAAAATTCTGATATCGATTCTCGCAAGTAAAGTATAAAAATTCAGGTATTTTTCCACATTTTTGTACGATTATGAAAGGGTGTAATACCAGCTGATATATATATATATATATATATATATATATGTATCGAGAGGGTATTCATAATTTCCAAATTTTGCACAGATTTATGGTTGGAAATTTAATTGTTAGTCAACCTCAAAATTGTGGCAAAAAACATTTTAGGAATTCAAATTCTATATTTTGGTGGCTTTGCAATTAGGGGTCGATTGCCAAACAGGTGGGAAAAAACAAAGGGGGCAAGCGATGGGGGCAGCAATGAGCCATCAGGTGTTTGAAGTGCAACCCTCAGCTTAAAATGCAATTTATGCAAGCAAAACAAAGGGGAAAAATTCAATTATATTTTCGAGGGGCGTTTGCTTTTGTAAAGGATGCAAAATATAAAAAGACTTCTACGAGAAGGCAGACCCACAACAAGATTGACAAGATTGATATATGTATATAGAAAAATAGTGCTTAAGAGAGAGAGAGAGAGAGAGAGAGCGAGATATATATATATATACAGTGGCTCGAAGCGAGATTCGAGCAGTGCCTTGCAAAAAATTTAAAGTGTTATAAAGTTTAAACAAAGAAAAAAACGCAAAATGCTTAAATGCCAATATGTTTAATGTTATATCACTTTTGAAAAGGAACTTTAGTTTTTATTAAAATATTAATTAATTAATTAACATTAATCAAAAACTAAAAACATATCCAAAATAAATGTCGAAGCAGAATTCGAGCAGTCTTAAAAAAGTTACATTTTTGGCGAACAAAAGCTTAAATAAGGATGTTAATACTTAGTATGATATCCTTTAGCCTTAACAACTTGTCTTAACCTATTATTCATGGAAGATAACAGCTTCCGGGTAGTTTCTGGGCTGATCCTGCTCCACTCCTCCAGCAGAGCATTTTGAGATCCTGTTTGCAGGATATGTTGGGGTTCCGGATATTATTTCCCAGCAGAGCCCACAAATTTTCAAGAACATTTAAATCTGGAGACTGGGGCGGTGGAATTATCACGTGGGGGCAGTTCAATCTAAGCCAGGACTGTACTATTCCGGCCTTATGCTTGGGGTCGTTGTCCTGGTCGATCCGGAAAGTACTTCGGTTTCCAGCCTCTCGGCACTTTGGAGTAAATTTTCCTTTAGTATATCGAAGTACACATTCCTGTCCATTGTTGTTTCAATGAACACAAAATTTGCGCCGCGGGCTGTCGAGATAGATGCCCATACCAGGACACTTCCTCCGCAGTGCTTGACTGTTGCCTTTAAGTTTTTGGGTCTCAGCTCAGTATTGGAGTGTCTCCACATATAATTCCATCCGTTCTGGCAAAAAATTTTGAATTTGTACTCATATTCAAATATGACTGTGTTCCAGAACTCCAAATCCTTGTCCATGTGGATTTTGGCGAACCTCATCCTAGAGCTTCTATTTTTTGCGCTTGTAAATTGCGTTTTTCGTTGTACTTGGGCCTTCAAGTCATAGTTGCGCAAAATCTGGAGCACAGTTTCCACACTGAACTTTTTCCTTATTTCATCCTCCACCTATTGAGTCAGTTTTGGAGCCGATAGCTTAAGATTTCCCTTTGAAATCTTGATGATCCTTGGGTCGTCCTGCTCGGTGAAAATCGGGTTTGGTGCCATTCCGCCTTTGTCCTCTGTGCGATTTTCGTCGACGAAACTCCGAATGATGTTGAATACAGTTGAGGTGTTTAGATTGACCATTTTAGCTATTTTTCGATGTGAATATCCAATTTGGAAGTGTTCCAGGACGAGTTCCCGTTGCTCAATGGTAGTCCATTTGCCCATAGTCCTTGTTGGCTTGTTGCTTCCGAGATGCAGGATATAACTAAACTAAATTCGGAGGATTAGTCTATTTATACCGAAAAAATTCAACTTTAGGTAAAAAATCCGGGTTTTATGGCACCCAGGTGTCCATAATGTAACTGCTCGAAACCTGCTTCGACCAAAAAAAGAGGTACTATTTTGCATAACCCTACCTAGCAGGTGGAAAAACCACAGTTTATTAGGGTCATATATTATTTTTTGTGGTTAATAAATGTACCTGCCATGGGTCTTTGGAATTTTTGAAAAATATTGAATAATGAGTTTATGGCAGGCAATTCAATTTTTTGCTAGGCACTGCTCGAATCTCGCTTCGAGCCACTGTAAATATATACTATATATATAAATAGATTTAAATTGTGTGCGAAATGAATCTATATAAAAGTATGTTTACTGAAATTATTCGAGCTGCACTTGACTAATGTGAATGAATGTAAATAAATGTTAATAGAAATCAAAAGTGGAAGAGTGGCAGTGGATGAGGGGCGATTAGGGAAAGTTAGATAGAGAAAAGTTAAGGAAAATAGTTCGAACACACACATTACAACACTCAAACTCACTAAGCCTATGAATTGGACTAAATCTGACCAGGCTGACAGCATGGTCCTGCATATCATAGTTGCGTCGCCTGTCCCGCTCCCGGGCCAGCTTGGCCCGCCTCCTCAAGCAGCAGATTACGATCAGCGCCAGGATGGGAAAGCCAAAGATGCACGACACGATCGGTATGACAATCGATTCGGGTGAAACTGCAAAGACAAAACAGATCATGTTCACAATTTGACACTACAAATCGATTGCTGTCCAGCTATATATTTGAACAATATATTTAAATAATACAATTTCAAAAAATTTCAAATTGTTGCAAGTACACTCACAAGAAAATCATACTTTTGGTGCCAAAAGGTAACTCACCTTATTTTGCAGAAAGTATATTTTTAAGAACAAGGATTCTTCAGGCAACATTATTCAAAATTAAAAAAAATAAATGTTCAATTTTCATTTCAGTTTAACATTAGCTTTTTTGTTGGTTATACTATTACTAAATATTAGTATTTTAAGATCTCGCATACAAACAGGACCACTAAACTCTAATAGAAAAAAGGATTCCTTATAAAAATAGCATTTCTACTTTTTAAAAATGCGTTACTTAATAATAGAAAAAAAATAATATTAGAAAAAAAAAACAAAACTGTTGTGATTGTTGCTTAAATTTTTCAAATTTTATTTTCTTACATCTGGAAATTATTTCCAAACACAAGAAAGAATTTCTATTCTACGGTGATTTTCTAATATTCATGGTGTATTTTGTAATCGCTTAAGCTGTATTGATGTTATTGAACATTATGTTATTTTAACATTCAATGCAATCGTGCATCGATACTTATGTTAAGTTAAGTAATCAATGGCTACCCATGCTGTAAAGTAACAGACAGAATGTAAGTGTATCCCTACTCCAATTTGGCTAACATCTTTTGTGAGATTGCTTGTAATTCAGCTATATGTTATATTAGTTGGATTCTAATTACAATATCGGAACACATTTTGGAATATAAACTGGCTGTTTCTTTTCCGATCTTGCTGTACAGTTACAATTGTGGCTTTTATTGCCATCGATTTTGTGTAAGATCATTGTACCCTTCTTGCCATTTGTAATGGATTCAGGGTATAACTGAAATACGTTCTATGAGGTTATAAAAATATGTGTCCCTTTGTGCATATTGTAATAAGCTGGGCCATAATTCTAAAAATGTAACTTCATATGCTCTTTATTTTTTTATACTTTATGCTTTTGCTGCCTAATTGCTGCTGTCAGACGTTAAATGCCAACCCGTCCACAAATTATTTATTCATGTGCTTACTTTAAAACAGACACACACACAACACACACACACACACACACACACACACTTATGCACATGTATCCTTTGCCAAAACAAACAGAGCTGCTCTCAAAATGCGCTCCAAAAGTAGGTAACAAAATTGATCGTCTTTTTTTATGTTCTGCTCATAATTTGCGGCTCATCTTGGGGCGGGTAATCATACCCTTTAAAAACCCATTAAAAATGGGTATAAAGGGTATATTGGTTCTGTGCAAATCTATGCAGCTGGCCGAAGGAAGCATCTCCGACCCCATAAGGCAAACAAATTCTTGATCAGAATCTATAGTCTCAGAGTGTATAATAGCTTCGGATTTAAAATTGGACACTAAAGTTCTCGTATACCCTGCATAGGTCAAGTTTATTTCATTTGTCAAATAGCATTTCATTTTATTCCGATAGCAATTAGGAGGCAGCGACTTCTAATTAATATATAATTTAATTTAATTTTAATTTAGAATATATTTAACAGATAGATTTAAGGAAAATCGTAGTCGAGCTCAGTCAACAACAAGAATTTTAACTTGTTTTCATTTTGGGTTTTAAATGGGGCCTCCGAATGTAGGCAGCACTTATTTGCGCTGACAGTCCTCGTCGAGGACTAGGAGTCGTGGTTTTTTATCTGGGCCAGAAGCCTTTTGACCAAATTACGACCGTTGGCATCATTTGCATTTGCATACCTATCTCTGTCCTGTTTCTTGTTTTCTGTTTCTGTTTCTGTTTCTTTTTCTTATTTTATTTTTTGTTTCCGTTTTTTAATTTCATTTCCATCCGGTCGCGTGCAGCATTCAACCTTTTATCTTGATGATTAAGTGGTTTAGTGGTGCGGTGGCTGGCGTGGCTAGCGAGGCTGCTGGGCAGCTGCACCACCATCCACCATCCACCATCGCAACGAAACACAACCACACAACACCACTTAAGCCGTTGTTGACGTTATCGCTATTCTTGTTTCAATTTGTCTTTTGTTTATCTGAGGAGGCAACTTGGTGGATGCTCAAATATCAAAAGACAAAAAAAAAGCAAAAAAAAAAGAAGTCACAACAAAAGCCAACAATTTGTTGCGATCCTCTGAGGCGAACATTTTTATTAAAGTCCTTAGTCGATAAGCCACAAAAAAACATTATATCTTGTAAGTATAATATACACACACAAATACATACATACATATATGCATATATGTATATGTATTTAATGTATATATGAACACATATATTTGAAGCCATTCAAATGCTATGAAAACATTTTTAGCGCACACTGTGCGAAATAAATTTGAAGAAAATGGTTTTCAGCTACAAAAATTTTACATCTGTTTTTGAAAGTGTACTGGACATTTATTTGAAATATATTTTTGCTGCTATATTTAGTTAATTTACCATATAAAAAATATGCACACTTGACTTCTGCTTGTCTTCTATTTTTTTGGCGGAATCGTCAAAATATGTGAATTTTTAGAAAATAATTTTCACACGTTTCTAAAATACTTTTAAAAATCTGCTCTGGAACTGACTGAATGTAAAATTTTAATTTCCTAATATTTTGCTCCAACTAATTTTCTCTCAGTGTATGCTGGCGTTGTGCTGCTACTGCTGCTGCTGCTCCTGCTACTGTTCAATCCGGGCACGCCCACGATCCAATCCAACTACAATCATGCCAAGGCGTCACACCTCCCATCCCCCCTCATTCCAACTTGCCGCCCTTAATCTAAGCCACAAAAATCCATGGCCCAAAATGTTGTTGTCGTGTCCTAAATATAACTTGCCAAACAAGCACAGTACACCGAGGAGGAACGAGAAAGGAGGAAGGAGGAGGGTGTGGGGTGTGGGCTTGAGCTGACTAAAACGGATTTGCGAGCGCTAAGAAGGGCAGAGCACAAAATTATGGCTGGATGGATGGGATGGTTGGATGCACTAGCACTAGCTCCGAACTGTTGATGTCTCGCACTCAGTTTGATTTTATTGAATCCAATTAACGCCTTCAAAGTGACAGTTCAAATTTACACAAATTGAACTCTAATGGGGTGGCTGAGAGTACACACAAAGGAGCAGAAGCACCAGCACCAGCAGTTGGAGTTGGAGTTGGAGCATTCACCAAAGAATCCCCTCCCCGCCTGCGGACAGAGTCTGTAATTTTGGCTGAGTCATCAGGCGGCAGAGTTTGATGCTGGAAAAATTCAATAAATACAACAAAATTGATGCGTCTTCAGCAAAGACTCCTCCTCGATGTCGGCAGGCACTCCCCATCTCAGTCTCAATCCCCATCCCCAACCAATGGAAATTGAATGTTTGCATATTCGAAGTCAACCGTGGAATGCGCTACAACAACAAAAACAACAACAACAACAACAACAGCTACCAAATTAATGTCAGCCACAAGCTAAAAGAAGGAATCAAGTGGAAAAAAAAAATATGAATATTTTTCGCATTCAGCTTTGAGATGAGAGATGAGCGCGTTTTGGGTTCACACAGTCTGTGCTACTTGAATACAGAGAAAAACCGGGAAGAATGCATATTATAAGAATATAAATAATAATGTAAGAATACAGAAATAATAGCGACGAATTATTTTGAATAAATCAATAAGTTAAACAGGTGTTTATGTGGCTCCAGGTCAAGTATTCTTAAATAAAGTGTTGTCTTTTATCTTGCCATCTATTTCGAGTCCCATTCAATTGAATTAAAAAACTTTTATTATTATGTTATTTTTCACGTTTTATCATCCGATATATTTTGAATACAATTGAAATTCATCTTCAGAGCTGTACAAAAATTGCACAACAAATTATGTATTTTGAGATTTAAAAAATGTAAAAAAGTACTTTAAGAGTTACAAACCATCAATATTAACTATCTGAAATTTGTATATAAATATTGCAGATAAAAAACAAATATACATAAATAATAATAGTTATTTGAGCTCAGGCCATGTATTAAAATAGCATTGGCTCTTTTTGCTCAAGTAAATCATCGCCAGACGCAGAGATTGGTTGGGTTTAACTTGGCAAGGATGTTAAAGTAGTGAAATACTAAGATTTGTTTCCATGGCAAAGGCATGTCTTTTATATACATATGTTGTAAATACATATATGTATATGTATATATATGTGTATATATCTCGCTTGAGAGTGTTGGTAAGTGCTAAATGAAAAGTCAATCAGCTGTCAATGCGGCTAATGGTGCGAGTATTTATCGGAGAGGAGCTCGTGACCACGTCATGTTTTTGGGGCATCAGTTGTTGTCAGATGTTTGTGTCTGTCTTAGCGTAGAATGACTGTTGCATATTTGTTAGCAAGAGCAGCTCACAGTCCTTATTTAAAAGTTGATCAATATTTGCACGTGACATTTTACAAAAAAAAAACAAAAAAAAAAACAAAAAACCAAGGGAGACACTGTCCACAAAATACTTGATTACATTTCGTACAGAATTAACGTAAAACTTTTGATATAATCCCAAAAACGTGCTTAAGCTCTTTACGCATTTTGCATTTTGGATATAAAGTTTTGCGGGTACTTCAAGTCCCATAATCTAAATTGATTGCTTTTTCAAATAGGTATTTTTCCGTCGTATTTAAATTCTTTTAAATTAAATGTGGAGGCGAACCCAACTTGATGGCTCTTTAAAATATAAAATAATTATATTTATATATATATATATATATATATATGTACATATATATGTGCTTAGTTGGAAAATGTTGTAAAATGTTCAAAATGTACCGTTGTCTAATTATGTGATGCGCTAAAGTTCATCAATTTGCTTTTCTGGCATATTTCCAAACAATTTTGCTCACACAGTTACACAACTTTTAAACGGTTTTCGAACAACACACATATATTATATATATATATATATATATATATATATATATATGCAGGATATACTGAGAAAATATTTGTAGCCGCATGCTGTGAACTATCTTGCAAAATGACAAGCTGCTGAATTTAAGAAAATATTTCAACACATGCCTTCAAGTCGAACAAATTTATTGCAGCAAATTTACGCTACATTTTTCGTTGTTTTATGTATGTTGTTGTATGCATGTATGTATTTATGTATTTATGTATGTATATGTATATGTATATGTATATATGTATATACATATTTTATTACAACGTTGTATTCGCCGTTGTCGTTGTTGCTGTGGAAATGGGCAAGTTTGGTAGCGTTCTCGGAAAGTATTTTTATGTCGGGAGGCCCTCCCCCTCACCCTCACCCAACCCCTCAATGTGCTTGCCAGGGACAACTGTAGTACACTCTCTCAGTCAGTTTCACGAGGGCGTGTAGGGCAGGGCCCCGCCCACAATTTCCAACCACAGCCGGAGGCCATTGAAAGCGCTGACATTGACATTGTCGCTTGTCGATACTGATATAGCGAAGATAAGCAGCATGATAAGGATAAGAGATATTAGCGACGAAACCGACGACGACGTCGACGTCGACGATGACGATGACGACTATCGGATTTGCCCTAATAAGGACAACTGAGTCAGCAGACGGGAACTAAAAACCGCATTTAGCAGGAGACAACAGCTAGCGGCATTTACAGCATTCACATTTGTGAACATCCTGCGAGTTTGTCTCCAAATTAAGCTACTGATGCCACTGATGCTGCCTAAAACAATCAACGGTTTGAGTCGCGTTAATAGTCGCCCAATCTCTGCAGTTAATGCGGCTTAAACTTGCCTAATTGCTGCATTAGGCCCAAGGGTGGTAGGGTTCTTACTTTTTATTTCTGCCACTACCACACCCCATTCCCACAAAAGTCAAGCGTATTTTGCAGTGGTACAAGTAAAGTGTACATGCTTAAGACGAGAGTGCTTGACTTGAGGTTACCCTGTAGCCTAGAGTCTCTAGGCTACGAAAACCCATTAGACAATAGTAAAGCAAAAAGGGCAAATTCATTTACTACAGCTGTGACTACTACAAATGAACTTTAGTCGTGTATATCGCCGAGCTATCCCTTAATCCCTAATAGAAGCTGCAGTTGAGAAGAGGAGCACCGATATCGATGCTCAAAATATTCCTACATTGACAATAACTTTGTTATACTCCTGTTAGGCATTTAATGATCGAAGGGTATTTTAAAAAAGAAATAAAAAAATAAGCAGGAGCACCCTTACTGGCGAATCGGTTGGGGGTACGAGCGGTTCACTCGGCAATCGGAGCTATTGCAGATAATGAGCTAATGGACGGCATCATGCAAATTAGACCCTAATTGGACCTGGCACGCGACTTCCTCCTCTCCCCATCTGCCCTGACTGCCCTGTCTGTCTTGGCTTACTTGCTAACTGGCTAACTAGCTGACTGGCTGACTGAGCTGAGTTGATTTGATTATTGACAGGCATGGTTGGCGATGTGGCACCTATTCCCACTGCCCGACATTAATCTGGCGAGCGTGCTAATCGACTAAGCGCCAGCCGAATACAAATTATGTATTTGACCAAATATTTAAATGCTCATTGACTTTGGCCCAAGTCACGATTATGATTAACTGACACCAGCAAATTATTAGCGAAGGGCTTAAGAAATGAATGCCCATCCCAAGTACATCAAATTCTGGAGTGGAAATGTAGGTGAAGCTGGAAAGGCCAACAAATTACTTCTATCAGCAATGGGGGGTTAACAGCGTAGGAATATTTGGAAGCCCGAACCCAAGCAATATTCTAGTCCATAAGTTAGAGCCGGGTTTCAAAGCGTTGAAACTAACTGAACTAAAAGTAGATTCCGTAGAAAGTATCCTCATTCTTATTACATCTTAAATATGGGAAAGAAAGAGAGAGAGAGAAAGGGGGAAAGGCTGGTTTCATTAGACTCACCCGTTGGATAGACAATGATGGTGGTAGCGCGATTCTTGTTGCCGGCAGCAATGAAGGTGGCCATCGTCTGTGCTGGAAAGGTGGTGGCTGGTCCGCTGCTCGCGGTTGGCAGATGGGTAATGGCGCTGCTCAACACTGTGCTGGCAGCAGTTGTTGAGGACTGGATGAAACCGCTCAGATTAGATGAGGACGCGGACAGCGATGGGGACGAGGATGTGGCGCTAAATGCATTGTACACATCCTGAATTGCATTGCTATCGCTGTTGTTGATGCTGGTGGTTAGGATGCTATTGCTATTGCTGCTGATGGAGCTGCTGCTGCTGTTGTTTGCAATGGATGGCATTTGCCTAATGCGCTGCCCACTGGTGACGTCAGCGGCAAGACCACCATGCAGCAGCAGTGTGGGCAACGTGGCATGCTGGGCGGCAATCGTGGCCAGTGTGCGGTTGAGCAGCGTTTTCATATTGCCGGTGGTTGCCTGCAACAGCTTGGACGTGAGATTTGTAGCCGTCCTGGGATTTGGCCTGTCCATTTGAATGGTCGACGTGGCTGCAGCTGCTTCTGCTGTTGCTGCTGTTGTTGTTGTTGTTGCTGTTGTTGTTGGCCCGTTGGCCAGATTATTAATGATTGTTGCTGTTCTTGCGGTCATATTGTTTAATAATTTCGCAGCATAATCGTAAATTTCAATGAGCATTTGGTGGCACCACCAATTCCCTCCTTCAATTCCAGCGTTTTCAGCTGTCTGCAAGAGAAATGAGCAGACATTTCGGTGGTATTGGCTAGCTGGCTGTTAATTGCTTTGGTGAATCATTTGGTTGAGTTGGCTGGTTTCTGGGATTTTCGAAAATATTTCACTTGAATATTCAGTGTGCAGTGTTGTTAAGCGCCTAATGAAGCTCCATGAAGCGACATCGCTTAATTCCACTCCTCCCTCGCCCACTGTTGACAGACAATCTAATATGTGTGCGAATGAGTGTGTGTGTGTGTGTGTGTTATATACATATATATATTATATGAAAATCGCTTTTTCTTGTTCTAATTCACGTGTCTAAACTAAGCCGACGCTTCATTTAATAAAATTTAAGTGTTGTTGAATAATGTTTGCATTTGACAATTTAAGTGGAGGCTCACAATTTCTGTATAGAATTAAGATTCCGTTTTACTTTTTGTCAGCTGCCTTGAATTTTAAATGGAGAGAGGAGAAGTAGAGAGTGAATGTAGTAGGTGCTCGCATCAAGCTAATTTAGCCATTAACAATGCATTTTACAACACTTAAATAATGATATTTATGGCAGACCTTTAAATTGAAATCTTGGAATCCATAAAAATAGCTACCCAAGTGTTTGGATACTCACTTTATAATACTAAATGTGATACGTATGCAAAGCACATACACACACACACACACACACATACACACACACACACATTGTTGTTATATTGTAAACAGAAAATCCATTGAAAATTACATTAGACTCTGAAGTTTCGCTCAATTGCTGAATTTGGATTGCAAACTGAAACTGCTTTTGGTATTTGGCAAACACATTGTGCAGCACAATCAAGCCGGAACACTAAAGTTCCTTGCCCCTTGAGCACCTCTTTAGACCCCATCCAGTCGAGTGGGGCCAATCAAGCGAGCAATCGAAAGTGGTCCCTTTCCCCTCCTTCCTCCTTCCTCCTCCCACCTACCTACCCCCTGCCCTCTGCCCGATGCCACGATCAACGTCAAGAGACACTAGATGCTGATGTTGACGCTAAAACTGAAGGACACTCCGGCGACAAAGCGACCATAAAAATATGTTAACTAGTATTGTGGCTATCGGCTATCCCAAAAACTAGCAGCAACTAGCTTCATTACCAGTAAAACGAATTCAATTCAATCGAATTGTAACGAAACGAACCAAAACGAAACCAAAGGAAATGAAACGAAACAATACGAATTGAATCGAGTCCTCTCGAATCGAAACGAAAGGAAAATAAAGGAAAGGAAAGGAAAGGAAAGGAATCAAATTGAAATGGAAATCCAAACAATATAAGAAAAGCCCCGTCCAACAATACACTTCCATTTATAGTCATACACACACACACGCATACACACACGCACACACTCGCCATGTTACAGACACCACGGGGCACACACAATTAAATGGCCGGGCACGAAACATGGCTCTCTAATGGAGCGCTGCTTCCTTCAATATGGACAAGCACGGCTCGCAGCCGAATCAGCTCAGTAAATGAATGATTCGGGAAATGAGCAGATTTTGGGCATGGGTCTGGGTACGGTTACGGGTACGGGTACGGGTACGGGTACGGGTACGGATAAGAGTACGAGTACAGTTCGCAAACTGAATTCTAATTTGTAACATTACAAACTAATGAGTTATGCGAATTATGCGTTTCAATTACGAATATCTATCTATATTCAAGGATTGAATTGATTTTGCGGTCTGCTCAATTTTTTTTTTTTTCTTAATTTGGAATCGAGATTCTCAGTTTTAATATTAAATTGCAATGCAAAACATTGCGTTAATTGAACAAACAAAAAAATGCATGCAAGCATTCCACAGCGAAATGTGTTGAGATCATCGGATCGGACAGCAATATATATGTACTTATTGTTCAGGAACAGCACAAAGTCTGTAAAAGTGCGCATTTCTGAATTCAATTGTATCGAATTCCATTCATTATGCAACAGCCTCCAAATTTGTTTCTCATTCTCTGCGCGCTCGTCTGATGTAATTAAAATGTTGAATTTTGAGACTGGCAGAAGGACAGGTTATTCATCCAAATGGAATTTAATTAAAATTTAATTAAATTTATAGTTAAGAATAATTTCTGGCACTCTTGCTGCAATCGAAACTAATTAAATAAATATTTACAGGTATTTGTTGAGATACTTGTCATGGTTGTTAAGTAATTCCATGTGAATTCCAAATTTAGTTTATTTTTTTTTTAATTTGTGGAATTATAATTTTTTTTTTAAATCGAGATACGATCATATTTAGTTTATATTTGTTTTTATGATGGTCTCATTAAGTTTAGATTGACAGTGGTTAGTTAATAACTATAAATTAGTCAATAACTTGAAATTACCATTGACAAATACTTAAATATTCATAAATAATAACTATAACTATTTTGATTTGTGGTTGCAATATTTTTGGCTTGCTCTTTATTCTACCAGCCAAATTGGGAGGTGACTACATTAATATATAAAAATACATACATATGTACAAACACAAGTACATACATACATATATTCTAATGTGGAATCAAGTCATAAATGTCAACCAAACTATTTTATTTTGTCTTTTTTTCAAAGTTCTAAGGACATAAATCGTACTGTAAGCCAAAAAAGTTGCTTTAAAAAACCGTTACATTTTTTGAAGCTTAGCGTTGGGTGGGAAGAGGTGGTGAATGGCGTGGGTGGTGGGTGGGCGGTGGGGGGCGGTGGTGGTATTTATTGTACGAACCGTCCTGTGGCCGCTATTCAGCTGCTAATTTGTGTCGCTGTTGCTCTGCTCTGCCTCTGCCTCCGTCTCTGCTCTCAATGTGTCATTTTCACATGTGCCACATAATAAAGCACCGTTTTTTTTTTTTTTTTGTTGTTGTTGTATGGCAATTTCAAATGAACAACAAAAAGAACAAACACACACAATGGCACTCAAAAAAATGTTGCATATGCTGTTGCCTGAGAGCGTCTGGTTGCATTCGCTTGAAACGCTTGCTGTGGCCAATGGTATGTTTAACGGTTGTCACGTTTTACGTCTTTGGCCGCACGCTCAACAAACGTTCGTTACGTTACGCTACGTTACGTTTCGCTGCTGGACTTTGGCAACTGCCGCGTCGCGTTCGCCGTCGCTTTGTGGGCCGCCGCTGCGCTGCCAGCGGCCTTTTATAGCCAGCGCCCTGCTTAAGGGAAATTCTCGTTTGCCATTTCCCAACAGCAAAGAGTCGAATTTCCCTCTGAACACTGGAAAACGGCACGAGTTGTACATTTGTGGTACGTTTGCTCTTTGCCCTGGAATTCTGAATTTACTTCATGCATATCACTTTTGGTGGCATTGTCTCATTTCAAGCATAACTTAGCAACATTTGGGGCAACGTACATAAATTTAAGTATTCTTGTCCCGATCTGTCTTACGTGTTACGTCATTGTCATTATTTATTTAATATTTACAATTACATATGCAAATTACAGTGGCTCAAAGCTTATTTCGACCACTGTCAAGCCAATAATTTAAAGTGTTATAAAGTTTAAGCTAGGAAAAAATGCAAAATGTTTAAATGCCAATTTATTTCATGTTATATCACGTTTGAATACAATAATATGATATCCCTTAGCCTTAACAACTTCCGTTAACCTATGATTCATAGAAGATAACAGCTTCCGGGTATTTTCCGATCTTGCTCCGCTGTGTACCAGAACTCCAAATCCTTGCTTCTTCTGTGGGACTCGGGCATTCAAGTCATGGTTGCGCAGAACCCGGTGCACAGTTTCCACACTGCACTTTTTCCTCATTTCATCCTGCACCTGTTGTTATTTTCCTGATGATCCTCCGCTCTTCCTTTTCGGTGAAAATCTTGGTTGGTGCCTTTCTGCCATTGTTCTCTATCCGATTTTTGGCAATGTGAATGTTCAATGTCCAATGGTAGTATGCCCATAGTTCTTGTTGGCTGGTTGCACCGGAGATGCAGGATATAACTAAACTGACTTCGAAGGATTGGTCTATTTATTTTATGCCATCTCTTTCTCACACATGTATTTGCATACAGCAAATGCATATGAGAATATATTATTGACTACAACTTGGTTGTTTCTTATCCGATCTTGATGAAATTTGGGCAGTTGATCAGTAAGACGCAAATGCATATTATGAATTAATTGTGCCATTTATTGCTGTCGGAAATGGAGCAATATTCCAGAAACGGAAGCAGTTAGCTATAAAATAAAGCAAACTGGATCTGCCAGGTATACGAGAACCCATTTTCCTAATCTGCAGACTATAGATCTTATTGTCTCTGAGATCCATGTGTTCATACAGACGGACTGTACTATATGTCGACTCGGCTGTTCACCCTGATCAAGAATACATATAATTAATGGGGTCGGAGATGTTACATATATTTGCAAAAAACCATTATACCCTTTTTACCCATTTTAAATGTGTTCAGGGTATAACAACAAACGCCAACCACTTTTGGGCTACCGATGATTGCATTCTTTTGAAGACTTGGTGCAATTTTAACTGAATAAATAAATAAATAAGATTTTTCGCCTAAGCATGAGCATTGAGATACTTGTCATTATTGTTTTGTAGCTTCATATTAGTTAGGAATTCAGTTAATACACACAACTCGAAGAGCAAACATCATTAAATTTATATAAATTTTTGTAGTTAAAAAAATTTCTTGTTTATATTGGACATATTTAAATATATATACATATATATATAAAGACAGTGGTTCTGGTGAGTATTGAATATATCAAAGCAAACCAAAAGACGAGCATATATTGAGTTTGGTTTTTGCCTGCTTAATTAGGGTTGATTAGCTTCTGTACAATTTTTTTCTGTTTTTGTTCTCATCCTGAAAAATTATGAAATTGTTTGTGCAAAAGTATGCAAAAGGCAGAAGGAAGCTCTTCTGAGTCCTTAAGTTATATATATTCTGGTTAAGAATCAATAGCCGTCTGTCCTGAACACGCGGATCTGAGAGACTATAAGAGCTAGATAAATTTCAATTATTTCATGTTATCGATAACTACACTTGCATGACTGCTTACAGTTGAGTGTGAAAGACTTTTAAAGGGGAAATGTGAAAAAACACAACAATAAATAAGTAAACAGCTGTGTACAGGGTATCCCTAAGTCGAGCTCGACTCGACTACAGCACTTCTGCTTCATTTTGCTACCGCTAGTGGCTAGCTGAGTGTGTCTCTGTGTTGCACAAATTGAGAATTGGATTTATGTTATGAATGCAATCAATTAGAATGTTTAAATACAAACCCCACAACAGCAAATGCCGAATGCAAATTCATATGCAACAACTTTTGTGGTACAAATAACAGAAGAAATTCTTAGCTCCATTTAGTTGCTGTTGAACGCACTCAAAGCAATAATGTGGGTGCTCAGCCAGTAGAAGTTGTCTTCAATAGCATGTAAAGTGAGGAGGGGCAGGTGGTAGCTGGGGATGCTGATGGCGGTAAGAATATCTCAAAGGCAATTGAATATTGAATTGTTTGTGCGTGTGTGTGTGTGTGTGCGTGTGTGTGTGAGTGTGTGTGTGTGCATACTAGCCAAATTAAATATTTGCATGGATTTGTGCAATTTGTTTATCTAACGATTGCAGTGACAGAGACACTCACTTGTTGTGCTCAAAATGTTCTTTTGAATTTAACAAAACAAAGAACTCTGTTTATTTTTATCGGGTACGGAATTTATTTAATGGGCATATTCCATTCGCAGTTCTTGCAAGAAAACAAAATTTAAAAATAATTCCAAACAGCATCAGTTTCATACAACGATTTTGGATCTTGTTCATTTTTACATTTGGCATTTGGGAGATACACAGGAGAGGTCGGGTAAGTGATTAGCTCAATTTAAGTGTTATCATTGACTTGCCTCTTTTTTTTGGTTTCCAGAACAAATATTGTCGAATCCTAGTGCATAGTGAGTAAATACCCATAAATAGTGGTAAGCAAGCAGACTCTTAAAAAAAACCCACACCATTTCTAATCTCTCTTTTTTATTAGCACAAAAATTCTGAATCTTTTTGTGGAATACTTGTTAATTTCTTGCTTTATCCAGTTCAACAAATATGAACAACGCAGGGCAAAGGGCTGTTAATGTTGTTGTCACGCGCAACACAAAGACTCAGTATTCAAAAGACAACATCCTCAACTGGATCAATTGCACCTTGGGCAGCGACATTCAGCACATTAATGATTTGTGCACTGGGGCTGCCTATTGCAACTTAATGGACATATTGTTTCCAAATGTGATTCGGATGAGAAGGGTGAAGTTCATGTGCAATCAGCAAACGGAGTTCATCGCGAACTTTAGGCTGTTGCAGCAAAGTTTTAACATGTTGCAAGTCGACGTGAAGCTTGAAATACTGGAGCTGATCGAGGAACCCTATCAGGATAGCTATGAATTTGCCAATTGGTTCAAAATATTTTACGAACGCAATTTCAAATCGCTTCGCAAGGATTACTGTGCGAAGCAAGCGCGTGGTTATCAAGAAATTGGAATTGGCTATCCCAAAATGAATCGCCCTGTGCCGAAAAGGCAAAAGGATGAGCGGAAATGTGCAACTTCATCGACACAAAGTCCGACTTCGTCAATCGGTGTCGAGAAGAAGCCGAAAGTCAGAATGTCAGAATCGCAAGTGAAAAAGAATGCGCACAAGATAATAAAAACAATTGGATCAATGTTCTGCTGCTTACGACAAAACGACGATTAATCCAAAATAAATAACTAGAAGCCGTTAATAAATAAAATAATTAGAAGCCTCTTTCTCTGTTGTGGAATTTATTGCTATCGGAAATCGATATGTATCGATAATTCAGAAACTGAGGCAGTTATCGGTAAAATAAAGCAAATTTGATCTGCGCCTGGTACACGAGAACTTATATTCCAAATTTGAAGTTCCTAGCTCCTTTAGTTAGCTTTAGCTATATCGACTCGGCTGTTGATCCTGAATATATATACTTTATGGGGTCGGAGATGCTTCCTTCTGCCTGTTACATACATTTGCACAAAACCATTATACCATTATACCAGTTTTAATGGGTTAAGGGTATAATGAGATCAGTTCGAACTTGAAACGTTTTTTGAGACGTGACTGTAACAGCGAGCCGCATGTAACAAACAGCTGATCGATAATGATGCGTTGGCAGGAGCATTTACGCGCCGACTCAAAAAGGCAACTCTAACTTCAGAGCAACTGTGCGTAGTGACGCCCACGCTAATTGGGCAATTGTATACGCGCGCAACCCAAAAATTCTTATTGAGAATAATTTGGCGTCATATACATCTCAAAACTCGTTTTGTTAAAATTTAATTAAATAAACAAACAAAGAGAATAGTGAAAAGTGCGCTCACACCAATATTGTGCATCTTCCCAACACGTGGCGGCTGCCATAACCAAATAGTGACAGGACGGTTACACAAAGCAATCAAATTGTGATCGCTTACAGTGAACCGTGAACCCTGTACTTGAAGCTGCGAAGTTTGCCTGTTCGATCTCGTCCAGAGTATTGCAGCCGTTAACGATTACTCTGTTGTTAACCTGTTGGTTGTGCAATACAGGAGGAATCATTTTTGAAACCCCTTACGCCGCACGTTGAGCTACAGCCTCTTCAAAGGTGGATCAGCCCCGAAGTACCGATCAAGACAGCGGAATGTACTAAATGTAAATGCAATTTATTTAATTTTATACAGAGTGAACTAAATTTGGTATGGTATGTATATGTAATATCTGCTGTTATATTGTGAATCCGTCTTCAGGTCTGTCGACTACGATGGACGGCATAACCGCACGCAGAAATTGTAAGTTAAAATAACAAAATCAAACCAAGAATGACCATATAACAGCTGTATTATACCATGAAAAATTTAAATACCTGCATAATTTAGTTAACTCAATTAAAATAGCTAGGGCACATGCCATTTCATGCATTATAGTTTTGTTCCACTAAACGCCCTTATGTTTGAGATTTAAAATTAAGTATATAGTACTTAGTTGCACACTCTTCTCATTAAATTTAAAAGAGAGTTAAATTTGTAGTATTGAGTTACCCAATATGAAATTTAAAAAAAAATAGTAATTAAGTAAAAATCTTAAAAATTAATAATTAATCTCAAACGATTATTATCGAGAAGATCTTTATCAATGTAAATAAATAGTTATGAATTAAAATATCTAAGTGGGCTGCTGATATAAATATGGTTTTGCATCATTAATAGGGTAAAGGCATTGAATATCAGTCTTTACAGGTTGGGCGAGAAAAGAAAGAACACCACAATCTTGGTTCTTGGACCTAAATATATCACTAGTGGATTCCGTGAGCCATTCCGTGTAGTTGTTTTATTCCGTTCCTTTAGCACTCTGTCTACAAATTTTTAGTTATGTGACACGGCAGCTTACTAGGTTGCAAAGCACTCACGCCACTCTCCCTGATCACAGTCGACCCCGTAGGCAGAGTATGCCTCCAGTTTGCTGCACACTAGAACGTGTTCGTTACAGATGGCTTCAGCAACCAGGATCTCATTTCTATCAGCAGCCCCAAGCATTTTCTGTATACGTATAAATAGGCGAGCGCATATGTGAGAAAGAGATGACTTGATATTCGACGCGAGCGTTAATATGTTTGTGTGTATTCTGCATAGCCCCGTTACAAACGATTGCTTAGGCCGATGATAGCAATCTTTTGAAGACTTGGTGCAATCGAAACTGAATAAATAAATAAATCAGATTTTTCGCCTAAACATGAGCATTGAGATACTTGTCATTATTGTTTTGTAGCTTCATATTAGTTAGGAATTCAGTTAATACACACAACTCGAAGAGCAAACATCATTAAATTTATATAAATTTTTGTAGTTAAAAAATTTCTTGTTTATATTGGACATATTTAAATATATATACATATATATATAAAGACAGTGGTTCTGGTGAGTATTGAATATATCAAAGCAAACCAAAAGACGAGCATATATTGAGTTTGGTTTTTGCCTGCTTAATTAGGGTTGATTAGCTTCTGTACAACTTTTTTCTGTTTTTGTTCTCATCCTGAAAAATTATGAAATTGTTTGTGCAAAAGTATGCAAAAGGCAGAAGGAAGCTTTTCTGAGTCCTTAAGTTATATATATTCTGGTTAAGAATCAATAGCCGTCTGTCCTGAACACGCGGATCTGAGAGACTATAAGAGCTAGATAAATTTCAATTATTTCATGTTATCGATAACTACACTTGCATGACTGCTTACAGTTGAGTCTGAAAGACTTTTTAAGGGGAAATGTGAAAAACACAACAATAAATAAGTAAGCAGCTGTGTACAGGGTATCCCTAAGTCGAGCTCGACTCGACTACAGCACTTGTGCCTTATTTTGCTACCGCTAGTGGCTAGCTGAGTGTGTCTCTGTGTTGCACAAATTGAGAATTGGATTTATGTTATGAATGCAATCAATTAGAATGTTTAAATACAAACCCCACAACAGCAAATGCCGAATGCAAATTCATATGCAACAACTTTTGTGGTACAAATAACAGAAGAAATTCTTAGCTCCATTTAGTTGCTGTTGAACGCACTCAAAGCAATAATGTGGGTGCTCAGCCAGTAGAAGTTGTCTTCAATAGCATGTAAAGTGAGGAGGGGCAGGTGGTAGCTGGGGATGCTGATGGCGGTAAGAATATCTCAAAGGCAATTGAATATTGAATTGTTTGTGCGTGTGTGTGTGTGTGCGTGTATGTGTGAGTGTGTGTGTGTGCATACTAGCCAAATTAAATATTTGCATGGATTTGTGCAATTTGTTTATCTAACGATTGCAGTGACAGAGACACTCACTTGTTGTGCTCAAAATGTTCTTTTGAATTTAACAAAACAAAGAACTCTGTTTATTTTTATCGGGTACGGAATTTATTTAATGGGCATATTCCATTCGCAGTTCTTGCAAGAAAACAAAATTTAAAAATAATTCCAAACAGCATCAGTTTCATACAACGATTTTGGATCTTGTTCATTTTTACATTTGGCATTTGGGAGATACACAGGAGAGGTCGGGTAAGTGATTAGCTCAATTTAAGTGTTATCATTGACTTGCCTCTTTTTTTTGGTTTCCAGAACAAATATTGTCGAATCCTAGTGCATAGTGAGTAAATACCCATAAATAGTGGTAAGCAAGCAGACTCGTAAAAAAAAACCCACACCATTTCTAATATCTCTTTTTTAAATCTTATTGTGGAATACTTGTTAATTTCTTGCTTTATCCAGTTCCACAAATATGAGCAACGCAGGGCAAAGGGCTGTTAATGTTGTTGTCACGCGCAACACAAAGACTCAGTATTCAAAAGACAACATCCTCAACTGGATCAATTGCACCTTGGGCAGCGACATTCAGCACATTAATGATTTGTGCACTGGGGCTGCCTATTGCAACTTAATGGACATATTGTTTCCAAATGTGATTCGGATGAGAAGGGTGAAGTTCATGTGCAATCAGCAAACGGAGTTCATCGCGAACTTTAGGCTGTTGCAGCAAAGTTTTAACATGTTGCAAGTCGACGTGAAGCTTGAAATACTGGAGCTGATCGAGGAACCCTATCAGGATAGCTATGAATTTGCCAATTGGTTCAAAATATTTTACGAACGCAATTTCAAATCGCTTCGCAAGGATTACTGTGCGAAGCAAGCGCGTGGTTATCAAGAAATTGGAATTGGCTATCCCAAAATGAATCGCCCTGTGCCGAAAAGGCAAAAGGATGAGCGGAAATGTGCAACTTCATCGACACAAAGTCCGACTTCGTCAATCGGTGTCGAGAAGAAGCCGAAAGTCAGAATTGTGTCGCAAGTACAAAATAATCCGCTGAAGATAGTGAGATTAATTGGAACAATGCTCTGGCAATACTTTCGACAAAACAGTTACGATCATTAATCCAAAATAAGTTCCTCAAATTAACTGTATTAGCAAAACAAACAACAAAAAAAAAAAAACAAATTATAAAAAGAGTCTCAAACTCCAAGCAAAATTAATATTGTGCGCTGTTTCCTTTTATTTCTATATATATTTGTGTAGGACTGATTATGTTCTGTTTAGTATTAATATTATAGTTATAGGTATATTGGAGTAAAATATGAGTATTCGACTTTATAAATCAACGACTTATTTCCTCGATACACCTACACCGACCATACATTAACCATCAGCACTGTTGTGCGTCTAGATACAATATTCGCTTAAAAATAAGATAAAATAAGTATGAATGCTGTAGTCGATTTAGCCCGACTACGATATACCCTTAACCCAGTTGTTAAATATGTTTTAGTTTAATTGGCAAATTTCCCTTTAAGATGAATTGCACTCAAATGTTCGGCAAGTCCATTTCTTTCAGAGACTATTTACTCACAAGCCCCAACTGACCCGAACTGGCTAGCTACAAACCTGCTCCTCTTACATACATTTGCACAAAACCCTTTTTACCCATTTTTAATGGGTTAAGGGTATAAAAACAAATTGGTTTTATTCGCAAACCATGACTTCGAAAATATTGCAAATAATATATGAAATTATTGCACTTTATGAATTTCGTCGGTTTTTGAATTAGCTAGGTACCGTAATGCCGCAATAGGTTTATGGCATGTACCAAGGTCATGAACCCGGCGAAGTTAATTTGGTTCGCACACACTTTTAGACTCATTTAGTACATGGCCAATGATTAGCAAAGATCACCACCCTGTAATAATATATTTTGTACACTTATAACGTGCCCTACATTTTTTATTATTGCTCTTACCACATTGAGCATGCAGCTACTAACTACATCACTAATGGCGCCAATCAAGCGAGTTTCTCTGTACCGTAAGCGAGAACAACAACCGACGGCGAAATGAACATTGTCAGTGTATTGATTTTAGCGCTTAGCTCTTATACGATCTACAAAGATCTGCATTTCTTGGCTATTATTAGAAGGTTCAACTTATTGGTATCATAGTATAACGGAGTCGGTTACACCCGTTCTCAATTTTATGTTAACTAGTTTTTCAGCCGAAGAAGAATGCTCGCTGCAAATCACTGTTTGGAGCCTTTCAGCAGGCGCTTCGCATAATCGGAAGTGTGGATGTCGCCATATTTCAGGGAGGCTATTTGAAGATTCTGGTCACTGCAGTGGGGGGAGTAGAAGACACTCATTGCCGGGCAGAGCATTGCCGTCCCAGGCATATGAGACAACCAGCAGCATTTCGTCAGTTTGCGATAGACGCGCTGCTCCACATCGTTGCCTGGCGATGGACTAATGACAAAATAAACAATAATAAATACCTCCTCCACTCAGATACCCTTGCAATAAACTTACCCCACAGTCCCTTGTGTTCTAGATACTGCAGATAGAGGGCAAGGGTGCGCTCGTGTATTACCGGATAGACAGATGAGATCTGCTTGCCAATACACTCATGACGCGACTTCGGCTGACTCTGGACCCGGCAGGACTCCACGCCAAACTGCGGGCATATCGAAAGATTAGCACTTGAATTGGCCATCAATGGGCAATCATTATCTGAAATTTGCGCACCTGCAGCGGAAAGTCCGTTGATCTCTGCATGAAGGCAGCCAAATCCACAATGGCATCTGGATCGGGCTGCTTCAACGATTTGCATTGTTCCAGCAGCCGTCGGCAAAATGGGGTAGTTTTTGGCAGTGTATCTTCATCGACTGGCGGCCAAATTGCATCCACTTCAGCTCCAAATGTTGACATGGTGTTTGCTTAACGTGTTTACCGATTGATTTCACAATGATATTAAACAGGAAATTCGGCTGCGTGCGTCATTTTATTACAAAAATACCCAATAAGCCGCTCATTGTTCGAGTATTTCGAATTGGTGCACACTGATGCACCGATGCACAACCAGCTGTTGCAGGTGTGACCAGGTTATATATCTATATATTTATTTGGTATAAAATACATACATACCTTAATGTATAACAGACTGGATGCACGCATAAATCGTACTATAATATGTAAATAAAGTGCAAATGTTAAAAAGGCATTTCTGAATCGATAAATGCTGCGATCTCTAGGGTATTTACCCGCTAATCATAATACCATATACAAGCCATACACATGCACATACACGCATACATGTAATGCTTGAAGGCTTTGCATTATTGCCGGTGCTGGCGAAATACAAATCAAGCAAACTTTGTACAAAATCGTTGTTTAAATAAACTTGTACACAAATAAGTTGGCTAATAAGTGAAATTTGGTTGTTGTTGTTCTAAATTGTTACCCAAAGTTATAATTATTATTATTGTATATTATCATTATTAACATAACAAGAGCAAGCGCTGCATACCAGACTTTTTTTATAACAGTTTCCGGCGATCTCCAACACTATTTCCTTCAAAGCCGAGCAACAAGCAGAGAAAATATGAACATGTACTGCTGATGCGTATATTATTTAAGAAAATCTTCAGACTCAACAAAATGAACGCAGTGTGCGGCACAATGCCCTTTTGGCAGAGTCCAGATGCTGGCCAGCTAAAAAGCCTCAGTTATTTTGCTAAGCAACAATTGGAAATGTGCAAGCAGCTAAAGAAACCAAGCACAAATGGCGACGACGTAAACTTGGACAAGTTTCTGGCGGCTTCCAAGATGTTTCCTATAGAGGTAAGCGTACTGGAACGCAGTGGAATTAGAAACAAATTTATACTCGAATCTCGCTAACAGTTTGGTACGAATAGCTGCCGGGTGAAATCGCAGCCGAAGCACCGCAGGCAAATGATACGGAAGCAAATTGCATCCGCCTATCCGATCATACACGAGCTGACCCTCCTCCTCTTCATCAACTTTCTGGAGCATAAGCAGAAGTATGGTTAGTTGATTGTCCCTTGCATGTGAATAAATATATGAATAATAATTGTGCCTACCTTTCTCATTTGTGGCTGACAGGAACTACCCAAGAGTTGAGTGTATTTGGAAACATTTCGATAGCTGAGTTCGTGCAGCGCTTGCTCAGCAAGCGTTGCGTCTACTTCCTCGGATCAGAAGACTCATACCGTCTGTTAGATGGAAGCAGAGGCTTCGGTGGCTTCGAGCAAATTGGCAGCAACAGTGAGCGTGCTCCACTTCTGCTAAAGAACGTGCTCAGCTATGATGAAATTAAACTGTCGGCTCTTTTATATGTGTCCACGCACTCGGAGTTCATCAACGATGGTTCGCGCAACAATGAGGGAATAGTGGAGCAGCTCAAGTACAAGATTGAGCCTGAAGGTGTCATCATGGGTCTCATTGGTGCCCGTTTTGAGCGTAGAAATGTCATGGAGTGGCAGGATATTATGATAACGCCCGAGCAAAATGTAGCAAATCGAGGCTACGGATCCAGTGGCAATGAAAGCAAGGGACGTGCGGAGGATTACCGTCGCATATGGCGCGACTTCTATAACGAGCCCAAGGATTTTTGCTATGATGACCCCGTCGTCACATCGGATAAGAAGCGCTTCATTAAGCTGAGTGGAAACATGAACTTTGACACGGTGGTCATGGGCAAGCGCTTTGCCATCACCTTCGACACTCTGTTAGTGGAGGCGGAGGCGCGTGCCGTGAAAGCCGGCAAGCCGGCGTACGTCCACGTTGTCGGCATTGGATTGGGCGTGTGGAAGGTGACGTCGCAACAGGAGAAGATATTTTTCGAGTCCTTCGAGCAGCGACTGCGTGCACTCAGCGACCGTTTGACACACATTGGCGTCGTACATTTCTCGTGGTTCCATCTGGACAAATGGGGTGGCATGTACGATGGCGCACGCATAGCAGAGCCCAAGCATCCATTAGGTGGCATTAAGGTGCGCATCTCTGTACGCAATCCTGCCGACAAGCTCGCGGAAAACATGCTGCCCATTGTCACATACGCCTGGGATGGCAACGCACTGCCTGGCAACGAGTTTTGGGACGTAAGTGTTTGCGTTCATATCCCAAAAATTGTATATTATTATTTTGCCCAATTTCAGGGAAGTCTCAACGGCAGTGGCGATCCAGCAGCAGCCTGCTCCACGCTTATCTCCGAACTACAAAATGCACACATCAACAAGGATTACATGTGCGGCAACAATCTGCACATTGCGTCACTCGAACACGGCGTTCTCCATATTGCCGACTATGCTGAGAAAGTGCTCGCTTAGAGGCAATTATCAAAACTGAATTCTCAATGCTCAAAGCAGACACATTTGCAAATTATTATAAATATTTTGCTTTTTTATACGTATATAAGGTCTCTTAACTGTGCCAATTATATAACTATATATATATATATATATCTTTTTATAAATAAAACATTTGAAACTCTCTTGTTAATGTGCTAATGTAATTACAATTTGTGAATATAGCATATTTTATTCCATTATTAATCAATTCAATAATTCCTCTTTTATGATAGTATCCTGGTGTGACATGTTCTTTGAAGTTGGTTGATGTTAAGTAAACAATAATCTTTAGTTTTAAAGGTTGTAAATAAGTGTTACTTAAAGTAAACTCAATGGATATTAAATTGCTGAACTAAAATTTGAAGATGTAAAATTTGTTTTTGTAAAATTGACTTTTATATATTTTGTTAGCGAGACTTCAATTCATCAATTAATCCGTTTCAAGTGGTCTGTTGGTAATCCATGATTTGAGTATCTTACAAATGGTTGGCGAAAGAAAATTGTTGATTTTGGGAATGTGGCCATCGTGCCACTCTATCGATGTACTCCATACTCCTAATCTTTATGTTCCAATCAATAGTCAATATGTTCCGGAAAGTATCCAGTATTAACCCCTATCCAAAAGTTATAATAAAGTAAAATAGGCATTGAAATGAGTCGACGACTGACGCATCTCTTTCTTACATATGAGCCCGCATATTTATATGCATACGGAAAATGCCGGCGGCTGCTGTGAGAATATATTTCTAACTATAGCTTGGTTGTTTCTTATCCGATCTTGTTAAATTTGGACAGTTGATCAGCGAAACGCTAATGCATATTATGTATTAATTGTGCCATTTATTGTTGTCGGAAACGGAGGCAGTTAGCAAACTTGATCTGCGCCAGGTATACGAGAACCTATTTTCCAAATCTGCAGACTATAGATCTTATTGTCTCTGAGATCTGCGTGTTCATACAGACGGACGGACAGGGCTATATCGACTCTGCTGTTGATCCTGATCAAGAATATATATAATTTATGGGGTCGGAGATGCTTCCTGCTGCCTGTTACGTACATTTGCACAAAACCATTATACCCTTTTTACCCATTTTTAATGGGTTAAGGGTATAAAAACAAATTGGTCTTCTTCGCAAACCATGACTTCGAAAATATTGCAAATAATATATGAAATTATTGCACTTTATGAATTTCGTCGGTTTGTGAATTAGCTAGGTACCGTAATGCCACAATAGGCTTATGGCATCTACCAAGGTCATGAACCCGGCGAAGTTAATTTGGTTCGCACACACTTTTAGACTCATTTAGTACATGGCCAATGATTAGCAAAGATCACCACCCTGTAATAATATATTTTGTACACTTATAACGTGCCCTACATTTTTTATTATTGCTCTTACCACATTGAGCATGCAGCTACTAACTACATCACTAATGGCGCCAATCAAGCGAGTTTCTCTGTACCGTAAGCGAGAACAACAACCGACGGCGAAATGCACATTGTCAGTGTATTGATTTTAGCGCTTAGCTCTTATACGCCTGCGATTTGAACACTATTGAATTTAATTGATTTCAAGCAATATTTTAAGCGTTGTTAATTATATAGTTCGCCTAAAAATCGATAATTGCAAATCGATAAGGGCTCCTAAGGACTCTGGAAATGTTAAAGCTATAGTCAGCAAAGTTGGTTGGTAGGTTGCCGATGCCCTTCGAAGATCGGCATATGCCAGGCCCATTACCGCCCCCAAAAACGATAATAACTTGTCTCACGCTATTTAAGATTTACAGTTAACAAAAAATGCACAAAACCCTATTTCTGGCCCCATTATAAAGCCAAACTTCGGGGATAGGAGATACTAGGAACTTGCTTCAAAGATCTGCATTTCTTGGCTGTTATTAGAAGGTTCAACTTATTGGTATCATAGTATTACGGAGTCGGTTACACCCGTTCTCAATTTTATGTTAACTTGTTTTTCAGCCGAAGAAGAATGCTCGCTGCAAATCACTATTTGGAGTCTTTCAGCAGGCGCTTCGCATAATCGGAAATGTGGATGACGCCATATTTTAGGGAGGCTATATGAAGATTCTGGCCACTGCAGTATTCGGTGTTAATATGCGGATTGTGCAGCTCCGTAATCAGCGTGGAGCAGGCTGTCGAGGAGTCTCCGGTTGATTTCAGCATTTTCTGCAAGCAACACAAAACATTTGAGGTGCATAGAGAGTGGGAGTAGGAGTAAAAGACACTTACCATCCAGAACTCATTGCCAGGCAGAGCATTACCGTCCCAGGCATAGGAGACAACCAGCAGCATGTCGTTATTCTCCGGCTGGCAGAGCTTTTGCGCAGGATTCCGTTTCGACAGATGCACGCGGATGCCGCCCTGTGGATGAGCGGAGCAGTTGAGCAGAACGCCATCGTGAAGGCCACCACAACGTGCAAGCATAAACCACGAGAAGTGAACGACGCCAATGTGGGTGAGGCGACTGCTCAACGCACGCAGCCTCTGCTCGAAGGTCTCGAGAAAGATTTGCTCCTGCTGTGGCGCCACTTTCCACACGCCCAGGCCAAAGCCGACGACATGAATGTACGCCGGCTTGCCGGCACTGGCTGCTCGAGCCTCCGCCTCTAGCAGCAGCAGGTCGAAGCTGATAGCATAGCGACGCTTCATGACCAGATTATCGAATACATCCAGCTTGTTGCCCGAGCAGCCAAAACGCTGGCCATCAATGCTAACAGTGCCGTGGAGCTTATCGCGCGTCTCATAAAAGTTACGCCATAAGCGGCGATAGTCTTCGGCGCGAGTATTGGCGGACTCATCTAAGGCCTGGCCATAGCCATTTGCCTTGGTGTTCTGTGTACGCGCAATGACAATGTCCTGGAATTCCATTAGATTGCGGCGGGAGAGGCGCGCTCCTATCAGGCCAATAACCACACCAGCCGGCACAAGGCTTTTGCGATTATGTGTCACACGACCGCAATTGGTGCGCTCGCCCTCATTGATAAACTCCGTGTGCGAGCTGACGGAGAGCAGCGCCGACAGCTTAACATCATCGTAGCTCAGCACATGCTCCAGGCATAACGGCGCCGTCTCCTCGAGCGTACCAATCGGCTCAAAGCCACTCGCTCCACGCTCCCCGCTCAGCAACAAATATTTATCGTTGCGCGCAAAGAAGCTGGCGCAGCGCTTAGTCAGTAGACGCTGCACGAAGTCGCCCAGCGACAGTTTGCGATAGACACGCTGCTCCACATCGTTGCCTGGCGATGGATTAATGACAAAATAAACAATAATAAATACCTCCTCCACCCAGATACCCTTGCAATAAACTTACCCCACAGTCCCTTGTGCTCTAGATACTGCAGATAGAGGGCAAGGGTGCGCTCGTGTATTACCGGATAGACGGATGTGATCTGCTTGCCAATACACTCATGACGCGACTTCGGCTGACTCTGGACCCGGCAGGACTCAACGCCAAACTGCGGGCATATCGAAATATTAGCACTTGAATTGGCCATCAATGGGCAATCATTATCTGAAATTTGCGCACCTGCAGCGGAAAGTCCGTTGATCTCTGCATGAAGGCAGCCAAATCCACAATGGCATCTGGATCGGGCTGCTTCAACGATTTGCATTGTTCCAGCAGCCGTCGGCAAAATGGGGTAGTTTTTGGCAGTGTATCTGCATCGACTGGCGGCCAAATTGCATTCACTTCAGCTCCAAATGTTGACATGGTGTTTGCTTAACGTGTTTACCGATTGATTTCACAATGATATTAAACATGAAATTCGGCTGCGTGCGTCATTTTATTACAAAAATACCCAATAAGCCGCTCATTGTTCGAGTATTTCGAATTGGTGCACACTGATGCACCGATGCACAACCAGCTGTTGCAGGTGTGACCAGGTTATATATCTATATATTTATTTGGTATAAAATACATACATACCTTAATGTATAACAGACTGGATGCACGCATAAATCGTACTATAATATGTAAATAAAGTGGGCAATTGAAATATTGCAAATGTTAAAAAGGCATTTCTGAATCGATAAATGCTGCAATCTCTAGGGTATTTACCCGCTAATCATAATACCGTATACAAGCCATACACATGCACATACACGCATGCATGTAATGCTTAAAGGCTTTGCATTATTGCCGGTGCTGGCGAAATACAAATCAAGCAAACTTTGTACAAAATCGTTGTTTAAATAAACTTGTACACAAATAAGTTGGCTAATAAGTGAAATTTGGTTGTTGTTGTTCTAAATTGTTACCCAAAGTTATAATTATTATTATTGTATATTATCATTATTAACATAACAAGAGCAAGCGCTGCATACCAGACTTTTTCTTTGTGACAGTTTCCGGCGTTTTCCAACACTATTTCTTTCAAATCCGAGCAACATGTAGAGAAAAAATGAACATTAAGAAAATCTTAAGAAAATCTTCAGACTCAACAAAATGAACGCAGTGTGCGGCACAATGCCCTTTTGGCCAAGTCCAGGTGCTGGCCAGCTGAAAAGCCTCAGTTATTTTGCTAAGCAACAATTGGAAATGTGCAAGCAGCTAAAGAAACCAAGCACAAATGGCGAAGACGTAAACTTGGACAAGTTTCTGGCGGCTTCCAAGAAGTTTCCTATAAAGGTAAGCGTACTGGAACGCAGTGGAATTAGAAACAAATGTATACTCGAATCTCGCTAACAGTTTGGTACGAATAGCTGCCGGGTGAAATCGCAGCCGAAGCACCGCAGGCAAATGATACGGAAGCAAATTGCATCCGCCTATCCGATCATACACGAGCTGACCCTCCTCCTCTTCATCAACTTTCTGGAACATAAGCAGAAGTATGGTTAGTTGATTGTCCCTTGCATGTGAATAAATATATGAATAATAATTGTGCCTACCTTTCTCATTTGTGGCTGATAGGAACTACCCAAGAGTTGAGTGTCTTTGGAAACATTTCGATAGCTGAGTTCGTGCAGCGCTTGCTCAGCAAGCGTTGCGTCTACTTCCTCGGACAGGGAGACTCATACCGTCTGTTAGATGGAAGCAGAGGCTTCGGTGGCTTCGAGCAAATTGGCAGCAGCAGTGAGCGTGCTCCACTTCTGCTAAAGAACGTGCTCAGCTATGATGAAATTAAACTGTCGGCTCTTTTATATGTGTCCACGCACTCGGAGTTCATCAACGATGGTTCGCGCAACAATGAGGGAATAGTGGAGCAGCTCAAGTACAAGATTGAGCCTGAAGGTGTCATCATGGGTCTCATCGGTGCCCGTTTTGAGCGTAGAAATGTCATGGAGTGGCAGGATATTATGATAACGCCCGAGCAAAATGTAGCAAATCGAGGCTACGGATCCAGTGGCAATGAAAGCAAGGGACGTGTGGAGGATTACCGTCGCATATGGCGCGACTTCTATAACGAGCCCAAGGATTTTTGCTATGATGACGTCGTTGTCGCATCGGATAAGAAGCGTTTCATTGAGCTGAGTGGAAACAAGAACTTTGACAAAGTGGTCATGGGCAAGCGCTTTGCCATCACCTTCGACACTCTGTTAGTGGAGGCGGAGGCGCGTGCCGTGAAAGCCGGCAAGCCGGCGTACGTCCACGTTGTCGGCATTGGATTGGGCGTGTGGAAGGTGACGTCGCAACAGGAGAAGATATTTTTCGAGTCCTTCGAGCAGCGACTGCGTGCACTCAGCGACCGTTTGACACACATTGGCGTCGTACATTTCTCGTGGTTCCATCTGGACAAATGGGGTGGCATGTACGATGGCGCACGCATAGCAGAGCCCAAGCATCCATTAGGTGGCATTAAGGTGCGCATCTCTGTACGCAATCCTGCCGACAAGCTCGCGGAAAACATGCTGCCCATTGTCACATACGCCTGGGATGGCAACGCACTGCCTGGCAACGAGTTTTGGGCGGTAAGTGTTTGCGTTCATATTCCAACAATTTTATATTATTATTTTGCCCAATTTCAGGGAAGTCTCTACGGCAGTGGCGATCCAGCAGCAGCCTGCTCCACGCTTATCTCCGAACTACAAAATGCACACATCAACAAGGATTACATGTGCGGCAACAATCTGCACATTGCGTCACTCGAACACGGCGTTCTCCATATTGCCGACTATGCTGAGAAAGTGCTCGCTTAGAGGCAATTATCAAAACTGAATTCTCAATGCTCAAAGCAGACACATTTGCAAATTATTATAAATATTTTGCTTTTTTATACGTATATAAGGTCTCTTAACTGTGCCAATTATATAACTATATATATATATATATATCTTTTTATAAATAAAACATTTGAAACTCTCTTGTTAATGTGCTAATGTAATTACAATTTGTGAATATAGCATATTTTATTCCATTATTAATCAATTCAATAATTCCTCTTTATGATAGTATCCTGGTGTGACATGTTCTTTGAAGTTGGTTGATGTTAAGTAAACAATAATCTTTAGTTTTAAAGGTTGTAAATAAGTGTTACTTAAAGTAAACTCAATGGATATTAAATTGCTGAACTAAAATTTGAAGATGTAAAATTTGTTTTTGTAAAATTGACTTTTATATATTTTGTTAGCGAGACTTCAATTCATCAATTAATCCGTTTCAAGTGGTCTGTTGGTAATCCATGATTTGAGTATCTTACAAATGGTTGGCGAAAGAAAATTGTTGATTTTGGGAATGTGGCCATCGTGCCACTCTATCGATGTACTCCATACTCCTAATCTTTATGTTCCAATCAATAATCAATATGTTCCGGAAAGTATCCAGTATTAACCCCTATCCAAAAGTTATAATAAAATAAAATAGGCATTGAAATGAGTCGACGACGGATACTTTCAAGTTTCGAAGAGCGATAACCTTGTCAAACCTCAACCGACTAAAAATAAAAAAATGAGAATTTTGAATCATGGTAATAATAAATAACAAATTCCACAATCATAGTTGCAAACTAATGTTAAAGTTATACACAAAAATTGTTTTTTATTGGTCAGTTATTAAAAAGAGGAAATATATTGTTAAAAAAAATTTTTATTGATTTTTCTTTAATACGTACAATGTTTTCTTTATCCACTGATAATGTAATTTGTGTGTGTGTGTGTGTGTGTGTATGTGTGTTTAAATTGTTGTTCTTTGTCAATTGACAGTTGACATTAAATATGTTTTGCTATAGCATATGTGTGTATATAGATATAGATAAATATGTTTGTGTGTGTATATGTTTAACTATTCAAATGTAAATACGGATGAGCGCATTTACTTGTCAGTGTTAAAATGCACACTGATACAAAATTACATAATTTGATTATGCCTTCTATCAAACGTATCAAAATTTGGGTTAATTATTTTATAAATAATTTGCTATACGTGTAATGTATGTGTGTATGTATGTGTATGTATGAACTGCATGCATACATATGCATTTGTACATAAGCATGTAAGTATATTGAGTAATATTAATTTCAACTTTTCTTTTTATACATATATGTATATGTATATGTATATTATATATATGAATCTAAATCGTATATATATGTATGTATGCATAGATGTGCCTTGCTTGAATGATCCGACTTGGTAAATATATACTTCCCAAGTGTGTAGAAATAACGAGTAAAAGAAAAAAAAAAACATTGCTTTTAATTATTTGTTTAACAGCAAAGACACAATATTTACGAGAACATCGATAGCATGATTTTCATAAGCCTATTTCTTTTTATGGTACATAAGGAAAAATTTCCAGCCCTAATGATATATTGTATATATATAAAAAAAAACTTTATATAATAAAAATAATAATAATAATAATAATAAACGAAAATAAAAACAAAATGCGCAGCAATTATTATTCTTATTCTGCAATGCGTTTGCAATGAAAAATAATTTGATTAAATAGACAACAATATCTTTGAAAGCTTGAAATCGATAGACTCTAGCGAAGCTACTCATTGTGGATCTGTGCTCTAATCTCGGTTCAATAGTTCCGTCGATTAAACTAGTACTTAATGTATATACATCATTTGTAGCTTGGCTTTGCCGTCCTTTTTGTTTCTCATTGATTATGTGCCACTCTCTCTCTCTCTCTCTCGCTCTCTCTCTACATATCTCTATCTCTCTCTTATAGTTTTTTTTTTTTTTTGTATATATGCATATGCAGTGTTACTACTGTAAAAAAGGATATATTTGGATATTCATTTCATATATTATATTTAAATACATGTGTACACATATATTAAAAAAAAAAAAACTTAAATCTAGCGTTTACTTAAAAAAAAATAAAGAGAATTGAAATAAGGCGCAGCAATTGGTATTAGACAAAGACTAGCTAAAGATTTGCCCCGATCTGACAGATACCAAATGTGAAATATGTGCTCTAAAAAATAGTATTTGATATACACCAAAATGAATAAAGTGTGAATGCTCCGAGCAACTCTACTGGCATATCCCATCTGGAATATGCGCACTAATCCTATAAAGTACACATGAGAAGAGATGTATATATATATATATATATATATATATATATATATGGTATATATACATTTTGGCAAACGATGCCGTGCTGCATTTTGTGTTTAATATTTGTTTTGTGTGGCATCGTTAATTGGACAGATATGACTACAACTAGAACTCCTTGAGGCTGCCGCCCCGCTTCAGTTTCGTTAGCCGCTTCAGACTGGCGCTGAGCATGTTGCTGCTGCCACTGCTGCTTTTGCTGCTTGCTACTGATGCAGCCAATCGCTCACCATCCGACCGCCAGCCGCAACTGCTGCTGCTGTTGTGCTCCCTATTCCGATCCCGATCGCGATCGCGATCACGTTGCGTGAATGTGCCACGAAAACGGACACGTCCACGTCGCTGCTCGCCGATCCGGCGCCAGAAGTCGGTCAGCGGCGGATGGTGCTGGTGGGGGTGCTGTTGCAACGTGCAGCAGCACACCAACTCCTGAGATTATAACTTTTTCTCCCACACCACAATGTGAGCATCATTCGAATTGGCCGTCAACGATGCCAGACTGCTGGCCGCACCCGATCCAGAGGCAGCGCCCGCAGCACCCGAACTGGTGCCCGTGGCGCTCTTGTGACCCGGCGAGTTGCCACTGCTGTTGTACCACACATGCCGCCAATAGCCGCGCCCTCCCATCAGCGTGATGACCGTTCGTGGTCCGTCCGCGTTTTGCTGCTGTTGCTGCTTCGTGTTCTGCTTCTGTTTGCGCTTCAAGGTGGCGACGGCGGCGGGCGCCGCCTGCTTCTCAGACGACTGGGCAAGCATTTGCTTGAAGCCATCCTCCGACTTCGGGGTGCTGTTCGACGGCAACTGTTGCTGCTGCTGCTGTTGTTGCTGCTGCAGCTGCAGCTGTTGCTGGTGTATGTCGGCTGTGGTCATGAGGCCGTTTTCGGATATGTTGCCCAGATCGCTGCCGGTGCCGGAGGTTTTGTGGCTGGCGCTGCTGCTGTTCCGTGACACAGATCGTCCGCCAAAGAGACGGATGCCCATGCTCTCCTCGCTGCCCGATGACGTGTACAAGCTGGATGACTTCGAGTCCACTGACCAATTCGATAGATCCAAGGAGCGCGGACGCGATGCCTTCATGCGCAAACGTCGATCCAAGGTGCACACCTTGCCCGGTATGGCAGCCAGCTCTGGATCGGAGCGACGCATGCCCTCGTACATCATGTCCATGAGATTGCCCTGTGCTCCATCCTCGGCATCGTAATCCTCCTTCACAAATATCAGCTTCCCATATAGTCCGTATACATCACATATGCCCTGCTCGATTTGATGGGGCAGCGCGACTGTGTACGAGTGCAGACCACCCGCACCTCCACCTGCACCTGCTGCACCAGCCGCTGAGCCCAAGCCACGCGGCAGCGTCTTGGACATCCGTGAACTGGCATCGCTGGAGCCAGCGCCCAAATCCCGAAAGCGTTTGCGATGAAACGCCGGCGAATTGGCCAGCGAGGCACGTATTTTGGCCGTGAGGCTCTGGTCCAGCGAATGCTGTTTATCCAGCTTGGAGCTGCGAGGCGACGAAATTGTGGTGGCTGCCGTTGAAGCCGCCGGTGGCGCCAACATGTTGCTGGAGTCTGTGGGCGGAGACGCAGTCGTGTGGTCCTCTTTGGATAGATCACGACGCAGAATGACGGTGGATTCGTCTAGATCTGATTCGGTCAGCTTCTTGGGATCCGCATCGATGGCTGGCAGCTGCAGATCATCGCCCATGCTGGGCGGTACAGCTGGCACCAAGGGTGCAGAGACGGTGGCGCCTGCTGTTGGCTTGTAGGCCGGATACACTTTCGGTATCAGCGGCAGAAGGAACGTGATCGGACCAAAATGGGCGTGACAGGACATATTGATGCCGCCACTGATGATGGGCACGCCCTCGAGACGGGGCAACGGTATGGTTACAGCAATGCCCACATTTGTGCCCACCCAGAGCAGACCCTTGCAGGCCATCAGGGCTGTCACATATATGGAGCTATTGTTAAGCGGCTGCTCCTTTTTGGCATCGTAGCGCAGCACACTGGACGCAATATTGATGTCCTGCAAATGCTTGAACGTCTCCGTGTGATACAAACAGAGCATTGTCGAGTTCTTTAGCGAGATCCACAGTCCAATGCCGGAGTGCGCCATTAGATTCACCTGCTGGCTGGCGCCGTGCTGCACCTCAAAGCTGCGCTGCAGCTCCCCGTTGAGGGCATTCAACACATAGACACGATTCGCGCACGATGCATAGATGTTCATGTTGATTGGCAGCATGCTGGGAACGGGCATTCCCGTATCGCCTAGGGTCACCTGCTGGGGATCTCGCAGCTGCCAGACACCGTCGTGGGCACGTCGATAGATCAGCACAGTGGCATTCGAAAGGGCAACATAGACGGCATCGAAATGATAGAGTATCCGTTGTACGGCACCCGGAACCGCATAGATGCCCAGTTGTTCCTCCTGTTCGGGATTGCGGGCCGAGTAGATGAGTAGCTTGCGGCTATCGGTGCCCAGCCACACAAGATCACCCAACAGGCTGATGTGCTCTTCGCGCGTCCGGCACTGATCCAATCCCTTAACAAACTCCAGTGCCGACACCTGCGTCTCCACCAAATCAAAGGCGCCCGCCTCACGCAAATTGCCCGCCTGCTGCGGATGCTGGGCGAGCACAGTGATGTGCGATGAAGTGCCATCGCTGCTGCACATCCACAAATAATTCAACTGCTTGTGCCGGCGCCGCGCATTCCCGCTCTGCTTAGTGTCATTGGCGATGCTATAGTAGCATCCACAGCGCACCTGGGGAGGGGAGGGAGAGATCGATATATCGGTATAAAATGAAGAGAACAAATCCACTGCTGATGCCACAGAACTCACCTCCGTTTGATGCTGTGACCGATAGACGGGCATCGCCTTGACAAAGAGGGGCATCTTGCGCGACTGCTTCTGCTGGACGGCCTCTTGGAGCTGCTGCTGTTCGAGGGTGTGCAGCAGTGTGGACTGCGGACTGCCAGGTAGCTGCTGGGCATGCGCATTGGGATGCGGATGATGGGCATGTGGATGATGTTGCTGTGACCCGGAACGCTCCCATGCGGGCGAATTATTCGGATCGAGGGCCAGCTGGGCGAGTCGCAGCTCGGTGATCCACTCCTTCTTCACATTCGGCGTTTGCGTTTGGAATGTGAAGGTCTCCTCCTTGCCGGACTTGTGGCGACCGGTTAGCTGCAGACAGCACGAGTCCACCCAGGCCATCTCCTCATCCTTGCGCTGTATGGAGCCCTGTATGGTGTTGAGCACATTGCGTGTCGTATTCGAGTTGAGCTCCTTGTAGCTGCCCTTCAGTGTGCCAACCAGGTCGTGGATGCGCGATATCACCTCGTAGTCGAACATCAGAGTGCTCATCTCGTTGCACAAATTATCCGCACCATTCGTTAGCTGTGCAGCTGGCGAGCTATGGGCATCCACAGTGGCAAAGGGTGAACCCAGTCCGCCGGTTCCATGGCCAGAGAGCGTTGTATTCGCATAGCTAACACCGCCACCGGCGCCGCTGTTATTCCCAGTGCTGCCATTTGATTTGAGGCTGCCGCCACGATTTAGGCCTAAATGATAAATGATAATTATGAATATAAAAATTTATCGATTATCGATTATCGATATTCAAACTTACCTGCTGTCAAGATTCGGGATAATGTTGCAGATGCGCTGTTGTCGACAATCTCCACATCGTTGACTGGGAACATCCACTTGAACGTGAGCTTCTCGGTGGCGCCGAAATCGTGCGATTGCTTGGGCGCCACAGACACACAGATGACCTTGTCGTTGAGGAGCAGCAGGCGTCGCTGCTTGCACTTGACTATGAAGCCGGCCTGGTTGAACTCCATGTGGGTGACATTGTCCTCGCGCAGCAGATAGCGGGCCCGACTGCCGCAGCTGTCGCTGATGCTGTTGAGGGAGCGCGTATTGAAGGTGCCACTAATGTGGCCGAGCATCTCCTTGAAGGCCTGATACTGTTCCGCTTCGCGTTTGCTCTCGTTGAGCAGCTCGGCGAGCAGCTCCAGCTGCGACAAGGCCAACTGCAGGGACATGCGATCGTGATGCCCCTGTGGCGTGTACTTGAGCAGATCCTGCAGAAATAGTATGAACTGGGGAAAACGCTGCACCGGCTTCACCATCAACCCAAAGAAGGATAGGCGATCGTGAGCGCTGATCTGTTTGACCTTAAAGAAATCGGCAAGCGCCGATTTGCGCTTCTCCTCCATTTTGGCCAGCTCCATGGCTGTCGAGAAATTATTGATGAAGCCCGAGTAGGTCTCCAAAAGTTGCGGCTTCCCGAATGCGCTCACAAAACAATCGCCGATCTTCTCATCCCGATCCCAGTTGCGCACACACTCTGCCAACGAGATGCGGAACAGCTTGTGCGAGTGTAAAATATCCGGCAAGCAATGGAACAGCGTTGCGATCTTCACTGGATTTAGCACTGGTGGGCTGCACTCCTCCAACGGTTTCTTGTAATCCTACCAAATAGAAAACGATATCAAATATTAGTTCATCTTTGTGCCCCAGTCGCCTTGCGTCCAGTTCAGTTGTCGATTCTTTACCGAAAGTTGAAAGATGCTCTGTTGGCCATTTTAATGCTGGGGTTCTTTTTTTTAATGGGTTTTTTTTACATTTTTTTTTTATTTTTATTTTTTTTTTTAAAACTAATTTTGCAACTACTTCGTTTGTTAAGGTGGTTAGAATGGTTCAATGATTGATGCTTCATGTTAAGGTGGTGTGTGTGTGTGTGTGAGTGAGTGTGTTTATGGAAGAAATGTACAAGTTAGTGCGTATGTGTGTGTGCGTGTGTGTGTGTGTGTGTGTGTTAATATTGGAATTAGTTATGACGGAGAGTGGCGGCATATGACGTGGGAATTGGATGGCATGTAAAGAAGAAAACAAATGAGTTGACATGAGAGTTAACATTAAGATTAGTCGGTGGTGGTGGTGGTTAATAGAGCCATAACGATTTGGGAATTGGCAACAAACAGCGCTTTCTCGAAAATTCGATGACTCTTAAATACTTTTACTTATACACAAAAAAAAACATAAAAATCTAAAACAAAATCAAAATTCGAATTTTCAACAACGCTTGTGGTTTTTTTTTTTTTAGAATTATACTTAATCATAAAACCAAAACTTAATCAATTCGAATCGAATTAAAGATATATCTATTTATACATATATATATATATATATATTTATATTTGTGCAGCTTGATTTGATTGGTTGGCAAACAATTAACTGCATGATAAGGATGAAATTCAGAATCAGGACAAGGACCAGATGTTGCTGGTGAGCGATAAACGCAGTCAGAACAAGGACGAGATGGTGGTGTTGGACGAGGAGAAGATATTGCTGGTGACTGTTGCAACGTTTCGTCACGTGGAGGTGTTTCTGCAATCGGACAAGCAACCCAGCTACGCCAGACTGTGGGCATCTGGCCTCAACTGGACGCCGCTAACAACAAGTGTCTCTCCCACAACGAGGAGGATGCCACTTTGAGGCGATTGCCTGATTGAGATTGATCTTGTAAGTGCCGCGGACGAGGCACAACTCGGCGTACTCCAAAGGGACGCGAGATATTCATGCTGATGCCAATGGAAGTGGATGTGCTGCTGCCGCAGCCCGATCCGGATGACAACGTGCCCGATCTGTTCTGTTATCAGTTTTGGCTCAATCGAAAGCTAAATTCGCGCCGACCAATGCTAAAAGTGACACGGATTTGGATGCTGATGCTAACGTTGATGTTGATGCACACATGGGGATCTGCAACTACATTTACCCTTGCTGGTCATGGTCGGGTCGGGTGCAGAAGGTGTGCGTCGAATGACACCTAGACTACACCGCCGTCCTAGCTACAGTCGTATCCTTAGTTTCCTTCCCCTTATTTTTTCCTTTTCTCCTTAATTTACAATTTATCCCATTTCCCCATTTATTAATTTTTTTTTGGATTTTTTTTCGTGTTGATTGACCGGAATGGTCAATTCATTCGCATATTCCAGACATTCCAGCCAAGCCCAAAACAGCGGAAACGGAAGCGGACCAAGTTCTATGCAGCGTTGTGCTGCCAAAGATGTGTTTAATCTTTGATCTGCAACTCGAGATTGAATCGTTTTTCAAAAACCGATAAAAAACAAAAACAAACAAAAAATAATAAAGGGAAGCCCCGGAAATTAGTTTTAACTAGATAAACAAAACTAGCTAAGGTCATTTTTTATTTGAGTTATTGCAAACTAATGAAAATTATTGCATAATTTAGTTGATCAAATTAAAGAGCGAAAATCGGAGAACAAATTTCAAATTTACAGAATGATTTTGATAATCCTCAAAATAATTCAAAAAAGGATAAGTTAAATTGAACTCATCTTAAGACGGTTGTATTTGGAAAATATTATTTTAGAAGTTTAAGAAACTTAATTTAAAGGTGCAACTAAAAATATAACTAAATCAATTATTGAAGTTCTTAAGTTAAGAACGAGATCGAGAAAGGTATGAATTGTAATTGTAATTGCTTTTCTTCATGTGTACTCACATTGACTAGACGTTGTAATGTGGCCACATATGAGTTCTCACTTTGAACGATGGCCGCCAAAATGAGGCGCCTCTTGATCTGCTGCTGCGAGAGGCCTTGTGGCGCCGGTGGCAGCAATGGCGCCATTACCCGACCATGGCCGATATTTGCCGTGAAATTGTTCCGACTGCCCGGTGGTGGTGTCATCAGGTCCATATCGTAGCGTCGGCTGCCCGCCGTCGAGCCCTCATCATCCTCGTACTAAATAGAAAGATTGCATTAATATTAATTGTCACATTTGGAAATGCGGGATGCAAAACATACCTCGGGCACGCCGGGCATCATTTTGCTGGCACCCAAATTGGCCAGCTTCTGTGGCGAGGCGGCGTCCAGCGTCGCTATCGCTGCACCTGCGGCATTTGTTGGCTTTGGCATGGATGTGCTGCCGGCGGCAGATGCATCCGGTATATCGAAACTGGCATTGATCGACTGGCGACCATCGCGTCCACCCACATCGTACTGATGCGAGGAGCCGCGTCGTATGGAGAACCAGCGCGACAAACGTCCGCCCGGCGATTCACCCGGCGTGGTGATATCCTCGCGCTGTCCCGATGCCCCTCCCGAAGATCCGGTAGTGGGCATCGTACAGGCGCTGGCCCGACGCATTATCATGTTTGCCTCGCTCGGACTACACTGAGTGTTTGTGTTATGGGAACTGGAGTTGCTGGTGGCGTTGGCGGCGGCGGAGGCGGAGGTGGAATTGTTGGCAGCCGTGCGCCATTTGTCAAAGGACAAATGCTGCTTGGCCTTGTTGAAGGTGGAACGCAATTGCGAATTGCGCTGATTGCCGGCACTTAACGAACTCACGCTGCTGCTGGTCTGCTCCTCTTCTGTAAAGATCTCCTCGTCGGAGTGACTGGCTTGCGGCGCCTCGCGCCTCTCCCCACGCGACGGTGACTTTGTGTCGCGATCGCTGCTGCTGCTCGCGCTGCTTGCACCAACGCCGACGCCGACGCCAACGCCGACTCCGACACCAACACCAACGGCAGCCTGGCCACCGTTGGCGCTGAAGCTTCCGCCGGCAATTGTGGCGCTGTCTGCCTGCTGGCTGATCTGGCAGCCTTTTATCCGCTGCTGCTGTTGTTGTTGCTGCTGCTGCTGTTGTTGCTGCTGTTGTTGCTGTTGCTCAGCGATGCGGCGACTAAAGGCGCTGTGCAACTGTGCAGTTGTAACGCTGGCCTTGTGACTTGCCACCCCCTGACCGGGCGATACAATGAAGGATGATGTCTGACTCAGATGCGGTTGCTGCGTTTGATGCGGATGTGCATGGAGTTGTTGTGGTTGTTGTTGCTGTTGTTGTTGTTGTTCTGGTTCCGCCAAGGTATCCTCCCATGAGCCAGAATTTAATTTGTGCTCATCTGCAAAAATAAAACAAAATAAAAGGAAATATTTTAGTTTTAATATATTCAAATGTAATTCCTTATTTTGTTGTTGTTTAATTTAAGCAAAGCTCACTTTGATTTGAGCTCAGTACATTAATAAATATCACATTAGCACTTAAAAAAACAATCGAATCCAATTAGATTTATTTCTTTTAGATAGATCAATCATTGTTGATAGTTGATCTGTGTGAAGTTGGAGCTGATGACGCCATATGCAAATGCTCGCAATGATTGGCGACAATTAAACGCCAGTTGGATTAAGCCAAGTGGCTGCTGGCCGCAGGCGGGATAATGCCACTGCCACCAGATACCATTTGGCCATGGTCATGTGCAGTAAGCACAGCAGTGGCCTGCGTGGGCAGTTCACGCTTGGAAGGGGGAGGGGAAGAGGGGGAAACAGCTTCAAAGACAGCGCACCGACGTCGCACCAAATTGGTTAGAAGAGAACAACAAATAATAATAATAAAACTAAAGAAAAACAAAGAAACGAAATTAAAGTTCTGGCCAACAAGAACTGTCGTCGTCGTTAGCGCCGACGGCAACGGCGTGTAGGCCGCGTTGAGCTGGCCATGGCCACAGGCAGCACTTACAGCCAGGCCAGCAAATAGCAAATAGCAAATAGCAACTCCCACACTTTGGCAATAGTTGCTCTTTGCGTTTTGCCCCTTTGGGGCAGCCACAATGTGTGTGTGTGTGCGGAAAGCAGCATTTGTCATGCCAAATGCAAACAACAGCGATCCATGAACGGGGACAAGAACAAGAACAACAGGGACAAGCCACAAGCCACATGCCACAATTTGCGCTCAGATTCGTGCCGATTCACGTGCTCGTAATTAATCATTCTACAAAATTATGCGATAACTGCGATTTAAATATTTTCCGGACTCTTATTGTTGTTGCTGCTGTTCCTAAGTACAGCACGTACACTCAGAAAAAAATTAACCTATTTTTTTACAAATTTAAGAAAACATTTTTCTCAGACTTCGTATGTTTTTCTATATTTCAAACTGATTTTCTAGCATTTTTTTTTTGCTTTGCTAATAAGTAAAATTCCAATCGCCGATTCTTAGAAAAAGTTATTTCTCAAATTTAGAAAAAAAGTAATGAAATTTGTTAGAGTTGTGTCCACACAGTGGGAAGTGCCTCTACTCTTGGGTTCGAGTTGGAGTTTCCCGTAAAATCCCGTAATTTTTAGTGAAATAAAAGTATAGAAATTCATCAACTATGCAATGTAGTGTAGGGGAGTGTAAAGGCCTTTAATGCTATCATCAATAACACACAAGGGGCACAACAGGATGGGACCGAGACAGGCAGGAGACAGGCGACACTCAGCAGGCAGCAGGCAGCAGGGTTCTGCGTGCAACAACAAAATGGCTGATGAGGCGCGTGGGGCAAAAAAACAAAATGCCGGCAAATAAATATTTGCCAATTTCAAGGCATCTCAAATTGCTAGCATGTGTGTGCGTGTGTGTGTGTGTGTGTGTGTGTGTGTTTGAGTGTAAACAGTGTCTGTTACTGGCAGGCTATCCCCAACCCATTAAACCCCTCCATCCTCCTTTGCAATTCACCTCCAGCTTTTCTTCAGATTTTTTTTTTTTCTTTCCAAAAATCCGCTTTTACAAAATTGAGTTTGTGTAACTTTTATTTGAGACTCAAGGCATATTAAAAGCATACCCTGTGCTCCAGCAACACATGCAAGCGGGTATATTTATCACTTGCTTGCTGCTCACCTCAATTATACACAAATGTTGAGGAACAAATGTGTGTTTGTTGTTGGAGCTTATTTGCAATCTAATCTGCATTTCGACAACTGGATTGCTGGGTATCTTGTAGTCGAGCAGTTTGCGGTTTGCTGCCTGCACTCGCTCGAATTCATATTAGTACTAATATTGATATTTTTGGGCCAAAGTTGGGTTTCTTTTCGAAAAGCAACTGAATTGGTTAGGACCAGAGCTTAATTTGATTGCCGAGTTGTGTCTATGCGTGTGTGCGAGTGTGTGTGTGTGTGGGTGTGCGTGTGTAGGAAAAGAAAAAAAAAAAGTATATTTATGCATATATTTTTTGTTAACATATGCCTTGATTCTGGCCTAAACCATATTTCGGTTTTCTGCTCATAATTAATTTGAAATAACTCTCGCCAAACTGGAACTAAATTGAGTAAATATCCAGATACATTAAATAAAATGGGGGAAACTCAATCCGAAATTAACACATTTTGTGCTTTTACATAAAATCAAATTTTCATCACATTTTCTTTTTATCTTTTTTTTTTTTTTAAATTTTGTCGTAAGGTTTTGAAATGCGTTTTGAAAATGGAATAATTGTTTTGCTTCCTAAAACTTCCACAAAATTTGAAGTGCAAATTAGATTTAATAATCGAGTTCCTATTTGCGACTTAGCCATGATGAGCATCTTTAAAATTTCGCTCTGCTGGAATATGAAGAGGGGGAGGGGGGCTGCTGTGTTGCCCCCTAGTCAATCAATATGCATCGAATGACCACAGCAAATGCGGGTGCCAATTAACAGCTAACAAGCCAACGAGGCAACTAGCACACAAGTGATACACATGAAAACAGGCAACAAGCAGCAGCAAACAGCTAACAGCAAACAGCTAACAGCCAACAGCTATAAGCCAACAGTTAACAGCCTGATGGCTTGTGGAACCACACATTGCGCATACGCCCAGTGAGCGGTGCATTGTTGAGCCACTTGCTCTGCTTGTTCTTGTTCGCTGTTTGGGTGTAAGTTGTGCAGTTCTGTGGTTTCGCCTCACTTGGCCAGCTTGGCTCTGGCTTGGCTGTCTTGCCCTTGGCCGAGAACAGCAGCAGCAGCAGCAGCAGCCAAAGTCTCCGCCTCATCGACCTACAAGCGTGAAACAGACTCTGTTTGTTGCCACAATTTGTATTGTAAGTGGTTTTTTCTTTGCGTGTCCCATAGCTCATAGCTGTCTCCTCTGTCCGGCAGCCCACACTCACACACACACACACATACATGGGCAGCAGCAAATTGTTAGTTATTTTTTTATATTTTTTGTTTTTGTTTTTGTTTTTCTTTGAACTGCATTGGCGCTACCTACTACAAGAGTGGTGGCCAGTGATGATGGTGATGGTGATGATGATGATGGTGTTGGTGGTGTTGCGTTGTTTTCTTATATTTTGATTTGGATTCATGCTTTGGATTGTGTAACGCTCACACAGATTACGTATACGACATATACGACGACGTGGTGGTGTTGGCGATTGTGATGATTGCACATTAATTATGATCAAATGCAACTCCTGCCTGGCACGCGATTTCCAAACTATTCCACTATCCAGCACTCCTTTTGCATAATGCGTCAATTTGCACAGCGAAATTAATCATACGACACGTGAGTCGCGGAGGTGGCAAAAAGCGCAACATTTGCATAACAAACCCAGTCAAGTCAAGTCAGTCAGTTAGGCAGTTAAACAGTCAGACAGTTAGTCAGTCTGTCAGTCTGTCAGCCTGTCAGTGAGTCATTCAGTTAGACAAGCCGTCAGTGAGTTGACAGTGTTTCATTCATTAGTTGGGTCGATTGCCAATTGGTTTGGCATGATTAATGAGCCTCATTAAACGCGGCTAACACAGAATGCCCACAGAAGAAACACAAGACACAAAACACAAAACACAAACGCACTCTGAAATATGCTAATGACTCGACTCCGCGCACTTACTTAAATTATACAAATTATATTTCATTGTTTGGCAGCTGAGCGCAGCCCACACGGCAGGCCAAAAAGTTATTGTAAAACGTTAACTTTAACATACACAAATGCGAATGCGAATGAGAAAAACACACACACACACACACACTTAACGAGAAATGGCCAAGCTAGTGGCTGTGGCTAATTGAAATGACAGCACAAAGTGGCCACAATGTTGGCAACCAATTGCCTTTTGACTCGGCTAAGACTGATTCAACAAACTTGACTGCAGTTTTTTTTTGGCTATATATGTAAATAAATAAATATAAATATATATTATATATATATATATATTGCTTACTTTTTGTTCAAATTGGCTAACAATGCTAAGAACTAGTGCAAATCTATGTTAGACATGCTAACGGGATTTACGCATTTTATAGCGGTGCTTCTTCTTACACTGTTATGATTTTTTTTAGATTTTATTCCAAGAATTTTGATTTTTTATTTTTATAACAAGTTGCGAAATTTAAATAAATTTGACTGGCATAATTAAGTATATATAATTATTAAATATTTTTATATTTTTAATTTAACATGGAAAACGAAAAAATACCCTGAGAAGTAAGCTAAGTTCCTTGCTTACAAGGATACTAGAACTAAAAACAGGCAAATTTCAACTAACGTTATTAAAAAAAAAAATAAAAAAAATCAGCAAACAATGCTAAAATAAAACCAACGGCAAAAAATGATGGCACAGACGAAAATCTGCCACAGACTGGATTAGATAAAAGGGTTACCACATCTAAAATTCTAATGAAATTCGATGGTTTAAATTATTACTGACCCGAAATAAGTCCGAGAGATTTACCCTTGATCACCTGACCTGAATCCCATAGAAGACTTGTGGGGAAATCTGAAACGTCGCTGCCAAATCCCACTAGCTAGTTGTTGAATCCATGCCAAATTGTTACTTTTAAGTTATAAATAAATCTGGAGACTGGACACATAATTAGTTTGTCATTTTTACGCAATTTCTATAAGTTAAATTCTATATGTGGCTTTAATCGAATTTCGCACCTTAAACTCACATTTAAAAAATGTAATTTAATTCTTTTTTATTCGACAGCTAACTATTGTGAAACGAAAAGTAAAAAAAAAAAATTAATTAAAATTTTTTTACACGGTGACACAAAATAAACACAAATCCATACAAAATATAAAGAAAGCTTCGGCAGAACAAATAGCAATCTGACTTTGTTATTTTATTTGAATTGGCTTAATGGAAATTTATATAAAAAAAAATATAAAAATAATTTGTTAAGCTCGAAATTGGGAAAAGTGATATTTTCGTATGTGCATTTATTATTGCAAGTCTATATAAAATTCGCTTCAGGATTATGAATAACATTGTTCTGATGTAGATAAAAAATAAAACATATTGATTTTCCATTCCCAGTTTTTTTTTTAGTATATTTTGTTGGTTAAGAGAGTTAATGCCACGAAATATTCTCATTTATGCTAAGGGGGTTCTGATAGCCGATTCTAAGTTACATCCTCAGTTTAAGAACCCCATAATTCCGATCTCAGCCCTATCTCATTATTTTCAACTGTATCCTTGTATATTTGTGAAGAGAAGAGTGATTCAAACCAGTGGCGAAGAGTTTTGGGCCACTGTTTGACATTGGCAATGGCAGTGGCTATTTTCCGATTGTGTCACTTGCTGTCCTTTATATAAAGCAAGCGCTCTAATGAGGCCAGGCCACAAGGCGTCTTTATTCGCTGTCCGTCAGTTGCCACTTGCCACTTGCCACTTGCCAATAACCACTTGCCAGTTGGCGGCACGAGTTGCAAAAGTTATTCTGTGTGTCGGAAATTGAGAAGCATGCGGCGCACATGCATTTCAAGCAGCGCAAAAGCTTAGCCAAGTTACTCAAGCTGGCCAAGTTTGTGGGTTGCGCTCCTGCCTGGTTAAATGTGTGGCTCATTATGCGCCCGCGAAGGAAAGCATCTTACAGTTGTGTGCTTCTGTGTGTGTGTGTGCTTCTGTGTGTGTGTGTGCTTCTGTGTGTGTGTGTGCGTGTGTGTGTGCGTGTGTGTGTGCGTGTGTGTGTCGTTCTGCCTGCTCAGAAAGACACACACACACACACACACGTGTCTATAATATGTGTGGAAATTGCTTTCTATTTGCAATTTTGATTACGATGCCTGCAGAAGCAGCGCGTGCCTTTGCCATAAACTAATTATTATAATGTAAATCACACACTCGCACACACACACACACACACACACACACACATACACAGACGAAGTGTTATTGGGGGGAAGCTGCACAGGAAGCTGAACCCGCAATAGAAACTTCATGAAATGGCAACTGGCTTATCCACTCACATAATCATAAGTGCCGATGTGCGTGGGAAATGAAAAATGAGAAACACGCATCGGTGCACAACACACACACACACACACACATATATATATATATATATATATATATATATTCGTGGACTGGATTAGCTGACAAACTTATCGCACTTATTAAAATGACCAACAAAAAAAAAACCCATAACTTCAAGTGATGCACGCAATATTTAGGTGAATTACAACTTTGCCAAAGTGGACCCAAATTTACTTATACAAATTACATTATTTATGGGGTTTGTAAAGCTGCTGTCCCAAGATTAAACATTTACCGTTAATCTTTAATCATCGTTTTAATTGTGCTTAATGCGTTTATTGGAACTGAAATGAGAGTTTTGCTGGAATTATTTTATTGTTGTTGGCAGGTTTTCTTTTATTATTTATTGTCAACTAAAGTCAGTCGAAACCAAAAATACAAAAATTAAAATATTGAATTTAATTAAATTGAAAAAAATTATAAATTAATTTAAAAAATACTAAAATATTTATCAGATTTTTTTTTTAGATTTCCAAGATTTCTGGGGGTAGAAAACAAAATGGTCCAACATTTGTTACATGAATTGGAGAAACCCAGAAAACCCCAATCAGACCAACAATAATTTGTAAGAATTAGTTAAGATCCATTTAGAATTGAGTTTTTAATTCGCAAAATAATATTTGTATTCTGCTGAGGCAGAAAATATGATGTTTACAAACACAAATAATATAATTTGTGTATTTGTGCAAAATAACAAACTGCAAAAACATTTTGAGAGTGTCTGACTAACAGATGCTAATTTGTTTATGTGTGTATCTTATTATATATCCTATAGGATATGATAGGATTTGAGATGCTTTCTTTTCTGTCTGTCTGTCTGCAACAACAACAACAACAACACGATAACCCTTTTACATATTTTGCACTGATATGACAAACATTAGTCACAAGTTTGACACATTACTGGGGAAAGCCGTATCCAGAATACGAATGTATATATATATGTATATGTATATATGGATATTTATGTGAGTCAAGTTTGCGTGCCGTCATCTCATAGTCATCAGCATCAACATGTGCAACAGTGGGAAAGTAAGTGTGGCTGAAACTGTGTCAGCCAGAACGAATGGAACGAATAAAGTTGCAGCCACCAAATAATTAATGGCAACAGAATTGGATTGGATGGTAGTCAGCATCAGCGTCAGCAGGTGAGGGGTAAATAGAAAATTATCGCTGCAACTGTGAAAATTCGCTGTCAAGCGAATAAACTCGTGCAACTTAACGACGTCACTGACGGCAAAAACAGGCATTAAAATCAAATACGAAATAACACAAAGAACTGGGCTGCAACATCTGGCAAAAACTGATTTACATTTGCTGATGAGGATGTGTGTTCAACTTAATTTCTTCTTTTCTTTTTTTTTTTTTTTTTTTACAAAAATTCAAAATCCAATTCACAATTGTTGATTAAAATTAGTAACCTCAAAGTTCTTAAGCTCACCCATATATTTCGATATCCGGGAACCCATTTTTGATTTTGGCAGTCTTCGACTAGAGTCGAAACAAATCTAAAAACCATTTTGTGTGCAACACTTGCAATATTCACTTTGCAGTCGTATTATTCATGCATTAACTGAATGACCAGGCTGAAATGACAACGTGTCTAAAAATGACCTTGCTACACACACACACACACACACACACACACGCACATCAGCACACACATAGCGGAAAAACTTTGTTGAACTTTTGTGGTTTGAAAGGTGGGCGTAATTAGAATGAATAAACAATGGGACGCTTAGACAGTTATAAATCGAGCTGCGAACTAGTTTACATCAATTTTGTGGTACGTGCAACGTGCAACGTGCAACGTACAACGTACAAACGTACATTGTACAATGTACAATGTGCTGTGTGTCCCACATGAATTATTTTACTGTACAACGATTGGATTATATGTATGTACATACATACCTAGGCATGTGAAAATGTCAGAATCAAATTAAACTGTTTGTGCGCGTTGCAAGTGCCAGCGAAATGCCACAGAACTGACTATGCCTCTGTGCAACCATCTGACGGCTGTACATACTTGCAGCCCAACCAGCCAGCCAGCAACATACTTAGAACAGACCCTTGTCAGCCACAGACCGAGCTCTCAGCTCCCAGCTTCCAGTTCCCAGCTCCCAGCTGCACAGCCCAACGCAAGTCAATTGCTTTGCCAACTTGACGCAGAGCCGTCCACTTGACTTGCCTCTGTGGCGTGTTCCTCCGCCGCCTGTGGAATTGTCACTGCCACTGCCACTGCTACCACTTCTACGGCATCTGCAACTGCATTTGCAGAGCATGCAAAATGACACACAGCGAAAATACAAAAAACACCAACACTCAGAAAAAAATGGGAATCCTTCGAAAAATTGCAATTAATTTCAAACAATCGTCAATTGTTTTCAATAAGATTAATAAAATTTGGAAATTTGGAAATCTAATTTGGAAATCTATAATTAATGTAAATTAAAAATTATAAATGATTTAAGCTCCACATTCGAACACGAAATATATCGGAGTATATATAAAATTAATACAAAATAAATTGTTTATTTTGATTTATGAATTTTTAGCATTTGAATAATTAATGGAAATATTTGATAATAATCTAATTTAACTGTTATCTTTAATTTAAAATATCATTTAACTGGTATTTTTAATAAAAAACTAAATAAATAATAAAACTTGTCAAAATGAGTAAAATTGTGCTAGCTTTGGTTCAACTTTGGATATTGGCCCTAATCCCTAATCTAACTAGAAAATGCTATTTTTTCTGAGTGTACCACATGGACGGACACACACACACTTTACACACTCTCGGACAGAGTGTTTGTGGCTCGCTGGCTCTTGGTTTCTTAGCTATTTTAAGGAATTTTCTTGACGCTTTTAAAAAGGAAACTCGTCTCGTCAACGCTGCTGCTGCCGCTGTCGCTGCCGCTGCCCGGTTGCCAATAGAGAGTTGAGGCGATGCTATATGAATGTGAATGTGAATGTGAATGTGGGCCCTTAAATGCCACATGTCTTTGACTATTTATAGCGGGCGCTGAGCTGCAAACAATGCGGCGACGTCAAGTGCCCTGACTGGCGCTGCTCTCTCCCTCTCCCTCTTCTTGTCCCTATCCCTGTAACGCACCCGCTCTTCCTACTCCTTCCTGCATTAGCAAACATACAATATACATCCCCAGGCAGGCAGTGACATCCAAGCAAGCAGCCACAATCTCGACAACAAAACTTGAGCAAAAGGCTCGGTTGCCAGGCTTGCGGCAACGCCCACAACAGAACAGAACAGGACGAGGCATCATCAGGACTTGAAAAGGCGCTACGGCTACAGATACTGGCTACTGGCTACTGACTACCGCTATTGCTATTGATGGATGTTGGTCTTGATAAGCTCTTGTGAACCCTTTGAAATGAAGTTTGACGTAAGCAGCTTCTGCAATTGCTGGATCTGAGGATCTTTGGCAAAAAGCTGCATTCTCTTTTCAACAATTTAATTCAAGACGTCATTCATGGGTCAGCTTAAAGTGTTCGCTGCTTTTCCTGCCAGTGCTGCCAGTCCCTATTAGTTTAATACTTGTCCCGCGTCCACTTACAAAATTGACAACCTGAAATACAAACATAAAGCGATCAATTCAAAACTTTAATCAATACGTTGTGGTTCTGCTGGTTGTGGTTCTTTGAGGCATTCCCAGATCTGTTTTGTGGCACATCAGAGCACCATTAACGATAAACTACACATTTCAAACAACATCCGAGTCTGTAAGTTAATTAAAGTGATTCCCGATTGCTAGCAACAAATAAAGGACAACTTTCCATATATTTTTGTGCATAAAACATCCCTGGAGAGAGCAGGTATGGTATGGTATGTTATTATTTTAGTAAATTATACACATGTTCGAGGTTAGCTTCCGTTGAGTTTTGCTTTAATTTCCACGGTCATCGCCTGAATAAAAGTCGTGTCTATTTTGTATTTATTTTATTTTTTTTTTAAATTTGAGACACTTTAATATTTGCATGTGCATTTTGCATTATTGATGTATTTTAATGGAATTTAATTATACTGAATTTTAAGCAAAAAACTGGACAATTTTTTTTTGATTTTGTGTTTATTTTGTATTTTTTTTTTTAATTCAAGAGACTAACTTTTGCATGTGCATTTTAATTTTTTTAAATTTTTTTTTTAATGGAATATAATTATCTTGAATTTTAAGCTGAGCATTTTTTTTTTTTTTGACTTTGTTTACTGTTTACATATGAACACAATAATCAAAAATTAATTTATGTAATATGAAAAAATTGAATTAAAATATATATTTTTTTGTTCTGATAGAAATGAGTTCTGTTTGAGTTGGTTGAAATAGTAACTGAGAGTCGAACCCACTGACTTGAGTAGGAAATTTAATATTGCGAAATGCAAGCGGTCAACATTTTTTATTAATATATATATATACTTTTTTATTATTAATTTTTTTTTTTTTTTTTTTGTACTTGTTTTGAATTTTCCGCTGTGCTTCTCTTATCAAATGGAGTCACTCCGCTCCGTTTGCCAGCGACCCTTTGGGTTGTTTGTCCGCGCTTTTATTTATTTATGATATGCAAACAACACAAGAAACTCAAATGCAGATATAACAACCCAAAGGCGGCTCAATGTGTGTGAAGTGTGTGTGTGTGTGTGTGAGTTTGTGTGTGAGTGTGTGTGTGAGTGTGTGTTAGTGTGTGTGTGACACGGTTTCACTTTCATTGGCGCTTATCAAAATTTGTGTTTGAGAGCGTTAAAGTTTTTTGGCTAAACTAAATTCATGTTTATTGTTGCCGCCGCGTAAGCGCAGTGGCCCAAACAATGACATGGGATATGGCTGTAAATATGGATTTATATATACATATATAAATATATATATATGTATGTGTGTGTGTGTGTAATTGGAGAGCGTAGCGCTATCAAGTTGCTGAACTGCATCAAGACGGGAGATTTGGAGTTGGTCATGAATACGGACACGGACATGGACATGGACATTAACATTAACATCAACGGACGGACGGATGGACGGACGGACGGTCGGTTGGTCGCTCGCTTTCTTACTCGAATTTGGTAATTGCAATTTACATAAATTTTGTTGTCAGCTGTCGGCAACCGGCAATTTGCGCACATTTATAAACATTTTGTTTTCTGTTTTGGCTCTTGCCATTTGCTTTCGTTGCTGCTGCTGTTGTTGTTGTTGTTGTTGTTGTCTCATTCGGCTTTAACGCTTAAAGAAAAAAGCAAAGCGACACTATAATTATGGCCAACAACATTATTTATGAGGCTACTTGATGAGCAACTAAAACTGGCACTCGCCTCAACTCCAGCCGATGTGACTTAAATAAAATAATAAGCAATAATAATAATTGATCATAAGCGACTCTCGATCGAAACTATTCCAAAAATGCAAAAGAAAAAAAAAAAACATAAAAAAATGTAAAAAAAAAAAAATGCCTCTAAAGGCAGCTGGCAACATCAATTTGCAGTTGCCAAGAATGCGCGCAAGTTCAAAGTGAAAGTCATCAACAACAACAACTTGCAACTTGCAACCTGCAACCTGCAACTTGCAACTTGCGACAGCCAACAATTGAGCGGCCATTTCAAAGTAAAATGTGCTTTAAAAATCAAGACCAGCTTTAAACTTGCCAAATCGTTTCACCATTTTTTTACATAACTAATTATGTTCACATCTAATTTTGTCACGGCTCAAACAAACTTGGTGCCCATAAGCTAAAAAAAATATTCTTGATGAGTAAGCATTTTTTTTTTTTTGAGAACTAGTTTCCCACAACTTAGTCTTCTAACTTTGGCCATATAAACGACGATCACTCCAGATTATTATTTTTTCATTAAGAAACAGGAATTGTACTTTGGACATGATTTCGATATCGTTAGAAGTTTATTTTAGTTTCGAAGACGTTGTTTGGTTTACATTAGATACATCGTAGTATAATTCTCTGTAGAATCAAAGATAACTTTTCTTTATTTCGAAAACTTACAAGTGATTGTCTTAACACCTATTTTACGCACCATGAATATATATACATATATATATTTCAAATGGAAATTCGTTTAGTTTTCCAACTATTCAGCAAAGCTCAACTACGATCAGAAAAATATATCGTAGCTAAAAAATTCAATTTTTGTAATAGTGCCTTCAACTTTAGGCATTAAAGTAATTTAAGTAATTAAAAATCGATAAAACTACAATTAAAATGAAATTGCAATTGATGAACACACTTTTCAATGCCTTGGCAAGTGTGTCTGGCAATTGAATTTTGTAAACTGCTTTCGATTTGAAGCGCAACGGAAGTTGTGTGTGTTGTGTGTGTGTGTGTGTGTGCGGGTGAGTCCAACTTCCCGTTATTACGTGAACCAATTGCAGCTCAATATCAAACACAAAATGCATCCAAATGTCAAAGCTTTGCGGTTGACAGCATTTTGCTCCCCTGCACTGGCCACCGCCACCGCCTCCTCATCCCACTCCTCCTCCTGCGTCTGCCCCAAGCTGTTGCAGCCGCAGTCGTAGTGCGTGTCGCGTCTTGTTGACTTTTGAGGAAGTCTGCCATACGGCCAAAGACACGCAGTCTGCTGCTCCCACCCAGCTCGATGCATCCGTTCCCCTCCCCATTGAGGATTGAGGCAATGCCCTCAGCCACTGGTTGCTCTCCACATATGGAATTGCAACTGCAACTGCAACGCAGCTTTGGCTTCATCTGTTTGCCTTGTTTACGCGTGCTTCATATTTGTTTGATATTGACTCCTCCCCCATCAACCCAACCCCGGGCATCACTCATTGTTTTTAGCCACAGCGTATGATTTTGTGCATATAATTTAATCATTCGAAAGTGCACACACACACACACACACACACACACACACACACACATACACAAATGGACACCCACCAGTCACGAAGTTTTCCTTGCCCCATAACCATCCCCATTATTGTCCCCAGTCCAAATCCAAACATTGTTGTTTCTATGTTTAATATTGAATTTCATTCATGTATGAATTGTTGTTGTTGTTGTTGTTGTTGTTGTTGTTGTTGTTGCGGCTGCTGCTGCTGCTGCTGCTGCTGCTAATGTTGTTAATGTTGATGTTCGTATTTCTCATTGTTGTCTTCTTTCATGTCATTCATGCATTTCCATTTACATTTGCATTTTTCTTTCCATTTCCATTTCGATTTGAATTTCAATTTTTGAGCTTGTGTTTTTCTTCTTTTTGTTTTCCCCAACAATATTATTATTATTGTTGTTGTTGTTGTTGTTGTTGTTGTTGGCCGGCCATCTGTTAAATGTGTAGTTTGTTGCCCAGCGGATGTGTGTCTAGTCTTTGAAGGAACAGTTCAATTATTATCCCAAAAACATTATCCCCAAGATATTTCATGGAGAGAAACAGGTATGTTTTGATTGAGTTTTTCTTATTTTATTTTATTTTATTTATTGTAAGTGGATGTGTTTCATCATCGCTTGGATTTAGAATCGATCATTGTGTATAAATATATATATATATATATATATATAAATGATCAGCAGCCTCGTTTCTCTTAATTAACAGTCATGATCACATTTTGACGCATTTGTTTCACATTTCCGCCAAAACACAAACGATGACTGAAACGAAGCGGCGAACTTAACTCAAACTTAATTGAGTACGAGCCGAGTTCAGCTCGTTGTGGCCGAGAAGCATGGGGGGGGGAGGGGGCAGTGTTTGCCAAAATAATGCCATTAATAGGTTTCGGCAACAGGTTAAGCGACTTCAACAACTCAGCGGGTGACGGGGCGAAGGCAATTCAAATGTGAAATGTCACACGGCAAAATGGCTAAAGCACCAATAAAGCGCAATCGGGCTGATGACTGTGAACGACCTAACGATACCCTGTACAAAACAAAAACCATATAGATCTCACTTTATAACCAGTTTATTATTCTTGTTGTTGCCTTAATCACATAACAATAAAATCTAGATCGTAACTAAGATGGTGAAAACTCAATTGAAAAAATACATTTGGTAAGTTGTAATTGCTCATAACGGTACTATATATCCATGATCATAAATGGATATGTATGGTAGAATTAAAGGGTATTAAGAATAGCAACAACCAAATCAAATAACAATAACAATAATTTATAGTCAGCTTAGCAAACTCGTTTTTAAAGCTATTTAAAGCCGTCAAGTAATACCAAAATATACACATAAAGGAATTTACTTATGTATATATATATATATAAATAAATATATATATATGCGTGTGTGTGTTTTTTTTTTTTTTGCTAATACTTATTCATTAATGGATTTGCGACACTTAAATTCATTGGACTTTGCCGCTGCGCAGAAGCTGTCACAAACAGCATCAGCAACAGAGATAAACATAAAGAAACGAGGCACATAGTTTGTATTTATGATTGATTCTGTGGCGCGCTGGATGAATGCTACATGTGGCAGCCCAAGATTGCAACAGACGACGACGACGACAACATTGCTGGCACGCACAGGCGACAAACTTGACCTTAATTTGGCAATGCCGATGGCGCCTCTGCGACCATTGCGTGTGCCCCAAATGTGTGGCGTTGAATATGTTTCTATGTATTAGTGTTTGTGGCACCCAGCAGCTACAACTGTAACTGCAACTGCCACCTGTGAACCGTCACCTGTCTACATCTCTAACTCCAACTTCAACCCCACCTCCAACTCCGGCTCCGACTCCTCCGCCCGCCCACAGTTGGAAGTGCGCACAGCGTGTGGCCAACAGGCAAATGCAATAAATGTGTACAGCAAAAGCAACAGCAACAATAACAACAGCAACAACAACAACAACAACAGCAACAACAGCAACAAACTATGTAAACAAACCGAATGTGTAACACACAACCTTGAAGTTGTTAAGAGCCTCAGACAAATGCATTGCGCAACTGGCCAACTGGCCTGGCAAATGGCCCAAACGGACAGTCACCAGCGACCAAGTACACGAAAAAAAAAACAAAACTTTTCCATAGAATTAAAGATATTAAAATTGCCGTTGAAACCAACATTTGTTTACCATATCAATAATTAAAAATTTATAAACAAAAAGAAAAAATAATAATAATAACCATTTCTTTTAGCTAGTAAAATTCCAAGAATGTATCGTTTAAATTTAAAATTATAAATGATCAATTAAAAACAGTTTTTGGCTGAGTGTAGTTTGTTGCTGGCTGATCTAATTTGTAAAAGAATTAACAATCAGCAGCGATAAAAAACAACACAACAAAAAACAAAACGAGGCGCCAGAGTTCTTCATAGAAAGCATAGGTGAAATATAGAGTATTTAAGCATAGATGAAATATAGAGTATTTAAGTGCTCGGGGAATTGTCGGCATGCTGAATCTGTATTGTTCAGTATCTGTATCTGTATCTGTATTTGTATTTGCAACTAGACACGAAACGACTGGCGAATGCTAACTGCAGTTGCATACTTAACATTCATGAGCAACTCTCGACAGCAACATCAACACAACAACAACAACAACAACAACAAAATAAATATAAAAAAGAGAGAAAAAACAGCCGCTTACTTTTCATCAACATCATCAGTTAGCTGTTGACTTTAAAAGTGCCGCCAAGGGGGGAGTGGAGGGAACGGGTAGGAGTTGAAGTTGGAAAGGGGTTGGCATTTCACCAAACATGTCAAATGAGCAATGCAAACGGCACATGTACACACACACACACACACACACACACACACACACACATATATATACAGGTGTATATATGCACCTAGTTGTATTACCATTATTCATTAACAAAAAGCAAAAAAAAAAAAAAACTGGCTAACAGGTGGCTGGAAAATGCGTGCGTCGATTGCACAAGTTGAACAAATCAAATAAATTGCAGCTGAGCTTTAAATCACATGTACACACACACACACACACATATAATATATATATAAATATAAATATAAATATTGATACATATACAGATACAGATACACGTTCATGAACATGAAATTGAAATCGTCATTTTTTTTTTTAGACATTTTGAGATACAAAATCCAAACAAAATTGCACAATTTTTATGGCGGCCTTTTAATTTACAGATTAATTTCTCTCATCACGGACAAAATCAACAAGCTAATCGAAGCGACAATAAGATACCCTGTACAAAGCAACAACAAAAAAATATTGCATTTTAATTGCAACTAATTACAACGATTTAAAGTCAGTTGTGTTAAATCTTTGTATCGAATGTAGATTGTAGATTTAAGCAATAAATACACATAAATAAATATATTTAAATACACTTTTAATAATGGTTTTTTTCACTAAAACAATCTTCCCAGTTGAAAAACTTATCTCAGTGGTTCCCAGTTGTCAACGTCTTCTCAGATTTAACTAATTTTCATAAAAAAAAATAGTTGATTTTTTTTAAATTTCTAGATTTTCTTACAATTTGAATGTTTTCGCTTTCATTGAATGTTGACTCACACACACATATGCACAAGTGGATGGATGCATTACAGGGTATTCACAAGAAAACGCCCAGTTGTTTGCAACCGGTGCAAATTGAATTGGTAAGCGGCAATTACAAAAGCATCTCGAGCCACACTTGGAACTAACTTGGCGCCAGGAGGGAGTTAAGTTATCGTTTCAATGTGAAGTTGAAAAACGCAACAGGTTTTCACAATGATTAGCATATTTTCATTTTCCATTTGCCGCCACTGCCTGCAATTGGCCCACAAATGGATGCGCTAAATGTCTGGACAAACCGTTCACAACTCAGCGCCCAGTTGTTGCCACAACTGATGCTGATATTGATTATTTAATTATTATGCAATTTGGGGCGCTTAGCTTAGCGTAAAAAATAAATTTATGGGGCTGGGTCCCAGAGCTCACCAGCTCACCAGCTGACCAGCTGAGGAGCAACTAGTGAGCCGATTAGCTCAGAGCTCATTCATAATTCATGGCTGGGGCGGACGCCCACGACAGCTTCATTAGTTGTCCCGGCGCGTTGGTTAATGAAAATGCAAATGCGACATTTTCCACATCGTTAAAATCTGCCTGATCGGTTTCTCTGCACCGCCAGCCAGCCAGCTTTCGGCGCGCATGACACAATTTGTTAGTATCGTTCCCAGGAATGGGGAGTGAGGAGGCGATGATTAACTGTGGACACACTCGGTGTATATACATATATAAATATATATGTTCCTCTGCAGAGTCGTACAAATTATCATAATATCCAGTGACAACTGGGCCCAGCAGCATCATGATAAAGCATTCACATTACTGGCATACCCCTAATGCAATCCAATACGACAAATGCAATCCAAGAAACGATTTCAATTTTACTATTTTACAGTTGATGTGCTAAGGTTAAACAACATATTTGACTAACACTAGAAACAACAACATTAACAAATTATTATTTTTATAATCCAATTTAACTAGCAAAATGTAAAGTAGGAATGTAGGAATTGTTGGGCATAAAAGTCAGTACTTTAATTACTAACTGAACAACATTGTGCAACATGCTCATAATATTTTTGATTAAAACTTCAAATTCGAATTGTGGTAAGTTAAGAAGTATCATTCGAAATCAAAAATTACGCTTAAGTAATTATGGACTCCAAATAATGGGGGGGGGGGGGGGGAGCCGAGAATATTGTTGAAACAATAAGCACTCAAGGGCCAATGCCGCTGACAGATCTTTAAAGTGCTCGGCTTACATATATCTAATAGTCTTTTGAGGTGTTTAACTGTTTGTTTGTTTGCTTACCTTATCAACTTACAACGCTCAACGTTTGTGGGGCACTAAGCGACCTATTTGCTATGCCCCCCCCGCGGACCCCTTTTCCATTGCACAACAAAAGAAAAAGCGACAACGTCTTAAAATAACTAATTAGTTAAAGTCTGTAATTGTTTTGACATTTTGGTATTTGAACGAAAATAAATATTTTGGAGGCCATTGCCAGTCGCATTACTCATACGCCGTTTTGGCCAGCATTTACATATGTATTTGTGGTGTTACCTGATTGAATCGGACTTATATTTTTGTCTATCTATGCAATGACAATGGCTATGCAGCAATCGTTGCCCGATCCCTGGTTTTGGTACCCTTTTCGGGTAATTGGTCCCATTGTAATTACAACCCATTTTTTCAGTGATTAAATTCTAACGTATTTCCAGCGATTGACTCCGGCAACAACAACAACAACAACAACAGCAGCAATAAGCTAACTCTTCTTTTTTTTTTTTTGTTTTTAGCTGATGTGGGCCACATTTCGACTTACTTTGTAAAATGCAAAATGATTTCATATTAGGTTTAATATAGCATTATATATGTATGTATGGATGTGTGTTTGTATGTGTGTATGTATGTATGTATGTGTGTGCTGGGGACCCATTCGCCAAAGGCTGTTGTAATTTTAGAAAATGATTTCAAAGCCCCTTTAGACGAACAAGATTATTTGCCATGCGGCAAATGCATAAGCAACAAAAACAAGAAGAAGAAGAATTTTAAGCGAACAACAAAAAAAAAACGCAAAGAATTTTATTATTATTAAATAAAGGCAAAGGGGCTAAAAGAGAATCCTTTAAGCTGTTCAGCTGTGTGCAGATTCAGCTTCTGGTTCATAATAAAAGGTAAATTTAGCCAGGCCACTAGGGGCATCTACAAGTCGGGTGGCAAGTGGCAAGTGGCAGGTTGGCGGTGGGTGGTGGGTGGTGGACATAACAAACATAAAGTCCTAGCTGAAGGCGGTTAATCTTACAAAATGAATTTGCTGCCTGCCTGCCTCGTTGTTGGCAGTTGGCAGTTGGCAGTTGCCGGTTGCTAGTTGGCCGTAATTTGGTCGTATTTAAAATATGCCCGTAATTTACAGCACATTCTTCGAGCGGAGCGACAAGCAATTAAAACATTGTGCCAAACGCGCCCACAAAATGTTTTGACAGCCAAGCGACACAAGCAACACAAGCAACACAAGCAACACAACACAACACACACAGACGACAAATGACAAAATGACGATAGGCAAACATTGGAAGAATGCAGGGTACACGAGGTATTCCAAGTTGAAAACCCAAAAGCCAAATAGACCATGACGACAAGCGTTGCTATTGTTGTTGTTGCAAAGGAAACTTACATTTGGGTGTGTTCTGTTCTTCTGTGCTGCTGCTGCTGCTGCTGTTGTTCTGCTCCTCACTCATGAGACAATATAAAAAAAATACAAAATACAAAAATAAATAAATAAATAAAAAATAAACAACAATATTGTATTGTGTATAGTCAAACGCAACGTGCGGCGCGGCCGTTAACTAAAACTTATCCATGTATGCTGCGTGTGCTCATGTACTTAGATAAACAGGGGCAGGGCAGGGCCGGGTTGGTAGCATGGGCTGTGGTAGGGACAGGGGCGGGAACGAGGCCGTGGCAGGGGTAAGCATGTGTGTCACACAATAAACAGCAGCAACAGCAACAGCAGCAACAGCTGAAACGCAGTCAGCACCGTGTCGCATATCACATTTCAAATGCGCAAACATTTAAACGTGCCAAACGGCACGGGAGGCATGTCTGGTCCGAGACGTAGACGTAGACTGAGACGGAGTCAGAGTCGGAGACGTAGACGGAGACGTTGCCGGAGCTGTTGCTGTTGCTTTTGCTTCTTTGCTGCCGGAAGGTTGGCAAAGACGGGCCTGACGCAGGTGCGTGCTGCACTTTCAACACAGCTCTCGACAAGCTGAGTTCTTTTTTTTCTGTTCCCATTTTCGCTTTTATTTCTGTCATTGCTAAGGTTGGGGCCAAAAAATGAAAAAAAAAAAAAAAAATAAAATAAAATCTGTTTTGTATGCAACAAGTGGCAAACACGTTGCATATGGGGACCTAATTAAGATACGAGTTGTACTATTCAGTTAGAATGCTCACAATCAGTGAATGGGTTTGGCTGTTGTTGGTTGTGTTGGTTATGTTTGTTCAGCTCAATCACAATGGTTTCGTTTGAATGCACTCGACATTGACTCACCTGAAATGAGATGGAAGGAAACACAAAATTTGAGGTTAGTTTTAATGTAAACTTATGGAAACCACTTATACATATTTATATACTACATATGCAACACAGCAATATGATTGAATGTCAACTTATCAAATACATATTTCCGACAAATTAACAGATATTTTGAGATACGCTTCAATGGATCGATTCAGATTAAAAGTCCAAAGTAGTCAAGAAACTCAGATTCAACAATATTAATTCAACAATAAGTTCATTAAAATGTTAATTTTTTTATTATCAAATAAAAATAAAAAATAAACCCTTTTTTAAATGTTGTACATTTGTCGATATTGTAAATTTATCTAATTTAGATTATTATTTATAACCACATATTGTGTTCATTTAATTTGATATTTTTTTTATCGATTTTATTTTTATATTTTTTTATTATTGCTCGTTTGACTAGCAATATTTGATTATTTTATATAACAACATGTTGCACAACCGACTGTGAAATACTCTGATATCAATGATTTCAGGTGGAAAAGAAGATATTTTTTCAACTCCCGATTTTACGAACCAAAAATATATATATTATCAATTTGCAATTATCGATTTATCGATTTTCTAGCCAACTTGTGTGTAGCAGGCTCAGACAAAAATATGTTCCATGTTTTAGGTTTCTAGATTTAATCCAATCAGAGCATAAAAAATCAATTAAATTTTGTCAAAAATCGATGACGTCTGTAAAAAAAGAGTGGTTTCAAAGACTGAATACTGAAATCGCTCTGTTAATTCACCTTGATAAGTCGGAAGCAAAAGCTAGTTTCCCCGTTATGCGCTGATATCATCGTGTATCGCTCGAGTCGAGTCGAGTCGCATTGTTGTGTCTGATGTTTGGGGCTGCTGCAATTTCTATTCGAATTTCTAATTATGAAGCTGCATCAGGTGGATGTGGGCGCAAACGCCCACACTCCAAATACAACAAACACAACAACAACAATAATCAATGAAAAGCAACCAAAATGCCGACAAACGAAAGCGAAAATTGCCGTTGCTAGTTTCGTTTTTTTATATATTTTTTATTTTTTTTTTTTTTTTAAGTTAAGATAAATTTGCAGTCGCTGCCGGCTTAGATTTGAGGAGCTGCGTCAGCTTCGATGTCAGCGCCATTGTTTGTGTCTAAGGCGCTTAAAATATTTCACGCTTTTCTTTGCCCCGTGGGCGACATGCAAATTGAATGCGAGACAAAGCTATTAAACATGCAACACACACAACGGCACACAAACAGTTGTTTTTGGTAGCGGCTGGCTGCGAGGGTAGCTTATATAGTTATATAAATAAAATAAAAACAACAACAACAAAAACAGGGCAAGTACCTGCTAACTTCTATTATTATTTTGATGTATTATTATTATTATTATTATTATTATTATTATTATTATTATTATTATTATTATTATTATTATTATTATTATTATTATTATTATTATTATTATTATTATTATTATTATTATTATTATTATTATGTATTATTATGTATTATTATTATTATTACATACTTTATTAAAAATTATTATTATAAATTATTATTATTTATTAGTCTTGTTTATTGTTATTATATTCTAATATGTTTTTATTTGTAAAATTGTTTGACAATTGTTCTAAGATTGTTCCTATAATAACTATATGATATAGTATTCCAAGCCGGACATCAACGATTTCTGAGTGATCACAGGCAATGTACATTTATATGCCAACTATGTTGCAACCTTTTTACACATTTTCAATGGATATAATTAAAGTGTCTGGATACAAATGAATGTAAATTAACAAAAACAATTATAAAATCTGAAGTATCATTTCGAGCCTTGGTTTTTATCGTTGGGTCGTTGGCCAATAAAGCCAAATTACTTAGGCCACAATTGGCTCATGGTGCTACAACGAGATCAGAAGGGGTTCAACCGGATGCGTTAATAAAATTCGCAATTTTGGTGAGTCCTAAATTTTGTAGTAACTATTTATTTATTTATGCATTCTACATGCAGCTTTATATAATTTGTAAATTGACCAATTGTCAGATTTTAATGTAAATTGTAAATTAAGTTGGCTTTTGATTCTTAATATTTACGAGATTTTTAATTTAAATTACGAATATATTTACACAAAAAACCGTTTAGAGGTTGTCATATTGAATGACCCTCGCTTTGTGGCAAATACATAACAATACATGAATGACATGTGCATGTTTCAACAGTTTCCGTTAATGTTTGCATATTTGATATGTGGCCACAATTTATGACTCCCTGTTGAGGGCCTTTATGCGGAGGGGGGGATGGCGTCATAATCGGCCAACTCAAAAACCAATAGATATTTATTTGAAGAAAGAAAAACAGCAGTAAAAACCGACAACTCATTCAGAAAATTTGCATTTTTAATATTTTTATAGATGTTGCAGTTGCAGTTGCATTCGGATTTGCATTCGAAATCATATCCAGCTGGGGACCCATTAAACGAACGTAAAATTTAATTATAAATTGCCCATAAGCTGGTCGTAAGGAATTAATTAAATACATGATATAAATAATGTTTTGCATGTTCAACTCCCACGACAAAACGCCCCCGACTTTGACATTGAAGTTGCCACAACAATAAAAAAACAATAAAATAAAAGCAAGACACACACATAAATATATATATATATAGATAAATATATATACAAAAAACATGCTCCACACTGGTTCGATGCTTGTAGAATGGCTTTGAATATCGTTTATCGAGAGGACAACGTCGACAGATTCGTGATGACAGATTGCGACATTCGTGTAGTCAACAGCCTTAACACGTTGCTATCGATGGAACAACACAGCACAACACAGCCTCAATTGTCTCGTGCCCCATGTCGCATGTCTGAGTGTCATTGCCACGAAATACTCGAACTTGACTGCAACTGTTGCTCTATTAATAATCTAGAAGGGAACTTCTCGAACTTGCTCGAAAACTTTACAACTTCAAATGTTTGTCATGATTTGAATACAGAAACATTCTAAATATGAATTGAGAACAGATTAAGAACCAAATGGAGTTGATCTTCAATGGAAAAGCCTGATTTCGCGATCATCTGGAAAATACACAGAATATAATGTTGTTACCTGTACATTTTACCATAAGGGGCAACATACTCCATTTCGTGATAATTTATTAAATTTTGTATCAATTTTAATAATTAGTATGGAAATATCTTTGGCGCAGAGTTCATATTTCTCAAGTACACTTATAATTTAAGTACAATTATAATTTAATTTATTGATTTTAATTTATTGGCATAAAATAGGAAAAATTAAATCCGTTCTCGTTTTAAATTATTTTTTAATATATATTTATCGTTTTTTTTTGTCTTTCATTTTAATTAATTGTTTTTTTTCTTTAGTAATTTCTCAAAAGTTAAATTCAAAATTTTCCAATAAGCTGTTTTATTTGAATCAAGCAAGTTGAAATTTTGGCTATATTGAAATCTGGGTATAAGCTAAATTTTGACCCTAGGAACATGGTATATATTGGCTCAACTATAGATGCTGATCTATATTGTAGCTCCAAGTCATTAATATGGTTATTGTGTTCATTACTTTGCTTGATGTTTAAATCGGAAAATTAAATTGTATACATAACAAATTTTCGGCCTAAAGCGAGAAAGGAAAAAACAAAAAACAACTAATTCTGTTAGTCAAATAATTTCACCTGTAACCTTCTTAAAGTTAGATACATTAAATTTGATGGAATTAATTGGGGGCGGGAATAGGGGAATTGTAATTGGAAGCGCCTCAAATTCAGGCACTAATAACAATTATACAAATTGAACCAGACCGAGAATAAAAGCAAGTCGCAGAGAAGATAATAAGTCCCTTCCCCCCCTCAACCCCTCTCGCTCTTCTTCTGCCACCCTCTCTCTCTCTCACTCGTTCTCTAAAAAAAGACATATTCCAATGAAATTGAAGCTAAGCAGCTACTAAGGCCAAGTTGAAAGTGAATTTGAATTTGGAAGCGTTTACACAGCCAGCGACTGCAAATTAAATGCTCATTAGAATATTCTAAGGAGCCGACAGAGAAAGAGAGAGAGAAAGAGAGAGAGCGGGAGAGTCAGACAGAGAGTCAAACAGACAGACAGACAGATGCGGCCACGCACGATTTCACAATAGGGAGAGACTCCATTGGCTGGCAGGAAGTCGGTTCCGGTTGCGATGACGTCGCATCGGCCTCACAGAGTGAGGTAAAAGCCGGTGGGAGACACACACAGAGAGAGAGATAGAAAGAGAGAGAGAGAGAGGGGGAGAACATTAGGTTGAAGTTGACAACAGCAACAACAACAACAAAGGTTTGAAGCCGCCTCAAAGCGGTATAGCTTAGCTGTTAGCCGAGCGTCGGGTTTGAGAGGTTCACTGCTTTTGGGACAGGCGAAATAAATTAATTTGCTTTACTTTACGTTATATTTATGCCCTCCTACAGCCACACCCCCCAACCCCCGACACCCACCAGCCCCTCTCCTAGCGGGGCACACAACTTGGTTTCGCTGTGTAGCACATTGTTTGGCATATTTTGTCGTTGACTCCATTGCTCCACAGCTCTGTGCCAGCGAACTCCTGGCCGGGGACTTGAATTTCTTTTGCGGTACCGTTGCGTGTCATTCAATTTACATTAATTTAGCTGATGTTCCACTTGCGACTCGGGCCACAGCTTTTGGTAGTGGGCTGTGTTCTTCTTCTGCCAATTTGATTAGCCAACGTGCCAAATGGCAGAGTGGGAGGGAGGGAAGGCGAGCGACCGAGCGAGAATAGCCATAGCAACAGATTGAAGAATGTCAGGAAGTCAGTGAAGGGTAGTTTGTCAATCAATCAATGGGTAAGCGTGACCCATGTACGCCTGTCCAAGTCCAAACACTTCAAAGGTGTATTAAAAGTCGGGTGTCAGGATGGGGGATGCAGGTCTCTATGGCAACTTTTGGGCACAGTCTTGATAAATTCACAGTGGGTTGAATGCACCTCCAATCTCTATTCCCCATGTTAGTGGGTGGGACGCACGCACAAGGAAACCAAGCAGTTAACCAACTAACTAACTAACTGATTGACTGACTGACTGGCGATTCAAGCGAACTCAGCCAATTCCAGAGAATCGCGATTTCGTCAATGAATTGTGAGTCAGTCGCCTTTTGGGTAACGGGAATGGGCAAAAGGTTAACGAAAGTGTGTGAGAAAAGAACCGCAAACTGCCGGCCACTCATAAATTGCACATGTCAGCCAAAAGATACAAATGTATCTGCTGCCTGCGATAAAATGTTCTTCCATTGATTATCATGCTTCAAAGAGATTTTTTATTGGTTCGTGTGAAGTTTGCGCTGAGGTCGCTTTTCTTTTGACGATTTCAACGCACTTTTTGCTAGGCTTTTGTTTTCATTGTTTTGTTTTGTTGTTGTTTTTTTTTCACCTATGTACACATGTGTATTTTATTTTTTATTTTGTATTTTTTTTGTTTTTTGTAATTTTGCACTCTTTTGTTCGCGTTGTGTTGTTTACTCGAGTTTACCAAAATGTTGGATTTTATTTCTTTGTCGCTTGGCGGCACATATTTAAGTCAAGGACGTGACTTTTATAGCAAGTTTTGCCCTTCGCCACTGCACGCAGCTTGCGGCGACTGCGCTGCCAGCGTAGATGTGGAGTCCGATGACTGGTAATTTTTTTTTTTTTTGTTAGCTTCTTCTTTCTCTCTGTTACTGTTAAAGCCACAGCAACAACTAGAACAACAACAACAACAACTGTTTGTGGCCATTAAACAAATATGTCTTTGATTTTGGCCAAGTAATTGGCTATGTTTGTCACGCTGCGCAGGACAACAACAACAACAACAACAGCAACCTGAACAGCAATAACAGCATCTTAACTGGCATTTGATATTTGATTATGTATTAAAGACAACCCCGACTTGAATACATGAATACAAATGTGCCAAAAAAAAAAAAAAGAAAAGAAAATAAAAATAAAGGTGGAAACTTATGAACATCATTTTCTAGACGCACAACACGCTCTGCAGATGTTGCATTCGTTACTGAGACTCTTTAGATATTCATCAATTAAATATATATACAATTATATATATATGTATATATATATATATATACCAAATTAATTCACAGTTGTAAGCAAGATAATTGCTAATTTGAATATGGATGGTGAATGTAAATGGATTCAATCGTTGAACGAATGTTAATATTAATCGAAATCAGCTGGTAAGTGCAATTCACTACTGGGTTGGTCAGTCTGTCCAATTTGGGGCTGGGGGCTGGGCCCTGGCAGGTGTGCCAATTGCCAATTGCCAATTTCCAATTACTCATTTGACCATTTACTCTTGGCCCCGCTCAAATGCATTTGCTGGCAGCTGAGCAAACTGAGCCATCACAAAACAAAACTCGTATGCTAAACAAAAATACGACAAAAAAAAAGTAGTCAAATTTTTCGCACACAATGAAGTTAGTCAACACTGTTAGCCATCATGTTGCGTCCAGGGGTTGGTTAGTGGGTAAAATGTTAAACATTTGGGTCTATTGCAAAGGTGTTGGCTTCATGCTCATCGGCATCCATTCATATATTCATAGATGGAGTTGATCAATATTGAGCGGCAACAACAACTGCAACGAAAGATGTCCAAAAACTGCCTGCTCAGCTTTGTCTACCGATCAGCACAACCAGATTCCATTTTAGGAACTGACCAGGTCACATGTGTCATCAAACTAATTTCCCCGTTTGCGATGACTGATTGGAAAAAACTCTCCGTTTTATTTATAGCAGTTTTTCTTTTATGCAATTTTCAGCAGGGGAAAAAACTTTTTTATGCTGTGGCAACTGCTTTAAATTTTATATAAAATACAATACTTATTGCATCCCATTAAAATTCGATTATTTTTATAATGTCGATTTTAAGTTTAGGTAAACAGTTCCTGGAATATATTCAAAAGTTGACTATTAAATTGTATTTTGTAAATTTAAAAAAAAAAACACAATAAATGCCAAATCATAAAGGGTCAACTTGGGCAGTCAGATAATCAATCAACGAAACTTTCCCGATGCAGGTCTAAACACAATTTGGCAACAGCAATTAAAACAACATTTAAGGACTCTTCTACTGCTGCAGTTTGGCTCAAAAGAGATAAGATGATAAATTAATTCTGAGTGAAAACCAATCAAGTGTCAAATGGGTTATCTTTCTGTGACTTTGTCTATCTAATAAAGTGGAGAATTGGATGCTAGAGCAAATCAAAGATGGCCAACGCGACGATTGCAAAGTTGTCACAGATCGCAGATCGCAACAAGATCTTGCTCACCCAGAGCGAACTTTAAAAGGGAACAAGAAGCACACAATAAACTGACTGACTGACTGACAATAAAAATAAAAAATAATAAAAAAAAAAAAAACAACAAACAACCGTCCCCAAGCTGAACGTTCAGCATTCAAGGTTAATTGTGCAATAATTTATGAAATTTATGAAATGGCAACACAAAACAAAGCAACCAATTTACATACGACCAGCTGATAATTCAAATATACACACATATATATTTATATATATATACATTTGTGCTGCGTACTTATTTCGAGAATACAATTGAGCGGGGCAGGGGCATGGCGCACACTCCGCAGTGCCACAGCGAAATAATTAAGAACTACTCCAAGCGGATTGTTCATGAACATTATATTAACTCATTAAATACGAGAATTCATTTGTATGTGTATGCATACATACATATGTATGTACATCAACAATTATATTTATGTCATTATTACTAGCATCAGCATGCATATTAGATGCCGTACAAATATAAACATAGTGCTTATTATTGTGACCTTTGCTGTTCACTCATTTTAATGACTCCAAAGGTAACTAAATTAAATTATATAAGTTTTCACAAAGTTGCTAACGAAGCTCGACAACTTTTGGCCTGATTGGGGTGTTTTTTATGTTGCCTCAGTAATAATTGAATAAATATTGAACACTTTTAAATTTTAATACCTCCAGATTTATTTATTATACATTTCATTTTCTTTTATATTAGTTTTTGCATTACGCATTTTTTATCTTTTTATTTATTATTTTATGAATACCTTGTCTTAAATTTTGTGAAGTGCATTTATTCCACAATAAATAAATAAATGAAAAAAAGATCTAAAAAAGAAGTGTCCCTCAATATTAAGTTAGCTGGAAAAGTTTGTTTTATTCTTTAATTGAGTTTCGAAACAATTAGATGAACTAAGTGATTGGTTTGGTGAAGCAGGGCTAATCGACTGTGGCACTCACTTGTGGCTGCCACAATTCAAAAACTGCCAAATGCTGTGCACACTACTTAAAAATCCATCACCTTATTTATTTCATTTTTATTTTATTTTTTTTTTTGCAACCGCTATAAAAACTTAAGCACGTACCACAAACAACATACTCAAATGGAATTGAGAGCAAAATGTACACAAAGTATGAAAATATGACACCGAACTGTTGAAGCAATTAAATCTAATGATTCGAATGAAAACAAGCTAAATAGCCGTAAATTGAATTTGAAAAAAAAAAAATAAAAATAACAAATTTTTAAACGAAATACAGACGGTTTAACGACTTGCAAATTGAGCGAGTATAAAATCCCTTGAAATTCAAATGCTGAACTCTCGACCCACACACGGCAAGTAAACACCATTTAAAAGAGAATTAACAGCAACAACAACAGCAACCACAACAACAACCACAACAGCAACCACAACAACAACAAAAGCAATAACACTAAGAACAATAATTGAATAAACTTCCGGAATTGAAATCCGTTAGCGGCCGTTTGGCTAAAAACAGATGGCAACAAACTTGAAAAGTTCAAGGCAAGAAACTGCGACGAACACTGATTTTTCACAAAAATCCAACTGAACGATGAGAAAGCAGCTCTGGTCAACTGGTGTTGTTGTTGGTACTCCCGGCTACACCCTGAGCAGAGGCAGCGATGCCATTACGGATACAGATGCCGAGTTCATGGCATGGCAAACGCCCAATTGGCAATCGGAGGTGCAGAGACGCGATCCACTCGATAGATGACATCCGATCGTCTGCGATTGTCGATGCCGATGCCGATTAGCGATTTGGTGGGGCCAACAAACTCAGCCACAGCTAGATATATTTTCATGCCCCATGCCCGATGCCCATCAAATAAAACAATTCGTCAGTGCAACGCTGTGCTTCGAAAGAAACCGAACAACTATTCCGGTTGTTGACCAGGCCATTTGCATATAAATGGGCTAATTTTGAGCCTGTGTTCATTTGACTCAGTAAAGCAAAAAGCCTATCTATATTAAAATATCATCTCTGAATACAAGCCAATTAAACAAATAATAATAATAATAATAATAAAATAAATAAATATATGCTTAATGGACTCGTAAATGTCTGCCAGGATCTGTCACAGTTTTTCAAAATGAGCAGAAATTCATAAGAAGAATATAAATAAAAATTATTAAATACAATATATAAGCCTTAAATACAAATTTTGTAAATAGTACAAAAGTTGAAAACTATTCAATTTGCACTGAGGGGCATGCGAGTCACCCAATCACGGTTGCTATTATTTATTTTTTATACCCTTAACCTATAAAAATGGGTAAAAAGGGTATAATGGTTTTGTGCAAATGTATGTAACAGGCAGAAGGATGCATCTCCGACCCCATAAAGTATCAACAGCCGAGTCGATATAGCCCTGTCCGTCTGTCCGTCTGTATGAACACGCGGATCGCAGAGACTACAAGAGCTAGCGACTTCAATTTGGAATATAAGTTCTCGTGTACCATGCGCAGATCAAGTTTGCTTTATTTTATCGATAACTGCCTCATTTTCTGAATTATCGATACATTTCGATTTCCGATAACAATAAATTCCACAATTTAAGAGGCAGAGGATTCTAATTTATATATAATATGCGTATACATATTATTGATCAACTGCCAATTCATTAAGATCGGATAAGAAACACCAAAGTTATAGTCGAACATATAAGTACTGTTTCGTGTACGTATGTATATCTGTGTGTATGTATGTATATGCTTGTGAGCAAAAATACTCTGTAAGAAATGTACTTGCAGAACTGAACATTTGAGTGCAATTCATTTTAAAGGGAAATTTGCCAATACAACTAGAATATATTTAACAACTGGGTTAAGGGTACATCGTAGTCGAGCCAACTCGACTACAGCATCTCACTTGTTTTTTTTTTTATTTGTCCATTGTCGTTGTTGTAGTTGTTGTCGCTTTTGTTGTTGCTGTCTTGCTTGACAAATTATGAACACGTTTCTGTATTTAAATAATGATGATTTCGCATAGTGTTTGTTGTTTGTCTTTGGATTTTTGGTGCGTCGAGCTGCTGCTGCTGCTGCTGATAAGATCGATGGCTGATGTCGCCGATGACGACACAAACACAAAACCTTCAATCTATCACATCCAGACACACACTCTCTCTCTGCCTCTCATCGGAGGATGGGGAGGGGTTTTGAGCGTTGCCATTGAAGAGCAATTTGGCAGTGCGTTCAACAGTTTGTTAGCCAGGTTCATGGCACAGCCACATGGGCCAAATTTAGATGCGAATATGCGATTGTGTTGTGGATTGTGATCAGCGTTTAGCGTTTAGTGGTCAGCAGTCGGCTACCTCTGACTCGTCTATTTAATGTTTCTGGCCAACATCGTTGCCAAAGTGCAATGAACTATTTTCGCAGCTCCTTTCAGTTGAAAAGTCGAAATGTCGGACGGCAAAAGCGATGCACAAGATTATAATTACAACCAGCAATTCAAATTGGGCTTTGACATGGCTAAACGGGCAAAAGTGTGTGTATTTGAGTGTGTATGTGTTTGTGTGTGTTTTTGTGTGTGTAGGTTGTGGCCAGAGTGGTGTACACTCAGCTGAGTGTGCGGCCACACACAGAGCTCTGATCGCTGATCACAGATCACAGATCACAGTTCGCACAGTTAACACTTGGCGGTGGTTGAGCGAGCGGGCGATTGGTCAACAGGTTGATTGACCAGCAGCCGCACCATTAATTGTATTTGTATTTGTGTTTGTGTTTGTATTTGTGTTTTGTATCTGAATCTTTTGCTTATGAATGGCCAAGCAATTTTTCTGATTAAGTAAAAGTGAAAGGCAATTGTCGATTGAATACTTTGACCGGCAACAGTTTTTATTTTTGTTTTCTGTTGCTCTGCTGCTGGCTTGCTTGGACTGTGACCCACTCCGGTTGAGCTAGGTCAAAATCCTACATACATGACCTGAAGCTTGGCAAATCGCCTTGCAATTCAAATAGCCAAACAAGGAAAAAACAACATACAAAATTTAAAATATTTCTTCGTTGACAAAAACATTTTTTAAAAGTCGAATCATTTGCTCTTAATTATTTTCAATTTTTAAAGTTACTTTTAATTTTTATAATTAAGTTAACCTTAAGAGTTGAATACTATTTTTAATATTTATTTTAAAATGCATATAGAATCATTTTTAATTAAACAAATTTTAAATTTTGATTTTTTCCGTGTCAACTGATGTTAGTCGATATTTACCAAATTGTTTATTGTCGGGTGACGTCTTTTATAATTTAAATATTTTTCTTGTTTTTATTTGTATCATACACACTCCAATAAACAAGGCAAAATGTTCTCTTCTGGTAAAAGTTAACAAAGGCAATGACGAATTTTTTACAAGACAATTTTCAACGTAAAAATAGATTAGATTTCCTGAATTCGAAAGCAAACTTTTAGCTGAGTGAATGATAGAGTCAAGTCAGCCCGTTTTGTCATAATTAAAATAAAAACCAAAAAATAAAGCAGTCAATAGATGGATGAGCACAGAAAAAGACCAGCCGGCAAAACAGTCAGTCAGTCATTCAGTCAAAACAGTCAGCCTGTCAGATCTGTGTCGCTCTGGTTGCATCTGTGTAGAGAAGATGATGACTCAGCTGTGTGATGTTTGTGAGATACTTTTAGCTTGCCATGTTCTGCCGAATGCCATTACATACATATACACAGACACCAGGACAGACAGACAGACAGACAGATACAAAAGTGCTAAGCACAGCCGCCACAATGAGTCACTTGGCGAATGGCAAACAGCAAACAGCAAACGAAATGCGATGCAACGCAGTTAGTTTTGGCAACCACAGATAGAGATAGAGATAGTGTCAGGGAAAGAGACAAATGCATGCATATTTATATATATGGCAGGTACCGTTGTTGTTTATATACATTAAGTTCTTTCGCTTCATGACTCACACAGCGCAACGAGGGGGTCAACAGATTATTGACCAGCGGATTGATGTTGGCCCCGCTTCCCAGCCGGGCAAAGATGTTGCATAATGGCTTGGCTTATATATATTGCTATATATATATATATATATATATATATATATATATATATATATATATCATATAGCTTACGATGCTTACCTGCAAAGAGAAGAGCAGAAGGAAAACAAAATTTTAATTAGCCGTCATATTTCAACATAATTTTAGCGCTGCCCAAGGAACGTTTCTTTCAGGACACGTTGTTCGTTCCACAAAAAACCCTCTCAGATACGTGGCTGATGTTGCAGTGGCAACGTTAATTCTAATTGGGTTTTCGCTTTCGTAGAAAAAGTAAAAGTAAAAGGCGCAATAAGTTGCGTATGGGCGTGGAGCCAACTGTTACCAAGGCCCAGCGCCCATTGCCCATTGCCTATTGAAAAGTGAAAATTGTTCGAAAAAACGAAATTCAAATTGAAATACAAAATACGAATGGTATTGCAACAAGGCGGCAACACAGACTGCGACCAACTAATTGCCAGACACCGACTTAGTCGGAGACTTAGAGACTACTAGACTAGCGGAGACGCCAGGCAGAAGTGGGCGGAATGGGTTAATAACTCAGTGGAAAGAAAAGAGAAAAGAGCAAATGCTCGTAAAAATAGAAATAGAAATGGACACGACTACACAATGACAATGGATATAAAAATGAAAATGAAAATAGGGAAATGGTAATGGAGGCAAAAGCAAACCAAAACAAAGCCAGGCCAAACCAAACCGAACGAAATGAGGCCGACACGTAAATTACAAATCAATAGGCCAATACAATATGCATATGGCCAAGTGTTGTCCATTTGGCCAGAAGAGAGAACCAGCCAGTTCGTAATACAAATAGACGAGCAAATCGAAGTTCTTGCTGTGGGCCAACCAACAACCAAACTCTAATCTGACTCACAGAACAGGCAATGAACCTCTGGCGAAGAATGCGCCACCTCCCCGTCTGGGAATATAAATGAAAATGAAAATGAGTTGTTGCTGTTTTTGTGTTCGGCTCAAGAGTTTTCCTGGTAAATTGCAGCAGAAGTGCCCAAATCCAAATGCCAGCGACAAAACAGCGACAACAACTTTGATGACGATGATGATGATCATGATGACGACGACGACGACGATGAGCCAGCAAAAGAAGCAGAAACAGTTGAAATAGTAAAGGGACAGAGCAAAAGAAGGAAAACAGCACCAGCAAATCTTGTGCAACAATTTCATGTGTCAACAGCAAACAACTGCTCAGCAAATCCAGAAACCTGACGTTGACAATGACAAGTTAGAATTATCCAGTCGAGAGTGCTCGACTAGCAGATACCCTCAACGCAGCTCTTAAATTATAAGTAGACTTCCAGATTGTTGTTTCTTCAAATCTGATCTTCTTCGATCTTTAACATTATGTTTATTTTCACAATACTAAATGAACAAATGACAGACAAACATCGATTGAACTTCCCCTGCTGATCAAGTATTTTTATATACTTTATAAATATATTACTTTTGGCTGTCACATACCGGTGCACAACTTCATCATACCCTTTATATCCATTTTGAATACGGGTTCAGGTTGTAAAAATAATCATTATAATAAGGTAGCTGTCACTGCAGCAGGGGTAGCCACCATCACCAGGTTGACAGCTTCGCCAGTTGCGACACTTGGAACAAAATATGTTTGCGAAAATTTAGAAAATCGCCTTTTCAAGAGCAAATATCAGGTGTATAATTTGTTTGTGTGCCCCTCATTAATGGAGACGCCTCCAACAATATTATGTATACATATTGTTGGTCGATAAACCCCCACTAGGTTCTCAGTCTAAATATATGAATACGTTTTAAATCGAATTTTGTGAAATTAATAATAAAGTGAATATGAAAGTATGTAATCTGAAACAGCTGTTTTGGCTTGTTAACATAAAAGTCAGATATATTTCAATCAGATCTTTTAATAATAACATTTCTTCTTTAACGAATGTATTTAAATAAATGAGAACATTTAGCAATTGCCGGTCAATTCGAGTCTATTTTCAAGCAATTGATTTTGTTAGTTTATTTCCGGTTTTCGCATTTGAGCTTTTAATTAAAAGTAAAAGATGAAGCGGATGGTGTCGATTTGCAGCTAAATTGATAATTTATAAGTTGAGAAATGGCAAATTCGTTGAATTATGTGCGCTAAGACGATTGCAAATGCAAATGCGAAAATTAATCAATTTATTGATAATTAACGCTGGCCATTTTAACTGCTTGCTTTTGACTGCAAAATGCAGAAAAATGGCTATCGCTGGCGGCTTGGTTGCTGTTCATATCAGCTTTAATGCAGCTGTCTTAAAACAGCAATAATAATGATAACAACAACAACAAAAGCATAAACTCAGAGCTCTCAGCTCAATTGCCACCCAAGTGGCATCAACAAAAACAAAAGTAAACAGCCAATTAATAAATCCACACACACACAACGATGACAAGGATGACGAGCATTGGAGGGATTTGGCACGGCGAATCATCGCATGACGATGATGAAGGGCAAATCTTTGGGCAAAGCTGAATGTTTTGCAAATAATGGATGTTCGCACAGCCAAAAGATTAAAGCCAATTGCTCATTGTAATTATATTGAGTTCGTTTTCCATTTCAATTTCAGCAAATGAATGTACAAACACACATTACTCATTACATCCATTACATCCATTACATACACACAGACGTACATAAAGATGTACATGTCAACGAATCACACACCAAAGATAAAATCTTCAATTTTGTGTGTTGCTGGTTGCAAAAAAATTGTTGACGTTATAAATTAAAAAAATGTTCTTAAATTAATAAATGCTCACCCTGATTTGATTTACTTGTAATAGCAATGCTCTTGCGGAAAAAAGTTAAACAATTAATATGGATATATATATTTAGATTAAAATATATATTTCTCTACCTCTTCACTATACTCAGCAGCCAATTACACAATATATATTCTGCAGGGTATCTGTTAGTCTTTATGCTTAATACTTCTGCACTTGTTTACCACCAGATTCATTGAAATGAATGTGATTTTGTTGGCATTGATAATGAGCTGCTTGTTATCGCGCATCATTACAAGCCCATTACAAAGTCAAGCACAACACACACACGCACACGCACACGTACACACACACACACAAACACACACACACATTATAAGTTGGTACTTTCCACTTTATTAAATATTGCGCACAAATATTTACATAAACAAATCGCCTGTCAGTTAGACAAGCTCCACAATTCTCCGATTCTCTGGAAATGTAGTCTCCAATTTGAGGGTAGTCTGTGATAGATAAGGGACGATTGTTATTGAACATATATGCAGCAAAAGACTTTTCACTATGGTATTCGTACATTCGCACAGCTATTAAAATATCTTCTGTGACTGGCCCCCAACAGCGAGAAAACATTGTCAATATAAATTTAGATTAAATATCAGCAAAGCGCAAGGCATTTGACAGGTTTTATTTGCAGTCGTCAACACACACACACACACACATATATATATATATATATATATATATGCAACATGCACATGCAGAGCTGCTGATGCGTGTCAAGAGGCAGAAATAATCATGGAATTATTCTCTCTATTCAATTGTGCGGGCATTAGTATGATAAATGATATCAGGCTTTGCCCGGACAGCTATCGGGTTGGGTCCGCCGCACTCTTTGCCCTCGTTTCATTTGTGTGTGTGTGTGTGTAAATGTGTGCACATATAAATACACATACATATGTATGTATGTATGTCTGCTTATGCCCCTTTTTTTTATTGCCAGCCCAGGCCTAGTTCTGGTACACCCCAGGTCTGGTGTGGGGCTTGCTTTTCTGGCGCTCCTCATGGCTTCGTTGGCTTCGTTTCGCGTTCCCATTGATAGCAAAAAACCAGAGACCAGCGAGGGTTGCTCAACTACATTTGAACTAGTCACTTTCCTATTTTGTTCCATTAACTAGCACTTGATATTATTTTGCACTTTTTGCTTATTAAAAAAAAATCACAACGATCCCCACTCCCCATCTCTTAATGCTCCTCGCTCTATATATATATCTCTCTCTCAATTTTTTTCCTATCTCTCTCTGTTTCTGCCTCTAAATTTTCTCTATTTCCTTATCTTGTTTTTTTTTTTGCCTTTTTTTCAGTCTTCGTTTCTCTCAGTCATAATTTTTCTGTCCCTCTTTCTCTGTCTCTCTCTATCTCTCACCACCTCTCTTTCTTTTCCAATCGCAAACAAAATTCTGGCTGTTTTTCATAAAAATTGTATCGATTAAGATCGATAATTGACAAATTTTTAAACGTTGGGAGCCCCAAGCGAAACTAGTGAATAGTCTAGAAATAGTAGTTTATTTAATATGCTTACATAATCATAAATGATTATATTTATATCTACTTATCAAGCGAACCATATTCAAACACACCGCCTTCCCTGGTCAACACTCTATTGTGAATTGTTTTATGTTTATTGGTATTTGTTATTTGGAATTTATATAAATTACGAATCACTCGGAGCGTCGCCAACTTCCGCCAACACAATAATAAATCGTTGGACTTAAACTAAACATTATCTGGATTTATACAGCGGCAAGCCTATTCTATCGATGCCATTTCCTGCTGACTTAAAATACTAAACAAACGCAAATTTAATTGATAATTTAATTAAGCGATGTTAAAATCATACTAAAGTAAAAATAAAATAAAAACAACAACAAATAAATGCTAGGCTCATTAAAAATCAGTTAGGAATAAGCGAAGAACGGATAAGGCCTTAATTTATACAGAAATTTATGCAAATTATTAACAACACCGTTCAGCTAACGAAATATGCTAAGCATCGCAACGATTCAATGAGCGGATAAATTATTTCTGCACATAATGCGTGTAATTTATTTAAAGTTTTTAATCTCCCCCCTCCCCTCCTCAGGGCTTCGTGGGACTCTCCACTCATTTTGTTCTGTTTGCATCGCTAAAGGTCAGCAAACAAAAATCGAATTGATAAAAAACAACAAATTCAATTCAATTCAATTCAAAAAAAAATATAAAAATAAAATAACAAACAGAGTTCAAGGCCATTTACAACTGCCAAGCGCACAATGAACAAATAAAATACTATTATTAAGTATACAACCAAAGGGACAAGACCATAAAAAAAAATATAAAAAAAAAATAATAAAAGAATTAAAAAGTCGGACGAAGGCCGAAAATCATATAAATCAATAAGGGAGAATACAAAACAAATCACGGCATTAATATTTGATTGGAAACTGTGGGAAATCGTAGTAGCAAAATAACAATCAACCAACAAAATCTACAACTCCACACTTAGCCCCCCCTCCCCCCACCCCGCTTTCCTTCGCTTTTCATGTCAAATCAATGTGCCACTGCTGACTGATGTGTGGCGCACAAGAAAACAACCAAATTGATTTACAGAATTTCGTTAAGCTTGAACAGGCTACAAACACACACACAGAAAGCGAAGGGATGTGTGTGTGTGTGTGTTGGTTGTGGGGGAATGTGTTCAGAGTATTGGATGATTATCACAGCTCATTTGGCAGTCAATTAAGGGTTAGCTAAGCCAAAGCTGAATTCAATTAGGAAGCTCAACACAATTCACATTAATAAATTGCTAACATCATCAAGAGGTCAAGAGCACCAAGTACAAGATATATATACGACTATATGATACCACGTAGTGTGTCACGATGTAAATAAACTTATCGGTTTCCCAAAACCATTTAGCTAACATATTTAATGACCAAAACAAAGCAGCTAATTTCCAGAATAGTGTAACTCGTTATACATAATATTTTTAAAACAGTTAAGAACTACACAAATAGGAGAACTTTTTATAGCTGTCCTATTTCCGTACTTGGCTATATAGATTATTGTATTACGACTCCAGTTGTGGCATTACTTGAGTAACTGCTGAATGCTTAATCAGAGTCAGCATCAGAATCTACTCACACACATACAGCAACAGGTAGCTAATTGGTTACATGATTTGTGCTACTGTCTTGTCAGCCAATTTTGAATATTTGGCTAACTGCCAAATTGGCCACGCATTCTTTATCACTCATCACTGACGCTGTGGGTGAGAAATGTGAATAACCATTTGATCGACTATGACTCTGCTTATAGCCAAAAATGACTCGCAAAAAAAAACAAAGACGAAGAAGAGCAAAGCAGCATGCGAATCAGAGGCTGCCAACTGCCAACTTGGCCTAATTTTTGACAAGCATCAATTTAATAAGCTAAACTTGGCAAACAACAACAAAAGTTAAGCAGGAAATCAATGAGAGCGCCCATTAGTGTTGATAAGCGACGACAGACAACAGATTCGACTGGTAAAAAATATGGCGTCGTACGAATACACACATATACACATTATACCATTATCTTTCTGTATATTGATACATGTAAGTGTCATTCAGCTTCGGCGACAGCTGATTAATTTGAACACATCAATAAGCCAGCAGCAACACTTTGTTTGCAACCTTTTGTGTTGCGACAAAATTAAAAAAAAAAAAGCTTGGGCATGCCGAATATTCAATACACTTGCAAACCGAAGTCAAATCTTATAATAAATTCAGAACTCATTTTTCGCCAAATTGCTCCTATGACAGCTATATAATATAGCAATCCGATCCCACTAAATGTCCAAGATAGCTTTAAAAAAATATGGAACAAAGTTCGCACAGAAACAGACAGATAGAAAGAATCGGCTAGTACTACTGGATCAAGAATATATATATATACTTTATGGGATCGCAGAAGTCTCCTTATACAAAGTGTTACAAACTTCTCGACAAAATTATAATACCCTTAAAAACACAACTAACGAAAGCATCGAAAACTCTTAATGATGTGCCACGGTGCAAAAGGTTAATGTTAACATTTTTGGACAATATTTCGCAGCTGTCGCGCGAACAAGAGTCGAGAGTGTTACCCCCTCCCTCCCTCTCTTCACAACCACTGGTCGACCGACCAAGTGCGTTGCAAGCGCCGCATATTTGTTAAACATAGTTGCGGACAAGTCAACTTTGACTTTGAAGCATTTGCGCCTGCGCAATTGCAACGCCGCCTGTTTGGCCCGAGAGGAGTCTGGCATCTGGCAACTGGCAGCTGGCAACTGGCGACTGGCATCTGGGTGACTTTTGGGGGCAACGAGGCACATGATTGATGATAAAAATGCTCACAAAAACTACACGAAATACAAAAATAAATAAATAAATAGCAAAATAAAACGACAACCAACCGGCAAAACAAAAGAGCGAATGAAAAACGATTCCAATGTTGACAACCGCAATAAGGAAGGCGAATTCGATGGCGATGTCGTTTATATCATGTGTGAACTGTAGCAAAGTGCCAACTCTTTACTTTTGTTGTTGTTAGTGCAGCTGTTGCTTTTGCCGCTTTTCAACACAGTCACACATTAACCCAGCGAGCAACTCCCAAATGATCTATAGTTGACTTGATTTTGACTTGACAGACACCCAACAAGTTTGGAGACTTTCTTCCAGCCACACTAAAAATAATACCATAATTAAGATGGTTAAGATAAGATATGATAGGATAGCCATAGACTGCCTGATCCATTCACAATATTTAGTTTTATTAATTTCATAGCTATATTAAAAATAACAATATTTATTTATTTATTTTATATAAATTTCGATTATCAAATTGGTCTCTAATTCATTGGGTTGATTTTTAATTTTCATTAACTTTCTATAGCTTTCTATATGTTCTACAGGATATCCATTAAAATCCAATAGCGAGCAGTTATTAGTTCAATGGCTGCAAAAAACGAAATCTTCAAATTGTTTTACGTGTTGGCCAAAAAGTGTCTTAGCCATTTGCTGATTGTCGACTTATTTTTATTGTTGTTGATTGCTGCTCGCATTTGCCCAAATGCAAAATCACGTAGCATATGGAGCGAGATCAAATCGCATATTGTATGTTTGTGTCATAAAAATGAGATAAAAATCTTTTTAACAAAATGTCAATAACAAAAAAAAAAAATAAATAAATAAAAGAAAAATAATATAATAAAAATAAAAATAAATAAAAGCAGCAACGGCATGAGCTGAGCAGCGTCTGGAGGCGCACAAGCGTGCTCAAGATTTACGGCTGGCTTGTTTGGGGCCGGGCCATAAAAATAGTTAAAAACCATTTTCTTTTGTTTGTGTATTAAAAAAAAAACCGGCAGCTGTTTTTTATGCGCGATACATGCAAAATTGCTGAACTTAAATGAGTTACATTTCAGATTACGATGCAGCAGCAGCAGCCAACAGCACAGAGATGGTCAACAGTTCAGTTTTGGGCCAACTTGAGACATCATCAAGTTGTTGACGCGTTGGTCCCAAAAAACATACACACACATACACACACATACACACACGTACACACACAAATTTTGGTGCGAATCGCGCAAATTTGTTTACTTCTTCTGGTTCTTCGCCTTTTTATTGCTGTTGCCGTTGATGCAAATATGTGTGGGAATCAGTGTGTTTGCGAGTGTGTTAGTGAGTGTGTGTACGATTGTGTGTGTATGCGAGTGTGAGTGCAAGTGTTAACTTGATTTAATGCCGTTGCCTGTTGAGCTTCCCTTTTTGTATTGTTTGCTCTGGCTTTGTTTTTATTTTTGGCAATTATTCCTGCACTTGCAAAAATAATATTAACTAGAATTGAGAAAATCATCAATGATTTAAAAACTATATTTTTTATGCAAAAGTAGTTTCCTTCTAAAAACAGAAATAATATGTTTATAATTATTTTTTACACACACAATTATGTAAATGGTTTTTTTTCTTATAAAGAAATGATAAAGTCAAATTTATACGAAACAAAAAATCAAAAATTTAAAATTAATTAATTCCTAAGTAAAGTTCATTATACAAAAAAATATTATTTGATATTATTTATTTTATAAGTAATAAATTACATACTTTTGCAATTGTCGATTCTCCCTTTAAAGGATTCTTCATTTCTTGATAAGCTTAAATATAATTAGATAAATCCTACATATTGGGCAACAAGTACTGAGTTTCATATCCGATCGTAATACAATTTTAACAGCTGACCAATAATATTTCAAGGAATGTAGTATTTTTGTCTTTTATTGATAGCGCAAAACGATTTAAATCGATATTTTCGAAACGTGTGCAGTTATCGATGACACAAAATAAACTTGATGATATCTAAGAAAAACTTTTATTTATAATGTCTGAGATCGGCCCGTTTATAAAGACAGACTGACGCAGATGGCTACGTCGCCATAGCTGCTGATGCAGGTCAAGAATATATATACCTTATGCTACAATAAATATTATTTAGTAAAATTCTGAGATATATTTTTTTTCGAGTGTGTGCGATGCCAAGGGACACCCTCACATACCCCACCCCCATCCCTCTTTCCTTCACTCTATTGATACAGAAAGAACGTGGGAATTCAGCAGCGAGTTCAACTTAGTTCAGCTGTGTTTAGTTTAGTTTGGCTCCGCATCTTCATCCCCTCTCCAATACAATCACTCCAATCGTCATTATCAGCATCAACACCATCGTCATTATCTTTATGAACAATGATTTATCGGCATTGACATTAAGCTCAAGCTATTTATTTTAGTTTCTGATGCTGTTTGAATTTTTAGATAGTTTTTATTGCCTGAGAATTGTTTCTACATCGACTTTTCTCTTAATTAGTTTTTTATTGTTGCACAAATTTTCAAATATATATATATATATATATATATATATATATACGAGTGGATTCAAAATAAATATTTATTTTGTACGGGGTGCGATTAATGTTTTTTTTTTGTTTTTTGTTTTGCTTGTGTATTTAGAGCCCGCAGCTAAGCGGGGCCTGCTAAATAAATTCGTAAATTGCAAGTTAATGAGCTCAAGTGGCCATCGCCAAGTTGAGCCACTGCTGTGGGTTGCGGAGGGTGAGGTGGCATTGTGGTTGCTGGAGTGGAGTGGAGTGGATTGGAGTGGATTGTTGACTTTGTTGGTCCGCCCCTAAGACAAATAAATGTATGAATTCAAATCAAACGAAAAATTATGTACGCATTCTCGCCCGCATCAAGCGCCAACAGCGGCAACGGAGGAGTGGTGCACATTATACGAGTGGATGGATGGGTGGGCGGCGGGCGGCGACACAAAAGAACCATACCGGAACACGATCACAATGTTGATGCCTAGCCCAGACCCAGACCCCGGACCAGAACCAGAATTAGACCCATGCCCATCAATTAAACTGACAGCATGCGGCCATTACGCGCTCATCAACGCACTTAACCCTGAGATGAAGTTGGAGTTGAACATGTGAGATGAGGTTACAGAAGGGAGAAAGAGAAAGAGAGGGGCAGAGAAAAAGAGAAGGCGAAGAAATTAACTAGCAAATGGGCAACGGCTAAAGTTCACATCAGCAACAGTTGCAGTTGCAGTTGCTGATGCAGTTGCTGTTGCAGTTAACCGGCTGACCTTTAATTGCCACCCTCGTCGTCTGTCAAGTTTTAAAATATAAACTGATGTTGTCAGTTGGCTAACAGAACACGCTGATGAGCAAATTTAATCAATATTAATCGAAACAATGCAATGCAAAAAATATTCTGCTCATTAACTGACAACATTAAAAGTTCTCAAAATTAATTGAAGTTTTTGCTAAAGCCTAATTATAAATCAGATAATTCTTTATGATTTTGTAATTAGAAAAATGTATGGATTGATATCTATATAGACAAATTATATATGAATATATGTATATATAAATATAGGATGATGGAGAAATAGATAAGCAGACAATGATATATGAATATTTAAATAGATATATTAAATAGATATAAATAAATAAATAGATAGGTAGATGAATAGACTTAGATAAATAGACACATATCTATTTAGTTGGATAGATATCTAAACATAGATAGATTAATAGCTATATTCATATTCTGTCAGATAGATGGACAGATATAGATATATATATCTAAATGGTTAGATATATCTATTTAGATAGATATTTGAACATATATATAGATAAATAAATGGTGGTTTATCAATAAACACATCTAGATATAAATATACTTATTTTAAACTACTACTTAAGAGATCTATCTAAATAAACAGATGTAAATTTAAGTTCACTTCAAGGTAATTTGGCTTCGCAACGGTTCAAAGTCAAAGTCAAACAAATATTGTGAAGATAAATCGACTTTGTCGATTTTAATTCGATTTTGACTTTGTGTCGTCTGTCAATTGTCAATTAGGAATCGACTATAATTATGTATTCATAATAGCCTTAAGCTATTGCTGATATTCCTTTTGTTGTTGTTTTTGTTGTTTACAGAATGGATACAAAAAGCATTCTCTATTCAGGAGGGAATGAGAACTAAAACATTAAAGGATTCAAGAGAAATCTATTTTGTTTGCTTGTATTTGGCTTGTATTTGTTGTGGAATGGGGAAAGAGAAATGGGTGGGGAAGCACGCACATTAACAACAGCTGGCGGGGCAAGCAAACGGTTTTCGTATGCCACAGAAATTAACTTGAAGTATACAAAGAGAGAAAAACAAAAACAAAAACAAAAACAGCATAAATGCATTTCTACACGCAAATGAAATCGAAACCAAAAAATCGGTCTAAAAACCAAACATTAAAAAAATGCAATGCGACGGCGCGTGACGTACAGAAATGTTGCAGTGGGGGGTGGGGCAGAGAGGGAGGGGGGGTTGTGTGTTCGTGTGAAGATGTGCGATGAAAATTGAAAATTGTCAAAAAATCAAGAGGAACACAAGAAACGACAACGACAACAAATTAATCGATGCAAACACAACTGCAACTGCAACTGCATCTGAAGCAGCGATAACAAAACAACAACAATAAAAAGAGAAACGAAAAAAAGAAATGCGTTTGTAGTTTAGGCACGCTGCTGGCTAAGGAGTTTGGCTTTTAGGGCTTTTAGGGCAGCTGACGTAGTTGGGGTAGTCGGGAATGGGTGTTGCAACAACAGACTAGACCAACTATCTACGCAGCGTATCAATTTAATTTGCTTTGCAGTTATCACGCTTCTGCTTCTGCCTCTGACTCTGCCTCTCTCTCCACCTTTTAGGCCATCTCTTTCGCTATACCCTGTAACAAGATACGCATGATAACAGTAGTTTGTAGTTACGTTGTTCTCCACATTATTGTAACTATATTCCACATAGCATTTGATACTTTACATCTTTGTAAAACAACAAAAAATTATGAATAGAAAATTTAAATGAATGAATTTGATATTGAGAAAAACTCGACTTTATTTTTGTTGACCTTGCTTACTTTAATTTTTTTGTAACTAACCTTGTCTAAAGTTTTTGCAACTTAAATACAAATCAATTTGCAAGTGACTTAACTTAAACAAAGAAATACGCTTTAGGTATTTGAAGAATATATATATATTAATTTAACTATTTTCAAATTTTTTAAGAGCACCTATTTTATTTTAAGCTATCCACCTCAAACTGTCACGAATGTCACCCATGACATCGGAGGCGACCACTACACCACACTTATATAGCTGACATAGGAACAATCAAAAGATTTGTTCTAGCATTAAAAAATGTATTTTTTTACTACGATTTTCTATTGTTAAAAAACAACAGAAAACATCATAATCGGATAACTATATCTTATAGCTGCCATAGGAACAATCCGCTCCAAAGATGGGATTAAGTTGTTAATAAACCTACACAAATGTAAAGCATTCAATTAACAGATCTGCCTAAATTAGGTACTGTAAGAAAACTATTTCTACAAATAAACATTTTTTATTTAATCACCCGAATAATAAATTTTGATTTAACTATAATTAAAATGTGCATGCAAAAACCAAAAAAATTCGAGCTCTGGACTAAAATTTTGGTGTCAGCAGATTTACTTTGGTCTATATGGGTTAACAATCTTCGACGTGACTACGATAATCGTTCTGTTTTGTTGATCTTCTTATACTTATATTATAAATAAATTATATTAAAATATAAATATTATTAAATAAATTACACATTTTAAATCTTTCGCTGTAAATTCAAGTAAGAGCAACTTTAAGTTAAAGCAGTGTGCCAGATTACAGGGTATACTGCTGGTTTATCACACTGGCACACAAGTTGTGCGTGTGTGTGTGTGTATGTGTGTGTGTGTGTGTGGCTCAAGACTTTCGTTTTCGTCTTGGCAGTTGTTTTAGTTAAAATCATTTAATCTTCGGCTTGTTGCGTGTGTTGATGTGTGTTAGTGTGTATGCGTATGTGTGTGTGTGTGTATTTGTATTTGTATTGAGTGCTTGTTGAATGTTTTTTGTTTGTTGTTGTTGTTTGCAGATGTTATTGTTTGCAGTTGCAGTTAGTTGGTAAATGGGAATAGTTATGCAGTTAGCTAGTAACTTGGCTAGTTCAGTTCAGATTCGCTTTCACTGCATGCCCGCCCGAGCCTAATGGATATTGTTATTATTATTTCGATACCCTGTAATATGATAAAAAGTGGTGCAATGTGTGTGTGCAACATCATCCAAAGAGTACATATTCTTGGTTGGGTTAGATTCGAGATAACTAGCTTTGTTTTTCTTTTATGTTCTCAATAAGACTTGTGCAATGGCAAAATAGCTGCACTTAGATAGGGTATCGATTAGTCGGCAACGCGCTATCTCTCTTTCTCTCTATCTCGAGACTGCACCACTTTCGACATAGTTTCTTCTTCTAGCCGTAATGTTGTTGTTGTTGTTGAAATTGCAGTGCTGTGCGTGTTTTAGCTGCGTATCTTATAGATACATATTACACATACAAGCACACACACACATATATATATTTACTCATATATATATATACATGTATGTAGGGATGAGTTTTCAATTCGATTTCTTCTTCTTCTTCCGCCGCTGCTGCTGCTTCTTCTTGTCATTTGGGATCCGTGCTGTTTTCAAGTGACAACAGATGACGCAACAACTTGCCCAAAACAAAACTCGGCTATCTTTTCTATTTATGTGTGTGTGTGTGTGTGTGTGTATAAGTATGTGTGTGTATTTAATACTTGTTGTTGTAGCCTTTGATTATTATTATTCTTATTTTTATTATTATTATTGTTGTTGCCGCTCAATTTCCATTTTGGAAATAAGTCAATTTGCTGTCAACGTCAGGCGTCCAGGTTCATGTTCGTTTTCATGGATTCGTGTTTTGTTCTGTTCCTGTCTCAGTTCCCGTCTCTCCCCTCCCCCGCCACATCCCATATTTCCGACTCCGGTGCACAAATGAGATGATGAGTTTTTCTAGAAGAGTTTCTTAGTTGTTTGCTTTTTCTTTGTTTTTGTTGCCAACAAAATCGTTGAATTGTGCATCTAGATTTGAAGACTCATTGATTCTTAAAAAAAAAAACAATTCACAAATGTTTCTTCTTTTCTTTTTGTAAGAAGTAATTAAAAATTAATAGAAAATCCATTAATAAAAATCTCACAGATTTTCTGTTATGTTATTATTTTTGATTTAGATTTCAATGCTTGGCTATTTTTTATGAAATGTTCTACAAATGTTAAACAAATTATCAGACAATTAAAAATCTAATCGATTTTCGCTTTTTTTAATATTTGATTTATTAGACATTTTACAAATTATAAAATTATCTTCTTATTTAAATACAAAATTGTGTATTCAAAGAAGAATTGCAAAATGATTTAGTTTTGCAGAACTTGTAATTTAAAAAATTCCTGCCCCGATTATGCAACTTAAAGAATCATTTGCTTTTCTGAGCATAATGCATTTGTGCATTTGTGTATGTGGCAGCAACAAATGCTGAACATGTGTTGTTAACGTGGCAACATATGTCGTCGAGTGGTATTCGATATTACTCTATGTAAATATACACAACACACACTCGCACACTCGCAAACACACACACACACACACACACACAATCGAAGCTAATGGATAATGATCAGTTGGAAAGATCGAAGAAGTAATGCCAAGCCAAATATCAGCAAAAGGGCGGTCAACTTCACGTTCTGCACGTTTTTCATATTATTAAGGCTTACCAGTTACAGTTATGTCAAATTGTGTGTGCCCAGAGCAAAATTTCAAAAGGAGGCATGCGGAATGATTTCAATTGTCAAACAGAACGAATACTAAATGCTCTAATGCCAAATGCCAAGAGTCAACATTAAATTGCTAGCAATGAAAAATACATTTAGTTTTCCGTCCGTTTTTCCCCATTTTCACCAAACTATTTTTGATATTCTTTATTCGAATATTAAAAGACCCAATCTATGAACACTTAGTGTTTTATATGTCTAATATGATCAATGGTTAAAATATGTTAACTATTTTAAAGCACAACTCAACAAACAATAAACAAATTGTTGTTAAGTAGTTTCTGTTCCATTTCATATTTTGCCCGATTTCGATCGATTGGTATTACTACTATTTTCTATATAAACAAATATAAAATGTGAACTTATCAGCACATTAAGCATTTAGTTATTATTAATTTATATATTAATTAATTTTGTTTTGTTTTTAAAAATGTATATATTTAGCTGAAACAGAACTTTAGTTGATAGCAGATCTGATTTGCAAGTCGAATTCTTAAATACTCTGTATTACACATGATTTACTTCTATTAGACGTGATACAGTGGAACCTTGGAAGATGCAACTTCAACCCAAATGTCGGGGCCGTTTCGTATATACATATATATATATATATATATACATCTTTACATATTCATATTTGTATGTACTGTGTGAATATGAAGATCGGTTTCAGGTAGGCGCCTTGAGGCCAAAATTGAAAGCGGCACAAAAAAAGCGCACTTTTGATACTTTGAATCGAATTCGGTTTGGGTTGCTGCTCACCCAGACAGGGTCCACCAGGGTCTCGGTCTTGGTTTTGGTCTTGGTCTTGGTCTCTGTTTCGGTCTGGGGTCTTCTTGGTATTGCCAGCTGGCCCCGGGCCGCATTTCGTGCTGCTGCTGCCCAGTTTCGGTTGCGGACCCAAATTGCACTTTGATATGCGGCAAATAAACACACACACACACACACACAAACACACACACACACAAATATAAATATACACACATTTGGCTTTCCTCGACTCCTCCTCCTTGTACTCCACCCCCTTGTCAAAGTTTGTCGTACAAATAAATAAATAGTTCCTGGAACCGAAAACATTTAAATGCAACTGCTGCGACTTGAATTTTGAATTACAAAAAAAAAAAAAGAAAAACATAAAAACATGCCGCATGAGGAACGGGAAACACGAGGGAAATTACAATAAATAAGTCAAATCAAATACAAAACAAAATGCAGGCGTGCAGCAATTAAAAAAAAGTGCGCGGAACGTGTGGAATGCAGGAGGAGCGCAGGAAACACGATCAGGCAATAAGAAAGCAGTAGTGGAGTGTCACGAATTGGACTCGTTCCAAATCCGTTGTTCCTAATGCAGCAGGGCAGCAACAACAAACCAAAAAAAAAACAAAACCCCAAGAAAATTCACATTAATTTGTTATTGTTCTTTTTGTGTTTTTACCTTCTTTTTTTGCAGCACTTCCTCTTTCTCTGTATCACTCTCTATTGCACTCGATCTGCGATCACGCTGATGATGATTGCGCTGCTCTGCTTTGATTTCTTCTTTCTTTCTTTCTTTTATTTTATTTTATTTCTTTTGCCGTTTTTCTTTTTCTCCTATTTTGCAATTTTGCTTTGACAGCTGCTGTTCTTTTTTTCATTCAGTGTTGTTGTTGTTGTTGTTCAGTTGCTTTCTTTTGCCAGTTGCAGTCTGTTTTTGGTACTGCTTAGAACACACACACACACTCACATACACTAACGCAAACACACATTTGCAAACGGCGTTCGTTTTTGTATTTATTTTCGACTTGCATTCGCTTTCGACTGTCGTTTGTTTGACTTTGCACTTGTTGCTCGCTTGCTGCTTGTTGTTGGGCTTTGTGCCAACACAGACGCCGACGTTGACGCCGCCGCCGCCTTCCGGCAGGAGATGAGACAAACTTCGCAGACCGAGCAAGAATCAAAAGTACACAATAAAAAAATATTCAACACAAACACACGCGAAATGGTTTCTTTAGTGTTTTTCGCAATAAAAAAAAAAAACAAATATATATTTATTTAATAGAATCGGGCACGCATTAAGTCATGGGCAATTGCAAATGCAATGATAATTTTTATTCGAAAAATATTGAAAAATATTAACGACGAACGCACGTCTTCACGCTACGACTGCTGAAATTGTACTGTTCTGTTAGTTAACAGGCGCTGTTAATTGAGAGAAACTGTTACGTGCTCAACTGAGCTGTTCAACACTCAACTGAGCTGTCCGCTGCTACTCTCCGCTTGCGCTCACAACGCCTGTTACTTAACAGCCGCGCTCTCTGAGAACGTTGCCCCAAGTGCAACATAAATGCTGCATATAAATTTGTTCTTTTGCCGTTAATCATCCATCTGCTACACTGGTATTATATGTTTTTGGTCATCTACATGCATGTATTTGATAATAACAAATAATGTGCATATTTGATTTTTTCTGTATTTGCATCCAACTCAAGCTATTATTAAATGGGCATGAATATATAAATACATATGTATGTAAATATATATACATAGTATGTACATGTATATAAGATAGATTACACAAATTATTTTAAGCACTCATTGAGCATTTACGTATACATATGCACACACATGCATAAATACATATGTATGTACATACATATGTGTATTTATTTAGTAGTATGCAAAACGAACGAACTGTCGACACAGTAGTTTTGGCTGCTACTGTAGCGATTTTATTGAAATTTTATGAATGAAAATTGAGAAAAGAGAACGGGAACGAAAATCAAGAGGCAGGCAGATCGAACGAAGCGCAGCTCAACAGAATGAGAGAGCATCGATTCCAGATCAAAGAGAGAGTCGTGCAAAATGCATTTGCCCTTCCAGTGCTGAGTGTAAGTTGTCTTAGTTACCTAGTAGAAATTCAAAGCACGCCTTTTGTCATGTAATTTCACACATAAATAGTATTTAATGATGTGTTGAAAATTAACGCATAAGTGCAAGCTGGCACGTGATGCTCAGGTATAGGTTTATGAATGCGCATGTGTGTGTGTACATGTGCACATGTATGTGTATATGCAAACGGCATATTTAACCCGTGCAATTCTTAGTGTCCATGGAATGGTGAGAATCAGCCTTTTTTAATGCATTGCCAATTTCAGTAATTTTTCCTTTCTTGTTCTACGTTCTTGGTTGACAAGAACACACACATACAAAACACAATGGACTCATACTCAAACACACATACACGCACACATTTCACAGAAATCTTCCAAGGGGGAAAAAAGTTCTGGTCGATGCTCTTGTTCGGTATGTTTTTTGCCCATTCAAATTGTGCAAATGGTAAATATCAGCAGCAATTGGGTATTGGAAGTTAGGACTTCGTCTGGAAAAAAACGTCGCCGATAAGTTGGCACCGTTCCGTTTCTTTTCGTTGCTTGCGCTGAATCGAGATCGCAGCATGAACGCATGACGCACCCGCATACAAAACGTACACAATACAAAAAAAAAAAAAAAAACCAGTGAGCGAGGGTGAGCAAGAGAGAAAGACAGTGAGCAGGAGAGTGAGAGAGGGAGCGCAAGTGGGGCTTAGAGAGATGGCGTTAGCTGATTGAGAACAATAGCGGCACCGGAAATTATTGCATCTGTTGTTTTGTGCCGTTTCTGCTGCATCTCCTTTAGCGTCTTCTTTATTGCCTACATGCATGAGACTATCTATGAGTTTGTATGTGTGTGTGTGTTTGTTTGTTTGCGTGTGTGTTTATTTCTACTTGTATTTTGTTTTGCTTCGTCGTTTGTTTCACTGTTACCAGCTACACTTGAATTGTTTTTCGACTCTGTTTTGAGTTCTGCTGAAATTTTCGATTGCTGGCAAAAATAATATAAACATCACTTGAACGTGAAGAAGAGGGGACGCCTGCGCGCAAAGGCGTAAACAGCGACGACGACGACGACGGCGCCGGCGATGGTGACAAATGCAATTGTGTTCCCTCCCCGCTGTCTTCCTGTTTACAACAGCCCTGAAAGGCGGTTGGCATTGGGATTGGATGCTTTTGCTGCTGCTGCTGCTGCTGCTGCGAGCAGCTGTTAAGCGATTTACGCTCACGATTCGCGACTCTGTTAACAATAACAGCGGAAGTCAGCACGCGTTGCGCATGTTCTCCAACAGCCAATAGCGAATTGCAATTGCTGTGCGCCTGCTACGCCGTCTGCTCTTGTGTGTGTGTGTGTGTGTGTGTCGACTAGCACAGGTGCATCCTCTGGCTGATAAGCTGATTGGAGAAGCTGACACAAACCGCTGCGCCTGTGCAGCAAAACAATACAGCTGCATTGAGGGCTTGAACAACAAACTTTTACACTGTGCAAATAACTAACGAACTAACTTGCAAACACGTACACTCAAAAAAATAGAAATTATTCTTTTTAATCGGAAATTGTCGATGCTTGAACGAATTTCTTGCTACATTTTATGCAACGAAATTTTAGATAGACAAATATCTTGAGTCAACAAGTAAGACAAATATTATAATAATAATTTTGTATCTAGTCAGCAAGATTCAAAAATTCAAATAATAACAAAAATATTATAGTGCTTACTAAATATAAATTTAATGCTTGAATTAAATGTTCTCTTTGCTTTCTTTAACATTGACAGACCTGGCGAACATTTATTTTCTCTGAGTGTACATTTGCTGTATGTAGCTCTTGCCTTAGCTAAGTAAGTAAGAAATCAAATTTGAGATACAGATGCATATGGTGCTGCATGCCGCAAAGATGCAAATACAGCTGGTGGCAAACAACTCCCGATTCCCAACTCTCAACTGTGCGTTCATTCATGTAATTTCGCTTTTTATTTGCTTGCCACTGTCTGGTGGCAGCCAAGCCAGTTGGGGAGATGCCCCAGACTATCGGTGCGCAGGGGCTGCTGCTGCTGCTGCTGTTGCAGTCGGTGTCGTTGTCGTTGTCGTTGTTGTTGCCTATGAGGCATGAGAATCTCAAGCATTTCTCCCGGCCATGCTTGGTGGTTTTTTTCATCTTCTTCTTTTTTTTTCGCCATAGTGTTTTTTGTTGCTGCTGTTGAAAATTAAAGATAATTATGATTGCTAACAACAAAACAAAACAGAACCGAACAAAGCACAGACTGTGGAAGTACCTGAAGTTGCCACACACACACACACACACACACACACACATAGAGAGAGAGACGCACAGAAATCATTCATGCTGCAAAGCGAAAACAAGCGGCAGTATCTCTATCCGTATCTGTGTGTGCTTCAGAGTATCTGGGAGTATCTGTGAGATACGCATCGTAGCAGGGGCAGCTAACAAATGATAATGATAAAAAAAAAAAAAAAAACGAATCTACCCAAACAGGTAAGAACATCCAATGCTATGTTTTATGTTTTATGTTGTTTTGTTTTTTTGGATACGCACACACACACACACACACACACATTGTACATACATAAATAAATTGAAAATAAGCGCAAGCGACAAGCGACGTACAAAGAAATGCTGAGACAGAGACAGGCGGACAAATGGAGAGGGAGACAGGGAGAGTCGAGAGACAGGGGGACAGAGGGACAGAGGGACAGGCTCTGGCATGAACTGATGAACTGGCGCTGATAACAACCAAGCCAAAAGACCAAAACATCAAGCAGAACCAAAGGGCAGGGGCACAACTAACACACACTCTAACACACACACACACACACACACACACACACACACACACACACACACGAATACGCTACGAAATTTGGTTGGTGAAAGAAATTAAGACAAATCAAACAGGTTTCTGCTCACTTGTCAGCCACAGCGCGTTTTCCGATGCTTCTTCCCTGGGCTTCAAAGACAGCCGCAATAATCCAAAAATGAAACAAAAACAAAATAAAATACAAAAAAACCCACCGAATGAAAAAAACCCAAAATGTGCCTAGAAACATGAGGAAACATCAAAAAGCAGGTAGGACGACTAAAATGAGTTAGTAATTGGAAAATTAACAAGTCACTGGCTCAATTGGAAGGGAAATGTGCCGGCGGTTTTCCAAAATTCATTTCTTTTTGTTGTATGCGCAAGAACAACAACAACAACAACAACAACCCCTTGTCGCAACAATGTGCAACCCCTGGAAACCGCAATGAAAACCGCAGATAAATCAAAATGCCAACAACAACAATTCAATGAATGAAAAATAATTCGAGTAGTGTTGCCCCAACGGCTACCTGGTTTGCCTCAAATATATATACATATATGTATGTGTGTGATAAGAGTGAAATGCGTCACACACACAAACACACACACACACACACATATGGTAAGGACTCGTCTTGTTGACAGCTATGCGCTTTGCTGTCAAATGTTGCGCTTGATTTGATTCGATTCACGACTCGTTTAGCAGGTAAACAAACACTCGAAACAAAGAATAAGCCGCACGCCCCCCCCCCCCCCACACACACACACACACACATACACACACTCCCATCCCAACACACACACACACACGTGACATTTGATGACCTGTTGCCGGCTCGTGTGTGTGGAGTGGCATTGATAAGCTGCACAGCTTGAAAAGCATTTGCAAAATAATATTTATTCAACGAACCCATAAAAAAACTGTTAACACCAAATTGTGGCAGAGATTTCAAGATTTACCATAAAATAATCACAAAAAAAAGTTATTCAAAGCATTTTTCCCCGGAAAATTCTCTGAGCGTTTAACAATATTTGGTTTGATTGGTGTCTTATTTTTATTGGGGGTTTCCCCAATTCTTGCACCAAATGTTGAACCAAAATTTTATTTTAATTATTTATTATTTTATTTAATTTTTTTTTACATTACTCTAAGTTATTTATTATTTTTTATTTTTAATCTTATACACATTTAATGTTGTATTTTATAATTCGTAAGCTTTATTTTAATTTAATTTTTAAAGAGCTTTTTGTAAAAATTCTGAAATTAAAAAATGTATCTAGATTAACTTGTTATTTTACTGAAAATTAATATTTAAATTTTATTTATTTTTTATTTTTAAGGATAACTTTTCTATGATGGCTACATTTGGATGACTTGTAACAGAATTTGTGGAAACCTTCAAGAAGAACTTGGCTGAATGGAATAAATGTTAACGTAAACGATTACAAATGTGTGTATGTTTATGTGTGTGTGTGTGTGTGTGTGTGTGTAATTAGTGTGTTTTAGTTTAGAGAAAAGCGCTAGCAGTTGTTCATTATAACATTCATTCATAGAACACTCACCAGATCTCACCAAATGTGTGGCAAATGGAACATTGTGTGGCATCATCAACTGTTTTGTCGGCCGTTTTGAAAGTTCTTTCTAGCCGTGAGTGAGTGCGTCAGTTGGTTGTGATTAATGGACTTGGCTCGGGTGCGTCAACATTTTGCAGGGCACCAAATCACAGCTGCCAATTGCTCATCAACAAATGCCTCTTGGGCCACACGCCGACCAACTTCAACTTCAACTTGAGCTTGAGCTTGAGCTCGACTAGAAATTGGAGGCATCTTCGGCACGATGGATCTGGGCTTGTCAACCCATGTCAGCTGAGTTCCCATTCTATGCTCTCTATTAATATGCATTAATTGCCGCAGAAAAGAGAACTCATTGCTGGACTGACTGGGACTCTCGGACCCATCGACACCGATCTCGGTCTCGATCTTGTTTTTGTATCTGGATCTCGTTCCCATTCTGTATCTACATTAATATGCAGCGAGTGCAGCGTAACAGATGCATAAAACATAAAACATAAAACACAAACAACAAAAAAACACACACACAAGAAACATGACAAAAGGGCGATCCGACATTTGCATTCGCCTCCAGGGCGATCGTGTGGGTCAGGATGCAATGCAATACACACACACACACACACACACACAGCCGAGTCGAACTTGACTCGACATGTCTCGACCACACACACCAGACCAGACCAGACCAGATCAGACCAGACTAGGAGTTGTCGATTGGTCAAAGGTTCATACGGGTTGCACACAGCTTCAGCTTCAGCTTCAACTTCAGCTGCAACTTCAGCTGCAACTTCAACTTCAACCACAATTTCAGCCTTTAGCGCGATCATCAAACAGCTCATAAAAATTTGTTGCTTTTGTGTTGCATTCAACTTTCAGTTAATTGGGGTGGGCAAAGCCGCATCACCTTTTAGGCCACTAATTAAAAAGCCATGAAAACTGTTCAGGCTAATCTTTGATCTGTTTGGTTCTTGTAACTTGGAAAAGAACAAAATCAAAACACAAAAAAACAAATCAATCGGGCGCAAAATGCGCATTTCAAGAATCAACAAGAATTTTAGAATAATTTGAAGTTAACTTAAATTAAATAAAATATTTCTGCTCCCTTTTTTGTAACAGTTGATAAATAAATTAACTCATTTCAGTTCGTGTTTGGTTTCTTTTTATGCAACAAACTTTGAAATAAATTTTAACATCAATTATATTAGAAATTAAAATTTTGAAGTATTGCATTTTTGTTTACTAAATTTAATATTTTTTTATACTCCAGCTCTTAAATTAATTTAGACTTCAATTGAATTTGGAATTTTAATTCTTGAATTTGGCACCAAATCGCTACCAGTAAAATGTTATTTAGGGTGGGTATTTTTTACTTAATTGGAGAATAATAATTCATATATTTAAAATATATTTATTCTCTTTGTTTGTCTCAGTGATTTCGCTCAGTGCATAAGCTGGCTCATTATCAACACGGCCCAAAACTCCAAATCAAAACTGAACTGGGCCAACAGAAAGAGAGAGAGAGAGAGAGAGAGAGGGGAGGGAGGGAGTTGGGCGTTGTGGGTTCTATTAGATTGTGGTGTGTGGCAAGCAGAGCAATAGTGCAACATGTGCGCCTTGTCATAATTACTTATCAGAGCCACTTTGGGCCAATGATTGAGGGGCTGATGCCGCTGCCGCTGCCGCTGACTCTATTTGCATAATGAAGTCGTCTTCATCTCGGAGCCCATCCACTTACTTCACTTAAGTAGTCAAGATTATCTCTCTCTCTCTCCCTCTCTCTTTCTCTGCCCCCATCTCTGTCTCTCTCTCTCTCTCTCTCTGTCGCTCTGTAAAATTTGTGTTTTATTCTTCTTAGAAAAGTCTGAACGCATCGTCATTGGATCCCAGGCACTTTTTCCCTCCGTTGGGCCCTTTTTTCGGATTTTCTTATATCTAGCATTATTATTATTGTTATTATTGGCGGCATTCGAGTGTCTAGAGTGCTGTGATGCATCTTTTCTATGTGCTTCAAATACACACAAAAAAAAAACAAAAAAAAAAAACAAAAAACTAAGATAAATGTGGAGCTCGGTTTTGTTTTATGCATTTTTAATGGCGTTTCGGAATATCTGGTATTTTTACAGTTCTCGCTCGGATAAGCAGCCCAATGAAAGTGTTATAAATATGCATGTAAGCTTTCCAAATGCCCAAAAGTCGTGACAGAAAGTGAAACCTCTGCCCCACATCGATAAACGGAGCGTTTTTCCGAAACGAACCCAAACAATATATCCAAAAAATATTCGTATTTCATTAACACAAATGTCCGTCATTATTTTTATGGACACACACACACACACATTTGTGTGTGGGTGTTAATTATCAATAATCAATCCACAGGAAACCCATAAACCCGGTATCGCAAACAAAGCGACCTTGTAAAATTTTTAAATGCAAAATATTCAATTTTGCGCAAGGTTCCATAAAATTTACTCATCGATTTTTGATCGCATCATTTTTGAATACCCTCAGTAATTTACAGCTACGAATGTGTGCTTTGGCTTGTTTAAAAACATTAACAAATTATTTAATTTTTTTAAAGTACAGACTTTCCTGTAAGTATGCAATGCCAATTGATTAACTTAAAAAACAGCTTAAAGCAGACTGAAACGAATCCATTTTAAAAATATATTTTATAATTTATTATTAATTAATTTAATTTATTAATTTATTGTAATGCCTTTAATTTAATTTTTTATTGTAATCTTACAAGTCTTATGAATATTTTCGTATTTTTTAATTTATTTATATATATTTTAATTTTATTATAAATTTAATTTAATTCAATTTTTTTTTTGATTTTGTATTTTTTGAGTCGACTGATTTTAGTTGAAAATAAATAAATAAATAAATTAATATCATTTATTTAAATTTTTATTATAATCTTATAAATATTATCAACGATTTCAAGGATTTTTTCATTTATTTATAATTTTAATTTTATTTTAAATTTAATTTAATGCATATTTTTTATTTTTGTATTTTTTGTGTCGACTGAATTTAGTTGAAAATAAATAAATACCTTTTATTTAAATTTTTATTGTAATCTAATAAATCCTATAAATATTTTAGTATTTTTTAATTTGTTTATAATTTTAATTTTATTCTAAATTTAATTTAAATTTTTTTTTTTAATTTTGTATTTGTGCTGTCGACTGATTTTAGTTGACAATAAATAAATAAATACCTTTTATTTAATTTTTTATTGTAATCTTATAAATCGTATCAATATTTTAGGATTTAATATATTTAATTTATTTATTATTTTATTTTAAATTTAATTTAATGTAAATTTTTTATTTTTGTTATTTTTGTTGTCGACTGATTTTAGTTGACAATAAATAAATAAATATATAAATAAATAATAATATAAGTGTAAATTGGACACATCGGACAAATCAATTGTGATTTTGCCATTTGTTTTTTTTTTTGTGTATTTTTAAAAGTCGCATATACCCTACATAAAGTTGACAGACAGACGGCATTTTCCCCTCTGGGGGCATGGGGGGGGGGGTCTTAAAAGCAATGCAATCGAGGGGCGGCATATGGAATGGACTGAGTTTTAATTTATAGATTGACCGTGCATCGGTGCCAAGATCTTTGCCCATTTATTAGCACTGATGAAATTGGTGGCGAGTGTTATTGAAGCGGGTGGTGCGGCGAATGGTGGTGCAGCTGCGGCGCAGTCCTCATTGATAAGTTCTAGAAACAAAAAGCGCATTTTTCTTAATGAAAATGTTGTTGTTGTTGACGTTTGCTTTTACGCCGCTCATTTCCCGACACTGCACAGCGCACAGAAACAGATGCAGCCACTGGGGATGAGATTACAATCGAACGAGGCAACACACACTGCATCACTGCATCACTGCACCACTGCACCACTGCACCACCTTCAATGCGGGTCAGCTATGTGTACATAATTCAATTAAGACCCATCAGCGTTCGGTGGCGTTCAAAGTGGCGCCGGAATTGAGTGAATCTGCCACAAGTTGCGAGTCGTATTGCGCGGCCGCATTTTAATTCAATTTAATTATTATATGATCACCGTTAAATGAACTCTAAGCTTTTCTAGTTTCTCGCTGTGTACCGTGACTGCTGCTGCGATGTTGTAGGTGTAAATTATATGCAGCTCTGCAGCAGTCCAACTGGCTGCTTCATTAGCAGTTGCTTCAACCTGGGAGTCGAAGTTGGAGTCGCAATCACAGTTGCAGACTCAGACTCAGACTCAGACTGAGACTTAGACTCAGACTGTGTCTGTGCGTAAGTACAGTAGAGCTTCTTTAACACGACTTGAGAGAGAATCAATTTTAATTTTTAGATTTACATTTTTCAGCTAGTGAAGTGAATCTAGTTATTGTTTAGAGATGCAGAATAGGTTACATAGCGAGGCTCCACTGTATGCCCATTTGTTGGCTAGATGGCTCTTTTTCACACCTTTCCAAAGAATGAAGAGGAGCCTAACAAACCGCGTGGTCGCCAGCTGCCAACAATGACAACAAATGGAATCCATACATAATCATAATACATAATAATGAGCACAATATAAGTAGGAAAAGAGATATGTATGTGTGTGTGTGTGTGTGTCTGGGGGGGGGGGGGTAAGGTTTGTTTTAGGGTTGGGGCCAGTGGTGAATGTCAGCTGTCTGCTGAGCCACCCACACACACACAAATATATATATATATATATAAGTTCTGGCATTCATATTCTAATAGGCCACTTAAGATGCACAGAATGCAGACCCGTGACCAGACAATGGGCACCAGACAATGAGGTTTGTATGTTTGTGTTTAGGAGACAGAGACAGCAGCCCAGTGCCGGAGTCGCATCCCAATTCCAATCCCAATCCAGCTGCAGTTCCTCATACGCTGTTGGCCCCAATACCTTTTCACATTAAGCTTAAGTAGCTTTGCTCATTAAGATAACAAAACCAAAAATATATAAATAAAAAACAAAAAAAATTAAAAGAAAAAAAAAAAAAAATGAATTGGATTTTAATTACGCTGGGCCCGTTGGATTATGCAATAGATGCATCAACTGTCTGCCTGTGCCTCACTCCAGACCTAATTCGAAGCACTCCCGAGCCCCAAGCCCCATTCCTCGTTCCCATATCCATTCCCAATCGTATTCTGTGTAAGGTGTGCGTTGTGGTCTATTTTTAAATGGGTCAGACACAACACATTTATCCCCCACACACACACACACACACACACACACTCGCACACACAGTTTTATGGAGTGTGCAGCATCTGATCAATATCATATAGACCAGGCATCGCCAGCCATTAAAAGCAGTTGCGAAATCGCTACCGAGCACTGGGATAAAGTCCAGACACTGGAGGGAGAATCAGCTTTCAAATGGGCGCCGTCTTGCTTTGCAATTCTTTGCTTTGTTGTTGTTTATTGCAGCCAACTGTGGCAGTTGCACAACAGCATGCAACTGAAAAACAAGCAGACGCTGCCCAAAGCCCCACCGTTTAGGTCACTGTAGGCCATTCCCTGTCCCTATCCCTGTCCCTGTATCTGTGCCACTCTCCCTGAAAATTGGCCACACAATATTTGTACACAAGAACTGCAAAAAAATAAAGAAAAAAAAAATAGAAAAAAACCCAATTGCTGGCATTGTTTTTTTTTATTTTTTTCCAATCTAATTTTTTCTGTTATTAAACTAATTTGCTATATTTTTTTTCAAATATATGTAAAATGTGCGATATTTGAAATATATATAGTAAATTAAATATATATTCTATGATCTAGTTTATTGGTTGGTTAAATTTGGCATTTTTGAGACATTTTACATATTTAAACAAGTAAGATGCTATAGTCGAGTTAACTCGACTGCGATATACCCTTAACCCAGTTGTTAAATATTTTCTAGTTTTATATTGGCAAATTTCCCTTTAAGTCGATTTACACTCAAATGTTCAGTTCTGAAAGTGCATTTCTTACAGATTATTTTTACTTACAAGCCCGAACTAACACGAACTGGCTGGCTACAAACACTTTGGAGTTTCTTATCCGATCTAATTGGCAATAGATTAAAAATATGTATATGCATAATATGTATAAATTGAAATCCTGTGTCTCTTAAATTGTGGAATTTATTGCTATCAGAAATCGAAATGTATCGATAGTTCAGAAACTGAGGCAGCTATCGATAAAATAAAACAAACTTATATTCCAAATTTGAAGTCGCTAGCTCTTATAGTCTCTGAGATCCGCGAGTTCATACAGACGGACGGACGGACGGACAGGGCTATATCGACTCGGCTATTGATCCTGATCAAAAATATATATACTTTATGGGGTCGGAGATGCTTCCTTCTGCCAGTTACATACATTTGCACAAAACCATTATACCCTTTTACCCATTTTTAATGGGTTAGGGGTATAAAAAATGCTCTTCAATTCAAATATCTAAAAATCAAACTGTTTTGGATATTTAAAGTGTGGTTAATAATTTTAATAGTCTTGGTTAGAAGTTACTTTAACATTAAGTTAAACTAAAAACTGTTTCGTTGACAATAAGAAAACCCTTTTGAGAGTTCTTCGCAATTTAATATGTTTTTTTGTGGAAAGCTTCGTATCATATACAAAACATCGTATTATTAAATGGATTGTTCTACTTTTAATAAATTATTGTTTGTATTTCTAAGTTTAATATTTCTTAAGTCACCCGACTTAAATTCAATTATTTGCTTTATTTGTTTGAATAATAATTATAAAATAATTAAGAATAATACGACCTCAAAAATTAATTTTCACTCCAAAATTAAATGTTGTTTAAGGTTTAAGTTTGACATTAAGTTTGACCTACCATATATCGTAATATATGTATTCTCGTTCAGCATCTATAGTTGAGTAGATATTTTTGTAATAAATTGAAAGCTATCTTATTGAAACTTGGCTTTTATCTGTATTTTTGCTGAAGGTAAAACGATCTGATGGTTTCTATTTTTAACTTCTTAATAGCCATGAAATGCACATTTAACAAAGCTGCAAGCAAAAAGGATACTAGAGCGTTGTACACACACACACACACACACACACAAATCACACACAAATCACACACATCCACACGTGTTGCAAACTAAACTTTTGTTGCATTTAGCATTGCATATTTTCAGGTCTGCAAACTGAATCTGGCTTTGGCATTGACATTGGCTTTGACTCGACATCAGTCTAAACAGATTGCTGCCTGGATGCACTGAGAAAAAATCGTTTTCATTAAAATCAGATTTACGATTTTTTATGAATAATTTCAAGCCTCAAACATTTCAAACATTTATAAAATATTTAAGATTGCATTCGCTATTCAAATCAGAAATACTATTTTTATTATTATTTCTTTTTTTACTCCTCACAAATACTTTAATTTTTTATAAACATATTTTAATTTTAATAAAAATTTATTTTTAAATTATATTAAATCCTATCCTATATCTGTTTTATTTCTAAGTCTTGCAGATATTTTTTTTTCTTTTTTTTTTCTTCATTCAAATATTTTTACTGTTAAATAGAAATTCGAACCTCAATTGGAAATTTGAAAAAAGTTTCGAGAATTCTGTGGCACTTTAATTTTGTGAGTGTGGATCTTTTGTTGCATGCCCACTCAAATGGCAAGCGGATTTAGATTCACAATGCGAGACAAGACATTTATATAACGACACACATCCAGCGGTGTATGCAAAATCAGCTCAACCACGTGCCACCAGCCGACTTGCAGGCAAATGTATCGACAGTAAGTTGATTCAATTAAAGTCTCCTGTCTCGTGGCATGAATGCTGTGCCACAATCCATCCAGGAGGTCTCGTCGAGCGCACAATGCACAACATTCAATAGGAGGAGGAGGAGGAGGAGGGTATCTGATGCTGATGTTGATGTTGATGGTGATGGTGATGTTGATGCTGATGCAAACACTGACACTGACACTGACACTGACACTGAGAGAAGCACAGAATTGCTGTCTTTGTAATCAATGACAATGTCAACAAAATGCTCGTGTTGTTTTACGCAATGCTCCGATTTCTGCGACCACATCGACTTGAGTCTTTGATACCCAGCAACGAATAGCGCAAGGGGGGGTATGTTATGCTAACGCATCAGATACGCTAAACAATTAATGAGCTATCAGTTCTTATTGAGTTATCACCAGCACTTAGATTTTAATTGTAAAATAATATTTATAAAATAGATGCACAAAATTCTATCCTCCTCTTTGCTTAGACGGATTCGGAAAAATTGAACGAAACGCCAGATGGGTTTCCAGAAACCTTATAAATCTTTAAGCAATTTGATTACATTTTTCCGATTTCATTTCCTTTTTATCAGAGAACATTATGCACAGTATCTCGTAGTCGACATCCAAGAATTCTATGTTCATCTTGTGACTACTGGAGTCCATGCCGTGCCACACGTTGCAATGACACGTTATTTGGCAATGTTACTGTAATAAAATGATTGCTTAGATACATGTGCTTAAATATGTACTTACATATGTACTTACATATGTGCTTACATATGTGCTTACACAACGTACTTTGATTGCAGGAACTGGAGGCCGTGTTGTGTTTTTTGCATCATTTAATAAAAACAATTGACAGAATATTTAAGATTTTCTTGTCAAATTGACTTTGCAACTGACAATTACCAGTGGAACAAGTAAGAATGCTGCAGTCGAGAGAGCCCGACTCCGATACACCCTTTGCCAATAATGTTGGCAAATTTCCCCTTTAAAAGTTTTGCACCCAAATGTGAGCAAGTCTGCAAGTGCACTCATTTCTAACAGAAAGGAAAATTGATTTCAGGAATCAGGAATAATCAACAACTTTTCGTCAAATCATTTCCATGTTTACAAAATTGCATCAAAATGTTACATCTTCACAAATAAAAAATTGTTTTCTAACAGAGAAAATGACATCACGAAAATTGTGATTGATTTTTATTTTATTTTAAAAATACGTTTACCTTAGGCCCTTCAACTTGAAGATATCGAAAATATCTGAATCAAATATCAATATTATAATTGTGAACAAACGTAAATAAGAATATGTTTTGCACTATGCCACAAAACAAACAAAAAAAAAAACAAATAACTAAATAATATTGTCGGTAGAAACATTTAACATCATCCCAGATAGCATTGGGAGGCCTTTCACGTCATCAACACCAAGCGGCATATTAAAGTTCCTGGTGAATTGACCTACAAGCGATCCAAGTATGTCTGCAATGGAGGACGCGGAGTGGGCCACATTCTTATTGAGTCTTCTATGCGGTCATTAGCTTGCTCATTATTGTTCCGGTAACTTCTCATTTTTGTAAAAGCCGGCCAACCAATATAAGTACGACAATTGGGACAGATATCCTTGAATCTGACCCAACGGGATAGACATGTGCAATGAAACCAATGACCGCAGGGCAGACAGTATTCTCCAGACATCTCTTGTTCCATAACGTTGTCTAAGCAAATTGTACATACATTCATCTCCTGTATCCGGAAATAGGCATCCACATATGTATACACAGTATACGACAGATGAATAACAGCATTGGTGCATTTCCCCATGAAATCTAGGATTATACTCATTTTATCTGCGTATTTCGAATGAATAATTAAATTTGAAAATTTTTTCTAAGATATTTTTCCGTTTTGTAATACGTAAATAAATCACAATTTCGTAGTTTGATAAAAATTGAAATGTGTGAGAGGCTCCCTAGATTTGAATAACTACTATCACATAGTGCTACTTTGCCGGTCATTTTTTTAGAACATGTTTTGGAATCTCGTAACTGTACTATGATACCGAAGGCATAATAGTATATTGGGTTTGTGCAATGTACGTCATGCTGTCTGTCCGTCTGTATGAACTCGACACCCTTAGAGATAGGGACTTGAAACTTGGAACATATACTTCAAAGTGCTCGCAATAGATAAAATATTGATTGGAATCCTGCGTCCACTAGGGAGCTACAAAATCGATAAAATCGATATATTTACAAATCGATGACCACGCGTACTACCGCCCCCAAAAACCGATAAATGCCCATATCTCCCGCAATTGAAGAGCTAAAGAGGGGGGTCTGAAAGGCGAAACATATTGACGCTCGCGTCGTCTCTTTCGCACACATGCGCTCGCATATTTATATGTATACAGAAAATGGTTGCCGCTACTGATAGAAATGAGATCATTTTGCGAATATACATTCAACCAAAACTTGGGTGCTTCCTATTCGATCTTGATGAAATTTGAGCAATTATTTAATAAAATGCATATGCGTATGATATATAAATTTGTGGCCGCTGCCTCTTAAACTGCCTTGTAAATTGTTATCGGAAATCGAAAAGTATCGATAATCGAGAAACGGAGGCTGTTATCAATAAAATAAATCAAACCGAAAATATGCGCCTGGTATACGAGACCCTATATTCCAAATTTCAAAACTCTAGCTCTTATAGTCTCTGAGATCCACGTGTTCAAACAGACGGATAGACGAACGGACAGATGGCGAGACGGACATGGCTATATCGATTCGGCTGCTGATCGTGATCAAGAAGATGCTTCCATCTGCATGTTGCATACATTTGCACAAAGCCATTAGACCCGTTTTACCCATTTTTAATGGGTTAAGGGTATAAAAACAAGTGAGCTCATTGCGTTCGGGTGTAACCGACTGCTGAATACTCTGATGCCAGTGTTAAGCCTACCAATAACAGGTGGCTAAGATACCCTCGGCTGTCTGTGCCTCGACTATTGAATATTGCTTAAAGTGTCATTCAACTTTAGTAACTTAAACTCTAACATTTTTTGGTAGTCATTTTTCCAGCAGTTATAGGAATTGTCTTCTAGTAATCTATCTTCCAAGTTACCAGCTGTAGATATGGTTATTAGATATTTTTACAGATGTTCAGTAGTAATATAAATTTAAAATTCTCTATTTTCGCAATCATAAGGTTTTCTGATCAATCTACTTGCTAAATTTTGTGGCTCTTGCTCAGAAATTGAGGATGTTATAGAAATTTGAAGTCACCCGAAATCGATTTTCAAATTTTGGTGACTCTAGTTTTATAATTGTAGGCGTTATATCCCCAATATCCAATATAATTTTCTACCTTCCAAATCAGAGTATAACTAGGGATATGTTATTAGCTTAACTTACTAATTTACTAATTTAATAGGGGCTTATGAGTATCAAGCTGTATTCTTGCAATTTCGAAATATGTGATTCACATTCGCAAATTGCGTGGCAAGTAGAACCTGAATGCTGCAACGCTGTGGCATGCCAAATATGCAATTTTAATATGTTTAGTTTGCAAACCAGCCAACTGCATACATGTATGTATGTATGTATTTATGTATGTGTGTGTACTTATGTGTAGCCAAGATTGTACCTGGGGCTTAGCAGAACATGCCCTTTGTGGTATCCGCATATTGGCCCGCATGATGCTGCCACATCATCATCAGCCTCAACATTGACTACTCTATGCCACAATGCCACTCCCCCTATCCGCGCTGCCCCGTTAGCAGCCACCAAAGTAGCATCTAGAAAGTAAAAATACTCGTACTCGTAATAATAATGAAGACGCGTCCAAATCGCATGCCGGCTAAGGGGACAATGTGCGCTACACTTCTTCACTTCTGCTGATCTGAACTTCGTATACCCTGTAAAAATTTAACATCTTTGATAAAAAAAACAAAAGACACAAAAGAAGCAAATCGCTGTCAAAAGTTTGAAAGTTTGAAATTTGAAGTAGTTTTTAACTACAATTCTCAAAAAATAAAACAAGTGACTTTGTTTAATGACTGCTAAAATTGGATATTAAAATTGAGAATTGTATCTATATTATATATAGGTAATATATAAATTTGGATATCTTCTAGTCGAGCACTCTCTCGATGTCAGCACTCTTGCTTGGATTACCTAAGGTCTTGCCTCTCGTTGCACATATCACACACAGGGGAGATGCCTCCTTAGATGCACATACACTGCAAGTGCAACTGCAACTGCAACTGCAACTGCAAGTGCAACTGCAAGTGCAACCGCATACTCCATACTAAGTATATAGCACATACATAAAAGTATAACAACGACATGGGGCATGCCACAGCAGATGCTGCTGCATTTGGCATTTGGCGACTGACGACTGGTGACTTGCAACGACTGGCGACTGGCGACCGGCGACTGGTGGCTGGTGGCTGGTGGCTGTGGCAGTGACCGACCCGCAGCCAGTTGAGATTTCAGCTGAAGTTCAATGTGCGCTTTGTTGTATGCCACATCGCTGGCATGTCTCTGTGCAGTTCCGCATAGTTATGTTAGTTCTATGTAAGTAAATATGTGGCAGACACATTAAGTATGACTTACAATAATGTAACGACTTGATTTCAGACTTTTGACTCGATATATATACTATATATATATAAGTATTTATATATATGTATATGTGAGTGTTGCATGCTTATCACCGTGGAGTTCTAACTGCAACAGCACGCTTTGCTCAGCAAAATGTGGCAAACACTTGACCAAATCGAAGCGGGTCAACGGTGTGGTGGGGTGGCATCGGGTGGTGGGGTGAGGTGAGGTGAGGTGAGGTGAGGTGAGGTGATGGCACAGTGGTTGGGCGTACACGGCGCAATCGTCTGACACGCCTTGCGGTAATTATGTAAATTACCTATCAACAACAACGGCAACAGCAATAATAACAACAACTTATCACACAGAAAAATTTGAACTTGGTTGCCTGCTTTTCATTGCCCCGGGTGCAATATTGAAAATTAGATAAATCTCACTCTCGCATGACGCCGAAAAACGAAAAACGAAAAAGGAAAAACTAAAAAAAGTAAAATGATGGCGTTGTTTCTTATGCCATGTCCACGTCCATGTCCATGTCCATGTCTATCGACCATTGTAATCGGCAATTGGCAACAGTTCACTTCGCAACTAGCCCCTTCGGGGTATCCACATCGAGTTGCTGAAGCGAGAAGAGAAAGAGGTAAGGTCCGAAATGCCCGTCTAAATCATAAGTAGGAAAATGCGCTGAAAACAGAAAACACATTGAAAACTGAAAACTTCCAGCCAAAGTCTACGAAATGTAGGCGGACTGACGACGTTGCCGGTCTCCCGAGATCATGTGAATATTTTTAGTTTCGCTTTTAGCTATCTATCGTATCACTTGGTAGGTATTATGAAGAGTATTACGGATTTTGGATGATGTTCGCTGCACAAGTGGAAAGTATATATTAAAATGCGATAAAATTAAAAAAACTCACATCATTTAAGCACAAGTGAAATTTAATGATGTCTATATATAATATATATATGTATATGTGTGTTATTTAATCTTTTCTCTTATTTTTATTGGGTTTTATTCAAGGTCAAGTTGGACTAATTACAATTATATATATATATTTCAATCAAAATGATTTGTTAATGTTTGCATTTGATATAAAAGTATTTGCATAAAAAAAAAATAATATATGGAATCGAAATAGCCAGAAATCTGGGCATATATTAAAAACACATATTCTATATTCTATATATATATATAAATAATATCTAAATCATATTTTCCAAAAATCATAATAAATATTGGATAACATTGAAAGTCGGACTTAACTAGTTATTAATTTGCAAGCAGTATAGTATATATACTGTATAGTATATATATAGTATATATACATTTAAATCTGGAAATCTTTTAGGGCGTTGCATATTCGTTGTGGCAACTAAAGATTTGGACTTGGAAATCGCAGAACATAACAATCATAAAATGGCAACAATAATGCGCATTTGATTATCTGACTGACAAAACCACATTGCCCTGCCACATTCTAATGGAATTCTACAGAAAAAAAACGTATATATACTTATATATATATATATATATATATATATATATATATATTTATAACGCTGCTGGCTTGCCGTGCAACCAAATGCGTCATGGCTTATTTGAAAGCAGCGATGGAGCTGCCGCCCTCCACTAGTTTTGGAGCAACAGCCGGGTATTAATTAATCACCGTTTGATGGACAGTCGCGTCGCATTCAAATTCAAAGTCATGTGGTGGCGCCGCCAGACACGCAAACCAGCGCATTGACCGGACCAATCGAATCCGTAACCGAGCCCGAACCAGAGCCCGTGCCCGTGCCCGAGCCCGAATCGGAGTCCGGCACCAGCTACCAACTACGATTGGGCTCTCAGTAGCCAGTCCAAAGGCCCAGACACTGTCGTGGCCGTGTTCAGCTCTCGATAAGCGAGGCGTGAAATTGTTCATTGTGTACACTAATTGATCCTGAGGCACAAAACAGTCATTGAACCTGCCGCACATGTTTCAGGTGTTTTTGCAACTGGGTCAATCACACGCCGATCAGATGGGCGCACAATGAGAGAAATGGTTGCTCACACATATACTATATCATTATGCATCAAGTGTACATCATTTGTATATATATACATACGTACATATATACATATGTATATCAAACTGATTAAATTATATAATAGCTTATTCAATTTTGTAGGCTTCACCACAAAAAAGTTATTCTATAGGAAAAATTAAATATTGATATTATTATTATTATTAGATGGCATATATATATGTATATAGTGATCTTATATTTATCTGGTTGTCCAAAATTTAAATTTTTATTTCTTCAACTAATATGTATACTGACTTAGCTAGTCGCATTTTTTACATTCACATAATCTACAGCTAATCGGCCAATTTATATTTATCATTGCGAAATGAATAATGAAACAATTCATTTAAATATTTTTTACTTTTTGACTTTCTGATTTTGGGGTTGACAACAAAAATACAAAAATTAAAAATTGGAATTAAATTAAATTTAAAATAAAATATAAATTATAAATAAATTAAAAAATACTTAAATATTTATAAGTTATATAAGAATTTATATATATATATACTTTTTTAATATTTTTTTTTTTTTTGCCAAACAACCCGATAAGAGAGACCTACTTAAAGATAAGAAAGGACTTAATTTCTATCTCGTCAGCATTAATTGATCATATTTTATAAAATATATATGTAATTATACATTTATTTTAATATCAACTGTTTGTGGCACAAAATCAAGATATATTCGGTGGGAATTTCTAAAATTCACAACATAATAATAAATCTTGTATGTACACAATGTTTTCTCTTACTGTATAAAATTGAGAATATAAGAAATTTTGATAGTAGAATTTGGTATTTAAAAAGAATTCATATATTACATATTACACGGACATTTTCTGCAGTGTAAATAAATTGATGACATTTGACATTTTTTCTGCGATATTTAAAGCATTGATTATTTGTTGCATGCAGCGCACACATTATCGTTAATCAAATTTGATGTGATTTTAATGGATTATCGCGGCATGGAAAGTGCTGCAAATATTAGCAATATATTTGGCATATTAATAGTACAGTTTATGCAACTGCAACTGCAACTGTGGTGTCATTAATGCAACTAAGGCGATTTGGCTAAATGCGAGCAGCTGTGCAACGAATCAGTTGATAAGCTGATAAGCACAAGTTGCATGGCAATGCGGCGAGAGGGGCAACAACATGTTGTTATTTTAACGGCTCGATTTTTTCGGTTTTTTTCTGTTTTTTTTTTTGTTTTTTTTTTTTTGGCTTGTGCTTGTTGGCTTCGATTGAGGTGCGGGCGTGCACAGTTTTGACACCTCTGACCACCGTGAAGGGGGCGCGGTCAGCGTGCAGGGGCGTGCTAAGGTTTAAGATTTGGGACTGACTCGGGTTCCAACGCTGCAACGATCCAGCAGCGCTGTGTGTGGCACACTGCGGGCGAGGCGTCATTTAAGTGGCGGCAGCGGCACAAAAACGTAAAAGGAGACAATTAATATCAATGTTCAATCGAAAAGAAACTTCAATGCCACACACAATAACAATAACAACAGCAACAGCCACAGCAACAACAATGAAAATAAAAATAAAATAGAGATGCACACAAGATGGGGAAAAATGTTAAGCAGGAAAACGCTTGAAATTTGAGGCAGAGACAATCTGTTCGATTTATAACAGTTGATGGTGACCCTGTGGTACAGTCGCACTCTCCGAGGGTGTTTTGGGTTTATAATTGAGCTGCGCATATGTTGCAACCGAGCGAGGCAAGCCGAAAGCCAAACAGAAGCCGCCTCCTGTTCGAGCTCTCTTTTGCTGGCTATAATATACACTGTGAGAAATGATTATTTCAATGAGTCTGCAATTTGGATAATTTACAATTAAATTAACATTGAATTTAATAATTATTTTAGATCTAAGCCGAATACATTTTGAATTCAATTTAAATATAATTACAAGTCTAATATCATTAAAGTGAAAGAATATTAGAAAGGATTAAATTTAATTATAATTCCAAGTTAATTATTATTTGTAATCCAGATGAAGATTTGAAGAAAATTGGAAATGATTATAAAATTGATTGCAACACATCCTTTTTTTTTGTGCTGTGTAGCTATTTACACAGGAGCTCAAAGTTGATAATGAAATGTAATTTATGAGCAACAGCTGAGTTGCTTCAGCGGGGAGGAGGGGGTACATATCAAGGAGGAGGGGGTACATATCGATGTTTGCATTGGGCATATCAATATTTATATGCAGCCCAAAACTGTTGGGGTGTGACTCGATAACATATATATATATATATATATATGTATCTATATTCATTTATGATTTTTTTTTGCCATTTGCCGTGCAATTTGTCAATTTGCGACCGAGTCGGGAAGTGGCAATGACAGCCAGTTTCCTCAATACTGACTGAGGGGCGCCCCCCGACAGATCGACCACGACAGCGACCACAAAAGCAATGCTCGACTCAATAGTTTTCAATGTACCCTTTTGACTCTTGCAACCCTCCTGGGAGTCCTTTTCTGTTCACCAATCAAATAAAATAATATTTCGTGTAATCCTCAGCGCGTGCTCTCAATTACGTTGAAGCGATTTTTATGAATTGCACAACGCTGCACATTTACACACAAAAACACACGCACACACACATAAAAACACACACGCACACATGACTGAATGAGAATCTGTTCGCCGTCCTGTAGTGTCCTTTGTGTCCCTCTATGCCAACTCAAAAACCGCTCCAGATTTCGTTCCTTTACACTACTTGCAAGGAGGAGTATTTCCGAATGTGCTCTTAACTTGGCTTTATCCAAAACTCTAAAAATGCAATTTACCTGATCTTTATGTGAAGTGAGAATATATTTTAAAATTTACGCACATTTTTCCGGTTTTCCTTGATTGTTTTCTAAATGGTTGTGTCATCATAGCGAAGGATGATTTTCAACCAGTTCGAATTTACTTCAAGCATCTAGCTATGGCCTGAGGGCATTTCAAAGTCGTACACTTTTCAATTTATTTTTTTTTTATTTATTTTATTTTTATTGTATTTTCTATCTGCGACATTTGTATAAACACATGCAGTCAACCCAGTATCGAGTACAAAAGAAAGGAAATTAATAACGACGCAAAAGTTATTTCTGCACTGGAAAATGATGCTTGTGTCCAAGTGAATGGATGGCAGCTTACACAGGAGTCGGGTGCTCCTTCCATGTACACATATTAAGTCGCATTTATCTAATATATCGAAAAATATCACATCATTTTTACACATGACTGTATCTCAACAGCTTTATAAGAACAGTCATAAAATATTTATTTTTATAAAAATAAATCAAGTTGGAATGCATAACTTGTTTTAACTTATAGAGTAAATAATTGTGGAAATACATTGGCATATTGAAAATTTAAAGTAAATTGAAAAAAAAAAAAAATTGTAAATCTAAAGAAACAATTAAGAATGCTGCAGTCGAGTGATACCGACTAGGATATATCCTGAATCCAGCTGTTAAATATATTCTAATATTGTTGACAAATTTCCCCTTAAATGTTTTGCACCAAAGTGTGAGCAGATCTGCAAGTGCACTTATTTCTTATAGCGAGCACAGCCACTAAAGACACAAAAACGAACTGGCCCGAACTGACCTGAACTGATCCTAACTGATCCTAACTGGCTGGCTAAAAACACGTGCATACTCATACATACGTACGTACACGCAATTGTTGACGGACGGACAGACGGACAGATGGACATGGCTATATCGACTCGGCTGTTGATCCTGATCAAGAATATATATACTTTATGAGGTCGGAGATGCTTCCCTCTGCCTGTTGCATACGATTGCACAAAACCATTTATTTATTTAACCCTTTTTTAATGGGTTAGGCACACGTTTGTTATCTGTCTGTAATTTATTATTATTATTGCTTTAAGAATATTTTAAATACAAAAACAGATATTGAATTCAAATAAATTTTAAAAGGATTTGTGACGGCAGCTTGCCCAAATGTTATTAGACACGAGGCACGGAGTAAGCGGAGTAGCACAGAATGCCACAAATTGCACTCTCTGTAAAACAGTATGACAGTTTGACAGTAGGACAGTAGGACAGTCCGATCCGATGATAATATAGAGTGACCACTCGTTATTTGTTGGCGTCAAAGTTTCCTGTTGATCTGGTAACACTGTCTGTTGTCAAACGAAAATTACAAATTGTGCAGCAAAGAAAATCACAAATCAGAAATTAGAAATCAGAAATCAAAAATAAACCCACACGATTTGCTTGACTAAATCAGTTCAAGTTTAACCAAATTCAGTGCACATCGTGTATTCAATTCATGTTCAAGTTGATTCTTAATTAATTCTTTGGGACTTATTGGAGAGAGCACGTGTCAATTTTAGCCAGAATCAAGCTTTGGGATTGAAGATGCCACAAAATACACCTCAGAAGAAAAAGGCCGAGCGTCGCGAGCTGTGTGCTGATAAAGTCGCAACCGATGTTCTCGATGCTGCTCAGGTTGACAAGGTGGCTGCCACAGTCGAGCTGGCCGAGAATCCTATGGGCGACGCCTCCATCAACAACAAGAATGGCAACAATGTGGCTAATAATGCGTCTGATAAGCTGAAGAGCACTTCTCTAGAAACTGCGGCTGGCAACCCAAAGAAACGAATCCGTGTAAAATATATAACATATTACATAATTTTATTTTAAACTTTATAAGATGCAAAGGCATCCATTTCCATTGAAAAACGTGATGTCGACTTTGACGACCCATTTTTATTTTCTCTAATTTGTTTTTCCTTTGAACGGACTTTGCAATTGGCTTCTCCTAGATGGTCGCTATCGACAGTTTCAATACCCTGTAGCCATTGGATGGATCAAGGAGGTATAATTAAGATGTGGCGGCATTTCTAAACCAACTTAAACATTTACTAATGATAGGAAATCGAAATTAGTGGGAAACATAATTATACATGGAGAGAAATTAAATTTCAAGCAAGCAATAATAAATAAATCAAATACATTTCAAAAAGTAATTTTGAATTTTAGATATATTAGATTTTTGATCCGGTAGATAAGCATTTTTTCCTGTTTTAGTTAATATTTCGACTTTTGTCGATTTCTTCATTAAGGGAATCAATGAATCATTTTACATTTAAATTAACTTTTTTGGTATGTTCTAATTTGAGTAACTTCTCGTCGTACATTCGCCAATAGAGCACCCCTACTTGAGTTTGAGTTCCCGGAGTGTGGCAAAAGGAAAGAAAACAGAAACTGGACCTGCATCTGGAGCTGGAGCTGGAGCTGGAGCTGGAGCTGATGTTGCAGCTACATTTTATATACATCTTGAGCCATGAGCAGCAGCTAATTCATGGAATTTTATGTTTCATGGCAACGACAAGGGCAGCCACTAACAAAAGAAATATATACATATATATATATATATATATACATATACATACATATATATATATATATATATATATATATAAAGTAAGTAAACAACATCTTAGGCAAATTGCAGACGATGGAGTTCGCTGCGCTCATTAAAAGCCAAGTTGCCTGGGCGACAATAGCAAGAACAACACTGCAACAAAAAATAACTGACCCACCACTGACTAAATTGTGTTAATAAGTCCAAGACGACTATTGTTGTTGTTGTTGTTGTTGCAGTTGTTGTTGTTGTTGTTGCAGTTGTTGTTGTTGTTGTTGTTGTGTTTGTTGTTGTTCTTGTACTTGTTGTCGACGTTTGTGGACTTTGAATTTGTCTGAGAATGCGGGCGGCGTTGCGTGGGCGCTTGCAACGTGCAGCAAGGCAATGAGACCGAAAGTGCAACTTGGATTTCCATCTGTGGCCGAGTTGGTGGCACAATTGTCAGTTCGCTGGCAGCTTTATGACACCTGGCATGCAATTATGTATATGGACAGGCAGCCAGTCGACTTGCAAAATTAATTCTTGTCTGGTTTCATTTCGCAATGCGCCTTTGCTGATTTACAAACATATGTATGTATACATATATATATATATATATATATATATATAACTTGCGAAATACAAAATTTGCTATATTCAATTCAAATATTAAATCAACATTATTTAAACGCGAAGCATTCTTAAAAATATTTACAACACATACAAATTTAATTGGAATCATTTCAATCAATTTACAAATATGGTTTGGCTTTATTTGTAGAACTAAGTAATTAAGCACTTAAACGTTTTTTCCAAAAAAAAAAAAAATCTAAATTTAAAGTATCAATTAAAAATTTTGTTTCCAAGATACAAATTTAGATTAGGAAAAACTGATTGGTAAAGTAACTGCAACATTTTCCAGCATCGATTTCAGCGCTGGTATCGTTTACAATGATTGAAATTCTCAATCGATTTAATATTTAGAAGAGAAAAGCAAAACTAGGTATAATAAAAAGGAACAAATAAATGCGAGAGTTGCCAGAATCGAATTAATATAAGAATCGGTCCAAAAACTTATTTGTTTATCAAAATAATCGAACCAAACTCAAATACTCAACAGTATTTGTTTGCTATCAACATTTGGAAAGGAAAATCTAAAAAGTGCGAGCACTAGATACCCTTCTAGTGGATATTTGAATTCCACTTTCACCTCATAAAGTATATATATATTCATGAACAGCATTTAATCTGCTGACATCATATCATGATGATATTCAGTCTTACAACTTGTGATATCAAAATAGTCGTAGACATACTATATACATAAATATATGTTTGGCAGTCAGGGTATATTGTAACCGAGCTGTCCCGACTACAGCATTCTTACTTGTTGGTTTTGTTTGCTGTGAGTGAATTGAGTAGGCAAATTTGAATGGGGAACGGATATGGTTGACGAATTCTGAACAGCATTCGCATTTGCCGGCTTTCTACAGGCACTCCTATGTCTCTCTGTCTGTCTAAATGTCCATATGTCCATATGTCTATATGTCTGACTGTCTGTCTGTCCGTTTGGCTGCTTCCGGCTGGCTGCTGTCTGCCGTCTGCCTAAAATGCATAAATCATGTGCTAGCCAAATCAGCTGCCCACTGGCAACGCGGCATCATCCCAATCAAATCAAGAGTGACCACATTTGCCAGCCAAACACACCACACACACCACACACACACACACACACACTCACATACAGCAAACACACACGCGACACCGAAACGTTTTGTGCCACAAAATGCTGGCCATACGCTTTTTGGTAACGTTGATTTTGGCCAACTAGTCAAGTGTGTAAGTATTTCAAGTCAATCCAGTTGCGGTCGCTGACAGCCTAACACAAAAACTTAATTAAAAGCCAGACCCCCCCTCGTTCATCCTTCTATGTCACATAGAGACAGAGACAGAGACAGCGAGAGAGGGAGACAGGGAGAATTGACTCAGTTTCGGACTGAGTGGTTTTTAGTTGCCAACCGCAGCAGCAGCGAAGTGTGGCACACATTGTGCTCTTATTCTTATTCTTATGCTGATTCCTATTCTATATCTGTATCTGTTTCTGTATCTGTTTCTGTTTCGGTTTCAAATTCGAAAGTAATGCGGTCGAGCTGTTCCTGGGTCAACGGTGCGTATTAGCAATGCGGACGGTCAACTAGCCAACTAGCGAACTAGCCAACTAGTATCAACTGGCTGTTGGCCAATTATCAGCTGTAGGTGGCATTCTCTGACTATGGTCCTATTCGAGCTGCTATCTCAGGCAACGATCCGAGCATGCAACTGTTGCCGCTTGAACTTTGCAGCACGTTAAGTGGAGCAATTCTTATAGAGAGCCTGCCGAGTGTCTGTCTGTGGGTAGACGGGGACCATGGGACGTTGGGACGTTGGGACGAGGGGAGGCGCAGGGAAAACGTATGCGGGTCGCGTCATCAGACGACATCAGTCTGCGGCATTTAATTAGACAAACGTAAAACGCGAAAAATTTGCCAACTATTTGACAATGTGGCGGCTTTTTAATTGGCAACGGCCACAAAAGACGTTGCATAATGTGCCGGGGATTGCCTCAAAGTGATGCACAAAACGCTGCAACAAGCAAACAAGCAGCAAGCAGCTAACAGCAACAAGCAACAAGCGGCAGCAACAACAACTACAACAACTGACTAAAAGCAGAAACATGTTGGCCATATATTTTTCAACGTCAAGACGGTTTCTAAGCTCCTGCAGCACCACACACCCCACAACACACACCACACACCGCACACCACACACACCCCACACACACAGACATAGGAAAACTACTTCTGTCTTAATGGTGTCAACACTGCTGCCAACTGAAAGCGGCAACTGCAAAATGCAGGCGCCGCCATCGCCTTCGACAATTGTCGGACAAAAAATATATGGCTTTCATTGGCATTGACAGCGATAATTGGCTAAGTGCGAGTCAGAACTGTTTTGCATAGACTTTATGGCGTTGCAACTCCCAACTCCCAACTCCCAACTTGCAACTTGCAACGTAGCTCCCTGCTTCCAGCTTCCAGCAACTGCCTTTAGCATTTGCTGACATTTTGACAGCACGCAAGCTGCAAAAGCAGCAACTAAATAATGTCTACCAAATATCATTTATCATTTTGACCATGGCCTAAAATTAATATCTCTGCTCTCCACATAGACTCGATCGCGATATGCAAATGAGATTAAGCACCATCTCTCTGTGTGTGTGTGTGTGTGTGTGTGTGTGTGTGTGTGTGTATGTGAGGATTTGCCTAGTTTAACAAAATTTATAGTTCAAGTAGCAATTTAACCAATCGATGAGCATTTGTCAAATTATGACAGAATACAAGCATTTTCACTTAATTGAATGTCTCTTTAAACTACCAAATTAAATAGAAAGCACTTTGATATATATATACATATATATATATATATATGAAATATATTTATATAATGAATACATATACAAAAAAAAAAGTCACTCTGAAACATAGAAAGTTATTCTGGTTTTTAGAAATAATCTATGAACATGCGAAAACAAATTTCTAAACATTGTAATTAGAACAAGTAAGAATGCTGTAGTCGAGTGAGCTCGATTACGATATACCTTGAACCCAGCTGTTAAATGTTCTGTAAATGCACTCTTTTCTTATTGAGTAAAAATAATTAAGGTAGCGTATATTTTATTTTCTCTCTTCTCTTTTTCTTTCATCTCTTTCTCACACCTGCGCTTGCATATTTATATGCAAACTGATAAAAATGAGATCGATATGTGAAAATATTTTCGACTATAATTTGGGTGTTTTTTATCCAATCCTGATGAAATTTAGGCAGTAATATGCAAATGCATATTATGTATTAGTAAGAAGATTCTGCCCTTAAAATTGTGCAAATGTATCGAAATGTATCGATATTTGAGAAACGGAGGCAGTTATAAAATAAAGCAAATTTTAATTGCGCCGGATATACGGAAACCAATATTTCAAATTTGCAGTCTCTAGCTCTTATAATCTTTGAGATCCATGTGACGGTTTGGGCTTTATCGACTTGTTCCTGATCAAGAATACATATACTTTATGGGACCGGAGATCCTTCCCTGTGTCTGTTACATAAATGTGCACAAAATTATTAATCCATTTTTAATGGGTTCAGGGCATAATGAAAATAAGTGTTACTATGCAATGCCTAATTTTCCTTTGGCACTAGATACCAATATTTGGGATTAGCTTGCTGCCCCACATAATCTATGACGTACTAGTCATAATTAGCAGTTGAATTGATAGTCATCGAGTGTGGTATTCAAATGAATGATTTATAAGTGTCGTACCCCTCTATTAATTGTGCAACACTATCTATCGTTCTTTAGCCAACGATTATTATTATTACCGCTGCTCTGTGGCATAGTTTCAGTTTCTTTGGGGTTTTTTTTTTTTTATTTCGGAACAGAGATAGTGATGTGAATCGGTTGGGGGTAAATACAATAAACCTGTCGGACCCATTCCATAGCCGTTTAATATCATTGCCATATGCATGATTACCAAACCAAACCCAAAAGCCGCACAATACAATAAGCAACAACAACAACAACAACAATCATAGAAGATACTCTACGACTCTTGGCCATGTTGTACAACGGGACATATGAGAGTAGTTGTTGTACATTTTGGTATTTGGTATTTTGTGTATTTTTTGTATTTTTTGTATCTGCATTCACATTAGATAAGTTGAGATTGGCGATTGTCGGTTACATTGTTGTTAATATTGTTGCGGTTGTTGTTATGCAAATTTCTTAACAACCTCTAAATACGGCAGCAGCAGTATTTTAATTTTAATTTTTTCCTCTCCTTTTGTTTTTTGTCTTGAATTTTTAATTAACATTGCGCATACGCCGCATGCACCCCAAAAAAACAGCAACAACAAAAACAAAAAAAAAACGAAACAAGTAAGAATCGTCTAGTCGAGAGAGCTCGACTCGGAGATACCCTGAATTAAGGTTTGTTCAATTTGCTTAACAAAATTATTATATATCAATTACCAGGCTATATCTTTACACTTGTTTAATTTATTGGTGTCGCAAATCGAAATGCAATTAAAGCAATTATCGATCAAATAAAACAAACTTGATTCACATTTGGTTTACGAGAACTTAACTTAAAAGTTGAAGGTTCGTAGATCCGTCTCAGACTCTAAGTTGGCTAAATCGAAGATGCTTTTGCACAACTTCATCATACCCTCTTTCCTAGTTTCGTATGGAAACAAACCCGAGACTCGGCGCCTCTGTCTGAATCTTGAGCGGAGCGGCACCCATTCGGAGGTATGTTGTTGTTATTGCTGTTGTTGTTGTTGGTGCTACTGTAAAATGTATGCCAAATAAATGTTGCTAAAAATGAAATAATGAGCACACTTTTTGTTGTATGCAAACATGGTCTAAACACTTTCACTGCTGCAGCAACAGAAAAAGCAACAGCAGCAAAAACTGCAACTCAAAAGCTACACGATTTTCGTGTCGCAAAGCTCTCAACTCTGTTAGCCAAGTGAGCCCAGCCAAGTGAGCCTAGCCAAGTGAGCCTAGCCAAGTGAGCCTAGCCAAGTGAGCCTAGCCAAGTGAGCCCGGCCAGGTGAGGACAGTCCGAGTGGGTGGCTGTCTGGCAGAGCAAGACAGCTGCTGTTGAGCAACACTACAAGAAATTCTTGTTAATATTTAATATCAGTTCCCAAAAATTATACATACATACATACATATATATAAGCATATATAAACGGATTCTTGGGAATCAGCCAAGACTGCAAAAAACAATTACATTCTTGACATTTCTGATTTCTGACAGCTGATTGGCTTTTGTGAAATGACTAATTAAATGAATATAAATATATGACAAGCTATATACTGAAAAAACTGGGAAATCATTTCATTTCTGTTTAGCCTTCAGCAATATTATAATAAATTTAATTATAATTGTTTTTCAAACAGAAGTGATTAGCTTTCATGATATATCGATTCTGTGGCAATGATATTGCCATACCTCTCATAATGACACAACTCGGGGCATATTTTAAAAATAATTGACGAATTTTGTAGACATTCGAGAATGCATCAAATGTTGCATGCAGAACCAAATTTCATAACTTATTAGAAAAACATTCAAATTGTTCTGGAAAATTGGAAAACTTAAGCAAGATTTTCGAGGAAAATCCAACTCTGAATTTTGTGCTGTGCAATGAGAAACATAAAAGAGCTGTGAGCATTGAGATGCACATGAAATTGAATCTGTGAGTTGTGGGCTGGGCATGGAAATGGAAAATGGAAAATGGAAATTGCACTGGACATGGGCCAGTTGAAGTCTCTGTCGCATTTGCAATTAACTGACGAGGCGACGACATTGATTAACGAGGCGTTTTTTTTAAGCGGTACTCAAACACGCGCTAATGTCGCGACAGACAACAATAAATACATACATATATACATATATATATATATATATATTATATTTACGAATAACAGCAGCAATAACAATAACAATAACAATAACAATGGCAACAGCTGACGTTCGACAGGCCACAAAGACAACACACACAAAGAGGCGCGCACACACAATGGCAATGGGAGAGTGCAACGCATATTTTGTAGCATGTGCAACTACTTGTATCTGATAGTTTGCCATAGACAGCAGTTATAGATACAGCTACAGATGCAATGGCATCCAGAAAACTGTTCAATTGTTGGCAATGACTGCTAATTGAATTGAATGACCACTTGGCTGCTTAGGAAAATTAGTTAACAATTGGCGTGAGGCACACACACACATCCACACACACCACAAATAGTATATAGAATATATATATATATATATTTATATATAGATGTGTTGCTCTTAACTCGCAATTTTAAAGTAAAATACAATTAATTATTGTATTTTTGGTTTTGGTCTTTTGGCCTGTTTTATTTTGTACATTTCGTGTGCTTTATGGCAGCAATAATGACAATGTTAACAAAGCCAGCTCAGAAAGCATTAAATACTCGAATTTATTTATTTTTTATTTTTGTTTATGTACAACACAAATGTGTGGAGATAGTCGTTGCACTCGCCACTCACCACTCACCACTCGCCACTCGTGAGCTAATGGAGCCACACACACGAGGTGAACTGGAGTGCGTCTCCCGAGGCGACGACCCCTCCAAGTGGATTGTGCATCTGTATGATCATTCATATCATGCATATATACGATTTATATATACATGTATATATATATGTGTGTATATATGTATGTATTTACAAGTCTGACTAACTGCAGCTCTGAGCTCTGATTTCGATTTTCAGCAGAAGCTACAGTTAACTAGATCAGCAGGCGTCATTGCTATAAAATCACTTGAATATATATACATATATGTATATATATATATATTTATATTATGCATTATAGTCGCACTTATTATTTATATTATCTGGCTTTACTTTGGGTGAGGTTAGTGCCATCACCTGATCTGATCTCGTTTTTGGCTGCTTCACAAATTCGAATACAAATTTGGGCTCCTTCCATTTTCACTTTTAATAATATTATTGTTATTAATAGTGTTATTGTTGTGTTATTGTTGCTATTCTTCTGTTTATTGTTATTCTGTTTATTCTTATTATTGGTATTACTATTAACATATAGACATTGGTATTGATCTTAACGCAGTGCAGAGATTTTAACTAATTTGTGTCTGCTTTCTAAGCGAACAGAGCGGAATTTTTACTTTTAGTTTTTTTAGTTAATTAAATTAAATTATTTAATAGCCTACTATCAACATCTACAGAATGTCCAGGGACAACATTCTGCACATTGAACATTCGTAAAGTATGTTGTGCATTTTAGAAATTCGCATAAAGTATTTCGAGTTTTTTAAAAAGTTATATGAAATTTTGTATTGATTTTATGAAAAGTAGGGCAATATCAATTTTAAAAAATTGTTTATATTTTATGACAGATCATTTCATTTATATTTTATTATTATAATTTGTTTTATAATTAAATGCTGAAAGCCAAATAGACATTAAATTTTTTTCATTTTTAAAGTGATCTCGAATTTATTGGGCTGTTTGCAGTAAAGTGGTATTTTAATAAGCTTGTTTATTTAAATCAGCTGTTTTATTTAAATCAATCGGTAATTTTATAATATATTTTAAATAATATACAAATTTTAGTTCTGAATACAATCAATTTTCAAGGGAATTTACGCTTCGTCATCGAGAATTTAATGTTTGTTCATTCTTCATTAAATTAAAGTGTTTTTTTTTTTGCTTATTTTGTTTTCGTATTTGAATTGAATTGCACAGAAAGCAGAAAGCACTCTTAAAATTTAATTTTTTGTTAAACAGATGTACAAATAAATGTATCTTCAAATCATTTTGATATACATAATCAGCAACAACGGTGGAACAACAAAACCGACAAGTACAACAAAATGAGGCAACAAAATTATTCATCAAAAGCTGTGCACCACAAGAGAGTGGGTAAACGTGGTTACAAATTAATTAAAATTTAAGGTAAAATCATGAAGAATATTTAAAAAAAAAAAAATAAACAAGTAAACTTGACACACTTTTCGAATTCAGAATCAATATTAAGCTAAAAATTTAGTCGTTGCTTTATTTATGACAAAGTTCATCATATTTGATATATACAATTGCAGAATAGGTTGTAGGAATAAAATAAATATTTTTTTAAAATATATTAATATATATTTTATTTATACCTTTATATATTTTATTTATACCTTTATTAACAGTAATGGTAGTTGAAGGACTGGTTCAACAATAATATTTGTAAGTATAATAATATAATTGATTGGCAAACAAATAAATGCCAAAAATGAATAAAATATAAAATAAAAAAATATGTAAAAAATACGCACATTTTAGCAGGATAACACCATTGCCCTGTTGATTTAGATTCAGTTCGAGATTAGTGCGAATCGTCGTCAGTGAGGAATGCTGCTGGTGCTGGTGCTGATGATGATGATGCTGCTGATGATGAGTGCCATCCAGTGCGGATTTAATTAAATGGAATGCCATCATTCCAATGCATTACCCGAATTCGTATTTATTTTTACACCGATCAGATCAATTGTAGCAATTTCTTTATGTATATATTATATGTGTGTTTTTTCTCTGAATGCCTGTGTGTGTGTGTGTGTGTGTATAAGCAATAAGTCGGGTCATCGCCTTGCGGTTATCGGGCTACTTGCAACATCATCTAAGATCAGCGAACAAAATTATGTTTTAGACATTTTCGAATCTTCGAAATGTTAACAAATCGTTCGTCAATTTAATGTGTGCTCAAATTAGAAACAAACCAAAAAAAAAAATGCGCTCAAACTGATAATGCAAAGGCAGATGTCTGCTAAGCTTGCAGCTTAAATTAATTATTGTCGGTTTATTTTTGAATACCTATGAACTTGTGTGTGTGTCTGTGTGTGTGTGTGTGTCGGTGTGTATGTATTTATTTATGTTATGTTGCCATCGACAACGAAAACGACAACGACACCGACAACGCATTGTTAACGCCTCCCCCAGAGTGAGGACAGCGAAATTGTTGCAGCATTTTTTTGTTGGTTAATAGGTCGAGTGGGGGTCAGCGAGGTCGACAGTTTGTTTTTGTTTTTGTTGTTTTTGGAGGTATCAAATATTGCAAACAAATATGACAACAAGAACACACACACACACACACAAGCAGTCACACTACAACCACACACAGATAAAAGAGACTCACAGTTTTATTGGTATTTATTTTATTTTTATTTTTTTTTTTGCACAAATCTCGCAGCCCTAAAAAACCATCGCACTTGCACCAAAAAAAAATAAAAGGAGATGAGAATAAAAAGCTGAAAGATTGATGATCATTTGTGTGCATGTGCGTGTCTGTGTCTGTGTCTGTATTTGTGCGTACTCTATTATTTAGTTGTGGGGAGATAAAGCGAAAAACGGAAAACGAAAAACAGAAAACAGAAAACGATAGCGCGGCCTGGCAGAGCATGCGGCAAGCACGACAAGATCGATTCTACTGAATCCGCTGAATGCCGATGAATGGGAATGTAGCCCAAAAAAAAAAAAACTGAGCCAACAACAACAGCGACTAAAAAAACGACGATGACGATGACGAGGCGACGACGACGACGATGACGATGACGATGTCCAACGACGACGTCCAACGACGAGCGAGCGGAGTCAGTGGAGCATGTGCCACAAAAATTTACACGCTGCCTGGCTGCAAGTTGCTAGTGTGTGTTGGGTGGAGTTGGGAGGGGAAACACCCTGTTGGGGGCTTAGCTAGATTTCATTGGTTGCCTGCTAAGCGCAGTATGATAAAGATAAAGCAGCAAACTCAACGACGAATTTGGCATACATACATAAAGATAAGACTGCAAATAAATTGTAATCTAAATAAGCTTTGCTTTGCTTTTATGCACGAAAACAAGTTTGAATTTGAAAACTTTCGACTGTTTAGCAAGTGACGCGCTTAAAAGCTCGCTATGATTTACAAATTAAAATATGCTCCCAACAATATGCAACGAATGTGTGCAAAAAATACTGGATTTTTCGTTAAGTTTGGACCGACACCATTTAGCCAAGACACAGCCAATTGTGGAAAAATACAATAGATGGCGCCAGCAATGCGCAACTGCATTCGGCATACAACAGAAATAAAACCATTGATAAATGTGTTTTAAATGAAGTATCTCTTCTAAACTAACTTTCTAAAATTGCTCAAAAAATCAAAGATAAAAAAAATCGAAATTAAATACATATGATTTATATGTATATATTTGTATCCAACAAAATTTGAGCATTCCATTTTCAAACAAAGTCAAAAAACTTTGCAAAAAACTGAAACAGGTAAATTTTGAAATGAAATTACGCAAACAAAGTTTGTGAATATTGAGCAAACTGCTTATTGAAATAAAAGGTTGTATATTTCTGTTTATGTGTCAATTATTATTTTATTCATAATAATTTTCAACCGAAAAACTTATTTCGTAATCAATAATTATTATCGCACCCTATTTCAGATTATATATAATATTATTATATATGTATATAGTGAATTTAAGCAAAATGCCTATTTAAAATAATAAATTTAATAGTTTCCATTTATATGAACATTATTATTTTAAGCAGAATCATTTTCTATATAAGCTTTTGTGGCATATTTAATATATTTAATATTTTGGGACACTTTTTTTTTCTTCTTTTATCTTTTACTCACCTGAGAGACCCGTGTCGTTGATGCTCGATGTGGATGTGGAGAATCCGGGTAATTTGCGCCATCCCTTGCGATTCCAGAAGCTGCGCGCCTTCGACTCCGTGGGCACAGAGGGACCCGGATCCTCGGCAGCACGAATCCGCGCACAGCTGAGAATGCGGCGGCCGCAGGAGGCGCGCGTCAAGAATGTGGAGTTCGAGGCGCACATTAGCGAGCTGGTTGTGGCACTGGCCGTGGCAATTGTTTCATCATACGCCGTGGAGCGTTGAAACGAGCGGCAACTTTGTGTGGCATATGCCGCTGTTGCTGTGGGCGTCTGTCGGGCGCACTTGATGTGCTGCGTCTTGCTCAGACGGAGGCTGCCAATGTAGCTGGCCCCGCTGCTGCCGCTAAAGCCGCTATCCAAATCGCCACCGGCTGTGGTGGCGACAGTGGTTTGTGTTGCGATGGCGGTGCCCCCACAGCTGCTGTTGTTGCCAGCGTTATGTGTAGTTTGCTGGCCCTTGAGCGTTGCCAGCAGCTGTTCAATGCCGCCAACGTTGCTGCTTGTATCACAGATATTGTCCGCCGAGGTGGATGTGAGCCGGCCCAGAATCGCTGGCTGTCCGCTAGTTGCTGTCACGCAAACCGTCGGACTTGGTTTGGGTGGAGTACCAGCACCAGCACCAGCAGCACCACCAGCACCAACGCCAGCTGGTGGACTACATTTGGGCGGACTCTCGGGCATAAGCATCGCCTCCACGCTGAGATTCAGCTCGCCGAGTATCTTGTGATGACGATGCTGCACACGACGCAGTTCCTCCTCGACGAGCGTTTGATTCAGTGAGCCCGCTGAATGCGACCCAATGCTGCAGCCCAATTGTTGTGGTGCCACTTTGCCCGATTGCAACGCGGCCGCATTGATTTCTTCATAGAAATTCTCGCTTTGGTTGGCTACTCCTGCTCCTCCTGCTGCTGCTGTTGTTGTTGTTGCTGTTGCTGCAGCTGCTGCTGCGGCTGCTGCTGTTGCTGCTGCGGCTGCTGTTGCTGCAGCTGTGGTCAGCTTGTGATAGCGGGTCTGATACGATTGCAGCGTCGCCGGCGACACCAGCTGCTTGTTCTTCTTGCCCTTGGAGAGCAGGGCGCGTATCGAGTTGGGCGGCGGTGGCCCAACATCAACTTGTGGCTGCAACGCAGCCGCACAGCAGCTGGACTCCACATTCGTGCTGCCATCCGGCTTGGGTACATTGGAGTGTCGCATTGCGGCGCCTGGCTCATAATACGCATATGAGTAATCATGCTGCTGTTGATGTTGATGTTGATGTTGATGTTGATGCTGATGTGGGTGATGAGCATGATGATGATGTAGGTGTGGATGTTGATGTTGATGTTGGTGTGGATGTTGATGTGGATGTTGCTGATGATGATGCACATGGTGCAGACTGTTCGCCTGCTGCAGTTGCGTCCACTGTTTGTCACTGCTGCTGCTGCTGTTGTTATCGCGTCCCAGCGTTTTGCTCTGACGCGTCAGCTGCTTGAGATGATGCGGTGACAGCTCCTGTTCCGTACAGATTTCGATGGCATCTGGATCGGGATCCGGATAGCGCGGCAACAGCTGACGCCGTCCATTGCCATTGACGGCAACGCTGCCGGCGTTGACAGCAACCGTTGTGTTGCTGCTCACAATTGCTGCAACGGCAATCGGTGAGCTGCCGGCGGATTTGTGCAGCGGACTGCTGGCAGCCGGTGGCGGGTAATCCGGTGGTGGTGGAAACTGCAAACAGCCAGCACTATGCTTAGGCACGTGTCCCTTGCCCATGCCATGAATGCCTTCCAATTGTTGTTGTTGCTGCTGCTGCTGCTGCTGCTGTTGTTGCTGCTGTTGTTGCTGCTGTTGCAGCTTCTGTTGCTGCTTGAGTCGCTGCAGTTGCGTCTGCTGTTGCGTGTAATAGTTCTGATTGGCGGGCTGATGCGAGTGCGAATGCTGATGTTGCAGCTGCTGCTGCTGCTGATGGGGATGTTGTTGATGCGGCTGCTGCTGTTGCTGGTGCTGCGGGTGCTGCTGCTGTTTCAGCTTTGTGTGCGTGTGTGAGTGCACGTGCAACTTGGCCAGATGATGGGCGTGTTGCTGCTGGCTGCCGCTGTTGTTGCTGCTGCTGATGTTGATGGCGCTGCTGCTGCTGCTGCTGTTGCTGATCAATGTTGCGGCACCAACGACGACGCTGTTGCCATTGTTGTTGTTGCTGTTGCTGCTGCTGCTGCTGTTGTTGTGGTTGTTGCGTCTGCTGCCCAGTCCCAGGCCCTCCATGGCACATGTTGCCGCTTGCCGCTAACCTTGTCGCGGCGCTGTAATGAGTAAAGTTTACCAACAATTAGCTAAATATTTTCAATTGGCTAAGAAAAATAAATAAACAAGAAAAGCGCTGCGGGAAATGGGAAAATTGCTTCCAGGAATTTTAACCAACTGGCACGCTTCGAAAGCGCAATAAAAAATGTTAGTAAAGTTAAAGGAAAATCAAAATAGTAATTCTTCTCTTAAAAATAACTTATTCGTCAAATCGAATAAACACTGTACAAAAATGAATTGGTTTTCACAATTTGGTTTAGTTTTGACAAATTCGGCTTAAATGTGCAGTTAGCTGTTACCAATACTCTGGTAATATTTATAACAAAAGTTGTTTCTAGTTAGATTTGCTACAAAATATGTTTGCTAATATATTTCTCACAGTGTAATGTTCATGGAATTCAATTGCAAGCGAAGATTCGCATACCGCTTAGCACCCAGCATATGGAATTCAAAGTTCAGTTTTCAGTCTACAGTCTTCAGTCTACAGTCTTCAGTCTACAGTCTTCAGTCTCCAGTCTTCAGTCTTCAGTCTACAGTCTACAGTCTTCAGACTGCCAGCACCTGTCGTGTTAAATGCCTTTGCACTTCCACAACAACTTGCTGCTGGCTTAAGGAGAGATTAATTGCTGATAATTAAGTGAGTCTTTGGATGCGGATGAGATGCGACGAACGCCTCTAGCCATCTATGGATACCAAAACAGTGACCGCTACTGGGCTTCACTTATTCTTCACTTATTCTTATACCTTCTTATGTTCGCCGATGCATAAATTGAAATCAACCAGTTTACAGAAAAAAACAAAAAAAAAATAATAATAATTAAAAATCATAACATTCGCCGCCAAACACCCTGTGAAGATGTGTTGACATTTAAAGTTTTGCAAGTCATGCAAGTTAAAATTTGTGAATCAGGCGATATCATTTAAACTGCATATATGTATATACCTAAATGCATAAGTATATATGTATATAGTATATTCAAGTTTGAAGGCATCTGAATATTATAAAGTATATTTTGAGAGACCCCAGGCAACAGGAACTCTGTCTCTGCACTTGATACAAACTAATCTGCGGTTTGCGGAGCTTAACTGAAAGTAAACCACGTGTATTTCCTTTAACTTTTCAACTTTTAATTAAGTTCAAATGGATCAGGACACAGAGGTAATAAAAATAGGATTAAAGCTTTTCACGGTCCCATTAAATAAGCCGCAGCAATGATTATCTGTAAATTAAAACAAGTAGAAATGCTCTTGCCAAGAAAGTCCGACTAGGAGACTACCCTGAATCCGGTCTGATATTTTTTAGTTCAACTAAAAAAAGCATTTTGGCTAACAAAATCTGAGTTTCTTATCCGATCTTAATGAAATTGCAGTTTATCATTATCAAGATGAGCACGATATATATTATCAAATTGACAGTCTTTATCTTTTGAGTCTTTCAATGTTTTCGAAGCAGCTATCGGGAAAAGGAAATGACTTTGATCTGCGTACGGTTTACAAGAAATATATTTAAAATTGTATCCACACAGACGGACGGACGGACGTCCTTCTGCTTTTTACATACCTTTTCAAAATTGTATTTTATTTGTATTCAAAATAGTTTTTAGCTATTTTAGTGGAGCTACTGCTGATCCCCAGTTTAAAGATAATGTCAGTTGCTTGTCCAAGGACAAGAGTCTATTTGCACGTGGACACACTAAGAAAAATAATTTTGTACTCAAAGCAATCTAAAGCTCTGAGAAAGTTAAGAGATGTTTGAATATTCTAGAACAGAAATAAAACACATTATTCAAAATATGTTATAGTCTAAAACAAAGTCTAAGATTCCCAATTGTAAAACTATTTCAAGATAAGTATTTCCACTTATTTTAAATAATCTAAAATCCTTTTTAAGTTGAGTTCAATAAACTTGTTAAGTATTTTACACTTACAAGTTCTTGCTAAATTAAGAAACTAACTGTTAGGTCAATCATGATGTATCGTCTTATTAAACATTCATCAATTTTAAAGAAAAAATGTATCTATATCTTAAGTTCGTTTATTGGAAGTCTTTATGATGAGATGTCAAGTCTACTTGTACGCCATATAAAGCATGACTTAAGACAAAGTTTTATTTCGAGTGTAGACAGACGATCGGACAGCAAAAAAAAAGAAGAAGAAGAATAGTCCGATAATGTGCAGAACGTAATAAAGTTGATGAGTTATGACTCCACCACAGCAGGTTAAAGTCCAGCAGATAGAATTCGATTGGTAATTTGAGTCGCAGTCCCAGCTCTGTTCTCTGTCTCTGTCTCTTTCTCTTTCTCTGTCTCGCTCTATCTGCATCTCACTCTGTTCGCATCCTTCGCTCTGTCTTTGTTCTTGTATGTGTGGCTCTATGTAACCCGAGATGGGACTGAGAACAGGAATGTTTTTGGGGCACTGAGACGACAATGGGACAGCTTTGGCGAAGGGGTCGAGGGGGTCGAGTGCGCTCTGCTTGCCACAGCAGGTCACCAAATTAGCGTCTAAATTTAGCTACTCGGCTGTTGCATTGCGAACAGCGGGTGTTGAAATTGAATCAAAGCAATTCAGCTTGAATTGCTTGAATTGGAATTAAAGCATCGAGCTGCTGACGACAATCTCAACTCTACCTGGCCATTGGCTGCACTTAGCGATGCCAACATGAAAAACGGAAACCCTTAAACATTGTCAACAACAAACGCTCCTCTGAAAGGATGTGTACACGAACACACAAGCCAAACAGCAGCTGAACGCTGTTGGAACTGTGAAAACTGTGGAAACTGTGAAAACTGTGAAAGCTGTGAAAACTGTGCAAACTGTGGAAACTGTGGAAACTAGCAGTCAGGAGTCGTCGGCAGCAAAAAGCACTCAAGCTGCCAACACAATCTGTGGCAACACACCACTCCTTGGCCAGGACAATGTTTATGTAACTAAAATTGTATGTGTGTGTGTGTGTGTGTGTTCTTGTGTGTGTGTGTGTGTGTGTGTGTCGCTCGTTAGTCTACGTTTTTTACTCCTACTCCACTGTAATTTACAAAAAAATTCAAAATTATTTCAACTCAAAACCGTTTTATTTTCTATTATATAAATTTCCATAATGTACATCTCAAAATTGTGCCAACTAATTTATATAATTTAAATGTGTATTTCATACTGATTGTGTTCTCTCAGTGTAGCTGATGACCCCAAGAGCAAGGTGTGTGTGTTTTTTTTTTTTTTGTTTTTGTAAAACAAGAAGAGAAATTGCAAAAGAAAGTGAAGTGATAAACATATACTTCTACTATGAGAAAATCAACAACTGTTTCCTGGTAGACTCTGGTCGGGTCAGAGTGGGGATCGGTTCGGGTTCAGAGGGTGCCCAATTAGCCTGCGGTTGTGGCTCAAGACTTTCGCTGGCCAACCAAAGCGATTCGTACTAATTACAAATACCCATTTGTAAGCTGAGCGCATATGCAAATATGCTGGCTAAATACTGTACTCTGCAGCAGTTACGCACTGCCAGCTGAATGTAATTCAGCAGAAATGTGTTAAAGTTGCCAGCCAACAAAATGTGGCAATGTTTACCTTAAAGTCCAGACATCCAATGGCAACAACAATCACTTTGTGCAGCTGAAAGCCAAGCAACCAGGCGCGTGTTGAATAAGAACATGAATGGACATTAAGTCACGAGTGGAGTGCGTTACACTGGCAGAAAAGTATGCCCTACATAGTGGCAAAATAATGAATACAATACTTGAAACGCATTAACGCATTTTTTCGATTTTTAAAAATCATTTCTGAAATTAATTTACAATAAAAAAAACTCCTAAGTTTTCTGTTAAAATTCTATGTCCAAACTTCTTTTTTGACAATTTTAAATTTTGTTTAATTTTTTTTTTTACCAAATTCTGAAAAATTTCAAATACAATTAACTTTTAATCCTGCAATATTACTTAATTGTTATTTATTTTTCTTTCTCTCTGCTGGGTTCTTTCTGTGTTTTCCCAATTCTTGCAACAAATGTTGAACCATTTTACATTTGATTACATTTAATATTCTATATTTTAATTTAATTTACTGTGCACTGTTTAGAGTTACAATTAATAACTAAATAAATTAAAATCATTTAAGAAAGTAATTTACTCATTTATACATTAAATATGCCAAAATTGAGAAATCTTCTAACTTACTACTTACAAATTCACATTCTGAAATAAAGAGACATCATTTTTCTGAGTGTACAAATGTGCGTCGAATATGCACATAATTCGATGTGTGCAAAGCCAAAAAAAAAGCGAAAAAAAAAACAACAAAACGCATTGCAATAATTATTCGCAAAACGAGAGGAAGCAGCAACATCAGCAGCAGCAACAGCAGCAGCAGAGAGTAAAAGAGTGTTGCATGTTCTTCTATCATATTTACAATTTATGTGTCGCCAATGCACTCAGGCCAACCCCAGTACACGTTTTGCAGCCAGCTGCCCCCACATCCAAGGCGAAGGCCCCCTTTATGCGTGGCACGTTTGTTGAGTGCCCCACGATGCAACTGCATCGTTGCAGAAATGCACATGGAGTTGGAGGAAGGCTGCAAGGCGGCAAGGCGGCAAGGCGGCATGTCTGATAGCATCATGCGAACGCGAACAAGTAATTAGAAAATATATTTAAGATGTTGCTGCCACTGCAACTCCAAGTCCAACTCCAATTGCATACTTCGCCACCAGCGGATGATCATCATCATCATCATCATCATCATAATCATAATCATCATTATGTGCACATATTTATGTACATGTAACGCTCAATGCCACAGGCAACCCCTGGGGCTGCGCCCCTTATTTTTCCAATTGAAACATATGCACTTGCCACAACACTTGCCACATGGGATTCTTGCATAGAAATTACCATCTGTAGCTAAGACGCAAGCCCAATCTCCATACAGTCAATATACCCCATCGAAATGCATATTCATCAAAATCTCCATTTTCATCGATTTTACATTTAAATTTATATTTTTTGCATTTTTTTTTTTAACTTTTAGACCAGTTTTAGTTCACATAGTTTAAATAAATACAGGCCAGAATATCATCTGATTTTTGATAGACAATTGTACACTCAGAAAAATTATGTCTCTTTATTTCAGAATGCGAATTTGTAAGTAGTAAGTTAGAAAATTTCTCAATTTTGGCATATTTAATGTATAAATGAGTAAATCACTTTCTTAAATGATTTTTAATTTAGTTAGTTATTAATTTTGACTCAAAACAGTGCACAGTAAATTTAATTAAAATATATAACTTTAAATGTAATCAAATGTAAAATGGTTCAACATTTATTTAAACACAAAAATAAACCCAATCAGTGAATGTGGGATTAAAAGTCAATTGCATGTGGGACAAATGCAAATTTTCTAAAGCAGTCGACATATTTGCATGAAAAATTAAAAAAAATATTTATAAATTAATAACAATAATTACATTTACATCTATGTGCTACAAGCATTAACAACATTGTCTGCTTCAGACACAAAAAAACTCAAAATTCTGAAAAGCTTTTTCCTACTTATATTGTTCACATCGAAATCAACTTTCTCATAATTTAAATTTTAAAAATTTTAACTGAATAAAAGCAAATATACATATATTTAATTTAACATAACTTATATGAAGTTTAAAGTAGCAAAGCGATTGAAACTAACTTTAAATTCTAATCGTCAATATATATGTATTATTAATATATTTTATTTCCGTTCCGCCTTTTTTTGATTTATGCAGTTTTTTTTATTCTTCCGATTTTTCCGTTTTTTTTTATTTAAGCAGTTTTATTGATATTTCCAAATTTTTGCGCATTTTTGAAGTTTTTATTGATTTCTTCGAATTTTACTGAATTTTCGGGCATTTTTACAGTTTTTATTGATTTTCCCGTTTATTTTTTATGTAAGCAGTTTTTTTTATTTTTTAATTTTATAAATTAGATTATTCATAAGTGAATAGTGCCTCAAATAATAAGAAATGGAAAAATATCAATAAATATTAATCGTCATTAATCATGCAATAAAATTCTTAATTCCACATTATTTATTAAAACCCATCGCACACAACTCAGCAATATGAGGAAGAATGTTGGCTGTGGCATATACTATTTGTGTTGCAAGTAGCTGACTGAGTTCCGAACTGTGTCAGTTGCAATGTGTGTGATCCAGCCAGCTGATAGAATTGCTTATTAATTTACGAATTAAATGAATCGCGCAATTGTCATGGAGCAGCCGGAGGAAAACAGAGAAAAACAGATCTCAATGGCTAATTGGCGTTGGCAAATTGCCGACAGCAGCAACAACAACAACAACAACAACATTTGCAACAAATGCCGCAGCATTTTCACGAAGCAGTGTTTGCAAATTGACTCACTGCAGAAGTTGCCACCCCTGTTTGTGAGTTGCTTCGGCTCATTGTTGGGTGCATTGACTTACTCCACTTGCAACAGTGCTTCTTTTTTTTTTATATCAAGACGTTTGTTCCTATCAAAATGTCCCTGCAGCTATCCGACGTATGCGTGATGCATTGTCAACAAGTGCAGCATGGTGCAACAAAAGCACCAAAACGAACAAGACAACAACAACAACTACAAAAATTGGCGGCATGTGCTGCTATGGGCGTTGCATAGCCTTTGTGGCACAACAAAGCTGCTTGATGAATGCATATTTTATTTGCTTAATGCTTAGATTTTGCAAGCGGAGATAAACGCTGTGTTGCACAGCGCTCTCTTGGCCAGCTGCCTCATGCTGCTTCTTCCCTGTAGCACTTACCACATGACTACAATTGACTATATATCATTTAGACTACACATCAGCTCTCCTCCCTCTGCAACTGCTATTCAGCTGATGTCTGCGTTATACAGAATTTGTTCTAATTAAGGTTATATATGTATATTGTTGTGAACCTAGAATCAAAATTTTAAATGATAACTTCAACATAACCTCTTCAAAGAATACTTTTTAAATTGAATCAATTTAAGTTTTAATTTAGAAATGAATTTAAACTTACTTAAATATGCAGCTGAGATCCAAAATGGTTTATGGAAAGCATAGTTCGTACTGCAAGTACTTCAAGAGAAGGATCTAGAATATTACTTCGCAACTGTAACATGAACTTGGCGGATTCGGAAGAATCAGAATCGGTACATATAAGATTTTGTAAAAAGATGACACTAAGCATAGTTCTACGATCAAAAAAGTATGAAGATTTATTATTATTCTTATTATAAATTATTATTAGTATAAATACAAAAGATGTAGCAGCCTGGGGATGCATGTCATAAAAACCATGGACATAGAAGCCTTCAACCCAATGAAGATTTTACCTTTTGTGCAGGAGCTGGGGTTGATGGAGGAGCCATAAGCCCAGAAGGGGGCACAATAGATCTAAGAGGTCGCAGTGCACACTCCCCCAACTTATAATAATAAATAGTATAAATACGAAACTGTGTAAAAAATCTATTTTTTGAGAATCATTACTAGAAATCGGAATTAAAAAAAGGCACCCAGAATGCTTTAATCAGAAAAATAATTGACTTAAAATTTGTCTTGTTTTTACGAAATTAAAATTAAAATTAGAAAGGCTTCTTCTCTATTTTTAAAAAGATATTTCTTTACTTATTATTTTTTAAATGAAAATTTTTCTAAATAATAGAAATTTAAACCTTTATTTAAAAGACAATTCTTTCTAATATTCAGGAAATAGTTAAGAGATTTGCTCTCTCTCTCTCTCTCTCTCTCTCTCTCTATCTATCAATCTATCCCTCTCTCTATCTCTCTCAAGAAAAGCCAACAGTTGCTTAAGAGTTAAAGTAATGAAATCTGTGTGCCAATAAGAATTGGCATCAAGCACTCATCCTGGCCAAGCATGGAAAGTGTGCACATCCGGATTTGTCCTACATCGGTACATTGACTACGGCAACAGACACAAGGAATGTGTCGGATGCCTTTGGATTATATAGAAACTGTTTTCCTTGTCAGTATCCCCGAAATAGTTTAAAAATGCCGTTGCGTCTCTCAGAAATGATTATCTTAACTTTTACGCAACTAATTGACTCTTTAGAAGTGAAACTCATGAGAACTTGCTTCATCATCGGTACGTTGTATAAAATAACTATAAAACTTTGTCGTGTAGATGTGGAGGGTCTTAAAACTAAACCAGTACAAATTGATGGTCAATATCGAATATTATTTTACTAACACGTTTTAAATTTGGAAATTCTAATTTCTGTGTGTTGATTGTTTGCAACAGGTACAATAGTATCAACATGACAGATTGAGCATCTATTGACATCAATCTGAAATCGATTTCGAAGTTGTAGATGAAAATTGTCAAAAACTTTGCCACATTTCCAATTCAATGTTAGTGATTAAGCGGCTCTTGTTTGTCTGGGTCTGGTTAAGTTCCGACTATTTGCGCTGCCACATGGAATACTTGAAGAATACGAATCTATGTCCTCATTGGGTAATTATTGGAAGCAGTTGTTGCGGTATGCGACAAGTGGACGATGCTGAAGCTGAGCGAGATGGGAATGAGAATGTGGAGATGCGACAAATGCGGCAGATGGAGCTGAGGTGGCCTCCTACAGCCAAACACTGGCCAATAGTGTGGACACCACCCACTCCGCCAAGAATGTGGTGGTGCGTCGTCCAACCGTCGGCTACCACTGCCGATGAACGATGCCCAGAGGTGGAGGTGGGATGTGACTGTGGGCGTGGCGTGTGGCACATTATTTAAAAATGTAATTTGATTTGTTTTTGATTCGAATATAAAATTTATTAACTTGAAGCTTGAACATATTTCTTGTCCCATCAGCAACTTTCACTTGTCTCTTGTTTGTTTTTCGTTGTTTCAGTCGATTTTATTGCTTGGCTGTGTGTATTTTTGAATAGATTGAAACCTGTTGCGCTGCTTGGCAACTCTTAAAGCCAACTTGGCACTGGTTGAACAACTGGCTCGTTGGTCTAGGGGTATGATTTCCGCTTAGGGTGCGGGAGGTCCCGGGTTCAAATCCCGGACGAGCCCAAATTGGTCTATATTTTTAGAATTTTTTTTTGATTTCATTAATGTTAGCTGCCAACTACAAAAATATTTAGAATTAAGAACACCGATTATTTTTATTTAAGTTTCGCTGACGCAGATAAAAATAAATAACTCAAAAAAGAAATACATACAAGAATTTTAAGACAAATGAAAATATGATTTATTTAAAGATATCTCCAACCTTATAATATATATATATTCTTGATCAGCATCATCAACAATTTTAAATGTTTTTTCTGCATTGCTCTTCCTGTAAAATAAATTGTAAACTTGTTGTTCTTGTGTATCTCTTAATATTATTTAATACAGAATGCGACATTTATTTAATATATGTATATATTTTTTTAATTTTGTAGACTGCTAAGGCTTATTTCTCATTTAGATATTTAAACATGTCACTTTGTTTTGATAAGCAATCCCACTCTATAACGATATATAATAATAACAATTAAAATCGTTAATATAAGATTATTTCACTTATTCGATATATTCGATTTTTAATACTCTGCACCTGTGCTAAAAGTATTTTTTAGTTGAGCTCTTTTGCAGATCCCGATTGATAGTAATTTATTTCTGTACACTGAATATTATTAGTATTTTTTTTGTATACTTTCAAATTAATTATGTTTTGTTTTCTAAGTAAAATATTAAAGGTTTCAGACATTTTTGGATTTCAGTTGTTAAGTATACAACCCAAACCACAGTTAAAACAACCCAGTAGATAAATTAAGAGCACTATTTACTAAAAGTAAAAAAAAAAAGTATTACGAAATTATTAAAAAAATAAAAATTGATTTAAGAAAAAAATACTTTTAATCACAGTCTGTACTGAAGAGCAGCGGACAGCACACGTGCTGTGTCAGTCACGGATGATGTGATGCATTGTTGATTTGGAGCAGCGAATTGATGCAGGATCAGGGCACGTGCCGCAGGACAACACGGTCACGAGGGTTGCGTTAATTGTAATCCGTCTGATGACCTCTTGCCCTTTGACCGTACATAACACTTTACAAGCAAATTATGCAAAATATGCGAAACAAATTGTCACCGCAGCACTGCGCTGCCACTTGATGGGGTACGTAGGCGAAGGGATGCAGGATGCAGGATGCAGCGGGGTGGTGGTTTCGGGAGACGCAGCCATGTTTCGTAATTACTTAAAATGCAAAACTACACCCTCAAACTTCCGCATGTTTGCATATACAATATAAATGTGTGTGCTTTCTATTGTTTTGGCTTGCTTGCAGCAGCAGTGGCAGCAGCAGTGGCAGCAGCAGTGGCAGCAGCAGTGGCAGTGGCAGTGGCAGCAACATACCATAACCATAACAACAACAACAACAACATTGGTGGCAACACAGCAGGCAGTCAGCGTTGATGTAGCTTCCTTGACGGCTTTCAATGCTGTGGAGCTGCAACTTGGGCGTGGGTCACCTGCTGCAACATCGTCAACATCATCATTGCCATCTTCTTTATTTTGTGCACTTAAGCGCCTTTTACTTCGTGCATAATTTCTTAGCCTTGCACTCGAAAAAAAAGATGCGTTGGAATTTGTTGTGATTTTACTGAAATTCATTTCTTCAGCAGGTAGATTTTACACAAATTATAAAAAAATCCAACTCTTCACATTTTGCATTTTTCTGCTTCAAATTAATATGTTTCGATTTGCAAGAGGGAAATTGCAAAATAATACATTTGCATTTCTAAATGCATTTTTCTGAGTGTGGCAGTGACAAAACTGGGGGGGGGGGGGGGGCAGCTCGGTAGCTCGGTAGCTCGGGAGCAATGTACTGAGATTTAGCTGGTTGTTGCAGCTGTCAGCTGAATTCAACTAATTTTGATGGTCGATATTGGTAAATTGTGGACCAAATCGAATGGTCATTCGATACAAGATGTTGCACAGATAAATTGAAAGGGTTTTTGCTAGTAGGACACGCCCCCCCCCCCCCCCCCCCACGCACGTGGCATGCAGCGCAGGCTAGCTAGCTGCTTTTGTGTACCCTTTTGTGATGCTGCTCAACTCTCCAACTCCGTATTTACACAGCTTCCCATCAGCATTTCACCCTCAGCTTTCTCGTTTGTCGTTTGTCGTTTGTCGTGTGTCGTTGGTTGCTTGTCTATCTGGCTGTTTCTGTGTTCCATTAAGAGTAGCTCTTGGGCATGAATGTCATCATCAGGACAAGTGTTGCAGCGCGCTCACATGGGACAAGCAACAGCAGCAACAGCAGCAACAACAACAGCAACAACATCATCAGCAGTTACTGGGGTGAAAGTAAAAATTACACTTGCAACAGCAACTGCAGCAGGGCAACGAAATTTTTGTAAAACCGTCAAAGGCAAAAAAAAAGTTGACGTTTGTGATCCTGCAGCTAAAAATTGAGCTGGCGCTGGAGCTGAAGCTGCTCCTACTGCTGCTGCTGCTATGCCTGATTCTGGGGTTGTCCCGGCGCTCGAGTTCGTTAAACCTTCAAGCATCGGAGCTTTCATTTCTTGAAAAAACCCCCAACAACAACAAACTACAACATACCAGTGGGGCGCGAATCGCAGCTGCAGCAACTGCCACTGCCACAGCTACGGCAAACGTCAGAACGTCAGACGAGCAGGTCGGACCAAGTCGCGATACTCATATCGCAGATACTTTGATGCCAAGTGCTGGTTGGGGGGCATTCAGACCGGGAGCACACTCCAAAAACTTAGCTGAGTGCGCCCTATCAAAAGTCGATGGTGGCTGCTGGCTGCTGGCTGGCGGCTGGCGTCTGGTGGCAGGTGGCAGGTGGCAGACTTGGGGTTCGTGTGGAGGAGTCAAGTATATTGCGTTAAATTTTAATTAAACAAGCCACACGCACTTTTTCCACACTGCTGCAATCGCATGAAGACTTATTCCTTTGCTATTGTTGTTTGTTGTTGTTTAATGCGGTTCGGTAGGTGCTCATGACTCTGTGATCTTCAGCTTCATGTGAGCGGAAATGTATTATTATTATTATGTTTACTATTATGTTTATTATTATTTTTATTACAATTGGCAACCCTCTCATATCGAAATTGTGTATTTTTGATTCTACACAAATAATAAAACACTCTTCAGTTTTAATCGTCTAAAAATGACAAAATCTCTGTATTTTATTTCGAGTTAAATATTTTTATTTAATCACAACATAAAAATAATTTAACTCTAAAATTGATGCCAAGAATTCAATTAAAATTAGTGTTTAATGTTTGATGTTTTTATGTCTGTGCAAAGCACATTTTCGATACTTAATGTTCAGTGTTGACCTCGATTTAAATACAATTCTCATTTGCGCAATCAATTAATGAAATATTTGCGGTTTTTTTGTCTTTTTTCTTCTTCTTCTTCTTCTTGTCATCAATGGATGTTTGATTTAATTCATTGGCATCTGTAGTGGGTAAAAGTGTAAGTCTGGCCCTCTTCATTACCTTCCAATCCAAGAATCCCATAGGACGATAGTTTCCAATTGCATCTAGGGCCATCACATCAGGATGATAATCTAAAAATGTATTCTCTTGATTTAATTCATTGGCATCTGTAGTGGGTAAATGTGTAAATCTGGCCCTCTTCATTCCCAGCCAATCCAAGAATCCCATAGGATGATAGTTTCCAATTGCATCTAGGGCCATCATATCAAGATAATGATCATAGCAGTGTCGCTCTAAAAATTTTTTCTCTTGATAATGTGTCCATGGAGTTTCCCCCTTCGGGTTTGTGGAATTCGAGTGTTTCTTGTATAGATCCTTAACAATGGGCAACAGTTCATCCTCCAGGCGAACATTGTTCTTCGACATTGCAGCCGTCAGTCGGTTCTTTTCATGAGTGCTTAGCAAATACGTTGGCGAAACATCCAGGGTGAACACCTTGTTGCCCAGATGCTGGCACACATCCTTTTTTTGGGTCATAAAGCAATAGCTGTTCATGTCAGTACTTTGGTGGTTGACCTGTAGTGGAGTCCGCCCGCAGCTCAGCGGCATCACATTAATTTTACCGAATTTGTTTAGTTTCTTGGATCCCATTTTGGATCCGCCCGGAAAACATGTACGGCAACTTAATGGATCCACTGGGTTCATCGTGGACGACATATCGGGATTAGCGTTTTCGACTCCCGTCGGTATTCCCATGTTAGCTTGTGTTGCCTCCTGTGGGGCACGTAGGTCGATCCCCTCACTCGGCTGACTTGCAGTGCCGGGCAGTATATCCTCCTGCATGAAGGACAATCGGAAAGCAAAATGGATGTCGACTGCGAAAATCATGAGCGACTGCTTACCTGGTCCGATGGCTCATGTGCCACATATTGTGGAGCAACTCCGTTCCAATTTAAGTAGCATTGGCCATCGCACGGCATATTAATCTTTCGAGTGTACTTCCGATTGTTGCCAGTAAAATTGCCCATCCCCACTTTATGGTTACCATAATACCCCCAGCGAATCCTCTTGCCGGTCTTGTTTGGTAAGAAGTTGTGAAACATTCTTAAGCTTTTCTTACGATTTATTAGAGCACGTAAAATTGTTGAAATTTATTTAATCACGTCAACCAACTGAATGTTATTTGGCTCACAGTTGCTAGTACAAATAAAACAATGCCTACCAAGTTTTGTGTATTCCAAAAATATAAACACATCACTTTGTGTACTCAGTTTGCATTGTGTTTAAACACATTCACTAAGCAATCAATAATTTCCCGATAAACTCTTATTTATAAAAGGACCATTCACACAGCTAATAATTTTCCTCTTGCTAATTTTAAAACTAATTATATTGTAGAAAAATAATTGTAAGAATCAATTTACTGTATAAACGCTGTGTAAATTGCATTTGCCAGTCCTCTGATTGATGTCAGTCCCCTAGATTGATGTTAGTTGAATGGAAGCTGATTGACCACTGAAGCAAATCAGTGTCTTCCTTTCACACGCGTAGTTTGTATTCAGCCAGTACACAGAGAATAATTTAAGTCTACTACACTAAGTCTTAGATTTTTTCTTAAAAGAAAAAAAAAACAATAAATCATATTTAAAATTCTATTGAATCTGGTACAAAACAACCAATAAGATAAATAAACAAGAAGCAGGAGATAAGTTGAATATCGCCTGAATCGCAAATCCCATTGTGAAGTGATCAAATATTTATTTTTAATAAAAAAAACATAAATAAAAAAACAGAAAACTATCACGAATATATGTTTTATTTAATAATCGATAAATTGAAAGATGTTTACTTGAATCGTGGATTGTTTAAAATTGGAGAGCAATCATTTATTGATATGTACAGCTGTAATTGTGCCGATGATGATGATGATGATGATGTATACTGATGTTTCAACAAGGACAAGGAGAAGGCGAGACAGTCGGAGCTGGCTGGCAACTACCCGTTTGGGGCAGGCGTTGCACTAATTGATTCTGCCGCTTAACTTTACAAGGCGTAATTGTTATTGAAATGCAGGCATCAAAATAACTGAAGAAACTGGAAAAATTGGACGCTTTCGCGGTCATCGCCTGACCTCGATGTGTCCATGCTCATGACCGTTGTCCCTTCTCCGCTGGGTGCGATGGTAATCGGCTTATGGCCACTGTCACTGCTTGTTGGTCACTGGTCAGTGGTCACTTTTCAGTGGTCAGTGGTCAGTGGTCTCTGGTCAGTGGTCGTTAGTTCAGTCGGATTGCCTGGCTTGCTGGCCAGTCAATTCGCTGTTCTGTTTTGATGTTCGGTGCATGTCGCAGCATTTGTAAATGATATGCGCCTCTTGGCCAAGTGACAGCGCTAATGGGCAGTGACTAAGACTGCATCTGTCTCCCAGTTGGCTGACGAGTTGCCCGGCAGCATTGCTCGCTCAATCAGCAGCGCTCAATAAACTATGAAGCTACTTGGCATTGTTTGAATACCGCTGTTCCGCCGCTGCTGCTGCTGCTGCTGCTGCTGCTGCTGCTGTTGTTGTTGATGCTGCACTCGATCCAGCAATCCAGCCACTAAGTGGCCAAAGTGTGTCGTCGTCGTCGTCATCCGCGCACGTCCCAAGAAGTTGTTTGTCGGTTGATTGCTGTTATGTGCTGGTATGCAGCGCTTAACACGCCAAGTCAATTAAATGTTGCTTCCGCAACTTGGCCAAGGAAAGTGTAGCAGCCGAAGTCCAAGTGGCAACCCGAACTCGAGCTTGGACTTGGACGAGAGTAGCAACAATAAACGTTGTTTGCAGCTCATGTTTGATGTATCACATGGTCGAAAGATGGCTGAGGGGACACGCGGTCCTCTGGACGCACTCGGTTAAGTGTCGATGAAGTGTTTATGGCATAAACAGCAACAGCAACAACAACAGCAGCAGCAACAACAGCAACAAGAACCACAACAACAGTAACCACAGCGTTGCAAGAGGCTGTCTTGGACTTGCTACATGCTATCATACACTCAGAAAAAAACTATGTAAGCAATGCTAAAATCGAATTAACTTAAATTTAATTTTTTTCAAGTTTTTTTTTTTTTTTTTAATTGAATTACTAAAATTGTACTTTCAGAAATTAAAGAAAATACTTTTTGGTTTCACAAGATTACAAAAACTGCCTTGGCCAAAAGAGTGAGGTTCACTAGGATACATATTTTTTTCCTGAGCGTAGGTGCAATCATGTACTCAAAACCTTGTTGCAAGCCATTGTTGCAGTTGTTGCTGTTGTTGCTGTTGTTGCTGCCACCGACATCCTAGTGTGGCATGCGTGCAATGCACCCCTTGGCTGCAATGTGGATCTGCGAAAACATGTTTATGGCTTTTTACACTTAACACCAGGCCACAGATGAGCCGCCCCCACTGCCTCACCGCCAACAACCGCTGCCCCTCTCGCACCATCCACCCAAACCGTTGCGCTTCGTGTGGGTTATCGTTGGTCAAGTCAGTAGCACAGGCGACACAGGCGAAGTTGTTGTTGTTGTGGTTGTTGTTGTTGTTGTTGTTGTTGCTCCTGGTGAAAGTGAGTCGTAATCTCGCACATTTTTTTGTTTTATTTCATTTCAGCTGGCCAACTAACTTACTGTACGTTTTAACTGCACTCCAAAGTGGCCGAAATGGACTAAGTGGCAATGGTAAGTTGTTGTTGTTGCTGTTGCTGTTGTTGCCACAAGTCAGTTGGTTGGTTGGTTGTCTATCGGTATATCTATCCAATGGAATGCCTAATTTAGCAAATATTATTACTTATGCCTTTCAATTATACGCCTCTTAACAACTCCAAGCAACGATTTTAATCGATTTTTTTTTAACCGATAATTATTGATGTTGATATTAGATGTTGATATATTTAAAAGTAACACCCGTTTCTCACAGTTTTTGTAAGTCGAGTTTTAACTTATTCCTTGGAAGTTTGGGAAAAATAATTTCCAGACACGTTAAATAGATTGAACCTGTATTTTAGAGCTATACTCATACAATCTCAAAGGTTCCTGAATGACATTACTTAATAAAAAAAAAATAATACTTAACTTCAGATACATTTTCCAACAATTTTAAAATGAAATCCTAAGATATACAAATCCTACAAATCCATGATATTATGGTTATCACAAAACATATAAGATAACTGCAACTGCAACTGCAACTGCAACTTGCAACATGAATGCTTACCGTAATAAAAAATATAGTTATTAGTAGTTTGTCACTGCTTTGCTTGCAACACAAAAACTCGATTGCCTCCATCAGCAGCAGATGCAGCAGAAGCAACAAGCAGCAGCAGCAGCAGCAGTCACGTTGCAATTGAAAATGTCTGAAAATGACTCGAGAATCGGGAGCAAGTTGCACGGCATCATCTTGGAAGCATTTGCGGCAGTTGCTGGATGCAGTGTCAAAGTCATTGCCAGAAGCAATCATTAACCATAAAGTTGCCAGTGTGTGGAGATTGGCGCAAGAGGCAGCTACTGGTTTGCAATTTGTGTGTGCAACGTCGCATCTGCGAAGTGTTCATTAAATCCTTAAAGGCGGCGCTCAAATTATGGTAATTGCACTGAAAATGCGCAAACTCCGCGTAGATCGCGAATGACAATGACAAATTGTTGGGCATGTGGCAGGGTGGCCAACTTCTTCTTGTTGGCCAAGCAAAAACTTGGTTGTTAACTGCAGCAAGGTGAATATGAACCAAGCAACATCAACAACAATAACAACAACAACAAGAAAAAGGCGCCCCAAAATCACAAACATTGCTTTCCCACATGGCAATTGAACTAAGCGCTTATTTATTTAGCTAGCTGGCATCGCTTGCCACATCGCTGTTGGCTGCTTTGTTGTTGTTGCCACATTGTTGTTGTGGCTGTTACCCAAGCCGGTCACATAAATTAGCAGACGCTAAGCGAGTCAATTTCACTGCACATTATGGCCCAAATTATCAATGCCCATAAAGTATTTCCTCTTTGGCCGCAAGCAACAAGGAAAAACAAGAAAAAAAAAAAAAAACCAGAGAAAACTCAACAAAATGGAAAAATATAAAAATGCTCGACTAGCAAAAAAACCTGTAGGAAAATCTATAAAATTTTCGCCACTTGTGTTTTTGTATTTACAGACTGCCAAATTTGATAATTAAACATTGAGATGTTTTCCATCATCAGATATAGTTCATAAATCGCACTCACATCACTTAATTATTATTATGGCATTTTAATCATTTTGTTTTTTGTTTTTTTTTTTATTGGATTACAGGGTATAGATGGATACAGAACATCTAGAGAGGCACACAAAATGCGTTCATCACGTTTCTGGCCGTTTAGTACGAAATAAATTGAAAGCCAGTTTCTGGCTAAGACGACTTGGCTGCAAGGGCCGAGATGAGCACAAATGCTAAAATAATAAAGTACGAGCTGTGCCGGTGTAGCTGCAGACGCCCACAAAATGCTAACAAGTAACGAGAGTAACTCCAACACACACACACACACACACACACACAGAGAGAGAGACACACACAGACACACACATAAAATTAAACGCATCCCAAGCATTCGGATCTGGACTTGCCAGTTGAAGTTAGAGCTGTGGAGTGGGGAGACTTCAGCTGCATGTTGTCATGCTGCAGTTGCATTGTGGCTCTGGCCAACATAAAATCCGTTATAAATAAATGCACGTATTGCCATTACATTTCATTGTCTGGCAGCAAACACCCGTTCACAGCTCACCCTCCTCCTCCTCCTATTCCTTCTCCTCCTCCTCCTTTCCTGGCATCGCTTACACAAACGCCAGCGGTCACAACAACGAACCCGAACCCGAGACTGCGACTGAGTTTGAGTTTGAGTTTAAGACTTGGAGTCTACACCGAACAAAATATAATAATAAAATAATGTCGAAATAAATATATAAAATATATATTTAAAATTCATCTAAGTATTAAAAAAAAAGGATGCAGTGAATCACATATTTAAATTATTAAGCAAACAATAAACAAATTTCAATGAAAATAAAATTATTTAGAAATTGTTTTGCTATTTGTTATTTATTTATTTCTATTTGAGCAGTTTGTTTTTTTCCGGTGTAAGAGTTGCTGTTGGTCGAGTTGGAGTTTGGGCATCCTGCTGCCTAAATGGCGTTAAATATGGCGTTGATGATCATTATCAGTGGAACGACTCTGACTGCGACGCGAGGCGACGCGACGCTGATCGCGTCCAGCATGTCCACATCGATGCTATGTCGACGTCGTCGTCGTCCACGACTACGTATGTAATCCAATATCCCCATCACGTCGTCATCGTCATCGTCATCGTCGTCGTCGTCGTCGTCATCTTCGTTGCGAGGTGTTAAATTTGCCAGGCGCTAATGAAGTCGCCCCAACGTTCACAATTCAAATCGCGCAACAAACGAAAAAATTAAACAACTTTTGTTGTTGTTGTTATTGTTGTTGTTATTGTTGTTGTTGTTGTTATTGTTATTGTTGTTGTTGTGGTTAGCAGATATCATCCTCTTGTACTCGTCACGAATTAATATTTGCAATGCTGGCAATCCGCCTCTGCCCACTTCGTCAACGAATCGCCTTCACCTTACCCTCTTTCGCAATCCTCGCGAGCATCTCTCGCTCTGGGTCTAATGAATGCCTCCAACGCCTCCTCGATATTGCCGGCTGCTTCATTCGCTCCGATATTGGGCAACGCCTACCCGAGAGTCATTTATAATTTTACGCGAATTGCCACAGCCCCCATCTTCAGTCAAATGTTCAGTATAGTCGTAGTTGCATCCTCTCTCTAACTGCCTCTGCCTCGTCTTCGATATTTCCCAGTTGCCTCTGCCCAAGTTCACGATCGTGCTGCACGTTTTGCGGCATTATTTACGGGCACACACAGCCTTAACCGTTGCCTCCATCTCCTTAAGCCCCATCACCAACACTCCCTTCGCTCAGTTGCCTGCTTCCGTCTCGAAAAGGCAGCTAGTTCTTGTGCCCACTAACAAGTTACCGATTGGTTACTGCCTGCCGCATGCCGCATGCCGCATGCCGCACGCTGTATGCTATATGCTGTATGCTATATGCTGTATGCTGCTGCTGCTGCTGCTGCATGCCCCTCCCCCATAACCGCCTCAATCGGCATTCTTGTTGTTTTTGCACATTAACTCCTTGGCCAATAATCATAATAATTTACGACCACCCAACAGCGGTTGGGGGCACAGCAACGCTCCGATGTGGAAGCTGACATCATTTTGTAAGCATTTTGTATTGCTCTATAAAACAGTTGTTGCTCCTCTTCTTCTTCTTATTCTTCTTATTCTTGTTGTTGTTGTTGTTGTTGTTATTGTTATTGTTATTATTCCCACCACAAGTGAGTTCGGTTGCCCGTGAGTGAATTACGCTAGAAAGAACAACACTATTGAGAACCATTGAGAATTCCCAAAAACTAAAATCAAACTCAGCAACTTCAGATGGGAATCCCAGTTTGGGGCATACCGTCTAGACGTGTAGCCCATTGAGAGTTTGGCCGGCCGACAAACTTTCGGCACTTTCTGATTGATTTATAACTTTATAATGCACACCTCTTACATACACTGTTCCATCCAATAGAGGGGATATACTGCAAAAAAAACATCAACTTTTTAATTCTATCAAGTGCCATTTGGCTTCTTACCGAAGACGAAGATGAAAATACATTAAGATCTGGCTTTATTGATTCAGGTATGCTTTATTTTACTTTAAGTATGTCTTTTTAGCACATGAAATACTTTAATTTGTTTTGGATTGTACAAATTTAAGAAATTTCGATTTTCTAAAATTCGAGGACCTTTTATCTGATTATAGAGGTTATTTTCGGAAGATTACGAACCATAATATTCAGCACAATTTTTATTAAAAATGTGCGGAGTTAAAAAATAAAATATAAATATATATATATTGATTTTAACCGTTAATCGTTCTGTGTTGTTTATCAGAACTTTATTGATTGAGAGCATTTCCCTTTCTTACTCCAATTATAGTGAGAGGAGTAATAAATACAATAAATACCTTAAGGTATTTTTGAGTCGAGCACTCTCGATTATAACATCCTTCTGCTCTGTAGTTAACGTTCATTGGCCTATTGATATGATTTAAACATGACCGCTTTTGTTGTTCGTGCCTCAAACATGACTTTTCTATTTGCGGCACATTTGTTTAATTGCGCATAATTAATGAAATTATGGATCCCTTCGGGGTGCTCAATTGCCAGTTAGTTGTTTATTGTTTTACAATTGTTTGTTGCTGTGGTGTTTGGTGTCGTTTTATGTTCGACTATGAAATACCCATTAAAAATTATTTATTTTCTATATTGTGAGCAAAACTACAATTGATTCTAAGATGAGACAACACGGTACAATTTTATAACGTACTAAGGTAAACGATATTGGGTATTTTATAAGGACTTGAGCTTAAGTTACCCCATTTTGTGCCCTTTCTGCTTATTCGCTTGGGTATTATAAACAACAAAAAAAACCGCAAAATTAATTTCGATTTGCAATTGTCTGCGGTTGAAACTTATCTGAGCGCTCGACTCCCCGCAGGGACTTCTGGCTATCGGTGCAACTAAGCGTGGAAAAAACACGGTTGCAACTTGATTTTGATTCTGCTACAAATTGTGGTCGATGCTGGCGCCGTAATTAATACAATTATGGAGGATGACGGGCAGCAGAACTTCATTCAATTTGCCTACGTGTCACTTAAGTTTGTGGTCTGAGATGTGCAAGGTAGCGAAGCTAAGCTAAAACAAGGGGCCATCCTTTAAAAACTAAGCACTGTTGAAGTACATATTTTTCACTAATCGCTAATCAATATTTGTTTATCTTCCTTGGAGTAATTCTGTAAAATATCTGTGTAAGTTATTAGAACGCAATCGTTTAAAATTAAGTGCAATTTTACTGAACTTATTTATTTTTCATGTCACTTCAATTTATTATATTTATTTTATTAGCACTGTCTTTAATCGAATTTCGCACCTTAACCTCACTTTAAAAATAAAGAAATTAATTACAAAATGTTATGTTAATGTTACAAATTAAATTCCTTTTTTATTTAACGTGTTTTTACAACGACTAACTTTTGTGTAACAAAATACAATTTTGAAAATATTATTTTCAATTTTTTAACGAGAAAATCAAGTGCCTTTAATCGAATAACCCGGAGTGTATATTTACAATTTCTGAGATTGAAAGAACTTAAATAACATATTTTTTTTATTATTATTTTTTTTTTATTTTGTAAGAAAGCATCTCGGTTTCATAGGCGCAAATGGGCGTGGTTTCTGATCCGTTCACAAACACCGCTTGGGCGGGCAATGCAGTCGCGATTCGGTCCGCAACAGAATTAATTTCAAATGCAACATTTTGGGGCAGTCATTGAACTGTCAAAGGAAGCAAAAGCCGACAGCATTTTTTTTTTTTTTGCCAAAAAAAAAAGAAGTTAAGCGCAAGTTAAAACAGAAAACGGCAGACCGCAAAGAATTACAAACGAATTGTGTGTATTTCAGTGTGTGTGCGAAGAAACCATGTCAGACTTACTACAACGAATTTTATATTATAAAGTTCCTGATTCGGCGAGAACACAATTAAAATATGCAATCCCCAAACCCATGTACAAAATTCCACACACAAACAAGAAGAAACATACAAATCCCAATGGAATAGTAAACATATTATAAACATTTACCAGGAGGAATAGTTAAATGCGGTTTGCTTCAGATTTTGTTTATGTACTTCGTGACATATTTACACAAATGTTGTTTTAATCGAAATTTGACAAAAACTCTTCTTAAATTAAATTTTTAAAGCAAATTGTTACACACTGTTAGGGGTTGCATAGAATTACTATCTGATAAATATATCATGTATCAAAGAATACAACTAAAAACAGGGTATAACAAAAGCAAACTGAAATCATAAAAATCATAAAATTTAAATTAAATTAATTATTATTATTATTATTATAATTAATTTAAATTAAAGCCGGTTTACTTGTGTTTTGGGTAGTTAGCTTGACTAATATTAAATATTTCAACTTATTATTTAACAAGCGAAACAAATTACAAAATATTTTGTTGTAGTTTAATAAATAAATATTGGACGAATCCCAGCGAAAAATTTTCCTTTTTTCAATATGATTTGTATATAGAAAGGATCAAGAGACGAGAGAGTAAATATTTGTAGACAAACCAGTTTTTTTTTTTTATCTTTTTTTTTTATCAAAGAAGCGTATGGAGCCCACCTATAATAATAAAAGTAGCAACAGACCTTTCAAACTTTGTTTCAGTCTGTACATATGATGTATGTATGTGAGTATATTTTTCACACACACACACACATTTATTTACATAAAAACTTTACTAGGCAAGCTGAAAAGTGTTGACACACAGGATGAGGATGGGGATGAGGATGAGGAGAGCAGCAACGCTGCCCAAAGCCTGAGAAAACAAATGGCAAATGGGACATAAAGAAAAGCGAGGAAGCGATTACATAAATTCATTAAATTCCGAAATGTTTGAAAAATGGAAGCCAAGAAAACACCTAACACAAACAGGAAGGAGGCAGGGGAGAGCGCAGGAGCCGATATGGATGCTGACATGGAAGCGGCAGGACAACTAGAGATTCTAGAGGCGGACAGAGCCTAGAGACTCTATCTCTCTATATAGAGTCTGACCAAACGTTTGCCATATGCCAGATGTCAGTTGTCAGCGCAGGACGAGGATGAACGGCAACAAGAACAACAGCAACAACAACAACAACAGCAACAACAACAACAACAACAACAGCTTTGAGTGCAATAAGCCAAATGCAAACAAACATACAAAAAAGAATACCGCGTTTTTATTCTTACTACGAAGGTTGATCAAACACACACATTGGACATGCAACATGCACCATGGATTTCTCTCTATGTGTTGCCGGGTGTGCGTGTGCGTGTGTGTGTGTGTGTGTGTGTGTGTATTTGCGCAAATCTGCGTACGTGGCGGCATTCGAGCAGAAGATTGCTTGGCCAGTCATCGTCATTCAGAAGGCACAATGGCCAGCCTGAGATTGAGGCTGTTGGTTGTTGGCTGTTGGCTGCTGCTGCGACTGCAGCGACTGCTGCTGTTGATGGCTGACGATAATGTTGCATGACAATGCCAGGCTTTGCCTATTGCAACAGCAGCAGCACCAGCACCAGCAGCAGCAGCAGCAGGAGCAGCGGTAACAGTAACAATAATACACTGCGAATGACAGACGGAGAAGTTCACAAGTTCAAAAGCGAACTCAACGGTTTGGACGTGGGCCAAATTGCTATATGCCATGCCCACAACCCGCTCCAACTTCATATCCAGCCCAAGCTCCAGCTATAGCAACAGCAACAGCTCTAGCTCCGGCTACAGCTCCAGCTACAGCATCAGTTCCATTCGCCTTCGTTCCAAATGTTGCGTATAAAATGCGCATAAATAAAATGCTTGGTAGCTTGGCGAACAGGCAATGAAGCGCACAAATGCGCAACGGACGTGGCAAAAAAAAAAATAAATAAAAAACTAAAAAAAAAAAAACAACAACAACAACAACAAAAAGCAAACAGCATTGAAAACGAGCCAAAGCTAAACGGTAGTTTTTCAAAAAAAAAAAAAATGAAAAAACAAATGAAAAAAATAAATGAAAAAAAAAAAACCACTTCACCTTGTTGCATTTGTCCAAACCCAGCCGTGCCCAGTCGAAGCAAACCCAACCCAAACCAACCCAACCCCTCGCCAATGGAGCAACCAACCATCCCTTTTCAGGATTGCCTTGCCACGCTGCTGTGTGCATCGCTGGCGTTGCCGCTGCGCATGCGTGCCAGAGCTTAAATGCCTTTGGCATACGTCAAGTGCCAGCGTCAAGCGTCTGCATCTCTGTCTGTCCGTCTGTCTGTCTGTCTGTCTCTGTCTGTCTGTCTGTCTGTCTGTCTCTGTCTGTTCATCTGTCCATCTACCGGTGTGCTGGAATGACGTTTAGTGATAGCCGAGCAGTGGGCATCACAGCTATGTCATCAGACTTGCAACGCCATCAAGCCGCATGATTGTGCCACACGGTCAGCAAGTTAACTTTAGTTGGTAGTTAATTATTTGTTGATGGTTAGCAATTCGATAAACCAGCTAACATTATTTATCATTACTTTGCTCATCGTTCATCGTTCTAAACTTAAACACGTTGCCAACTGCGGTGCCTCAATTGGCTAAATGCAACCGACTGTTTTTTTATTTTATTGTTTTGTGGTTTTTATTCTAATTAAGATGCAATTTGGTTAAAAACTTTTTACATTCAAAATAATTGTTAATAAAAAATATAATTGAAGAAAATTACTGAAAAGATTCAATAAAATTAAGGCCACTTCGTAAAGAAAAATCACTTGGCTCCAAATAATGAGCAATGTGAATATGGCTTACTCCAGAGTTAATTCGAATTTCTCTAATATTTATATATATTTATATATATTTATATTTGATAGATTTGAATTACATTTTCCAATTACATTTTAATTTCCACCAAGCACAATTTTATATAAGATTTATGAATGTTTTTAGATACCATTAAAATGACAAACGTAGTTCTTAATATAAATTCCAGCAAAGTAGTTCCCTTCTTGAATTGAGTTTGTGCATAAAATGAAAGCTATTTGTGGAATGCCCATATGCAAGATTCTATATCTATATATATTCTATATCCATTTTTATATTCCGTATTGATCAAAATGATCAACTAATCTTAAAGTCTTTATTTATTTTTATTTAATTTGCAGCATCAAAAAAATGTTCTGCTGCGAAAGTGATATCGTGTTTTGAACTGCAACACATATATATATATATATATATATATATATATATGTATATATATATATGTATATATATGTATGTATATATGTGTACATACATATGTATAAGCATTCAACTAAATGGCATGTATCTTGAAATTCGTTTCGGCGGCGCAACGTTCGCTGCAACTGTCACCCGATGCGGCCGTTGCACGCATTCCTGCAACTCTTAACTGAAACTTGGAGACAGGCATCTTCTTCACTTGACTTGTTTGGATGTCCGTTTGTCCGCTTGTCCGTTTGTCCGTTTGTTTGTTTGTTATTCGGTTTTTGTGCAGTTTCAATTAGAAATGCATGATTTTTGTTTCGTATGTGTTTATTTGGACTACATTAGACGATCCGTGAGAGAGCGATGCCGTCTCAAACTTGCAACGGATTGTTGCAACAACCAGTTGTCATTAATATTCTGCTTATGCTTGTATGCGAAATATGTGGCTAAATTAGCCAAATATATATACGGGCCAACTTATCTAAATGTAATTTTAGGACTGCAAAAATGCCAGGTAACAAATTCCCATATTATTTTGCCTTTCTGTGTGTTGCCTCCTCGACAAGAATGTTGTGTGTGTGCAACATAACTTTGAGCAACATTTAAAATTTAATTTATCTCGATTTGTTGCGTGTGGTTTTTGTAATTGTTTTTGTTATTTATTTTTTTTTTTTTTAATGCACATCATTTTGAAGTGGGCTGTGTTGCCACTTTCTTCAATGGCATTGCATGCTGAAATTGCATTAATTAGCAACAGCACAAGATTAACGTCATCGTCATCATCATCATCATCATTATTATTGTTGTGTGGGACAGTCGCAGCGATTTTTTGCATTTCAAATGAAGTGACTGCTAATGATAATTGTGTCAGCGATGCGACATAATCGACGCAATATGATGTCGATAATTTCATTAATTAAAACGCGCACATCAATTGACACAACAACAACAACAGCAACAACTGCAACAACAACTGCAACAACAACAACAGCAATCTGTGTTCAAGTGTTGGAAATTGAGCGAGGAATTTAAGTCCAATGGAGTCGGAGTCACATGCGACTTGGATGATGTCGACTTGAATTAAGTAACTAACTCAATTGGCTGCTGCTGCTGCTGCTCTGATGCTCTGATGTTGATGCTGATGCTGATGCTGAGGCTGATGGTGATGCTGTCAATAAGCCGACTGCCAACAATAAAGCGCCATTAAAATGCTGATGAAGTGGAAATGCAATCTGCCAGCCGCGCCTTCGCCTCCTTTGAAAATATGTCGGGAAGTTTTATGGCGGAAATACGAGTAGTTGATTAATTTTGCAGCCCCAGCCCCAGCCACAGCCCCAGCGAAAACTCTTAAAAGTTATTAGCGTGGATGGCAATGCTAGAATTAGATTGCCAGACGGTGCCACTAAAGTGCCAGCAACAACAACAACAACAACAACAACAACAACAACAACAACAATATGAATGTTGCAATATAGTTCGGCGTTAGCAGAAATTGCAAATTGCTGGCAATATTGCGATGCTGTTGGCTCACTTAATGGGCTCTTTACCTAACTACAAATTGATAATATCGATACCAGGCATGACATAATAAGCAGCTCCGTAAAATGGTGTGGGCATCTATATATATATATATATATATACATCTATATATATGTATATATGTATGACAATGCGAATAGAAAATGCTGCATTTGTGATGCGATTAAAAGCAAAAGTCATGAAAAGAGCAATTGCAATCTGTGTAGAAGTATAGAGGGCAGCGTCAAGTTAGCGATAAAAAGTCATTGAAGTCCACTCTTGTGAAAAAGTCAATGAAACTATGGCCAGAGAGAGAGAGAGAGCGACAACTCTTATTGCCCACAACCCAGATTGGCCCACAGCCGGTTGCTGACTGCAGCGGTAACGAGCGCATTTAGAGTGAAAGGTGAGTTCTTTCTTTGGTTCCTGGTTCCAGGTTATCCGCACGAGGGAAGTGCAACAAATAAACTTTTGTTGCACGCAAAAGTGGCACAAAGAATAGTTACAAGCTTGGATGCACAACAACAACCAACTGCATTCAAGCCAAAGGGCATCCCTCGATTCCAAAGTCCGCGAAAACAATTATTCTCCCCTGCGAGGGGGATCATCTAAGCAGAAATAAATATTTCAATGGTCTGAATGACCATCAACAAACCAGTCAAAAGTTCAACTTTTCCCCTAAACAAGCTTTAATACGTTATTATGCGACCTTTAAGGAACCTACCATAAATCTGCAACCCAGTTGCATAGCTGTTATGTGGCAACGCTGGTTAACAGACGGTTAACAGATGATTAACAGCTGGTTAACAGCAACATAAGCATAGTCGAGTAGGATCACTAGTTACAGTCCTCAATAAGAAGTCGTCAAATTCGCAAGTGTTTTAAGGTTGTAAAGTTGTCGGTACTTCGTGGAATCAGGTTGTTAATTATAAAGTCGTACTTTACTTTGTTAAGGCTAATCTGAATATTCCACATTTGTGTAGAATTATTCTCTTTAAGAAATGGTGACATATTCAAGCCTATCTCGATCCCTTAACTTGAATTTTTCCGATCGATTGTTCCTTTTGTAGCTATATGCTATAGTGGTCCGAACCACGAATTTATGTAACCTAGTATCAAAATGGATGTAAGCAAATAAACAGACGGACTTGCTTATATCGACTTGTCTGGTGACGTTCATCAAGAATATATATACTTTATGGAGTCAGATACATCTCATTCAATGCGTTACACCTCTCACAATCAATTTAAATTAAAAGGTGTACAAAAATTAAAGGTCATCAATAATATTTAAGCTCCGACTATTACTTTCCATTCTTTGTTTTTGTTTTCTTGTTAGTAATTTCAAGGAGGCAAATAATCAACCAATTATAAGTGTGGCATGTGTTGCACGCACAGGTATTTATTGAACTAGAAAAACGCTTACCACAAATAAATGGAGCCCAAGCTGTGGCAAAGCTTTCCACTTCAATCGTTCAATCGACCGTTGCACGGGTGGAGGAGGAGGAGGGGTGGAGGGCGACTTGGCGGTGGCTTAGACGCTGTGGGAGTTGCAGTCTCTAAAGTCGATGGCAAAGCAATTTAATTGCGTAATTAAACTAAATGCATTCAGCGATGTCAATTCATCTCTCCCGGGTATTTAAAACTTGGTCTCTGCTGCTTTTATTGTTGTTCAATCGATGTTGTTGCTGTTGTTGCAACTGTTGCAACTGTTGCAACTGTTGCGGTTGATATTCAGTTTGCACTGCGGGAGCATTTAGGATACCTGAGCTTTTGACAGCTTGGCAGTTGTTGTTGTTGTCGTCACTGCCCAAATGCCCAGCGGACTCTAAGTCTAGACTTTAGATTGCTTTATGTTGCAGTTATTACGATTAGTTTTCAATTTGTTATCATATTTAATCCATTAAATAAATAATGAATTAGTTTACTTATTCATCGTTAGATGTGGCACTTTGAGAATTATTCAATCATTTTTTTTTTTTTTTTATGTGCAAGCCTTAAACTGATTTTGGCATTTAATTATGTGTATATGTATTATCAGCACGCATTCTTAATCGCTTAATCCAAAAAGATATATCTACAAAGAAAAAATAAATCTTTTGTTATATGAAGCTAGAAATAAAATCGAGTGCAAATAATTTATATTTGGTGTTAAAAGTCTTATAATAAACAAAGCAAGCTCCTTTCTGTTAACAAAAGTATTTCTGATTTCTTTTGAAAAACAATTTATTTATTTTTATAAATCATCATTTATATATAAATTTTATTTATTTATTTATTTATTGACAACTAAAGTCAATCGACACCAAAAATACAAAAAATAAAAATTTGAGTTAAACTAAATTTAAAATAAAATTAAAATTATAAATAAGTTAAAAAAAATTAAATATTTATAAGATATATAGAAGAATTTTTTTTTCTTCGATTTCTAAGATTTCTGTGGGTGAGAAAACAAAATGGATCAACATTTCTCCCATGATTTGGGGAAAACCCAGACAAACCCAATCAGACCAAAAAAATTAGTATATTAAACACAAGCATTGTGGAAGATTAGTTCGGATATCTTGGTAAATATAATTTTTCAAATACGGGAAAATTTTGTTAACAGTTTGTTTCGAATATCACGGAAAACAATTTAAAATTAATATTTCTTAACATTTAAAATTTGGAAGTTTATTCCTATTGTAGCCACTATATATCGGCTATATCGAAGAGGCTTGTGATGCTTAAAAGTTATATACTTCAACGCGTAACTCGCGTATCACAGAATTTTAGGGTATACAACAAATTCCAATGAAAGTGCTTTGAATTGATCGAAAAGTAGTTTATCAATAATTATATTTTTGTTTAGCCAAAAGTTAACACTGGTTGAGGATCAATGTTGTGAGAAAAGTGTTAAAGAAAATCCGCCCCTGCCAGCAAATTTGGTGAAAATATTGAAGTGCCAAAAGCGGTTGCGTCAACAACTTTGAAATGGCAAAGCGAAAAATGCAATTCGATTGACGACGCGTCGCAACGCGGCGTTGCCGCAGACCACAACTTGAGGCACTTAAGGGCCACTTAGGCGTTTGCGTTTGAGTTTGCCACGCCGTGCCGCACCGCACCGCGCCACGCCGCGTTGCAGCAAAGATGACACGCCCACCGCCCCAGTCGGTCGGCTTTTAACTTATCAACATTGTAATTTTTCTTAGTGAAAAGTTCACGGCAATGAAATTGTAAAGAAGCAGCAACGAGATCCAAGTCGTCAAGTGAGTGCACCAGAGGGGGTGAGCGGGTGAGCGGGTGAGAGGATGAGGCTAAGCATAAGGACCCAAACTGCTGATGAGGGTGATGAGGGAACCCGCAGCTGAGTGAAGCACACACACACACACACACACACACACACACACACACACACACACACACACACACACATTGAGCAGCTGAAATACAAAGCGGCAGAAATAACTATGTTGAAATCACTTAGCTTACAAAATGCAATAATATGTAAAACGTCGACGTCGACGTCAACGTCGACATCCAATGCAACTGCAACATTAGTAACGTTTACTGCTCTGTTGCGGCTGTTGCTGTTCTTGTTGTTGTTGTTGTTGTCGCTGATGCCAAGCCAGAGCCAAAGGGCAAATGTATGCAAAAACGAGTAGGAAACCAATAGTTAAGCGATACCGACTAGGACTACACCCTCTACGCAGTTACACAAATTAAGTAAATATATTGAGAACATATATTTTATTTCATATTTAATATTTATTTTTAATTATTCACTTTTTTTGTTTTAACCAAATATGCACAACAATATCTAAAACATATCATTTGATACACATATATCTCTGAGATACACGATAAATATTTATTTATAATTTTTGCCTGATTCCCTAAGGATTGTCCTTTTTTTGTATAGCTTCCTTGACAGCGCAGCATTTCAGAGGTTGCTCAAGTCGAAGCCGGAAAACACAAAGTTAAATCAAACGCGGATTGCGATTGCTTCAGAGTCTTTTGTTTTGAGCTTTTGAGCTACTCACAACAGGCAACAGGAAGTCAAATAAGCAATTCTCGTAACAAATACCCACAGAAAATGGGATTTAAAAAACTTCATAGCTTTTGTTACATGAAATAATAAAATATTGTATTAAATAAATGTGTCAATTCAATCAGGAAAAAACACTGTTTTGAATTCAAGTGGAATCGACATTAATATCCAATATTTTCCTTTTCAAGTACAATTCTTAAGTAATTCTAAATTGAGCAAATTTAACATTTCAACATATTTTAGAAGTGCATCTGTTTTGAAATGACAACAATCATAACTAGCCCAGTCCGAAAGGACTTAAAACTGTGAGATTTTAATTCGGGAAACTAACAATGCTCCTCTGAGTGTAGGATCTATTCACAGAATGCTTTACTCACTTAACGTAGTTATTCAATAGTGAATTAAGTTTACCACTGAGTACCGATAGTCCCCTCCAGCTATTGCAGAGTATCTAAATGGAAGCTTATATTAACACTATTGTGCCCCGAAGATGCCCGACAGTTGCAATAATGCCTGAGGCTGATGCGTCCGTAACTCGGTAGGAAGGTCTCTTCCACTGTATTTGTTTCTTGTGCAAAGAGTCAAATGCGCTTATAACACTAGTAGAGCTGCAAGTGCCACAAAGCACAAACAGAGCTCGAGTGCAACTATAAACAAAATGCGAATGACATCAACGTGACAGCGACGGCAGTTGCATTCCTACAGATTGGACGTGGTTACTGGTTGCTGGTTACTCGGATTTTATATTTTGTATACTTTTTGTTTGTTGTCTCGTTGTAAGGCCAAAAACCGTGTGACTCGAACAGTCTGGCGACTAATTGGTTTATTTATGGCCTTTATGTGTGCGATTTGTTGTGCTGGCCCAAAAGTCGCAACTGTGTTGCAACTGCCACTGACCTGTGGACACTTTTTGGCTATAATTGCTAGCAAGCTAATTAGGAGCCAGTGTGCTTGCCAACGAAATATTGCAAAACACACACACACACGAGTCAACAATCAATTATATCGTCTGGCCAAAAATTCTCTCTCAATCGAACTCCCCCTTTCCTACCCGCCTCCCAGCCTGCCCCGTACCAACCCCTTCTACTTTGGGCAACCCAATTTGAACCGACCCGTCAGCCAAAGCTTGTTGAAAAATTCTTTGCCATTGCAAAACAACAAAAACAACAACAACAACAGCTGCAACAACAACAACAATAACGACAACCACAGCAACAACAACAGCAACTGACTAGTTATTTAAAAACTCCATTAGAACACGTTCATTTGCAAAGGCAAGTGGTGTGTGAAAGGGGGGAGGCGGGGAGTGGACGCGGACCGGGTACTTGGCTGGTTAACTCATTTCTCATTTCTCATTTTCCCATTAACTTGGGCAAATACTACGTCATCATTAAGCGAGCCATGGCCAAAGCGAAAGCCAGAGCACAGGGGTTCAAGCTTGAGATGTATTTCGACAAAAAAAAAAAAAAAAAAATAAAAAAAATAAAATAAAACTACTAAAAACAAAAGAGAACTTTGCTGTCGGACGTAACCGACTGCCAAATACTTTGATACCGTAACTTATTCCGTCGGAAAACAAGTGGCAAGGAATACGGTGGGTGTAGCCAAAAAATACTGTCGAAGTTACCCCTTCAAGATAGATATAAGCTAGGAGCCTTTCTTCGAGATTTCTTAAATTACTGGAGATATGTGCTTTTGGAAATTTGGAGGGGGGGGGGGGGGGGGGGCTATGCGTGGCTGATAAAATTATGAAATAGGTTCCAAATAATCTTTCCTCCATGTTTGGTAACTATAGCAAAGATATACTTTTAAATGTTGTGACTCTAGTCTTGAAATTGTGTAAGATATATGGTCTTATCGATTTATACTAACAGTGGACGTGGCCATCCAATTTTTATCGATCTCTTAGGGGAGTTACCACTAACATACTTTCAACATTTGGTTATTCCAGCTTACAAATTGTGGAAGATATGCGCATTACAGATTTCAAGGGCCGAAGTACCTGGAGGCGGCGAGTGTCAGCGTGGTCTAAAAATGTATTATCGGTTCTTAAAGGTGTCTACCAGTAAATTAGCTACCAAATTTAACGGCTCTTTATAAAAACCAATCAAATTTGGTGACTGTAGTCTTAAAATTCTGGGAGTTATGTGGCTTTATCGCTTTGCTAATATCGATTTTTATCGATTATATCGATTTCTTAGCCCCCAGTGGACTTAGCACTCCAATTTTTACACTTCGTATATGTATGTACAGACGGACCGATAGCACATTCCACAAAAACGATATACTACGATAAATTTGGCATATCAAAGTATTAAAAATACAAAGCGCAGGCGCCAGCAGCCGAAGCCGGGAGAAAACTCAACTTAGCTGAACTCAGCTTAGTTAAATTTTGCCAGCGCGAAAATTAATTTTCGTGTACGAAGGCAAAATGGCAATGCCATTTGGCCAGGTTTAAGCAACAGCCAAAGGGCTGCCATTTCGTTCCCAGGCTGGACAGCTTGCTGTGCAGTTGATGCATGCAATTAGCGTTCCCTGTTTGCTTGTTTATCCACAGAGCGCCAGTAGCGTTGAGCACTTGTCGGCGACCAGCCCAAAGAGGATCTCCCCAACAACAAGGACCAACAAACACAGCTCAGCTGTTGGAGGCTGCTTAAGTCCGGTCGCCATCCAATTGCGGTCAGCGGTCCACTCGAGACGGCCTCAACCAGACACCACCAATTACATAACCTTGGAAGCACACAGATAATGTCTTTAATTTGTGCCGAATGGGACGAAAATATGAGCAGATAAATAAATTCACATAGTTAAGAGACAAAGAAAGTTTAAACAGTTGTTGGTCAACTCATAGCACTCTTCTAATGTTGGCTAATTTTAGCGATTAGCTTTTCAGTTAAATGCACTGAGAGATTTTTTTGGGCAAGAGCAAATTATTGTTCTGAGGAGGGGGAGCTAAGACCATATTTTAATAGAAGGTGAATAATACTTGTAAATTATCGAAAAATATGATACATATTTTATACATTTTTCTAGTAATCCATACGTGCTACTTTCTTGTAGGGTATCTATCTGCTTATCAAGCATTCACAATAGAGAATTTTTATTTGCTTTTATTTTTGTGATTTGTTAGCTACCAAGGCTTTTAGTGGGGCCTTTGCAAGCGGCAAACGGGCGGCGGTAGCAAACAGCTTTAGACACTTTAACACATTCCACTGGGAATCCATCCACACACAGAGACACAAAGTGCAACACCAACACCAAAACACAACACACAACATACACACACACACACACACACACACACACACACACATAGACACGGTCAGTCAGCAGGCTGGGATAAGCATTTAGACGACTTTGAGACCGGTTTTCGGCGCTATGAAGTCACCAGGCAGCAACCAGCAAAAGCACCATCAGCACTAACTAGAACTTGTGGCCGAAAAGGCTAAGCTGCAGCTGGAGCAGCCTTGCAACCAGGCCAACTCAGGCCACTCAGTCGGACCCAGGCGGACAAGCGCTTCAATCCTCATTGACGAGCATCAGACGACAATAGCTGGCAGGAAAAGTGGGGAAAAGGGCTACGGGAAAAAAGGTAAGCTGTGAAACTGTGCGCCAAAATGTAATAGGGCAACTTTTGGCCTTGGCTAGCTGTGTTCAGCTATGTTGTTGGCTAATAGGCTAATTCGTTAATGGCCCTAACCAACATAGCTCTATTGCGCTAATTATCGGTATGTAATAAGTCATATATGTATATTGTGGCCACTGCAACTGGCGCTCACAGGGCAACAACCTGGTCAATATGGTCAACTCGCTAAGAAACAAGAAGGAGCCAGCAGCTGTTGTTGTTGTTGTTGTTGTTGTTGTTGTTGTTACTGGTCAACTGACATCCTCGACGTCGTCGTTCAAGTGACAGCTTTAAAATAGCAACAAAACACAGCAGCCGCACGGATTGGGGATGGCTTCCAAGCGACGGACAACACTTACTCAACTTTCACACACACTCGCACACACACACAACACACACACACACACAGAACACACACAGGCATGCTTATGGGATGAAACCAGGCGGCAAAATACATTTTATAGCGGATATTTGGTAACAAGAACCAAGACAACGGCCAAAACCTAAATCAAGACCAAAGTCAGAGCAAAATTCTGTGTGCCTCCGTTTTTTTTTTTTTTCTTTCGTATTTTTTATTTTTGCTTTTTTTTTTTTTTTATTTTATATTCTTTGTTTTTTGCACAATTTTGCGGCTGCCCTGCTGCCTGTGCCATATGTGCTCATGTATGTCACATGATTACCCAGCCAGCTAGCCGACAATGACGTTGACTTTGAGTGGCGGCCATTTCGCAGCGTTGGCGGACAAGCAATACAACAACAACAACAACAACAACAACAACAACAACAAATACATATAAAAAAAGACAATCAAAGACATTGTCGCCTAAGCCTCCATGCCAAAAATGTGCTGCAACGCCTTGGATTACTCAAAGGGTCAAACTCTCAAGCTCGAGCTCCTTGTTACAGTGTCCTGTTCTCTAAATCAGATCCTTGGCAGCTGGGTCCTTGCTAACTGGGTCGTGGGTGGCATGTTAGCAATTCTGATTGCCTAATAAATTAGGAAACTGTAAATTGTTAGATCATTGCTTTCATTTCTAAAAGAGTGGGTGGATTTTTTTTCAAATTTTTCAATATCTTTTTTTTTATTAGCAATTTATTTCATTTAAAAAAAATTGTTGCATTTTGGAAAGAACGTTTTTAAAATAATAATTTAGAAATGTTTGCTCTAAAATCAATTACGCAAATTTAAGCGTGCCACAAAAATATGTGATTTTTTTTGAGTAATCTAGTAATTTAAAATTGATATTTAATTATTATATGTGGAAGTAAAACATGATCAATAGCATCTATTCTTGCAACATACGAAATTTATAGACTAAAGCCATTTAAATGTGTTATTGGAAATATGCTTCTTATTGATCAGCTAGGTGCCAAATTAGGGGACAGCTTCCCCCTGATCCTAGCTGGCTACGGCCATGTTGCAAGTCCTATTCAATCAACAAATACGGATTATGGCTTATATGGCTTATAGACATATGTTTTAACGATCTTTTCGAATTGACAACTCTTTAAACTTAAAGTTCTAACTGCTACTCAATTAAGCCAAAGTCCTCGAGCTCATATTAATTAAGACGGGTCCTTAGTCAGGACCCTGACGCAGTTAGTCCGGCGACTGCTGTGCGCAATGCAGCCGTTGCAAGTGTTTGGCTGCGCTAAACTAAACTGAGTTGAGGCATTCACTGGGTGACAGTTATTATTTTATGACGACACTTGAAGCAGACACTCGCAACCAGACAGATACAGCTATTTAGCTGTGCAGTCGACAGGGCAGCTGTCGCCATATCTATGTCCGTGCCCCGGTCCGTGTCCATTGCCATGTCGTCTGCCGCCCGCCACAAAGTTTGTCCAAAAATGTTGGTTATTCTTGTTGGGTTTTATTTTTGTCGCCCTAGTTTAACAGTGCGCTTCTGCAAAAACAAAAAAAAAATAAAATAAAAAAAAAAACTCGCGGTCTGCGGCTGTCAAACTGATAAGCGACGGTAAATGGCAGCGTTGTTGCCAGCCCTAGTTTGGACCGAGTTTGGACCCGGCCAGGACAAAAAGCCCCAAAAGCGCGTGTCCTTTGCGACATTTCAACTTCAATTTTAAGCAAATTTTCAAAACTTGCCCAATTTTCAATTGAAAATCAATCAACTTGAATTTGTTTGAGGTGTTATCTTAATTTGGTTACTTATTCCAAATATGTTGTCTCTTTCTTAAAAAAAAAATGTTACTACTAATCCATATGTTATCAAATATATTATCATCTTGAAATTAACAATTCGCATTTACAAAAATGTTTATATATTTTAAACATTTTATTGTCATGGATATGTAACAATAAAAAAACAAAAAAAACTAATTTGCACTAGCAAATCGAAGAAGACGCCACTTGCGGTTTCAGTCGCTGTTCTCGACATGATCCTTGTTCAAGTGATCAATAGATCTATTTTACTTACTCATTGGCCTTTTGCGAACGCTCGGTTCTCGTTTCTCGGATGCTGGCGATTCTTGGGAACTAGAGACGGTTTTAACTCGCGAGAGCCGATCAAACTGCATTTGCAAATTAGCTGCACCGTCGGCAAGGCAAAAAAAAAAAAAATATTCAATTAACTCGAAACTAGTTTGGCACATAAACAAAAATCGCATGAAAAAAAAAACCAGCATAAAAATGCAACAGGGGGATGTTGAAGGGGTGATGGTGGTCGGCGGCGGGGGGTGGGGAACCGTTTAAGATGGTAGACACACGCGCGCTCGTACGGCTTGGAGGGTTGGGGAGTTGTGGGACGGTGGACGGGGGGTGGGGCGGGGAGGTACGGAAAATTAAAATATAATATTTCACTTTATGCCGGAGCTGGAGCTGGAGCCGAAAGACCAAGTGTCAAGCAACTGGTAAAAAGAACGTTCGTTGTTATTGGCGCTGTTGTCGCACAAAGATCGCGCCGATAGCCGGAGCAAACTTCGTTTGGCCCTAGATCTGGCCGAAACTATGCGGCTTACAAAACAACAGCAACAACAACGGCAACAAAATCAACACACAAAACTACCAGCGACGAGTAGCGAGTTCGACTCGATGCGATTGCGATTGGGATTCCGTGTTATTTTTTTTTTGTTTTTTTTTTGTTTTTTGTTGTCTCCCGAATAACAATTGTGTGTGGCGTCTGCTGTTGTGGCACGTCCTCAAGCGAGCAGCACACAAATCCAACTGAAGCCAACGAGGACGTCAGGCAGCAGCAGCAGCAGCAGCAGTAGCAGCAACGACAGCAACAACAGCAGCAGCCACAGCATGCTGCATGCAATTCATTTGTGTGTGTGTGTGTGTGAGTGTGTATGAACAGAGTGCAAAAGAAACAAGAGGAAGCAAACTAAAGCCAAAGCTGAAGCTGGCAAACAAACGAACGAACAAACAACATAAACGAGCTTCAAGAGAAGCCATCCACTGAGCCAACTAGTCAGAGCTGGTGACGCGCGCGCGCTGCTCTCCACAACAAACAAAATGTGCCTGCCGCATTAAGAGAGAGACAGAGAGAGAGAGAGACACACACATTGTGTGAGAGAGACAGTGAGAAAGAGAGAGAGAGAGCGTGAGCAAGAGAACGAGCGTGCAGCGGGGAGTGGGCGGAATATTACGTATACGTTAAACGCCGCCAAAATGCAACACACAACGCTAAAGTTAAACCGGCATTTTGTTAGGCGCACGTTTTAGCCGCTGCAACTGCAACTGGAGCGGATTTAAGCTGCTGCGGCTTTGGGCCAGGGCTCCATCAAATAATCAACTTTAGGTTGGGGGGTTAGGTTCCGACCCGAAAGGTCAGCACACTTCGGCCATTTATTGACCCGATCCAATTATTTCCCGTAACTTGTAAAATCTTGAAATCAAGTAAACCAGTTGCATTTATAAATAAATAATAAATAAATAATATAATAAATAATAAATAATCAACTTACACCTTAGACAAAATAATTTTGAATAGTATAAAAACAATTGTTTTCAGCTTTAAATTCAGTATACAAATTTATTTAAATTTGAATGATTTTACGTTTCATTTATTTTCATTTTTTATGTCGCAAAATTGGAAAATTTATTCTTAAAATGTATGCATATTAATTTGGAATTTGCATTTTAAAGTTATGTATTTATTTTCAGACAAAACTATTTTGAATGTATTTATTTGTATGTATTTATTTTCAGACAAAACTATTTTGAATTGTAAAAAATGTTTTCAGCTTGAAATTAATTTGTTAACCAACATTTTCTTATTAAAATTTTAATTGTCTTGCGTTTTATATATTGTCGTGTTTTAATGGCGGAAAATTGGAAAATTATACTTAAAAGTTTTACAAACTGATTTTGCGTTTATTTGATTTTATTGATAACTTATAATTTTGTCAAATTTTGCATAAGCTGCTTCTTGTTTATCCTGAATTGTCGGGCCTTAAAAAAAGTGCGTCTCAAACGGCACTGAACTTTTCACATGCTCACTTTAAGCTTGTGGGCCGGGGTTGGCGAGATGCAGGAGAGGCCGGAGACGTGGCAACGTTACGTTACAACAACCCCACTAAAATGTAACGTGCTCCTGACGACGCTGTGTGAGTCGTGGTGCCTCGGAGAGGCAACGATAGAGCGAGAGAGTGTATGTGGGTGTGTGTGTGTGTGTGTGTGCATGTAAATATGCGTGTAAATGTATGTGCGTGTGCGTTTGCAGCTGGCAACGCTTCCTACTTTATTACTGGTTTCCAACTTCATAAAATATTTTAAGCGTCGTCGTCGCCGTCGACGTCGTCGTCGTCGTCGTCGTTGGCAACGGACACGACGTGGATGTCGCCTGCTTGATTTACTTGCAATGCACAAAGTGCGGCAAAAAGAGTGCACAATGCAATAATGCGTTGACTCTCTCCCCCCCCTCTCTCTATCCCTCTCTCTCTCTCTCTCTCTCTCTCATTCTCTTTCTCTCTTTCTCACTCTATCTGTGCCAGCTGTTTTGTACAAGGTTCGCGCGTTTTGTTTTTGCCTTTTTTTGCCGGCTTATACCACGATTCTGATCGGTCAGTGATCATAACAGAAAACAGTTTACATATGTATACGGTAAATACATTAACATAACTGTAATGCTCTACATATGTAGTAAATACATTAACATAACTGTAAAGCTCTGCATATGCAGTAAATACATTATTATAACTGTAATTGTCACACTGTCACCTTATCTACCTCTCCCAAATTTAAACATTAAGGATTATTTTTAAAAATTTAAATATAAATAAATTTAATTTAAATAATTTAAATATTTCAAATAATAAAAATCTTAATAAATATTTGTCAGCATATTTTTAAGTATATATATAAAAAAAAAAAACAGTTTAAACCCATGTTTTGATTTTACATTCTTTTACGCCAGAAAATCGCAAATACAAACAATTTAAATATCATAAATTATTAATTCATCAATAACACAATATTTTAATAGTCTTTTTAAACACAATTAATAACTTTTTATTTCAATTTATCTGTATATTAATTTAAATGTACGACGTGAACAACTTGGACATGCTTAAAACAAAATCCGTATAAAAAATAAGCCGAAATTTAAACAATTAAACTTTAGCGACAATAAAAAAAAATGAATACAAAAATTAAATGGAATTTTGCTTAAATGGCAGCCAGAAATTCTAAGATTTTTCCGGCAGAGTTCATTGTAGTTGTGGTTGTAGTTTATTGCAATTTCTTATTAATAAGCGCGTTTTATGTGGCAGTAGTTGGGAGTCGTGTGTTTGGAGTTCGGTAGTTGGGAGCTGGGAGTCGGGAGTCGGGAGCTGGGAGCTGGGAGTCGGGAGCTGGCAGCGGGCGTCAGAGCCATCCCATGGGCGACATTAACGTTAATAATAATAAAATGTGTAATTGCATAGAACGAGACTGCGCAGCATGCCCAAGTCCCGAGACGGCTCCAGTCTGTCCTGTCCTGTCCTCTGACCAGGCCGGTCGCAGCCAAACTGCCTGTCGCTGTCTCTCTGTCCTCACCCCCTCTGTCACCCTCTGTCTCGCTGTTTCTGTCTCTGTCTCTGTCTCTGGCTCTGGCTGTGGCAGCGGCTCTTGCTGCCCCTGTGTCAGCTTCAGCTTGTTGCAGCATTGCAAAAGGTGTAAATCATTTTCTAATCGCAGCAAACAGATCACATGCACACACGCACACACGCATACACACACACACACATATATATATATATATATATGTATAGCCGATGTGCATTTAGTTTTGTTTTTAGCATTCACATTCACATTCACATTCAGCTTTTGGCATTGCATTTGGCTTTTTGCAGTTTATATGCTGTTGGAGCGGTCAAAAAACAATGTGCGTTGCCGTCGACGTCTTGGAGTCGATGGAGTCGGTGGAGTCGATGGAGCCACAGCCAAAAGTCAATGCAATCAATGCATGAAGAGCAATAGAGAAGAGCATTGGTCACGTCCGCCCCCTCCACCCAAACACCAATTCTCTGTCCGTCCGCCACAACTCGGACTCGGCCATAGCTTCTTGGCCATAGCTTCCCGTCCCATTCCCGCAGCGGATGCGAAGCACTTGCCATGTTGTCAGTTCCAAATGGATTTTGTTGGCATTCGCTTGAACGCTGTTTGTGGTACCAGGCCGCAATACGAGGGTCGTTCTTATGCATCTTGATATTCTCAAATTACAAACGCCAATGGTTTCACTATCCCGACAGGGAAAAGGGTATATTGGATTGCTTTGGATTGCTGTTTGCCCGTCCATCATTTGGCTACATGTATGTGTATATGCAAATCTTGGGATATTCTGTTTAAGTTTTTTATCTCACGATTTGGAAACTGCAATTATCAGGATTATTACAAGAGTATTAGTCAATAAAAGTGCAGTCATGAGACTCATTTTGGGATCTAGGATCCGAGTATCAATCAGGAAAAAGAGTAAAAATCTCTCACTGGATTCATCATCTCCCTTTCGTTATTTTTCTCTAGTTTAACCAACAACCTATCAATTTCCATAGGTTCAAGCTGAGACTACTTATAAGGATGTCAAGGAGCTATTGACATGTTCCGGATCCCAAGTGGATTCGACTTCAGGGAGTGAATTTCAGCGTCCGTGCAGAAAGCTTCTCCTTCGTTTGAAATGATCTGTTTCTTGTATACATCCTTAGCTATATTTTCGGTATCTTATTGAGATGTTATAGCCGATGCGTAATATTTCTCGATTTGTCGTATATATTTCGAGATACTCTCGCATAATTTATTCATCATTTGGTGCAATTGCTGTTGTTTTAATTTCTGTTGCTGACTTTGAACTGGCCTTAAATGTGGCCAGTCACATGTTCTTCTTCTTCTATCTATCTGAACGGTTTATGGTTGCCGTTTACACATACATACATGTATGTGTGTGTGTGTGTGTGTGTGTTTGAACAAAATTTAATTCAATAAAATCATTGAATATTATGTGCGCTTTTTGAGGTGCGGTTAAAGTTTTTCCAGCTAACTGGCATTTATGTTATCGAAGTCGGTCGTAAGATCTTATAAATAATTCCATTGCCCGAAATGCCTGACTCAATAGTTGTCCATTACTGACTACACTTCGAATACGACAATTCCAAACTTCAAGCAAAACAAAAAAAAAAACAAAAAAAAAAAAAAATGGAAAAGAAAGCAGAAGCAATTTTTTTTTTTTGGGATAATTTAAAAAGTTTTGAAAAAACATTGAAATTTCGGTTTGTGCTGCGTCTTAATTTGCGCATTATCCTTTGCAATCTTAATTAAGCTGTCTACCAGGCAGTGCATGTCCTTCCAGCCCCTGCCCCCCATCAGCCATATCCGCAGCCTTACGACTTTGCTCATTTGTTTGACGCCATTTTCTTGCGTACTTTTCTTTGCCTTTCTTCTTAGCTGTTGTTGCTGTTGTTGTTGTTGTTGTTGTTGATGGACTTGTCGCAATTTTTTTCATAGTCACTGCACACTGTGCTCTACATCCGTTCCGTTTCCGCTTCCGTTTACACTCACGCCGACACCGCCAGCGCCAGCGCCAGCGCCAGCGCCAACGCCAACGCCATCGCTACCGCAGTTGCTGTTTTACATTGCGTATACGCCCTTTTGGCCAAAACAAAAACAAAAAAACAAACAAAAAAAAAAGAGAAAAACAAAAACAAAAAATACAGCTAAATGGAGTGACGCGAGAAAATTCCTTGAGCCGAGCAACTCCTGCTGCTGGCATATTACGAGTATTGTTGCCTCTGCCATTGTCCTTGCCGCAAGTAACAAGTTCATTTGTAGCACCAGCACCCAGTTACAGTAACGGTAAATATATAATATATATGTATAAAATATAAAATTGGTAAATAAGTCGACGATCATATCTCTATATTATCAGAATATAATATAAATGTAGGTGTTATTTATTTGATTATTTATTATTTAATTGGACAAGTCGCATAATAATTATCGTAAATGAAACAGAAAGTCAATTAGGGTCAGGCATAGCATAGCTATGTCAAATCGAAACTAAATCGAAGATAATTGAATATACATATATGTATTATAGTTACCCAGTAAGCAAACTGGCCAAATTAGCATCACTGGTGCAGCCACAGACACGGCAAACCCAACCAAAGCCACTACAAAAACTGAACACTTCCCAAACGTAATTATTTCAATTAAATTTACAACATTTATTTATGCAATGTGTGTCTGTAGGTGTGTGCGTGTGTGTGTGTGTGGCAAGGGGAGTGAGGGTTGGGAGTTGGGTGGGGTGGGGTGGCATGTGCTCATTGTCAACATGCCCGTTAACAGCATTTAATTGTTGTCGGAGAAAACCCTTCGCTTCTCGGCGGATGTTGTGTCGTCAATTATTTGAACTAAAAGCTCTGATTTGCCAATGAATGGTGTTCTCAGATGCTCCAAATATAAAATATATATATATATACATATATATATATATATATATACATGTATATGTGTGTATGTGCATGGGCATGCATATTAGATCTTGTTAGCTCCCTAAATGGGGTTGTTGCCGTCCCGCTTGTGGTTGGTTGTGGCAGAGGCACGGAAAACTCAAAAATAAGCCCCATTCATGCGAATATCAACAAACGAACTATGCGGCGACTTTGGCTTTCATTCATTTGCAACCATTCGAATGCTGCAGCCAAAGGGGGCTGGTGGCGAGGTGGTAGTTGCTACACTCTGAAACAAAAATCGATCTAAAAACACAAAATTTTCTTGAAATCATTTCTGTTTTGGTAAGCGACAATTTTATTTTTATTTTTTTTGCATTTCTAAAAAAACAAGGAAATGGGAATAAATTAATTTTTTTTTTTTTTAAATATTCCTTTTCTGTAATTCGCAAGAACGTAATGAAATGTAAAGTGTTTTTTTTTTTTTTGTATTCAAAATCTACAATTACTAATGTAATAATATTGGCAACAAAATAGTGAATAAATAAACACCAGAAATTTAGACACATATTTTATAAATTTTACAAATACAAAATTTTCTTGAAATCATTTCTATTTTGGTAAGCGACAATTTTATTTTTATTTTTTTGCATTTCTAAAAAATCTAAAAAAACAAGGAAATGGGAATAAATTAATTTTTTTAAAAAATATTCCTTTTCTGTAATTCGCAAGAAAGTAATGAAATCTAAAATGTTTTTTATATTTAAAATCTACAAATTAGTGAATAAAAAAACACCAGAAATTTAGACATATATTTGATAAATTTTACAAATATGCTGTGAGAAATTAGGAAAACCCAGGTTTTTGGAAATATACTCTCTGAAAGTATGTAGAATTTCTAGAATTTTGGGGCTATTTATTTTTGTGAGTGTAGTTCTGTAGTTGGTTGGTTGGTTGGTGTGGAATTGAATGCCCGGTTGGGGTACGTCGCCTACTGTGAGTACTACGCGACTTACAACTGCAATTACAACTACAACCGAATGTTGCCCCGCCAGCCGCTGGCTCCCTCCACCTGTTGGCGCTACACTGTCTTCGGGCACGGAAACCCGGCGCTGTGGAATGCAGCTCGGTTTGGATGGTAGGGTCGTTGAAGGGCTGGGGGGGACTAACAATGAGCCGGCAACGATGTTAACTGAAAAATGCTTTTCGCTTTGCCTGTTGACGGGAAGTTGGCTTAGCGTTTGTGCTGGTGTTTGGGGGGTGTTAGCATTTTGGGGTAGGAGCTGGGCCTGGGACTGGGATTGGGATTGGGATTGGGGACTTGGGCATGTTCGTAGTGGTAAGTTACTGTTGTTGCTGCCACTGCTGCTGCTTCTGTATAGGCATAGTGCAGTGAACTTGCCGTTAAGTAAGTATGCAATATGAAACTTGTTTAATTAGTAAAGCATACACAGAGAATTGAATGTTGAATATTTCTTTATTGCTTGGTGCAAATAAGCATATAGAACCCATTTAAATATACACTCGTATATATATATATATATATATATATATTAATTCATGTAGTTGCTTGTATATTAATATTCAGAAGCGTTTTTGGGTAGTGCAATGTACGCTAATTTTAAATAATTTTGTATTCAATATTTTTTGGGATTTCATAATATCGTATGTTGATTCTGTGGTCGTCAGGCCTTTTCTTATTCCAATATTTGTTGCAGTTTCAGGGTAAATACTGTCCATGTTCATATTGCCATTTATCCTTATAGGCTCCATAGCCATGTTCGGGCAGAATTTTCGGAGTGCGGTACATACTTTTCGAATAGCTCAAATAATCCTAAATATAAAAAAATACATTTCATAAAAGTCAGCTTTTTTATAGACCTACAAATTTCTAAATATATTTGTATATTCCATGTATAAATTGATTTGATGCATAATGTTAAACTGGTGGGTTTACCTTCTCGTTCCTTCGCTGACGCGCCAAGTGGTAAAGTTCCATGTTCCTATGGGTTTCCGCAGGCTGCACCTGAAGCACACCCGAAGCAGTCCTCGAATCGGATGAACTGCACGATGGAGTTGCGTGGGACTTCAGTTTTAACTGAAGATCAATCGGCGGTGGTGGCTCGTGACGGATGCGTTCCTCAATTTCATACAGCTCTTGCTAAATAAATACACAGACAGAGAGAACAACTTTGGACTTATCTTTTATATGCATATACAAACAAAGTGACGAGACCCGCGACAACAGGTTGCCACAGATGTACGAGTATGATCAAATGGTGTACCAAAGTATCCTCTAGTAGGCAGATAAGGACCTCAGAAAATCGTCGAGGCCACGTAAGGCGTGAACAGGTCTGGGAGTTGTGGTCCCTCGGATATCCTACCATGATCCGTTGATGCAATACACTTGCTTTAAGCTGGTATACAAATATACAGTGTCTTGGAGCTCATTTCGAGCAGTGCCTAGCAAAAAATTTAATTGCCTGCCATAAACTCATTATTCATTATTTTTCAAAAATTCCAAATACCACGGCAGGTACATATGTATATTAACCACAAAAATGAATATATGACCCTAATAAACGGCGGGTTTTCCACCTGCTAGGTAAAGTTATGCAAAAAAGTACCTCTTTTTATGGTCGAATCAAGTTTCGAACAGTTACATCCATGAAACCCGGTTTTTTTTCGTCAGGTTGAATATTTTTGGTATAAATGTCCTGGTATGGGCATCTATCTCGGCAGCCGGTGTCGAAAATTTTGTGATTATAGAAACAACAATGGACAAATATGTGTTCTTTGATATACTTAAGGAAAATTTACTTCAAAGTGCCGAGAAGCTGGAATAATACCAGAATAACGACCCCAAGCTTAAGCCCCCACATGATAATTCCACCGGCCCAGTCTCCAGACTTAAATGATATTGAAAGTTTGTGGTCTCTGCTGGAAAATAAAATCCGGAATCACAACATATCCAGCAAACAAGGTCTCAAAAATGCTCTGCTAAAGGAGTGGAGCAAGATCAGCCCAGCAACTACCCGGATGCTGGTATCTTCCATGAAAAATAGGCTAAGCCAAGTTGTTAAGGCTAAAGGATATCATACTAAGTATTAACATCCTTATTTAAGCTTTTATACGCCAAATATTTAACTTTTTTTAAGACTGCTCGAATTCAACGGTTATATCGTCTAACGTAGTTCGATCAACTGGGATCGGGCAATATACTAGCTCGAAGATGGGTCCAGGTCATAAATATATGGCAGTGGCTGAAGCAGCAGTAAGTCAAGCAATAATAGTGATGAAGAGGCATCTAATAGGACCTGCATCATTTTGTGGCATGCGACACATGACATATGAGAAAAATGAGCTGAACAGAGGCAACAATTTTTCAACGCTTCAATCAAAAAACGATTCAAGTAGGTAATATTCACGGCAAATAATAGACTTTAAATACTTTCGTCTTTCGAAGTCTAAGAAGTCACCTAACTAACCTTGTCAGTAGGTCACCTATCTAAACAAGTCAGTAGCGGACTCTACCGAATTCTTGACACACAGGTATTTAGGGAGATCGGCAATATCCGATATCTTAATGTGGACTTACCCGATTCTTGTACACCATACAACAGGCGCGCAGGGTAAAGTAGTAAATAATCTCAACACCCGAGAGCAGCGAGAAGCCCAGAAACAAGCTGGCGATGCCGCCAAAGGACACAAGCAGATCCACCCAACCGAAGAGCACCTCACGCTTGTAGCGAATGATGGGCCAAGTGAGGAACTCGACTAGAACGCCAGGTGTCTCCGGACGATCCGTGCTATTGGGTAGAAAACAATATAAGTATGACAAACTGAGATTGGCGAAGATAATGCTTACAATTTCATGAGCTTATCTATATTGAATACTGTCTTGGAGCAGCTAAGCTCGCACTGCAGGCAATCCTTGATATTAGTTATGTTCAGCTTGTAGTCGTTCAGACAGGCAAAGTCCTTGACCGAACACATGGGAACATTACCTAGTTGGGTTGGATACAAGAAATAAGGGAATCGAAAGCAAATGTTATCTTTGCGGTGCCCGATGTTAGGTATCTTTGCAGATACATAGTGTATTCCATATTCCAATATAGATGTTCTCATGAAATTCAACTTACTGATGGGCTTGTAGAAGGGCGGATTACATTTGCAGAGCTTGATGGCCTTTGTCATGCGGCACTGCTTCATGCAGGATGAAAAGGTGTAGGCGTCTGGAAAGTAGCTTAACTTGACCTCGTCGCCGAAGATGCACTTGCGCTGGCCAATGGACAACTGGCGTGCATCGTCCGTGGTGTAGGTGTTCTTCTTGGAGATGCGCACTTCCACAAGCTGATCCTCAGTCCAGTCGACTTGGGCATTGAAGTCGGAGCCAAAGTACTCCTCGTTTGAGAAAATAAATATCTGCAAGGACTGGATTTAATAATCCACACATACAAATGTATACGGATAGCGAAATTACCCGAGAAGTGCTGTTGGGTAGAAAGAACAGAGCCCACTTTTTGTCCGTTTCGTAGAGATCATGGGGTGCGCCAGTTTTAATGCTTAAATGAAATTGTTCTTATTGTTACACTCGGAGAAAAACGCTTTACAATATCCAATTTATAATCTAAGATGTTCAACTCTAACCGATTTATTTTCCAATTTATGGGTTGACTTACTCTTCGGTTGCCGTGGACAAGAAGCGACTGTTGAAGGCGTAGCAAAAGCCGTGTTCCGTGTAAATGGGCTGAAAGTGATCGCAGCAGACGATGTCCTCGTCCCGATACTTGCATGAGATTAGCGCACTCTCGCAGGAGATTTGGGCCCGGAAGGCCCAATCGCGAATTGTGTGCTCCTCTAGCAGCTCTGACGGTATTCCCGCTGCTAGCACCTCTGCACCCCGGATCGTCTCGAAACTGAGCGAGGTAAGCTGATCCAGGAACGGTGCAAACGACCGCGCCTTTTCCGCATCGTAGTTGCTGCGAATATTGTATGAACAATGTTTGCACATTAAAACAAGGTGGGATTGCATGATTGGGGGATCAACTCACGCCAGGGACTTGTAGACCTCAGCGTACGATTTGTCATGGTCAAAGGCCGAGTCCGGACACACAACAGTGGTGGGAAAAACAACGTTCTGATTATGAAAGTCCGTGTCCAGACCGGTGATGGTTGGATTGGTTTGAAATTTCTCCCACAGGCTCATGATAATGACCAGAGCCGTAACAGCGCCAATCGATGTGAAACAGAACCACATAAACTTCTCGCCGATGGGTCGACCCGTTTCGGCAATATAGCGAACGCCGTGAAGCGTTGAGTTCTGGAAGAACTCCTTCGTCTGGTAAATGAGACTTCGACGAAAGATGACCAGCGTCTCGAGGAAGCGTTCCCTCCTTGTCCGAATCACAGCCGTTTGCTTGGGTTTCTCTGCCGGCATTTTCGTTTCAGGAACATAGCTCGTGGCCAGGCCCAGCAACGTACCACGCAACTCCTGCAACTAATCAATGAGTAACTCAATCACAATTGAGTCCAATTCCTGGGCTTTCTGTTGTGGCCATTAAGTGACACTAAAAGCCTTTCATTGTACATGCAGTAAATTACCGGACCTTGATTGACCCCAAAAAATAGCATTTGACAATACAGCAGAGAATACGTGTGTTTCCCTCGCTTATCTTGATGCCTCATTAGCATTTAGTGGCATGCCTACACTGAGAAAAACAAACATGCTTAAAGCATTAAATGTTCATGTTTAATTTAAAATATACGGTATTTTTTTGTCTTACGCTTTGAAAACGTGTCGCTATTTTATGAAGAAAAAAAAACATGCTGAAATCAAAAAATTGTTTCATTGCGTTACTTCAATTCTAGCTCTGAAAAAAAAAAGAATTTGATTTAAGAAAATGTACGCAATAATGAAGATGATTATTATTATTTTCTCAAATTTTTCTTTTATAATAAAAGCATTTATTTTTTTCCAATTGAAATGGCATCTGGTTTGGAGTTGGTAAGAAAAGGAAAGAGGTTCTTTCAGTGCAGGTGCTAGTTGTGGTGTGGCCTAGTCGCATTTTAGCTGCAGAGTGGGTCAACTCCTGCTGCCCAATGATTGTTGTTGCCCCTCGCTCAAAATGGCGCAAGCCCGCCAGGAATACTGCTGAGTGCTCGGGGATTTTATAAGTGGGCGTGCCGATCGGAGCAGCTGCCCGGCTAATTGGTCCGCAGTAGTCTGCGTGGCATCCGGCGCCGTTGCAGTTTGCAAGAACCAAAAATTAAAAAAAAAAAAAAAAACACAAAACACAACAGAAAAAAAACATAAAATATAAACGAAAAGAATTTTTTTGCAAAATCCGAATAAACTAAACAAAACTCGCACAGAAACCGTCAAGAAATTCACAAGTTTTGTGTGAACTCCTGACACGGCAATTTGGACGGCGCTTTGTTTTGTTTTTGTCTGGCCAAGTGGCTCCAGCCAAGCTGAAGCTCCAGCTCGAAGCACAAATGAAGTGGTTTCAAGTTTCAGCATCGCAGACGAAGGACGGTGGACGGAGGACGGAGGCGACAGACAGACTGGGTTAGCGACAACTGAACAAAAGGTCTGGCGATCACGAGTTGACGCTGTTCCTAAGATGCTGACCCTGATTGCGTCCGCCAGATAACTGCAGCAGTAGACTGCTCACAAAAGGACCTCCGCATTTGCACATCCTCGGTCATCTAGAGTTTCAAAACTGGCGCCTCTGTGCAGCGCTCATTGGCTCTCAGTAACGGTCCCACACCGTTAAGCGTTTAGATACCAATGTTCCGACCGTCGCAGCGCCATCAATTATGCACAATTATCTGTGGCAGGTGGTGGTGCATTAGCGTTCTAGGATACACTGACAAGGATAAACATGGACGATGGCCAGCTACCATGCAACAACGCGATCGCGACCCACATTAACTCCGTGCCTCGACTCCTATTTATATTTGCTGTAATACGCTTGCCAAGGCTAACAAAATTCCTCAAACTTATTTATTCTAATTTTGTTTTTAATATTAATAAAAATTATCATCGTAAAATCCGTAAGCTAATTCTAAGCATAAATAGTTTATGATTAGAATTATAATCCAGATTATTTTTTAATTCCTTAATTTTATTAAAAAATAATCATTTGAATTTAGTGTTATTTCACCTGATTCCAACGAATCAAATTATTCTGATTATAAACATATAAAAAAAAACGTGTCCAAGTTTAGGTTTTATTGGTGCAATGCATTAATTGAAAATAAATGAAAAACTTGTGTAATTTTAAGATTGCAATTCAATTTATGTCTACATCCTTCTATATATATATATATTCTATAAGGGTATTAAAACATCGGCATACCGGAGATAGCTATTTGTTCGTGCTGTTTTTTCTTTACTTATTTCAATGACTGAACTTTTTCTTATCAGCGATCATTTGTCAAACCGTTGCAAAAGCCTGGCCATGAAGTTTCACAACAAAAAAGAAAGATACAAAAAAACAAAATTAAAAAACAGAAGATGAGGGAACGGCAATTGCAACAATTTGTTGGACTGCAAACTCCGCTCTTCGTCGGTTGACAAAAATCAACGCTTATAAATAAGAAATCCAGAGACCACGCAACATTGCCTGAAATTGAATCCAGAGCCCTTTTCCTTTAGACCAAGTCCGAAGACGAGTGAAACTCGTTGTATCCTCAAAACGAGGATACATATACACACGCACATACATATATGTACATACATACATACATGCAGACATATAGACACACACACACACACACACACACACAGCAGAAAGAGCAAGAAGAACATGAATCCCAATTCTCCCCTGCGAATGTTCTAAAATGATCTTCGCAGAGTAAAAAGTCGGCTTGTGTGTGTGTGTATGTGTGTGTGTGTGTATGTGTATGTATGTGTGTGTGTGTGTGTGTGTGTGCGTGATTAATGGTAATTGCTTTTATGGCTTTTTGCTGTGCTCGCCACGCTTTCTGCCAGCAATTTGTTGTAATTTCGATTTCACTGCCTGTCCCCAACTTTGTTAGCTTAACTAACATCAACTGTATCAAATAGCTAAACGTTTCTGATCCGACCTCCTTTTCTGAGCATAAAATTATTATAGGCACTGAAATTGAATATGTTTAAGTTAAATAATGCTCTTGGGTACGCACTTAATTGATGCTTATTATTTTCAACTTATTTACTTTACGTCACTTACTTAAATCGCCGGCCAAATCGATCTCCTCGTTGTGCGGCTGGCAGATCCATCTGGCCATCTTTGGTTACAATCACCTCATCACCACTCACTTGGATGCGATTGACAAATCGATTGCTAGCGACTCCTCCCGAGACCACCAGGTCGGCACCTTCAATAGCCTTATTCGCAGTCCAACCTCACATCTAAAATTAATAAGTAATTGAAACAACTGACCGATTGTGGCTATGGGAGCCTTATATTATAATACCTCGATGGTGAACACTTATCCACAACAGTAGAAGCAGTAAAATGTTGTATATCGACTCGGCTAGTAATGCCAATCAAGAATATATATATGTACATACATATAAACATATCACTAAACACATAACTGTAAATACATATGCAGTCACACACTTTCATAGGGAAATCGGTAAGCATTCTGTTTATTCGATAATTCTGATTGTTATCGATCATCGATCGGCATCACTTTTGCAACACTCTTAGGCAATAATATTGCATTCTAACAAGACAATAAAGGCGAGAAAACTCTTCATAAGATCTGGCAAAAAATAATAAATAAAAAGCCAAAAAATTGAGAATACGGCTGTAGCTAAAAAAAATGGGAACTGCAAGCTGGATATTTGCAATTTGGTAACACTGAACTGAAACAGTGTTTCCAAATTGCACATCTCCAGCTTGCAGTTCACATTTTTAAGCTAGGAATCGAATTCGATACTTTGGAACGATACCAAAAATCGTAATCGATAATGGGATTTCCGGTTACGGCTCACTCAGAGCCAGTGGCGCGTTGGATTTGGTCCGAGAGAGAGAGAAAAAAAGGCACGACAAATAATTACGAAATTATTTTATGCGACATGAAGAAGAAAAGCATCAACAAAAAGGTGTACAGCTACATTGGTGGCAATGCCAGACGATTTGGACGCTCATCAGGTCGGCACGTAAATATGCCAAAGAAAGTGCAGAAATTGGAGAACAAAATCAGCAAAACCAAAATGGCGCCACGTGTCAAAATTCCAATGGTGTCTTTGAAGCAAAAGTTGGAGTCTATCATCGGCAATCGTTGGTATTTGGCCATAAATCACCAATCACCAAATAAGTGCTATATGTTCACTAGACAAACTAACCAAATTGGTGGCACACTCAAGGACATGTATGTTGCCATGGAACTACCGCATGGAACCAAACATCCCGGTGTGAATGACAGTACCGGCATGGGACCGCTGGCAACCATTGAGTTAAATTCACGGAATATTGGCAGCGGGGATGGGGATAGGATCGGAAACTTTGATGTGCAGCCGTTGAGCTGTGAGCAGGTTGCCCTATTACATGCGATGCATCTTCAGGATGTGGACTATAACACCTATAGGAAATTGCAGCTGACCGAGAATTCGTGCGAGGTTCCGGATTCGGACATTTCGGCAAATTATTCGCTGAGCAAATGTCAGCAGTCTCAGCTCAAGACTGCCTTACTGGAGAAGAATGTGCCGCTGGAAGATTCCCTGCAGCCCTTCTTTGAGGACATCCACAAGCAGCACGAGGAGCAGTGTGCTGACAATGACAAGGAACCGACCGACACCAAGCAGCAGTAGAAGGAGGTACTAGGTACTGGTATTAGCTGAGGAAGGAAATTATTACCCAATGTCGTATTTTGAATCCAACGAAAATTAAACATACGGAAATCGCAAACGCATCAAAGGAAAAACTTGACTGGAAGATCCAATAAGAAGTTAGCCACAGAAGAAAATGGCTTTCAAACGAGGAACTCCTCCAATTGAGACTGATTATAACAAGAAGTTGTGTCTGTGTTGATATTTTCTATGATGTGTATTATTTCCACTGTGTTTCACAACTTTAAAAATAAATTTCCTATTTTGACTCCTCAATTGGAAAACGCTTTTCAAATTTCAATTTCACTTTTGCATGTGTACAACAAACGGGAAAACTGTAGAAAGTGTTGCTTGGCAAATCAATTGTTGTGTCATTTGTTGTTTATGTTTCCAATATTACCAAATATTGCAAAATACTGGCAACACACACGCACACACACACACACAGAGAAGAGCAAAATGGTATCATTGCCAATTAATTTGGGTACACCTTGTTCCCATTAAGAATCATTTGAAGGGAAACATTTTGAGCTACACAAAACAATAATTTCCTTAACTCGGGAAAGCCTTTTTCTACGCATTGCAAATTGCATTTTTATTTTTCCTTTTTTTAACTTAGAGATCTTACAAGGTATTTCCAAGTCGCTCACTTTAGATTTTAGACCTTTCTCGATTTTGATTCGACGATGAGGATGATAAATAGTTTCTCTGTTTCTCTCAATTTTTGGAATCGAATCAAAGAAGCTAAAAAATTGCATAACTAACAGTGGCGAAGGGAGACGTCTGCTTCAAATCTATTACAAAATTCAGGTAAACATTAACATATACCCTGCATATAGAGAGAGGAGAGAGAGGAGCACAATGAGATTTATTCGTAAGCAAAATAGTTTGTCATAACAAAATATTTTGACCGATCCTTTCGTTCAGCAAGGATAAGTAGAGCGACTAGGACAAACAGATGGATGTACGAACATTTCAATATTGACTCGGAACTGAATCCTTTAATCACGAAATACTTACAATAGTGCCTGAAAGTGTGTACAATAATAATAATATAATAATTTCATTTAATTTATATTGTTTTCAAGTTTTGATAAAATTACAACATTGCGTATCACATCCAGAATTTATTTGAATTTCGAAAATTTAATATTGTTAGCACAAATTCATTGCTTCATTTCACATTATTTCACATATACATACTTCATTTCAAGCATTAGTAAAAAAAAAGCAAAAAGAAAAAAAAAATAATAATATTAATACTAATAAAATAAAGAAACAGCTTAACAGATATTCCTGGTTTTGTTTTCTTCTTTTTGTTGCATTCTGTTTTTCTCTACATACACATTTAGTATTTACATAATAATAATAGGCAGTTAAACAACATGGATCTGCTCTTAATTATTCACTCTCATCAGACAGATTGAGCTGGCCATTCACATATTCTGGCGACAAGATCGAGGGACTGGGCTCACATAGCGGCTCGCGGTACTTGGAAAAAAGACCGCGCGCCTTATTAAACGGCGTTTGGAATACAGTCGAAATGGTGGTGGTGGTGGTGGTGGCGATGGTGGTTGTGGTGTTGCCTGTTTGATGGTCGTTGGCGTCTAGAACTGCTAATGCTGCTGCTATTGCTTCTGGCGGCAATTCCAAGTCCATTGATTCCTCCTCCTCCTGCGCAGGTCCGTTGTGGCTACGCTGTGCCAACTCGGTCAGCATCGGCGTGGCAAGCAGCTTTTTGCATGTGTACGTCAGCGAACCGATTTCAGAGACCATACTGCTCCCAGTAATATTCGTTTTTGTCAGATTGGGTGTCCTGCTCCCGATGCTGAAAAACGACGACTTGTGCGATTTGTGCACGCTCGTCGGCGAGGGGAAGCTGTAAGTGAAATAGAATTAATAGTGCCGTTAGTTTCCACACACAATTACAGTCGACGTCGCTTATTAGGCAATTCTAAGACAATTTACAATAATCACTAAGTTATACAGTCAAAATGATATCAGTCAAAATTAACAAACCAAGTAAAGCCCTAAAGCCGTGGCCCGATAACGATATTTATTTTTTTTTTATTTTTGGCTTTTTTCAATTTAATAGCACGCATTATTTTATGAGTTTGCTTAAGATATCTTTGGAATAAAAAACCTTTCGACCAAAATAACCCAGTTTTATCAATAAAACTACAACATTCGGACAGACGGACGGAGTGACGCTGCTTGGGAATATACTAAATACTAATACTTTTTAGGGTTGTATTTAATGTGATGCAAACTTCAAAAAAAAACCCTCAACAAGAGATATGTGAATAAAGATACAATTCCGTTCTTCACATTGGTTACTTACAGATCCATCTCCTCGGTGGAGAAGCTCTCCATGGCTGTACGCCAGGCATACACAAATGGCAGCCTTTCCTTATCGATATCGACATTGAAAACAGCATTGAGGACATCCAAATCACGCTTGGTCGGCTCCTTGCTGCAATAAAGCATTTAGCAAAATGTGACCACTTTCAACAGGATTACAATTTGGCACACTTACCCAAATATGAATAGTTCATAAGGAGGTTCCATGTCGCTGCACGACAGCATTGGTGTGCGTCTTTCTGGCGGTGTCATGAAAAGCGCCTCATCGTCGCTGCTGTCGACCTCATTAAAGTAGTCAGTGCAATCGAACTGTGGAGCAAAGAACTCAATAAATTATTGGATTGTACAGAATGCATTTATGTTTAGTGTGTACTCACATAGTGTGATGCATCATCGTTTCCCTCATCGTCGCTATTGTTGTTGTTGTTGTTGTTGACATTGTCGCCTATGCTACAGACAAGTATTGTGCCAATGATCTCTTCAACCGGATTGATGGATGTAACAGGGGCAGCATGAATAGTTTCAGCAGCAGCAGCTGTAGCAGCAGCTGTAGCAGCAGCTGTAGCAGTAGCAGTAGCAGTAGCAGCAGCCGCTGCAGCTGACGTTGTGGCCGCATTGTTCGAATCTTGGATTTCAGCGCGCAAAGATTCGGTACGCTTGCGTCGGCTCGTCTTACGACTGAGATTCGCATCCCAGGCACACCTGCAACACTGCTCCAATTCCCAGGCGGCTGAGCAGAGCTCCTCGGTTTTAGGTGCGTCCGGCAGCCGAACAAATGGCACCTGCTTCAGCATCGGCAGCATGCTGCCGCATACGCATTGCAAATGCTCGCGTTTATCGACGGACAGCTGCAACAGATTACCCAGCATTTGCGTTAGCTGGTATCGCTCAGCGTTGCTCACCTCCTGCGAATGGGCAATGTAGCTAACGACGAGATGAGCAATGCGTGGGTGAACCTTGCCAAAGTCCACAGTGATGAAGCGTGCATCATCCTTGAAGCTGACAATGAGAGATTTCAGTCTTTTGAGCTCGGAGAGCAGCGTATCATTGATGGAGACCATGTTGCCAATGTTGTTAATCAGTGTCTTGGTGATGCGTTTCGCGAACACTTGCAGCGATTTCTCCACACATGTGTAGGGCGTCATTACCTGGGTAATGGCCATGCCGGCAACGCTCACCGCTGCTGAGTTATTCGCAGTCTTGCCTCGGTCGGCAATCAGATCGAGACAGTGACGCAGTTGAGAAAAATTCCACGTCTGATCAGATTTTTCGGCCAGCAGCGAAGCCTGCGTCTGCTCAGATTTGGCAGATAGATAAGCTTCGAAGCGTGCGATTCCATCGCTAGATGACATGTCCACGAGATCATCCAGAAAATCCCAATATTCGCGCCACTCCAAATTATCCTGATGCGCCAGCTGCCGACCGATTATCTCAAGACCCTTTTCAATATCCGAATTCTTGATATGTCGTTCGCGGTAAGAATCAATCAATGACTCATCCAAGTCGCTATCCACGAACGACAATGATGTGTTGCTGTGATATTTTAAGAACAGATCCTGGTTTATGTGCCGAAAAGGCGTCGATGGCAACTCCAGCATACTATGTGACCGACTCGAGCTATCCTTGTCTGTGCAATTGTTGTTGTGTTCTATGTGCTGCTGCTGCTCCTCATCGCCATTTTGCTCTGGCTTTTGTTGATTGCCATTCGGGCTGAAGAGCAAACGCCGTCCAGTGGCGCTCTTGTTGAGCAGCGACGTGTTGGGCGTCCGTATCGGTGAGATGTAGGGCGAACTGGTCAATGGCACCCCGTTATTGCCACCAATACGCGGCGGGGTCTTCCAGCGTCGATAGAAACTGACTGCCTGCTCACGTGGCATGGGACCAGCCAATGCACTGATCTTAAGTTCCATATTAAGTTTCCCCGATTCGTCGCACTTTTGATCTAATATCTGTCGAATTCAATTAAAAGTCAGACGGTTAGTCAATGCTAGTCTTTAATGCATGCAGCATTTGGCACCTACCGGCGGTTCATTAGTCGTAAACGGTTGTCCAATCTGCGGCGGCAGTTCATTGCCCGTTGCCCGCAGAACGGGCACATAATATGGCTCCGAGAGCAGCAGCACCAGTTTCTTGAACACCTCCGGGCTGGCATGTTGTGCTCGCTGGCATATTATCTGAGGGCGGAGAACAGTAACAAATACAGTTAGATACTTTTTCAATTAGCTAAATTAAACTAACTAGATATTATCATCTGTATTCAACGTGTGCGCGACGAAAATAAAAATAGACATTGAATGATCCAATCAGCTAAGATCGAAGTGATTAATGTGTTTGCATATGTATAAATCAATAGAACAACTCGAACTTCAAATATAACTAATAACTTCCATAACATATTATTCATATAGTCTAAAGTGTATAAAGCTTCATTATCAACCGATATATTTCATGTGCGTAAAATTATATATAGAAATGTTGTGTGTGTAGGATTTAGGAGCTACGTCATTCAATTAATTTGGTTTCGTTTTATGCAGCAATGCATGAAATACTTACATCCTTGGGGTGCATGCCGTCCGAGTTCATGAGTGACTTGCATTGTGGATAGGAGGTAAGCACCTTAACGACAGCTACGTGGCCGTACTTGACGGAAAAATGCAATGGCGTCTCGCCGCGTCCTTTGTCTGGCATGTTGAGATAATAATCGAGGAGATTTTCATTGAGGGCCGCGCACATCTCTCCTCGGCTCTTTTTACCCGCATACAGCTGGGTAAAGTTGCGATCTGAGATTGTCTTCAATATAATCTCGGCAACTCGCGCCTGATTGCATTGGGCGCAAATGTGCATGGCATTGTAGCGATAGCCCTCTTTTAGGCTGGTGGGCGTGTCGCCGCTGCTGATCAGAAAACGTGGATTGTCCCAAACAGTGCGTACGACCCGCTCAAAATTGCCAGCCTCGATCTGTTTACGGAACTCGACCAGCTCTTGCTTGCTGGGTGCCCGAAACGGCGGACGTTCGGCATTGAGTGAAATTGTGCTGCTGCTGTTGCTGCCACTGGATGCGATATTGGCACTGCCATCAGTGTTGTTGCCACTGCTACTTGACATCGCCAATATGATATTTGTCGCGGTCAATGATGATGAGCCGGGCGTCTCACTGAGGGTCGGCGACGATGAAAATTGACTGCTATCTGTGCTGCCTGACGCCGGGGACTTATATCCACTGCCCAACGATCGGGGTAATGAGACCGGCTCTGCAAAATATATATATAAATTGTTATATATTGTTGATATATATATATATATATATATGTTTGTATGTACTTACTGCTAGCTGGTTTGGCCTTGCCGTAACGCTTGAGCGATTCGATGCTCTCGAAGCCAAACTGTACGTAGCTCTCGGCCTGATCTCGATTGGGAAACTCGCGCAAACGCGCCTCCTTATAATGTCGCAGCACCTCCAATGCCTTGGACTTCTCCGTGAATATCAACCAGAGCGGCGAGTCGGCTGCAAATAAGGAACGTTTGCGAAACTTAAGATTAAACTAAACGGACAAAAAGTTATAGAAACTGTCAGCAGTTTCGTTGCTCGCCCGATTCGATGTGGTCACGCCATCTGGGCGAATTGCAAATAGATTGCCAGACATCGCAAGAAAAGTGTTAAGCAAAACAAACAACATGCTAAAAGACGACAGAGAGAGTGAGTGAGAGAGAGAGAGAGTAGATACGAGGTCGCGTGTGGACGCGGAACCACAGAGAGAGAGAGAGATGAGCAGCGAAAAGCGGTGACGGGGTGGTGGATGCCGGTGCCGATGCCTTCTTCACGGTATCAATATTGCCCCCGCAGACGTGCGTATGACGCAGTTATTGGCACAACGCTCTTAGAGAAACAAAACAACAGAAATAAACAAAAAAATAATCACTATTATGTTGTTGTTGTTTTTTTTTTATGTGGATCGGGCGGATCGCAGTGGCCAATTGAGCAGCCCGCCTTGGCTAGCCTGGTCTCCGCTTGGGATATAAATATGGAAACATAGCCTACTACAGAGAGAGGGAGAGAGAAAGAGAGAGAGAGACAAAGCAAAAGCGCGCAGCTCGCACTTATTTAAATAAATACTTGAACATAAATGAGCAGCGTACATAGTAAAGTAAAAAGTATATTTAGTCAAAAGTGTCGAGCCTCAAAATCATTTTTTTACATTTATCGGAGCAATTTGATGAGTGCTAATTTATTGTTTTCAACTTTGCAGACATTTACTAAGAGCACTTAATTGGACTGGAGGGCTAAAGTCGTAGTCGTAGTTAACATTCAGCAATATCCGTAATTATAATAACAACAGTAAACATATCTAAGATCTAAGACGAATGAGTGCAATGACAGGGGTCAAGGTTCTGGTTATAGATTTTTTTCTCTTTTATTTTTTGAAAAGATCGCTAAAATCGACGCGATGAAGCTTGTTTATTTTTCTGTACTTGGCCTGATAGATCTAAAGGTGCAGCGAACGGATCGAATTTACAGTTGTAATCGTACGTTACCTATATCTGTTTACAATTTGTGCACTGATGACGCTCTTAATCCCACGCCCCATGCACATCAAGGCCGCACAAGCGTCGAAGATAGATGATGGATGGTGGATGATGCACAAACTGCCGGCAGCAGAAAATCAATTGTAAATGAGCAGAAATTGGATTTTACTTTTATTTTTTTTCTTTTTTTTTTTGATTTGAGCCGACAGTTTTGGTTAACTAATATTCGTTTTGATAGCCATGTTTCAATGGCATACTGCAAAATGTTAGACACAACTCAAAAATAAAAAAAAATTAAGTCATTATTTTTGTTTATTTTTCAACTGCTGAAGATGGGAGACTTCTAATTCTAATTCGAATTAAAATTATATTGTTTTTTGTAATTTACACTTGAGTTTGGAAGGCATCAACATCAAGAAGAACACCATCTGCAAGTTAGTGTCAAAGAAGGAAAATGCGATGCGCAACAAATGAAATGAAAAGCGCGCTTTGATTGCGTTGCTGCACGAAATGGTAAGCTTGATGCGTGCATAAATACCTGTGTGTGTGTGTGTGTCTGTGTGTGCGTGTATTGCAAATATGTATCCATGCATTCTATGTTTTTACATACATACATGTATTTATATTTATATAAATATATATATTTAAATATATGTACATATATAGGTATATACGTAAACAGTTATTTTTTAAACATGGCTGACGCCTACTGCGCAACAAATGAAATGAAAAGCGCGCTTTGATTGCGTTGCTGCACGAAATGGTAAGCTTGATGCGTGCATAAATACCTGTGTGTGTGTGTGTGTCTGTGTGTGCGTGTATTGCAAATATGTATCCATGCATTCTATGTTTTTACATACATACATGTATTTATATTTATATAAATATATATATTTAAATATATGTACATATATAGGTATATACGTAAACAGTTATTTTTTAAACATGGCTGACGCCTACTGCGCAACAAATGAAATGAAAAGCGCGCTTTGATTGCGTTGCTGCACGAAATGGTAAGCTTGATGCGTGCATAAATACCTGTGTGTGTGTGTGTGTCTGTGTGTGCGTGTATTGCAAATATGTATCCATGCATTCTATGTTTTTACATACATACATGTATTTATATTTATATAAATATATATATTTAAATATATGTACATATATAGGTATATACGTAAACAGTTATTTTTTAAACATGGCTGACGCCTACTGCGCAACAAATGAAATGAAAAGCGCGCTTTGATTGCGTTGCTGCACGAAATGGTAAGCTTGATGCGTGCATAAATACCTGTGTGTGTGTGTGTGTCTGTGTGTGCGTGTATTGCAAATATGTATCCATGCATTCTATGTTTTTACATACATACATGTATTTATATTTATATAAATATATATATTTAAATATATGTACATATATAGGTATATACGTAAACAGTTATTTTTTAAACATGGCTGACGCCTACTGCGCAACAAATGAAATGAAAAGCGCGCTTTGATTGCGTTGCTGCACGAAATGGTAAGCTTGATGCGTGCATAAATACCTGTGTGTGTGTGTGTGTCTGTGGTGCGTGTATTGCAAATATGTATCCATGCATTCTATGTTTTTACATACATACATGTATTTATATTTATATAAATATATATATTTAAATATATGTACATATATAGGTATATACGTAAACAGTTATTTTTTAAACATGGCTGACGCCTACTGCGCAACAAATGAAATGAAAAGCGCGCTTTGATTGCGTTGCTGCACGAAATGGTAAGCTTGATGCGTGCATAAATACCTGTGTGTGTGTGTGTGTCTGTGTGTGCGTGTATTGCAAATATGTATCCATGCATTCTATGTTTTTACATACATACATGTATTTATATTTATATAAATATATATATTTAAATATATGTACATATATAGGTATATACGTAAACAGTTATTTTTTAAACATGGCTGACGCCTACTGCGCAACAAATGAAATGAAAAGCGCGCTTTGATTGCGTTGCTGCACGAAATGGTAAGCTTGATGCGTGCATAAATACCTGTGTGTGTGTGTGTGTCTGTGTGTGCGTGTATTGCAAATATGTATCCATGCATTCTATGTTTTTACATACATACATGTATTTATATTTATATAAATATACATATTTAAATATATATACATATGTATATAGCTGTATACGTAAACAGTTATTTTTTAAACATGGCTGACGCCTACTGAGCAGGAGCAAAACTTACGTGGATATTCGGGATCCTCGAAATTGGATGCATTTGGTTCGCCCGCTCCGCTGGCGGCTGCAGACTCTGACAAAAGAGACACATTTATAGCTGCAATGGAGCCAGCACAGTGAGCCAATGTGCCCTCAAAGCCCGCTTTGGATGGCGGTATATAAACGGCGAAGTAAGCCATTTATGATATGTGGCTGCAGTTGATATTTTAAATATTTGCAGTGTATGGTAAAAATGGGATGCGTTTGTTTTTTATTCACTGAAAATGCAGATCTGAGCACAGCGAATGTTCTATGAATTCCGAACTACAAATGTGCGTCGTCCAAAGCACGACATGCAAGCATTTACGACGCCTAATGCGGGGTCATCTAGAGATGGCAGCACTATCGATACTGAAATATTGCATGCAATTAGCGCCACAATCGATATCACATTCATTGTCAACTATTACGATTTTTTACGCTTTATTTCAAATGCAAATGTAGCTCTTTTTTCGGAAAATAAAATGTATTTTGTTATTTAAATTGGTTAAAATGTGACGAGGAAAAATTTTCAAATACAAATTTCTGTTTTGTTCTGTATTTATTTAGTAGCTAATGTTAGTGGTGCGTACGCCTTTTTGAGTACAAAAAATAATTTGCACTTCAACGAGTCTTACATTAAATCTCTGTGATGGTTAATTTCCGAGTTAGCGATGATCATTTTATTATGTTTTATAGCTTTTAATATATATTTTTTCAGTGGGACCGTTTGTCGACCAGCAATTACTTTGGAGTGTTGTGTCAGCCCTGATGACCAGTCCGTGCCTATTTAAATATATCGATAGTGTTGCGATACATTGTATAATGTTACTCTGCAATCGATAGAAAATTAAACCAGTTTGGCGCACAGCTTAAATATATTTTTGCATACATAGGTGCATTTTATTATGAATTTTAACAAGTCCCCAAATGACCTATTTTGTTCGTTAGATGAGACCAATTGGCATTTATATGAATAAGTTTTTTAATTTAGCATCTGTAATGACCATGCAACGTTGGCATATTAGCTTAGAATTATGTCGTTACAATTTCAATGGGACAAATTGACAAACTCTGGTGGCAGTAATTAGTTAATATTGTGTGTGAAGTTGTAGTTGTATGTTTCATTTATTTTTAATACAATAATTTTATATAAAGTTGCACTATATGCTAAACTGGAAGGAATGATTGCGTTTAATTGTTGGACAGACACAAATCTAAATTGTATAAACATTAAATATATTAATCACGAAGAACGAAACGAAAAATTATTGGAAAAATACTCAACAAATATTTTAAATAAAATTACATAAATAGTTAAACATAAATATATAAGTAAATTAAGTTCTTACTCTATACGAGTATAAAGAAATTCAAACTAAAAGTGTCGAATTGAAATGTTAAACGGAGTATAAGGAAATCTACATACATACATACAGGTATACAGGTATATGTATGTATGCATGTCTGGAGAAGTGACCCTCGATATGATCGGAGATCAGCCGACAGATCGACAGACAGTATCAACAGTTAAAACTAGCAAATAACATTGCGCTCTTAAAATATAGTACACATACTAAACATAATTTTGGTAGTTTGGCTTAAACTAATCGCTCGTCTGGTTGCATACAAGTCCATTTGAGCTGCACGAATGCCTATCCATTATCAATTAGTAAATACACACAATTGTCCCTATCGAGGACCCCACTTAAATGCTACGCTGCGCACACTCGGGCGCCTACTTAATGATTATGATGTGTTTGTGTTGTTTGTTGTGTTCTTGTTGTGTGCTGTTTGCTGGGTTTCGCAATGTATGTTGGAACAAGGAAAGATGGGCCAGGGAAAAGGTACAAACCGATGGAATACTGGACAAATGGATACAAAACAAATAATAAATAATATGGGAGATGGGAGGGGCAAGTGGAAAGTAGAGGCGTGTAGAGAAAGATCCCCAGAACAGACGTCAGAAATTAAAGCTTTGTATGTTTGACCGTGTCCGTCCAATAGTTCTGTATTGTCATCGCCTCCAGTGAGTTGAGAAACGAATCATTATCCAGGCTGTACATCTCATCCGAATTATCCTAAAAAAAAAACGACGTTGAAAAAACCGGAGTGTCAGTAAAAGGCGCCAAAGTTTTGATTGTGCCCGCAGGCAACTGGCCAACGAATCCTTACACTTACACGCATCGTGCTATCATCGATGTAAACGCTCGAGTCGGGCTCGCTGAGCGCCTGCGGCTTATTCACATAGCGCCGACGATAAAGGACGATGCCAATGGTGCCCACCGTACAGCAAATGCCAAAGACAGTGAAACATATGGCCGATATGGAGCCGGCATCCAAAAAATACGTACGCTATAAAAAATAAATAATACAATGAATGTTGAATACACATTAAATGTTGATGTCGCCACTCACTTGAATGGCCAGCGCCTCGGATGAGATGTTGCCACCTTCATCAGCATCCGAAACGCTGGGCGCTGCGGATGCGGATCGGGTGAGCAGACTCTTGGTGTCGCTGGAGAAATTGATATAGCGATTGATGTGCTTGTATTCGGCGGACAACACTTTCGATTTCCTGGAGCGATGCTCGCTTTCGGCGCGTCGTAACTCGTCCTCCTTGTTGGCGTTCTCCAATGTGAACGGCACACGCTGCAGCTCATCCGACAGCCATTCGGTGTTGATTTTGGGTGTCGATGGTGTGGCTGCCACAGCTTGCCCTGCAGTGCTGTTGATCGGCGGGCTCGTTGTTGTTGTTGTTGTTGTTATTGTTTTTGTTGAATTCGTTGTTGATATTTTGGTTGTTGTTGGTGGTGGTATTGGTATTGGTGTTGTTTGCGTTGTTGATAATGTTGTTGACCCAGTTGTTGTGTTTGTTGCAGCAGATTTTGCTGCTGTAGTCGTGAGTTCCAAGCCACTGCCACTGCCATTTACAGCAGCTGCCACACAGGTGGAATTGCAAGCGCTATTGTTGTTATTTGTACTGCAAAATGATATATTTTATGTATTAGTGCGAGCAATAAATAAACGCAATAATTTAATGCATTGCTCCGAACCGTTATCTCTGTAAACGAAATCAGGTGTTTTGTGTATTTTTTTTTTTGTGACGTCAGCAAAGACAATAATAAAAACATTCGATGATTTCGATAAGAAAAACTGATATGATTTGAAATGATATTCATTTTGTACCAACTCCGATTTTGTTTGTAGGTTAAACGGAAAATTTCAATAATTCTTAAATTGCAACATTTATTATGTAAATTGAAACTTTTTAAAACTGATTAATTATTTAATTTCAATTAATTTGTCTGAATTAAAATTGGAGTTTGGCAGCCTTAGATAAATGTTAATTTTTGCAATTATTAATTTTTTTTGTAGAGATCTCTGCTATGTCGACTATAAACAAAGCAGATATCCAAGTTATATTATTTACCTTGTGATTCGACTAAAATTCGTATAGTTGTTGAGCTGATCCGACGATCCTTCGGCAGCGGTCTTTGCCGTAAAATCAGCGGAGCGCTTGAATTCGAACTGATTGTGCGACATCGTTAGCTTTACCGTTGCACCATCAGCGTCACTTTGCTCATCAGCGTCCACATTCACGTCGACGTCATCTCCATTGCTGTCGTCCTCATCGACGGAGTCGGAAAAGGGCGCTTCGAGATCTTCGACGGCATCACTTGCCTCCTCTACCTCCTCCTCCTCCTCCTCCTCCTCCTGCTTCTGCTGCTGCTGCAGCTGTTCCTTCTGCTGTCCACCTGCGTCTGCATATGTGGGTGTTATTTTTGGCGCCGCCGGCGTCGTTTTAATTGTTAGATCCATGATATTCCCCTGGGTGACCGTTGTCCATGTCTGACTGGACGCGGTTTGATATAGCTTCGTTGTCTGCCGACGGCCAGAACCATGTTCCGCTGCCTCCGTCCGTTCCAATGCCCGATCCAGCTGCTGCTGTGTGGTCGATTCTAGACTTAAGTCCTGACTGGGATATGTGTGCACACGGGGCAAAAGATGCACTGCAACACAAAAGCATTACATTAGCAATAGATCATAATGATGCACTGAGATCGGCGGATCTTGTGCCGCTTACCACTCAGACAGGTTATCCAGAACCAATGCGACCACCAGTAGAAAGTCATAATGCGGCACGTGTTGTGATCTTGAGCCGACTATGCAGTGCTGCAACATACACAAAAATGGAAATGACAAATTGTTAATGAACTCATCTGCGTTGACAACAATCGTTGCGACGATCGCATTCAAGTAAACCAACTGAGTTACTCGTTTCTCATCCGCCTCATGATTCACGGCACGGTCACGTCAGACGTCCGGCAACAACAAAACCAAGTAAACGTAATATAGACAAGAGTATTCCACATCGAGATACCCTATAACCAGCTAAAACATGCACTCGAATTGGTTGTTAATGCTAATTGGGCATATATGTATGTCTGTATGTAAAGTATGTAAAAAATATTAACTGGGCATATATGTATGTCTGTATGTAAAGTATGTAAAAAATATTAACTGAATAAAATGTAACAATTGCTTTCAACATAGTAACAAAGACATCTTCTTTTTTTAAAGCTGCTATTTGCCTTGGTATGTGCTCTATGTCTATGTCCGCTTCTGCCTGTTACAGGGTATACAAACAACACGCCGCCAGACAGAAGCGGAATACCTTATGGCGATGACTGCGATGAAATCATCAAGTCATTGAACAGTCGTGGACGCGGTTTACATTCGAGTCAAAACAAGTTTAATTTGGACGCCACAAACAGAGCGCGGCCCATGAGCAGAGCCAGGGACTGAGCCAGAGCCAGAGCCAGAGACAGGCCAGAGTCAGACTCATAGCCAGAGCCAGGCTTTATCAATTTGGAGTTGACGACTTGCCGGAGCTGCTGCTGCTGCTGCTGCGGCAGATGACACAGAAGCAAATGAATCCCGATACCTTAAATGGCCTGACACCCACATGCCAAGCACGCCCACCTTAACTTCTCCATATTCGAGTCACAAATAGTCGTAAATTCTGCTCAATTGTTGTTGTTGTTGTTACAAAAAATTAGCATGTCATTTTTGTAACAACAAGAAGCTTTCAGAATCTTCCTATATATATACATACATAAATATACATACATATATAAATATAAATTGTTTTTTTTTTTTCACTGCTGTCATAGCTTTTTTATTGTCGGCGATTGTCAAATCACAAACGAAGGGTCTGTAAATTAAAACTTTTATTTTCAAATTTCACAAGAATTAACCATAGCAATAAAAAAAAAAAAAATTCCCGTTTTATAATTATACTTTCTGAATATTAAGATGCGTCTTTGGAGCTAAACGTTAAATCCAAAATTTCATGTATATTTCTTCCTTTTTTTTTTAGTGTAGGTAATTATTTTGTGATGTGTGTAAAACAATAACAGAAGAGTTGTTATCTGTGTCGAACTTAATTAAATTGTTGCTATTTGGGATTCATTCACTTTCATTTATTTATCTTGCACTTCTTTAAGCGATAAAATAAAGTAAATAAAGTATGAAGTATCCAAAGTAAGTACATTAAAATTTTAAATTTGTAAACTTGCCACTTGAAGCAAACAGTCAACGAGCAGGAAGGCTTAAGCTGTTATTTTACTTCTTAAAAGTCTTAAATGAATTTTCTTTATACTTAAATAAATTTAAAGCAATAATTAATCAATTAGGGTACGCAATCTTCGGTGTGCCGGAGAAATCGGTTCTTTCTTGTTTTATTCTCGTTACGCTTTTCGGCTTTGGCCAAATGTTTGCTTGGCTGCACGCGTCTACTTTAAGTTAGATATATACATACATACGTATATATAAATATAAATATAAACATAAATATATATAACCTGTAAGCGAGGGATTATAAGATGACTGCCCACCCAAGCGAATAACGCTGACTTGCAAAAATGTTGCTGTGGAACTATACTGTTATTTAAATAGCCACTTATTAAATAATAATTTATACTCTTATTTGCAGTTAACAGAATCTAGTTCAAGCTCAACCCTATATTCAAATCATACAGGGTACCCCACAGTCGAGCTAGCTCCATTCGGGCGCTCTAATTTGATAGTTGTGTGCTTGGGCTAAAAACTTTGTTGGTACTACACCCATTTATTTGGGTTAATGTCTACACAAACCAGGCCCGTTGAAAATTGCTCTAAATTGCTGGCTGATAAGATTGTATGAACGGAATGCGATACATGTATGTGTGCGTGTGTGTGTGTATGTGTGTGTTTGTATCGATTTGTCAGTTTGACCCACATTGACCTCATTGCAAATGGGGACAAAGACCGGAGCCTTTGACGTCACATGGGGTCCATGCCCCTGGCCGAGCTGGGATCCGGGTCCAGGTCCAGCCCCGGGTCCAGGTCCACGTTCAGGTCATGTGTGTCAGGGGATGGCACCACATGAACCCTTTGAGGGAGGCGCGAGCCACATTAAAAGTGGAGCATTACGAGCGACACTTTATGCATAGCCCGAGGCGTTAAAGGTCAGCTGCTGTCATCGGCATCAACAAATTGAAACACAGCCGTAAAGAATGAGCAATAAAACAAAAAAAAAAAAACAATTGTTGCTCAAATTATGAAGTACGCAGCTCGTACGTACATATGGATGTATGTGTGTGTATATGTGTGCATATGCAAAGCATAAACAAACGAACGGCGAACGGCGAACAAACAAAGCATAACAAAACAAACCATAACAAAGCAAAACAAACAGAGGAGCGCGCACCGTAACGAATGACACCAAACGAGCGGAGACAAGAAATGCGCGAAGAGCAGCTGAGCTGTGGGGAGGGGAGGGGAGGGGAGGGGAGTCAGATAGGTGCTAAAGCAGCTACCGAGAAGTGCAAAACCGGAACGCGCATGAGCAGCGACGGAACAACACACAAGAAGAAGAAGCAGAAGCAGAAGAGAAGCCGCAGCAGCAGCAAACATAGCAGCAAGGCCTTATGTAAATTTGCATGCGTTTCTTTGTTTATCATGATTATCATCGTTATTATTTTCGCCACATTGTAAGGAATTCACAAAAAAACACACACACACATATACATATATATATATATATATAGTCATTCTTATAATGAAGAAGACCCAATTTTTCTAGTTTAAGCAAGCAAAATAATATACATTAAATCGAAAACAGCACAAGTTTCAATATCCCATTCAAAATATATTAGATATGAGTGTCATATAAGTTTTGGACTATAGCTTGGGGGTTTCTTATTCGCAATTAATAACACTTTTACAGTTGAAAACTATGGTAATTTTTTTTGCTATCCATATGTATCGATATTCACAAGACTGGAGGAGTTATCGAATAATTTCTTAACTCATCGATCCGAGTGCAATTGTTGTGTATAAATAGATAAAATTTTCATACTGTTAAATTCAACTGAAATATTTGCATAATATTTAAATTCAATATAAATATTTGTACGTCATTATATTTAATATACATCAAATCGATAACAGCACAAGTTTCAATATCCCGTTCATAATATAATAAATGTGAGTGTCATATAAGTTTTGGAATATAGCTTGGGAGTTTCTTATTCGAAATTAATAACATTCTTACAGTTGAAAACTATGGTAATTTTATTGATGGGTAGCAATATGTATATGTATCGATATTCACAAAACTGGAGGAGTTATCGAACAACTTCTGAACTCATCGATTTTAGTGCAATTGTTGTTTATAAATAGATAAAATTGTCATACTGTTAAATTAAACTGAAATATTTGCAAAATATTTAAATTAAATATAAATATGTTTACTGCATTAGAATAATTGTTATAGTCGGAAATCGGCCCAAGTCCATATAAAAGTCATATGTTCAAGAGAGTGCCACAAAAAAAACATATTTTAGCTAAAAATGAATTTCATTAACTTGCAATACAATTACAATTATAAGTATGTTTGCAAGGGTATTTATAATAAATAGTTCATAAATATGTGTGTATTGCTTAAATATTGCTTAAATAAATAATATTAAAAAAATGTAAGTAAAAACAAGTTGTACTGCAATTCGTGTGAATTAATTGCCTGTTGTGGTAGTCTGAGTGCCCTTATGCAAAAAGCTGGCTAATTGCCAAGACTAGTTTATGCCGCGAGGCTTATTATCGGGCCTAATGACATGTTGACGTTTTAAATGAACTCAAGGCTAAGCACGGGTCACCGTCCAGGCCACCCAGTTCAGTGGAAGCCATTACAAAATCGCATTTAAAAAAAAAAAAAAAAAGCAAAAGCGAAAGAACTCAAAACAGATGCACTTTCAAATGCGAAAGTAAAAAATATACAACAACTTTTAAAAGTGGCACAAGTGCAGATCAAAGCGTGTGTGTTTGTGTGTGTGTGTCTGAGACTGTAGTTGCAATTAAAGAAAAGGCGAAAGAAAAAAAACAAGTGCAACCTTCAAGAAACAACAATGCAAATTGAAAAGGCGGCAGGCCAAATGGCAACAATTAAATGCAGGGCGGAATACTTATTATGCAAATACCAAAGAAAAGACACTGCTGCGATGGGCGTGGCAGGCAAATACACACACACACACACACACACATATGCATTTGTGTGTGTGTGTGTGTGTGTATTTGCCTGCCACGCCCATCGCAGCATCGCACACAAATGCATATGTGTGTGTGTGTGTGTGTGTGGCAGGCAATGTCATATGGGGCAGCAACAAATAATGGGAAAGTTCACGCTCACTTTCTAATGTCAGCAGCGCGACACGCGATGTCACTCGCAGATAGATTTGTGGCACAACTGATGCAGGGACGGGGAGCGTGCAACGGACGGAGGAGGGGCTGGTTAGCGGCGGCCTGCTGAAATACTTAATTGTAGGTGCATGTAGGAATACGTACGGCATAGCATACAGTACAGAAAGAAGGTGAGAAAAGGTGCCGATTAGTGGATCTGACAGATGGACGGACATTAAACTGTTGCCTGAATCAAGATCGTTATAAGATTATGTGAAACATTCACAAATCATATAAAATATGTTGTCAGAACAAAGAACAATAATTTAGATTTTTAAAATTGCTTATTTGTTAATGAATCTTGTTATAGAGCTCCACAGAATTCTAGAAAATATGCAAAAAATATAAAAAACACATTTCCTCAAAAAAAAAACGGAAAAGATAATTTCTTTCCTTTGTTAAAAAACAAAAGCCAAGAGTGACCAAAAGGAAAAAAAAAATAATTGTAATTTTTACACACTGTTTTGTTTTTAGGTTGCACAATTAGTCTGGAAATTGCTCCCGATGTGCTTAAGATCGGTCCAGAAATGATAACGCTCCAAATAAAATGCTTTTGTATTCCCTGGAATTGGAGCAGGCTGTGAGAAGACTTCAGACAGGAAAAGGCACAAAATACAGTACAAATTTTAGCAACGACAGACACAAGTCAACACGTAATTGTTTTACAATTCTACAACAAATTATAAAACATTAATATTTATTTATTGGCTTTATTGGTTTTTAAATTCGTTCGAGTGGAAGGCGACATGGATGTGTCCGTTCGCAGCAAGGAATCGGAGAAGAGCAGCTGCCCATCGCGAGAGCTTCTCGTAAAGCTGCCGATAGCCGAACAGGTTGCCATCTATCGGGCCAATGAGGCAGTGCGTCCGCTGTGCGATAGCGTTTGGCGGCGCAGACACAAGGGATTGGACTTTCGCCAGCTGGAGCAGGAGCAGGAGTTGAATGGCGAACCATTGAGCTTCTTTGTCAATCACATGATGGATAATTATCGCATCGTCTGGTTCACAGCGGATCGCCTCCAGGAGAATCTCAATGTGCTTCATCGGGCCGGCGTCGGGGAACTCGTCAATGTACATTCCTGTAAGCTGTGGCTGTCGTCGAATTCGCGGCGACAGAATGCCGGAGGCGATATTGAACGAGGACGTATTGTCGCTGTTATGGGCGGTGACCTGATGCCCCAGTGGCCGTTGCATACCTTGCCCAAGATGCTGTGCAACTTGCGACGCCTTAAGGTGTATTGTGATGTCCAAGTGCATTTTATCGAGCAGTTCCCACAGCTGAAGCAGCTGACGCTCTATGGGAATGTGTCGCAATCGGCACTGACTGGCATCCTTGAGCGTTGCAAGCAGCTGGAGCACCTGACCATCAGGTGTGCCAAGCCATCGATGATGCACGGCATCATCAACTTGGGCAACCTGAAGCATCTATCGATTCCCATGTGCATGTTTTCGGATATACACGAAATGGTTTTATCTCTGACCCAATTGCATTATCTGGAGCTAACCAAAGGCGGTAAAAAGTCGGAGGAGCTGACCGTGGAGTGTTTAGACCATATGCTGCAGATCCGACCGAATGATATTGAGATTGTGCGGCTGAACTGCAGCCGCTTTAACGGAGTCGACTGGATGCATAAAATGGATCTGCGACGCTGCGGAAGACTGAAAGGACTTGTGCTGAAGAATAGTCGTTTCCATGACAGCGATATCTGCAAGCAGATTATGCCACATGTGGCCAAATATCTGGTATTGAGTGGCTGTCCCGATCTCAAGGACTCCCAACTGGTGGACATGATCAAACACTGTTCACACCTATCCAAATTGTATCTATTCGATTGTCCGTTGCTCACTGGCCAAGTGCTATTCAAAATTTATCGCATTCGACTCAATCTGAAGGTGGATTATCCTCTCAGCATCATTCTGGACAACTGCGAGGTCATCAAAACGGAATATTTGCAGGCGGTGGGTATCTAATACGTATCTTATCTTCTCTTATATATATTTTGGAACTATATTTATGTACACTTTATTCTTGATTTCAGTTCGATGCTTACTGGACCTTTAGACAATCAGTCGTCAGGTTGGATTATTTGCCTGAGGAAAACACAACCTTTCAAAACTTGCAGACATTCTTCTTTCACAAATGAAACACTTTCATTGCGAGAACACATCATCATCGTCATCATCATCATCATCATCATCATCATCATCATCATCATCATCATCATCATCATCATCATCATCATCAAAAATCGGCAAAAGATTATACATACATATATGCAAAAAAGAGAGACAATTTGTCGGCTTTTATGAATGAAGAAGTCTCCTGTGAAGTGTTCTCGGAACAAAACTCATCCGCCAAACGGATTTCACCGTCTCAATTAAATTATTGTTAACTTTCCTGTTCCTTAATGTGTCCTGTACTGATTTCATGGCACCAGTAAAGCAAAACACAATACAATCCACACATTCGGTGTGTTTTTATGTCAACTTGCAACTGCCCAAAGCCAACGCATGCCACATGAATGTCAAGTAATTGTTTAAACATTATTTTCTGTTTTTGGTATTGTTTTTTTGTATTGTTTACTTTGGTTTCGCTTTGCATCTCTTTTTTCTTGCTGTTTTTTTTTTCTTTTTGCGACCAAGATGAACAATAACAATTAACTTATTTTCTTTTTTGTTTTTTTTTTTTTTGCTTTTCGCATTTCCCAGGCAGATTTCTACAATTGCGGGGCAAGTACAACTCTGCAGGTGTGTGTGCGGGTGTGTGCGGGTGTGTGTTTTGACATTTCACTTATCTAACAAACAACTTGATTTTACTGCATGCAAATCGAAAGTCTCGGGTGCCTGAGAATAAAGCGAAACTTATGTCGCCAGATTTCACTTGAGTCGACGAAGATGACACAGAGATTAAAACAGCTAAAAAGGAATGAAGGTGCTGCGGAGAGGAGCCCGAACTCTTTATCATCTTTATCTTATAGCATCAATATCAAGAAAACTCTAAAATCCAAATAGCGTGTAATATCTCTAAGTAGTTGCGGTTGCTGTTTCCTCTTTTTATCCCTTGTAAAAAAGACAACCAACTTTAAAAAGTTGAAGTTTTCCCAACAAATTATACTTAGAAGGAAAACTAAAAATGCAATTTGCAATGCGTAGAAAAAGGCTTCCCCGAGTTAAGGAAATTATTGTTTTGTGTAGCTCAAAATGTTTCCCTTCAAATGATTCTTAATGGGAACAAGGTGTACCCAAATTAATTGGCAATGATACCATTTTGCTCTTCTCTGTGTGTGTGTGTGTGTGTGTGTGTGTGTGTTGCCAGTATTTTGCAATATTTGGTAATATTGGAAACATAACAAACAACAAATGACACAACAATTAATTTGCCAAGCAACACTTTCTACAGTTTTCCCGTTTGTTGTACACATGCAAAAGTGAAATTGAAATTTGAAAAGCGTTTTCCAATTGAGGAGTCAAAATAGGAAATTTATTTTTAAAGTTGTGAAACACAGTGGAAATAATACACATCATAGAAAATATCAACACAGACACAAGGTCTTGTTATAATCATTCTCAATTGGAGTTCCTCGTTTGAAAGCCATTTTCTTCTGGGGCTAACTTCTTATTGGATCTTCCAGTTAAGTTTTTCCTTTGATGCGTTTGCGATTTCCGTATGTTTAATTTTCTTTGGATTCAAAATACGACATTGGGTAATAATTTCCTTCCTCAGCTAGTACCAGTACCTAGTACCTCCTTCTACTGCTGCTTGGTGTCGGTCGGTTCCTTGCCATTGTCAGCACACTGCTCCTCGTGCTCCTTGTGGATGTCCATTTTGCTCAGCGAACAATTTGCCGAAATGCCCACATTATATACCATTGAATCCGGAACCTCGCGCGGATTCTCGGACAGCTGCCATTGCTTCCAGATTTTATAGTCCTCAGGCTGAATAGGTATCTCATGTAATATGGCAACCTGCTCACAGCTCAACGGCTGCACATCAAACTTTCCGATGTTAAACTGATCCCCGTTGCCAATATTCCGTGAACTTAACTCAATGGTTGCCAGCGGTCCCATGCCGGCACTGGTTCCAGGCGGTACTTCCATGCCAAGATATGTGACGTTGAGTGTGCCACCACTTTGGATAGTTTGTTTAATGAATAAATAGCACTTATTGGGTGATTGGTGACTTTTGACAAAATACCACTGAATGCCAAGTTTAGACTCCACCTTTTGCATCAAAGAACGCATTGGATTTTTGACACGTGGCGCCATTTTGGTTTTGCTGCTTTTGTTCTTCAATTTCTGCACTTTCTTTGGCATATTTACGTGCCGACCTGATGAACGTCCAAATCGTCTGGCATTGACACCAATGTAGCTGTACAACTTTTTGTTGATGCTTTTCTTCTTCATGTCGCATAAAATAATTTCTTAATTATTTTTCGTGCCTTTTTTTCTCTCTCTCTCGGACCAAATCCAACGCGCCACTGGCTCTGAGTGAGCCGGAACCGGAAATCCCATTATCCATTACGACTTTTGGTATCGAGTAAGTATCGAATTCGATTCCTAGCTTAAAAGTGTGAACTGCAAGCTGGAGATGTGCAATTTGGAAACACTGTTTCAGTTCAGTGTTACCAAATTGCAAATATCCAGCTTGCAGTTCCCATTTTTTAGCTACAGCCGTATTCTCAATTTTTTGGCTTTTTATTTATTATTTTTTGCCAGATCTTATGAAGAGTTTGCTCGCTTTTATTTTCTTGTTGAAATGCATTATTATTGCCTAATAGTGTTGCAAAAGTGATGACGATCGAAAATCGATAGCAATCAGAATAATCGAATAATCAGAATGCTTGCCGATTTCTTTATGAAAGTGTGTGACTGCATTTGTATGTATGTATATAATTATGTTCATATTTATAGGTATGTATATACATATGCAATTTTCTAGCTCACACTTGATGTTTTTTAGCTGCTTCAGTCAATTCCAAAAATTGCGAGAATCTGCATTTTTTGTTTTTAAACACATTTGTGCAATTGCAGCCGGTTAATTTTGCTATTGCCAACAATGGCAACGGTTTGTTTACATAGGCGTCGACTCATTTCGCAATTGAAGCTACAGATACACATATACACATACACATACACATACATTCCCACGTACATACAAACCGGCATACATACATATGTACATACATATGTAAGTCTTTTCCTACTCTTATTGTTATTGTTATGGTTATGATTGCGGGGCTGGCCATTGTTTTGCTTCTGCGGCCTTGCAACATGCGGATATGCCACACCCCGTTCTCCTTGCCAACGAACTTTGACATGTGTACTTAATAATATTAAGTAATACGCATATACATACAGTGTCTCTCATAGGGTTTTGAACGGTGTCTAGCAAAAAATTTAAAGTGCTATAAAGTATAAACAAGGAAACAAATTCAAAATGCTTAAATGCCAATTTGTTTAATGTTATATCTCATTTGAAAGGGAATTTTAGTTTTTATTAAAATATTAATTAATTAATTAAAATTAGTCAAAAACTGAAAACATAACCAAAATTCATGTCTTAAAAATTTTGAACAGTCTTAAAAAATGTTACATATTTGGCGTATAAAAGCTTAAATAAGGATGTTAATACTTAGTATGATATCCTTTAGCCTTAACAACTTCGCTTAACCTATTTTTCATGGAAGATACCAGTTTCCGGGTAGTTTCTGGGCTGATCCTGCTCCACTCATCCAGGAGAGCATTTTTGAGATCTTGTTCGCTGGGTATGTTGTGTTTCCGGATGTTATTTTCCAGCAGAGCACATAAATTTTCAATAACATTTAAATCTGGAGACTGGGCCGGTGGAATTATCACGAGGTGGCAGTGCCAGATAAGCCAGGACTGTACTATTCCGCACTTATGCATGAGGTCGTTTTCCTGGTAGAACCGGAAAGTAAGTCGGATTCCTAGCTTCTCGGCACTTTGGAGTAAATTTTCCTTTAGTATATCGAAGTACACATTCATGTCCATTATTGTTTCAATAATCGCAAAATTTCCGCCACCGGCTGCCGAGATACAGGCCCAAACCATGACACTTCCTCCGCCGTGCTTGACTGTTGCCTTCAATTGTTTGGGGTCCACCTCAGTATTGGGTTGTCGCCACATATAATTCCATTCGTCCTGGCAAAAAATGTTGAATTTGGACTCATATTCAAATATGACTGTGTTCCAGAACTCCAAATCCTTGCATAAGTGGATTTTGGCGAACGTAATCCTATACCCTGTATTTTTTGCTTATATAAATTTCTCTTTCCGTGATACTTGGGCCTTAAAGTCATGGTTGCGCAGAACTTGGAGCACAGTTCCCATACTGAACTTTTTCCTTATTTCATCCTGCACCTATTGAGTCAGTTTTTGAGCCCATAGCTTAAGATTTCCCCTTGAAATCTTGATGATCCTTGGCTCGTCCTGCTCGGTGTAAATCGGGTTTGGTGCAATTCCGCCCTTGTCCTCTGTCCAATTTTTGTCCACGAAACTCCAAATGATGTGGAATACAGTTGAGGTGTTTAGATTGACCATTTTAGCTATTTGGCGATATGAATATCCGATTTTTAAGTGTTCCAGGATGAGTTTCCTTTGCTCAATGGTAGTCAGTTTGCCCATGGTCCTTGTTGGCTTGTTGCATCCGAATTGCAGGAAAAAACTAAACTGACTATGGAGGATTAGTCTATTAAAACCGAAAATATTCAACCTGACGAAAAAAATCTGGGTTTTAGGGCACCCAGGTGTCCATAAAGTAACTGTTCAAAAAGTTTTAGACATGAATTTTGGTTATGTATCAGTTTTTGACTAATTTTGATTAATTAATTAATATTTTAATAAAAACTAAAGTTTGTTTTTCAAATGTGATATAACATTAAACAAATTGGCATTTAAACATTTTTAATTTGTTTTCTTGTTTAAGCTTTATAGCACTTTAAATTTTTTGCTAGACACCGTTCAAAATCCTATGAGAGACACTGTATGTATGTATTTATATACTCACAGATTCGCTCCTGCCAATGACCGGAACTGGATTGTGGATACGCTCAAGCTTCGGGCTGGGTTTTCAACTGCAAGGACAAAATACAAGAGAAAAGAAAGGAAATTAGATCTTTGCTCTGATTTCCACTTGGACACACTTGGCTGACTGAAAATTGGGACTGTGACTGGCGCGTAAGTCATTATGTATAATTCTGCTCCGCCTCCTCCCCCCCTCCCCCCAACTTCAATTTAAATAATTAAGTGTATTTAAGTTCGTTTTAGGCAATTCTGAACTAGTGCGTGGCGCACTTGGGGCGCTTGAGCTGCTCATTGCCAGTGCTTATCGCTTCAGATCGAGTGCAGGTCCAATGAAGAGACCCTCAACTTGTGCAATTAAAAGAGCACTCGGTGCACTACTGCTCGACTTGAACAACTACCAAAGCGACTCTGATATGAACGAGACGAACATTCGCAGACACACATTTGTAGATATACATATATCATTTATAAAGTTAGTGGTTAGGCATATGCCTAACGTTTAGATAATAATAACATATGTATATCATAAGATCCGAAATGGGTTATATATATAGCATACTTCGTATTACAAGTTTGAAGAGCGTTAGAAAATTCCTTGTTTTCCTTCGGAAATTCAGTAGGTGTAAGAAGATTACAGACAGATTTATTCTTCAAATTCAATATTAGATGATAGAAGATTAAATTCTGTTTAAGCTTGTATTTGATAGAACATAGACCAAGATTCATATTCAAGAAGAGGACGCACAAGTGAAAGTAGTGTTCGTCAAATTCCGAGTAGACCAAAATCTCGATGCTTGTCAAAATTAAGCATGGACAATCTATTTTCAGTGCATCCAAACAAGGGACATCATTATGGGTTATTGTGCAATCGAAATGTGAACATTTAACTGGTTAGCTGATTATGGTTAGAGCCAATTTAAATGCTTTTAGCTGATGCAGGTTGTTCATGTGTTTACATATGTTCATCACTAAAATGAAGTCACAATTGGGCGATTGCATCTGTGGAGAGTCGAAATGTGAGACGCAGTTCAGAAATGGGTTGGGCAACAGCGCTCTGGCGAGAACTTGTTGGCCACTCCCCACAAAACTGACTCAAATCATATACATACATATGTATGTACATGTGTGTTTATTTATGTATACACATCTTATGCACATATTTGGCAAAGGCTAACGACTTTTTTTGGGCAGCTCAAAGTGTTGAGAAAGTATAATATTCACAACGACAACCACATCTCAGCTCAGGTTGTCCATTTTTGGGCCTGCTTCTGACTAAATAGAGCCGAAACATGCAAATCTAACTGGCGAAGCTACACCGAAAGAAAAAATGTTGCGCAAAGTTAAGATATTCATTATCATATAATTTAAATTGAAATCATAAAAAAGTAAGATTCAATATCGATATTTATTAAAATATTCTGATTTTAATTGATGATTCTCATGAATCCAATATATATATATATATATATATATATACTATATAGAAATGAATACCTAACCCAAGTTGATCGCAAACCTCTATTTGCAAATACTGAACTTAAAAATGTTTATTTAATTTTTTTTTTTGTGTACTAGATAAACGCACACATTCATAGACTTGTGTGTGTGTGTGTGTGTGTGTGTGTGTGTTGTGCGTGCTTAGAATTTATAGGTGGGCTACTCCCGCAACGCCAGCGTCGACATTCAACGGGGTCACCCAAATGGCGCCCGTTGATTAGGCCGACTAGCTGACACACTTTCCCAGCAGCTGGCAACCAAGTTATCTCTCTAGGAAGTAACTCACTTAGGAACTACATCATGTACATGTGTATTTATGTATGTATGTATGTATGTATGTATGTATTAAGCATTGTGTATTTGAAGCACGTTCAATGGCCAGTGCTGCACCACTTGTGGCAGAGCCGCTCACTCTCGCCCAACATTGGCAGACAGACAACAGTCAAGTTGGCAAATGGAGTCATTAGGCTCCTCAAATGTCATTACCACTTAATTGTTTTGCCTCGTGTTTGCGTTCATTCAACTTCAACTTCAACTCCAAATTTAAATCCAGCTTCAACTTCAACTCCAACATCCACTTCAGTTTCAGTTGGCTGTTTACATTGTGGTAATGAAGTCTGTGCATCCGAATTGCCAAAATCCGACCAGGCCAATTTCAATGCAAGCCGAATAATCGCAGCACGAGTCGTGAAACTGAAAATGGCTAAGAAATCATGTGCAAATGATGATGACGACTTTGTCGACTTCCACATTTTGCTAATCACATTTGCCAAATAATTTTAATAACAGTAATTAAGTGCTTAAGCCTCGGGCATGGACAGAGCTATCCACTTTAGAGATATGGCTAGAAAATTATGCAATTTGCTGATTACCGCATTTTCAAAAACCCACCCCGCCGAGCCCGCCTCGCAAAATTAAGCTAGCAAGAATATTGCAGTCGAGTCAGGTCGACTTTAAAATACCCAAAACTCTATCTTAAATGCAACAAGTTGCAATACTCTCGCCCAACAATATTTATGGGTAATATTTTGAGGGTCTGTTCGAGCTTTAGGCCCTTATGTTGGTATGCATATAATCTGTGTCTGGCCATAATGATTACATGACCTGGCACTGAGATTGCGCATGCATCACGTAGAGCGTCAGAACAAAGCCATTGACGTCAAAGCCGGTCAGCAGTAAGCAATAAGCCAGAGTAAGCAGCCAGCTCAATATGAGATTGAAGGTTAGCCAGCAGTTGCCATGGCTGCCGGTGATACACGATACTGGGTCTGAAGCTTGAGTTGAAGCCACACTCAAAAAAACGGAACCAGTAACTAGTCGGGAGAGCTCAACGAACAGATACCCTGTAGCCAACACTTTAAATAGTTATACGATATTCTTTCGGGATGAAAATGCAATATATCTTATTTTATATACATAATATATCTCCGATCGGTTATCGATTTGTATCGATATGGGGAAATGGATGAAGATATCGATCAAATTAAATTAACTTGATCTGCGTTTGGTATATGAGAACTTATATAAAGACGGATATGGCTTGATTGACTTGGCTTTTTATGCTGATCAAGAATATATATATATATACTTTATGGGGTCGAAGTTGTTTCCTATTGTCTGCTACACATATTCAACGGATTGTATAATTAAAATGATAAATAATTTTATTTGTAGTGTCAAGTATATAAATGTATTAAAGTAAATATTAATCTTGTTTTTGTTATGAATTAATTTTTAAAAGAAAGAAAAGCAATCGTTTAAAAATGCATTTAATTTTGAAAAAAAATGTATTTTGTAAATTGGCAATTTCTAGAAACTTTCGTTTGTAAATTTTGACATACGAAATCCTGAAATTAAAATAACCTGAAATTTAGCTTATGCATGGAAACCTTGGATTTAAAAAAAAAGAGAAAAACGTGACTTTTCAATTTTTGTTTTTTTTTTTTTTTTTGCAAAGTATGACGAACATCGCATGGCCCAAACATACATATATAAAAATATATGTGTATATATTTTTCTGAGTGTTGTAGCTGCTTTAGTCAGCTGAGGGCAGACACTGGCGCCAGCACCACAAATCATGAGAATCAACTCGATTATCAAGGTGCCGTCGCAGACACAAAGTGCACTTGAGTGCAACAGCAGCTGCAGAGGCAGCAGTGGCAGCAGCGGAGGCAACAGTCGCAGCAGAGGCAGCAGACACTTTCATTGGCAAACACTTTGTGAGAGACGAGACCATTGACTTGTTGTATGGGAATGTGTTATTGATTTGCACGCAAGCCAAATGCCAATTTAAATGAAGCTGTTGGCCAGCAACTGGTCACGTTATGCAAACGCCAAACGGCCAAATGGCCAAACGGCAAACACCAAAGAGTGTCGGCCAAAGCCAAATTGGCTACGCTGTCCATTCATCGAGCAACCAACGGTTCCATATGCATCAAACAATCGGGAGAAACCCCCATTGAATCATGTGTTGTGTATGTGTGTGTTTTTTTTTAACCCTTCAGCGAGTTTTTTTTTTTTTTGTCGACCCCTTTCCCCGTGGCAGAGCTTTGCACACTTTTACTTTCGGCATTCGTTAATTGCACTACTTAAACAGCGGGCGGGACTGGGCTACTTTCCAAAAAGCGTTTTCTCGTCGTTGTAAGATTGGTAACAAAAGAAAATTATTTTGAACATGCTGGCAAACTGATTGTCAGAGTGACATAATGAGCGACCACAAAATGTTGCAGCTTCGCATTTTATAGTTATAGATATAGCCATAAAGCAGCGTAATATAATTTATTATGTTTAATTACAATTAATAATTAAATAATTAAATAATTGGCCGACTCGTTCATTAAGCCATCTGCTCAGTGATCCATTTGCCAGCAGCAGCAGCAGCAGCAGCAGCATCAGCAGCAGCAGAAGCAGCAGCAACAGCAGCAGCATGCGTGCAACCAAACTATGGTTGTTGGCATCACATGTAATATGACTGGGGGTACTTATGATGATCACAATGTGATCCACTGGCTAAATGTAAACATTAATGGTAGTTCCTGGTTTTTCCTTTGCGTGCGGATATAAACAGTGTGAGGCACTTGGGGAAGTGCAACGTTGTTGCATCCGTGAGATGAGCATCAGACGATGATTAAATATCTACTTATAAAACGTTAATACTCAATGGGTGCATAATTGTATATGTTTCAGTTGCAATGCAACCCCAATAAGAATATAAATATGTATGAGGAGAAATGAGGCATCGTATCAGATGCGAGCATGCCACATAAATTGAATTTCCTCAATTAAATGGAAGAGTTGCAACACATCTTTAAATCTAGCTTTTGGTAAGCTTGGAATTTAACTTATAATTGTTTTAATTGAATTTAAACAATCTTTATTATTTTATGATTAATTATTTTATCTAAAATTTCAGTGCAAACAAGGACTGGTGCCAAGGAACAGATATGATGACACTCTGTGGCAACACTAAGCTGAAATATGAGAAAAGCACACATATTGCCACAAAGGGCTTCATTTGTATATTATAAATTCAAATACGCTCAAGTTGGATATTCGAGCCGACCGGACTGTATGCATAATTTGATTTATGTCCTCGCTGGGTTCCTGAAATTTCCACGCTTGGTGTCTCCGTGGAGCAGGCCCAAGTTGGCCGGAGGCGCGTCGAATAACTTCGCAACATTGTTTACACATGTGTCGTTCCCATTTCAAATGGCACACCAAATACTTGCTTCATGGCAACAATGTTGTTAGGTATACATAGACATATAACTGTACATATGTACATACATACTTATGCATACATTCAGCAAACATCGCACTGAATTTCTAAAAACTGCACATATTTAAAAAATTAAAAAAAAAATACAACACACATCTTCATGTGTGTGTTTTTCTATATGGGTACATTAAATTATTTCATTAGAATTTGTGTATTTAAATTAAAATTTTTATTTTTTTAAAACTAAAAAAAAAATATTTCTAAAAAAATATAAAATAAGCATTCACAATTTTCATTTTTAGTTTTTTTTTTTTTTTGTGTATATAGAAATTATTTTAAAGACCAAGAAAATTGTACTAGTTATCGGTACGATTTATTTTTATTTTATTTAATTTTTTTAAGTGTATGCGTATTATGTACATATTTGTATTTGAATTGCTGGCTGCAAATTCGGCTGTCAAAATGAAAATGTTTGCCAAAAACTATTATCTTTATATGCCACTAAGGGTGTTTTAATATATATTAACCAAGTTGGATTGTGTGTTTTTGTTAGCTGTTTACTTGCTTTTGGCCGATCTACAAGCACGCAACCAAATAATGGCTAAGTAAATTCATGCGCCGCCCATTAATCAATGCCAAGTGGGATGTACAAAAACAAAAAACAAAAATATTAAAAAAAAAAAAATAACCAATTGCCGTCAGAAGTGCATGGAAATTGTTCAAACACTTTTCATCAGACGTCATCGAATTGTTGTTTAGCTGCTGGAAATATGCAAGTGAAAGTGAAATTATGCAAAATATCATATTACAATAATGATAATCATAATCACATCATATATAGATCGATGATCTATTGAAAGCTGCACTCTGCTGCTTACCTCCAATAGCAACATCAAATCAATTATATATCAACAACAACAAAAGCAACTAAACAACAAAATAAACATTTTTTTTTGAGTGTGTAACTAAATATTCGTTAAGCTAAAAACTTTTGGCGCGTCTGCAAAGAAATTAACGTAAATTTAGCTTTTGTTGCAAAACAAAAATTATAACAAAAAAAAAAGAGACTCGCAAGTGAAATAGCAACAATGGACACGAAATGAAAATCGAATAAAGAGCATTCACTGAAATTGTCATAGAGACGTGTCTATCGCACTTGCCATGCCCTAAAAAGCGGGCATATTCACTTGGTCATAGTACAAAACACTGCAAAAAAAATTGTTTATTTTGATGGCAATTTCAAATTGATTGCAACAATAAAATCTATATATTTTATTATAATTTTGAAATGCGAATAATGAATATGTAGCCTTTGCAGTTTTCAGAAATCGATGTAGATTGAAAACCATATCATTTATCATTTATCAGTACAATCCGTTATATATATTTATCGAAAATCTAGCGGAATTTTTGAAAATTGTTAAAGAACAAAAAGTATATTTAAAAAAAGGTTGTGACTTTCTACAAACCAGGGTTGTTCTTTTCTTACTTCATCAGATACATGATTATAAAATTATAAATAAATATGTCTAATTTCTAGTCCATTAATTATATCTACAAATTATATATTAAAAACCAGGCAATCTTTCTTGTTATCAAAGAAATTTTCTAAATTTATTTTTATTGTTAAGAGTTTATTCTTTCAACCAGTTCTAACAAATTTATAAACACCTGTTTTTGTAAAAACGTTAAAAACTGTTTTTACCTAAAAGTTAAACAAAATAACAAAAGATTTTATAAAACAAACTAAAGGCCAGACCGAAAGCCGTTAAACCCGACTATTTTTTGTAGCCACTTATTCTTTGGTGTTCACAGTTTTTATAAAGACGTTAAAACACACAATGAAAATGGTCAAAGAAGTAAGTGTATCAATTTTGTCGGTGCGTTTGGGAAATGCATTTTTTTTCTGGTTCAGCTGAAAGGCGCACACATTTACACAGCACACATACACACACACAGCTCACACACACACACACACACACGGAGAGGCACACACACACTGACAACTTCCGCAGTACGGTACGTATGAGTAACGTCAATTGAATTGACGGCTTAACAACAATTACGCAACATAGCGACAGGGCGACAATGCGACTGAAGAGGGGTCCAGCACATAAGGGACGGGGTGCGGGCCGGGCTATCGGAGGGGTAGCCTCATTAAATGTTTAGAGTGAAATGTAAGCTAAGCTAATTTTTGCACTGGCCGCTCTCACGTTTGTTGCTTGTTGCATTCACGTTGTATAATCGCCATAGGATAAATTGTTGTTGTTATTGTTGTTGTTGTTTTCGTTATATAGACACAGCACACAGTACAGTTAGCAGTCATTATGCAGCTATAGATGATAATGCTGATTTTTATTATTATTATTTTGTGTCATTGTTGAGTGCAATTCTTGACCAGCGGAAGTGCAAATGACGCTGCACACGGAAACCCGTTAGTATCCCAAGTGTGCATATTTCAACTTTAAAATGCCGGCCTAAAACACTCATAAGAGACAAGCATAAAAAATATAAAAAAAAAATATATCTGAAAGTAATCAGCAAACAATTGAAAAATGGATGATCAGGCGCAATACTTTTCCACAAATTGCTCAAAACTTTCAAAACAATCTGAGTTGAAAATTAGAAAATATTAAATATAGCATAACTTTATATATAAAAAAAAAACAAACTTAAATTTTCTATAATAAATAATTGTTATTATTTATTTAATGTGGATCCAAAACAGTCCACAAAGATTTAAAACAAATAGTACAAATTGTGAATTAAATTGACAATTACAAATTATATTATATATCTGGGGGTAATTTATCAATATTCATTATAAGGATTGCGAAATTCCATAAAAGATAGATGATAATCAAATAAATTTGTAGACAATTATTTTTAGTGATATCTTAATTGGTTGTTAGATATTTGAACCGTTTGGTTTTATTGATTAATGTTATTTAAATACAAAACATTTACCTAGAGCCAGGCAGGGCCATCTTTCGCTATCAAAGTATTTATTTTTTCTACAAATCATAATTCATAATTAAAGTATTTATTTTTTCTACAAATCATAATTCATAATTGTAACAACTCAAAAGCGTGGTATATTTTTTTTTTTTTTATATTTTACACAAAATGACCCTGAATATCAATTTAAATTCAGATGCGATTAACATAGATATTTTGAGACTGACATTTGTCAATCGCATACGATTTTCATTTCGGAGGCGTCAAAGCAACAAATTTGTACAAATGACTAAATGAATATGACCGTAACTTATTGTGGCTCCAACAGCAACAACAATAACAAAAAAAAGATACAAAACACAAAAAAATCTGCATTACGCTGCACAAATCTGCAGTCGACGACTGTTGCAATTGATTAGCTGCAACGGCAACGGCAACGTCAACGGAACTGGAAACTTCGTCGGGGCAAATTTCCCATAATGAATACCACAAATTTTTTGACAACTGTTGCGACTTCCCCGACAGTCATCGCAGCGGTCATAATTATCATTTAAGAGGCAAGAGGCAACTTCATCAGACATCAACACAGATATCAACGGCGAGTACCGATTTGCAAGCGCTGCCTGGCAGTGACATTGTCTTGGCATTCAGCTGAAGATACATAGATGCAGATACAAATACAGATACAGATACAGATGCAGATGGAGATGGAAATGGAGATACAGATACGGATACAGAAACAGATACAGATACAGATACGCACGCCATGTTATGGCATCAACAATAGCGACACGCGTGCAGCAAACAATACACAAATCTGATTATAATGAATGCCACATCTGATCAAATATTATGCAAATATTTTGAATACACTTTCCTATACCTGAAATTGCTTGCAAAATTTCGTTTTTTTTTTTTTTTTTTTTAAATTTTAATAAAATTGTAATCAATATAAAAATATTAGTGAAAAGCTTTAATTTTGGAATTGCACAAATGGAATTTTTTTGCAATTTATTTATTTATTTATTGCCAATTAAAATCAGTCAACGCCAAAAATACAGAAATACTAAATTAAATTTGAAATAATTAATTAAAATTATAAATAAATAAAAAAATAATAAAATATTTATAAGATTTATAAGTTATATATATAGACATATTATTTCTAAAGTTTTGACTAATGTATTATTTACAAATTATGATAACGAAACCCATATATTTTTTTTTAGAAAGATAAGCTTCCATTGGCACCAAAAGTATGTCGATTTTCTAAAATTCAGTGTGTCTTTTTTCCGAGTGTAGTCCTCTTTTGAAAAGTGCATTTATTTTCGCACTGAGTTTGGGCGGTGTTCAAGTTTAGCTAAGTTCTTGTGCATAAAATTGAATTAATTATGTTTTTTTTTTTTGTTTCTCAGCTCTAATTGATAAATCTCTATTAAGTTAATCAAATCATATTTATCAGTATATATAAAAAATATACCTCTTATACGTGTCTATTTCAGAGACAGTAAAATGCGTATTTCCGATAAACAAATTAAATGCAACAATTTAAAAAAAATTACATTGTCACGTAAAATTTCGCAGAATACTGTGAAAACAAAGAAATAACATAAACTAAATATTCTGAAGTACGCAGTAAAGTTTAGTAAGTTTATGCAATAAATATAAAATATTTAATTATGTAATTTGAGTTTTCAATTTGAACAGATCTCACAATGGTCGTTAAATATGTATTTAGGTATATAAATAATTGCCAATAAATGTGTTTTTGTTGATTTTTATATGTTTTTGCATTCGTCTTTAATTATTGAACAATAGAAAAAAGTTGTTGATGTTGTTGTTGTTTTTTTTTAATAGGGGCACGTGCTTTTGTTGCCTCTGCTGACACAATTTATGCGGCTAAACAATTTCCATGCCTATTTTGCTATTGTGCGTTTTTTGAGTTGGATTTTATTGTTGTATTTGAAATATGTGTTTGTTTGCTTGTCTCTGATGTTGTTTTGAGCAAGTATTTGATGTGTTGTTGCAACTGTTGCACTTATTGCTTAGCTTGGGGTATTTGGGTCAGGCAAGGGAAACACTTGATTTATTTACTCAAGATACACTTGGCAAACCTTGGCTGTGATGAAGATGCAGCCAAACCTTTAGACAAGGCTGACAAGGTCAAGTGGCCCGGCCACGTTTCCCGATCGCGACGTTAAGTTGAAGGCCCAACTCCAAGCCAAGTTCAAAGCCAAATCGAGACGGGGAAGTGAACAATGTACGTTCAACGGACGAGTAATGAACAAATGAACAGAAAACAAGAAAAACATAAAAAAAACAAAGAAGGTTAATCGACAAAAACACTGTTTGTCTCTGTCAATAAATATTAATTTGTTTTCGTTAAACTGGCACCTCTTTCAAAGTGCACAACATGTATTTTTTTTGCCAACCTCCAGATGCCAGCTGCTGATCGAGCTGTGCCAAAGGCAGTCTCATCTACTTACAGACCTATCTGGTAGATATCTCTATGTATTGTGTATCCCATTAAACATTAAACATTAAACACTTTGTTAACTACTTATCATTGAAGCAACTGCTGGCATGCAAAAAGGGGGAGTGTGATTTATAGACAACCAACCAAGTTGGTGCCTAAGTGTCTAGCTTAGAGGCGAAATGCTTCAGTTTTTTAAAAAGACTATAGCTTCTTTATATCCTTCTATTTGATGATCCCCTCTCCCACTTTATACTGCACTCTTTATCTTTATCTACAATTTGTACTGCTTAAAATAGTACAATTTGTTTTCAATTGATGTACGAATGTTGACTGGAGTTCAAAATACAGTTATGTTCAAAATTAAATTATAAACAAATTAAATTGTTATTTCTGTAGACAATATGTTTACAGCATTATTTAACCCATTCGATTATTAAGATCAAAACTTAAATAAATCATGACTTTTAGTCAGGATGCAACAAATCTGAGATATTCTCAATAGACTCTTGATGCTTAACCAGAAATTACATCAATTTACATCATATGTTATTTGTAGGCACATTCAAAATGTTATTTAAATACTCTTTAAATATTCTTATTTTTAATAGATAATTGTTTGGCTTTTGATCCATATTTTTTGCGTGACTCGTTGCAGTTTAGAGGGAAAAGTTGACTAACTGCCAGTTGACAGATCATTGACAGCGTTTTGGCTTTATCCTCTTAGTCTCCCTCTCTCTCTCTCTCTCTCTCTTTCTCTATCTCTCTCTCTCTCTATCTCTAGAAAGAGGGATTGCCTTATGCCAGAGTAATGGAATTAAATACTTTGCTATTTTTTTCATTTTTCATCTACGCGTTGACTTTGAAAATTGCGCAGCGTGAAAAATGTTTTGAGTGGAAACGCAATGAGGAAGTTTCTGCTTGCTACCGCTTCCCATTTCAACAGAGTCTCTCTTTGTCTCTCTCTCTCTCTCTGTCTCTGTATCTTTAATCTGTCTCTCTCTCTTCCCCTCCTTACACGAAATCATTGTTCCTCAACTGTTTTAAAATATCCCACTTAACGTAGTCACAAACTGGTTTATCGACTTTTCGTTTGTTCTACACACACAGACACACACACACACACACACACACACACACACTCACACAAGTTGAGAATGAGAAGCAACAGCTGCAGGTACTGGACAACATAGTTGGGAAACCGACTTGGCCATGTCCGGCAAATGTTCAATGATCAAGCCAAGTTAAATCGAGTCAAGTCGAGTCGAATTGCGTCGATATTTTTCAGCTCACTTTTCTTGGCTCATACAACAGTAGTGACTCAGCCGAGGAGACTCTGCTCCGATTAGATAAAAGCCATTGGCACATGTCAACTGATTGCTGATAGCCAACAACTGATAGCTGATAACACATAACTGATAGATAGCTAATGGCTAAAAGATGTTGAAAAACCAATCGCGAGTGCGCTTTTGCACCTGTTCAAGTTTAGCATCTGAAACCCAATCAGAGCATGCTAATTATTTATAAATGTTATGCACATAATACATACATGGTATTGTTGTAAATTACCAGTGCAGTTAAGAACGGCTTTGGCTAACTGTTAAAGCCAACAAGCAGGCCGCGAAAATTGCAATTTTAATTACCGACAACGTCAACAACAACAATGCCAAGAAAAAAAAAAAAAAACAAAACTAAACAAAAAGCAGCTAAAAAAGATCAGAAGGCAGTTCAGAAACACAGAAATTTACACTTGCATACAATAATTACTTTTTCAATTGACAACAACAATACGGCCGAGTGTTTTTGGCCAAGACAACAAAAGCCAGTTACATGACAAAAAGTGGCAAGCAAACAGCAATTAAATCAATTCGTCGCACACCGAATTCTAAATACGCTTACCACATTCAACCGAAATCAGTATGCTTTCAAAAAGGATATATTTTTTATTTATTTTTTTTTTTAAGCTAATCAATTTGAATTCGACTTTTTTTTTATAAGTTTGCAAATGGAACTAAGCCTTAAATCTACTTTAAACAAGTATTTATTGTGTATTTTATATGTGAGCAATGAACAGTTTTTTTTGGGTTGCTTAACAAGTGTAATTTTTTTTTTAGTGTACAGCGAAAATTAAGAGAAAAGAAGCCAGTGACTAGGAAGAGCCGAGTATCTATTATTATATTTCTATACCCTGTACCCATTGAAAATGCGTAATAAGGGTATAACGAACTTGTGCAAATTGATGGCAGAAGACAATTTATTCGATCCCATAAACTATATATATTTCTGAGTAGGATCAAAGATAAGATAAGAGCTAGTATATTTTTAAATGTGGAATATTATTTTTCGTATACCAAGTGCATATTAAGCCTCTCTGTTGAATACAAATTTGATAAAAATTTCTGTTAAGACTTTGTATAAAAAAAGGCTTGCTCTAATTTTAGCAGATTCTCTAAGATCGATTTCCAATAGCAACAAAAAATACATTTTTTTTTTTTTTGATTATCTAAGAAGTCAATACGTAAAGATTTCGATCCAGGGTATCGCCAAGGCGAGCACTCTTGACTACAGCATTCTTACGTGTTTGCTTCAACCACTTGCACCTGTAATTAACTAAGTGTCACAGTACAAGCCCGTAAAATTCTGCGTAATTAAATATATAAATGTGTACACATATATATGTATGTACGCTTTGTTGATTTGATTACGATACGGTATTGTCATTAATTAACTATTAGAAAAACCTTAAAAAAAGAATAAGGTTAAAGAGTTTAGCAAAAAACCTCTTAAAATTCCAAAAATTTTAAACTTTTCGTGGTAAATATATGAAAAAAGTGTTATTGTTAACTTATTTTGAGACAGTCCTCGAACTTGACAATTATGCATTATTTTTAAAGCACTCAATTTAATAAGTCAATTTTGGTTTATTTTATGTTGTTTTTAAATAATATTTTTTGACGTGCAATCTATTAAAAAAGTTCATTCAGAATTGAATATATATATTAAATATTTAGATTGTGCTTTTAAAGGATTGGCAATTTCTAGAGGAATTACTGACAATCAAAAGTAATGTATGAAGGTCAAATATGTAAGATATATAATTTTTTGTGTTTCTTGGAAGAAAAACAAATTTCCAATTTTCTTCTATAAAAAAAAAACAACATTTATCTCTGCAAATTGTAGGACATATTTCTGTCAGAGTGTTGAATACGTTTAGGGATAAAACCAGATGCTAGTTGCTTAGTTCGAGCGAATGCCTTAAGAGGCAAATAGTTGCAGCAACTGCAGCTGCCCCGGGGGCAGCAACTGTTGTTCGCTGCTCGCTGTTCGTTGCCGAGTGCGTTTTAAATTGCGTTCCTTGCAAGTGGCAGCTACTAAAGCAGCAGCAGCAGCAGCAGCAGCAGCAGCGGCAGCAGCAGCAGCAGCAGCAGCGGCAGCAGCAGCGGCAGTAGCAACAATAACAATAATAACAAGAACTGCTTAATGCAACAACACCAAGTGCTTTGGGCACTTTGGTCACGCTCAACTAAATCGGCGCGCGCATTTAACGGTGTTTTTATTTATTTAACGCTTGTTGATGCAGTTGCTGCTGCCGCTGAAGGTGATGATGATGATGATGATAATGCACTGAACGCAATCAATTTGCAACATGTGTGAAATTAGCCGCAATTTGAATTGCAGCAAGCGTCGCGTATTGTTGCCAACATATTCTAGCTGTTCTACTTGGCGCCCTGCGGCAAATAGAAAGAATTAAATAAACTGGCTAACAACAAAAGCCACACGCACAAGTGGAAGTGAAAGAGGCACAGGACTCGACTCGACTCGAAGTCGCTTTTGTTGTTTGACTTTTGCACGAGCGCGTGCTGTATTGATTTTTAGCACAGGTTCACAACTCACACACTCACACACACACACACGCACACACAGATACACTCATACTAGCACAGTGACAGGAACACACCCTGCTGCTGTTGCTGCTGCAGCGATGGCATGTGTATCTGTATCTGTAAATGTATCTGTATCCCTTGGATACAAAGTCAAAACATCTTTCGCTTAGAGAGCTCGAAATAGCGGCTCAAAACTCACTTAAAAAAAACAAATATATTTCAGTATTAAAGGACCAAATATTTTTTTATTTTTATAATCTATAATGTATAAGGATACATGTATATGAACAACAAAAATTTAAAACAACAACAAAAACCACATTTGAGAATAGCGCAAGTTAACTCACTTTTTTTTGTTTATTGCATTTTTGGTGGGCCAACAAAAAATAAATTTACAAATCTTGGCTTCGCGCGCGTCAAAATTTGTAAATACTCACTTGCACGCAAACAAATAAATAACAAAAACAAAACAAAAAACAGTGATATTGGTAATAGCAGTAGTAGTAGTATTAACCATAAACACTTCGAGCGCGCGCAACGGTCGCGATCCGCTGTACGTCCGTTTCGGTCGGTACTGTTTTTTCTTCTGTAACTGACGATGGGTGCGTTATCGGTATCGTTAGTTCGTTATTATCGTTATTATCGTTATTGGAAGCGGTAGCAAGCACGACGCTGCATATCGATATATCGCGCAGTGGTTATATCGATATGTCATTGCTCACATAGCACATCGGTGTTGTTGTCCATCCCTGACGGCTTCTACTTTTTTTTTTGTATCGAGCAATAAATGCATTTACTAGCAGAAAGAAAGTGAATCAAATGTGTTAAATGGTAATTTGCATAAAAAAATTACAAAATTGAGAAATACTTTTTGTGCGTGCAGCATTCGTTTGTGATTATTTAAATGTGGTCATTCTGTGCATTAATCATAATAAATCAAAATTTATTGGCACTCGGGCGAACAACCAACCCGCTCCCTCAACCGCCACCCACTCTTACAAAAAAAAGAAACACACACAAAATACGCATTGTTATGTTCCAGTTGTTGTTTGTTGTTGTTGTTGTTGCTGCTGCTATAAGTGGCGGGCAGGTTGAGTGATTTAGTGGGTGGGAGCTTGTGGGCCGTTGGGCCGACAAAAAAAAAGAAGGAAAATCCCGTCAATTCTATTGATTTTTAACAATACTCTATGCCCATATCACGCACACCGCAAACACACACACATATCCATGTACACACCCATCCATGTACACACACATACACACATATGCGTGCATACAAAGTGGCTTTTTTTTATGTTATATTTTGAGGTGTCATCTAATTCGCAATCTCTGCAGACGATGACAAATGCCCGCGTTGCATCAAGCCAGGGGGAGGTGAGGTTGGCTCGCAGTGAAACACACAAAAACAATGCAGCCGGCTGCTGCCGCTGCTGCAGAGACATTTACCTACTTGTGGGGGTGGTGTTGGTGAATTGTGCAGTGAATACTCGCTATGGCTTACAGCCCGTGTCAACTGTTTAGAAAGTAAATAAATAATAAAAAATAAATAATATAAATAAAAACGGAAAATGAATAAAATTGAATATAGGAAGGACAATAATTTAATGAAAATAAATAAATAAATATAGTTGAATATAGAGTGCTGTTATTTTTCTTTCTTTTTTGTTTTTCAATTTTAATTAATTTTGAAATTATAATTATTTAAATTTGGAAAATACCATTTCAATATATTTCGCTTCAAGTGTTTAAAAATCATAAGAATCCAAATCGTTTATTATTATTATATTTGTTTTTGCTGTTAGCGAGCGCGCACTGTAGTTGTTGTGTTGTGTTGTATCATATATCATATATAATTTATATACATATATGTATGTATGTGCACCACGCAGACTGACGCCTTTGTTGCCAAGCGTTGTCTCCGCACATCGTCCTGGCGGCTGCACTAACACTTTTTGGAGGCCAAGTTTACGTGCGCCAATTTACACAAATACACACACACAGATAAATGCGTTAGCACGTGTGGAATTTTATTGGGTTAATTGGCACTTTGTGCATTGATTTTTATGCAAAACTCCCAGCAAAACACGACAGCGGGGAACTGAAAATAGCAATAGAGTAAGAACAAGATGCATCTAAAGTGATTCATTCGACTATTCATTGTATTAGGTCATCAGAGATTTGATTTGTCATTGCTGGTTGAAGTAATCGCAGCGTTTTTGATATGCTTTCAGGCATCTGACTCCAAGCGTAGCATGTCAGCAGCGGCAGTTGAGATAACCACTGGCTGCTGAAAGGTAGCCCAAGCCGCTCCAGAACAGAGCATCCAGCACCCAGCATCCAAGCAACGCCCAGTCAACATCCCAAGCGTGTCCCCCGAGCGTGCACATAACGCGTTCAGTATGAACTCCTGCAGTGACAGCAGCAACGATTCGATGGAACCAAATGTGAATCATTTAACTGGCGGCGGCGGTGGCGGTGGCAGCGGCACCGGTGGTGGTCACACGGACTTACACATGAACTTTGGCAAACAGGCAGTTTCACAGGAGCGCTACGTATGGGAGATGCGCACACGCAGCCCAAACGTGACACCGGCCAGCACTGTGCTGAACTCACCGGATCTGAATGCTGATCTGCAATATACGCCGATGCATCATCATCATCATCATCAGATGTCGCCGCCCCATCAGCTGCCTGGCTACCTTAATACTCAACATCAGCAGCAGCAGCACCACCACCAGCAGCACCACCAGCAGCATCACCAGCAGCAGCACCACCACCAGCAGCAACAGCAGCAGCAGTCATCATATTATTACCAACGGCCGCATCCACATCAGATACGCGTCGGTCGCAGCCCGGGCAGCAGTCAGTTTGAGCCAGAGGTAAGATGCAAACAAGGAAACAATCAACGAAACCGGAATGGAAACTTCGTTTAATAGTAGCCAAGTTAAGAAACAAACAGTTAACTCAATAGTCAGCAGATATCTAATAACAAGCATTTGGATTCGGCTTTTAAACTTGTACCACATGTTGCAGAAGTTTTATAATTTTGTTGCAAATTGTTTAATGCAATTAAAGATACATCACTAAACTTTTGGAACTGTGGAATGAGCTAAACGATATTTGAAATTTTTTGAATAGACTTTGAAATTGGATTTATGGATACATTAAGTTTGAGGTATTTGGTTTAAATTGTTTAACATTTTGCAATCTCTATTGCCAGTCAGTTATAAAATGGTCTACAGATTAATTTTTTAATCTCTGAAATTGAAAAGTCTTTATTCAAACTATTAAGCTTATATATATAATATGTGAGATTACTATTATTGACCCGCAGAACGGAAAATAGTTTCAGAGCGTGTGAGTTTCGAGTTTCGCATTCCTAATCGCATTTATTTGAAAGTAGACAATTTTATAATTAATTACTTTTTGATTACCTATAGGGCCTGGCGAGTCCCGGCTCGCCAACGGATGTGGGCAAGGCCGATGGCCAGTGTCTGCGAGATGGCGAGATTGTTGTCTTCGACGACATCGACACGAATTGGATGAACAAGCCGGCGGTGCTGGCCGCACCGGACAGAGGCAGCAATGAGGATGTCCTCAAGGTTACAAAGATGATTGGGCAGCTGCCCATTGCCGACTATGAGGGTTCGCCGCGTCGTTTTGGCAATCAGACGGGTAAAAGTGTTGGGTACCCCAAACGACCGCCCGGCTTTCCGCAGCGCGTCTCACCTGCCAAGCAACGCGCGGATAGTGATGTGGTGGGCAGCCTGGCTGGCAAGGCATCCGTTGGCAATTTGATTGATTTGATTGATCATGAGCATGGCACGAACGCAACGGCGTCCTCAAAGACGCCCACATTTGACTATCTGTACGAGTTCTCTGAGACGCGCAAAGTGCTCGAGGAGTTCTTCAAAGGCAATCCGGATGACGAAGATGACGAGAAGCGCTTTACCGACTACACAACGGAAAGTGGCGAGGATGTGGCCTGCTCTGTAAGTTGCCAACTAAATTTGCTCACCAAACAAATGCTTAATTGTGACCGTTTCCCTCCATCCGCAGGACAACACGACGCAGCCGCGCGTTTGCGATGTGGATAAACATATCGAGCAATCTTACATTGGCCAGCGTCTAGCTAGAATACCCAAAGACGAGCTCTACATGGTTCACCGTTCGCCCAGGATGCAGGTGAGTCTCAGCCACATTCTGCCTTCTACATAACCCTCACAACTGCGGGTTATTCTGACAATTTGTAGAAAGTTGATCATTATATCCCATGGGAAGAATCTGCTGGATTTTTCATATTCATGGTGGTCTTTGATCTGCTTGGGCAAATAAACTTCGTATAAACTTGAGCTCATTTAGTAACATTTTTCGATGCACAAAAATGCATAAATTTGATTGGTGTTCGTTTGTTGCATTGTGTAAACTATGAAATGTTGCAAGCACTATAATTAGGTAACGGCTGCCAGCTCAGCTGCTTTGATTAGCACAATGTTAACTCAAAAGGCATAAACTGACCGGAAATCAATTTATTTACAGACAAGTGAGCATAATGCATACCAGGAACACAACGACATCGAGTTGTATATCGATTCGAACAGTCGCAGTAGCGGCGATCTGGCCGACACTGAACTGGAGGCAAATCTGCGTCGGCATTCCAGGAACTTTACACTATCGCCAGAGACGACGGATTACGATTCGAATTGCGGCGATTTAGATAGCCTCTCCAATGATATCAATTGTACGACAACCGATTATGGTAAGCTCTACACCAGTATGCCCGTCCTGGAGGATGGCCTCAGCAGTGGACATGCCTCGGATACCGAAAACAATGTATCCGTCGTTTGCGACAAGCAACAGCAGTCGCAGCCGCAACAAGAGCAACCGCAGCAACAACAGCAGCAGCAGCAGCAGCAGCAACAGCAGCAGATCATTCACGAGCACGAGCACAATGGTAACAGCGACAGCGAACGACTGCAAAATGAATACAATAGCGACGCAGCAGCAACTTCAGCAACAACAGCAGCAACAGATGGCTCACAGCCGATCGATTTTGTGTTGCCGCCGCAGTTGCCCGAAACGCCATCGATCACACCATCGCCGGAGCAGTGTGCGGAAGATTTGGAGCCGCAGTTGGCGGTGTCTGCTGATAGTGACAGTCCCGCAGAAACAGAAACACACTACGGTCCAGTTTATGCCGCTGCACCGGCGGCCAGCAACAAGCCATCATCAACAACATTAGCAACAGCAGGAACAGCAGCAGCTGCAGCTCCAGTTGAGATACAAGAAGCCATGAAAGAGATACGCTCCGCTTTGCAGCGCGCTAAAACACAACCCGATAAGCTCAAGTACTGTGATGAAGTGCTGCCCCCGGATCCGGATTCGCCAGTTTGGGTGCCGCGCAAGAGTGCAACAATAGCCACAACAACAACAACAACAACGGGAACAGCAACAGCAACGCCGGCGATACGCCTCGAAGATGAGGAAGCGGATACTGATCTGGAAACGGATCGACTGCTGGGCCAGCAGGACTTTTTTGCGGAAAAGGTAAGTGTATTCTGATCTTGTACAGATGTTCGTATTCATTTGCCAATTTCTGTTTTTGTTTCTGGCTGCGTGTGTAGACCACATCGTTGACCGGCACCGCCGACAGCAATGCGAATGGGTTGATCAATAACAATGGCAGCAGCAGCATAAATGTCAGCGACAACAACAGCAATCCCAAGCCACAGACCTATTCGACGGCAACCATACGGCAGGGCATTGGCACTTCGCTGACGGCCAATTCGCCGGACATTTGCCAGATTGTGGGCACGGCGGATGTGTCACTCAGTTCGCCGGAGAAGCTGCAATATTCAAAGAGCCCCACGGGCTCCATCAAATCGCTCAAGGATTCGGCCAACACCGATAAGAAAGCCCATTCACGCAACAAGGAGGGTAAGTGGCAAATCCACATTATTGTCATTGTTATTATGTGTGTGTGTGTGTGTGTGTCTGTGTGTGCGCGTACAGAAACGCCCCCCGTCACAAAACAATGAATCAATCTATTGTGTGCTCTGTATTTTCTCAATCAATCAATTTTTGACTTTCACGTTTTTCTTTTTGTCAAACGCTGCATATTGAAATTTTCATTTTCTGTAATTGATGGTGTGGTGCCTGCCATGTAAGTGAATGCGCTCTATATCTTTCTCCCTTTCCCTATCTCTCTCTCTATCTACATCTATATCTCTATCTCGTTTTCCCTTGCCCACTCATAGCCCAACAGCCAAAAGATATTTTGCTTAATTTATACTAAACTCATACACTATGTTTCCATTGCATGCATATTTTAGCAGACATAGGCATGTATTCGATTATTCGATTAGACAGAAAACGATAAAAAAAAATTAAATTTAATATGGTAATTTCAAAATACTGGGTTAACAAATTAATTAGTGTTCATTTGTGGGAAAGTAGAAAAATCGAGAGGTCAATAAAAGTATACTTTCAACCGAAGATCACATATCTAGCTAAAATACGGATATTCACCAAGTTTCATCAAAGTATTGACTCGACTAGAATATAGTATATATACTTAATGGGGTTTACTTAAATTCACAACAAAAGTATCACTCATTCTACAAGGGTATAAAATAATTATCTGATAGTTTCAGTTCGCTTTTGTTAACAAACATCCAAAAATGCCTTAAAACTAGTTCGATTAGAGTAGAAACTATACCTGTATATATTAACAAATTTATATATATATATCTGTATTTTATATATATATATGTATATATAAAACTTAGTTATTTGCCAAACTAAATGATTTATATCTGATCATTATCAGGTTTATTGGAACCCAAAGTGCTCATCGAGGGCGTTCTCTTTCGCGCCCGGTATCTGGGCTCCACGCAGCTAGTGTGCGAGGGTCAGCCGACGAAATCAACCCGTATGATGCAGGCCGAGGAGGCCGTTTCCCGCATAAAGGTGCGTAGATGGAATTCATCAGTTCGGTTAATTTCAGTTCAGTTGCGTTCCTTTAGCAAAAATTGTGCTCGTTTAACTGTGGCTCTGTCTATCTCTCTCTTTACTTTCTATTCGTCTATATATCCGTCTCGCTTTCTCGTCCATTCCCCAAAAAACAAAAAAAAAAAACAATAAACAAAAATATTAATAACAACCCATGCTGCTCACTCCTTGATATGTTTAGGCTTTGGTAAGCAACAAACACAAACCTAACACTTAGAACTGAGTGTTGTCCCAATTCTGTAAGCCGGTTTTAATGTGGTTGCTTGTTTTGTTGATAGGCACCCGAAGGGGAGAGTCAGCCGAGCACCGAGGTGGATCTGTTCATATCGACCGAGAAGATAATGGTGCTCAATACGGACCTCAAGGAGATTATGATGGATCATGCTCTACGCACCATTTCCTACATAGCGGACATTGGTGATCTCGTTGTGTTGATGGCTCGTCGACGCTTTATACCCAATGGTAGTGGCGTTGTTGTCGATTCCCTCTCATGTTCAGGCCCGGCCGACACAATCGATGGAGAGCCCTTGAAGGAGATCAGCAAGGAGAGCGGCTCCTCTAACAAGCACAACCGCACCCCGAAAATGATATGCCATGTGTTTGAGAGCGATGAGGCGCAATTCATAGCGCAATCGATTGGTCAGGCTTTTCAGGTGGCCTACATGGAGTTCCTGAAGGCCAACGGCATTGAGAATGAGAATCTGGCCAAGGAGATGGACTACCAGGAGGTGCTCAACAGTCAGGAGATATTCGGCGACGAGCTCGAGATTTTCGCCAAAAAGGAACTCCAAAAGGAGGTTGTTGTCCCCAAGGCCAAGGGCGAAATTCTCGGCGTTGTCATCGTCGAGAGCGGCTGGGGCTCCATGCTGCCGACAGTAGTCATTGCCAATTTAATGTCCGGTGGTGCCGCTGCTCGCTGCGGCCAATTAAACATTGGCGATCAGTTGATAGCCATCAATGGCATGAGCCTAGTCGGATTGCCGTTGTCCACCTGCCAGAGCTACATACGCAATGCCAAAAACCAAACTGCCGTCAAGTTCACCGTTGTGCCCTGTCCGCCTGTCGTCGAGGTCAAGATCCTGCGGCCCAAAGCTCTCTTTCAACTAGGCTTTAGCGTACAAAATGGAGTGGTAAGTGCCCCAAATCCAATAATTATGGATATATAAAGAGTATTTTTCTCAGAATTATTTTGAATTTGTATAATAAGTATGTAATTTTATCTTTTGTTAACTTTAAATTACAAATTGTATCTTTAAGTTGCGTAAAGTATTTCTAACTTAATTTGATATATTTTGTTATTAATTATTATTGATATATTACGAGTCTGTTATATATTATAAATATATATATATATATATATATATATATCTGCTGTAGATGTAGACATATATAATTTGTATATCGAATATAGTTGATATTTAGTTATTTTCTCTGCTTGCTTCACAGATCTGCAGCCTTCTGCGTGGCGGCATTGCTGAACGGGGCGGTGTCCGCGTTGGCCATCGGATCATCGAGATTAATAATCAAAGTGTTGTGGCTGTGCCACACGATACCATCGTCAAGCTGTTGTCTTCATCTGTGGGCGAGGTACGTGATTTGCTCACCACATCTTCGAGATACATAAATGATTCATTTTGGTAATTCTTTTTGCAGATTTTGATGAAAACGATGCCCACGTCCATGTTTCGTTTGCTCACCGGCCAGGAGACGCCAATTTATATCTAAATAATAATGTCTTATATATGCATATATTCTCATGCACCTCACAGCACACACTAAGGACTAAGGACTAAGGACACGCATGTCTGTTGTTGATCCAGCCGAATTCTCTACATTTACTTTAATTAAGCCAAGCAATACAAAGTGCGGTTAAACTATCTAAAATTAAAAACAAAAAACAACAAACGAAAAACAAAACGAAGGAAAAGAAAAAGTACTCAAACTACTCATCTAATTAAACTAAGCACTCGCAGAATAATTGAATGTATTCACTTCAGCTATGGCATACAGATTTGCTTTATTTGCTTTTCGTTGTACTTTCTGTTTTCTTTATGTACATGAAAAAGACTGAATTTTGTGTTATATGTACATGTGTGAGTGCGTATCTGTGTCTGTGTCTGTGTGTGTGTGTGTGTGTGTGTGTGTATGTGTGTATGTTGTGTATGGTGTGTGAGTGTGTTTTGGTGAGTGTACATTTGTGAGTGGAGGGTTGAGCGTACAAATTGTCAAATACTAGGATTTTGAGTGTATTTACCGTAAGCATAACAGATTTACAGCCAGGGTGAGGTGCAAAGCCATAAAATGTGTGTGTGTGTGTGCTTGTGTGGGTGTGTGCGGGAAAGATGAGTGAGAGAGCGAGAGAGACAGAGAGAGAGAGTCAAAATGGGAGATACGGGCAATACTCTATAAGAATTTAATTGAATTTAATTTGGTTGCCAACGCGCTAGACAGACAGCAATAACTTATTAAATGATAATTTTGTGTAAATTAATTTTATTAACTACATTTATAATTTGCAGTTATGCCAAAAACAAAAAAAAAAAAAAACAAAAATAAAAAAAAAACAAACAAAACTAAAGTAAAGATGAGATGACATTTCGTTGAATTTTTTTTCTATGTATAGATATATTAATATTATTATTATTATTATTATTATTATTATTATGAACACATTATTGTAATGTACTAAATGATTGTCAAAATACTTAGCATAGTTATAACAATGCCTGATTTAAGCAAACGGTAAACAGTAAAAACAAAATGAAATGCATTTAAGTAACGTCGTCAAAATAATGTGTATACTTACAATAAATGTGCAAATTGAAACTTGCGCTATTTTCGATTAATGCCATTAACAAAAAACAAAAAAAAAAAAAAGCAACAAAAAATAAAGAACAAAGCAACTGCAACAATAACAAAATCCAGAGAAAACAAAAGCAAAAAATATAACAGCTACAAAGTAATATGAAGAACAATAAACAATAAATTGTGCATTGAATTAATTCTGTTAAGCAAAGAACAAAACGATGGGAAAACAAAAAATATTAATACATATATTAAAGAGAGCTTATTTTTGCTATAATTGACAACCACAATGAGAACGAAAAGTAAAACGCAAGTAATAAATGCATAAGTATAATAAATGAAAATTAAATAAAAATTAAAACTAACATGTATGTACATATAAATATGTATGTATGTATGTAATTATTGACTTAATAGAAATCTGAAAGCAAATGAGATTATATTCAACATTGCAAGTGCTAAATGTGCAGGTAACCACAAATTAAAATTAATGATGTATACATGCATATATTATATACATATATACACACATACATAAATACATACATACATAATAAAACAAACGTATTTAATTAACTTTGACCGTTCGCAAGAGGCATTATTTTTGCAAAGAACACACAGCCGAAGCCGGGCGAGCAATTTCAACAAAAACAATAATAATAAATTTGTAGAGACAATTAACGATTAGCAGCAGCTGATGTGTGCAGAACGTGAATATATATAATTCTTATCGCTATGCGCCTAAAACTATATATGTAACTACCACACTAACTGTATACTATCTATTACTATTTATTTATTTACACCAGATTGAAATTATAAAAACAAAAAAACACAAAATAACAAGTCGAATTCGGTCCGAGAAGCGCAGCTTAATTTGATATGAGAAAGCAACAAAATAAAAAAATAAATAAATGATGATAAATGCAAACCTGTAACTCGACAAGAAGTAACATTTGAATACATACAAAATACATTACATATTTATTAATTAACATTAAATTGACTTTTCACTTAATTCAATTTTTATTTGAATATTCTTTAAGACAGCGACAAATTGTTTGCTTGAATCTGTCGTCAACCTGTGGTGAACCTTGGAATCGACGAATGCAATCAAATTTGATGGCAATCTTATTTTCACTGATTGCGTCATTTGGAAATAGCCCAACAGCTGGAATGCAATAAAAAGTTGTCATCTAGGCACGTGTCAAATGCAACCTCCACAGACTGTTGCACAAAGTGTCGTCCTGCTGCAAAACAGCATGTTGTGCATAACTGAGTTGCCTCTCAGTTGATTATCGGAAATGGAATCGCTTGTTGTTGTTGCTGACACCAATATTTGAAGGACCCGTAAAACAAGTTTTTACACCCCGATACCCATTCGAAATGTGCAACAAAAATGTACACATGCCACATTTTCAATGGTTGCTTCTTTGAAGCAATTTGGTTTGTCATCAATCATCAGACTTGTACCTGTTTTGATTGGAATTAATGGGTTAATCTCGATCAGCCGTGTCTAAACGCAAATAGATTTGATTTAAAATTGATGATAATTGAAATCATTCAATATAGGGTATCTTCAAGTCAATCACAGTCAATAGTCAGTTTTTTTTCATTCAATTTCATTTCTAAAAAAACATGTGTTGGTTTTGCAGACAGACGTACAAAGTACGTGTCGAACAACACAGGAAGCGTCCAATATTCAAAATCGCAAACATTTCTTATTTGGCTGTCCTAAAAAGTAAATAAAAAGTAAAAAAGTAAACAAAAAATAAGTAAAAGAGGCATGTGGCATGTGGCATTCACATAGGTAAACGCGAACGTGGATTCTTTGCATTTGAGGTGGGCAGTGGCAAAATCGCAGTGGCTTTTTTCCAGTCAACAACTTGGCACATCTCTCCTTGCCGAATGGTGGAAGGGTTTGATTTACGATGAGCCAAAAGACACAACATTGTTTTCGTGCTACCGCGGAGATCTCATATGACTGGATTCTTATACTATGACAGGGTCGGAATAAAAGCATATTGGGTTTGTGCAATTTCCGTCATGATGTCTGTCCGTCTGTACGTCTGTCCGTCCTTCCGTCTGCCCGTCTGTATGAACGCGAGTTTCTCCGACACCCTTAGAGATAGAGACTTGCCACAAACTCTAAAATGTAATGCATAATTATATAAATCAAATATACCACGTTAATTTACCAAAAACACAATAAATTTAAATTAATTAAACAGACTCGAACAAATTGTTGAGTCAAAGCCCAAGGCATACAATGTTGTGTGTGGTTTATGGTATGGTATAATGTGATAACAGCCACAGTGTTTCTTCACCATTAGTCAGATTGTACTATGGGTGGAAATGGATATGTTCCTGGCCTGAATATTTAGTGGCAGCGCATCACACATATTTCCGATCATCGCCGAACTGTGCATCAATTCAGATCTGCTGCAGAGATTCAATGTTTAAGCGCGGGAAACTTCTTAATTCAAGTACTTATGTGTAATAACTTATATAACCGTATATTTCTATTTTAGCCATTGTGTGTTCTTTTATAGCACATTTGATTCCACACACACACACACACACAACACTCGAATTGTAAGTTTAACATTTTATTTGGCTTGCAACTAGTTTTGGGTTTGTTGCTCTTTTGGTTTCGCCCGCTGTCATAAAATGTAATTTAATACGGGCTCGCATTTATATATATATAAATATATATATATATATATATATATATATATGTATGTGTATATCCGTCTCTCTCTTTATTTGCTCGTAAATTGTGTGTTGCCACTGCCTCGACTGTTTATCATAGCGCATAAGGGGCACTTGCCACATTTTTTGTTTGTGTTAATTTTGGGGTACATTTTGAAATGTTTATGGCACATTCGAGTGTCTGCAAAATGAAAACAATTCGTATAATTCTGTCAAATCCAAGCGGCTGCCCATTAACATCAGCCACAGTACTACTTGTAAAATGTCACCAGGGATGCAGCGGCATATTTCGAAAGTGTCATCACATTTTTGACCAATTTGAAATTTAGTTAGCCAAGTGCCATAAAACTCTCATCGTCAAGCAGGACGATGCTACGACTATAATTTTTAATATCCCATAGAGGGAAATATTTTGTAGTGGTGTCTATAACCCCATAAAGTAAAATCTGCATAGTAGAACAAAATCGGCCTGAATTACCGATATGCGTCAAGGGCAGCTCTCGTCATTATTCAGAGTGGGAATTGAGTTAAGTTGACTTCATCTCAAATTAAGACAACAACTAAACACTAAAATAGGAGACGCGACAATAAATTTCATTAATTGTCTCTGAATTTTAAAATTAATTATTTTTAATCATGGAAAATATTTTTGAAGATTTTAAAAAGCTTTTCTAATTTACAAAATTTTATTTTCTAATCTATAGAAATTAATTTAGAAGGGAAGTACAGCTTTTAAATGTTTAGGCGGATTTTCTAAGCTTTTGAGTAATATTTATTTGTAGTATAATTTATATATTGTAATTTTTAATTTTATGATGTAGCTAGCATGTGGATTTCGAATTCTAAAAACTATTTTTAATATTCTGTAAATGCATGAAACATGGACTACAAAAATATGTATATTATGCACATAATTACAATTCATTAAAATTAAATTACAATTCATTAAAATAGAATACAAGAAATATTATTAATTAAAACCAATATTTTCTAAAGTTAAGTAGTATAAATACTTATTTATATATACATATTAATTAAATAAATATGCTCATTTTTATATATGTATGTACCCAAGAAGATGTAAATTATTTTTGTAACCTTAAAAGAAAGACTTCGTTATTTATTTAGAACTCATTCAGAATAAAAGAGCTAACTTTACATCAAATTACATTTAATTTTGTAAGTTGCCCGGTATAACTCCAGTGAGTGCACTCGTGATTCACAAGATATTCACAGTAGTCAAATGGGGCAGCCACAAATCAACTTTGGGTTGTCAGCCCGCCCGCTGCTTAGTTGAAGCCACAAATTATGTCTAGTCATATGGCTGTGTCTCGAAGCAACGATGATTGCAACCAATGAAGCTGGGGGCTGCTGTAAAACTTCATGCCCCATGGTGCGCTGGAACGGGGTGCGGGATGGAGTCTCGGTTAAGGTTACACGCATCCAAATCTCGCCCCAAATTTGATTTGCATAATAAGAATAAGACACACACACACTTATTTACATCACACATCGGAGCGTATTCTTATTAAATTGAAGCAGTGTCTGCTTTGCTTCGTTGCCTCTGTTGCCGTTATTATTGTTGTGTCTTGCAACAGATATGCGGTTAGCTGCAGCTGTCGTTGTCGTCTCCGTTTAACTTCACTAGTTTCGAATCTTTTCACCCACTCCCATTTAATTCGACATACCAAAATAATTTTTATACTAACGCTCACATTTTCAACCTTGGGTGTTTTTTTTTTTTAATGGATCTTTGGTAAGTTTCAGAAAATGAGCTGCAATTCTGCAAGTGAGTAAATTCTGTGTAATTATAAATATGCTGTGTAAATATATATGAATTTAAATTCAAATTTCAAAGAATCGATTTATTTGGAGCAGTGTCAAGCAAAAAATGTAAAGTGCCAATTTGCTTAATGTTATATCACATTTGAAAAAGAAACTTTATTTTTTATTAAAATATTAATTGCTGAGATTCATGACACTTCCTCCGCCGTGCTTGAGTGTTTCCTTTAAGTGTTTGGGATCCAGCTCAGTATTGGACTGTCGCCACATATAATTCCGCCCGTCCGAGCCAAAAATGTTGAATTTGTACTCATATTCAAATATTGCTGTGTTGTAGAACTCCTAATCCTCAAAATCTGCTTGTGCACACTTTACATGCCTATAAATACATATGCAGTCACACACTTTCATAGGGAAATCGGCAGGCATTCTGATTATTCGATTATTCTGATTGCTATCGATTTTCGCTTGACATCACTTTTACAACACTCTTAATGCATTTCAACATGATAATAATAAATAATAAATGCAAGAAAACCCTTCATTAGTTCTGGCAAAAATAATAAATAAAATGTCAAAAAACTGAGAATGCGGCTGTAGCTAAAAAATGTGAACTGCAAGCTGGATATTTGCAATTTGGTAACACTGAACTGAAACAGTGCAAAGAAAGACAGAATGGTACATAGTAAAAAATAAAAGGAATCGAATTCGATACCTTGGAAAAAATAAAAGGAATCGAATTCGATACTTTGGTAGCGATGCCAAAAATCGAAATCGGTAATCGCCTGTCTAATTACGGCTCAATCAGAGCAGGTTGCTTCGAAAGAGAAAAAAAAGAGAAGAAAAATAATTAAGAAGTTATTTTGTGCAACATGAAGAAGAAAAGCATCAACAAAAAGTTGTACAGCTACATTGGTGGCAATGCCAGACGATTTGGACGCTCATCAAGTCGGCACGTAAATATACTAAAGGAGGTGCAGAAATTCCTGGTATTTGGCCAAAAATCACCAATCACCAAATAAGTGGTATATGTTCACTAAACAAACTATCCAAAGTGGTGGCACACTCAAGGTCACATATGTTGGCATGGAACTACCGACTGTAACCAAACATCCCGGTGTGAATGACAGTACCGGCATGGGACCGCTGGCAACCATTGAGTTAAATTCACGGAATATTGGCAACGAGGATCGGATTGGGATCGGAAACTATGATGTGCAGCCGTTGAGCTGTGAGCAGGTTGCCCTATTGCATCGCATTCTTCAGGATGAGGACTATCGCAGCTATAGGAAATGGCAGCTGACCTTGGACGAGAATCCGTGCGAGGTTCCGGATTCAATGGTATATAATGTGGACATTTCGCCAAAGTATTCGATGTGCAAATGTCAGCAGTCTCAGCTCAAGACTGCCTTACTGGCGAAGAATGTGCCGCTGGAAGATTCCCTGCAGCCCTTCTTTGAGGACATCCACAATGAGCACGAGAAGCACGAGGAGCAGTGTGCTGACAATGACAAGGAACCGACCGACACCAAGCAGCAGTAGAAGGAGGTACTAGGTTCTGGTACTAGCTGGGGAAGGAAATTATTATTATATTTGACTCCTCAATTGGAAAACGCTTTTCTAAACTATTATTCTTTGTTCTGACAACATATTTTTGTACCTACATATACATATAATTCCGACATTTGCTAGAATAGAGCATGCCTCGTTTTTGTGACCATCGCACTTTTAGTATATAAGAAAAGCTGTATTCAAGTTGTATGTACAAATGGAAAGAGGACTGCTTTTGACTCTTTAAACTTTAAACTACAACATTTGGAATGTATCTTAAAGTACGTCAGATATCGGTACATGGCATCTCCTAAACAAGCTGTGTCGTGCAGTGTTTTTTGTATTCATGTTTTTCAATTTTGCATTTTTTTCTGTTGTTTTTTTGTACTTGCCACCGTTCTGTTTGGGGGCTGTTGAGAGCTATAGTTATGAGGCGCTAGATTGTCGCATGAGTGCGACGAACCCATAACTCCACTCAAGTGCCGATGGTGCCACATGTGGGGGCCACCACTCGAAGTGAATTGTTCTCGGTGCGGTTAACACATCACACACAAAATGGCAACCGAAATGACGTCTACTGTGCATTTCGCATATATGTATGTCTATATATATACATATATATATATGGGGTATACATCCAAACGTATATTCGATATAACATTCAGATTACTAATATAGCAGTACTAGCAAATAACTTATTTATGGCCGATGCTGGCGCGTTAACTGTGAATATTTGATGTGCGTCGAGTAGACGAAAATACAATCGAACATTCCTAGATGTACTATGTACTAGTCTTGGCCATAAAAATAGCAAAGAATTGTGCTCATATATATGTATATACATATGTATATATACGTATATATTTCCGCACTTTTCCGCATTGGACATTTTCTTCCTGGTCACTTTTTATAATTCTCAATTGTATTCGATCTTTCTGTTTTTAAGTGCTTACACAAATGTGTGTGTGTGTGTGTATAGGTGTGTGTGTGTGTTTAGGTGTGTGTGTGTGTGTAGGTGTGTGTAGGTGTGTGTAGGTGTGTGAGTGTGCTGTTTTCCATGGTCATAAGGTGGGCCATCGTCCGCATAAATTGTCACACACTGCCCAGCATCTGTGGCGACACGAGCACGTGAATATGTTGCAAGTGTGTCCAACCGTTAGTCGATTTATGTCCTGCCTCGGCTTCTGCTCCTTGTGCACATAACAGTTGGAATAAGTTAGGCTCATGCTTAGACCAATTGCCTGACCACCTGGACTCATTTCCCTGGGTTTCTGGCTTAAGAAAATGTATTAAATATCTCAGAAAATCAATCGACATGAATTGTTATACTTTTGATAGAGTTAAGAAAGTTATCTCGGCTTAAAAACCAGGATTTTTCTTTTCTTAATTCAAGGTATACTTCTTTTTTTTTTATAAATAATGTATTTCTCTAAAGTAGACAACAGCTAAATATTAAAATAGCAGACGAGAGACTAAATTGCATTACTTTGTTCTCAATTTCAGAGAGGATTGTTTCTTTATTAAAAGTTTGCATCTTATAATTTTCATAAATAAGTTTAGTTTTTTTTTTTTTAGTGTATATTTCTAGTGGTCTGTTTAATTATTGTCAACTCGAAAGGTTCACACCAAACCAAGTCAAAACTAATTAATTTCAGCTAAGTTTGTGTAACTTGTTGTTTATTTTTATACAACAAATTAACAAATGAAAATAAATAATTTGAAAAGAATTGGAGCAAGTTTTTTCTGTTTGTTGTAATTGATTATTTTGTTCAAATGTTTTAAAACTTTGAGTGGGGAGTTTTTATTTGCCAGCTTCATATTGCAGATCCATTTAAAAACATATAATCAACAAATAATGATGCAATTCGAGTTGGCTGGGTTATATACATATATATAGCTAGTACCGTTAATTATTAGGCACTGTGCAAGGACTGTGCATTAGCAACGACGACCTATTCGAAATTTAGTATCCTGTAGTCTGCCACAAATTTCAATTGTTCACTTTCACACAGAGCAACTTGAGGGCCCATAAATTGTTGAATCTGAATGGAAAATTTAGAGACTCTGAGCGATACAAAATTTTAGGCATTACGAGTGCCAGAAAACCCAAGGACATTTCTTTTTTAAGCACCAATCATTTTGATATGCTTGTTAGAAACAGTGCTTAAAATTTGTATTTTCACATATCTCCTATGGCAGAACAAGAAAGAAATTCTTATTTTTGGATTTTAAAGCATTTTCTTAAAAATCCCAATTAGTTATATATGTATATATTTAGGGGGTCCTTCATATCTATATAGTACGAGCATCTTCTTTTTTTTATAAATAATATAAATTGAATTGCAAGCTATGGAGAAATACAACTGGCTGGGAATATAAAGTTTAAGAAAATTCGATTTGCTAAGGTTCGTTAGGTTTTTTTTTATTTTAAACAAACTTTAAGGAAACTCTAGTTGTTGGGAATGTAAAGTTCGAGAAAATTCGATTTGAGGAGGTTCGATAAGTTCAGCCGCAAATTAGATTGCCTCAACACTTGTCTAGTTGTTTTCCCCCTCCATTGGAGGAATGGCTGATCTAGGTCAGTATTCAATTAGGAGTTAAATCACTTGGTCAGCTAGCAGCACACAGCTCGCAACCCGCAGCCCGCAGATTGACGCAGAAAGTTTGTGTAGAAGTGATTAATAATTCAACAATTTAAGCTCACATGAATGCAAATAAGGACTCACACCTTAAGCCGGTTAATTGCAAAGCTCAGCGTCCAGTTCCCTTGTTGACGTTCCCAGTTCAAGTCAGTGAACTCAAAGCTGCACCCTTAGTTATTAAGGGGAGAGGAGTGGAAGCGAGACCGCTAACAAAAGAGCAAGCGGCACACGCCAAGTTTAAAGAACTTGACTCAGAAAGCGATGCGAACTGTTCCCAGCGGCATACAACTAAGGAAGGATTCATTTCATTCATGAATCGCACACGAGTCCAGCCGAACAGCTGCTGCGGCGGAGAACTTTCTATTATCCGCGCAGGCGCACTGCAACCACTGAACAGGGGTAATTGCTCTGCTCAGGGATTGCATACTGGGTACAGCTTGCAAAACTGTGCATTTGCTTCAAATTAATGGCAAGGGGCATCACAAATATTGGCTTAAGAGAGTGCGTGCTCTTCAAAAAAATACTGGGTACACTCATTCCAACCTACGTAGGGAAGCTGTGCTGTTTGCCTCCTGCATTTCTATGTTTATTTGTGTTCTTACTTTATTGCACAATAATATTTACTATGCATGTAATCGTTTTTTTTTTTCTTATATTTTCTGGAATATGTAAATCGAAGGTGTTTTTTTTTTTTGTGGAATATTTTTCACTGCACTTGCAATTGTGCAACAACAACGCAAAAATAAATGTAGAATGAAAATAAAGTTGACATGCATCAAATGAGACATGATTGGTAAATGAAGCACAACATTGCGACAATCGGATTGAATAATCGTGTTGCAAGACAATCAAACTTTAATTCATTAACTAAAAGTATATTTGTTGTCTATTGATTGACATTGCAAATGGTGAAGTCTCTAAATCAGCGACAAAACTTAGACATACGCTGTTCTCAGAAAGTTGGTTAAAATTAGAAGTAAAATTGGTTAAATTAGCTTTATTTGTTAGCTGTCAGAAATATAATTATTAAAAAATTAAAATCGTCCTCGATAACTCAAAAATACCATTTCTAAATATACGATTACAAATTTCTTAAAATTATAAAGTCCGATTTCTATTTTTCACAAATATATTTCTTAAGAATATTAAATATTTCTGAAAGGTTTTTAAAAAGATCCATTTTGAAAAAAAAAATTAAAAATTGATTTATTCCCTCGACAGTTTTGTTCAAAAAAAACCGTAAAAATGTTAGATTGAAATTATATGAATTTATTAAATATCTAAAATGATTGTTAATGTGAAAAAGGTGCAAAATATTATGTCTAACAATAATAATAATTTACAGTTCTCACAAACAGTACATAAACTCAGACGAAATAGCACTAAGTTAAATAGAGTTGAGCCACAGGCGAAAGATTAAAATTGTCTGGGTTCTGTTATCGTTATCGTTATCCTTAATCTGTCTTCTGGACACTCGAACAAAAAGCCGCGTGTGTTTTTTAACATTTGCATATTCGTCCATTTGAATGCAAAGCGAATTATGCAAACAGTGCCTGCAAAAAGTATGTTAGCAGCAGCACTCAATAAAATTTTATACTTTGTGCCAGTAAAAAAATATGAGCAAAAGCAACAAAATGGCGAATAAAAAAAGAAAATTATAACAGTATTATTTGTTATTAGAATTTAAATAGACGACTCCTTGGATGTTCTTACAGTTTACTACCAGTAAGATAACACAAGTAAACGGAGTATATATTATTAATAAATATATATTATTTATGTATATACATATATGTATATTTGTTTCAATTTATGTATATATATATTTATTTATATCTACAAACAGAAATACACAAATGCACCATTAAAATTATCTTAGGCGGCAACAAAACTCAAAAATATCAAGAACAAAAAAAAAAATTGAGCTCCTTTAAGTGCATAAATTTAAGGAAAATAAATTAAAATGAAAGCTTTACAACTCCAAAGAGAACAAATCCTTGCAGATAATATTCTATATTAAATTTTAAAATATTAAATTAATTATTTATTAGTCTCAAAATGTAATGAGTATCTTTGGAGAACACATCTGATGTTTAATACAATTGGATAGCTGAATGTGGATTGAAATTGATCTAGATCGACACGGCTTAAAGAAAACAATATATATATATAAATATATATATATATATATATTTAAATGGCAAATCCCAGATATTTTCTTTAAAGCGTTGCACACTTTCGACAAAATTACAAAGGAAAACAAAAATCAGAAAGGCAGCTTAACGCATTATTTGTTGGATTGTGCGCTGTGCTGTTTATTTTGGCCTTGGTCTTGGCCTTGGCTTTATGCAAAATCAATGCCAATTGAAGTTTGAGCTTAACTTCTTAAAGGCTGAATGAAGTTCATTCCTCTGCGTACTCTGGCAACGCTTGCCGCATACTTGTAGTTATACGAAAATCCATCTATGCACAAATATCAAGTTTTCCCTTTAAACTTGGCTGAGCTCTGAGATCTACAAATGTACCTTACAAGCAATTTGTCAGTACATATTTCAGCTATTGATTAACAAGTCGCATATGCCCGTTTCATTCAAGTTAAGTGGCAAACACTCGGCTCTCAAATAGCCGACATTTGCCAATTAAATGATGAACCTCAAAGTACTCCCAGATAAGTGTACACTCAAGTGTCCCGCCACATGTAAGCATCGAAATATCATCAATTTTTGCCATTTAGTCAGAAACCAGCTGAGCAACCTTAAGAAGAACCGCTTGAGCAAAACTTACAATCCTTACAATGCATGTTCCACAAACAAAATATGTGAATAATGATAACCAGAGCAATCAACATCGATTTATCAAACGTGTTTTGACTTTCATATTTATAATAATGCAAACCAAAAACAAAAAGAAAAAGAAAAATCCATTTAAAAAAATTTAAAAATTATACACATATTTTTATTATTTATCTTATTTTTTGATTGAATGTCTTCATGTGTGTTTGTGTGTGTGTGTGTGGAGTCATTCAAATCAGTGATTACTGCAGACCTTCAGGCCCAATTGATTCTACCATCACCCAACCGCCTCGTCCTTTCGTCCTGGCCAAATGCTGGCAACGTCTGGCAATTCACAACTTATCTTCACGTTGCTCTCGCATGCCTCGTTGGACTTAGGACACTAAGCTGTCAATGCTGCGTTTAGTGTACATCGCACTCACCCACACCTACATACAAGAGAGAGAGATAGAGAGAGAGAGAGATAGAGAGTAAGAGAGAGACAGCATTGACATAGCTCGCATTGTGGCTTGTAGCCAATTGCCGCATAAAAGCAGAATCAGAAAAGTCAAGTAACGTGAAACTGAAAACTGAGCCACAAAATGTTTTATACACAAAAACACGACTCCACCCCTCACCCCTCACCCCTCACCATACTGCCAATAACAATAAGAAATCAGTTTTCCGCTCATACAAAAGGATGCAACACTTTAGTGTCCTACGCCTTCTGCCACTCAAAGGACTCAAAGGACTGCACACTGAGTGTTAAACTTGTGTGTGAATCCAAGACTCAAGACTCTGATTTAATTACACATTATTTGTACACAATAACAATTACATTAAATAAGCATTTCAATTTCTCCTCAATAAATTATGAATGCATATAACTTATACTGTTAATTAGAAATCCGATTATGCTTTTCCTTAATTTTCTTTAATTAAATAGTATTTTTGTGTCATGTCATCTAGTGTCATACTTCAAAAGTCTCTTTTTGCCTGTAACATTGGGAGTATAATAAAATAAAAAAGGAGTTGCGTTAGGTGCAGGGTATCTGTTGGTCAGTCATCATTAATATTCCGGTGTTGGGAGGTTGAGCAGTGGTAAGAGCAAGCCGCTTATTCGCCTGAGTGGCAAGGCTTTTACGGATTTTGATATCTTACGCTGGTGGAAATGCATTCACTTTAAGCTCGGAAAATAGCTGAAAATTTCCAAGCTGCGCTGGCAGCCTGGTGAAATGCTGTATTTTCCTGATGTGCGTTTGTCATTTGGCTTAAGATGGATTAGCTGTGGCACTGCTGCAAGTTGCTCACACTTATTTATCGTAAGCATAATGGCTAAAATCGTATTTCTTTATTCCAATTCACACATAATTAAATAATAATAATAATAATAATAATAATAATAATTTTAGTCTCAACCATAGTCAGTAAATTTTCTTAATTTATGTAATTTGGTAACTTACTGATTGGTGTATTCTTTGATGATATTTTGGAAAGTTTGCAATAAAGATAAAGTTTTAGTAACATATAAATTATTAATAAGCATTTTAGCTCGATTTAATTGCTAAATAGATTATAAATTTATTCCTATCTTTAAAATGCCTTTACTTTTGGAAGTTTGTTAAATGATTATTTTAGCTGATGGTCTCTACGGTCTACGGTGATTGGCTTAGGCATTTGTCGGGGATTTCTGTCGTCTGGGGTGCGTATCCTTTTGATGGTTGCCATTGGCAATTATTTGGCAAAAAATTAACAATAAATGAAACACAACTTTTTGATTACTTTGGCGCTCCTCGTTGGCCTCCCCGTCTGCGAGACGCCATCTTATTTAAATAGACAAAAGCCGTTGTCCGTTTTCCGTTTTCCGTTGTCCGTTGTCCGGCGGCAGAACACTTGTCCGGCAAATCGGTTCAGCCAAGGTTCAGTTCAGCAACAGCTGCGACATGACCGGCAGCAGCATCCTTGCCTGGTGGCATCCTCTCATCTGAGTCTCTTTATCCCACTTTTGACATTGTCATTAACAGGCTCTGCCTCACTTTGGATGAAGAAGCCGTGTGAAAAACTTCCCATTTGATTTTCGCTTTATGGCTTAAGTTTTTTTTGTAAAGTTAAACAAAGAAAAGCAACAATCAGAAATCAAAGTCGTATTTACATTAAAAATTGATTACAATTGAACACACATTTGGATTATCGCTATTATAAATAAAAATAAATATTAGTTATTTTTTGTTAAAGATTTTGAATAAATCTTTTTTAATTAGAGTTTTAAGCATCTTTGCCACTTATCAATTTATTTTTGTGGGTGCAGCTGAAACTTGATTACACCTCTGCAACATATAAAGAGAGCGCAGAATTCATTGCTGCCCCCTGTGATAACAAGCAACACACACCCAGAAACACGCTGCCACACGCATTCCTGTTAGTGCAATCGATTCGCTCGTGCAACAGCAGCAGCAGCAGCAGCAGCAGCAGCGGCATCAGTATCAGTATCATCATTTGCCACGAGTCACGTGCGTGCAGCTGTGCTATCAGTTGAAGCTGCCACAGGCAATCATCCAGCAACGTGCAACCTGCACACTGGCTGCAGCAAGCGAATCTACAGTGCTATCTACAGCACTTCACATCCACATCCACATTCAGCCACAGGCACAGCCACATTCTCTTTTTGTGTGTGTTGCTGAAAGCCGTCCGTCCGTCCGTGCGTCGTCAGAGTCCATTATGCCGCTCCGGCCTCGAAGGTCGATTTAATGCATAAACTTGGCTGCTCAGCTTTTAACGGAGCAAAGTCTGGACACTGGCAATGGCTACTTGGAGGTTGGTTGTTGGTAGTTGGCGGCATGGTGGCACGGTGGCAGGGGGGGGGGGAGATTGTATTTTACATTTGTTGCAGTTGCAGAGTCTGTGTGGCTGCTCTTTTTTTATGCCCTGGCTTTTAATACCCGTAATCAAAGCATTTTACTCGACTTGACTTTGAGCATCTTTAAAACTTATTTCTTTCTCAACAAATGCACATACAGAATGACAACAGAGTTCTACTTTTAAAAATTACAATTTAAAGATCCTCTTATATTATACTATATTAAATATATACATAAATATATAATATTATTATTATTAATATATATATAACAGTATTTCAACTGTACGATACCAATAAATAAAAGTTTGCTTCATTTTGTGCAACTATTATTGCATAATAAACAAATGCATATCAAAAATATTATGAATTATTATTTATTATTATTTTTCCCAGTATTATTCATCAAATCATATTTTTTAAAAATTGTAGATTATTTTGATTTGTTGATTTGTATTTTCATCAAATTTTGATTTGAATGCTGCGGGAAACTTATCTTATCATACAGGTTCGCCGACTTACCTATTTTTTCCTATATTAATCTCTTCTTCTTCTAAACTATTATTACATTATAATAATAACATTATTTTGTTTATTTTTTATTCATTTAAAATTTTTAATTTTATTATTCCGATTCAATTTTGTATTATTTAATTTGTAACTTCAATTTTTAATTTCCCAAAAGCTTAGAGTAGCTAAACGTTAATATGTTAATGTTTAAATCTGCAAATTTTTAAATTAAAATTGCCTTATAAAAATTAAATGTTCATAAAATAGAATCTATAGCAAAAGTGTTGCATATAGCACCATATTGTGGTATGTCTGAATGTATCTGAATTATACTTACGGGCGCAGCTCAAAAGTTATTGCGGACGTTGACTGTTCAAAGTTGCTGCACTTGCCACCTATTCTAACTGTGTGTGTGTGTGTGTGTGTGTGTGTGTGGGTAAATGTTTGTGTGTGTGTGCAGTTATACATCAATTTAGTTAATATTGCCGACGTTTATGATGAATTTATATGCTGCGGTTGTGCTTCACACAGCCAGAGGCAAACAAAGCCATTAAAAAGCCAGCTAAACAAAGTTATGACGTTTTGTGTTTATAATAAAACAACAACAACAACAGAACAGCAACAAAAACAATAGCAAATGCTTAAACTCAATTTGTACCAAGATACGCCACACAAAATGTGGCAACTTTTGACAGAACATTGGCACTTGAACTTGCAACACAATTCGCTAGTGAAAAAAGCACTCATCTGATTTCATTCATGATTCATGGCAGTATTTATAAGGTAGAGTTTATAAATTCATGTCATGAATAAAATACTGATTTGAGTAAGCTCCATATAATAAAAGCAATTATTTTTTGGCATCCAAAAATACCTTCTGATAGGTATTTACCGTTACACGGGACACCAGATAATCTGCAAAGTGAATGAAATTTTCTGATTTTTCATTTATTGTCGAAATGTCAACAAAATATTATCGTCAACAGCTAGTAAAACATTTTGTGGCAAGTGTGTGCATAAATGCATATTGTGTATCTGCTAAAATAATTAAATTTTATTTCATCTGCAATTTGTTTCAACACATATCCATTATTAATAATGGCCAAAATATATATGTTTGTATTGCATTTTGTGAAATGAATTTTGTTATGCTTCGGTTGAGAGTTCACATAGCATATATGCTACATTTTACAAATAAATAAATTCAAGGGGTGACAATCGACGAGACCTTCGTTTACAATTTCTATCAATCGGAGATATTATATATAAAGTCAATTATAATGGTCAGAAACCCCAGTCGGATCTATTTCACTATTCACCCATGTCCAAGTTCGGTGCTTAAGTGTCATTGATCGGTTGATTGATTGTTTTATTGGAGTTGCCATGTTGCGGGTGATTTATTTTGATTTATAATTTATTGTAAAGCAACTAAAATTATGTTTTTTTTTTTTTAAAAGGATAAAATGTACTTAAAGTAATTTAAGCAAGAAACAACTCGACCTCTTCTTATAGTCTCTGAGTTCGGTTTGCTTGTACAGATGAACTTTGATTGACTCGGTTGTTGGCTTTTATCAAGAAGGGGTTTGGAATTGCTTCCTTCTGCCAGTTACATACTTTTGGACAACTTCTAAGTATATTTTTATATTTGTAGTATATATATATATATATAGATATATCTTTTATACTATTTTTTGTTGCTGGCGTCTCGTCAGACGTGTCGACAAAATGCTATTGTTAAAGGAAGCCACAAAAACCAGCAAAGTGTCGAAATACATTTTATTTCAATGCCTTTTTTGTTCGCCTCAGAACTTCGCACATTCGTACACACACACACACACACACACACACACACACACATTGTGGCACACACATGCAGGTTAACATGTCAGAATTGTGTGTCATTTGTTCGTCTGCATTTTTGTTGCACGATTGTTGGTGTCAAAAATCATTTGGTTTTATTTGCAAATTGTTTGTTTGTTTGTTTGTTGTTTCTATTGTTGTAGTTGCTTTCATGTTTGCTGTGTTGCAATAGTGCAAAAACAGCAATTAATTTGGCCAGTTAAATTTGGCCAATGTTATTTGTTTATCAGTTATGTGTCTAATAATCTGCTCCACGATTGAACATCTGAATAGATGCTTCTCTAGTCATAACAAATGTAATTAAAATTATTTTCAATCAAGTTTTCCATCTAGTAAAATAACATAATATAATCAATATACATATATACATATGTGTAATATAAAAATTCGATACACATCCATATACATATATGATTCGATTAAAATATCACATTTGGTTATTTATTTATCACATTTGCCTATTTCACAGAAAATCATTTCTGGCAAATGCAATATTCTTATGTATAAATTTACCTATATTATAGGACGAGAGTATTTAGGTCCTTAGCCAGTGCTGCTCTGTCTGTATTATGTTAATGCGACACTTAAATGACAGCTTTGAAATTGAATTCAGCTCCATAGACACCATATCAAGCATCTGGGGCCCATTTAATCATTTGCACCTAGGGTTCGTATGAGCAAGTAAATCTCTCGATCCGCTCTTTGCTTGGCCTCTCTCCATTGTGCTGAGGCTCGTCATTGTTGTTGTGTCTTGAAGGCCTCGGCTCCATCTGTAGCTCTAGCTCTAGCTCTGACTGCAGCTTCCATTTGGGTCAGGTCCGCGCCTCATTAATGTGTGCCGTGTGCGATTCAATTTAGGCACGCAAAGCGCTGCCATTAAAAAACGGCGGCAAAAAAAGGGCGACAAACAAAACAAAATAGAACAAAGCAAAACAGAAATGAAAAAAAATACATATATATATATATATATATATATATATATATATATATATATATATATGAAAACGAATCTGTCGCATAATTACAAAAAATGTGTCAGACACGGTGAGCAGCTCGGCTTTTATGTGGAAAAGTCTAGACAAGCGTTTGCCGGCCAGATCCGTGAGCGGAAGGCACCCTCCACATTCCGTCTTACCACATTCCATGCAGCCAAGGGAGAGTCGCTCAACAGTCCTGGCCATATGTCAATATGTGCTCCTCTCCCACACTCGCACACACACACACACACAACCAAGTTCCCCCTAGATTCAGTCACTCTTTGAGGCTTACACACACACACACACAAACACACACACACATACACATGATGTGTGCTCAGAGGCTTAAAAGCAATTGTTGTCTCTGCGTGTAATTGTTGATGCCTTTGCTCAAAATCAGTCAACATCATTGTCATACCGACCCAGTGGCTCCTTGGATTTGACTCCATCAATGCTGACAATTGCAGGCAGATTGTCAGTGGAACTCCCAAGGCAAGGACTGAATTCTGGGCAAGATCAAAGCAACTGTTTTAGACACTTAAAGCCCCGTTTACGGGGCTGTTTACCCTGCATTTGTAGAACACATCCAGACATACTACTCCACATAGGAAAATTTGTTGGTTGAGCATATGTGTATTTTTAATTGGACAACTTTAAGTGCTGCAAGGTCTTCATTAAATTTGTATATATCTTTTTTTTTCAATTAATAATTATAAAAAACAATAATCAAAAATTTATTAAATTCGATATCGAAACTACATTCGTTCATTGATGATAATATTTTATTTTTATTTTAAATGATATTTAAAAATTAACTTCCCCAAATGAATAAACTCTCTCTATTTATATTTAAATAAGCGCAAATAAATAGTTTGCAGTTCTTAAATAAATAAATAATAATAAATGGGATCATTTAAGCCAAGAACACAGAGAAACTGTTGACATTTATTTTTTGTTATATTTGTAGTTTCCATGTTTACATTACTTTGATGAGTTTTTTTTTTTTTTTTTTGTCAAAGAAGAAGACAATTACAAAAACATCATGTTGGCCAAGAAGTGAGCTGGCTTTGCCATTATTGTTGCTGGCCGAGGTACATTGATTTAAATTGGCCATTTCATTGCTCCATTATTTGGCCGTATTGCTGTGGATACTCAAGATTCGTCGAGATACTCAAGTTGATTGTTAACTTGGCCAGCGTCGTTTATTCGACTGCTTTTGTTGATGCCTTATTCGTTTTTTTTTTTATTTATTTGTTTGCCTATTTTTTGTTTTGTCTCGTTTTAACTAGTATTTATCTCATTGTTAGCGCTGTTTCTCTGTACATTTGTTTTTTTTTTTAATGTTTTCCTATTTTACTTACTTTCCCCTTGCATTTCAATGCTAACAAGTGGATTCGCAGTAAACTTGACACACTTGACTGGGTGAGGGGCTATGATCCTTATTTCTCTGCAAGAGGACTTGCTGGGTATTTAACTTAACGTTCAAAGTCGAGTGAAGTCTGAATATAGTAAATATTTATTGTCCTGCAGCTGTTGACTGAAGGAATCGTGCAAATTCTGTTAAATCCATTTTGAAAACTATGCAAATATGTATCTAATTACAGCTGTATTGTGCTGCAAGGTAAGAGTATCAGTTTCCGGTGTTTGAATGTGTGTCGACATCCTTTGCTATCCTTTTATGTTTTGCTGTCTACAAATGCAGATTTACCTAATCAAGTTTACATGCTGGCCAACAAAAGATGAAATTATATAGAGCCCTTGTAGCCCAATGACGACGACAACAATAAAATAAATTAAAGGACGTTTCAAAGTCTCTCTTGAAATGTCAACAGCAAGTCAAAGACAGGTAAAACACTAAATCATTTCCCACTGACAGCTGGAAAATTTTGTGGAAATCCACCTTAGGACGAGTATTGATGGTAATTGCTTAAAAGCAAAAAATATATGCAAATATATTTAGACAATACACAAGAATGGATATAGACTTGATAATTGATTTTGAAGCTATAGAATTTTAACAATTAAAATGAAAATATAAATTTAAGCATTTTGTTGGTATTTCTTCAGCGATTTCAGAATTCAGATTTCGAAGGAGGAATGGTATATATGTATATATATGTATCCAATATATATATATCCTCGCTAAAACTGCAACTTATTGGACTTTCAGGCAACGAATCGCTGTCAGTCGCCCAATGGCTAACACAATGGCTAACACTGATAAACTTCATATATGTAGCTACATGTATGCGGTTCAACTTCTAGTGCGTTATTTTATCGATAACTGCCTCAGTTTCTGAATTATCGATACATTTCGATTTCCGATAGCAATAAATTTCAAAATTTAAGAGGCAGAGGTTTCTAATTTATACATAACATGCATATACATATTAATGATCAATTTTATTAAGATCGGATAAGAAACACCAAAGTTAAAGTCGAAAATATATTTTCATATTGACCTTCTTGCTGTCAGCAGCCGCAAGCATTTTCTGTATGCATAAATAGACGAGCGCATGTGTGGGAAAGAGATGGCATGATAATCGACGCTAGCGTCAATATATTTGTGTGTTTTCTACTACTACTACTACTACTACTACTATTTCGTGTACATATGTATGGCTGTATGTATGTATGTAAGAAATGCACTTGCAGAACTGAACATTTCAGTGCAAATCATCTTAAAGGGAAATTTGCCAATAAAACTAGAATTATAACAACTGAAACATTTAGAACTTGGTATATCGTAGTCCAGCTAACTCGACTACAGCATTTTTACTTGTTTTTTCTTTCTCCTTGCTCATTAGCTTAGCTAATGCACATTTTTTAATAATAAACAAAAATTGGCTTGGAAACAGCTATCGAAGATTACATTCCCTTGTAAAGCGGAGCTAATTGGCCCCGTGTAAATTTAATTCTTAATATAACCGACTGATTTCACTTTGGCCAATAAGTGAAACATCTTCGTCAATGGCGGCAAATCACAGCAATGCACTTGTTGCACTTCAGGAGAGCAATGATCGCTAAAAAGATTGATCAATGTATAAACAAAAAATGCAATTTGGTGCCTCGAAACTGCATCAGATATTGGATTTAATGGGGTGGCTGTGAAGGAATCTTGTAAGCAGATTGCCAGTAATCGGTAAATCTAGCAATCAACGGCCGGGGATGGATTAAAATAGCAATAACTTTAAAAATGTTTCCAGTTTCCTGGGAAATGGGAAGAGGACTTGTAATACGTTTATATAAACGGCTGGGCGCTTATCAAATTAATAATTAAAACGGCTTTTTGTGGCAGTCGCGGCAGCAGCTTGTTATGCAAATTTCGACACTGTCGACACTTTGTGGGAAAGTAGTTTACTTTTACTTTTGCATCTGACTGCTGTTGTTGTTGTTGTTGCAGTTGCAGTTGCTGCTAATGGTAGCATACTAACCCAATGAAATGCAAACGATTTTACATAAACATAAACTGGCAACAAGCAACTGGCAACAATAGAAACAGTCGAAACAACAGCCCCATTATGGCCCCAAATAGCTCACACATTTGAAGCGGCTTCAAAGTTCGGCTCGAAATTTACATTTCGATTTTTTGTTTGTTAGTTTCTTTGAGAGTTTTTTTTTGTTTGTAATTTTTATGATATTCCTGAGCAACGTTCACTGCATGATTACCTAATCGTACTGCATTTTTTAATTGCTATGGCTGTGCTATGCTTATTTTATATGCATTTAAATGATAATTGGAACACTAGGAAGCTGATTTAAGCGCTTGGTAGATTGTTAAATTTCCAGTCAATTAGCAATGGACACGATAACACTGGGAAAGTAAAGTAGTATTTACACGAACAGCCAACAATTTATGACTACATACATACATATATAGTCTACTAGATAACCATCAGACATTTGAGCCTTTCACTGCTGCGCCCTAGTAAAGCACTTGTTTACTCCATCAAATTGCAGATCATTGTATATACATACATATAAATGTACATTTGGTTTATTGTAGTTGTGAAAATAGTCGATCAAAAATCAAATGTTGCCACAGCCCTAACCATAATTAGGGTTGTCGATCCATCCATCCATCCATCCATCCATCATCCATCGTCATTAGTTTAAAAATTGCACATTCACATTTTCTTGGGTGCGACTTGAGGAATGAATGAGGAAGCGAAGAAACGTCGAGTCTTGCAACGAATCACTCTCGATGTTGTTGCAAGCAGAACAGCGCTGATGTGCAACAATTATTGGCATACAACATCTTAGTCCGATCAGGCAGATCCCAGCCAGATGATATTTGAATCTGATTTCGATGTCACTCAATTGCCAATTAGCGTAATTCCAGCAATTTTCGACTAATAAAACTAAATTAAATTTGCTAATGTTACGACTATTGGTATTTTTTCGTTTGCTTTATTTGTTTGCTTATTTAAAAAGCCGTTGGATAAAATAAACATATATATATATAATATATATATAAATATATATGTTTTTTTTTGTTTGTTCAATTACCTTGCACTTGCATTACATATTCGTGCACAGCTCGACCGGTTAATGGTGGCGGCGGTGGTTAACCCGTTAGCTTGTGACTGCCACACACCACCACCACCAACACTATTGCTGGTGGCAGCAACAATTGGCAACAAGTTTTCAATGGAAAATCGCCTGTCTCAAGTGACGGCTCAGCGGGGTAGATGTAATAACTTTTAATTGAACCAGCTCCACACGCATGTGTTAGCATCATTACCACTGTGTGTGTGTGTGTGTGTGTGTGTTAGTGTGTGTGTGTATGCGACATAAGTTACAACAATAATATAAAATGCAACAACATTAGCGACAACATCTCTTATATGAAGCTAACGACTTGAATTTAAATTGTTGTTGTAGTTGCCCACTTTGAAGTTCGTTGCCGCGGCTGCGCAATTGTTGTTGTTGTTGTTGTTGTTGCTGCTGTGTAGATTGCTGTTACCGGTGTTGCACATTTCACTTGCTCGTGGACCGTTCGTCGATCGGCTCGCCACACATTTTTGGGTATAAATCGAATCTGGTCCCAAACGCCAAGCCACATTCAGTTCAGCAACGCCAAGGAGTCCACAACCCAAAAATTACTCCCTGCAAACGGTTTCAAAATTATAATACGCCATATCCTATTGTTTTTTTTTAAGTGAAAAGTTTATATTTTATTTGAATATTTTTGTGCGTGTTGTGTGTTCGAAGCAAAAGAAAAATGTTCAAATTTATTGTAAGCAAAACCTATTTGTATAAAAATGCACCTTTAAATATTACTTTAAAAATGGTTAAAAAACGAACTAAGAGCAAGGATATCAGCAATCATCTGTTTGAAAAAAAAAATACACTCTAATAATGCCATTTTTTTTCTGTGTTGTATTTTTTTTTTGTTTTTGTTTTTTACTTAGCTTCCTTGTCTGGCGCTCTTGGCACTGGCCAGCGCGTTGAAAATTCATGACTACGAGCATGAGGAGCACGCCAAGTACGAGCCGGAACATGAGGAAACTGAGGTGCACCACGAGGTGGATCACAAGCACGCGACATCGCATCAGAGCGTTAAATTCCATCACTATCATGCGGTACCCGTTTACATCAAGCACGAGGATCAGCATCTGATTAAGAAGCCCATCGAGATTGGCGGCACCAAGCAAAAGTTGAAGATTCTGCACCCGAAGAGCGAACACAATCATAACCATGGCCTGGTGCTGGAGAACCACAGCGAATCGCATCTGCACGAGCACGGCCACTACGAGGAGCCAGTGCATCATTCTGAGCACTACGAGCATTATTCGCACCACGAATAGGCAAAAGCGGGGCCCTCTAGACCCAATTGCCCAATTACCCATTTTGCCAAATAATGCATAATTTGTTTTCTTAATTCAGATCAGAGTCTGTTTTTTTTTTAAATATGTACGTTTAAGGCTTTTTTGTTTATTTTTTGTAACCTTTTTGGAATAAAATTCTGCCTAAAGTATTAATGAACACAACTAATTTATGACAGCGGAAAATAACACTAACTGACGTTATATTAATTAACATAAGAATAAATTTCAGTTTCTTCATAAAGTTGATCAATTTGGCTTTACGTAGATAGACTAAAATCCGACAGATAATTCTCTTATGAGCCAATTATTGCAGCTATTAATGAATGAATAATTAAATTTATATTTTAAATTTCAGTTTCAGTTTTAAGTTAAATAAAAATTACAAAATTCAAATTATTTTCTAAGCTACATATTAAGTTCATCTGCAAATTCAAAGGATTTTATTTCCTATCTTCTACAGTTAATATTTAAATATCATACAGCCAGAAAGAGGTACACAAACGGGCTTGACTAGATCGACTTTTGAAACCGATCAATCACATATATACTTTTTGCTTTTATAATAGTATATTTCAGGTCAATGAGAGTTTTTCAATATAAACTAGAAACAAAAACATACATTGTTCTTGCTTGCTCTTGTGATCACCAAGATATTATTAAGAAATTGTGGTCGAAATCGAATTTACCTATGGTATTCATAAATGTACATTAAAACGTTCAGCTCTCAGATATTAATAATTTTTCTCAAAATGGACAAACAAACAGACTCCACTGCTAATGCACAATTAGAATATACTTAAGGATATAAAATATTTCCCCAATGCGTCAAGGTCATTCCGTTATTAAAAATCCAGGCCAAGTCGTTCATATTTGGCTAAATAAATTCATTGCAAGTACTTAAAAAACCACAAATACAACCAATTTTTAAAGCCTATCAAAAGGCAGTTAGCTGTTGAAAAGAATTTGAGCTTTTGAAAGCTCAAAATTTGAGCAAAATCAGTTAATGCCAATTTAAGCTTTGAGCTGTGCACGCGTAAAAGCTTTAGAATAGTTAAGTTTCATAGCTGCAAGCTTTCAACTGTGGAGTAACTGAAATACATACAGTTATCGCCAAAAGCACAATTGGACAGCTTTTTGAACGATTAAAGCTTTTGCTAGTTGGAGCTTTTATTGTCTTTCGATTTATTAACAATCTTTTAATTGTGTTCCACAAAGTGTTCTTTTTTGTGTAGCGCATAATATAATTTGTTCTAGCTCATCCGGTTGGTCGGGTAACAGATCTCTGGGGATGCAAAGCAAGTGCTGCTGCGACTGCCCCGCCTTGTGCCTGGCTATCAATAAATAATTACAATTACCTTAATACAAAAAATTAAAAAAAAAAGACATCAACAACAACAAAAGATTCGAGTATTTAGCAAAATGTTGCATATAATAAACTACATAACAGACTAATTCTTGGGAGGCGGTCGCAGCGCCAGATTTGCTTCAAGATCCTTCACGCCGCCACGCAGCAACTTCTTGCCTTGGCTGCCAGCAGCTGCCGGGTGCGGGGCACCGCCGCGCTTACCACGCTTGCCGCCACCACTGAGGTTGCCACTGTTGCCTGTGGCGCCTCGCAGCAGCTGCGTCCTGTACGTATGCTGATAGCCATAGCCTTCGGGATTATTGTTGAACTTGGGACTGTAGCTGTCATAGTCCAAGCTGCTGCTGCTGCTGATGCTGGCAGCATTACCGCCAGCACCACCCGACTTGTAGCCACCACCAGCATTGGACGTCAGCTTGCCATGTGCCTGGCGCATAGATTGCTCCCAACTATCGCGCTCCTCCTCGTACTTGCTGGAGAGCGGCTCCTTCTTCAGCACATATTGATAGGGCAGCGGGTAGCCATCTTCGCCGTTATCAGTGCCCAAACCGCTGGGCAGTGGTTGCTTCTCCGCCAGTTCCATGCTGCTGGAAACCGGCTCTGCAAAGTAACCAGAATACCCCTTATATTCCGGATGCAAGTCAACGGTTGACTTTAGCTTGTGGCGATAGTCCTGGGCTTGAATTGCATGAATGTTGCTACCACGTTGCTTCTCCGCCTTGTAGGGCAGCGAGTTAATGTCATGATAGATCTCCGAGTTGAAATACAATTTCTGCGGCTTGCTTGTCACACGTTCCCTATCCCGTTCGCGTTCATCCAGCTCGTGCTCGGGTGTGGTGACCACATGCGACAGATCGAACTCCTCGATGTTCTTGAGTGCAGCACCATGATCAAAGTGCTCGGCGGTGCTCTTCAATGGCAGCGTATATGGCTTCGATACTGTCTTCACTGTGGCCGTCTGCAGTGGGGCACGCGTCTTGATCTTGTAAATGAATTCCACGTTGGGTGCGAGACCTTCCGATGAAATGTCCGGTGCCTGGTATGCGGTTTCCGTCTCCGATTGATAGCGCTGGTGCTTGGTGCCCTGCTTGCTCAGCTGGTGCTGTTGTTGTTGATGAGAGTGGGAATGCGAATGCGAATGCGACTGTTGATGTGGATGCAAATGTGAATGCTGAGCATGGTATTGACCATGCTGCTGGCCAGGCTGACGACTCTGGCTGCCAGTAGTTGGCGGATTGCTATATTTGGGGCGTACCGTACTGCTGCTGTAGCGCTTCTCATCGCTGGCAATTGAGGCACTGGAGCTGGGTCCCGATCCGCTGGAGCTGGGGTTGGCCAGCGAGAGAAGCTTATAGTAGGTTTTCGTTGCCGGTGGTGCCAGCTCCTGCGGCGTCGTAATTATCTTGCCCTCTGCTTCCAGCTCCTTCATGTACTTGATGACAGACTTTTCAATTTGTTTCATTATTTCCGCTTTGGGTATCTCCGTTGATGCAGAAACCCGCACCTTCTCCTCCGCCTCCTCCTCAATGTTGCGATACAGTTGCGGCTGTGGCTGCTGCTGCTGTGGAGGTGGATAACTGTAGTACTTTGTGCGATAAAGTCTCTCAATGTCGCCGCCATTGGGATCGGTCTGAGCAGGCGTCTCATATTGCTCATAGTTTGGTGGCAACGACTCCTTCTCATAGACGGGCGCTGGAGCTGGTGAGGACTCAACACTCGATGAGGACTCAACTGATTGTAGATGTTGCTGTTGCTGCTGATGTAGATGTTGCTGCTGTTGTTGCTGTTGTTGCTGTCGCTGCAGCAGTTGTTGTTGCTGCTGTTCGGCTAGCAGCAGAGCCTGCTGCTGCACAAGCTGATCCTGCAGCTCCGCCTGCATTTGTGCCTCCAGCAGCGCCGCCTGCGCCTGCGTCTTGGCATGATTAGCCTGATTATGCGCCTGTTGCTGCTGTAGATGCTGCTGCTGTTGCTGCTGTTGATGCTGCTGCTGCTCGGAACTGGAGCTGGGTCGCTGTGTGTTCGCCACAGTGTGTAACGGCGATGATGGTTCGTTGTGACGTGGGCCATAGGCCATTTTCATGGCATTGGCGACGTATTCTGCCGCCGTTTCTGAATCCTCCAACAAGGCCGTCTTCTCGTTACTCAGTCCAATACCAGCAGCCCTTACGGATTCGGCTGTTGAGCTGTAGTAGGGACTGATCTTGCCATGCGGTGGCAATGAGGATGATTCGTGCTCCGGTCTTATGAGATTCAACTCCAGCTGTCCGTAGCTATAGTCTGAGAAGAGAATGGAAGAGAGAAAGAGAGAGAGAGAGAGAGAGAGATTATTTACAATTTCAATTACATATTGCAGTTCGTTATTTGTGGCATAGTCAAAATTGCACTGATCTTCCATACTGAGCTTCGGAAAATGAACCTAAAAAAAATCTAAAGAAAATAGGAGTTTTAACAAACTTGAATCGCAGATTAACTAGTCACGTTCGATGTTGGATATATTTTATTGACTTTTTTTTATAGAAAGTCGGAAGATTTTGTATTTGAATTGTTTGTAATCTCAATTGTATCGATAATCAAGTTCCCGAAGGGAAAAAAATGATAAGAATACCACAAATTTGCTTACCTGTTGTTGGTTCCTTGGTCCTTGTGTGTGGTGAAACACCACGTCGCGCAAAGCTGCGTCCATGTCCATTGGAGCGAACCGCCGCCAGCGCCAACTGATCGGGCACCACGCTCTTCTCGCTGGAGTCCTCCACAGTTGTCTTTCCGACTGGTCGTCGACTAATACGTGGCTGCGACTGTGCAACACACACCGACACCTGCATTGAAAGCTGCAAGTGCAAATGAGTCAGAGAGACAGAGAGAGAGAGAGAGAGAGAGAGAGAGAGGGAGACAACGGAGAGAGGGTGAGTGAGTGAGTGAGAGGCCAAAGTGGAGTATTTAAATGGTAATTGTTTTTTGTGTCCGATGTCAGTCGGTGTCGATTTGTCAGCGATGTGAATGCAAAGCGCAGAGTCAGTCGGCCATTTGCTTTTTGTGTTCAGATATTTTTTATATATATATATTTTGTAATCAAACTAATTAAAGTTAACCAATTCGCTTTCGCTTTCGGGCGTGTTGGGGAGGGGCGCTATATGTACCTCTCGGTCTTGTGAATGAGTTGGAGCTTGAGCTGCGTCCGCTGCAAGTTCATTGGCCCATGCTTATGGATGATGGGGCAAGAGCAAGAGCAAAAGCGTGTAGCTGCAGCAGTAGCAACAGCAGCAGCAACAGCAGCAGCAGCAGCAGCAGCAGCAGCAACAACTCAGCTTGCAGCTTGGCGGCACCAACATGAAATGTTTTAGACACGCAATTTTGTTGTGATTGAAGCTGATTGCCGATTACCAACTGCTGACTGCCTGGCGAGGCGATCAAGGCAATCACAAATTGGCCATTATAAAATTTACAGCTTCAGTTAACAAAGGAGTATTTTTTGTTTTTTTTTTTTTGTGTTTTTGTGTTAATCTATTCGATCATGGATATGTCTTTAACTGGTGCTTCACTGTCGTCTTGCTTTTCAGTTGTATGATTAGGAGGCATATTCCATTTAACGGTTTTCTGTAATATACTGTTTTTTTTTTAAATATTTTTTCTGTCAACATGAAAAGTAATTTTCATAAAAAGAAATTGTTAATTTTTTCTTTTTCAATCTAAATTGCTGTAGGGCGTAAATTATTTGCATAATTGTTATTGGTACAAAAGCAAATCTCATTTTATCTGACTATATTCTATATTTTTTTTTTGATTTCATAAATATTTGATATACAAATTAACTGAGATATACTCTCTAAGATAAAAACAATCTATAATGATATTTTAAGATCATATTGGTAACAACTCATTTTCTTTTTTAATACAATTCCTCCTTTCTTAACAGATGTGAGATACATTTATTTAAATGAATATAATTATGGAAAGTGTGGGTAATTTTGAGCTGATAAATAAATGTGTTTCTAACTAAAAGAATAGGTTAACTGAATGTCTGCTTCAAAACTGATGTGCAGACAATAAATATAATTATATTATATATCTAACATATATAAATATTTATATCTAATAAGGTTTGTTATAAACCGTTTTTTATTTGCATGTGTTCCTTTCAATTTTTAATCCATAAGGTTTAAATAAAATTAAATTGGAATTCACATTTCAAATGCTGCTAATTAATATGTTTGCATGTATTGTAGTAATGCACATTTACATATGTATATATGTATGTATATATTTATAGTTATTTTGTTGTTATTAAAAAATCACTTTTTAATTCAAACTTGTGGCACAGACAAACACACACACAAACACACACACAAACGCACACAATAAAAAAAATAGCGAAATGAACTGTGGAAAATCCTTTGTTGCTGGCTGGAAGGCTCTGTTGCCTGTTTGTGTTACCAATTGCAAATTGCACTACTTACAATTAGCATGGCCGCGGCAAGGCAGAGGCAACGATTCAGGCTCAAGTGCATTGGGCTCTTGTGGCACCGACAACGCGTTGACGAAGCGTACATCATTTCGCGGCTGTTACTGGATTTGAATTGTTTGCGCCGAGCTGGGAAGGCGAGGCTTTTATAATGACGCTGCCGGTGCAGCGGAAAATTTATGCGAATGTGTGCGCAAAAGAAAACATGCTGCTTCCACTCAGAAATCACAACCGAAACCGACCGAGAGAGTGAGCGAAATAGAGACAGACAGCAAGAGAGAGAGAGAGAGAGAGAGAGAGAGAGAAGGGGAGATGTGCAGTTACGGAGACATTCGCTTTTTTTTTTTGAGGTAAACACTTCAACACCTTTGCCACAACACATTCAAATTGTAACGGCTACTTAACGCACTGCGTATGCGTGATCTGTTCGATATATGTATGTATGTATATATATAATTATGATCCGTATCGCATACGCCTGGTGTGATGTGATTAGCCCGAACTTGCGGTAAATGCAGCAAATGCCACACACACAAATCAAATGTCAAATGCTTAACTGGTTTTAGTGTCGGTTTCGATTTCGTTTTGGCCAATTAAGCCATAAGCTGCACACACAGTGAAAATACAGTTCAATGAAATGCTGGCGTCTCTCAATTTTAGCGTCCGTTCAATTTGCAACGATTGGATGCAAGTAGGTTGCCTCTGCGAAAGAGGGAATCCCAAATAATTCAACTTATTCAACCAAAGGACTCGGTTAACTGTGTCATCGTTTGTGGCTTCAGTTTGCCTTTCAATCAGAATTGTTAGGAATACTTATCAATAAATGTATGGAAAGGTTGCAAATATTGACATGAGTATCAAATAATCTTGTGATAATTGATAACGTGGCAGTTCCTTTTATAATTTGTTGTAGAGAAATGATAAGCGAACCTCAGAAGAGATGGGAATTTAGTGGAATCAAAGGATAGATTTATAAAATATATATATATAGATATAAATGTTTTATAAAGTAAGCTAGTGCAACACCCGCTAAGCATCCAATTGAAAATGTTTTCAAGTTCGGGAGGGCGAAAGGACTATTGCTAAATCTGAGGAGATTAAGGATATTTAATTGAGCAAAAAAAAAAAATGATTTTGAGGAGGAAGTAATACATAAAAAGAGTAAAATAAAAAATCCTAGAAAATAGGTCAGGATTAAGTAATAAAATTAATAAAAAAAAACAAGTAAGATGCAGTAGTCGAGTTAGCTCGACTGCGATATACCCTTAACCCAGTTGTTAAATATATACTAGTTTTACGTACTGACATACATACGTAAACGAAACAGTACTTATCGGGGCTCTGCAGAATACACACAAATATATTAATGCTAGCGTCGATTATCATGCCATATAGATATATATTTTCGAATATAACTTTAGGGAATGAAATTTTGACAATTGATCAATAATATGTATATGCATATTATGTGTAAATGCCTCTTATATTGTGGAATTTATTGCTATCGGAAATCGAAATGTATCGATAATTCAGAAACTGAGGCAGTTATCGATAAAATAAAGCAAACTTGATCTGCGCCTGGTACACGAGAGCTTATATTCCAAATCTAATGTCTCTAGCTCTTATAGTCTCTGAGATCCGCGCGTTCACACAGACGGACAGACAGACAGACAGACGGACAGACGGACAGGGCTATATCGACTCGGCTGTTGATCCTGATCAAGAATATATATAATTTATGGGGTCGGAGATGCTTCCTTTTGCCTGTTACATACATTTGCACAAAACCATTATACCCTTTTTACCCATTTTTTATGGGTTAAGGGTATAAAAATAGGGTTAAGCTGAGTCATTTTTCCCATTTTGTAATTTATTTTTAAAAACCCTATACATTTATTTAACAAAATTCTCCGTTTAAATTGCAATTAAATATGTTCTTTAAAATGTGTTTGAATAGGTATAAACTGCAATAAGAATATCCAGTTATGATGCACTGCGCCACGAGACCCACAACCAGCAAGCAACTCGCACAACATCAACAACAACAACAATAAGAAAATGTTTAAAGTTTTACGAGTGGTTTTTGTTTTTGAATGTTTCGTCTGTGCGCTTCGAGGTTTGGGTTTCTTCATGGTCACTGATTAGGTGCATAGTAATTAATGGAGAGAAAAGAGCTGCACAAAAAATTGATGATGATTTTTATCAGACTCGGCTTAAACAGCCGCAACCGCAGCTGCTGGCAACAGCAAGTGCAACATGGCGAGGCACTTGTTCAATGGAATTAAAAAAAAAGTTTACAATTTCGATTGTGACCAATAAATAAATAAGCTGAAAGGCCGAAAGGTGAAATGGGTTCATTGTTCACTTAAGTTAATCCCATGCGCTAACCGACAAGTTGCTATGATTTATATTTATATTCTGGCAAAAGCATTTGCCACACTTAGCCGCAAATAATAGAAGCGAAAACGAATACGATTTCCCAACAAAACAATCACAAAAAAATAATCGCATGTCGGCAAACGGCAACGGGACCGGGACCGAAACTGGGACTGGGCATGCCACATGTGAAGATCAACAACCTTGCCGCCAATGCGAATACTTGAATGCAATGCATGCCATGCGCGTTATATGGCCAAAACCAAAACCAACAACAAAAACAACATAAACAGTTGCACTGTTGCACTGGCGGCAACGGCCGACTGACGAGTGCACAGTGGCCTAAAGCATTTAGCCCAGCTCCCAAGTCGGCTTATTCAGCTCGATTCGTTTGCCGGAGAAAATTTCATGTTCCTGCAAAGCAGATTGAGACTAGTTCCATTTAAGCTGTAAGTATTATTTTATTTAAAATAAAATAAATTAAATTAAATAAATTATATTAAAAATAAAATAAATTATGTAAAAGACATGAATAAGCTATTGAAGCTTGTTAAACAGTTTAGGGAAAATTAAGTATAAGTCACAACTACAATAATTTATTTAAATATACTTAAAGCTATAAGTTTACTTAAAAATAAATTTAAAACAAATTAAATTAAATAAATTAAATTAAATAAATTAAATTAAAATAAATTATGTATAAGACATTAAAATGATCTTAGCTTAGAGAAAATTAAGTATAAGTCACAACTATATTAATTTATTCAAATATACTTAAAGCTTTCGTACAGTTTGCTGGACTTTCTTTTTTAAGGATTGGCCTATTTTGAATTATATCCATAATTAACCTATATTGAATTAATTATACAAGTAAGAGCAATAGCAATATTTGCATTCCTTCAAAGTAGCTACTGATTGTATAGAGAGCTGCGGAAAGCATTAAAGCCATAAAAAGAATAGCTGTATTTTTTTTATATATATAAAATAATTCCGAAATCTTGCAATTAAAAATATTAGATTTTCATAAGAAAATCTATATTAACTAGAAACACTCTGCAAAATGCGAATGCAATCAATTCTTTCAGCATATTCCAACTGACTTTGTGCCACTGTGCTGCACAACGGTTTTTGCAACGCTTGGACAATGTTGGAAAATGTTACATTTTGTGTTCGGCCTGACGCTTAAGTTATTAATTTGCTGCTGCTGCTGCTGCTGCTGCTGCTTGTGGCAGGCAAGTGAGTGAATTGTTGTTTATGTTGCGGTGTTTTATGGGTCCATTGTTATGGCAGCATTTAGATCATTATATATTTTATGGGCTATACATTGTAGCTCTATTTGCTTTCCTTTAGATTGGTCTTGTGTTGGGATCTTTGGTGTCCTCCCTGCTTGCGGAAGTGTCCATAGCTCATATGATATACACTTAAGATGCGACACAATGGAACAAAATCATAATTTGAAAGTAGTTTCAGCTTTTCAGTTTTTTTTATTTTTGTCGCTTGCGAGAAATTTGTGTTTAATTTCAGACCACCTGACCAGGTAATGGGCAGGTCCGGTATCTTGGCTATATGCCCGTGCACTCGGCCCAACGTGACAGCAATGGACAATCGATCCACATTCGGATTAAAACTTTCAGTTTCAAAACGATTGCTTTTTGGTTTTTTTTTTTGGCACGCATTGCGGCCAAAAGGGCTGCATCCAGATGCCAATTGGAAATGCAGTTAGTTGCATCTGGTCGATAGAAATCTGGAAGTGCATCTGAATTCGTGTGCACGGAAGTTGCTTGCGCCTCTTGTGTTGCAAATGTTGCATATTTTATGTGCATTTTAATAATGTACATACATAAATACATACATGCATACATACATACATAGATAGAAGTATGTATGCATGTTTTCCACTGGAAAGTCGAGATGCAGCCAGAGCAACAATAATAGCCACAAAACGCTGCCACTGCCGCATTTGAATAGGAAAAATTATAGAAATTGGCACAATTTGCCGTCCATTGCGGCAGCTGATTATGCTAATTGTTTGGCTTGCATACTTGGCTTTTACGTAAACTCATTTAAATAATGTGGCAACAGGCTAAGCTGGCCTGGCCATGCAAACGACGCTCTTAAGTAAACAAATGATGTAGGTGAAAGTTGCCAAGCGCCGCAAACTGGGCTAATTATAAAAAAAAAAAAAAACAAATAAAAAACTGGTTGTCCCAAGAAAACTGTGCAAATATTATGAATATTATTTATAGAATATTCTTTTCAATCTATACTGTAATCAAATGAGAAATCTTTCATAAATTCATGTAAAATAGTATTTAATTTATAAATTAATCAAACTCAGATGCAGAACAAATCTACAGAATTATCAACGATTATATTTGGAATGTTAATATTTTTATCAAATAGTTAAAATTATAATTAACAATAAAAAATAAAAAAAATGAATTTATAAATTAATCAAACTCAGATGCAGAACAAATCTACAGAATTATCAACGATTATCTTTGGAATGTTAATATTTTTATCAAATAGTTAAAATTAATATTAAAAATAAAAAATATGAAAAATGAATTTATAAATTAATTAAACTCAGATGCAGAACAAATCTACAGAATAAATAACGATTATATTTGGAATTTTAATATTTTTATCAAATAATTAAAATGAATATTAAAAATAAAAAATAAGTAAAATGAATTTATAAATTAATTAAACTCAGATGCAGAACAAATCTACAGAATAAATAACGATTATATTTGGAACATTAATATTTTTATCAAATAGTTAAAACTAATAATAAAAATAAAAAAAATGCATTTTAGTAGCAATAAGCCTAAAAATATTATTGTACTTCATCAGATGCAGAATCTGTCTGGCTACCAAAAAATCAGTTAGTTTGAAAATGTGTTCACACCAAAAGTAAGGAAAAACTGAAAGCGGCTTTCAGCTGAATTGGAAAAGCAGTCTGGAAATCCGTGTCTTTAATCGATTTGTACGTGAATTTAATTTGGTTGCTGCTCTCTGAGTTTCCTGTTCGTTTGGCAGCAATTTCGCGTGATTGCCACATGTTGTTATTTAAATGTGCATTTTTGTATTTATTGTGTGCAACACTTTAAAATCTCTGGCATTTAACACCAAAGCAATGCAAATAAACAATTTAAAAAAAAAAAAAAAATAAAAAACAAATAAAGCTTCGCCGAAATGCCAAAATTATTTTCAAATTAATATTATTGTGTGTGCAGCTTTATTGGTCTTATGCGTGATTTCCGGGTGATCGTTGCAAATTGCATAAGATCACCCGGATAGATAGATAGATGTTCCGCATTCAAAGTATATTGGAGGTGTTTTCTGCTTTCTGCCAAATGCGACAATTCGCAGTGCTGTGCAACAATGTGGCATGCTTTCAGGCAGTAAATGAATTGCCGTTTGCTGCCTGACGGAGAGTGCCCGACTCAGATATACCTCTTACCACTTATTACTCTGCTGTTCACCACAAGTTAAGTACCTGCAATTGTTAGTAAATAATAAAACTAAAAGATACCCTACTTAAACTAACTATTTTCTATTCTAATAGATATTTTTTTTTTATCTCTTTAGGATGTCACCAGCAATTACTAGTTCCGGTTTGGAGTGTTTAACTTTAAAATTGTGGAAGATATGCAGTCTTATCGATTTATATTTGAATATTCGATATTTTTTAAACGATATTTAAAGTAGGTCTCTTCCAAATTTTATATTATATTATTATGCAATTATCAATTTGCGATAATTGATTTTATTGATTTCCTAGCCCCCAAGTCTCCAGCTCCAATGTGTTCATACAGACCGACAAACTGACTAACTAACTGCGTTAGGGTATACAAAATGTGGATAGACTTGACTTTGATTTACTCTGAAGAATTCAGATTTTTCCTATATTTACACAAACAGTGAAGATCGTAACCAGCTTTTCGTAAAGGGGAATGGCCAAGTCGTGATCTAAGGAAAGCCCCAGTTGGAGTTATTTGACTCGTTAAGTTCAACTTCCAATAATTGAACTATATAACAAAAAAAAAACATTTCATATATTTTACATATTTTATTGGTGCAAAACTATATATATATATATATATATAAATTCAAAAGCAGATATCAATACAAACTAATTATTGCACATATTTAACACAATTTGCTGTTGTTAGCGAAACAAAATAAAAGAAAGGGAAAAGTCACAAATAATCGAATGGGGTTTTCAATAACAAAAACAACAAAACAAAACAAAAACAACACAAACAACAACAAAATGAATGTGAAAAATGAAACAATGTCAACGCGAAATGAATTCCAATCTTGGTTGATTACAATAAGATTAGATACTTTCCAATTAGATTGTTTAGATACTTTCTAATTAGTGGACTCAATTAGCTGAGCTGCCAAAACAGAATAAATACTAATGAAATATACATGTCTGGCCACATAAGAAACCTGCAGACAAACATAAACGAAGAATGTAGTTATCATATTATACAGATATACATATATATATTTATATATATATATATATATATATTAACAATATCTAACCCTCCAGCAGCTGCGTCGTCTTGTACTCAACGGCCGAGCCCATCTCGGCGCCGAGCTTCTCCCGGACGTATTCGCGTATCTGTTGCAGCTGATGATCGGCCGTCTGCTCCTTGCCGGCCGCCCGCTTTCCTTGGCGCATCTTCCGGCCGTGGGCATGGTAATTATATGGCGGCTGCGTAATGGCCATGGACTCGTCCGGCTCATGCGATGGCTGATAGTCGGCAGCTGTTGTTGCCGCATGATCCGCATGACCGCTCTCCGCCTGTTGCTGCTGCTGCAGCTGCTTGTGGTGGTGTTGGTGGTGGTGGTGGTGCTCCTCTGCGTATGATTGCATGGCGGGCATGGGATACATGCTGGCAGCATAGTCAGCGCCTGTGTTTGGCGCCTTGAAGATGACCTTGGTGTGTGTGGGTCGAGGATTGTTTTCGGTTGTGGGCAGCTCGTGCTCATGACCAACTGACTCCGGCTCATGTTCTGGCACATAAATGGGTTGCTGCTGCCCCGCTGCCGATGGCCCACTGGCGTATTGATGCTGCGGCCCCATCGCTATTAGATATAGCTGAGGCTGATAGCTTCTCTCATATTGCGCCTGCTGCTGCTCGTGCTGCTGCTGCTCCTGTTCCTGCCCCTGCCCCAGCCCCTGCTGCTGGGCGTAGTAGAACGCTGGCTGCTGCTGCTGATAGCCGGTGGGCACATAATACTCCTCTGAAGCGGGTTGCTCGTATTGTGGCTGCGACTGATGACGACCCTTGTAGCCCTGGTAGACATCGTCAATGGGAGCATACTCGATGGGCTGCGGTGTTGCCGCCACCTGATGGGCATAGCTCACATCTGGATGATAGTGGGCCGGCTGGTGTTGCTCTGGCGGGCCATACGACTGTGCTGGGGACAGCTCCTCGTGCTGGTGCTGCTGCTGATGCTGATGCTGATCCTGATGCTTGCGCTGTTCCGCCTCTTGGAGGAGCTGCAGATATTGTGCCGCACGAATTTCCAAATACTGCTGCAGCAGCGTTTGCAAATGAGCAGCATATTTTGCAGGTCCCGGTATGCGGAGTATTATGACCGGCTCTTGGTAGCCAGCAGCATCGATTCCCGGCCCGCTTATCTGCTGATGCGACTGGGGCAAATCAATTTGCGGCTGCTCCGCGTGGAGCTGAGGATGAGCATGTTGTGGCTCCTCCACTGCCGGATGATGTGTTTCGTAGCTGGTTTGTGGCTTCAGCTCGTAGGAATAGGAGGGCTCAATGGTCACGCTGGTCACCTGCTGATGCTGAATCGGCGCATGCTGTTCCGACTGTGCCGGTCCCGACTGCTCATAATCCGCCTGCGAGTATCCCGTATAAATATCGGGCGAATCCGTGGCGGGAATATCGTGTTGCGAATACGGATAGAACATGAACTTGGGCGGTGTGTAATCGTATCCCTGATGCGAGTAACCATATCTGTGGAGAAAGAAAACATCAGCATTTTTAATTATTTGTGGCTTTCAGGGTCAACCCAATGTCGGTCCTGTTGCAGTTTTCGCATTCATTGGAAGATCTCGAAAGGCCATTCGTTAACCAGTTCCCATTCACTTTTATGGTTACAGGTCAATCATGATGTCAAAATGTGATGTTAATCTGATTGCATTAAATTATGTTTCATAATCTTCTATATTTGTATAAAAATACATAACTTGTTTATTTTGTTTTCCTCTTACACCTCTCAGAGGATTTTTACTATGAAAGATTTGCTAAACTCGTATTGGGAGATGTCGAGTAAAATGAGTGATGTAACTCGAGATACGGAAGATATGTAAATGTCATTTTCATGCTTTTGACACTAAATACCTTAAAAACTTGAATCGATAAATTTCCGCAATCTTTGTTTTGAATTGGTTGTAGTTTTTATCATAAACATATGTATATCTCTTGCCTTGGAGGAAGATGAACACAAACAATAGGAAACTAATTTGTGGATCACATCATTATTATAAGTCTATGGAAAATTGGTAATAACGGTATAATATTGCCAAGGGTATAATAGTGCCAAAATAAGTGTTCAATTTGTACATAATTTATAAGGGGAGACGTAAGCATCTGCGTCCATTTAATGCACATATCTTAAAAATTTGATAAGAAACACAGATTTTGTTGATCAAAAAATAATTTCATATCGAAGTAAGCCACAATTTGTTTATTCAGAATTTATTTACATATCTGCAACAAATTTGTGGGCACGCTTTTGTGGCAAGTCGGGTTGTTTGGGTTGAGGATATCTTCTAGTCGAACTCTTTCAACTGGATTTTTTTTTTTTTAATTATTTAGCGCTTCTAAATCTTAAAATTGGCAGTGAAACTGTTGGTTTTTGAAACTAAGTGCGTTTTTCATGCTTTAAATCAAAACACCGTGTGGCATTAAATAAATGAGGAACTGGTTGGAGGCACCACCAGAGAGCATTATGGTCTACCACCAGACTAAGTTGGAAAAGTCACTGACCCCAGTTCGCCGTCGATGGTGCGCTTGTTGGACTTTCCGTTGGCGGTGCTCCTGGTCGAATTATCACGCTCCACTTTGATTTTGATCTTGCTGCCGTGCAGCTTGAACTGTTTGTCCAGCTCTTTGATGAACTTCAGATCATCAGCGGGCAAATTGCCAAAACTGTCCGCCAGCGATGGTGGCTTTGTCGTTGTCGTCTTGCTGGCAATCTTAACGCGCGGCTTGCTTGGCTTTGTTGTGGGTGGATGTCCGAGGCTGGCCGAGGAGGATGTGGTCAGTGTTGAGGCACCAGGCGTTTTTGTGGGTCGCTTTTTCAGCGTGGTCACCTTCTTGGGATAGCCGCTGGCCGATGATTTTGTGGGCGACGTCGGCTGCCCCAAGGCGCTCACCAAACACAGCGCCGCGCTCAGCGTACACTGAAAAAAAAAAATGCAAAAAAGGATGGTGAATGAATCGCCAAAAGCCATGTATGTATAGCCAGCTAATGTGTGTTACCAGACCAATACCATAACCCATAAACCTAGACTCTTGTTTGCTTGCACCTTTGTCTTTTGGCTCAAGGTGAGGCGCCAGCGAAACAATCGAGGCCGCAAATGCGATTGCGCCAAAGGCTCTTTTGTTGATTGCCTCTCGGCTATCGGAATGGTCTCGACACAAAAAGACAACCAACTTAAATCAATATATACTCAAAAAAAAAACACACAAAATAAAATCAGCCAACGATTGTTCAGCTGATTCCGAACAACAAACAAACAAACAAACAAACAACAACAGACACAATTATGAAATTTGTCATTTCGTTTTATTGAAAACATGAATTAATTAAGTGGATCAACATTTGGTGTAGTTCGTGTCGTGGGTCTTTTCTTTGCCAATATTTGGAGCTGATGAGTGGATATTCAAATGAATTGCAATATATATACTTGTATATATGTATGTACTTATTAAATGACTAACGGTTTTGGAACGGGCTTTTGACCGACAATAATCCTTTAACAAGAGCTCCCAAATTACTTCATAAATATATCCTCCTAAATATGGTATAGTTAGTTTAATTTTATTTTAATATTTTTATATAATTATTCTGTTAAATTTCTTATTGTAAGAAATTTTGTTATATAGACTTATAGAAGGGATTCTGGCCAGGTTCATGACATACATTTTTTGCTGTTAATATTATCTTCAATTTGGAAAATTAATATTTTAAGGAATGCCAGAAAGATGCACTAATAATCAAATTCATTTTTTTTTTTTAAGTTTTAATTTGAATTATTTTTTAATTTTTTCCAGAATTTTTTGCTATTTTGCTATTGCTATTTGCTATTTTGATGAAAATTTCAACACTTGTTGGAAAATTTATATTTTAAGGAGTACCAGAAAGATGCACTAATAAATTCAAATTAATTTTTTTTTTAATTTATTTTTTTTTAATTTTTTCCAGACATTTTTTTTATTTTTTTAATTTTGCTGCTATTTTGATGAAAATTTCAACACTTGTTGAAAAATTAATATTTTGAGGAGTACCAAAAAGATGCACTAATAAATTCAAATTTATTTTTTTTTTAATTTTTTAATTTCAATTTTTTTTTTAATTTTTTCCAGAAATTTTTTTTTTTTTTAATTTTGCTGCTATTTTGATGAAAATTTCAACACTTGTTGAAAAATTAATATTTTGAGGAGTACCAAAAAGATGCTCTAATAAATTCAAATTTATTTTTTTTTTTAATTTTTTAATTTTAATTTTTTTTTTTAATTTTTTGCAGAAATTTTTTTTTTTTTTAATTTTGCTGCTATTTTGATTAAAATTTCAACACTTTGTACGAGGGAGCTGCGAGTTAAATATCTCACAACCAGCCCACTTTAGTAGTACAATTTTAATTGCTTTTTGTCACTCAATTACAGTTACGATAAATGCAAAACTGGGACAGTGTGTCAAGTCGACTCAAGACTTCCAGATTTGAGATACACACATAATTTAATAGTGCGCTGTGCCTTGTGTTGCAAACATTATTCAGTTTATTTATTTATTTATTTTTATTTTGCAGCTGTATGTGTGTATATGTGTGTGTGTGTGTTTGTGGCTGCCACTTTAAGCAGGAAGACTATTTTGTAGACTTTCGTTTAGTTTGCTGTACGGGCGCACCTGCAACACAGCAGCGGCAACAACACAAAACACAAAAATGCTCAAAAAACACACAGAAATAATTTCTGTCAAATGCTGGCATTGTGGTTGAGTGGTTGAGGGTAGAGGTGTGTGTGGAGGCGTGTGGTGCTGGGAAAGTCGACGGGTTTCGCTTACATGCGAATTTATGCGATCTTTGTTGATAAGCTGTTGGCTGTTTTATATAAGCCGTCCAGCAGCAGCAGTCACCAGCCACCAGTCACCAGTTCCCCACCAGCCGGCGGTCAGCAGTGCTAGCATTGAAATATCTTTTCTCAGAAAACAATGTAATAAACTTTGTGTAATTATTTAATTAAATCATTGTTGCTGTTGTTGTTGCTGTTGTTGTTGTTGTAATTGCTACCTTTCACTTTGCAGAATGTGCAGGTAACATTATCAAACAGCTCAGGCAGAACATCTGCACCCATTAAGCCCTTCTCTTCGTGCTGCAACTTGTCGCATGCTCTGGAAAAAACGTTGCGAAAATTTCAAGAAAATTTCACAAATAAAAGAAATCATTTTAGAGCAATTGTTGCAAATTAAGCAACTGTGTGTGTGGGGCACGAGTCGTGATCGAATTTTCGCCCGGGGCACAAAACGCACACACACACACATCTCTAAACAACGGCGACAACAAACAGCAGCCGCAGCCGCAGCTGAAGCAGAAGCAGAAGAAGAGGAAGAGATTATTGCCACTGGGGCTACGCAAAGCGTACAAATTAGTTGTAACTTTATCATGTTAACGATGTTGTTTGTCATTTGGCTGTTGTTTCACTGAATGATGCAACAAACAACAAAATAAAAACCCAAAAAACAAATAACAAAACCATAACAATAAAATGTAAATTAAACAACAAACTGTGAGCCAAGTGGCCGAGCTGAGTTTTGAAAAGCTGCTTTGTCCTGCGCCTGCTACTACCGACCAAAAGCCGTATTAACTTTATATAATAACAGCACAACTATATGCCACATGCCACAACCAGAGTGCAACCGCAACACCGCAATCGTAAACGAGTTCTCATTACAACAAGCGTCACGAAGCGTCGTCGCATTTGCGTAAAATGTTGAATGTTGTGGCCAAGTTTGTTAGGCAATCCATAAACCACAGTCGGGAGATCTGCCTGATATATATATATATATATATATGTATATATATGTTGATAGCCAACACATTTTGGCCCAATTAGCGGGAAAATGTGGGCATGCAACTGCCAACATGCAGTTACCAACTGGCAGCTACCAACTGGCAACTGGCAACTGGAAATGGAACATCTGATTGTTGTCTTGCTGCTTGATTTTTGACGAGGCCAGAACCGCAGGCGTTTTACCTTACACAGATACACACGCACACGCACACACACACACACACACACATACATGTGCGCAGAGGCAAAGACAAGGGCAAGGGCAAAACGCATCTTGACTTGAGTTGAGTTCAGAGGTCAGCCAAGCGATGATTTAAAAACTTTGTATCATTTACGAGTTGCACAAAAATTTGTTGCTGTTGTTGTTGTTGTTGTTGCGGTTGTTGTTGCTGTTGCTGTTGCTTTAGTTGTCATCGTTTTGTTTGTTTACAGCTCGTTTACATTGTATGCCACATTGGGGGGAAACATGCAAAATGGCCAACTGAAGCTGAAGCTGAAGTCGATTGTGCACATTGCTAAACATTGTTAAATGGAAATTGTTGCTTACAAGTTGTCCAAATTGATGTCTATCCGGTCGGAGCAGTTGATATGAAAGTTGAATCCCACAACTTATGGACTAAATAAAGGCCAATGTTCTGCAAGATTGCGAAAAAACAAATGGAAAAACTCACTCGATCATCACAATCAGGATCAGTGAACTGCTGTCAAAGACCGGCTGTGACATATACATACACATATGCGAGTGTGTGTGTGTGTGTGTGTATGTGTGTGTATATGTAATTGTCAACTCCCACTGTGCACACTTTCCATGGCAGCCATTACGTGGCATACAACACAAAAGTGAAACACATCTTGCAGCTGGCCAAGCGGGCTCAGTGGCTCAGCGGCTCAGTGGCTCTGCGGCTCAGTGGCCTGCCATGTAAATTAATTGAACAGTCAACGGATGACGGCACAAGGAGTTGTGGTAGGAAGCGATTTATCCACTCGGCGGCCAGCCACGCCTTCAACACCACTTTCGAATCACACACAGAAATTGGAAATTGGAAATTGGAAATGCGCAAATGCACAAATGCATCATCAAATTGCTGGCCACAAAATTGACATAAGAAAACTTCTAATTGGCCTTTGGTTATGACCAATTTGTAAATAAACTGTTGATAGGTCCAAATTGTGGGAATTGTGGGATTGGTTTTGGCCTGTCTGTGGACGACACACCTTCGGTGGCTCTTCCGCATTGTGTCTGGTGGGGGTTGTGGCTTCGATTATGCAAGTGCCGAATGGCACTTTGCTTCCTGCTCCAACAGATACATACCAATATCAATGCTAATCTCATTGTTTTCCGAGATATATTTTCCTCGTATTTGCGGCAGACGATGAATTTAGACAATGCACATTTAAATATTAATTTTCACACATGCAAATGCAACCGCGACTGAGACGAGTCTGTATAGATCAGTATCTTTTTGTATCTGATAGATTTGAATCGAGTTGGTGCCTCACTTGTTTTGGCCAATTAATTGCCTTTTCGCACAGTTACATTTGCTAAATGCCAGTCTACACAAGTGGTGCTCACAATCAATGCACACTTTCAAACAAAAATAATAAAAAACACAAAAAATATAAAAAAAAACAAGATGCTGTCAATTGTGGGAAACTTGCTCGTTGCGTGGCAAACGGTGCAAACGGTGCAAACGGTGCAGGCGTTCAAAAGTCGCGCGATTAACTGTGGCTGGCGCAGGCCGCGCGCTTGGTTTTTATGCCAAAGACGAAGCAGCAACACTCACAACAACAACAACAACAACAACAACAACAATAGCAGCAGCAGCAGCAGCCACAGTCAGCAGCGTCTTCGTTGCAGCAAGTTCAAGTCAGTTGGCCACTCAGTCAGCCAGCAGCGGGAACGTGCGGAACGAGCAATGGACGAGTTCACCAACACTAACACAACACGAATATATATATATATATATACACATATATAAATATATGTATGTGTGTGTGTGTGTGTGTGTCTAGGTTTCCAGACGCTGCTGCAATAATAGCAATAACAAATGCAATGATTCCGTTAATTCAGATTCAGATTCGTTTCAATGCTAGAATGCTACTTGTCTAATTTATGCTTCTAACCAAGTTCTTTCATAACAAAGAGGTTTACATATATACATACATATATATATAGTAATTATATATATATATATATAAACTTGATCTGTAATGTGTGTTGGCGCTATAAAACAAAAAAAAAACTTGAGCAATACGACTTGGCAATAAATGAGGCACTTCCAGCAGAGAGTTCTCAACATAGGATTATTAACTATGAAATACTTTAGACCAGTTAGTTAATAGATACATAGATAGATAGATAGATAGATAGATAGATAGTTAATAGCTAATAGAGATCTCTAATCTTCAGAAAACTAAAATTGTGCGAGAAATGTAAATTAGCTAATTATGAACATTAGTTATATGAAAGTACAGTTATTCAGATAGTAAACAATTGTTAAAGTAGATAGAGAGATACAACATATTAATTCAAATATAGCGAAATATAACTATAGTTAAAGTCATGTCAATCTTAAACAACTAATACTATATGAATTTAAACAGTTACCGATTTTTCTGGAACGAAAAAAAAAACAACAATAACAAATTTATAATACAAATCAAATATAGCATTTTTATTCAACGGTTGACCTTGCCTCCCATGGTTGCATCTATTCGATTCCTTTCATCTTACGAAATTGTTTCTTTTAGAAAGAATTGAAAGAAAAATAAACCGTTTTTTGTTAGCTCAGTTCAAGTTCAAAGTCATAAAAAAAAAACAACAAAAAACAAAAAACAAAAAATATAAAAAACTGTCGCAACGATTTGCGTGGTATGCGAGAGTCAGAGACAGACCGAAGCGATTCAGTCTGGGAGACCTTTCATTTTAGATGAATACATTTTATGCTTATTATTATGACCATTACGAGCTGCGTGGCTAACACAAAGCCAACCAGCCCAACGGACGGACGGACGGACGGACGGGCGAAGCCTGAACCAATCGAAACGAAATTTGCATATAAACAATTGCAGAGTCAACAAGCGAGTTGCATGCATCGCGATCTCAGCAAGTGGCAATTAAATTGGCGCATTAACAGCTGTGGCATTAGCTTTAAGATTTTTGAGATTTGGATTTTGGGTCTCTTGTTTGGCCTGAAATAGTGAAATGGCTAACAAAGACGGCAAACTGCAAACGCACAACGGTTTTGTCAGTTTTGTAATCCATTTCGAACAACAACTTTAACAACTTTAACCATGTCGCGATAACGATAATGGCAATCAAATATTTTAAAAGGGATGAAAGACGCCAAAACAAATAAAAAACTTAAGTAAAAAAACAACAAAAAAAATTGAATATCATTCGCCCCTTCGCAATCGACAATCGCCAATCGACAATCGCCAATTGGCTGCATTGTTTTGAAAGTTTTTTTATATTTATTCACAAATTCGCCTTGATCCCATCGATAGGGAAACAGAAACAGCAATGGAGATGGAGTTGGAGATGGAGATGGAGATGTTGATCACCCAGTGGGTTGCCCAGTTGCCCAATGCTGTGCCCCTCCCACAATCTGAGTACCATCATCTAAGCCCACGTCTGCAACAATGTCAGTCAGTCGGTCACATCCAACAAGGCGTCACTGTCATTATTGTTAATACTATTTATTATGCTCTTTTTCATTTCACGCTCCTCATATACATATGCCGAAGATACGTTGAAAGTCTTTGGACCCAATAATAATAATAATAATATATCATAATTGGAACCAATGATAATGCGGCATCTTCGTCCATTCGCAGAAGGTTGACGTGGGCTCTTTGTCCAAGCGACTTGAAATGCTTGTCGGCCAGAAAACAAACACCGACAATTTGTCACCCTACCCAATATTGTGGATACTAAATAATTAATTCGTATTTTATATGTTTGTTTTTTTTTTTTTAATAAAAAGCGTAACAAAAATCATAAAAATAGACTATAACAAATTTCATTGCAGATATACTCAATCGAAAGGGTATTTTTAATAAACATCATTAACTAACATAATAATCAGTATAATATAATATATATATATATATATTTGTGTATTAAACAACGGCCTGCATTTAATTCGAACCGAAGGTGAGTTCCCCATTATGCATTATTATTAGATGCATGCATTTGAAAGCTGTGGAACATCTGGAGCGGGCCCTTGGATGTGGATGTGGCAAGGTCATGAGATAATCGTTATCGGTGGACCTGGCAATTGTTGGCGGAGTAAGGCGGGTGCAGGCATGGCTAACAACTGCCAAATGAGTGGGTCTTATTAATTGTGTTAGTGGCTTAACCATATTTCGAAAACAATAAACAATTGTTGACAAGAGAATTTGAAAATATAAAAAAAAAAATAAAAAATATATAAGAAAAAAATAAAAAATAAATAAATAAAAACACACAGATCAGAGGAATATAAAACTTGTTGCAAGAAGAACAATTGGAAAACTTTGGCAGAAAATATTTTTGATGAATCTATTTTATTTTTTATTTTTAATACGTTTTTAGATGGGAAATATGCAATTTAAAACATAAAATGAGTAGCGAAAACATATAAATAAAAAAAGGCAATTTGTAGCTAATTGCACTAATTACAAATTGGACAAATTTAAACTCTTTGGCTCCACACTAAATGTTAAACACTTTGCAAAATAATTAATTCAATTAAGTGCAGATGAAATGGGTTTTAAAAAGATAATGGTAAAAACTCGTTTACTTCGGCATTGCCATTTGGAATGTTGCAACTGGAAGCCGAAACATGAGGATCGCTTATGTCATTAGTGGCATGTTTGCACAAAATTTGAATTTAATTGAGGGAGCAATATACATATGTACATACATATGTATGCATGTGTTGCACCTCTGCTCGTTATACGCACAGATGTGGAAAAGTTGCTCCTATTATAGGATTGCCAATTTGAATGGACTCTAATCGATTTTGTAATTAATCCCAGAATTTATTTCATTTAATTCACAAGTTTAAATTGAGGTGATTATTGCAATTACGTTCTGTTTTCCTTACGCTTTGCTTTTGTTGAATGGATTTCAGCTAGCAGCAAAGTAGGAAGTGCAACACAATACAAATGCAACACTGATGCCACATAGGCTACCTACTTACTGTAATCACAGTTCTTTAGCCATGTCTTGGGATGATGAGCGGAAACTGGGCAGTGCAAACATCCTATGTTTAAATATACAATTCGCATTTAATTGATGGTAAACAAACCGCAGCACACAATGCAACAATTAGGCCCTCGGCAGTGGCAGCCAACTTTGTGGCAACTTCATTAGCAGCCCAAAATGTGGCGAGGTGGTGCCACAGGTATTGTTGTTGTTGCTGTTGTCGGCAGCAACGGTTCGACGCTTCCTACTTGCATAAATTGTACACTTGCTGGCTTTCATGCAATATGCGGTGCAACAAACACACTGCCACACAAATCATAATTGTGCAGCATCTCCTCGCCACGATGCGACTGCGACGCCGACTTGGGTGCAGCTCTGCCGAAACTACTGTAATTGTTTGCTATTGGTAGCTGTTTGCTTTATGGACGCGATTACATCAGCAGCGGATCATTGACTAAAACGCTAAAATCACATCTTTCATTTGGATTGTCGCTGGAGGCGATTCGCCTCACCTCGCTATAAACGGCATGGACGGGACTCGGGACACGGGACACACGGGACACACGGGAGACGGGAGACGGACGATGGGCTGTTATGTGATCGTGATCACAGCGCAAACTAGCAACAACATTTGCTGATCGGGATGACACATGTGACATGTGACATATGACATACATTTATATGTACATCAAATCGCAGATGGAAAGGCAACAAACTCAGTAATTTACAAACACAAACTGAAAATTATATTTGACACCTGAAGCAATATCCTCAACGATAAAAAATGATTAAGTTGTAAGCTTGTTTGCAATAGACAAACGGATGCATGCACCATTCTGTAAAATAAATACACTTTTATCTCGATCTCGAATCAGTAGCCCTGAGCCCCAAGGGTCCGATTCCAAATATTGGATAAGTATCTCTCATATATTTATATTTATCTTCATGTCTGTGCGTACTCAAACCATACTTAAGTGAGTAGCAAAGTCAGTTTTAAGTTGTGTGCTTTAATAAATAATTCAAATATTTATATATCAATATATAAAATATTATAATAATAAAAAAAAATATGTATATACATATATATATATATACATGTGTAGAAATGCAATCGCCAAGTACAAACTAAATTCAAGGGGCCCATTTGGCCAGCTACTGCGGCATCGCCTGCTTGTCCAGGGACTTCTTGACGATCCGACTGCGCTCGGGTAATCTGTCCAGTTGGGAGTCGCGCTTGAAGAGCCTCAGTGGCCTGGGCCTGGCATAGGCCAAGGTGTGGCGCTGCAGCGGCCGGTGTTGGTGCTCCTTGTACAGACGCAACACCTCCCAGCTGGGTATGTACGATTCCAGCAGCGATTTGGAGTCGCGTCCGACAAACAAATCCGGCGTGAGGTCCGGCTGTGAGGGCCGGAATGGCTTCGCATAGCTGGTGGCGTAACGACCGGACGCCGGTCGTCTTGTCGTAATGCTAACAAAGCTGGGCGGATAGGGCAGCGGGATGCGAGTGGCAATCGCATAGTTGCGCTGTGGCAGTGGCGCATAGGCAAACTGCTTGGACTGTTGCAGCAGCAGTGGGGGCAGGGCCACCTGGGTGGCAAACGGCTGATGCGGCGGCTGGTTCTGCTGAAGGAATGCGTGCGCTGGTCGCTGGGGGCGGGGCACAGGTCTTGGTATGGGACGAGGCAGGAACTGTGGCGCTGTGGGAGCAATCAGCTCGTTGCCGCTCAGATATTGCACACCATTAAGCTGAACCTGCAGGTCCAGATCAAAGGGCACAATGGGTTGAAGCAGTCGCGTTCGCGTCTTTGTTGCTGCTGATGGTGCTGCTACTCCGGTCGTAGCAATTGTTGCTTGCGTCGGTGAGCTGAGGCAGCGACATAGAAAGAGAAGTTAATAGAGTGGCAGATACAGATCGAGAGAGTGGGAGAGGGAGAAGGAGAGAGAGAAAGTGAGGGAGCGCCTCACCAAGAGAATGAAAGACGTGACTTAACGAGCTGCTCTTATCTAATCTCTGCTATTTATTATGGCAATCACTGCTGCCATTTGTCGGAAGCCAACGGCGGCAACAGTCGTGAGTGAAACTGGAGTTTGTTTCAACATCCACCCCCACCAGCACTTTAACCACCTATCTACCTACATACATATATATATCTATCAATCTATAGTGTGGAATTAGATTTGGGCTAATAACGGCATTTGGCTAAATGTATCTTTAGGGACATCTGATTACGCTCGTAATTTCCACACTCATTTACAGCAGCAATTGCCAATTCAATTGACATATGCTTGCCACACGGCAATTTGTGGCAAGCCACAATTCAAACGCCAGTCAGCAACACCGCAAAACGTCCGTCTATTGGCCACTTGTATTTCTTGTTCCGGTGTTTTTCCACACTGTTTGGTGGTCAAGTTCCATTTATCAATATATTGTTAGTGTGGCCAATAAAACTGAAGGTCTTAGCCAACTCCGAACTTTGTGCACAAGGAAAATTAAGTTATTAGAAAGTTCACATTAGTTGTATGACCAAAAATTTGGAGTGTTCCACAGATTTTGCATAAATCCACTTTAAAGAATCTTACAAAAATTTCCAACTAACTAAGCTAATATAAGCAAATATAATTATTTGTTGCGATGAAAAGCAATTCATGGAAAATATTGGAACACGAAGTTTTTAAGTATCCAATTTATTACAGGAAACTTAAATGTGTTTCTATAAACATTAAGCATACTTCAAGTTGATAATTTGAGGGTACATTAACAAAAATAAACTGCTCACAATTATAAAAATGTGGTACATTTCACCAAGTTTGAAGGTGTAAATTTAAAATTATTAAGTGTGTTATGTGTTTTTGTTAACATTTTGTAAAACGTGTCTCATTTTCTAAGAGAAGATAAATAACTCTAATTAGCCGTTAACTTTTTAAAGTTTGTATCCAAATTATGTATTCACACCTATGTAATTTAAAAAATCAAATTAAACGACTATATTGTGATCTAGATTGATAGAAAAACGTATGTCGTTTAAAAATATATATGTAGTTTCAAGAGCTTATGTATTTATTAACTAAACTGTTTTATTCAAAGGCTCATCTCAGAATTTTTTTTTTTAATTTTTTTTGTTTGTTTTTAAAATATTATAAACTGAGAAACATAACTGAATCCAGTATTAAAACTTTCTGAAAATGTTATATATGTCTGTATTATGCCTATTACTACATACATATATATATGTACAAGCTTGTGCTTATTTAAGAAGAAATTTAATTGCCTTTAATATAATATCAAATAAGCACAGGTATCAGACAGAATGTGAACATGATTAGTTTGGATTGAAAACAATAGGAGCTGCTTATCGAAAACAAGGTAATGTTTTAAGTTAAAGATAAAGTTTCAAAAGCTTAGCATCGTTCGTGTCTAAGCTTAATTGCAATTTAAGCTTGCAGAGGTTTGTGTCAACGCTAAAAGCTCTGGCAAAAGCTCTGGCAAAAGCTTCATGCATACTTACACATTGGGGCCGCGAAGTAGCAGAAGACCGCCGGGCAGATGTGTGGGCAGCGCATAGCCAGCGCTAAGCTGTTGATGCTGCTGATGCAGCTGGCGCAGTTGCTCCACTTGCTCCAGCTGGGCGGCATCGTGCACGTAGCTAGGTGGCACGCTGGCGGCAACACTCGGATGCCACGCGTAACGCGTTGGAAGCATCGGTGGTCGATTAAGATCATAGCGATGCTCATGCTTTTTGTCCTGCTCACGCTCCAGGTCCTCGAGACTCAGCTGAATCTGTGTGTTGTCATCGTCAAAGCCATGCGGAGCCACCAGCACCGCTCTGATCGCTGGCATCAATGCCAGCAGTGCCCAGAGCAGAGGGAGTTGCTGCTACAAAAATAAACGATGCGAGGAAGTGGAAAATGCTGGCTTTAAAAGGGCATTATTCAGCAAGAGGTGGATATTATAAAGTTGTTCGCTATTATATCACAGTTAACTGTTTAGCTGCATCGTTGGCATTGGCGGTGAAAGGTTTTTTTTCCTTATTCGTTTAGCTTTCCTGCCTTTCGCTGCCACGCCCACATGCGGCCAGTGATGCGATTAATTGGGTTTTTATTTGGCTTCCAAGTAAATGTGCTGCTTGACGATACACACAATATCAATACGGAAAAATGTGAAATTTTGGCTTAACACTTGACTGGCTCCCCGAGCAGACCAGGCCACATCAGATCCGATCAGATCAGAGAGGAACCAAACAATTACCTCGCTCAGTGGGAGGTTTTCCAGCTGGCCAATACGGCACAAGGCCAGGCCGAAGCTCTGATAAGCCCGGTGCGCCTTTCTAAAAATCTTGACCAAAACTAACGGCTATTTGTCACGGCATACACGCACAAATTCCAAGACGATTCCGATTGCAACATCCCCAACATTCAACATTCAACATACAACATACAATATACAACATACAACATTCGGCAAGCCGAAATCAACATTCTGCGGACTCAATTTATAGCGAACACTGAACACTGCTCTCGGCTCATTGCACACTGGACCAGATTATGTTGTTTCCAAATTTGTTGTTTTTGGGAATAATTGAAAGTTGTAATCAACTATTTTGAAAATCATGAAAATTGAGTACATTTAAACACGTTAACTGTGGAAATTGATGGCAACAATTTGTGAGATACATTTACTAAATATGGTGATAAATTTTTCTTTTAACGAGTTGCTTAATAAGCAATACAAATTTCTATAATGTTAATTGTTTCTATTAAGTAATTATTTGTCTAATTATTATTTTCGAATGTATGACATAAAATGAATAGAAGATCTGGCCCAATGTGCGGTGGGTAAGTATTGCATTTTGTGCAATTTTAAATGATGGAAAAAAGAAAAAAAAAACTTCAAAAACTAGTTGCAATTTTGGCCACATTGTCGCACACAAATGTGAAGCAGCATTCACTGCTGCATCATCATAATCATCATAATAATCATCATCATGGATGCGTGCGCCAGATTGGAGCTGCTCTCTAATTATTTTGGCCGAGGCAGCTGGTAATGATCGGTTTGGCCGCACGTTTGACGCTCAGATGCAAATGCAGCTTGATTAATGACAGAGTGGACAATGAACTGATTGACTGACAATTGCCATAGTTATAATTTGCTTGAATCATTTCAGCGACTTAGTGTTTATCCCTGAACAAAAAAAAAAAAAAAAAAACAAATACACAAAAGACCTAAGACACAAACTCGGCAATGACAAGAACTAGCAGCAAAGCTGGTAGGGTCAGCGCCAATCAATCATGTCTGTCACAAGCTGGCTAATGGGTGGTCCAAGAACACATGTGGCTAATCGATGCAGTTGCTGAAGTTCCAGGGAAATGGATAGCAATCCCCATATGTATAACTAGATATATCTATTGTAGGTTCCGGATTCGAGTTTCAGGATTTCGATTTTATTATGTCAACGACTAAAATATAAAAAATCTGCCGATTTCAAAGATCAGTTCTTTGAAAATGATATCCTGACACCACTGAACTCAAAGGAACGAATGATGCCCCAAATAAACTCTCAGCTGAACAACTCACAACACTTATTCATTCCGTGCCATTGAATTATGGTAATCATTAGTTAGTTATTGCCTAGTTATTACATACATAATTACTGTCAAAATGTATTAGTTTTAACTCAAAACATATATTTCATAACAATATATTTTGGGTTGATGGAAGTTTAATGGTTTCTGCCTTTTACACACCATTTCTTTACAGATATCACTTGAGTGTTCCGAAATCCGTGTTAAGTCGCGACTTGCTTAACACTAATTACACCGCTCTTAAGATTTAGCAGCAGTTGAGCATTCACTTTGGTAATATATATATATATTTTTTTTTTTGGCGGATGTTCCTTAACAACGAGTCACAAGGTAACCACAGACCAAAAGTCAACGAGGAAAAAAATAAAAAATAAAATTAAAACGAAAACGAAACCAGAAACCGAAAATTAAACTTAGACTTAGACTGAAACCGAACAACGAACAACGAGGCAATTGCGACTGCGACAGAGCGAAGCGTTAACGGTGCGTTTTATACCAAGAGGCCAACTTGGCCAACTTGGCCAACAGCGGCGGCTGTGCAGTTCTGCAGGCCATAGCCAAAGTCCAACAAGTGGACGCATTGTGGCTGGTCGGCCCAGATAGAGAGAGGTATACACTAAAAGAGAGAGATAGAGATAGAGAGAGAGAGATAGAGAGAAATAGTTGAAATAGAGAGAAGTAAGTCTAAATTTATGTGATATGTGCTGTCTGGCGATGCAGATGAGAGAGGCGCCTCAGAGAGGCGTTGAAGGATTGCATTGAAAACTGAACTGAAATTCGAGACAAGCCCCAAAAATTCCGAAACAAAAGAAGTTGAAAGCGGCAAGTGCGCACAATTAATTGAAATGGAAAGTGCGGATAACCAGCAATAGCTTAACAAAAAATATACAAAATTAAAATCATTTCAAATTCAAATTCAAATACCACCGCCAACAACAACAACAACAACAACAACAAAGTAAACCACGTAAATATGCAAAGTCAAGCAAAGCCATCAAAGCTAATTTACGCATTTAAAAGTGTTATAACATCAACAGAAACAGGCAAAACAGCCATGGGCGGTCACCACAATCATCGGCTGCCCCTTGCACTTGCCCCATTCACCTTACCAGGCGGCACCAGACAAGGCGGCATCCAGAGCATCTCGAAACTGAACATTAATTGAACTACATTCAAATATCGTTTCGTTGAATGTATTTGGATTTGGTGCTCTGCTCTCTCGGAGCCAGCGCTAACCGTTCATTTCCGCCCCACTCGGACCAAGTGGGCCTAATCGGGCCCATCCATATCCCGCGTAGAGTGTAGAGTCAATTTTATTGTGCCTCACAAGGTGCACAGGCGGGGGCAGGGGCAGCGGCAGGGACAGGGGCAGGGACGGGGGCAAGGGCAGACTTACACCGCTAAGCACGCTACGGGGCGTCGTTATCGTCATTAGAGCTGGAAAGTAAATTGAGGCAATACAGTACTTCGATGTGGCATGTAAATCCCACCGATTGTATGCCTCACTCTGGGTATATCACAAATTGTTGCCAGTTTTGCAATACCTCAACTACAAGTGTTCAGATTTGTGTGTATATATGTTGCTTTAAGATCTCACTAAGATCTTTATACTCGACAAACATATTGTAATATCCCTGTGCAGGTGTCGAATATAACAAGGACTAACTGTATTAACAATAGAACCTGTCTAAATAATTTATAGTACTTGGAATACTATATAAATGATTTATATTTATTTTAAGTAAGAAAAAAAACATTTCTAATAATAATAATTCATTTGAATAGCTTAGCTTGAATATTGAACAATCTTCGGAAGGGTATTTGAGGTGCACCTATCAAATCTTTGGAATGCTGGTCGGCAATTGCTCCACATAATGCCGCAAGTGAAAGAAGCTTTTTCGATCACTGTAATTGGGCAAAAGATGGAGTGGTAATGAAAGTCCCAAATGGATTTGTCAAAATGCGACAATTAGACAGATGACTGCAAGTGTGGTTTAACTCGGGTAGAGTTGAGTCGACTCTTGGGGCACTTGGCGAACATACTGACTGACTGACTGACTGAGTGACTGAGTGACTGACGCAACTTCAAGGTTGACAACGTAATGAGCGCTGACACATGTATATTTACGAGTGCAAGTGTTAGCCATGTTAGTTATTTGACTGTTCCGGACGGGCGTGAAATTGTTGTTGACTTTCACCCGAAAAGAGGCCCAAAACAATGGAAATTCATTCTGTGTGTCGACTGCTGTCTCAAGACGACCTTGTTGCCAGTTTGGTTTGGTGTTTACTAGTTTTTGTTTGTTTATCGCTTTTCATTTCTTGACCAAGTTTACAATGGTTATGTAATATAGGTTTTCGCGATTTGTTGCCGTTTACTGGAAAGTGATGGTTTAGCATATTTCTCCACTGCTTCCCAGTTTCATTTCAATCGAATGCTTTATTTACATTAACAAACATAACAACGCTTAAGAGCTATACAAAAAAAAAAAAAATAAAATAAAATAAAAACAAAGACAAAAAAAAAACATATGACTTGGCCTTAATACTAAGATCTGGCTCTGATATACATCTGCGTGCGCGGATGGGAGGCTGATGCCGCCCCGGACACATCACCCGCCACGGACGGTAGGTACTCATTGAGATTCAGGCTGAAGGCAGCCGGGAAGCTCTTGTCCTTGGCCTCGCGGTTGATGCGATAGCTGCTCCGATAGGCTGCAGCCGGAGAGATGGCACTGGCATAGCCCTGCAGTCCGGCAGCAGAGTAGTGTAGCCCTGTCATCGCCGTATTGGCGGGGAGGGCGCTCAGTTGGACTCCGCGTGTGGCATAATCGGGTACGGTGGCAATGTTGGGCGTTATGGAAGGTGGCTGATTGACCTGAGCGCCTCCAGAGGCTGCTGCTGCTGCTGCTGTTAAGAAGGGACTGATGGGCACAATGATGGGGCGCGTTGGTATTAGCTGTAGATACTGCACAGTTCCGCTGCCATCTTGCAGCGTCTGGGCCGGCAGATACTGCATCAGCATTGGAGTGCTGGGCAGGCTGCTTAGGCTGGTGGTGTCCCCAAGAGCAGCGCTTTGCATGGGTGTAAAGTTTGTCTCCATTTCGGGCAGCTTATAGGATGGCTTGAAGCCCGCTTCGGATGCCGGTTGAATCTGAGCCTGAGCCGTGCCAAGGTTATCGTAGCTGCTGGCAAAGGCGCTCAGCGAATTGAGATGCGCTTCCTGGTCACTGGGATTGGACTTGAGTAGTTGCTGTTGCGCCTGGACGCTGTTCGGTGATTTCGATGATTTGTTGGCTACCTCCGGACTGGACACAGGTGTGGCATGCAACAATGGCAGCACAAGCAGCTGCCCGAGCAACAGCACATACAAGAGTTGGTCGTGGCAAAGCATCTAAAATATAGGATTCAGAGTAAGCGGATCTAGTTGCAGTAGTTAATCACTTTGAAGGGATTACGTTAAAGATCTGCCTGACTAAAGAAACTCACAAAAATAATTTTAATTTATGTAACAAAGTAAATAATTATAATTTTACGTTAAAACTAAGATTTGTTAGACTTAATTCAAATCTGTTTTAAAATTGTCTAAATTCAAAAAATATATTATTATTATACCCTTAACCCATTGAAAATGGGTAAAAAGGGTATAATGGTTTTGTGCAAATGTATGTAACAGGCAGAAGGAAGCATCTCCGACCCCATAAAGTATATATATTCTTGATCAGGATCAACAGCCGAGTCGATATAGCCCTGTCCGTCTGTCTGCTCCGTCCGTCTGTCCGTCTGTCCGTCCGTCTGTATGAACACGCGGATCTCAGAGACTATAAGAGCTAGAGACTTCAAATTTGGAATGTAAGTTCTAGTGTACCAGGCGCAGATCAAGTTTGCATTATTTTATCGATAACTGCCTCAGTTTCTGAATTATCGATACATTTAGATTTCCGATAGCAATAAATTCCACAATTTAAGAGGCAGAGGCTTCTCATTTATACATAATATGCATATACATATTATTGATCAATTGCCAAAATTTCATTAAGATCGGATAAGAAACACCAAAGTTATAGTCGAAAATATATTCTCATATTGATCTCATTTCTATCAGCAGCCGCAAGCGTTTTCTGTATACATATAAATAGGTGAGCGCATGTGTGAGAAAGCGATGGCATGATAATCGACGCTAGCGTCAATATATTTGTGTGTATTCTGCAGAGCCCCGATAACTACTCTTTCGTGTACGTGTGTATGTATTTATGTATGTATATGCACGTGTTTGTAGCCATTCAGTGCGGGCATTCATTGCGGGATTTGCACTTAAATCATCTTAAAGGGAAACTAGAATATATTTAACAACTGGGTTAAGGGTATATCGTTGTCGAGTTAACTCGACTACTGCGTCTTACTTGTTTTTTGTTCGTTTTGCTGTCTAATGATCTTTTTATACAATTTACATAATTCAAATTAAATTAAATTAAATTAACTTTTGTTTAATTTATTGGATTTTATATTTTTAAAATTTAAATATAAAATTTATATATAAAAATACCTTCTTCGTATAGTACGTCTAATCAGTGTATTTAAATGCTAACATTTAAATACCCCTTTTCTTGAACTATTTGGGCTGCTTTGCAACGTGCAACGTGCAACGTGCAACGTGGGTTGTTCTGTAATTGGCTAATTGCCATGGGGCACCCGTGGCAGATGCATAAGCAGTTTTGCAACGCTCCGTGAATGTTGTTGTTTGTTGGAGTCTAATTTAAAGTTCACTTTCACTAACTGTTTGTTGCGTTGTTTTTGTTAACAAATTGTTATTTTTGAATGTATGGTGGTTTTATAACAATTATGATTATATATATGCGCAAATATTAATTTAAAACAATAACAAAATAACATAAAAAACAAGTGGAAAAAAAGAAAATACACAACTAAATGCTTCACCTCTGCTACGATTTATAGTTTGCTTTGGTTTTGGGGCCGAACACGGGTTGCGCGCGTTTGTTTATAACTAATTTGTTGTTGCTGTTGTTGTTGTTGTTGTTGCTGATTTTGTTGGCCAAAATACTTGCACTTTTTTGCAGTCTCAGACTGTCAAGCGACGCGGTTTGATTAACGTCACTGACGCCAGTGGAGAGTCTTATATACCAAGCAGGCAAGCAGGCAAGCGAAGCAGGCAGACAGACAGGCTGCCAGCTGGACAGGTGGACAGGTGGACGGGTGGACAGGTGGACAGGTAGACAAACAACAAGTAGGAGAGCTGTAGCTGGTAATTTTCCTCAATTGCCATTAAAAGTAGTTAAACCGTAGCATGCCACAAGCGGCAGCCAAAAGCAGTTCGCTACTTACAACTATTTAACAAAGGCCTTTGCGTGTCTTCATTGTTGCTTCACAAAAATGCATTTCTGTATTTCTGCCTCATTGTTGCATGTTGTCGTGCTGGGCATGTCTCAAGTTCAAGTTGAACATGACAACAGCAACACTTTTCACATTTTGATACCCTAGCCTAACAGGCTTGATAATATTTAACAATATATAAACACAGTTATTTTTATAAATATATTTACAAAAATAAAATATCTAAAATAAAATATGAAATCATAATAATGATATTTTTGAATAACTTTAAGATTGATACAGAGTATGTTGAAGTGCAGCAAACCCAACAACCGCATTCTGTATTTTTTTTTTTTTTTTTTTGGTTTTTGGTTCCGTCTTCCGAATTGAGACGAGAGGAGCTGTGCCCCAGCCCACAATTAGGCGCTTGCAGCGGATGTCTTCCGCATTGCCACATGGCCACATGATACGGCTAAACGGCCAAATGGCCAAATGGCCAAACGGGTTTCTTTGTGACTGCATCTGGGCACAAATTGGCTTACAGCTGTAAAGAAATGCTTTCCGAATGTTGTCGGGAAATCAATCCAAGGTCGTATGAAAATTGCTTTTCGATTGTATTTTAAAGTAAACAAGAAACATTAACTTGCAATACAACTAACTGTAAATTATAATCTTTGCATATTGAATTAAATAAAATTAAATAAAATGTGTGCACTAAGCTCCATTAAGCTTATCACTTTGGCTAATGATGGGGATTAGTATTTATTATTATTTATTATTATTTATTATTATTTATTATTATTTATAATGCATATATTTTGTTTTTATAATCTGAAAACTAAATAGATTCATTTGTCATCAAATGTCAAGTTTGGCTGAGTGTTCAAATGACTTTAAAAGCTATTTAGGCCATAAATAAAATTGGCATTTGGTATCGTGTGAACTTTGCTCAGCTGGCACTCCTCGGAATTTGGCACTTTAGGCGGCTGGAAATCCACTGGACCGAATACCAAGTGGTAAATAGTTTGTCTAACCAAAAGTGAGACTTTGGCGCTGCCAATTGCTATAGTCCAGATGCATCTTGCTGGTCCATCCGGTCGCCCAGAGCGTAAGCCAGAGCTGCCAGCCCCCCAATTATGTTGGTGGTCACGCCAAGCAGCCAATAGACACAGGAATCAAAGGTGCACTGCTCTGTGACCAGGAGCCCGAGAATGCCAACAATGGCACAGTGGCACACTGATTCGATGCCGGCACCAAAACTTGTCCAGGCAGCATATGCCCCCGTCTCCAGTGAAGAACAGTTGCGACACCACCACTGTGGCAACATATGCACACTGTGCACCCCAATCCAAATGCAGGCGATGCACAGCCAGCTGCCCAGGGGGCCTTGACAAAGCTGTACAAGATGCCCATTACTGAATGCAGCAATCTGGCCAAGCCGAGTGCTGGAAATGAGAGTCGCTCCATCATCGAATTTTGGTTTCTATGCGTAGCTGCTGTGCACCATTTATTAAAAGTGCACCTTTAACTCTGTCTCTGGGCAAGGAGTGAGCATTAGTTTTGAAATTTAAAAAAAAAATAAAAAAAATTAAAAAACAAAAACAAAAACGTAAAGCTGAAAACATTTACAATTTGAACTGGCTAAAAAGTCAAGGCGTTGCCGACTTTGGTAAGTCGACGGTTTACTTTCATTTTCAATTGCGCCACAGCTTTTTTTTAGAGCTCTTTGCTTAGTTTCAGTTGGATTAAAACTTTGATTTAGTTTATTGCATATTTTGCGGTGTTTCAAATGCAAATATTACAAGCCGTTCATTGAACTGTCTAACGAGTAATTTAAAATGTTATCAAGCTGTGAATTTGATAGTCGTATAGTTCGCTTAATTCAAAAAAATATGCCAAAATCAGTCATATATATGAGATTTTTCCCCGATTGTTTCCTTTTTTTCTTGCATTCAATTTACAGCACCTTTCGTTTCATAAAATCATTTGAATTATGCAACAATTTGATTGGGATTCATTAAATGTGGTTTGTTTTAGCCGCTTTTAAATCTAGTTTTTGATTTACCCCTTGCAATAATTGAGTGACTTGAAACTTCAACTGGAGCAGCACCTGGTTGAAAGTAAGTCATAAATCCTGTCTTGATGCGGGAAACTGTTGGTCAAATTAAATTTCTTTGTTATAACCACAAGATGGCTCCACCACATTTCTGTTCGTCCATCAGCCGCAGCCAAGTAATTCGTCGAGATGCTTTGTGCTCATCTAGCTAAGTGTCCGTCCTCCGTCTTTCCGTCTTTCCGCCTGTCTGTCTGACTGTCTGAAAGCCCGTCCGCCTGTTTGTTGGCTGGGAACGGGTTAGCGTTGGCGTAGATGTTGGCTTTGGCTTTGGCTTTGGCTTCCTTTATGTCAACTGAATTTTTCGATGCTGTTGCTTGTTGTGCGCTCTTTCACTGGCTTAAACCACTTAATGGGATTTTTTTTTGGCTGCTGGGAGGGGGGAGGATTGAAGATGCTATTCACGCACAGTTTTCTTGCAGCTTCTATTCACAAAGACTTGCAATTCATCAAATCTCGTTAGCTTCGGCTTTTATAGAATATCTGCAGTTGCTTTTGCTATTATTTTCGAGTTTTTACTTCTTGGCTGGCATTGCATTCAAGCGAAAGGGCGTCACGCCCACTGGCAGGTGTGGGGCGTGTCTATGGCTGTTTTGGGCTACGGATGCACAGCATTTCCCACCAACTGCTCCAAGTGTCTCGACTCCCTTTTGAAAGCTAAGAAGCAGCCTTAAAGTTGCACCTTTTGCTTTCAAATCGAAACTAAAGCTCCATTAATCGGCCTGGCTTTCAGGCTTTCAGGCTTGCTGCCAACTGCTAACTGGAATCCTCTTCAAAATGTATTCCCCTTTCTTTTCAAATCCCCTATGGAGATTGATAAGTGCATCCATTGGGCGAATGTTGTTTAATCTGCACTCGCATACAAATATGAACAGGTAGCAATTCCATCCAAATATTCCGTCATTTCAGTTTCAGCTTAAATTGTTGCAAATCCTTCATCATTACAATACACTTGCGACAAAAATGTACTGCTGCGTTTTTAGCCAATAATTGGATTTGAATGCCCCGAACGGTGTGCAACTGGTGGAGCGAAGATAAATTCGAAAATGCGATACTTGCCACTTTGGCTACAGTGTTTCATATCAAGTATGCAACTTTATCAAAATGCCATTTACTTAAATTTTCCAAATAATAAGTTCAAATACAAAAAAAGAAAATGTCTCTTCGTGGATTGCGGTAAAGAATGAAGCAAACATTGATTGAGTGAATAAAAATTTCGATATGCTCCAATTGAAACCAACGACAATAAAATCGAGAGGGTCACTCAGGTTGGTATTGGTTGGTAATCGATCGTAACCAAGTTAGCAAATATAAATACGGTACTTGTCATCTATATGACATATATGTACATTGATCTTAAGTCCGTGTTAACATGCTTATGATCATTATCTTTCACTTGTTCCTCGGGCAAAGGCTTCCAGTTCCGCTCGGCTGACTCCAGATGGCCGCCTGTCATTTGGGTAAAGGGTAAACACTGTGCACCCCAAATGCATTCAATTAACAATTTTCGGGTTGCGCGTGGTGGAAAACTTTGCCGCAATGCGTGCATGGCGTTTTGTGGCAGGCTTTTAATCAAAAACTTGCAATCCAAGTGCCAGACAAGTTTTGTGGCGAACTTTACCACAGAGCTGGCAAAACTTCTCAAATTGTGACGTCTACAAAAGTCAAATCGTGCTGCGACGCTCACATGCTGGCAGCAATCAGTCTGGCTCCAACCAGAAATAAGTTGGGTTACCAATATGTTGGGATAGCGAATATGCGATACCCTAGTTGAATTAGTTAAGGCAATTATTGAAGAATTTTCATGCATCTCTTCTTAAATATCGTAATAATTATGAGAGAACTAAGACGCAACTCCCACAAGCCAGAGACTCATCGAAAACTAAATTGTCGCATTCCCAGAGTTACTTAACTACTTAAGTAGATACAGAAGTGGGTTTCTTGTTTCAGCATGTTCAACGCCGCTTGTTAATAATCTGTTTTATCCATAGCAAAGTGTATAAGCTGAAGGAGCCCAACTCAATGCCTCGAGCTGAATGCAGTAAATTGCCATGCAGCGACTTCAAAGTGTGCCACAGCCCCAACCTCTGACTACCATTCACGCCCGCATGCTGCAAAGTTGGCCTGTGCTCTTGGTCAGAATCAGAATCCGAATCCGAATCCGAATCAGGGTGAGGATGAAAGCGAAGTGCAGAAGTGCAGAAGTGCAGAAGTGGCAGCCCGGCCCACTTCTTACCTCTAACGCAGTTGCCAGCAATGTCCGTGCCATTTAGCAAAAGTAATTAAGCGTCGATGCGTTTCATTTGTGTTACTTTTCTGGGCAATTAAGGCAAAAAGTTTGCAGTTTTCCAGTGCGGCGTAAAATTTTCATAGTTAATTGTAGACCAGTCTGGAAGACGTCACCGTAAAGACCGGATAGCTGGCACCTACAAGCACTTGTCCCATTGGTTTGGGTGTACCAACCAATCGGCTGGGCATAAAAGTTTTTCCACTCACTTGAAAATGTTCCTTTGAATGGCTCTAAAATCGAATTGCACCTCAGCATTCTCATCATCACCAGCAGCAGCAACAGCAATTGTCTGCCCAGGCTCTCCGCTTTAAACTAAAATTAAATGTCTGTATGCTTATTTTAATTTTTAATTACCAACAATACTATTTTATGTATTTACAAAAATTGTTGCCCAAATGCTTTCAATGACAAGAATTTTATGAAACTGAAAAAAATAATCATGTAAAACGTTATAGTCGAGTGAGCTCGACTACGATACTCCGTGAACGCTGTTCAATAAATTCGAATCGAAATACTCTGACTCCATAAGTATTACCATCTATAGATGCCACAGAACATGGTGGGTGTATTCAAGAAATATCGTTCTTTGAGGGAGATTCCTAGTAATCTATCCTCCAAGTCCACCGAGAAAAATATTAGTGGAGGTTCCAAGTAATCTACCTTCCAAGTTTTGTATGGTATGGGCTTTGTGAATTTTTGGGGGCATGAGTGGCCGTGGTTGATAAACACATTTTAGGAGATTCTATGTAAGCTTCCTTCCAAGTTTTGCAAACTATACCTCTTTAATTGCGGGAGATATAGGCCCTTTTCGTTTATGGGGAATTTTTGAAGAGTGTTACCTGCAATAAACCTTTCAAATTTTGTGTCTCTAGCTTTCAAATTGTGTTAGATATATGGTTTTATCGATTAACACTGTCTTATGTCTCGGTTTCGGGATGCGGACTGGATGTGGCCATTTAAGTTTTTAATCAATATCTTAGGGAAGTTATCAGAAACATACTTTCAAAATTGGGGAGTCTAGCTTACAATTTATGGAAGATACGCGCATTTTGAAATCAATTGAATCATGTCATGTACATTCTACACATTTAAGTACCCTATTGAATGTCTATGGGAAAAGTCAACGATTGTTTCTAATAATATAAAAAAAAAACGAATATTTACTCAGCGTCGGCTTTTGCAAAAATTTCCAAGCACTTAAGTATTTTTCAGTGCAGTTATGCGATTACCGCATCTTTACAAAGTAATAAGTTTTTCGCGTTTGCTGTTCATATCGTGATAATACATAGCTATAGCAGCGGCAGGCAGCAACATCATCATCAGCAGCAGCCGTGGCAGCAGCAGCAGCAGCAGCAATTTACCAACTGAATGTACTCACCTGACTCATCCGCTTAACCGTGGCCAGCCCGTTCGCAAGGGGCTTCGCAATGTGCAAAAAATGTTTCTCATTAAAAAGTTGTTTCACAATTTTATTATCCACTCGCCGGCGCTGACGCGGACGCGTCCTGCAGGTGTGCGCTCATTGTCACAAGTCCTGCTGGAAATGTCAATAAAGCAAACTTCGGACCTCACGATAACGTTAAGCCCACCCACCCAAGCGAACTCCCACAGCAGCAACAGCAACAGCAGCAGCAACAACAACAAATTATTTTTAAATTACTTGCAAAAATAGCGCAGTGCAAAGTTATAAAAGCTCAAAAAAATAAAACAAGCTAAATGTACGGAAAAAAGCGAGGAAAACCGTGTTGGGGAATGGTCGACTGGCCAGTACCCTATAATCTAATAATTACAGGTTGTGTTAAAAATAAAATTAAACTACGTACAGAGTACCCCGTCCAGACTGGTGCTTAACATTTGTTAAATCAAATACAAACGGTTGTTATTCAAATAAACAAATTATAAGATATGTGCGGGTTTTATTATATTTATTTTATTATCGCTTCCGTTTCCTTCTCTTCTCACAGTTCTCGCAACCTATTCCGGCGAAGGCCGAACTGACACTGTCTACCTCTCGCCACTCGCCTCTCGCCGATCGCCTACTTTAAGCAGATTCGCCGTCTTGCGAATTCGCTCTCGTCTCTATTTCTTTGCTCTTCGTTGTTTCTTTGCTCGCCTTTGTTGCTCATCGTTGTTGTTCTTCAAGCTCGTTTGTGGTTATTGTTGGGATTGGCCTTAGAAGCCACAAACCAATCCACAGATATTTCTTTAAGAAAATTCGCCGTCTTGCGAATTCGCTCTCGTCTTTGTTTTTTTCCTCGTCTCTGTTTCTTCGCTCATCGCTGTTGTTCTTCAAGCTCGTTTGTGGTTGTTGTTGGGATTGGCCTTAGAAGCCTCAAACCAACCCACAGAAATTTCCTTTTGCGCATTGTAAAATTCAATTTGGATTACTTACTTGATCCCATGGGTACAGGAAAAACAAATAAAGTACACTAAGCCAATATTAAGAATGTGGAACAGATTACACTATAGCAATGGCCACTTGCTGAAAAAAAAAAATAAAAAATTTGTTTTCTAAACTAATTACATTAAAAGCAACTAAAATATATGTAATACTAAAAGTTCATCATTTGAGGTTGAAGAACAAATTGTAAAGGAATTTTCTACCAACGTTTTAGTCAACGCTTCTATCAATCTGATTGTGTATGTTTTATTTATTATTATTATTTTATTTATATACACGGGAGAGTAACAAAAAAAAAAAAACGATTGAGACTCGTAATTTATCAGCCCCAGATAAATTTTCTTACCATCCAGAAAATCCAATAATATGTATAAAATTTATGTATGCATGGCAAAAGCGATTTAGTTGAATCTTATCCAGGCTATAAAGCAAACTTAAGGTAACTTAGTATACTATATAATTTATAATATATATTTAAAATTCTCAAAAACGGTGTCTTTTTAAAATAATATGACCACTAACTAAACTTATATATATTTTTTCTTTTAATTACCAGAATCTTTCTCTGGACTTTGGGCGGTGGAAGTGTTAAGGCAGAGCTATGTATTATTATGCATATTATAAGTTGTTAACTCAAGTCGTTGAAATTTATCAACTTTGATTTATTATATTTACCAGAGAATATCACAAAGTCAAATGCTTTCAGCTATCTGATTTTATTAAAAAATAATTAGTTAAGCTAATCTAATCTAAAGGTAAATAGACAAATAATCTATGTATTTGAATTTTTAATAATTGTTATCGAATTTGAATTGAATTTCTTATAAGATACTCGTCTGTAAATTAAAATTCCATTGTTGTGTGAAATAAAAACTAAACATGGTTAGTATACTTGTTGTTCAGATAAGTCCTATACCTATACACTTGACATAAAATAAAATAAAATCTAATGACAACAAGAAAGAACGTTGCAGTCGGACGTAACCGACGGCCAAATACTCTGATACCATAATTTGTGTGCAGCCAAGAAATGCTGTCCAAGTTTGCCTCTTAGCTTGAGGTAGATATAAGATAGTAACCCTTCTTCGGAAGACATGAGCTTTTTGAGATTTTGGTGGCAGAAGTGGGCATAGTTGAGAGAATTTAAAGAGAATGTTCCTAATAATCTTTCTTCCAAGTTTGGTAGCTGTAGCTCTTAAATTGTGGGATATATGATCACTTATCGGTTTTGGCAATACTAGCAATATACCTTTCAAAATTGGTGACTTAGGCTTTAAAATTGCGTTCCTTATCGAATTAGACCAACAGGTGTATCGGTTTAGGTAGGCGGAGTAGGCGTGGCCATCAAATTTTTAATCGATCTCTTGGGGTAGTTACCAGTAACTTCCTATCAAAATTTGGTGACTCTAGCTTACAAAATTTGGAAGATATGCGCATTTAAAATTTCTAGGGACTAAGTTCCTGGGGGCGGCAGTTGTAAGCGTAGTCCAAAAAATGATATGCCAATCCTTGAAGTAGGTTAGCAGCAATTACCTTCCAAGTTTGGTTACTCTATCTTTAAAATTGTGGGAGATAAACGGAATTATCTATTTACACTTTCCGAAATATCGGCATTGTCGATTATGGGCGCAGGTGTGAGAGTGGCAAAACAAATTTGTTATCGATTCTTAAAGGCGACTACCAGTAATATAACTACCAAATTTGACGTTCCAAGCTCAAAAACTGCGGAAGATATAGCCGTTTAAAAATTTTAGTGGCTGGGGGCGTTGGAGGTGGTCGTGACCTATGCAGATTTTTGAAGGATATCGCAACCAACCTACCAACCAAAATTGGTGACTGTATCCATACAATTGTGGGAGATTTGTGGCTTTATCGATTTGCGAAAATCGATTTTATCGATTTTCTAGCTTCCTAGTGGACGTAGGACTAAAACCTTGTCACTTTAACTTTTGATGGTACTTTCAAGTATATGTACCAGGTTTCAAGTCTCTATCTCTAAGAGTGTCGGAGAAACGCGCGTTCATACAGACGGACGGACAGAAGGACAGACGGACAGACAGCATGACGGACAGACAGCATGACGGACATTGCACAAACTCAATATACTATATACAGTCGGTATCATAGTATGAAAATCCCAATCGGGCCAATAAGGTAAAGCAAGTTAAACCTAAGCTCATATATTATTTTTGTCCGATAGCACAATACAGTATAATCTTTGACCGCCACAATCAAGTGATAAGAGCCGCCGCAAATACAATAATGAAATGAGGCACAAAAAAGAGCCATTTATTTATTACATTTATTTTAAACTAGTTAAATTTATTTTAAACTAGTTCAATACTTCAGGGTGTTAGAGGAACACGTATTGTTAAAGCAGCAGAAACTGATCTAGAGCAGGCGCAGGTGCAACAGAAGGTTTTATAGTTATTGCGAAGTGTGGGGCAAGTTAACTCTTGATTTAGCATACTTGGAGCAAACTTACAAACTTAAATAATATTTCCTTTCCGTTTCATGTCGTTGCCTTTTCTGAAACATGGTTAAGGCCCGACATTTTAAATTCTGCAATTTTATATAATAGATTCTCCATCTATAGAAAAGATCGAACTCCCTGGCGTGGTGGGGGTGTACTTTGTATTGCTATCGATGCAGATTTACCTTCCGAGATAGTAATGACAGATGATTCTATAGATATAGAGTATATCTTGGCTGCACACTAATTATGGTATCATAGTAGTTCGTTGTCGGTTACGTCCAAATGCAACGTCCTCTCTTGTTTTAGCTTACCATCTTACCCTAGTAGACTTTCTACAATAAGTCTATCTTCATTTTCTAATCATAGCACAATGCTTGGTGTAATCTTTTTTCGTATGCTAATAAACGGTGAGGTTGATTCTTCCGGATTAAACAGCAAAATTAATTTTAAAGTTCCGATCAGAAATACAAGGAATTTGCTGTCTATCTTTCTTCAAACATGTAGGTGGAATTATGCTATCCATAACCCATTTCGAATCTTATGTACTAATTATAATATGCTTTTTTCTAATAATAAGTTGTACTTCTTCTATTGAGTCTATTATAACTGTGGTGATCAGTCATCTGTCCACTAATTCGCGATCTTCGTAACCGTACGTTATGCGGCATGCCCCTCGGTCGGTTGGGTGGGAGGTGGGTTTCTTGGTATCGTTGGGCCACTTGGATGTGTTGCTCGTTAGTACTTCAACGTCCAAATAAATATTACATTATTGTGTGAAGTGACAAATCAATGAGGCTAGTATAGTTGTTTCTCTGATAAGGCACATAAAAGATTAAAAGAAGGAAAAAAATTATATTCTTATCAACAGATTGTATACGCAATGAAGCTAACGACAAAGAGTCCCAATCGGGCTAATGGGGGAAAATGTAGTGAATCAGTCAAATTAATCTGACGTTTAACCTAGAGCAGATATTATTTTTGTCCGATAGCACAATACAATCTTTGACAGCCAAATTTTGTTGGCAATCGCAGAAATTAAGTGATAAAACCGTTATTGATTTGATGAACCGTCTGAAATATACTACAGCAAAACAGTACAATAAACAAATAAAATATTATATATACATAATTTTTTAACCATATTTCGCTTTTGTGTGCCAAAAATATATTGAATTCTAGATTATTGGCCAGTTGAAAAACCCATTGACTTGAAGCGATATGTCGACTGATTACTGTTAGAGAGTGTCTTGCCTTCGGTCAGTGCAACTGCTTTCTCGACGCACAGCACAATTAGCCACCTGATTGAATGGCTATCGGGTATTTCTGTTCAACGAGAGGAGGCGCCGACCAGCTGAGTTATTGCCACGATTAGTTTAACCATAATGTCAACAAGAGGTAGAAGTAGATTTTTCAAGCTGTCGCTGTTGGTGCTGCTTGTGATATTAGCTTTGTTGCTGCTGCTGACTTCGCTGCACAACGCCGACAACCTGATGCGGGTAGAGCAAGCGCAGATTTTGGAGCAAGTGAAGCATGTTAGTAATGGTGTGAGGACAGCGCCGGTAGTGAGCAAATTGGAGGAACCCATTGATGAGGAGCTGGTGAAACAGCTTGAGCACGAGCTACCCGAGGTGGACTATGGCTTCTGGTATCACTATGCAAAGCCGCTGAATTATCGCAAGAGCAGCAACTGCGCCAAGTATCCAGATCCGCTCGATCTGCAGCTGCACAACATTTACTGGCAGACCTTCACCAATAGAAACGTGACGTTCCGTCTCTATGCCGCCTACATAGATCTTCGGGCTGGCCTAAATTCGAAACTGGGTGTGGTACGCATTCTGGCAACGGCCAATCAAATTTCCAATGAATTTCCACCGACCCACTGCCAGCTGTGGTATGCTGGACACAAGGAGCCAGTCATGACGCAGGTCAGCGAGTGGTTGAGCGTGTGGCCAGCAGCCTGGGGCCATCCGGCACTGCTCAGCTATCCGCATCTGATCAGCTGTCCGGTGCCCGACTTGACGGCCAACCTTAAAGAATCGACGCCGCGCACCGTCTCCCTCGTGGGAGAGAGCTGTGAGTCTGCCAAAAACTCGCTACGTGTCCACTACGATCGCCCACCAACAGCGAAACCACCACCAACAACAATATCATCATTGCTTCCACTGTCAGCCAATGAAAGCTTCAGTCCCAGCTCGAGCACATCTCACAGCAGTAGTTCTAGTTCGACGCTCAGCATTGGCGTTTGCATTAAGGGCTTTGATTTTCCGTACATAGATCTATCGGAACGCCTCATCGAGTGGTTCGAGCTGCAACGGTTGCTGGGTGCTTCCCGGATCTATGCGTACATGTACGATGTGCACCCGGCAGTACAACGTGTGCTGGACTATTATCAGCGCGTTGGATTCCTGGATCTACGTCCGCTGACATTGGCCAATGGGATGCCACGTTTGCGGCATTATCAGCATTTGCTGCTGCAGAATCGGCGATTGGTCAAGCGGCTGAATGAGCTGATACCCTACAACGATTGTTTCTATAGGAATATGTATCGTCACGACTATCTTCTCAATGTGGACATCGATGAGGTGATTATGCCAATGGGCACGCTGCGCACCTGGCAGGATATAATCGAAGCGGATCGCCCAAATACGATAGCCAAGTGCCCTAATGGTCATGTGGCCCTGTGTTTTATCAACTCGTACTTCACCAAGGTGGTGCCCGAGGCCCAAAATCACGAGCAGCAGGAGGCCAATGAACTGTTCGTGCTGCAGCACACGTTGCGGCACCGCAACTACTCGCTGCCCAATCGTGCAACCAAGTGCTTCCATAACACACGCTACTCACTGACGCTGCACAATCACTATACCCTCAAGTGGCTGCCGGGTGGCTGCAACGGCAAATCGTTGGACACCAAGCTGGCCCAAATGCAGCATTATCGGGAGCCGGACAAGAAGTATGAGCTATCGGAGTTGGTTGAAGATCGCAGTGCCTGGAAGTATGCCACTGAACTCCGTGCGGCTGTCGAGCATGTCTGGAGCCATCTGGATGATGTGGAGGAGCAGGTATTGCTAGAGGACACCGTTTTGCTAGAGGAGCGGGAAACTGATCTTGAGCAGGCGCAGGAGCAGCAGCAAGTGTCGGAACAGGTGCAATCTGCAAAAGGAAAAAATTAGGATTAGTATTATGTAGATTTAAGATATTTTTTTTTTAGTATAGTCACATATAAGAATGCAGTTAACTGTTGAGTTAAGTTCAATAACTAATTTATGGAAATATATTACATTATTATTAAATATAAATATGTATATATGGATAGGTCATTGTGTCATTGCATAGCGTGTTCAAATATTTGAAGATAGAAAATATACGTGCATGTTTGATAAGACTTGATGACCAACAATGATGATGTAAATCGATGAAATCATATATCTGCACATTTTGTAAGCTACAGTCACCAAATTTGGAGGGTATCGTAAAGATAGCACCCTCCTAAAAGTGCAATAAAATATGACGACACTCGGGAGTAGGCACCAAAATCAGTTATGAGTATTAGAGTATGATAAAGCATTCATGTAACAAGTATTTACAGGGGAATTACTCGTACATTGCTGTTAGGTGGCAACGCTGGTTAGCAGGTCTGACAGCAGGATAAGCATTAAAAGACGAAGGAGAGTCGTATATGAGAAAAGCGGAAGCAGAGAGCCGAGCTCGTGAAAGATCGTCAATAAGAAGACTTCAAAGTCCCGAGTACCCAAACTTGTAATTTGTCGGTGCATCGAGGAAATAAGTCGAACGTTGTAAATCCAATACTCATATGCCACTAAAATATACTTATAACTGTTATATTAACCATGAATCAATAATCAATCTTACAGTCATTCCAAATGGAATTGAATATTTTCCCATTATAACTGTCCGACTACATTGTCCATTGTTATGGCTAAGATAGTTGTTTGCAGCAGCAGCAAAGAATTTGTAATTAAGGTTTAGCAGTGGCTTCAAACTTTGTATAAGCAAAACCAAATGTTGTTGTTAAATGGCTTCTGGCCTCAATATAAATTAATATTAAACATTATAATAATCGTGAATTAACTTTGTGTTATTAATTCAAATAAAGCTATCACAATAAGTAGAGAGACTCCGACTCGGGTACACTTTTTGACCTATTGTTTAGGTGCATGACAATATATTAAAAACTAGAAAAGAAGGAAAAAAGTTGGTCTTACATTTAAAGTCTCATTCAATTCATTCCCAATTATTTATATGTTATCGAAGAGCAACAAGCAATCGTGCATTATATTTTGTATTTCCAAGCAGTTTCAAAACGAATTTTTACAAGCCAAGAAGTTGCAAAATTAATTTTTACAAGCCGCGCAAAAGTATGCAACGAATTATCGATATATTGAAAACTAGAAAAAAGTTGTGCTTACATTTAAAGTTCATTTAATTTATTTCGTCGAGAATATATTAATAAATACCTCAATTATTGTATTTATTAATTCGTCGAGAACATATAATTGAGGTATTTATTAATATGTTCTCGACGAGCAACAAACAATCGTGTATTATATTTAATATTTTCGAGCAGTTCCAAAATGAATTTTAACAAACCGCGCAAAAGTATGCAATGAATTATCGACATCATGACTAATGAGAGGTAAGTTGTTATCAAGAGTGTCTTATCTCATTCTCTTCGAATTGCGATTCCACTTTTGAACAAACTGATTCATCATTCGACACAATTTGTTTGTGTGTCACATCGATTAGTTTAATCTTTGAACATGCAGAAAATTTCCACAAAGTTGACTCAAGAATAGTGAAAAGTGTTCACTAATGCGTTGAGTGTAGATATGAAGGCGCTATAGTTATTCCTACATGTGTATACAATAGTTAATATCTTTATCTGATGATTAAGCGATTAGTCGATGTGTGTGAAATATTAGTGCATGTCTGTCTAAAGTATCAAACCCATCCCAGTCCCGAAATATACTTTACGTTTTCACCACGTGGCTGATTGAAAGATTTTGTAATAATGTTTTTATTGTAAGCAATAAATAAAGTAGTCATTAAATTACAACTCACCGCACATATGTATAAAAAAAAATAAAAAAAAATAAGGTAAAACCACATACATATGTATGTAACTACATGGAAATACTTTAACAATACATAAAATCGTTATCACTATTCTCATTATTGCAGGCCAAAACTAAAAAAAAAAAAACACAAAAATATAAATGATAATCATTGGAATAAAAACGAATACTATAAAATTTCTTATCGAAGCTAAGGCATTTATGAGTATGATATTTTAAGAAATGCTCGCCTAGTTACGCAGAATGTAGGCGGAGAGAGTGAGGGTCAAGGTGCCAGCAAGTGTGGTAACCAGTGTGCCGGCGCCGTCGCGTGTATTGTTCCCACTGGCCAAGAGGATAGGACGCTCATTGGCACGCGCATCCATCCATGCCTTGCAGTCGGTCTCGTTCTTTACAAAGCGGAAGATGGTCTCGACAACGTTGGCGGGCGTGATCTCGGCACATTGCTCCAGATGGTGCAGGACACAGCCCTCAAAGCTCTGAAGGTCGATGCAGTGTGTCGGCGTAAAAAGCAGCTCGGGCCGGCTCATCAGATCGGGCACTTGACCATCCTTTGGCAAATACTGATGGAATGATCTGTTAAAGCAGTTGCTGATGCTCTCCTTGTTTGCCTCGAGGCACTCGGGTCCCTGTTCGGCTACAAAGAGTGCGATCTGATCACCGCCACGGGAGCAAGCGAATCCCAACAGTGAGGCACCAAGTCGCATCATGGTGGCCTGCTGACTCAGCTCCTCGGTGGTCAGGCAGGGCCTCACTTTCTCATTAAAGGCACGTACGCAGTCTTCCGCTTCCGGTACCCGTTGACAGTACTTGTTGAACACTGTGTCCAGATCACCAACGGGCCGAGCTTTTTCCATTTCAACCTGCAGTTCGGTCAGATTGGCCAGGCCGCTGAGACAGGAGTTCAGCTTGGTTGCAGCATTCTCAATATTTTGATACAACGTTGTGTTATCCACGCCCACCACCTTCTTGCATTTCTCGCGATACACACGCTTAATATCATCTATAAAACCAAAGAAAAAGACAAAAAAAAAAAACAAAAAACCGATATAATATGGAAGAGGTATGATTATGTCACTGTTAACTTACCAATGCTAAGGTTCGTATTGCGAAACTCTGGAGGCAGGAACTGTGCGGAGACACTATCCAGCTGACTGGCGCTCAATTTTTGTGGACTGGGACTGGCTCGCACCTCCAAGAGTATGGCGCCGAAGACGGCCAACAGGCTAACGACCAGAAAAGCGTATTTGTTCATAGCGGCCTCTTCTACAAAGAGTCGGTCAACTTGAATAGGCGATCAGTTACTTAGAAACCCAGTGTCTGCCTCCGTGCCTCCGAACAGTGCGGGTTGCTGCGAGTGAATGAGAGCGTTTGCCGTTCAAAGTCTCCAGCAAGTGCGACGCGATGCACAGTGGTACACAGTGGTTAAAATGGCACTCGAACTGCTGATTGGCACTGATATCAGGTCGAATTTTCAGTAAAAAATATAACAAATTTAAGTTATTACTCTTATGCCTAAATATGTGTGCATGTCACTGTGCTGTATTCAAGAAATGTTAGGCTTCAGTAAAAAACGTACCATAATTTGAAAATGTGTGTGTGGAAATGTATTAAAAAATAGTATGTGTCCGAATAACATTAAGTTTGAGTTATATTACCTAAACATTAAACATATGCAGAAGGAATAGTTATCATTTGATAACATTATTGTTTTTGAGAAATCGAAATTAACAAAAAAAAAAATTTGAAATAAAAAAACATAAACGATTTTATGAGAAATGTTTTGTTTAAATTTTTAAATCTAATAAGTAAGTATTCAAAATTGATACGCTAATATCTGAATCTGTCACTTGTAGCAACTAAACTAAATCAATTAGATGTGGCAGATTCAAATCGATTGATAATAAAATAAATAACCTATTGGTATGTTGCAAAGACATTATACCAAATATGTAGTCATTCGCTTTAACCAGAAGTGTATAAAATATATGAGAACCAACGATAGCAACTGAGGCGACAACTTCGCTGGCTCTTTGTGCAGCTTTGTGTGTGACAGCATTTATGATCGGTTTTGCAACATTCAACAATATACTTACATATATGTATATATATAATTATATACATCAATATTGCTAGTTTTCAACCATTAAGAAGAATATGCAATTACATATGTAAATTTACACACACTACGCTTACTCGACGCGATCTACTTATGTTTTCCATAAGTCGGCCACTTATCTTATCTGGTTTTAATTCTTATTTATACACTCATTGCATTATCGATGTGTTTGTCCGTTCGTTTAGTATCAGAAATCCAACTGATAGCCAAGGCAAAAACAATAATCACGAAACACCAAAAACCAAAAACAACAGCAACAACATCCGCATAAATGTTAGCAACAAAAATCGTCATTGGCGACCTCGAGGGTTTGATTGCAGACAAGGGCGTACTCAGTTTTCCATAATGGGGGTCGCCGAATTCCGTAAATGGGGTACCGAATCAATTTCAATCTACTGTATGCATATTTAAATGGGTAGTACCCCTGTCCACCCTCCACTGCTTCAACCGACCCCTGTGTACGTCCATGATTCCGCAGCGCTTGCGGAATTTTCATTTAGTTTTCAAGTCGAGCTCATTTGAGCTGATTTCACGCCAACGTTGTTGATCTTCAGCACCACAGTTCATTGTAATGATTGCTGCAATTGTCTTGAAAAAAAAATCTGTTTTTATGATATATTATACGGCTAGTAAATTTCATAATTATTTTATGCTTCTCGCAGTGGTTTTGAAAGAAAACCTTTAAGCGATATGCAAGCATTGGCAAAAATATCAAACAAGATTGTTGCAGTCGGGCGTAACCGACTGAGAAATACTCTGGTACCAATAGGTTTTACCATCTGATAACAGGTGTCACAGAGCAAGGGAGGTGCAGCCAAGAAATACCGATATTTCCTAAAAATCTTCCTTACAAGTTTGATAGCTGAGGCTCTTAAATTACGGGCTTTTGAGAACTTTATGGATGGAGTGGGCGTGGCTGCAAAAATTATAGAGAAAATTCTTAGTAATTCTCCTTTCATGTTTGGTAACTTTAGCATATAAAATGCGGGAGACATTGGCTTTTATCGTTTTTGGGAGCGTGAGTGGGTATAGCTCAAAATTTTTTCCGAATTTTGAAAAGGTGCTACTGGCAATATACCTTTCAAATTGTGTGAGATATATGGTTTAATCGACTTATTTAGGCGGAATGGGCGTTGCCATCCAATTGGGGAGTACCAGTAATATTCTTTCAAAATGCGAACTTATCGATTTACACTTTCTCAAATGTTTGGCGATTATGGGCACAGTTGTGGGCGTGGCCATAAGCACTTTTATCGATGCCTAAAAAGCGTTAATATACGTAATAAATTTGACGGCATTTCAATTTGGGGGCTTCGAAGGTGGGCGTGGAATGTGCCGATTTTTGACGGACATCGCCAACAATCTACACCCCAAATTTGGTGACTGATTGTGGGAGATATGTGGCTTTATCGATTTCCTAGCCTCCTAGTAGGAGTAGTACTGTCATTTTGACCATTTTTGGAACGGGATACCACTGACCGATATATGTTCCAAGGGGGACGACAGTCTGACGGACATAGCACAAAACCAATAGACTATGATACCGTGGGTATTAGAGTATTAAAGTTAAGGTAGAGGAAAAATGATATGTCAACATAGACAAAGAATTGCCCTACATAGTCGCTAGTATGTTTGATGATATTTTATAGGTTCACATAGTACCCTGGTCAAAAACAGTAGGGTAACCTAATTGTAAATGGTAAGTGGATATATGTATATATATATACTGCGATCGAATTATAGACGATTTTAATTATTTGTCGATTTGCATCAAAATTATTGCGATTCAGTCATAAAATATATATAATAAATACTAGACAGTGTAATTTGCAGTTAGTTGCTTTTAATTTTATTACACTTAATAAGGTAGACCGACCTTTCATCATACCTCGTACTCACTACTTAAGAAGCGACTAATCAACCTAATCCAGCCTAATCAAGTTGCTAAGTTCAGTGCTAAAACCTGTGCTTGAATCAATTAAACGAACTTCAAGTGATTATTAATGAGTTGAGGTACCACGCTCAGATGTGTGTTTGTATGTCGCTCTAGCAATGCCTCAACTGCGATGTTAATTTATATTCTGATAAAGCAAAACCTCAAGTTCACGCTTCGAAAGCGGTTAAGCCCGATAGAGCAGCGAGCGTTTACAAATGTTCAAAGTTCAGCAAAAAAGCTGTTGCCAGCTACGTAATGACTGCGATAAGCGTTTATCGCCCAAATTCCCCATATGGGTGAACATAGAATTCCACAAAGTGGGAAGCGGGAAACGACGTGCCGCTCGGTGCTCTGTGATCAAAGTACAAGTTTCTAGATTATCGGAGCACATTATCGAAGATCTATAAACAACAACTATACACAACAATTTTTATTATGCTGTTCTTATAATTGAGTTCAAAATTTGTATGTACATGGGGTTCTAAATTCTCCAAACAAATTTATATTCAATCCTCAATGAATTAAAAATTGCTTAAAGCTGATCGGGTAAAAAAACAAACAATGAAACAAGTACAAAGTAATTGAGCTCGCTGCGGTATACAATAATCTCAGCTATAAAATATATATTCTAATCTTGTTGCCAAATTTGATCTTACAAGTTGCCCGAAGTTGCTTTCATTTGTCAAAGTAGTCAATGGGTTCAGGGTATAAAAAAAAACTAATATTTTTATTCACAGAGAGTAATGAGTAAACATATAGAATATAATCGATAAAGTTAAGCTGAGTTTTTCTGCCTATCAGATATATTGCAAAGAGTCTAGTTTTGGACGGACGGGTGGACGGACCTGGCTATGTAGGCTGATGATCCTGATCAGACAGTATAATTATATCTTAAGGGGTCGGAGATGCTTCCACCTGCGTGCACAGATACTTTCTAGCCCATTTCAATGGGTTCAGCTTATACAATCGAGTATCCCAGCTTGGTGATCACTTTGCTTTGATGGAAATGGAAAATTCTATGATTTTTCAGCTTTTCTTATATCTTAACTATCACAATCAGATTGAATGGCACCAGCAGAGAAAGATAAGTCTTTGTACCAAGCTGAACTCCACTTCATGGAGATAATTGTAGACATTGTAGACCTCCAGGCTCACACCTCTATTTTCCGATGAATGTCAGAAATAGTGTATCCTAAAGTTGTATAAGGATAAAATGGGAAATAAAAAAAAAAAACCATAAAATATTCTGCATTTTTCATAAATTAAGTGCATATCGTAAGGTATTTTGCTGCTTACAAATATCCGCTGGGGCAATTAGACAAATCTTAGCTTTTAACATGTAAATTGATCTAGTTGATGGGGCAGATCAAACGCATAGCAAACTTTTAGGAGCGTATGACAATTAAGCAGCCATAAAAAATTAAAGGTATTTGCAAATGCAGTTTTTAGCCATAGATGAATGCATTAAACACATGTGTAGCTAGCTGCACACCTGGTGATTAAATTAAAGAGCTGTATTCTGTATGTCTGCATGGAATTGAACACTGGGTGGCAACATCGAAGGCAGCCTTGTGTTGATTGTCTTCTCGACCGCTTTATGAGCTTAGTTGTCGAGTGCTTTAGCAACCAATTAATATTACAAATATATTTAACATGCTAATGAATTATAAACACTAAAAAAAGATGAATATAATAATAATTATAAGCGTGTGCTTGGTTTGGGTAATGGGGCGAGTCCGGAGAAAGGCCATGGCCGATGCAACAACACGGGATGCTTTTAAATGAAATTAAGCTAATTTAGGAAACAGCCAACGTGTCGTCGTGCTCCTTCCATTCCGGAACCTGTCGACGTTCTCATCCTGGCTGTTGTTTAATTCAATGCTGGAATACCACACACACACACACACACACACACACACACAGACACACCCGACCTCATCTGCGAATGTGTCGGTGTTCACGGGTGTGTGGGTCGTCTCTCCGTTAGCTATTTGGAGCAGATGCCACCTGTCCGTGCTTTCGCTCTCTCGTCTAGCCCCGTCCTCTCACTCGCTCGCTCGCCTGCCTTATGTGTGTTTGTGTGCTGGCCTGTGTATTGTAATTTATTATCCTGCATGGCAAAAGGGATTTTCATCAATTAATCATGCTGACGATTCAGCTGCAGTTGGACAACCAGAACAACAGACTGCTTGTCTCGCACTTAATCCTGCCTTACCACACACTCTCTCGCTGAGAGTGGAGCTCAAGTTGATTCCAACCAGAGCTCCAGTCAAGGTCTGCTGTTTAATTACTGCAATAAGCTCAGTTTGTAGTTTGATACCAATATTTAATATTGTGGAGTATTTTATTTTAAAAATAATCTGACAATTAACTGACCTAGATGATTTATACGATGTTAGATATTTGTAGATAATTCACAATCATTACAATTAAGCTACTTACATTTTTAAAGTTTGTTCTGGCTGTTTTAAATAAATAAACTCGTTTACAATAAAAACTTGCATTTGAATAATAATGTCAATTAATGTGGGATGCTACTCAAGCATCAAGTCTCTATATTATTTGACTAGTATTGCGAGTTGCGTATATGAATATTTCTGAATTATTTGATTCTGATTATTCTGAGGATTTATTTTCTAGTAGACGATATTACCTGATTTTGATTAACGCAAGTGGCTTGAATATATATGTGTGTCCACAAATTATACACATCTACGCTTTAGCAGTTAGTGTAAATTTGGATGGAGATGCTTTCTTTTACCTTTAACACTAATTTCCACACTTTTATGGTACAAAATTCCCAAGTTTTTAAAAGTTATAATTAGATAATCCACACCAAATCGAATTTTCAACGTCTTTGTTCAACTCATTCGCAGCTGGCAGAGTCCCAACCAAAACTAATACCTCTTCCTTAGTTGTAGTTGTCTGTCAGATGACCCCTATTTGAATTATTTTTTTTTTTAGTGATTTATGAAGTGGTTGCCATACGGTCAATGACACCTCGACGCACACCCATCTAATCGTGACCAAAACTATTCGAAGGAGTTGTTGCTTTTGTTAATATTGCTGTTGACTTTTTTTGCTAGGCGAAGAATCATCAATTTGCGTACAACAAATATTTATTTTATTTTATTTATTGATTGTGCGTGCTCCAAAAGAATTATTTAATTAATTTTTCAATTAGTTTATTATTCAACATTTAATTGAATAAACGAGTAATTAATTGAAGGGCTACAGGGGCATATATTGCTCACATATTTGTATTTCGAGAATAAGCAGCTTCGTTGCTGCTACTCCGTTGCTGCATGTGAATTTCGGTGTGTGGCATTGATGTTTATATTTGACGCTTGTTTCAAAGCAACGTTGCAAGTGACCCCATCCGACACAACCTGAACGGACCTTGGCTGACCTGGCTACGACAACATTTCAGCTAATAAGCTGGCTACAACTTTCCGTATGGCCTTTAACATTTCGCCATAAAATATATATTTTCAATTTAGGTTTCCCTTGACACATGCAGGCACATGACCACCACACAAACAAGAAATAGCAATGAGCTACACTTTTAAATTTACTATCTGCATGGCAATCATTTAACGAACACGCGTCAACGAATAAGCGAGAACAGCTCTGTCCAACTGAGTTCCAACCCTGCTCAGGGCTATGGGATGGGTTATCCTGTTCTCTCTAACGTTTGCGTTACATGAATAAACAAGACAAAAGGATGCAAACCGAAAGCTATTAAAATCGATTTTGTTCGCTTATAAGACAGTACTGAGATTCTTACAAATTTAAGTTATAGTCGTAAATATTATACTAGATTCATTAGATACTTAATTCAAGTGACTCAGGCTAATATTAAAGGATAAAAAGGATATACACTATCATATATACATTATATACACTATGGTATACACAATGTACAGCATACAGCACTCGTATATTTACATAAATAGAAGGTCCCTTAAGGGGAAGGGTTTACTTGAGCGACAGTCACAACTCATATAAACAATGGTGGACTTTGTGTGAGATTGTTAGACTCGTATTAATATAAGGGGTTTTATCGGTTCGTGGTTGATTGCTTTCCACAATATACAGGCCTTAGCAATAATCGACATAGCCGCACTCACAAATTAGTTTGGATACTACATCTACATCTATTGAGTCCACGTAACTATAGGTGGCGCTTAAGCCACGGGTGATTCGATAGGCTATAAATATAAATACAAATATAAATCCAAATATACACGTTCCAAAATACAATTATATGATTATATGGTCATACCCGTTCTCCAACACAAATACAAATATAAATACAAACGCCAATAACTATGTAACAAAATACCGCGGTGCGGCAGCGAGGTGCTCGTCGATGAGGTCGCTGCACTCTACAATATTTTCCTTCGAAGCAACAATGAGAGTAGCTCGCCGCTGTGGCCAATTCCAAATGTTCCTTTGAAGCAACAGCGAGGGCAGCTCGCCGCTGTGGCCAGAAGACTGCACAATTTTTCCCTCGACGCAGTTCCGCAAGGAGCCGGCCGCTGTGGCCCGTACGGATGTTCCCCTCCCGAACGGGGCGCGTGAAACCATAAATATTGCGCGGATTCAAAATTTTTCGTGGGGACGCGATCAAGAAGTGAAGTTTGTCGCGCCTGCAATTCGATTGCATATCGAATCACATCACTGCATATCGATTGCAGTGGGAGTTGCCATCTGCACTAATCGGGCCTGCCAACGGGTTTGCAATTAGAGTTATTGCCGATCAGCTGTTTTTTGATATGCCGCCGAGTTGGAAATCTACGCTTTTATTTTATTTTATTCGAATATATAAAATACAATAGAATTTATTTTAATAAAGGAATTTTATCGCCACGGCATATCCTCACAATCAACAGTATTCGATTCAATATATGTATAATAGGAAATTGTCAATGTGAAAAATGTTTGTTGAGCAATGAGTTAAGCGATTTAATTATACAATACTCAGACCGATCACAGACTAGCATTAAGTTGAATAACTCTAAACCGAATGTAAAACAAACTTTGAATTCAAACTTATTCTATACCGGCACAGCTCTAAGACTGTACCTGACTGAGTGCCATATGAGTAAACTTTAAAAATATTTGGCTTGTGGGATAAGGTTATATATTTTATCCTCAAATAAAAGTTTCGAGTGAACTTATGTTCATTTGATACCGAAATTCGTGCGACTTAACCGTTTTCGAATTTTTAGCCAGCTTCAAAGCTTATTTAAGCCATAAATTAGCTTGCTCTCATGACTGTTGCAGTTGTTATTGTTGTTGTTGCTGGTGTCGTTGTGGCTTGTTACAGCTAAAGCTGTTCTGCATTGTGATGTAATGTGACACCAGCTGCTTAATGTTTTGGTTAAAAGCATTTTAAGTGAAATGCAACCCACTCACATACACAGGGACAAATGAAGGGAGCGTTTGTGGAAGGGTTGCAACTCCGCGTTGCACGTTGCCATTTTGGGAATAGCTGCTGCTGTCCCTGCTTCTACTGCACTAGTACAATAACTCAGCGCCCTGTACTGGTTGCAAATACAAGGTACTGGCGCACAGCCACCAAAAGCAGACTCATCAAGCCACACACAAACAAGAAATAATGCTTTAGTTGGAAGGCGTCGACAAGGAGATACCCTGAACTGTTTATTATTTTAAATCGATTGAGACCCAAATTTTTGGCACACTCAAATGTAAGCAGGCAGCATTGGAAGTGATCTCATTTTTTATGGCCGGCACAGAAAGTGTAAATTATGAAAACGGCAGCACTGGTTTTTATCGTGATATTAGTTTGTTCACGTTTGGTTAATTGGGTAGGTGTCTCTTATACGATCTTGATTATTCTTTATATTTAAATAATAATATGTCAATGTTAAATTACATGACCTACGTATAGTATACGTTGTATAATACAATTCTTCATCTCTTATAGTCTCTGAGATACGCGTGTTCATACAGACGGACAGTCGGCATTTATCACAAAAAATATATCAACTTTATGGAGGGTCTTTCTTCTGCTTAGGACATACTTTGCACAGCTTCATTATACACCTTTTAACAGTTTTAAATGGATTCAGGGTATAACACATACCCTGGCCATTTGCTTAAGCGAAAGTTTGCAACATATGGGCCAAAAAACGGTGCAACAAGCAGCAATACTCAAGGATGCCAGACTTGGCCAACAATCAGCTAAACACGTCGACTAGGTACAGGTACTAGGTACAGTTGAACATTGAGCACCATCGAGAATGCTCCAATAATAACTCCAACAATACATTTTGTTGATATAAATGACTGAACTAATAAGAACTCCCGTTTGCCTTTAAGCTAATCAAGTTTTTCAATCGACCTCCAGCAAAGTAGTCAAACTATTCAAGACATGCACCTGAATTGAGATAGAAAAGGGGTAGAATGTGACAATTGGTAAGAAGGGTAATTTACTGACTTATTTAAAAATATAATTTATTTTAATATTAAGCTAACAATACAGTTAGTAAGCGTGTGTTGAACAGACAGTCACAATATGAGCCCACTGTGCAGCACATGTAGATAAAACAAGTAAGATGCTGTAGTCGAGTTAACTCGACTACGATATACCCTTAACCCAGTTGTTAAATATATTCTAGTTTTTATGGCAAATTTCCCTTTAAAATGATTTGCACTCAAATGTTCAGTTCTGCAAGTGCATTTCTTACAGAGTATTTTTGCTCACAAGCATATGCATACATACATACAGACATGCATACAGTTATCGGGGCTCTGCAGAATACACACAAATATATTGACGCTAGCGTCGATTATCATGCCATCTCTTTCTCACACATGCGCTCGCCTATTTATATGTATACAGAAAATGCTTGCGGCTGGTGTTTCTTATCCGATCTTAATGAAATTTCGGCAATTGATCAATAATATGTATATGCATATTATGTATAAATTAAAAGCCTCTGCCTTTTAAATTGTGAAATTTATTGCTATCGGAAATCGAAATGTATCGATAATTCAGAAACGGAGGCAGTTATCGATAAAATAAAGCAAACTTGATCTGCGCCTGGTACACGAGAGCTTATATTCTAAATTTAAAGTCTCTAGCTCTTATAGTCTCTGAAATCCGCGTGTTCATACAGACGGACGGACGGACAGACGGACAGGGCTATATCGACTCGGCTGTTGATCCTGATAAAGAATATATATACTTTATGGCGTCGGAGATGCTTCCTTCTGCCTGTTACATACATTTGCACAAAACCATTATACCCTTTTTACCCATTTTTAAAGGGTTAAGGGTATAAAAAGGGGTTCAACATCGACTGCACAACATCATTCATTTGCGCCCAGGTACGTTTTTGTGCACACACATACACACACGCACACACACAAAATAATATAGCCAGACTAGGTTAATTTAGTGTTTAGTTTAGAGGCGCTTCGCAAGTCGGCGCCTTGTAATATATGTACCTACCAAATTTGACGTTCCCAACTCAAAAACTGCGTGGAGCTCGGGGAGACGGAGGTGGGCGTGGCATATGCCGATCTTTGAAGGACATCGCCAACAACCTACTAACCGAAATTGTTGACTGTATCAATACAATTGTGGGAGATATGTGCCTTTATCGACTAGCAAAAATCGATTTTATCGGCTTTCTAGCTTCCTAGTGGACGTAAGACTAAAACCTTGACACTATAACTTTTGATGGTACTTTCAATCATATGTTCCAAGCTTCAAGTGTCTACGGACAGACGGACAGACAGCATGACGGACATTGCACAAACTCAATATACAATATAAGTACGGTATCATAGTATAAAAAGTGGTAGAAACGAAGCCAATTCACTCGAAATAAATAAGAAATTCAAAAATATATGACTTGAATCACTAGAACAACAAATTTGTAGGTGAGATAAGCATTCCTATTATCTATATCGGTAATACATGTAGGACTGATTATGTCCAGCTTATTAATAATTAATGTAATAGTTAAGCAAAATATTGAAGTAAGAGCATTAGATTAACAAAGTAAAGTACGACTTTATAATTAACGACCTGATTCCACGACGTACCGACAACATTACAACTTTACAACTTATGGCACTCGGGACTTTGGTGACTTCTTATTTACGACCTTAACGTTGCGCCTTCACGACTCGACTTCCTCGTTCTACTGAACCTACTCGACTATTGCTTATGTTGCTGTTAACCATCTGTTAACCAGCGATGCAACATAACAGCACTGTATCTACTCGTTACATACAGGATATGAAAAGAAGAATGCGAAAATATTGAAGAATATTCGTGCCACGCCGTCAATTATTATCGGATTGCGAAGCTTTGTTAGTGTTTGTCATAAAAATAGATATCTTTTGGGGCGTGTGCTTTGAAGGTATTGAAAGATCGACACATGTGCGATTCGCGTAATTCTTTCGTTATTGTTTAACCAGTTGGCCAAACCAAGTAGCGCACTTGTTAGCATGTATTAAAATAGTTTCTTATTAATTCTGTCGATGTAGTCAACAGCTGGTAATATAATAATTTAATTCAAATCGGATAACTGTGCTCTCTCCGATAACTGACATTCGCGAAAAGCAGTTTGAAAAATATAAAAAATATACAATTTTCGCCAGCCAAAAAAGTAAAGGCTTGAAGCCAGACTTGGAAAACTTCCAACAAATATCGGTATTTCACGCGGCGGCGATCACTTGGTTAATGTCGGGGAAAAACCCGAGCTTCTCATATTTTGAATAGACACTCTGCTCTAACAGCGGCTGGAATCGCCAGATACTGTCATCCACAATGGGATTGAGAAGACGCGTCTTATTTTTCGTGTCCGAATAATGCTGCAGCTGAGCGAACTCAATGGGCACCGATTTCGAAGTGCATTCACCATTATTGGCACCAAAGATTGGAAAGTGATTGTGTAGCCCAACCACAAATTGCGTGGAGTGATAACATTTTGCAGCCGAATAGCGATCAGAGTGTTCCCTCACGCGTTCCACATGCTGCAGCATATAATAAAAGCTGGGCAGGTTCTTGTAGACCTTTGGCCGCTCCGGATAACGGGGAAAGTGGACGTTGCGAAAGCAGAAGGAAATCCATTCCTTGCAGTTCGTCGCATTTCGTTGATAGTCGGGAACCTTGTGCGCCAGCTCGATCAGATCCGACAATTGGGTGACATTGCCCAGCGGCATGATGACTTCATCGATATCAAAGACGCCTATATAGTCGTACTTGTACATGTTGCGGTAGAAGCAGTCGTTGTATGGTATCATCTGATTGAGAGCACGATTGCGGTAGTCTGCTCTCATCGCATAATGATGAAAATGCCGCCCAGTGTGCGGTTCTCCCCGGCCCATCGACAAGGGGCGCAGCTCGACAAAGCTCGGACTGCTGGTTACATAATGGTTTAGCACACGCGTCATATTCGGATGCATCTGGGCATCGTAGAAGACCACTTTGCTGACACCCATCAGCCGCAATAGTTCAAGCCATTCTATCAGACGCCAAGATCCGTCATAGTAGGGAAAGTCCATAGCCTTTACGCACACCATAAAGCGCAGAGGCTTTCTTGAGGTACTTTGATCCTTCGTCGGCTGGTCATTCTGTTGTGGCATGGCGACCGCGACAGGTTCGTAAACGACCCGCAGCAGATTCCTCGCCTTGTCACAACGCTGGGGTACCAGGGACACCATTTCGGGTGCCTCCTTTTCCGTTTTAGGCAGGGGGCAGCTGATAAGCGTCGGGAACAATCTCGTCGTCGGGTCGCCGCCCCATTTCCAAATAATCTTATGATCACTTACATTAGCAATTACTGGATCGACGCGATTTCTGAACCACATTTGACAATAGGACTGGGGATACTTGACCTTGTCCCGCTTCCCATAATTATTAATCATGGTTAGCACTCGGACAAGCGGCCCCTCTGTAATTTTCTCTCTATTATCGTAATACGCACCAAAGAGATGATATGTCAGGTTCTCTATGTGAACCGTCTGCCAATAGTCGTTGCTGAAATCAATGGCCAAAAAATAAGGAACTTTTCCGCATTTGGGCTGAGTAGCGGGTCGTTGCAACAGTTCCTCCAGCGGGAACGATGGCATCTCCTCTCGTATGAATTTCAGTCTCTGCTCCCAGCTGGGCTCTAACACAATAATATTCAGGTTAATATTAGAATGGTGACAACAGGTAATAAGTTTCTTACCCTTGCTTTTGTCAACCAGCAGCTCATTGATAAAAAGGACACGTTTAGATGGACGAATGTGCTCATCATAATTGTGGTAACTGAATAATACCAGTAGTATGAAGATATTTATGGAGATGATCAAGAGAAATATCTTAGTATTTCTCGCACGAATTAACTGCATAGTGAGCTCTGAGCTATTCAACTATTCAGAAACGTTCCAATTTTTAATTACTAAACTGCGCCTCTCGACGATGTTTGATGCTTGACAGTTTCTTGTAGAATAGCATCAGCAGCACCGATCCGCTTGAAAGTAGCCCACAACCAATGATATTTTAGTAGCGTTGACGTCAACGATTCTGTTAGACAAAGGTCTTTGCAGGCAGAGCCACATTGTTATTTAATCTAGTATATTTACAATGTTTTGTTGTTTTATTTAATTTTTTTGTGCAGAGTATTCCATTTGGAGTTATCAGAACACATAACTTCTTTGCAAGACCAATTCACTCTGATTATGTCCAATTTATTAATAATGTAATAGTTAAGTAAAATATTGAAGTAAGAGCATTAGATTAACAAAGTAAAGTACGACTTTATAATTAACGACCTGATTCCACGACGTACCGACAACATTACAACTTTACAACTTATGGCACTCGGGACTTTGGTGACTTCTTATTTACGACCTTAACGTTGCGCCTTCACGACTCGACTTTCTCGTTCTACTGAACCTACTCGACTATTGCTTATGTTGCTGTTAACCATCTGTTAACCAGCGATGCAACATAACAGCACTGTATCTACTCGTTACATACAGGATATGAAAAGAAGAATGCGAAAATATTGAAGAATATTCGTGCCACGCCGTCAATTATTATCGGATTGCGAAGCTTTGTTAGTGTTTGTCATAAAAATAGATATCTTTTGGGGCGTGTGCTTTGAAGGTATTGAAAGATCGACACATGTGCGATTCGCGTAATTCTTTCGTTATTGTTTAACCAGTTGGCCAAGCCAAGTAGCGCACTTGTTAGCATGTATTAAAATAGTTTCTTATTAATTCTGTCGATGTAGTCAACAGCTGGTAATATAATAATTTAATTCAAATCGGTTAACTGTGCTCTCTCCGATAACTGACATTCGCGAACAGCAGTTAAAAAAATATAAAAAATATACAATTTTCGCCAGCCAAAAAGAAAAGTAAATTTTTATTTAAGGCTTTAAGGCTTAAGGCTTGAAGACAGACTTGAAAAATATATTACTTGAAACTTCCAACAAAGATCTGTATTTTACCCACCCCCATCTATTATCAGATGGTATTACCAATTAGTATCAGAGAATATCGCAGTTGGTTACGCCAGAATGCAACGTATTTGTTTAATTTAAAAAAATTTATGAGCTTATCTCGAATATTACAAGAGTAACGAATATGAAGAATGTTGGATTTTAAGTAACAAAAGTGATGCACTAGGTTTGGCGGTTAGACAAAGAAGAACTTCATTTAATATATTATATGGTTTGGGTATCGCAGTATCGATATCCCAGTTATTAAGATTAGTGTTTTATTGATCTTTTCAACAAAGATATCATCTTTGTCTACTTTTACTTGTGTCTTGGAAATAGCGTGTACTTATTACTCATCGTCTTTACGACGTTGATTCTCGGCGGGGATCACTTGGTTAATGTCGGGGAAAAAGCCGAGCTTCTCATATTTGGAATAGACACGCTGCTCCAACAACGGCTGGAATCGCCAGATACTGTCATCCACAATGGGATTGAGAAGACGCGTCTTATTGTCCGGTTCTCGATAATGCTGTAGCTGAGCGAACTCTATGGGCACCGATTTCGAAGTGCATTCACCATTATTGGCACCAAAGATTGGAAAGTGATTGTGTAGCCCAACCACAAATTGCGTGGAGTGATAACATTTTACAGCCGAATAGCGATCACAGTGTTCCCTCACGCGTTCCACATGCTGCAGCATATAATAAAAGCTGGGCAGGTTCTTGTAGACCTTTGGCCGCTCCGGATAACGGGGAAAGTAGACGTTGCGAAAGCAGAAGGAAATCCATTCCTTGCAGTTCGTCGCATTTCGTTGATAGTCGGGAACCTTGTGCGCCAGCTCGATCAGATCCGACAATTGGGTGACATTGCCCAGCGGCATGATGACTTCATCGATATCAAAGACGCCTATATAGTCGTACTTGTACATGTTGCGGTAGAAGCAGTCGTTGTATGGTATCATATGATTGAGAGCACGATTGAGGTAGTCTGCTTTCATCGCATAATGATGAAAATGCCTCCCCGTGTGCGGTTCTCCCCGGCCCATCGACAAGGGGCGCAGCTCGACAAAGCTCGGACTGCTGGTTACATAATGGTGTAGCACACGCGTCATATTCGGATGCATCTGGGCATCGTAGAAGACCACTTTGCTGACACCCATCAGCCGCAATAGTTCAAGCCATTCTATCAGACGCCAAGATCCGTCATAGTAGGGAAAGTCCATAGCCTTTACGCACACCATAAAGCGCAGAGGCTTTCTTGAGGTACTTTGATCCTTCGTCGGCTGGTCATTCTGTTGTGGCATGGCGACCGCGACAGGTTCGTAAACGACCCGCAGCAGATTCCTCGCCTTGTCACAACGCTGGGGTACCAGGGACACCATTTCGGGTGCCTCCTTTTCCGTTTTAGGCAGGGGGCAGCTGATAAGCGTCGGGAACACTCTCGACGTCGGGTCGCCGCCCCATTTCCAAATAATCTTATGATCACTTACATTAGCAATTACTGGATCGACGCGATTTCTGAACCACATTTGACAATAGGACTGGGGATACTGGACCTTGTCCCGCTTCCCATAATTATTAATCATGGTTAGCACTCGGACAAGCGGCCCCTCTGTAATTTTCTCTCTATTATCGTAATACGCACCAAAGAGATGATATGTCAGGTTCTCTATGTGAACCGTCTGCCAATAGTCGTTGCTGAAATCAATGGCCAAAAAATAAGGAACTTTTCCGCATTTGGGCTGAGTAGCGGGTCGTTGCAACAGTTCCTCCAGCGGGAACGATGGCATCTCCTCTCGTATGAATTTCAGTCTCTGCTCCCAGCTGGGCTCTAACACAATAATATTCAGGTTAATATTAGAATGGTGACAACAGGTAATAAGTTTCTTACCCTTGCTTTTGTCAACCAGCAGCTCATTGATAAAAAGGACACGTTTAGATGGACGAATGTGCTCATCATAATTGTGGTAACTGAATAATACCAGTAGTATGAAGATATTTATGGAGATGATCAAGAGAAATATCTTAGTATTTCTCGCACGAATTAACTGCATAGTGAGCTCTGAGCTATTCAACTATTCAGAAACGTTCCAATTTTTAATTACTAAACTGCGCCTCTCGACGATGTTTGATGCTTGACAGTTTCTTGTAGAATAGCATCAGCAGCACCGATCCGCTTGAAAGTAGCCCACAACCAATGATATTTTAGTAGCGTTGACGTCAACGTTTCTGTTAGACAAAGGTCTTTGCAGGCAGAGCCACATTGTTATTTAATCTAGTATATTTACAATGTTTTGTTGTTTTATTTAATTTTTTTCTGCAGAGTATTCCATTTGGAGTTATCAGAACACATAACTTCTTTGCAAGACCAATTCACTCTGATTATGTCCAATTTATTAATAATGTAATAGTTAAGTAAAATATTGAAGTAAGAGCATTAGATTAACAAAGTAAAGTACGACTTTATAATTAACGACCTGATTCCACGACGTACCGACAACATTACAACTTTACAACTTATGGCACTCGGGACTTTGGTGACTTCTTATTTACGACCTTAACGTTGCGCCTTCACGACTCGACTTTCTCGTTCTACTCAACCTACTCGACTATTGCTTATGTTGCTGTTAACTATCTGTTAACCAGCGATGCAACATAACAGCACTGTATCTACTCGTTACATACAGGATATGAAAAGAAGAATGCGAAAATAATGAAGAATATTCGTGCCACGCCGTCAATTATTATCGGATTGCGAAGCTTTGTTAGTGTTTGTCATAAAAATAGATATCTTTTGGGGCGTGTGCTTTGAAGGTATTGAAAGATCGACACATGTGCGATTCGCGTAATTCTTTCGTTATTGTTTAACCAGTTGGCCAAGCCAAGTAGCGCACTTGTTAGCATGTATTAAAATAGTTTCTTATTAATTCTGTCGATGTAGTCAACAGCTGGTAATATAATAATTTAATTCAAATCGGTTAACTGTGCTCTCTCCGATAACTGACATTCGCGAACAGCAGTTAAAAAAATATAAAAAATATACAATTTTCGCCAGCCAAAAAGAAAAGTAAATTTTTATTTAAGGCTTTAAGGCTTAAGGCTTGAAGACAGACTTGAAAAATATATTACTTGAAACTTCCAACAAAGATCTGTATTTTACCCACCCCCATCTATTATCAGATGGTATTACCAATTAGTATCAGAGAATATCGCAGTTGGTTACGCCAGAATGCAACGTATTTGTTTAATTTAAAAAAATTTATGAGCTTATCTCGAATATTACAAGAGTAACGAATATGAAGAATGTTGGATTTTAAGTAACAAAAGTGATGCACTAGGTTTGGCGGTTAGACAAAGAAGAACTTCATTTAATATATTATATGGTTTGGGTATCGCAGTATCGATATCCCAGTTATTAAGATTAGTGTTTTATTGATCTTTTCAACAAAGATATCATCTTTGTCTACTTTTACTTGTGTCTTGGAAATAGCGTGTACTTATTACTCATCGTCTTTACGACGTTGATTCTCGGCGGGGATCACTTGGTTAATGTCGGGGAAAAAGCCGAGCTTCTCATATTTGGAATAGACACGCTGCTCCAACAACGGCTGGAATCGCCAGATACTGTCATCAACAATGGGATTGAGAAGATGCGTTTTATTGTCCGGTTCCCGATAATGCTGTAGCTGAGCGAACTCAATAGGCACCGATTTCGAAGTGCATTCACCATTATTGGCACCAAAGATTGGAAAGTGATTGTGTAGCCCAACCACAAATTGCGTGGAGTGATAACATTTTGCTGCCGAATTGCGATTAGAGTGTTCCCTCACGCGTTCCACATGCTGCAGCATATAATAAAAGCTGGGCAGGTTCTTGTAGACCTTTGGCCGCTCCGGATAACGAGGAAAGTAGACGTTGCGAAAGCAGAAGGAAATCCATTCCTTGCAGTTCGTCGCATTTCGTTGATAGTCGGGAACCTTGTGCGCCAGCTCGATCAGATCCGACAATTGGGTGACATTGCCCAGCGGCATGATGACTTCATCGATATCAAAGACGCCTATATAGTCGTACTTGTACATGTTGCGGTAGAAGCAGTCGTTGTATGGTATCATCTGATTAAGACGACGATTGTGGTAGTCTGCTCTCATCGCATAATGATGAAAATGCCTCCCCGTGTGCGGTTCTCCCCGGCCCATCGACAAGGGGCGCAGCTCGACAAAGCTCGGACTGCTGGTTACATAATGGTTTAGCACACGCGTCATATTCGGATGCATCTGGGCATCGTAGAAGACCACTTTGCTGACACCCATCAGCCGCAATAGTTCAAGCCATTCTATCAGACGCCAAGATCCGTCATAGTAGGGAAAGTCCATAGCCTTTACGCACACCATAAAGCGCAGAGGCTTTCTTGAGGTACTTTGATCCTTCGTCGGCTGGTCATTCTGTTGTGGCATGGCGACCGCGACAGGTTCGTAAACGACCCGCAGCAGATTCCTCGCCTTGTCACAACGCTGGGGTACCAGGGACACCATTTCGGGTGCCTCCTTTTCCGTTTTAGGTAGGGGGCAGCTGATAAGCGTCGGGAACAATCTCGTCGTCGGGTCGCCACCCCAACTCCAAATAATTTTATGATCACTTACATTAGCAATTACTGGATCGACGCGATTTCTGAACCACATTTGACAATAGGACTGGGGATACTTGACCTTGTCCCGCTTCCCATAATTATTTATCATGGTTAGCACTCGGACAAGCGGCCCCTCTGTAATTTTCTCTCTATTATCGTAATACGCACTAAAGAGATGATATGTCAGGTTCTCAATGTGAACCGTCTGCCAATAGTCGTTGCTGAAATCAATGGCCAAAAAATAGGGAACTTTTCCGCATTTGGGCTGAGTAGCGGGTCGTTGCAACAGTTCCTCCAGCGGGAACGATGGCATCTCCTCTCGTATGAATTTCAGTCTCTGCTCCCAGCTGGGCTCTAACACAATAATATTCAGGTTAATATTAGAATGGTGACAACAGGTAATAAGTTTCTTACCCTTGCTTTTGTCAACCAGCAGCTCATTGATAAAAAGGACACGTTTAGATGGACGAATGTGCTCATCATAATTGTGGTAACTGAATAATACCAGTAGTATGAAGATATTTATGGAGATGATCAAGAGAAATATCTTAGTATTTCTCGCACGAATTAACTGCATAGTGAGCTCTGAGCTATTCAACTATTCAGAAACGTTCCAATTTTTAATTACTAAACTGCGCCTCTCGACGATGTTTGATGCTTGACAGTTTCTTGTAGAATAGCATCAGCAGCACCGATCCGCTTGAAAGTAGCCCACAACCAATGATATTTTAGTAGCGTTGACGTCAACGTTTCTGTTAGACAAAGGTCTTTGCAGGCAGAGCCACATTGTTATTTAATCTAGTATATTTACAATGTTTTTGTTGTTTTTTTTATTTTTTTTGTGCAGAGTATTCCATTTGGAGTTATCAGAACACATAACTTCTTTGCAAGACCAATTCACTCTGATTATGTCCAATTTATTAATAATGTAATAGTTAAGTAAAATATTGAAGTAAGAGCATTAGATTAACAAAGTAAAGTACGACTTTATAATTAACGACCTGATTCCACGACGTACCGACAACATTACAACTTTACAACTTATGGCACTCGGGACTTTGGTGACTTCTTATTTACGACCTTAACGTTGCGCCTTCACGACTCGACTTTCTCGTTCTACTGAACCTACTCGACTATTGCTTATGTTGCTGTTAACCATCTGTTAACCAGCGATGCAACATAACAGCACTGTATCTACTCGTTACATACAGGATATGAAAAGAAGAATGCGAAAATATTGAAGAATATTCGTGCCACGCCGTCAATTATTATCGGATTGCGAAGCTTTGTTAGTGTTTGTCATAAAAATAGATATCTTTTGGGGCGTGTGCTTTGAAGGTATTGAAAGATCGACACATGTGCGATTCGCGTAATTCTTTCGTTATTGTTTAACCAGTTGGCCAAACCAAGTAGCGCACTTGTTAGCATGTATTAAAATAGTTTCTTATTAATTCTGTCGATGTAGTCAACAGCTGGTAATATAATAATTTAATTCAAATCGGATAACTGTGCTCTCTCCGATAACTGACATTCGCGAAAAGCAGTTTGAAAAATATAAAAAATATACAATTTTCGCCAGCCAAAAAAGTAAAGGCTTGAAGCCAGACTTGGAAAACTTCCAACAAATATCGGTATTTCACGCGGCGGCGATCACTTGGTTAATGTCGGGGAAAAACCCGAGCTTCTCATATTTTGAATAGACACTCTGCTCTAACAGCGGCTGGAATCGCCAGATACTGTCATCCACAATGGGATTGAGAAGGCGCGTCTTATTTTTCGTGTCCGAATAATGCTGCAGCTGAGCGAACTCAATGGGCACCGATTTCGAAGTGCATTCACCATTATTGGCACCAAAGATTGGAAAGTGATTGTGTAGCCCAACCACAAATTGCGTGGAGTGATAACATTTTGCAGCCGAATAGCGATCAGAGTGTTCCCTCACGCGTTCCACATGCTGCAGCATATAATAAAAGCTGGGCAGGTTCTTGTAGACCTTTGGCCGCTCCGGATAACGGGGAAAGTGGACGTTGCGAAAGCAGAAGGAAATCCATTCCTTGCAGTTCGTCGCATTTCGTTGATAGTCGGGAACCTTGTGCGCCAGCTCGATCAGATCCGACAATTGGGTGACATTGCCCAGCGGCATGATGACTTCATCGATATCAAAGACGCCTATATAGTCGTACTTGTACATGTTGCGGTAGAAGCAGTCGTTGTATGGTATCATCTGATTGAGAGCACGATTGCGGTAGTCTGCTCTCATCGCATAATGATGAAAATGCCGCCCAGTGTGCGGTTCTCCCCGGCCCATCGACAAGGGGCGCAGCTCGACAAAGCTCGGACTGCTGGTTACATAATGGTGTAGCACACGCGTCATATTCGGATGCATCTGGGCATCGTAGAAGACCACTTTGCTGACACCCATCAGCCGCAATAGTTCAAGCCATTCTATCAGACGCCAAGATCCGTCATAGTAGGGAAAGTCCATAGCCTTTACGCACACCATAAAGCGCAGAGGCTTTCTTGAGGTACTTTGATCCTTCGTCGGCTGGTCATTCTGTTGTGGCATGGCGACCGCGACAGGTTCGTAAACGACCCGCAGCAGATTCCTCGCCTTGTCACAACGCTGGGGTACCAGGGACACCATTTCGGGTGCCTCCTTTTCCGTTTTAGGCAGGGGGCAGCTGATAAGCGTCGGGAACAATCTCGTCGTCGGGTCGCCGCCCCATTTCCAAATAATCTTATGATCACTTACATTAGCAATTACTGGATCGACGCGATTTCTGAACCACATTTGACAATAGGACTGGGGATACTTGACCTTGTCCCGCTTCCCATAATTATTAATCATGGTTAGCACTCGGACAAGCGGCCCCTCTGTAATTTTCTCTCTATTATCGTAATACGCACCAAAGAGATGATATGTCAGGTTCTCTATGTGAACCGTCTGCCAATAGTCGTTGCTGAAATCAATGGCCAAAAAATAAGGAACTTTTCCGCATTTGGGCTGAGTAGCGGGTCGTTGCAACAGTTCCTCCAGCGGGAACGATGGCATCTCCTCTCGTATGAATTTCAGTCTCTGCTCCCAGCTGGGCTCTAACACAATAATATTCAGGTTAATATTAGAATGGTGACAACAGGTAATAAGTTTCTTACCCTTGCTTTTGTCAACCAGCAGCTCATTGATAAAAAGGACACGTTTAGATGGACGAATGTGCTCATCATAATTGTGGTAACTGAATAATACCAGTAGTATGAAGATATTTATGGAGATGATCAAGAGAAATATCTTAGTATTTCTCGCACGAATTAACTGCATAGTGAGCTCTGAGCTATTCAACTATTTAGAAACGCTCCAATTTTAAATTACCAAACTGCGCCTCCCGACGATGTTTGATATTTGCCAGCTTCTTGTAGAATATCATCACCAGCCCCGTTCCGCTGGGGTATATCCACAACCAATTATTTTCGGATTGATAAAAAACTTTTTCTTTCAGACAAAGGCCTTTGAAGTGAGAGCAACATTGTTACTTAATCTGGTTTAGCTACAATGTTTTTTTGTGAAAGCAATAGCTCTGATATTATATCAGATTGACATAGGAAACAACAATTTAACTTTCCAATCTTAATTAAAATTCTTCTATAAGCAGTTGTTGGACATTTTTTAGTTATGGCAGACAACAAGCATTTTTATACCCCCAACTCATTGTAAATGGGTAAAAATGGTATAATGGTTTCGTGCAAATATATGTAGAAGGCAGATGAAACATTTCCATTTCCATTAGCAATAAACACCACAATTTTAAACGGAGAGGCTCTAATTAATGCATGATGTGGATATTATTGATCAACTGGAAAAATGTCACCAATATCGGTTAATAAACACCCAAGTTATGTTCGCAGATATATTCTTATTATGACCTTATTTTTATTAGAAAGGGATGGTGGATATTCTTCAGGGACCCATGACCTACGATGTACATATGTATGTATGTATGTATGTGTGTATATGCAAGCGTTTTTATGTTACTCCTATATTTAACAGCTGGGTTCAGGGTATATAGCAGTCGAGCTCATTAACTACAGCATTCTTACTTGCTGATGCTTATATATGTATATATATATTTCGTTACTTTAAGAGTAGTTCCTTTTCTAACCTCTCTTAAATCTCTTTCATTTATTAATAAACAAGTTATTGAAATCCGATTAAAGCACCATGCTTGTAGCATATAACCTGATATTTGACGAGCAGATGTTCATGTAACCTACAAGACGTAGTGCACTCACTGGATCCGGCTGTAGTTGGTCGTGGTTCCTTAAAGGTTCTTGCGCTAAGTGCTCGCTGTGCATTATGCTAATTAAAAGATATTGTGAGCAGAAAAATTGCTGGGAAGGGGGAAAAGAGAGTAAAGGAATTGAAGCAATCTAATAAATAAAATATGGAGGCGACACTCCTAGGCTGTCGTCGTTTGAGCTGGGATGATGCCCACCCTACCAAAATCATCAGGCACCTAAGCATACAAATCTTTGACTACTTAAGTCATCCTCTATTCAGCGTAAGTTGCATGACTCCCAAAAGAAAAAAAATTAAAAATTCTATTTAACACTATTCTAATAAAAAAATATTAATTTATTTTTAATTTCAGCTTATGTGACAATAATTTCCGTTTTACATCATTTAATATTTCCATATGGTGCATTATTCGCAAATGACAAATTTAAGGGTACTTGTTGAACTAAAAAAAAAAAATGTATATTGACATATGCGAATGTAAGGAATTCGTTTTTGTCTTAACTATTGTAGATTTTAATATTCATATATTTAATTTTCTTGTTGTTTATAGATCTATATACAAATTTAATTTATTTACTTAGGTAATATATTTTATAGAATTTTATTTTATTTATTTATATTTAGTTTTTTTTTTTAAGTCGAAAAAGTATATTTTAAACATAAGGAGTATTAAGGCACAACACAATTATTCATTTATTTAATTATATAAATCATTTTCCTTTTTTAGTTATGATTTATTTACATATGTATATATACAATATTTCACTCCTTGGATTAATTAGTTATTATTTCTCTTTTCCTAATATTGATAATAATATTTAAATATTAATTAATTATTATTAAATATTTATTGTATTAGCTATATTAATTTATATATTTATTTTCATTTCTTTTTATATTCGACTGATTCAATTCAATTTGTGAGTTTAATCATTTATTTATATTCGTCAGAATAAATCGACAGCGACTTCGGCATTAAAATTGTAGCATACTTTTAGGCTGGGCTTTAATTGCAATTGCAACACAAAAGCCCACTCAGCTTTAGCGCGCCGAACATCAGCAGAGCAAAATTCCGCTCATCGTAAGGGCGATCAAAATTGAGTTAGTTTTTTTTTTATCTCTCTCGTCATAAATTTGAGAGTTTTGCACTTGCATTTTTTTATGACTTTACACTTTAACTAACTTTAACATCAAAGTATTGTCGCTGCTCACTAACAATAAAATTGAACTAAAAAACAAAATTATCAAACAGATGCACTTACTGTACTTGTATATCCTCACATCCAAAAGACCTTTTGATTTATGTTAGTTAAATTTCCCTAATTTCCTAAATTTTTATGTTGGCGCGGTTTTTACTTTTATTTGTATTTTACTTGTGGTTTTTGTTTAAACGTAAATTTGTTTGCAGTCCGTATTATGCATTTTTGATTTCACTTTACCTTTACTTTGATAGTTTTAATTTTTTTTTTTTTTTTTGTCTTAATTTTGTACTAAAAAATAATACAAAAACAATATTTAATACACTATCCAAGTTAGGTGAATTATAGTTGTCCAAATGGTAGGTAAATATCCCCAGAATAGTCGGACATCTAAAGTGGGGGAAGCCTTAATCTACTCCAGACTACTATACTACAGCAGGGTCGGGGCAGTGGGGTCGAGATGGATGTTGCCACTGGAAACTCCACATGCTTTAATTGTTAACTAAGTCTGAATTATCATGTTAGCATCAATAAAATTTTTTTTTTTTTTCCCTTCCGAAATAAGTAAATATAATTTATCCACCTCTTACGATTCCAGACTAACCTTAAATGTTATCACTTTGGATTGCCAGAAGCTGATTTGGGTCTAACGGGCAGCGTTTAACACTTAACGCCGTCATAAAGTGCCGGGGGGTCAAGAAAAATTCTAAAACATTGCACAACAGACACAAAATGTGCAAAAAGTGCGCAGCTTGCCAGATTTGCTTTTAAAAAGCGCGCTGGGATTGAAATTGGCTCCGAGGCCAGAGCCAACTTGCTGTGTAGTCAGACCCCAGCACCAACTTTATCATCAGCCCCAGACCCAGTCCCAGCCCTTGTCCCAGCCACCCAGCCCCAAGCTCCAGGTCCTAGCCATAGCTCCAGCACCAGAACCAGCACCAGCACCAGCACCAGCACGAGAACCAGCACCAGGAGCAGCCTCAACCCAGCAACAGTGCCTGGCCCAGAGCATCCCATTCATGCACACACACTTACATACTTCACTCCGCACAGTCAGAGCGCACTTACAAATGCGCTTTTAACTTAAATGACAATCCTAGGAGGAGCTGTTGGCAGCTGGAACCCTTAGTACACTTCCTGCCTGTTTAAGATCCCGGGCAAAGCTCAGCTAAAAGAAGAAAGTAAATACGCATAGTAATTTTTTATTTCGAACGTTTCACCCAGCTAGCCATCCACTCTCTCATGTATTACAACAATTTGATGTAAATATTGTATTAGTTGAGCCAAAGTGTTGAGTAAATTTATTGGCAGCACATAAATCGCTTTCTGAATGGACGGACGGTGCGTAGGCGATGCCACACCCCCCCCATTTGACAAACTTCCACAGGGATTGTGTGTGTGCGGCACTTGCCACATAAAAAATGACTCAAGCTCTAGGTAAATTTATGTTAAACGATTACAGTTCGCTTTCAACAATTGTGCACAATGCTTAGGAATTGTCGTATCTATACAACTGCTAAGCCAACTTTACTCTTTATAGATATGCAAAATAAGCTATAGAAATAAAATATAGCATTTTAGTTATGTGAAACATCTAATTTGAATCCGATATGGATGGATGCTTGCATCCTAATTTCCATTTTGTTTACAGAAAAAAAAATGTATTTATTTATTTTATTATTTATTTATTTAACTAGTCAATGTTTTTCAGCAAGCCCAAGAGTAAATACGATTATTCATATTTTTTATGTTCTATAGTTAGAAAGCATACTTGTTGGAGCAGCAATTTCCCCAGCTTATTTTCGATACAAGCCCCAAAGTATGAGCCACAAACTTCAATGAACTAAACTTTAAAGTGGAAAGCAACCAATGTTACCAGCAAATGATAGTTTTTCATTTTATTTGTACGTCATCCAATAGCCTGTTGTCAGTATCATAAATTGAATATATATAAAACCAAACTTCCTAATACATTTTTGGCTAAATGTCAGTTTTAATTTACATAAAACATGGCATTCTTGTGTTGTTGAGTTGTTGTTTTCATGCTATTTGGATATGAGAGCCAATAGAGTGGCAAAAAAACTCTTGAAATTTATGTATATTTTTTTTCTTCGAATTTTACCATTACTTATCAACATTTTTTATATTTGTTGTACAATTATTATTATATATTTTTTAGTGCACAGTATTATCTGGTCGATCATTAAGATTCAACTTATGAGATTTGACATTTTAATTTATTTTTGAGTAAACGATAAAAGGAAAGCAAATATTTTTTGAAAAAGGATTTTAAATTTATATTCGATATTTTTAAATCTGTGCAAATTGACACTTAATTATTTAGATTGCGACTAATTGGATACTCGGCAAAAGCTTTCCTTATTTTTAATATAACCGAACGTTAAATTTGGTTTCCATTTGGTCAATGCACAAATATTTACTACTGGCCAAATACTACGAACTGTTGCCATGTTTTTGGACTTTTGGACATTTTTCATTTCATCCATCTGCTGCTTTGGATGCTGGTTGTTGTAGTTGCCATTGCTTGTTCGCCCAATAACCCCATTTAAACTTATGTCAGCCGGAGCCAAATGAAAGTTTGCTCTTTTGCTTTGCCTCAATAACACTCGACATCAGCAAACAAAAATGTTGCCATTAGTTAAAGTTGGCTTACTGTATCCCATTCCCATTCCCATTTCGCATTCCCATTCGCATTCCCATACCCATACCCATCCCCAATCCGCACCCCATTCCTTTCCCTTTCCTTTTCCATTTCCGTTTTCTTCCGTTTTTTTTTTTGCTTTTTCTTTTTTTGGGGTCCGACCGAGTCCCATAATAAGTTTCAAGCGCAACTTTGTACAGTTTTTGAAGTGCAGCTAATAAGAAATGCGTGAAGTGTTGCTCCAGCGTGTCGGCCAAGTGTGTTGAGTGTGTGCGGCTGGTGTAGTGATGTGTGTGTGTGTGCGAGTCCTTCTGTGTGTGCATGAGGGTATGTGTTTCTCTCTCTCTGTGTGTGTGTGTAAATATTTATTTTGAAACTCGTCAAGTTTTGCGTGCGATTGGAATTGAAATTGGGCTTTGGGGCAGAACTCGAAATCCGACTCGCAATTCCAAACTGCACACGTTTGCTTGCTCCTTTGGTCAGCTTTCAACTTAAAACATTTCATACCCCATACTTGGTTCAGAAGGAATCTGACTGATTCTATATATATAATCAAGTATTTTTAAAATAGAAAACTGTACGTTGCGGCAGATATAAGGAAGTAAATAGTAAAAAATTGGTCCGACAATTGCCTAAGGTAAAAAACAATTTTTTGTATTTGTGCAGAGTATTTCCTTGTCGAGCATTCAAAGTCAGATCGATCCTTCGAGTTGCACTTACTTAGTATTGGTTTCTAGTCAATTTTCTAGAATGAATTTGAACAACAGTAAGAACTATACTTGTGCCCTAGACAGTGTTTCAGTAATAGATACTCTGCACCCAGACCAAACATACATTCGTAGTTAGATGGAACGACATTTTAAAAAGTAATTCCTTAATGTAAGCTTAACCAAATTCAAAGCTTAAATTTATTCTCTTTAAAATGTAAACGTATAATTTTTATGATTGCATTTTTTAGTTCCTCATTAATTTTCTGCAATACTCGTGATAACAGTCAGCAATCAATTTTCTATGTTTGTCTATGTTTGCTTTTATGATTGTTGTTTGAATTAATTACGTTTTTAAATCGTTGAAGATCGCGAACAGATTGACTGACATACAGTGTCTGGGAGCTTATTTGGGACAGTGCCTAGCAAAAAAATTAAAGTGCTATAAAGTTTAAAAAAGGAAACAAATTCAAAATGTTTAAATGCCAATTTGTTTAGTGTTATATCACATTTGAAAAACAAACTTTAGTTTTTGTGAAAATATTAATTAATTAATTAAAATTAGTCAAAAACTGAAAACATCTCCAAAATACGTATAGGAGCTTATTTGGGACAGTCTTAAGAAAAGTTAAATAATTGTCGAATAAAAGCTTAAACAAGGATGTTAATATTTAGTATGATGTCATTTAGCCATAACAACTTCGTTTAACCTATTATTCATGGAATATACCAGCTTCCAGGTAGTTTCTGGACTGATCCTGCTCCACTCCTCCAGCAGAGCATTTTTGAGATCTTGTTTGCTGGATATGTTGTGATTCCGGATGTTATTTTCCAACTGAGCCCAAAAATTTTCAATAACATTTAAATCTGTAGACTGGGCCGATGGAATTATCACGTGGGGGCAGTTCGATCAAAACCAGGACTGTACTATTCCGGACTTATGCTTGGGGTCGTTGTCCTGGTAGAACCGGAAAGTACGTGGGATTCCCAGTTTCTCGGCACTTTGGAGTAAATTTTCCTTTAGTATATTGAAGTACACATTCCTGTCCATTATTGTTTAAATAATCACAAAATTTCAGTCGCGGGCTGCCGAGATAGATGCCCATACCAAAACCTTTCTTCCGCCGTGCTTGACTGTTGCCTTTATGTTTTTGGGACTCAGCTCAGTATTAGAGTGTCGCCACACATTATTCCGTCCGTCCGAGCCAAAAATGTTTTATTTGTACTCAAATTCAAATATAACTGTGTTCCAGAACTCCAAATCCTTGCCCAAGTGGATTTTGACGAACGTCATCCTAGACCCTATATTTTTGCTTTTACAAATTTCTTTTTCCGTTGTTGTCGGGCATTTAAGTCATGGTTGCGCAGAACTTGGAGCTCAGTTCCCATACTGAACCTTTTCCTTATTTCATCCTGCACCTATTGAGTCAGTTTTTGAGCCGATAGCTTAAGCTTTCCCCGTGTTTTCCTGATGATCCTCGGCTCGTCCTGCTCGGTGAAAATCAGGTTTGGTGCCATTCCGCCCTCGTCCTTCATCCAATTTTCGTCGACTAAACTCCAAATGATGTAGAATACAGTTGAGGTGTTTAGATTGATCATTTTAGCTATTTGGCGATGTGAATATCCGATTTTTAAGTCTTCCAGGATGATTTTCAGTTGATCAATGGTAGTCATTTTGCCCATAGTCCTTGTTGACTTATTGCACCCGAGATGCAGATTATAACTAAACTGACTTAGAAGGATTGGTCTATTTATACCGAAAATATTCAACTTTAGGTAAAAAATTCGGGTTTTATGGCACCCAGGTGTCCATAACGTAACTGTCCCAAATAAGCTCCTGCCTTTAAAACAGGTACTTTTTTACATAACCATACCTATCGAGTGGTAAAACCACTGTTTATAAGGGTCATCTATATATTTTGGTGGTTATTGAATGTACCTGCCATGGGTCTTTGGAATTTTTAAAAAATATTGAAAAATTAGTTTATGGCGGGCAATTGAAATTTTTGCTAGACACTGTCCCAAATAAGCTCCCAGACACTGTATATAGCTGCTCAACTCGGAATTTACTGTTTTTAGGTAATATTTTTATTTGCGTATTACTGTTTTTATGCATTGTAAAGATACATTTAGTTGAACATGTTTCAAATAATTTGTTGTTACACTTTTTGTGTTCCGTAACTGCTTAAGGCCACTATTTTGAGAAATATTTTTCTAGGCATGGAGCTGCAGTTGACTTGACGCATACATTTAAAAACAAAAAATTCATTATATATAAAACAAAACTATAAGAAACAAGAGAGATCCTTGCAGTCGGACGTAACCGACAGCGAAATACTATTATACCTTAATTTGTGTACAGTTAAGAAATACTTTAATTGCGGGGGATATGGGCGCTTATCGGTTTTGGAGGCGGGAGTGAGCGTGGCCCAAAAAGTTTTGAAGTTCGATCTTAGTAATATACCTTCAAAGTTTGTTAACTGTAGCTCTTAAATTGCGGGAGATACAGGCATTTATCGTTTTTTGTGGGCGGGAGTGGGCGTGGTCCAAAATTTTTTTTCCACATTTATGAAGGGTGTTACTAGCAATATACCTTTAAAATTTGGTGACTTAAGTTTTCAAATTGCGTGAGATATATGGGTTTATCGATTTACACCAACAGGTGTATCGGTTTAGGTAGGTGGAGTGGGCGTAGCCATCCAATTTTTGTATCGATCTTTGGGGGAGTTACCAGTAACATACCTGCAAAAATTTGCGACTCTAGCTTGCAAATTGTGGCAGATATTTGAGGGTACTTTCCAGTATACGTTCCAAGTTTCAAGTCTCTATCTCTAACGGTGTCGGAGCAACGCGCGTTCATACGGACGGACAGACGGACAGACAGCATGACGGACATTGGACAAAACCAATATACTATTATACCTTTATAAAAAATCAGCTTAACCAGCTCAACCAGCTTTTCGCACAACATCCCAATTAATTGTAATTTTGCCATTAATTTTAATCTAAGCGACGCTGCGTTTATGAAAAGTTGTGTTTCGACCATGCCAACTTGTTTTAAGTAAGTCCTAGTTGAGTGTCGAGTGGGCAGTTTCCTAAGCGTTCTCGCCTTAATTCAGGAATCTTGTATTAGAATTAGATCACATTAAGGAAAAAGCTTTCAAAAAAAAAAAGATATAACTCAGGGCAATTGCTTTTTTTCTTGGACCTTTATTTTCCACCCACCAGTAGAAAAATTCTGAATGAGGTGAAACACGACTGCAAATAATTTATGGGTTATATAGGTTATATATAGGCATATATACATAAATACATATATATATATATATGTAAATCGGAGTATCTGTAGTAACATTAACTTTCACAAGATGATGATCTTTGCGAATCCATAAGACCATGTTTAAGTCATGCTCCAAAAATGATGATTTCTCTACTCGATAACCAAGAGATGGAACAAGACAGACCAGGTTTCGATTAGCGGCAACTGGAAGAGCAACTTGAATGCAGAATGCCGGAGCAACGATCGTGACAAATCTTCCCCGCCAGAGTCGATGGTAATTTTGAATGTGCGTGGGTGCACAGCTAATATAGATTGTATTATGCCATTGGAGCCTAGGGATCCCAGTGAATGATGTGAGGATATGCTGTGACGAGAATATTCCTTTATTAAATTTAAATCAATTTTTTTTTTTTTTTAATTCGAATAAAATAGAATAATGGAGTCGATTTCAAAATCGGCGGCATATAAAACAACAGCTGATTACAGCCCGATTAGTGCAGATTGCAACTCCCATTGAAATCGATATGCAATCGAATTGCAAGCGCTGCCAACTTCACTTTTTAATCGCCTCCGTGTGAGTGTGAGTGAAAAATTTGTAATCCGCGCTTCGCCAAATTAACTATGCAGCATTTAAGAAAGTCTTATTGCCAGAATATCCCAAGTGGCCATTGCCGTCGATATTTTTGGTTTCACCCGCACCGTTCGGCACGGGAATATTCTGTACGGGCCACAACGGCCGGCTCATCTCGTCGAAGTAAAAATTGTGCAGTCTACTGGCCACAGCGGCGAGTTGCTCTCGTTGTTACATCGCGGGAACAGTTGCAATTGGCCACAGCGTCAAACTGCTCTCGCTGTTGCATCGAGTCAGTTAAGTTATATCCTGCATCTCGGGTGTAACCAGCCAATAAATATGGGCCAACGCACTACCGTTGAGCGCAGGAAATACATCCTGCAACAATACGAAAACGGAGTTTCAATTGGTAAAATAGCAGAATTACTCAATATAAGCAGGTCAACCGTTTACAGCATCATTCGGCGCTTCATTCTCGAAAATCGGATAGACGACAAGGTCAGAAAACTACCACACAAGATTTTCACCGAACAGGAAGAGCGGAGGATCATCATGAAAAAAAGTGAAAATCCAAAGCTATCGTATCGAAAACTGGCTAAACAAGTGGAGGATGAAATGAGAAAAAAGTGCTGTGCGAATACTATCCGCCGGGTTCTGCAGAAGAAGAATTCATTGATAAGCGCAAAAAATGAAGGGACTATGACTGCTTCGCTCTTAACTGGCTACAGCCGCAAGTCTTCGTTGGATTCGGGTGGCGGCAGCTTGTTCGAGGCCAGCTCTCGGGCTTCGTCATCTCCATCTTCGTCGTCAGAATGCTCTGACTCGGAGTCGCATGACATTCATTCGTTGTGTTCAGAGGATGACTGCCCGGAGGTGTTGCCCCAGATCCTGCTGAATGACCAACCAGTGCTTATTTCCTTTAAGTTACACGTCAACATGTCAACGAATTGGACGTCGATTTTGAACCCGATTTGCAATATTGTATATGTCGCCATTCCCACAGACTTACCCCCGGCTGGCTCCAAGGAGACCATCATCTCGCTCTTGGAATTTGCCACGGATAAGTTAAAGGTGCATGGCATCGTCATAGAAATGCGTAAGGATCAGCCGGAGTGTGCTCGTTTAATTACGGAAATTCTTTTAATGGGCTTTGAACCGTTAACAAGAAAATCGCCGACGGCACTACCAGCATCCGTCAACGATAATGATAACTACTATTTCCTCTTCACCATCGAGGAATAGAAATTGGGACAACGTGTTGGCAACAGTTTTGAATCAGACGATGTTAAGTAACAAATAACCGAAACAATTTACTTCTTCAAACTTATCTACAATAATCAATAATCAACTAAAATGTTGGCAAACATAATTATTACACATTTGAGTAGTAAACCATCACAATATCTACACACAAGCCCCGATGTGTTCAACGAAAATTCAAATCTCAGCAACTCGTTTCAAACTTTGTCAACGCGATCATTTTCTTTTGTGGTTATTCTATCAACATTCGATTGAATTAACAACATTGCTTAGCCACGTTAAGAGCAAGCTTTAACTTGTCGTATATTTTATACACAAAATATAATCAAAAAATAAAGAAAATACTAAAACTACGAAAATAATAAAAATGTATTAGTGCTAAATTTATTTGTGAATTATTGCATTAAAATTTATTTATGTCTTATATATTTTTTTCATTGTCATCATTTTTGTTTACAATGACCAATTTTTTTTTTTGTTCATACAATAATTTCCTTTATTCAATACTTTTATAAATCCCACATTCTTTTTTATATATACATTGTAAACATAAAGGAATGAAGCATTCGAAAGTGGAACATACATATTTATATACAACACATATACATATATAGACATGTACATATACATATATTCAAACAACTAATTAAGCCTTGAAATCAATAGTTTAAAAGAACACACAAAAAAAAAAAATCGATATTTAATATTTTATTTTCATAAATTTTGTAATATTTTCAACTAAATGCAAAAAAAAATAAATGATTCAATAATATTACCCGGAAGCTGGTATCTTCCAAGAACAATAGGTTAAGGGAACTAGTTAAGGCTAAGGGATAATGTCCCTAAATATTAACATTATTACTTAAGCTTTTATGCGTCAAATATGCTAATTTTTTAAGATTGTTCCAAATATTTTTTAAAATATATTTCGAATATGTTTTCAGCTTTTTACAAATTTTAATTAATTAATTAATATTTTAATAAAAACTAAAGTTTGTTATTCAAACGTACCCTCAAAAGTTAAGGTGTCAAGGTTTTGGTCCTACGTCAAACAGGGAGCTGGAAAATCGATAAATTCGATTTTTGCAAATCAATAAAGCTCACAATTTTATGGATACAGTCACCAATTTTAGTTAGTAGGTTGTTGGCGATGTCCTTCAAAGATCCCCCCTAATTTGGAAATGGCTACGTCTTCTGAAGTTTCTGAGTACGTCAAATTTGGTAGGTATATTACTGGTAGAACCGATAAAAAATTTGTGTTGCCACACCACACGCCACGCCCACACCTGCGCCCATAATCGACAATGCCGTTATTTCGGAAAGTGTAAATCGATAACTCCGTATATCTCCAACAATTTTAAAGATAGAGTAACCAAACTTGGAAGGTAATTTGCTGGTGACCTCCACATAGGATTGGTATACCATAGTGTATATAATGTATATATCATAGTGTATATCATGTGTTGAATTGCCTATATTATACCCTTTTTATCCTTTAATATTAGCCTGAGTCACTTGAATTAAGTATCTAATGAATATAGTATAATATTTATGACTATAACTTAAATTTGTAAGAATCTCAGTATTGTCTTATAAGCGAACAAAATCGATTTTAATAGCTTTCGGTTTGCATCCTTTTGTCTCCGTCTACAATTTTATTCATGTAACGCGAACGTAAGAGAGAACATGATAACCCATCCCATATCCCTAAGCAGGGCTGGAGCCCAGCTACAGTTACAAAGAGCTGCAGCGGTTATGGACAGCATTGTGTCATTGGATGACAGTAGTGAGAAGGAGCAGTTACCAAGTCAGCCGCATCATCCATTGCGAAATGAGTGAACGCTATAGTGTTTAGAGATTGAGATCGCACCAAAGATTGGAAGGAAATGCTAAGCGAGGTTTTCACTTTCAATATGTTCGAGAACTGTTGGAGCCGTCGGAAATCAAAATGTGCAGCGACTATTGCCTGTTCAGGGCGTGCTTGGGGAATCAACATCAACAAGTTTATTTAAAATGCCTTAGATAATGTTGTCTAGTTGGATATCATGATGTTGCCGATCGGCGATAGTTATGATCGTGCTGTAGTTAATACTCGAATCAAAAGCAGAAAGAGGCAGCAGAGGAAAGCGATGAGGAAGCAGTCCTCATGATTGGTGGCAAGCTGCGTGATGCCCTCCGCTTGGATGACACCAATCAGCTCCGCTATCAACTACACACGGACAACATGGCCAAGAAGAAGGCTGTGGTCAAGACCAAGTACACTTGCTCGATTCTGACATCAGCCAATAACTAAAATCTACAGACTGATTGTGATGTTGGTCCTTCTCTTTACACATCATACAGAAAAAACAAAAAAAAAAAAAAAAAAAAAAAACAAAAAACTTCGCAGCTTATCCGTTGTTTTAAATGTAATTACCATGTTCGAATTTATAGATATAGTCAAATTGTTTCCACATCAATTTTATGTTCCTGTATGTGTAAATAATTATATAAAAAAATATTTTTCCGATAATATAAAAAATAAATTTGAATTAATTGAAAGCATTTAACTTCGCTCCAATTGTAGAAATTTCAGCACTTCATTTATTTAACTAAAAATATACAAATTAAGGGATTGAGTCAAGTTAAATAAATTACTGATAAATTTTTATAGGCATAAAAGGTTCAACTGGTATCAGTTTTTGGGGCAGCGTATTACGCAGTCGGTTATGCTTGACGGCTCTTGTATTTTTTTTTTTCCTTTTTTTTTTTTTGGTCCGCTTGGCTTTTTGTCAATTGGACTACTGCGACTGCTTGGAACTGTTTGGGGACCACGTAGTTGGCTGGACTTATTTGGCGCACGGCTTCACAAAACTTGGCCCCGCTCAATTGTTTGATTTATTGACGTTTATTGGCAGTTGACATTTTATTGTGACTATTTTGGTTGCCGCATAGAGCCGTCTGTGTGGGAGCAGGTCAGGTGGTCCCGCCACATGGTTTCTCAAGCACCCCTTCTCTCCGCTGCTTCATCCACACACACACACACAGAGAGAGACCATCTCTTAGGTATTGACCACTTTGTTGTTGCTGTTTTGTTGCCTAGCACTGGAACGACGGCCGCAAGCCGTTAACCATTTTTCTTCCATTTGATTGGCTTTTTTTCAGCTTTTCTTTTTTTTTTTTTGCAATGCTTTTTTCTTAATGTTGATTGCGCTGCCTTTGCTTTTTTTGTGTTCGGCTAATAGTATGTTTTTTTTTGTATACATTGAGAAACATTTCACTCAAACATTACTTAACAGTTGCTGTCGAATCCTGTAAACTGTCAATTGCACCTTGACCTACTGCCAACTTATCGTTAAATTATATCAACAGATTTTCAAACAATACAAATGAAATCGCATTTCAGTCTTTCAGAATTTCAAATTCATCGCCAAACAATTTTGAGCTTACCAAAATGACAAAAAAAAAAAAACACCTCCAATGTTGCGACTGCTTTGTCGGCAACGGTTTTGGCCAAAGGTCAAGGCGATATTGTTGGTGCCATAAATATGAATGCTGCTTCTAAGTTGGGGAGAGCTCCCAACGTATTTGGCATTGATTTATAGCATTTAATTTCATTTTATTGCATACACACGGGACGGTGGCAGTAAATTAGTTGTAATTGCGTCCTCGTCCAAAAAGAAAAACTTGCCTCAGAAATTGATTAAAACGCTTTAATCGACAAGCAATCTTTATTGCCTCCGCCTGAATAACCAAATATATAAATACATGTATATACATATATATATATATAGGCACATACATGTATGTATATCGGCTGGCATATGCCATATCCATATCCATACACAGTTTCGGTACTTGTTACATATACATGTATGTATGTATGTCTAAGCATATTATTCAGATGGTTTGGACATAAGTTAATTCAGAAGATGTTTCTTTCTCTATTTGTAAAGCGTTCACCATCCTTCATTATTTCCTTTGCCTTGACATTCTAGATGCATACATTTTTCCGACCCTGGGACCCTGGTCTTGGGAACCTGCCAACCCTTAAAGCACTCGTCGCTTGTTGGGGGAAAAAAATACAAATAAAATAAAACCACATATATTTAGAGTAGTGACTTCAAGTGTGGCACAAACGAAACCGTCACAGATCCCATTTTGACGTGTTGAAAATCGAAAAATATGCAAAATATACGGCGTAGACGGAAAAGCGCAAAAGGGGAAAAGCCGACCACACACAATTTCAACAATTGGCAGCTCTGCCACTCCCCGTCCATGCCAGGAGTGGAGCACAAGAAAATGTACCTGAACGCTGGCAACTACACCCCAGATAGCGCCAGCTAACGGGTCAGAATCTGGTGGGCCCCACAGGTGGCATTTGTGTTGTAAAACGTCGATTTACATGCGTGTGTTATGTGCTAGCTGAAGGGCGGTGCCGAGTTGCCTCTCGGTGTGGATGCCGCTTCTGGCGCTCAGCGTATTTCAATTTATTTATTTTTATTTGCGTATGCAAAATAGTCGGCTTGATTTTGGTTAACACATACACACACACACACACACACACACACAAGCGCGCACACACTTAGTGAGAAAGTGCTTTTCCATTTGCGGCAAGGAGTGACAGAGGTATATATGTATGTATAAACACAGGTATACATACATACATGACTTAGATGACTGCTAAAGTGATTGTAGTATCTTAAAGCTGAACCAGACTTAAATCTCGTTTAGGTAACACAGGAATTTTAGTTGTTTAAAGTTCTCAATTAAAATACAAATCAGCAATTTATTTTTGTATTCAACAAGATGTGTTTGTTAATGTTTAATTTACTGTCAACAATTATGGATTATTATTTACTTTGGATCACATTCTTGCTTAAATATTATGGAACTTTGGCAAAGTGTTGAAGGATTTGAATGATTCATTTTGATTGACTTGAAACGTGCCACTTGGTGCATATATCTGGCGCTTAATTTGACAGCCTCTAGTAATCGCTGGGCAGCAATTGCCAGATACAAATGCCGGATACCACATAAGGATGTGTGGGGATTCGAGGCAGGTCACTATCACAGAGTTGGTTAATGCATGAATAATAGGCGAGGTCGTTGTCCTAGTCGTGAGTTGCTGGACTCCTGCCTCTTGTCGTTGCCTGCTGTCTGTCAATCATGCGTTGGTGTGATTACCTTTTGGCCAGTGATGACCGGTGACTGGCGGCCGTTGGGCAGTGGCCAGTGGCCAGTGACCTGTTAACTGTAACCCGTATTATAACCTGTGAGCATTGGCCGTCCGACCCGTCACTGTCAAACACCAGTGTGTAATTTGTTTTGGCCATTTTGACCAGTCAGCAGTATCCAATGTTGGCTGTCCAATACAGTTGACAAATTTTTCTGTTATGCCATGAAGTTTTGGGCCAAAGTGTTAATTCGTCGTCGCATTAACTGAATCAGATTGTGGCAACAGCATTGTTACTCTTCGTTCAACATTTCCAATTTGATGCGCAATGTGCAACATGCAACATGTTGACAGTTGACTGAGTTCAAAATACAAATGTTGAAATTTAGTAAAACAAAAGAAATGCAACACAAAATTTGAATGTGATTATAATTCTCACTTTCATTTATACGACGGCTAGGATAAAGAAGTCAACAAACAGCAAAATAAACATAAAATGTCAGTTGCACTTAAAACCCTCTTTCAAAAATGATTAAAAATTTATTCCCGGAGAAAGCAACACACATATTTGTTATTTCAATACTGAGCTGCGGCAAAATCAAATGTAAAAGTTATCGATAAATTAATTTTTTATTATTATCAGTATATATATATATATATACATATACGTATTTATAGGTACATATGCTAAATAATGCACAAGTGCATTAAAGAATATACAATTTTTTATATTATTACTTAAGAAAATAAAGAAGGAAAAAATACATGTATTTTTTACACAGTTTACACACTTAAGTTTCCATTAGTTAAATACAAAATGAGAATTCTGTATTATTGTCTGTTAGGGACTGTTATGTAATCGCATATTTTTGGTATGCGCGAAATTGGCCAATTGACGACTGGTCGGTCAGCTGCAGTTGCAAGCCAATGTGGTGGCGCTGGCGATGTTGTTGCTGCTGCGATATAGCGTTATGTCATGCCGCAAACCAAACCAAACCAAACCAAACCGAACTGAAGCGAACTGAACCAAGCCATTTGCAAATTAACATCAGATCCTGGCTGAGGGTCTCGCCAGTTTGGCTGCCAACCAACCGCAACATGAAAATCCACTGCCAATTGAAAACGGGGCTGGCCAATAAATCGAAGGGCGTCAGCTTTGCTTGACCCCAAAGTCCAACTATTACTATTGCAGTTGCTGTTGCTGTTGCTCTTCGTTTACAAACTTCATTAAGGGCAAATTAAATGGATTGTTTTGCCCTGATCAAGATAAGCTAAGCCGACGTGAAGCATTCACGTTCATTTGCCGTCGCATGTCCCAGTTAAAGCCCTGTCCTGCTGCAAGCTTCCGTTTGTTTGCCAAAGTGCACTGGCAAATGTTGACATTCATTGTCGTTCCCATTGTTGCTGTTGCTGTTGCTGTTGCTGTTCCTTTTGCTACTGCTACTGCTACTGCTGCTGCTCCTTTAATGCGCTCTCCTACTTGTGCCATGGCCATGGTCTTTCCATTGCCCATTGCCTATTCCCATACCCAGTGTGATGCTCAATCCTATTCTACGTCTTCGTCTCGTCTGTGGCGCATTTGTGCGCTGGATTTTGTTTTTATTATGATTATTTTAACTGCCAAGGCAAAGGCAAACACACAGCACAAGGATCCGTCTCGCTAAGCAGCTGAACTGTGCGGCAAGGATAGGGTAGCGTCGTGGCAAGTAGCGCAGCATAAAATGCAATTTTCACATGCCTGACAGCAGTGGCAACTGGCAATGGCAACGATTGGTGGGGGGGGCCCAAATGAATTTGGCGTCAGGGTAGCAAAAGCAACTAAAATCCAGTAAAGTGAAATGCAATAAAACAAAAAAAATATATATTTATATATATATATATATAAAAAGTATATATATATATATATAACAAAAAAAAAAGGCGGAAGGGCAACAGAGGCATCTACAAAACGGTGACTGCAGCTGCGACTGTCTTGTCTTTGGGATGGGAGCAGCAAAATTGGTAAACGGCAACTGAGAACTGGCAACTCGAGCTAAAACAGCAGCAGCAGCAGCAGCAGCAGTTGCAGCAGTTGCAGCTGTGACAACGCTGCCTGTCAAGCAACACGCTGTTAACCCACACCAGACCAGACCACACCACACCACACCACACCAGAGCAGACCATACCACACCATGGTACACCATTGGGCCACCCACTTTCGGATCCAAGCATCGCCTAGTCGGAACGCTATTGCATTTACAGCGCAATGATTCAAATTGTCGCCTTGGATTATGGATTTATTACGCGTCTCGTTTTTAGTAAGCTGCAAGCGACTGCAATTGTGCATGCTGCTCGCAATTACTATCAATGTTGCAACCAGACTGACGACGACAGTCCAACACTCTTCCCGCAACCCCCACTGCCACACTGCTGCTCCATTTTGGTATAGTTACTACGGTTACTACTACTACTGCCACACGTGGCACGAGTGTGCAAATGAGTGTGTGTGTGTGTGTGTGTGTGTGCCAACTTGACACTCAGTTTTGTGTTGGCGTCTGTTCTCTATGTGACATCTTGAATAGAAATGCGAATATCCGCATTCTAGTCAACTGTAACGCACTTGAATAAATATATATGAACTCAATCTCGATTCGATTCAAAGTCTAAAATCTCTCCTTAAATATGCATTAAATTATACTTAATATTTAAAGAAAAGATTCATGAATAAAGCTAAAGACTTTAATGTATAGAAGTCAAAGTTAATAATTCAATTTTTATCCAGTTTATTTCCTCATATTTGTATTACTCCATGTCTTTGACTCGATGTCACTAAATTTATCAACTTGAATATTTCCGGTGAATATTTTGTACTTAAAGTCAATTTTAATAACATGCACTTAACCTCATCAAAACTAATTATTTAATTTTTTCATCATATCATTTTTCAGCCTAAAATTTGAGTTTCATTAACACATTTTTATAATAATAATAATAAAAAAGTTTCTTAATAAATTATAGACTTGTACTGTAGGTGCAGAGTATCATTATTATAAGCTACACATCTTAAAGCTCGTCAAAGTTCAATTTGTTTATGTCATGAATGTTAACAAAGTTTTGGGGCAGAATCTTCAATAACGCTAAACAAGTTTTTGGGGGCCATAAATTGACCAAGGTTCCATTTATTTTTCAGATAATAGCAATAAGATTGTGCTTAGTCAGTGAATTGCACAACTACCGGGTCGACCCTTCACTGGGCTCTTGGGTCCAATGAGCAATATTATTCAAAGGTGCAGACAACGAGAATTGAGCAAACTCATGCCAAGCTAAAGCTTTATGCCACATGCATCATGCCGCATGACGCATGCCGCATGCCGCATACCGTATTTTTGTGTGCTTGTCTCGTACTGGTGCCAAGGCCCCATCACAAAATGCCCAAATGCGGCGACCAAAACATTTAAACAAAGCATTTGAAAGCTTTTCGTAATTATTATTATACATTATGCGTTATTTGTGCACAAGTGTAATTGTTGTCAACACAAAAACAAAAGCAGCTACAACATTTTGCAATATGTTGCAGCCTTTGAAGTGATTACCCTAAAAGTAAGTGTCCATCACTTTTCTCATGCAAAATATGCAATCGTTGTCGAAAGTGGCATATCTGTGTTCAACATTGCTTTAAAATATATACAAATATTTATTTAAAAAAAAAAAATATATATATATATTCACGATTGGGATAGTTTTTATTAAAACTTTGTGAAATCTCAGTCCAAAAATATAGTTTTAACCTAAGCATTTTTTGTGTTTTTAACTTCAATAACCAAATATGTGTTTTATTTGGCATTTGCTAAATAACTAAATAATGGATTGCTCTAATTTCTTATTGCAAAAGATTTATTTTACAGATCCATCTACAAAAAATAAAAAATTACGTTAAAAATCTTTTGTTAAAGCGACTTTAAAGTTTTCTTTCTTTTTCAATGGTAAATTTTGAAAAACAATCGAAAAACTGTGTTCAATTTCCAGGGTGCTCTTATATTTATACATAGAAATCAAACATTAAATTTGTTAATAATTATAAAAATTTGTATTTTCAATATTTTCAATATTTTAAATATATTTTAATTTGAAAAACTTACAATTTTACGATGTACAATTCGAAGTAAAACAAATTTGATTACATTTGTTGTGAATTTAAGGAAGGGTTTTTCTTCTTAAAATACGGCTTTGCTTTTTTGAAAAGTCTTTCCAATTTTATTATATTTCTTTTCGTATATTGGAAAGTATTGGAAATCTTTGTTAATATTTTTTTAAATACTGCTTTGGTTTTAGAAACGTATAAAATTAAAGAGCTAAAAAACTTAATCTATGCGAGGCTTTTACCTTGAATGCATCGATCATGTCCCACAATGTCTACAAGGGTATTTAAGCATCGGCACAAGCAACAAACGCAACTAATCATTCCATATTGTTGTTGTTGTTTGATGTTGTTGTTTGATGTCGTTGTTGTCACTGTGTTGCGACTAATTTTGCCGTTGACAACGCTGACATTTCAAATTTAGACGTTGCCTGACTGTTGACCGCACATAACAAAGTGCTGTTTGTGTGCCACGGCAAGTAAGGCTGAGACCCCGACCTCCCCCAAACCACAAATGGCACCACTCGATGCCCCCCATCACCTTCATCACCCCTTCAATTGGCAGGCAAAGAGCCATAGCAAACAGCCCACAACCGAGTCATTCACATTTTTTGCGACATTTTGTTTATTTTGTTAATTGTCATTGTGGTTGGTCCGTTGGCTTCGTCTCTGTCTCCGTCTCCGTCTGAGTCTGACTTGGTTGCAGCCGCACATAAAAAATTATGTAAAAATATTAGAAGAATTTCCGTTTCGCAAAAACGTGTTAAAATTAAATATTTACGGCACAGCATCTCATCGTTGTCGTGCAGTCAACGGAGCCACGGGGCCAGTCATTGGGGGCAAGATTTGGGGGCATGGCAGCAGTTCGCTGCCTGCCTGCCTGCACAAAGATGCTGCAGCCATGCAACAATGGAGTTGAAGGCGTCACAGATTAATTAACGCCTCTGCGATAAGGCACGTTGCACTCAAAAGCAGCACGCTGCCAATGTTGCCTCATCCAAAAGCCCAAACTAAGTCCCATGGCCAAGATAACCATTTGGTTTCACCTGAAGCTGGCGCATCTGAAAAACCCTCCAAATGAAAAGAAAAACTTCCAACAAGCTGCACTCGTCACGCATCACGAACAGAGGCTAAACAAATTTCAATTCCTTTGAAATGTTATAGAATTTTAAATGAATAAGTGCTAAGGAAAATGAAATTACCTTTTTCTGAGCTCTAAAGATAGTTAAGCTTAACATCATGAAGGCATTTATCTTTTACACCAATTACCTTCTAAAAAAATACAAAAATAAAAACAACAAAATAATTAACATTGTTAAAAATTTCTTATATGCTTTTTCATATAACAACTTTTCTACAAGAGCTGTTTGGCTGATAGAACCAACTGAACCAAATGAAAATGGGTAAAATAGACATAACTAACCGGGATAAGAAAGCATCTTCGGCCAAATAGAATATAAAAATGTATCCTATTCTTATTATTGACAATAAGAGACAGAAAATTCAAATTTAGAATATATGTAGGTTCCCGTATACCCCGTGCAGATCAAACTTGCTTAATTTGATCTATAACTGTCTGAGTTTATCGATATATGTATGTATATATTATCTAGCGCAGTCGACCTCACTCGACTATTGTGTTCTTACGCAATTAGCAAAAGTAATCGAATTGTGAAAATTAAATGAAAGTACGTCTCCAATCATTTTTTTACACACAACACGTAGACCCAAGAGTTGCTGTGGTCAGTTAAGGCCCATGATTAATGAGAGCAATATCCATGGCATGTCCAAAATCGGACTGAATTAGTTGGTCTGCAACTGCCTGGGAACTGTGGTAAATCGCGGCGCGTGCTGATTTATCTAACATATCGTGAACAGAGCGACGGGAATAAGGATATGCTAGCAGGAGAGCGCTACGGCTCTCGACTGAGAAATGACGTCTAGACGATTTTTGTTTTCGGCCAAAACAATGGGACTCGGCAGCAGCAGCAGCAGAAGCAGAAGCAGCAACAACAAAAGCATCAGCAAAAAGATGGCCAGCTTCATATTAAAGTTTGGAAGTTGCATGAATTTTAGCCTCTGCTGTTTTTCTCCTCTGTTGGCAGCTGTCCATTTCCTTGGGATGTTTAATTTTTTATTTCTGCGTTTTTTTTTTTTTTTCAAGTTTTTCTTTTTTCTTCTTCATTTTCTGTTTCTGACATTTCGCTTAATTTTCGTTGGCCTCGTCTCTTTTTTCGCTGTATTTTGCCCGTCCAGCTAACTAAATACCTGTATAAATATTTTATTACGCAAATGAAACAAGCATTGTTTGCATTTTATTTGTATGCTTGGTAACCGTGCCACATCCTGCAACAGGATGGCGCCGTCTCCAACAAACCACTGCGCCATGTCCAACAGCGTCCAAGTCCTGCCTGGCTGATGCTTATGCTTCTGCCTCTGCTTCTGCTGCTGCTGCTGCTGCTGCTGATGTTGCTGTTGCTGCTTCTGCTGCTGGTGCTGCTTTTGACCAAATGAAATGGCCACATAAAGGTGACGGCTCTGCCGACGGCGCGCCAAAGGAGAAGCCGATGAGAGCACGTGCCGTATCCTGGCAACATTCATTTGCATGCTGCCTGCAAGTGGAATTGAGAATGGTGAATAGGAGGAGGAATGTTAATGGGATGGGCGAATGGATGATAGAGGACGTAGGACGGAGCACGGAGGATAGAAGATGGAGAAAGGAGCCAACTTGACCACAGACACACAGCAGCCACAGAAAACATAAAGAAAATTCAAGAGAATTTCTAAAGTAAGTATACACATTTCTAACCAGTGAATAGAGGTGTGTGTACATGTGTGTGTGTGTGTGTGTGTGTGTGTGTGTGTGTGCCTGCGGGGGATGTCCTTAGTTGCTGTGTGTGAGTGTGTGTTTGTGTGTGTAAATGCACTACAACTAATTCAAAGTGAGTTTTTAAAATTCTTCCTAAATGTCTTCCAGCTACATATTCATGAATCAACTGAGTGTAAAATTAAATAATTGCAATATTCATGTTTAAATGATCTATTCATAAAATGAAATCAGTTTTGAACTCAAACTTGTTCACAGTGTATTGGAAGAAAGGTTATTTAAACTGAATGCAAGGAAGGTAAAATACAGAATACAAAATACACTCAAAAGCCAACTAAAATATAGAGGGAAATGGAAAATAGAGTGCAGACTTGCACCCAAAACGTATTAGTTAAGTTGCCGTTGGAAAATGGAAAATGTACAAATTGCAACAAAGTGCGGCGTGAATAAATCAAATGTTTAAAATTTCACACGTAAATTGGGTGAATTGTGTTGAATTCATATTTCCATTTGATTGTTGCACTCACTCTCGAAACCAAATCGTGCACCAAAGCCAATCCATTTAACTGCAACAAGACCGGGTAAACAAATTAACAGAGCTGGACCTATTGGCCAAGTCAATGTGTTAATTGGTGGCACAGAAACACAAAACAACAAAAAACAAAAACAGAAGAAGATAGCAGATAGCAGTTAAAAGATACATGGAGAGAGAGAGAGAGGGAGAGGGAGACAGACTGCTTATGAAGATTACGTCAACTTTGTGAAGAGCCTCAAAAGCCAAGTCGTGTGTCTTTTCCAAGTGTTGTTGCTTGTTGCAATTTGTGTAATTGTTATGCGAATTGAAGTTAAACAGTTGATGCAATGGTTAAGTTACGGCCTGGCTTGTTGACCAATAAACAACTAACTGGAGTCGGGTTTCCTCAATTCCTTGATGGAAATTCACTTTTGCCACCAATGTGTCGCTGTGCGAATCTTCCTGGAGGAATTGAAGCAGCCAAACAAGCTTCCAGTTTCCAGCAAATGTCTGAATCAAATTTTTGGAGGCAGTTCAAAAGTTAAGCTACGAATTACAACATTCCAATTAGTAACCTCATATATGTATTTAAATAACGTTCAGATATTGTAACTAATTAGAATGTACAGCTTCTAACTTTACAGCTGACTGTGAGTCTCGCCATGAAGACGAATACTGACGAAATTCCATATATATCATAAAAATATCATAAAATAAAAATATATACATATATATATATATATAAACACTTGATCTGTAGCCAGCGAAAGACACATTTTATTTATTATGTACATCAAAACTTTTGTTACAAGCTAAAAAAATCTAAAAAATGTCATGGGTTTTTCAAATGAATTATTATTATAATAGTATATTTAGATAATTGTGTATATTTATTTTGGTTTTTAAAGACGAAGAGATGCAAGGATCTTTAAAGAGTTTTGACCCTATGCAAATTGAAAGTAGCTAAAAGGGGAATAATGTACAAATGATTGTAACAAGCAGAATTAAGTATAAAGTGTATATCGGAATCTGCATCCTACTCGATCTTTCTTTTTACTAGTAGTTAGTTTTACGATTTTCTTGCAGTGTATCATACTATTATCCATATGCAACATACTGTTGTCACTTGTTGTCCATAAATCCAATCCAATAAAATCCAACTGTTAGCAGCTTCAAATGATTTCAGTTCAAAGTGGTGCAAATGTATGATAGAAAAATTTAATATCGAGTCAAAAAGGAAGCTGAAATAAAAATGTTGTAGTCGAGATTGAACGACTTTCAGATACTTTTGTGTGCAGTTGAAGGGTATTTGTATAAATCCCAATAATCCCACAGCAAATAGACGTGCACAAAACATAACTTTGATGGACTCTGACTTCAATAGCTGTACTCGTCTGGCTGTGTTTACATTCCTTTCTGCAGTTGGCTTTATTATACCCATTTTGACGCATTTCACAGGACGCAGGGTACACAAAAAAGAAGAAGAAGAAGACAGCTGAAAAAAAAACATTACGCATACGCCGCATGTGACAGTTGGCCATCCATTTTGATACCGTCTTTCGCTAGCTGTTTGCTTAGCAAATGATAAAAACCGTCGGATTGGGAGAGAGGGAGTTGGCTAGTTGGCCTTTGAGGCGGGAGCAGCGTTTCAGGAAGTAGTCAAGCACAGACTTTTAGCTTTTAGCGTTTAGCTTTTAGCTTTTGCCAGCTAAATAATCAAACAGCGAATTGACATATGAAATTAGGCTAATGACAAGCTTGTTGAGTGAAAGCGACAACATGGCTAAGAGCCAAACCAAACAAGCCAATCAATTGGGTCGGGAATCTTTCTATCTATTTTTACTTTTTTTTTTTGCCTTTAATTTGTTACTCTTCTGATGATTTAAGTGTTTGTTCGATTGCTTGTGCAATTAATCATTATTATTTGTTGGCTCTTGTTGCTGTATTGTTTATTTATTTATCTGCTAAACGACGTGACTTAACAGTTTATTCATTTGTACTTGAAGATCTTTAGTTTATGCAACATTTATATTTAATTTGAACGCTTATATATTTGCTTGTTGACTCTTAACGTTAATGATGCAACTGGCGGCCCTTGGGGTCAGGGTGGAAGCACAAATCGCAATTGTCGCGCATTAAAAAAAATATCGATGTTAATTGATTGGAAGAGCTAAGAAAAAAGCGTTCAAACAGTTGCAGTTGCAGTTGCAGTTGCAGCGATTTAACAGCCTAACTCAACCCAAGGACGCAGCCCAGCATATTTTTTTATTTTTTTTTTGGGGGGGGGGGGGACTTTGACGTGGAGCAGCCCTAATGACTGACTGCCACACAAGAGCAGCGTGCGCATTTCTTGGCCATTAGCTGCATGCCCAAGTGCGAGGCAAGGCAAATGCATTTTCCAACTCATTTAATCCGTTTGATTGTCCTTCCCCCATCTTATGTCTGTGCCACATCGCATTCATATTCCTTGCCGTCTTCGATTTGCCACTCTCTTCTCGTCGCTTGCCATCATCATGCCAACTCCAACTGCAACTGCATTGCCACTGCCACTACCACTGCCACTACCACAGCCACTGCCACTACCACAGCCACTGCCACTACCACTGCCACTACCACTGCCATTGCCATTGCAATTTTCCGACAATTTCATTTTTATAGTTTTTTACTCTCTTTCTCAAAGTTGTCTTTTTTCTTCGCAAAAATATATGTGCGCTTTGCTTGATTTTTCATGAATTTTGATCACCTAGCCGGGAGATTTAATGGCTCAGACTGGCACTGGACTGGAGTGCATAGCAGTCTACGCCCTCTCTCTCTCTCTCTCTCTCTCTCTCTATCTATCTATCTGTCTCTATCGCACTGAAGTGCTTTCAACATATGTGCATAAATTTCACACGTGGCAAGCCCGCCAGGCCAGCCTTCATGCATTTTGTATGCACAAAAGGATTTCCAGCTCAGCATCCTCAACAGCAGAAAATGCTTCAATATTCTACAAAAGTCAGTCGCTGATATTTTTTTAAGCTTTACATCTTTTTTTTTTGTAGTTTTTGCTGTGGCCGAAGATGCAACTGCCAGCTGGCAACTGGTGCAACTTGTTCGTTAATATGGCAACATTTAATTTTTAATCGTTGCATCCGACTTACAAACACAGCAGCAGCAGCAGCAGCAGACGGTGGCAGTTGAACGTTAGCGTTGACTACGTTGCAACTCGTAACCCAATGCGTTACATATGTTAAATGAAGAGCGTTGCACGCACGAGCTGCCCCTGCCATGTAATTCCATCCACCCACTTCCATTTCCCCCTGTTCTGCCACATCGACACACAGTCCGAGAAGCCACAGTAACCAGCCAAAGAATTGATCCACTGAAACGATTTTTGTGGTAAGTATGCGAAAAATTAGTTACTTTATATTCATGTAGAATTAGCTAAGATTTATTGATCTTATGGCATCTGTTGAAGCTATATAGTACTCTGATGTTAAACATTTTATTTTCATTTGTACTAATTACTATATATCTTGGAGAGCAAATCAAGTTGTTAATGCAACAACTCATCTGTATATCGATAGTTCATCGATAATCCATCGATAAGAAATAAATATAACCAACATTATAATCAGTTTTTTTTGCTTATGCTAACTGCTTATATATAAAATAAATGGGAATTATTAAACTGTTTTAAGATTAAAAAAAATCATTTTGCATTCGTGTATATTTTATATTTAATATATATTTTATTAATTTCATATTATCGAAAAATCGAAAGCGATTAATAATTCATAATATTCCAACAAAGCCTTCTGGGAATTCATTTCCCAATCGGCTTATGTTTTCTGTGTAAGTGAAATAAGATACAAAAGTAAAAATAATACAAAAAATTAAAAAAAATATATTTAAAGTGTTCCGCTTCATCTGGTAAATGTATTAAATATTTTGATTGCTTTTGAACTTTTCGAGTGGCACATTTTCTTGCAGCGTACTTTGGTAAAGCCGCCTCTGTGTGCGCATTCCACTGAATGACTCTCCTTAGGCTTGCCACATGCATTAAAGGCGCTTATATGTATGTATGTATGTAGCGATAATAATACATACATACATATACATAAATATATTTCCCTATGTAGTTTCAGACGGATATGTATTCATGCGGATGGTTGCTGCAAGGCACTGCTCGGTACGGCACGGCACTGCACGACACGGCGGGGCATTGCGCTTGCTTCTGATGCTGCGGCAAGTTATTATAACAGTTCATTGATTTTCAATTTTCGATGCATTTCATTGCAAGCGTTTTCATTGTTTGTCTTTCATATCCCCGATCCCCCGCTATTGAATTGCAGTCGGAACGGTGAAAGTGTGCCTACCCAAAACTCCGCTCGAATACGAATATTCACTCGAATACATTCATGGGTAGTTTATTTTGGCAGTAGCGAAATTAAAAAATAAAAAAATAAGAAGGTAAATTGAAAAATAAATATACAAATTTACAAATGTGAAAAAAGCAAATATGTAAACGATTCTCGTTTGTTTGTGTTGGAATTTTCCAGTTGGTAGCTTAAACATTTGGTAAAGTGCAGTCGCAATAGCTGATTGACTGCGCCTTAATGTACTTCATCCTGAATTCACACACATATCCTTACTTATGGTTTCTATGCCAAAGTATATGGCTTTAAGTATTGGCTATCAGGTTTTGATTATTCCTGTTAGATTTAAACCAGATAATCCTCGACTGAATCTGCTTTTAACTACTGACTCGAGTTAAAAACTATGCGAGATCTGGTGTTTTTTATACCCATTAAAAATGGATAAAAAGGGTATAATGGTTTTGTACAAATGTATGTAACAGGCAGAAGGAAGCATCTCCGACCCCATAAAGTATATATATTCTTGATCAGGATCAATAGCCGAGTCGATATAGCCCTGTCCGTCTGTCTGTCCGTCTGTATGAACACGTGGATTAGTCTCTGAGATCAACGTGTTCATAGCTAGAGACTTCAAATTTGGAATATAAGTTCTCGTGTACCAGGCGCAGAGCAAGTTTGCTTTATTTTAGCGATAACTGCATCAGTTTCTAAGTTATCGATACATTTCGATTTTCGATAACAATAAATTCCGCAACTTAAGAGGCAGAGGCTTTTAATTTATACATAACATACATATACATATTATTGTTCAATTCTATTCCATTAAGATCGGACAAGAAACACCAAAGTTATAGTCGAAAATATATTCTCATATTGATCTCATTTCTATCAGCAGCCGCAAGCATTTTCTGTATGCATATAAATAGGTGAGCGCATGTGTGCGAAAGAGATGGCATGATAATCGACGCTAGCATCAATATATTTGGGTGTATTCTGCAGAGCCCCGATAACTACTGTTTCGTGTACGTATGTATGTCTGTATGTATGTATGTATATGCTTGTGAGCAAAAATACACTAAGAAATACACTTGCAGCACTGAACATTTGAGTGCAAATCATTTTAAAGGGAAATTTGCCAATAAAACTAAAATATATTTAACAACTGGCTTAAGGGTACATCGTAGTCGAGCCAACTCGACTACAGCATCTTACTGGTTTTTTTTTTTAATTTTTTGTGGCGCTGTTGGGCAATGAATTTTCTAATCCATCATAAAAGAAGTATTTTAGCAGATGTAGCCTGACATGGCCGATATGCTCTTGTAGCCTCGGTATCAGGGTATACACAAAATTTGCAATAACTTTTAGCAAGTGTTTTCTTTTTCACCTGCTGTTCGTGTCTGGTCAGACTTATGCAATGTCAATTGGCCAAAATGAAAAGCGACTGGCTAGACACCCATATATACCTCAAATGTTATTGACAGCTTATTATTTATTTATATCAACAAAAAATTGTCGTCTTATTGTCGCAACATTGGGAGCAACACTTTTATCGAACGGCTTTTGTAAGTGACCGAACACCCGCCTTTGAGGATGGTACTGTGAGTGGAGTATTGCCGATTGGCCATGGCTAATTAGTAGCACTTTCCCGGCTCTAGATCCCAATTGTAATGACCATGACTCTGTTTTCTATTTGCGGATACTTTCAAATTCAGTCACACAAAGCCCATGTCTAATGTGCTGTCAGACAGCGATTGATCTTACCACTTAAACATCAACTGAATAAATGTATATATTTACTTGAGCGACTGTTCCAAAACAATTTCATAAATAATATCTTTATAATAACAAATAAAGAAGGCTCTTAGTTGGCATGCCAAGTTACACTACTTAAAATATTAATCTAACAAAAATCAATTCCGGCATCTTCTAGAATGTGACTGATCAGACAAAGTCTGGAAGGTCAGGCAAAATCACAAGTATTATATATATATATATATATACCCATAAAAAAATAAGTATTAATTGTTGACAGTGTTGCACGTTTCTCAAACAATTGCCAAATCGAAAAGCATTGGAGAACTGAGTAACAATTGTTATAACTAACGAGTCATTGTTACGATATTTCTCATTATTAAAACTTATCACAAAAACTAAGTAGCAAATTGATATTTTAAGCCAATTGTCACAATAAGATTTGCTGGCAAAGTTAAGATAATAATTCATGGATAAACATTTACAAATATGTGAGTTAGAGTATATACAAATTTGTTGTATTTTCTCTGAGAGACCGTCTTAAATGCGTTGGGTAATCAATGTCAATGGCAACAAGTGGAATAAAAATCATTTGGATTTGCCTTAAAACAAAGCAACAATTTTCTTCAGATTAAAAAAAAAAAAAAAAAACCGATGAGCCAAGATTGGATTAGGGAACAGATACGGAAAGCACACACAGATGTTATATAACATATCGAATATATTCACATATGATCACATCAACAAATGTCTTTGTAAATTAGAGTCTAAAGTAGCCTTAAATTTTAAATGCAAGGAATAAAACAAAAAAAAAGTTCACACTCCACTAATAAATCAAATATAGTATTAAGTCTTAAAATCTTATATTAAAAATCTCATAAATTGTATGAATATTGTAGTATTTTTTTAAATTTATTAATAATTTTACTATTTGTTTTAAATTAAATTTAATTCAAATTTTTATTTGTGTATTTTTTGTGTCGACTGATTTTAGTTGACAATTAATAAATAAATAAAAAAAAATTATCCATCTATATTCATAGTTGCATTAATAAGAACGCATTTGAAACAAGAATTATAAATATTCCTACATGCATTAAAATTTAATTTAATTAAATAATTGAATTTATTTAAAAACAAAAAAAAAACTTGAAATATTTTTTTTGCATTTCGAAGCTGTTTGAAATTTTTGTATACAATCTCAGAATATTTATATCACAATTAAGAAATGCATTTTGAATATTCATTTACAAAATTTAAACAAATCAAAAATTTTTAATACTTTAATTAAAAACAAAAATAAATAAAAATTTATTATAATTTGTTGCCAAGGAACATCCTGCATTCCTTGTGGAAACAGAAAATAGTCAATTAACTCGTTTTGTCACCCGTTTCGTGTCGCTGACCATTGCCACATTTTCAGGTATATCTCTACGCTTGTTGGCCCGGTTTTATTGATTTGAAGGTGTGTCGATTATGAGACAAACAGCCTCGAATCATGTTAACGCGGAGCGGGTTCGTTCCCTATAATTATGTGCATATTCAGATGTGGAACTGCAGCCTGTCTCCCTCTGGTGGTGCAATGTGCCGTCAAATGCGCTGAGCCATTTAATTAGGCCAACACACCCCCTTATCTATAAGGCGTGCTCCATAAGTAAATATATATATATGTACATATATACATGTGTATATGTATGTGTAAGTGTATAGTTTCCTTTGTTCAATATACAAACACAATATGTTTCTTTGAGGGTTGCTGTCAGTTGATGTGCTTCACCATAGGGTCCATTATTAATTAAGTGACAGCAGAGAGTTGGTCGACAGCAGTCGCCTCATTGCTGGCCATGGTTGTTGTTTTGTTTGGGCCCCCGTTACCAAGGGAGCCAGGCCAATGGTGTCATCAAATTAACGCTTGTGTCGCATCCATTTCAATTTGCAATTCCATTCGATACGTTCCTGTTGCAGTTGCAGTTGCGGTAAACTCACAGCTAGCGATTTCTCAATCGAACTATCTAATTGTGAACAAGCTGCCAACCAACATACAAATTCTGCCAACGATGGCACATCGATTCCCATAGGCTCCACTCTTGCCAAATAGAGCAAGAATTGATGGACCAAAAGCAGAAGCCAAATCGAATCTAAGCGGCTTATTTCGTTGGGGGCATTGTAAAATGTTCGCTGTGTTAACCAAATTAACGAACTGCCCCCCCCCCCCTATGTTGCCACATCCATTGACTTTCACATAGCAGACACCATCCCCATCCCGCCTTTGGTTCTTTCAATACCCACATTGATTTAGTGCTCTGCTAAAATGCATTGGGAAATATTTAAATATACATTGAATAAGTTTCAATGCGTGTATTTGAATAATATGTATAATTACTTATGTAAACATCAAATTTGTATATTTTTATAATTTTATATTGGCTTTGTGTAACTTTCTCAATTCTCAAGAATTTTGAATCGCAATTTTAAAGGCAAACTTGAACAGTAGGTTACTAAAAAACCTCCCTCAAAGATCGGAATTTCTTGTTATCAGCTGATATTATTTATGGTATCAGAGTGTTTTGCAGTCGGTTACGGAATACAACGTTCTCTTTTGTTTAAATTATTTTTTATTTTTTGCATTTGCCAGCCAGTTGGCAATGGGGCTATTAGAGCCATGCATATATCTATCAACGATTTTAAAAGGTACGATTTTATTCTTAGTATCTTGGGACTTGTAAAAATAAAATATTATAATTTTTTTTGGCGAGTCATGCGTTAATCGACGATGAAAGAATATTGTTGTGTATATAAATGTTTTATGTGACTTGCAATAATTATAAATATTTATTGAAATAAATTAAACATTTTTATTATTGTTATTATTATTAATTTAAGCAACTAGAATTCTTAGCCCACTCCGAAGAATAAGTTCAACAAAGTTGCCCATGCAACAAATCGATCTCAAATCAATTCCAGTCAACTCTTCACACATGAGTGTCAAAGCAATGTACAATTCTTATAGCTAATCCCATATACATATCTACATATGTACATACATGTATGTACATATGTATGTATGTATGTATGTATATATGTTCGATAACAATTCGTCAAAAATAGAACAAACAAAAGATTTTCGCATCAAATTCTTGGGTGTTGCCAACTGCAACAGCAAGTTTATGGCTGCCCCATGGCACCCCGCGGTCAACAGCCGGCGCTAGGAGCAACTTTAAGAGCTCAGCACCAAATTTGTGGCACACGAGTGATTGCAACTTCTGGCTGGAAGCTGCCACTATGTCCCTATGCGTCGACCTTAAGCCACATAAGTCCAACAGTTTGTTCGCTCGCTCTCTCTCTCTCTAACTCTCTCTGTGTATCTCTCTCTCTGTCTCTCTTTCTCTTTCTTTCTCTTGTGCCTCTCGACTGTGCCCACATCCTGGCACTCCGACATTCATAATGCATGAGTTCGGCAACACTCCGCCTCACCGCCCTTCAGTGCCCCCTCGGTCGAATTCGCAATAATTCAACTTTTGCCATCGACAAGTTCCATGCATAAAAAACTAAGCGTTCCATCATTTGAAAGCCCAAACTACCAAAAAAAAAGGTGCAACTTTTCTTTGTTGTCGCTATTTTTGTTGTTGTTGTTGTTGCTGTTGTTGTTGTTGTTGCTGTTGTTGTTGTTGTTGCTGTTGTTGCAAGGGGTTCACTTTTTTTTTTTTCTTCCAAATTTCCACATTGCCCACGCTCACCGATGCCGACACGCCCACAAAATACGCCCCAATAATATTTTTCGAATACAACTGTAGTTTTGTTATTGTTGTTTGTTGCTGCTGTTTTTGTTTGCCGCATGTTGCTGTTGTTGTTGTTGTTGTTGTTGTTGTCTGGCTACATTTCGGTTGTTGTCGGTACGCAAAAGTTGCCACTGGCGTTTTTCAACCTACGACCTACTCCAGCAGTCCCCTCCTCACTCCTTGCCACACTCCTCCTTGTCTAACGGAATCTGTGTGTATCAGTGCAGAGGATTTATGTGTATATATTGCGAGTTTGAAGTTAGTTTGGCAGTCCGCGCATTTCTAGGGCAACTCAATTGTTGCTGTTCCTGTTGTTGTTGTTGTCGTTGTTGTTGCTCAACAGGAGGCGGAGCAGGAGTAGCTGTAGGAGCAGTAGGAGCTGTGGTCGCTGTCGCTGTCGCTGCTTCTTGGCATGGGAATGCGGTTGCACAACCGGTGGACGGGCTCATAAATTGCAGCCATGCTTATGTATCGCATTGCAAAAAGTGTGTTGCAACAACAACAAAAATAAACAACATCAAAGTTTGGCGGCACTGACAAGTTGCCACAGCTTTGCGCACAGACCGTAGAAAGGGCCACGCCAGTCTGTTCTGTTCTGTATGAAATGATTTGTTTGGATCATTCTCATTTTTGCGCGTTGCCATTGAATTCCTCTGATTGAATGCTGGCGGCCAGTGACTAAGCCATTTGGTGGCATCAGGATGCGTGAATGGGAGCTGCGGGACTGGGTGCACTGATTTTATGCTGATGGTGAACAGTGTCGCCGATGAACTATGCCCAGATGTGACAGGACAGGATTGTGAAGCAGAAAAGTTCCATTCATTGAGTTAAACTTAAATAAATTATGGCAATAAAAAACCAAAGAAATTAAAATAATTTAAAAAAAAACACGAGAGAACGTTGCAGTTGGACGTAACCGACAGCGAAATACAATGATACCATAATTTGAGTGCTGCCAAGAAGTGCTATCCCAGTTTGTCTTTCATTCTGAGGTATAAGATGGTAACTCTTCTTCAAAGTTTGGCTGTATCTCTTAAATAACGGAAGATATGAGATTTTCGAGATGTTGGCGGCGGAAGTGGGCGTGGTTGAACAAAATTAAAGAGAATGTTCCTAATAATCTTCCTTCCAAGTTTGGTAACTGTAGCTATTAAATTGTGGGAAATATGGCCACTTATCGGTTTTGGGGGCGGAAGTGGGCGTGGTTCAAATATGTTTAGGAGCTTGCTCTCAGTAATATATCTTTCAAGTTTGAAAACTGTAGCTCTTAAGTTGCAAAAGATATGGGCATTTATCGGTTTTTGGGGCGTGGCCCAAAATTCTTTTCCCAAATTTTTTAAAGGTGTTATTAGCAATATACCTTTCAAATTTGGTGACATCTTTCAAACTGCTTGAGATATACGGTGTTATCGATTTACACCAACAGGTGTATCGGTTTAGATAGGCGGAGTGGACGTGGGCAAATTTCTTATCCATCTCTTGGGGGAGTTACAAATTATTATATGCGCATTGTAAATTTCGGTCGTGAGCATGGTCCAAAAAATGATATGCCAATCCTTGGAGAAGGTTACCAACAAATTACCTTCCAAGTTTGGTTACTCTATCTTTACAATTGTAGGAGATATACGGAGTTATCGATTTACACTTTCGATTATTAATATACCTACCAAATTTGATGTTCCCTTCTAAAAAACTAGGGAAGATATAGCCATTTAAAAATGTTTGGGGCGAGAGGGCTGGGGGCGTCGGAGGTGGGCGTGGCACTTGCCGATCTTTGAAAGACATCGCCAACAACCTACCAACCAAAATTGGTGACTATATCCATAAAATTGTGAGAGAAATGTGGCTTTATCGATTTGCGAAAATCGAATTTATCGATTTTTTAGCTCCTTAGTGAACGTAGGACTAAAACCTTGACACTTTAACTTGTATGTAATTTCCAGTATATGTTCCAACTGCTCAATACCTGAAATGAAGTTGTTTCTTTCATCTATTCCTAAATGTGGGAATTCGAATTGGACTTAAGCTTATTGTTTTCGATTTCACTGCGTTGGGTTGCATGCAACAATGGCCCAAACACGAATGTTCAAGAAGGCCTGATCCTGATCAAGAATATATACACTTTATGGGGTCGGAGATGCTTCCTTCTGCCTCTTACATACATTTGCACAAAACCATTATAACCTTTTTTACCAATTTTTAACGGGTTAAGGGAATAAAAAAAAATACTATTTATAAGCTATTTATTTATTTTATTATACTACTTAATTTTACCATGTTTACCGAATATTAGTGGCTATATGTTGTTCAGTTTAAGTAGGTATGGCTTTAAATAAAATTGACAGATAAAGAAAGGAATTTTCAAAAAACATAAAACTGTTTCATTTTATTATACATATAGTATTCAAAAGTCTCAGTACACGACGACATCGCCCTACTGATTTAATATTTCTCAAAATTTGTGACCTATTTGCGTAAAAAGCTTTTAATTTTATTTAAAAAAAATGATATGTTCATTCATGTGGTGGCTGCTGCTCTCTGAATACTCAGTCGTAAACAGCCCCGAGGATGCCTTAAAGATGACACCCGATTGCCAAGCGTGGCCAACGCTTTGCTGGCTTAGGCTCAAAGCAATGCAGATCCCGGATGCAACGTTTGGGATTTTTGGAACAGTTGCATTTTTAACTCTAGCAATAATTAGTTTATTGATGCTAATGCCGAAAGTTATGACTAAGCACACAACTATGGAATCATGCCTTGAAGAAGAGACCGAGTTAACAGCATCCGTTGAGAATAGCGAGAGTACCCAAGAAGAGCAATACCCCTCAAGCGTAGTGGGCCCATAGGATCGGGTGAGTTCTCATCTAACTCATCCAATTCGAAAGTTAGATATATCAATCACGATAACCGCAATATAGGTTCGACGTCGTTGGATACCGAAGCGTCGAAAAAACTGCAATAAATCTAACTTGCTGAATATCGCCCAGAAAGGAAGGTGGCGTTCTTGATCTCTTAGATAACTGATTTGATTTAATTTAATTTGATTTGGTTTAATGATAAATAAATAATTAAAAATTGTTGTATGACGTCCTTTCGGTTGTCTACAAATAATACATACAAGTTCAACATCTGTCTACCTGCCCAACAAATATTAAAATTGGTTTTTTGGCTTTCGGAAAAAATAAGAAAATCATCTTAATAAAATCACATAAGCCTCGTATAAAACAAGAAGGAACGTTGCAGTCGGACGTAACCGACAGCGAATTACTATTATACCATAATTTGTGTGCAGTCAAGAAATACTGTCCAAGTTTGCCTCTTTGATTGGAAACACATTCTGTTAATTCTCTACTAATAAATATGTATATGACTTGCATAAAAGTGAGCGTGGCTTTTAAAGACGGTGAGCAGATTAACACGGGGAGAGCAGACACAAAAAATTGTATAAGCTACTTTCACTCTTAAATTCCGGAGATATGGGCGTTTCGAGACCTTAGGGGCGGGAGTGGGCGTGGCCCAAAAAGTTTTGGAGTTCGATCTTAGTAATATACCTTCTAAGTTTGGAACCTGTAGCTCTTAAATTGCGGGAGATACAGGCATTTATCGTTTTTTGTGGGCGGGAGTGGGCGTGGTCCAACATTTTTTTTCCATATTTATGAAGGGTGTTACTAGCAATATACCTTTAAAATTTGGTGACTTAAGTTTTCAAATTGCGTGAGATATATCGGCTTATCGATTTACACCAACAGGTGTATCGGTTCAGGTAGGTGGAGTGGGCGTGGCCATCCAATTTTTGTATCGATTTTTGGGGGAGTTACCAGTAACATACCTTCAAAATTTTGCGACTCTAGCTTGCAAATTACGGCAGATATGCGCATTTTAAATTTCTAGGAACGACGTTCCTGGGGGCGGCGGTTGTGGGCGTGGTCCAAAAATTGGTATGCCAATCTTTGGAGGAGGTTACCAGCAAATTGCCTTCCAGGTTTGGTTACTCTATCTTTAAAATGTTCGGAGATATAGGGAGTTATCGATTTACAATTGGAATTGTCGATTATAGGCGCAGGTGTGGGCGTGGCACCACAAATTTGTTATCGGTTCTTAAAGGCGACTACCAGTAATATACCTACCAAATTTGACGTTCCCTACTAAAAAACTAGGGAAGATATAGCCATTTAAAAATGTTTGGGGAGGGAGGGCTGGGTCGTCGGAGGTGGGCGTGGCACATGCCGATCTTTGAAAGACATCGCTAACAACCTACCAACCAAAATTGGTGACTGTATCCATACAATTGTGAGAGAAATGTGGCTTTATCGATTTTCGAAAATCTAATTTATCGATTTTCTAGCTCCTTAGTGAACGTAGGACTAAAACCTTGACACTTTAACTTTTGAATGTAATTTCCAGTATATGTTCCAATTGCTCAATACCTGAAATGTAGTTGTTTGTTTTTTCATCTATTCCTGAATGTGGGAATTCGAATTGGACTTAAGCTTATTGTTTTCGATTTCACTGCGTTGGGTTGCATGCAACAATGGCCCAAACACGAATGTTCAAGAAGGCCTGATCCTGATCAAGAATATATACACTTTATGGGGTCGGAGATGCTTCCTTCTGCCTCTTACATACATTTGCACAAAACCATTATAACCTTTTTTACCCATTTTTAACGGGTTAAGGGAATACAAAAAAAATACTATTTATAAGCTATTTATTTATTTTATTACACAACTTAATTTTACCATGTTTACCGAATATTAGTGGCTATATGTTGTTCAGTTTAAGTAGGTATGGCTTCAAATAAAGTTGACAGATAAAGAAAGGAATTTTCAAAAAACATAAAACTGTTTCATTTTATTATACATATAGTATTCAAAAGTCTCAGTACACGACGACATCGCCCTACTGATTTAATATTTCTCAAAATTTGTGACCTATTTGCGTAAAAAGCTTTTAATTTTATTTTAAAAAAATGATATGTTCATTCATGTGGTGGCTGCTGCTCTCTGAATACTCAGTCGTAAACAGCCCCGAGGATGCCTTAAAGATGACACCCGATTGCCAAGCGTGGCCAACGCTTTGCTGGCTTAGGCTCAAAGCAATGCAGATCCCGGATGCAACGTTTGGGATTTTTGGAACAGTTGCATTTTTAACTCTAGCAATAATTAGTTTATTGATGCTAATGCCGAAAGTTATGACTAAGCACACAACTATGGAATCATGCCTTGAAGAAGAGACCGAGTTAACAGCATCCGTTGAGAATAGCGAGAGTACCCAAGAAGAGCAATACCCGTCAAGCGTAGTGGGCCCATAGGATCGGGTGAGTTCTCATCTAACTCATCCAATTCGAAAGTTAGATATATCAATCACGATAACCGCAATATAGGTTCGACGTCGTTGGATACCGAAGCGTCGAAAAAACTGCAATAAATCTAACTTGCTGAATATCGCCCAGAAAGGAAGGTGGCGTTCTTGATCTCTTAGATAACTGATTTGATTTAATTTAATTTGATTTGGTTTAATGATAAATAAATAATTAAAAATTGTTGTATGACGTCCTTTCGGTTGTCTACAAATAATACATACAAGTTCAACATCTGTCTACCTGCCCAACAAATATTAAAATTGGTTTTTTGGCTTTCGGAAAAAATAAGAAAATCATCTTAATAAAATCACATAAGCCTCGTATAAAACAAGAAGGAACGTTGCAGTCGGACGTAACCGACAGCGAATTACTATTATACCATAATTTGTGTGCAGTCAAGAAATACTGTCCAAGTTTGCCTCTTTGATTGGAAACACATTCTGTTAATTCTCTACTAATAAATATGTATATGACTTGCATAAAAGTGAGCGTGGCTTTTAAAGACGGTGAGCAGATTAACACGGGGAGAGCAGACACAAAAAATTTTATAAGCTACTTTCACTCTTAAATTCCGGAGATATGGGCGTTTCGAGACCTTAGGGGCGGGAGTGGGCGTGGCCCAAAAAGTTTTGGAGTTCGATCTTAGTAATATACCTTCTAAGTTTGGAACCTGTAGCTCTTAAATTGCGGGAGATACAGGCATTTATCGTTTTTTGTGGGCGGGAGTGGGCGTGGTCCAACATTTTTTTTCCATATTTATGAAGGGTGTTACTAGCAATATACCTTTAAAATTTGGTGACTTAAGTTTTCAAATTGCGTGAGATATATCGGCTTATCGATTTACACCAACAGGTGTATCGGTTCAGATAGGTGGAGTGGGCGTAGCCATCCAATTTTTTTTATCGATCTTTGGGGGAGTTACCAGTAACATACCTGCAAAATTTTGCGACTCTAGTTTGCAAATTACGGCAGATATGCGCATTTTAAATTTCTAGGAACGACGTTCCTGGGGGCGGCGGTTGTGGGCGTGGTCCAAAAATTGGTATGCCAATCTTTGGAGGAGGTTACCAGCAAATTGCCTTCCAGGTTTGGTTACTCTATCTTTAAAATGTTCGGAGATATAGGGAGTTATCGATTTACAATTGGAATTGTCGATTATAGGCGCAGGTGTGGGCGTGGCACCACAAATTTGTTATCGGTTCTTAAAGGCGACTACCAGTAATATACCTACCAAATTTGACGTTCCCTACTAAAAAACTAGGGAAGATATAGCCATTTAAAAATGTTTGGGGAGGGAGGGCTGGGTCGTCGGAGGTGGGCGTGGCACATGCCGATCTTTGAAAGACATCGCCAACAACCTACCAACCAAAATTGGTGACTATATCCATAAAATTGTGAGAGAAATGTGGCTTTATCGATTTGCGCAAATCGAATTTATCGATTTTTTAGCTCCTTAGTGAACGTAGGACTAAAACCTTGACACTTTAACTTGTATGTAATTTCCAGTATATGTTCCAACTGCTCAATACCTGAAATGAAGTTGTTTCTTTCATCTATTCCTAAATGTGGGAATTCGAATTGGACTTAAGCTTATTGTTTTCGATTTCACTGCGTTGGGTTGCATGCAACAATGGCCCAAACACGAATGTTCAAGAAGGCCTGATCCTGATCAAGAATATATACACTTTATGGGGTCGGAGATGCTTCCTTCTGCCTCTTACATACATTTGCACAAAACCATTATAACCTTTTTTACCCATTTTTAACGGGTTAAGGGAATACAAAAAAAATACTATTTATAAGCTATTTATTTATTTTATTACACAACTTAATTTTACCATGTTTACCGAATATTAGTGGCTATATGTTGTTCAGTTTAAGTAGGTATGGCTTCAAATAAAGTTGACAGATAAAGAAAGGAATTTTCAAAAAACATAAAACTGTTTCATTTTATTATACATATAGTATTCAAAAGTCTCAGTACACGACGACATCGCCCTACTGATTTAATATTTCTCAAAATTTGTGACCTATTTGCGTAAAAAGCTTTTAATTTTATTTTAAAAAAATGATATGTTCATTCATGTGGTGGCTGCTGCTCTCTGAATACTCAGTCGTAAACAGCCCCGAGGATGCCTTAAAGATGACACCCGATTGCCAAGCGTGGCCAACGCTTTGCTGGCTTAGGCTCAAAGCAATGCAGATCCCGGATGCAACGTTTGGGATTTTTGGAACAGTTGCATTTTTAACTCTAGCAATAATTAGTTTATTGATGCTAATGCCGAAAGTTATGACTAAGCACACAACTATGGAATCATGCCTTGAAGAAGAGACCGAGTTAACAGCATCCGTTGAGAATAGCGAGAGTACCCAAGAAGAGCAATACCCGTCAAGCGTAGTGGGCCCATAGGATCGGGTGAGTTCTCATCTAACTCATCCAATTCGAAAGTTAGATATATCAATCACGATAACCGCAATATAGGTTCGACGTCGTTGGATACCGAAGCGTCGAAAAAACTGCAATAAATCTAACTTGCTGAATATCGCCCAGAAAGGAAGGTGGCGTTCTTGATCTCTTAGATAACTGATTTGATTTAATTTAATTTGATTTGGTTTAATGATAAATAAATAATTTAAAATTATTGTATGACGTCCTTTCTGTTGTCTACAAATAATACATACAAGTTCAACATCTGTCTACCTGCTCAACAAATATTAAAATTGGTTTTATTATTTTAAATCATCTTAATAAAATCAGATAAGCCTCGTATAAAACAAGAAGGAACGTTGCAGTCGGACGTAACCGACAGCGAAATACTATTATACCATAATTTGTGTGCAGTCAAGAAATACCGTCCAAGTTTTCCTTTTTTAATGGGAATACATTCTGTTAATTCTCTACTAATAAATATATACATGATTTGCATATAAGTGAGCGTGGCCTTTAAAGACGGTGAGCAGAATTACACGGGAAGAGCAGACACAAAAAATTGTATAAGCTAATTTCACTCTTAAATTCCGGAGATATGGGCGTTTCGAGACCTTAGGGGCGGGAGTGGGCGTTGCCCAAAAAAATTATTGAGAAGTTTCGTAATAATCTTCCTACACAGTTTGGTAACTAACTAACTTGAATTGCGGGAGATATGGGCGTTTATCCGTTTTAGGGGTGGGGCCCAAAAAATTTTGAAGTTAGTAATATACCTTTCTTAGATTGGTAATTGTAGCTCTTAAATTCCGGAAATACAGGCTTTCTCGTTTTTTGTGGTTTTTACATTTATGAAGGGTGTTACTAGCAATATACCTTTAAAATTTGGTGACTTAAGTTTTCAAATTGAGTGAGATATATCGGCTTATCGATTTACACCAACAGGTGTATCGGTTTAGGTAGGTGGAGTGGGCGTGGCCATCCAATTTTTTTATTGATCTTTGGGGGAGTTACCAGTAACATACCTTCAAAATTTTGCGACTCTAGCTTGCAAATTACGGCAGATATGCGCATTGTAAATTACTAGGGACGAAGTTCCTGGGGGCGGCGGTTGTGGGCGTGGTCCAAAAATTGGTATGCCAATCCTTGGAGGAGGCTACCAGCAAATAACCTTCCAAATTTGGTTAGTCTATCCTTAAAATTGTGGGAGATATACGGAGTTAGCGGTTTACACTTTCCGAAATATCGGAATTGTCGATTATGGGCGCAGGTGTGGGGGTGGCAACTCATATGTGTATACTCAAAAAGTGCGGACGATATATCCATTTAAATATTTTAATGTGAATGTGCTGAAATCTAACAGTGTTTTTTTCCTTCAAATATTATGAATATAACAAAACTCGTATTTTCATGTTATCATGTTAAGAATAATTGATTTAATTCGAGAATAAATTTGTTGCAATGTTTTTCTGGCTGTGTAATATTTTTTAAGCGATTTAAAAACCCAATTATAGTTTGGGTATCAGAGAATAATAAAATATTTCATTAGTTCTTTCACAAATTCCTTAATGGACCCCAAATCCCAAAAAATTTGCGCTGTGCGGGCATAAAAAAAAATGTAGATTGCTTTTTAATAGCACAACATAAACTAATGGAAAACCGTAGGCAAACAAAAAGAAGGAACAACAACAGCCGGATACACACGCATGTAAATATATATATATATATATATATTAATATATATATACGTATGTATATACAATATTACTTATATAATCGAACAAACACTTATGCATATGAAAAATTGCGCTGGGAAATTTTAGCATATTGGCTCACCTCCTGCAGCGGTAGCTTATTCCGCTATAAAAAACACATGGCACATAAATCTTGCAGCCTTGCGTCCCAATCGTGCCCCTGCAACGTATTGCAACCCTTAGCCACCTGGCAAGGCTGGCTGCTCTTACGAGACGAGGTGCTAATGTCCCAGTGCCGCCTGAAGTGGCTGCGAAATGTGCGAGTTGCCTCGTGTGCTGTTCAATTTTAAATGTAATTTCTGCCACACCATATAGAAGGTGCCCCCCAGCAACGGACCCCTTGCCATATTTTAGTTCCCACTCCACATCCTCATCCACATCCACATCCACATCCTGTCGCATACTCCTTTTTTTTATTGGCGCGAGATTGAAAATTATGCGAACGCGCGTGTTTTTTTGCGAAAGCGATTTATGTACTTGAATTTTCCGGAATGCAAACGATTCGAATTATTGGAATGTAAACTATCAGCAGATTTTCACACTTTTACTTATACACATACAAATATAATTTTCGAAAATTATGAAAATGTATTTCTGAAATTCAGTTGGTTAACAGCGATTTGCACCAATCGATATTTGGAGTTGATTCTTTAACTGGATTAAATTCACACTATTTTAAACTACATTTCGAAATAATTATAAATAATAATAAGAAACAATTCATTATTATTAATAATTAAGAAAAATACAGTTTTTAGGGCATTTTGACAGTTTCAAATTTAAATGAAAACTAAACCACTTATCGCTTAATAACCCATCTCCACCAAAGTGTATTCAATATAATTTAGATACACTGTTTGAACATAGTAGGTCAAGGATTTTCAGTTTGTTTGTTTTTTAATTTAATTTATTTGTGCCTGGTTTTTTTTTAGGTTAACATATTTGAAATTCGAGCTATTTTTAATAAGTTTGATATAAATTAGCCTTAAATCTTTCTTTAATTCGCGTGGAAAATAAGTGTTAGCTCAACTGGAAGCCGCAAACTAAAAGATAAATATGTATACATATTTTGGCAATTTGAAGGACTTATGTATTATGCCAATAAGAAGAAAAAGAAGCATTGGTCTCCATGTCCGCCAATACGATCCCCAGTTAAAGCCGTAGATGGAGCAGTTCTATAAAATAAAATGCATTTGCAGAAAGATTGCTACAGCCACATTCAACATCAGATCTTTCAGGTAAGCCTAACAGTTTATATGAAGCATATAAATACATATTTATATATATATAAATTTTTATTTTGATAATTTTCAAAGAATTGCAGCAATTTCTGTTAAGTTTCCTGTTTTCCCACAGAACATAAATTATTAGTAATTGAAATATGTTCCCATCAGTTTGAATACTTTAAGTTTTGATTTATCCATTCACACATCCATTCTAATGAACCAGCTAAATGATCTTCTTTACTTATTAGTCTAAAAATAATACCTCTGATTGGTATATATATACACTGTATAACTTGATGTGATCCAAGGTTCCTAACAGATTTTCAGCTTAATTACACCAATTGTCATAAAAAACAAGACTAAATGTTAATTAAGAATGTCTCCTGTGGAACAAATGATAAATCCATATGTAATCTATATAATCAAATAAATCAATGACAAATAATGACAAATGCCCAGCTGATAATCGTTCCAATAATGGATTGTTCAGCTTTCATAATGATGCCGTCAATTGATTGCATTTTTCCCAATGGCCACTGATCGGAAATCGATTGATTTCGTGATCGTTTCAATTTTTGACAGCGATTTTCGGCTACTGCAGGCCATTTGCAGTTGCTGCAATAACGAAAATGCCTTAAAACTGTGCCCCATTATGTGTTGCAGTTGCAATTGGTGGCAACACTTTGGCCAACGTGCTCGCAATTAAGCCAAGTCTAAAGCGAACGCCTCAAGTGCTGACGCGACTGAAAAAAGGTCCAAAAACTTGGACGTTTGCAACACAAGTCGCTGTCGCAGTCGCTGTCGCAGTCGCTGTCGCTGTCGCTGTCGCAGTCGCAGTCGCTGTCGCAGTCGGCGTCGGCGTCAACGTCAAGGTCTTTGTATACGTCTGCGTCTGTCATTAAGATCTAGAGATCATCAAAGACCAAAAACGAATCTTTAACGAGTGACAACACAGCACGGTCAGTTAGTCAGTTAGTCACTCAGTCAGTCAGTCAATCAGTCAATCAGTCAATCAGTCAGTCAGTTAGTTAGTCGGTCATCGCGCTGCAACCGAAAAGTGCATAGAAAATTAAAGTTATTTAATCGTCGTCTCTCCAATTGCAACAGCCAATTGCCACAAGGCATCTGAAATCAGAGCGATGATCATTATTTCAAGACTGTGTCTGTGTCTGTGTTCGTGACAGGCAGGTTCATCTGTACCAATTTTGTGTACCAATTTGTAATCACTCGGCTCAGCTTATTTGTTGGCTGATTAGTCCAATAGCACAACAACAACAACAGCAACAACAACAACATCAACAATGCAACTGCAATTTGACACATCATTGAGGAAGCACTCCTCAATTATGTCTATGATGAGTTTACTCTATTTAATTTTATTTCTATACCCTTAACCCATTAAAAATGGGTAAAAAAGGGTATAATGGTTTTGTGCAAATGTATGTAACAGGCAGAAGGAAGCATCTCCGATCCCATTTAGTATATATATTCTTGATCAGGATCAACAGCCGAGTCGATATAGCCCTGTCCGTCTGTCTGTCCGTCTGTCCGTCTGTATGAACACGTGGAGCTCAGAGACTATAAGAGCTAGAGACTTCAAATTTGGAATATAAGCTCTCGTGTACCAGGCGCAGATCAAGTTTGCTTTATTTTGTTGATAACTGCCTCAGTTTCTGAATTATCGATATATTTCGATTTCCGATAGCAATTAATTCCACAATTTATGAGGCAGAGGCTTCTTATTTATACATAACATACATATACATATTATTGATCAGTTGCCGAAATTTCATTAAGTTCGGACAAGAAACACCTAAGTTATAGTCGAAAATATATTCTCATATATTCATATGTATAGGTGAGCGCATGTGTGAGAAAGAGATGACATGATAATCGACGCTAGCGTCAATATAATTGTGTGTATTCTGCAGAGCCCCGATAAGTACTGTTTCGTGTACGTATGTATGTCTGTATGTATGTTTGTATATGCTTTTCAGCAAAAATACTCTGTAAGAAATGCACTTGCAGAACTGAACATTTGAGTGTAAATCATTTTAAAAGGAAATTTGCCAATAACACTAGAATATATTTAACAACTTGGTTAAGGGTATATCGTAGTCGAGCCAACTCGACTACAGCATCTTACTTGTTTTTTTCTATTTTTTTTATGGATTTTGTGGAGCGGGGGAATTGCTTAATGCAAGGGGCATCAATGAGGCCGACGCCTCGAAATAAAGCTGTTCACATTATTAAATAGAGAGAGTGCTTTGAAACATAAGTTGATGGGGGGGTGGGGGGATGGGACTTGGTAAAAAAATTGAGAAGGTGCACCGCAAATACATGATTGCCCTGAGTTTATTGGATGCCACCACATGTTGCCACAAATAGCTTCGCGTACACAAATAATATTATTATGAGCTTGTAAAGGGTTTTGCGGCTGGAAACTGTAATGTATTTTAAACAACTTAAATTTTTCGAAAGACACAATTTTATGTTTTATAAATAGGATTTCTGAAAATTAAGATGAAAGTATAGTTTTTTATGAATTTTTCACAAGTCGCAACAATTGTCTATGATTGAGAAACAATTTAAATGTTTCGAAAATGTTTTCAAGCCATGCCACAAAAGTGTTTTTGAAAGTAAAACTTTTTAATGTGTAGTACAAAAGGAATCGGTTAATTTATTTGGAAAAACACTATTTATTAGTAAATTATAGAACTGATATGTCCAATTTTAGGGTACATTAATTCTCCGATCCGCATTTGAGACTCATCTTACGTTGCCGATCAAGAATATATATAATTGAATAATTGTAATGCCAATTTTTGTGGACTCTTTCAAATATAACTCAATGGCACTTTGCACTCAGAGCGTTTGCCGTGTTCAACTTTCTTAGATTCTTTTCAGTCTGTTATATTTTATAGTATATATATTTTCCTTTCTTTTTTTTGTTTTTTATTTGGTGTATGTTTTTATTTTTTGGCAGTGTATCATTTTTTGTAGATTTCTGCACGGGAAGAGAGAGAAAGAGAAAAAAAGTTTCTTTGGCAAAGTTTATGTGCCACTTGCAAAGATTTACTGGCTAAACTTTTGCATTTTGCATACACAGAGTATAGATATAGATATAGATATATATATATATGTATATTTAGCTTTGTATATTCAGCAGTGTATGTATGTGTTTTTTTTTTCCTGTGTATTTCATTCGTTGGCAGACAAAAAATTGAAGTTGCTAAAAGTCTGCACAAGGTGCAAAGGAAAGTTGAAACTGAAGCTGCAAAACTTTTGCAGACAATTCAAATCATGCGTGTCCTGTTTTGGCAACAGGCACAACGCCAACTTCTGAATAATGTATGTGCCTCAAGTCCTTGACAGGCAGAGCTAGCTGCCTGCCACTGATTTGGACACTTGATTAGGCGGGCGAGAAAACTCAGTGGCAAACGGTACGCAGCTAAAAGAGTGCAAACACACAGAGAGAGAGAGAGAGATAGAGAGAGGGAGATAGAGAGAGGGAGAGAGAGACATATAGCATTAATAGTCCAGCTAACAACTAACAAAGTCCAAAGACTACTTAAGCATATTCAATAGCTTAATGATATTCCATTGCCTTTGAGATTCAGATTAGAGCAGAAAACTTAAATTTGATTTTGATCACATGCGATTTTTGCTGAAGCTGCAAGAGTGGCAAGTATTTCTGCCTCCATGCCACAATTCTTATTAACCTTCCCCCTTAACTAAAGTTATGCCAGATGTTATATTTGTAGTTAAATCACTATATAGTGAAATCGATACAGCTGCGTTGATGAGCCAATCACATTTTTCTGTTCCCTCTAGACCGTCTCGTTATTTCTTCCCAATTTCTTTTAATTTTTATAGAGAGTATTTCTCTGTAATGATTACAATAATCTATATCATGTTATAAATTCAGAGTTCTCCATTTCTATAATTAAAAACTCAATTTAAAACATGAATAACTTTTTCGCAAGCACAGGTGCTGGGGCTTAACTAATTTTTACTAAATATTTTTTGGTCTGATTGTGTGTTTTCTGGGTTTTCCTCAATTCGTGCAACAAGAGGTTGCACCATTTTGTATTTAAAAACCCCCAGAAATCTTATAAATATTTCTTATTTTTAAATATATATATATATAGTTTTAAATTTTATTTTTAGTTTAATTTAATTCCTAACTTTTTGTATCTTTTGTGTCGACTGATTTTAGTTGACATTAAATAAAAAAATAAAAATAAGGTTTTAACACTTGTATAATACAACTTGCATTTAATATACATCTTAAGTTAAAAAAAAAAATAAAAAAAAATTATTTTGGCATTATTGTGAATTGCAGTTCTCAAGTTAGGGCTTTAAGCAGCACCACTAAACAGATAATAAGGTTTAGTATTACTTTAGAAATGATTCTTTATCGCATCTTTGAATATTAGAAAACGGGAAGTTTACCTTATATTTAAGAACGTATATTCCTAAAACGCTGGATTGTGTCTTTCTAATTTTAGGATCGATCTTATAATGATTAAAAACAAATATAAATATATCTAATTTCCAGGCGATTGAATTTTTTCCAAAAAAAAATAAAGGTTTTATTTTTTGAAATATTTTCTACTTTTAAAAAATATATTGGTGAAAAATAGAAATTTGGTATTTGGTACATTTCAAAATGATTGCAGAAAACAAGAAAAACTTTCAATACAATTCTTTCTCTGAGTGCAGCAAGCTGTGAACCTTTTGACAATCAGCTATATACACTTAAAACAAAAAAAAAAAAAACAAACAAACAAAACTCCTCTTTACAGTTACAAACACATACATATATAGCTCTCAGTGTATGTGTGAGTGCAAACAGAAGTCCTAGGCCAAAACTATTTGAAAATATGTTTTCTTGCACTCGATTGCTGTTGCCATAAAATTTTCCCATGTAAATTACGAAAATTGTGTTAAAAAAAAAATAAAAAATACAAAAATAAAAAAGAAGAGCTTAGTTGAAAAACTGGCAACGAATGCAAAAACATTTTTGTCAACTAAAAATGCATGGAAAAAAAAAAGCGGAGGCGACAAACAACAAGCAAACTTTTACTTCAACTGTTTTGCCAGAGTTGCCATTGCAAAAGTAGCAACAGCAACAACAACAACAACAGCAACAGAAACAACAACAACAACATCGAAAGCAAAATCAAAAAGTTCATTTACGTAAATGTGAGTTCGGCAAGAGATTTGCTATTGTGAGAAATTAATCAGCAAATGGATTTTCAATTTCCCCATTAACGCTCGACGACCAGAGTTGCCACCAGAGTTGTGGCGCCCCTCCCCCTCTTCGACTTTGACACAAGCATCCCAACTAATTCAACCCCGCCCAACACCTCCCTGCTTCTGTAACAACGCTATCCGCACATTGTTTCACACAACGAAAGGCAACAAAAAGTTGCAAGTTGAAGCCCAAAAACAGCGCTTGCAACAGAAGCACATGTAATTTCGAAAAGGAGATTGGGGAGTGATGGGAGTGTGGTGGTGGGGGGGAGGGCTGTGATTGTAGGGGGTCGGTCGGTCGGTCTGGCTTGGGCCCAATGACAGCTTGCAAATCTTCTTGTCTTTTCTTGGCATGTCGAATAAATATAATTAAGTAATACCATTTTGAAAGAGGAGTTGTCGGGTGCTCGCAACTAAATGTTTTTTTTTTACGCCATGCCTAATTCAGGAAACAAGTTGCGTCAGTCGCCGAAAAACAGTTGCCGCATCAGCGGCCTCTCCATCTTCCACGCCATCTCCATCACCATCACCATCACCAGCACCATCACCAGCACCATCTTCAACTGCGACTCTCCAAACTTCAACTCGATGTCAGCTACCGCTTCTGGCTACTGGGTTTTTGGGTATGGGTCAAAGTGTTTGCTTGCTGTGCACATCCACATGGTTACCAAGCTGGCCACGACGTCTCCGACTCCGTCTCTGTCTCCGTCTGTCTGTCTGTCTGTCTCTCAGTCAGTTTGTGTGTTTAGGTTTGGTTTGCCTGGGTTGAGTTCACTTTTTGCCTAGTTGTTGTGCAACGCAACAATGTTGTTGCAACAGTGTTGCATCACACTGAACAATCGCCTCTTTCTGCTGCTGCTCTCCAGAATCGTCAAGGTTTTCCCCGTTTACATCCTCGAAAAACTCCGCTAGGCTGTAACTATGATCATTAATATTATATAAACAATTGCATCTACCCGCTGATACCCTGTAGATATTGAATTCAGTTGGGTATGTTTTAAACTGGCAAAAGACTGATGACAATATTTTCCTGAAAAGTAGAACAATTTTGTATGCATTAGAAATCATTTTAAGTTACACAAAATAAACAATTTCGAAAGTGTAGAAAGAAGATTTTCTATTTTCCAGAATTATATTTTTTTAATATCTAAAAATATTTCAAAAACGTAGAAATGAAAAAATCCTTTCTGATATTCCGAAAATTTGAATTAAATAAAAACGAATTTATAAGCTACATAAAATGTTGTATATATGACATCGACACTTACCAATAATAATAAAGGTAACCAAAGAGCTAATGTAAAAGTTATTTCTAAAATTCTGAATTTTACCCTGGAATTAAGAATAGAAAGTATTTCTATCCAAAAGAATGAAAATTTTCTAAAATACAGTATATATATATTTTTTTGTGTAAATATATATACGAGTGCATCAATAAAAACGGAAACAATCTAACCAAAGATTTACATTTACTGCCGGCGTTTCGTAAGTATATCGATACAAATCGATTTCCGATATATGTACCTTGACAAATTAGAATTAGAAATACAGATTTCGATAGCTAGCAACGTGTATCTTCTGATTTGACCAAAGTAAGTAAGAAAATCACAATATTAAGCAAATTTTAAGCAGCTCGGGTTAGGGTATCTGCTAGTCGAGCTCCTTTGATTAGAGCCTTTCCAACTTGTTTTGTCACTAAGTGACTAAATCACGATATGCGATGCTTATTTAAGCATGCAAACAATAAATTCATATTCAATTCATATTATTCACGTGCTAATTAACATCTTAAAACTGGTTCTAAATTAGTCAATGTTCCCAACAAATTCTTGTTAATTAAATGCAATTGGTTGCCTCATGAGGCATTTAAGAATTTCATTCAGAAAAATAATCGGTGACTTGCGAGGCGTCTGTTGTTGTTGTTGTTGTTGTTGTGATGCTTAAGTGAGTTGTTTGCCGCAAGTTGGACGCTTACTGATGGTGATGGTCGTCGGCATCGCTATTGAGGGGCTAAACGAGTGGGCGGACATTGTGTCCATTGTGAGGTGGCCAACAGCCAATGGCCTTTTAATGGAGTCTAATGGGCATTTTAATTGCCTGCCCCGCCTAGCGACGTAGGACGCCAGCCTCGTCGGATTGCTGGCGATAAAAGTGGCACAAGCAAGCGCATGCAACACGCAGTTCGTTGCAGGCGTGGGTGCGGGGGGTTTGTGTTTTGGGGGCAGCTTGGGAGCCAGACTCACGCACGCACGTTTTGGGCTTAAACGGCAACTGGGCGGAGTTTATCTTTATGAATATCGCGACACTTTATGAGCTCCAAACGGGCGACGGCGACGGCGACGGTGACGATAACAAGAAACGTGTCCGTTCGGACCATGCGGCATATGAGGAGCGGAGCAATGCGACAAATGACAAAACGACGGAAGCAACGTCACGTAGCTGATGCATATGTCAGATGCGTCACTGATAGTGCCCCAGAGTGGCTACTGACTACACTTTACAAAATCGCGTCCCAAGATCATGCTGCAAAAATGATCAAGTTTTATGAAAAAAAAATATTCGAATAACATGTTTTTCAATTAGAATCGCATTTTTCCTAATTTTTAGAAATGGAAATTTCTATTATTTAGAAATAAATAATTAAAACAAAAAATAAAAAAAAATAATATTTTAAAAAATTTGTTGTAATCTGTAAATTCTCAATTTTGACTGTGAGAATTTTATTTTTATATTTCAAATATTTAAAATGGACTAGAAACAGTCCAAAAATGTTATTATTTGATTTTAGAATGAAATATAAAATTCAATTTTAACATTTAATTATAAACTCTTAAAAGTTAGAAATTAAATTAAAATTTAGTATAAACAAATGTAAAATAGTGTGTAAAACACACAGGATTTTAGGCATATATTTAAAAAAAAAAAAACATTATTTTGAACTTTTGAAATTTTTTTTCTGAAGTTTTCTTAAATTCAAATCGATATTTTCTGAGTGTCGGATCGTCCCACATCCCCGATATTTGCACTAACTGATCTGTTCTGGCCACTTTGAGCAAGTGGGTCAACCTTCACCCACCCTCCTTTCCTTTCGTTCGCTTTCTTCTTTCGTATTTCGTCCTCCTCCTCACCTCCCTTGCTGTCCACTCTTTCGACTGCATTTTAATTAGCTAAATTACGAAGTGAATTCAAATCATGCTCAGCGGACTCCCTGTGAAATTTAATTAAATTCAAATCCATTATCAAATACCTTATGAATATGATGATAATAAATTGACAGGAGAGTTTTTAATCGATAGCAAAATTAATATTATGCATTTAATTAAGTATACACAGTGGCTCCCAAATAGCACTTAATGAATTTTATTGTTGATAGAAGTCTAAGATTAATCGAAACTTGATTTATTTGTTAAAAATGTATTCAATTATTGGCTGAAATGACAAATTGATTGTGAGTTGAATTGATAAATTATCCAAAAAGTTTGTATTTGTGAAATCTTATAATACTAATGTTCAAGAATAATATAATTAACAACAAACAACATATAAAAGAAAGCAGCTTAAATATTAGACTTATTTTTTTTTTAAATATTTTATTAAAAATGTACCCTGGAATTAAGAACAACAATTTGGAATTGCAGTTTTTTTTTTTTAGCTCGCTTTGATTAATAGAAACTGTTTTCATAATCGATTTAAGAATGATTAAAATTCCATCATTTTTTTATTGAGAGAAATAAACAATTAAGAAAATTGTTTGTCTTATATTAGAATGATTATTTATAATATTAGAATTATTATTTATAAGTTTTATCCGATTTTTATCACACAAATATTATTTCAACAGCAACACACAAAAATAGGAATTTATTTTTTTTTGGTTGAGCATTTTAAAAACTTTATAAAAATGTGTGAAAATTTGCTTATTTAAGTCCCATTTTTGTCACTCTTTGCCCATGTGGCACATTTTTTCTAAAGAGTGCTGCAACGATTTTTTGGTAACGCTTTTTGGCCGTCTTGGGAAACTTTTTGGCTGGCTGACGACTTTTTGACATTTGTCGCCGGCAGAGTTGTGAAGGAAACAGCACCCGGAAACATTCTCATATTCAACGTCATAAACGTGGCCTTATTAAAAGTGCAAAAACTTTCATATTCTTACAGATTGTTGTTGTTGGGCTGCGTGGGCGTCTCTGTAGGCGTGTCTGTGGGCCGGGGGCGTGGTCGTGGGCGTGTGCTTTGGGGGCATACCTTTAGCCTATGCGTCGCATTGCAATTTACAAGTTTGGTTGCCCAAAAACTAACAAAAAAAAAAAATTATTATCAATGTACGCATAATTCATTAAAACGTGCAACTTTTTGTGGAGCGTGTGTCGCTAACTGTGGGAGAGGGATGGGGGGATGGGTGCTTGAATTTTTGGCTGCCTGCTGCTTACTTGATGACAGCGACAGCGACAAGCGCCGCTGATGATAATGTCAAAGTGCACTTTGTCATTATATGAGAAGGCGCGTGTACACAACACACACACACACACACACACACAACACACACACAACACACACACACACACACACACACACATACACACACACACATGTGAGCCGCAAGCCGAAGGAAGAAACTAACTAACTTTGTTAAAAGTACTCTCTGTTTATGCAAGTCTCTCTTTCCCCTCTCTCTCTTGCTCTCTCTCCCACTCTCTCTCTCTCTCTTGCTCTACTCTATATACGTGTTTGGCTCATTCACACTTTCTGTGTGTGTGTGTGTGTGTGTGTGTGTGCTGGTGTGAGTATCACTTCAATGAAGTTATCGTTCAAGTTTGAAACGCGAACTTTTGCCATGCCAACAGCCACGCCTTCCACGCCCCACTTTTGCTACCCGCCACAGCCCCTGTCCCTGCCCCTGCCCCTGCCCCAGCCGCAGCTATGCATTGAAAATTTAACTCCTTCCTCTAAGCGGAAGCCAAGAGCTCCTTAGCTTAACCCCCAAATCCCCCTTCCCCCCGTGTCCTACCCTGTCGCTACCACAACATCCCTACCCTTCCCCTCCCTCCCCCACCACCGCATCATAATTTGCTATTAGAAGTCACTTAAAAACTTTTGCAAGTTTTTCCATGCAGCTGCCAACATCGTTGTCAGACCGCCTAGTGCCACGCCCACAGTCACCCACACACAGCAAACTATTCGATAGTCCACCTCTCTCTTTTCCATTCACACACACACACACCACACACACACACACACACACACACATTGAGCTGGCAGACCGAAAAAGTTTTAGCTCGCTTTCATTGCTTTCGTTGAAAATTTTATTAATTGCGCGGCATGCACTTTTTAATTGAATAATTGTAGGCATAACTGTGGGCGTGGCACCCACCCACCCAACACACACACACACAAGGATTGCACAATGCAATCCACAGGATATATGTACAGCTGACAGCCACGATTCTTAGCAGATAATTACTTTATTAGCCTAATTGAATTGACCAACGCTTCACAATTCTGTGATGAAAATGGAGTAAAGCAAGTCGACACTATTTAACTAGCAGATACCCTGTAAATATGTCAAATAATATATTCGTTATTTACATTCATATTTACCTAAAGTCGGTTCACTATTTTGCCGATTTTCAAAAATATATAATAAGTATATATACATATATATTCTTGACATGTATTTTTTGTCAACTGATTTATTCTAATATATTTTTGAAAAAACACTCAAAAAAGAATTGCCACACTTCTGTTGCCAGGGTTGTTCTTTTCTTAATTACGGGGTAGATATTTCTACAAGCTTAGAAATTATATGTCTAATTTTCAGGCACTTTATTCTGAATTTTAAAGAAAATTTTCTAAATTTTTCCACTTTTCAGAATTATTTGCAGTTTGTTATAAATATATTTCATATATTTGGAAATTATTTCTAAAAACAAGCAAATTTTGCAGTTATAGATTATATTAAATTATTTAATTCGCACAATCTTTGATTACTACCAATTTATTATTAGAATGTAAGATATAATTTTGGTTCCGGTTTCTGTTTCTGTTCTGGCAAGGTGTAAAGGATATTTGGATATTGATGATCCTTGTTTTTATTGTAAATATTATTGTTTTTTGATTCTGTATAATGTTGATCAAATTATAAATGCCAAGTTGTCTCTACTATTTTTCACAAAAATGATATGCCTAACAATCAGTCAACTTCAATTCTGCTTCTTCTTCTTCTATTTTGTTCAGTTTAAAATGTCCACTTAATCCATGAATTATATCTAAAATTTGAATAGGTCGCTTAGTTCAATTAGCTGCCAACTTGGCTTGCAAAATTAATCAATTTAAATTCAAATTTAAGCATAACACAAATTTGTAATGAATTCACAATTATCGCATTAATTTGCTTAATAAATTAAATTGATGAATATTCCGTGGCGTTACATTGTGCTGCAGACACAAAACACTCACACATGATTACGTACATATGTATATTTATATATATACATATATATATATATGTATATAGCTTCGATTTTTGCGCATTAAACTGTACACAATGTTGCACATACGCCGCGTGAGCCGTTTAAATTCGATTTAACATCGCACTTCAATTGAATTAATCTCCACAAGCGGCTTCTGCTGCTGCTTCTGCTGCTGCTGCTGCTGCTGCTGATGGTGCAGTTGCAGCTGCAGCTGGAGGGGCTAGATAGTAAGCCTTCTACCCGCAAAGTATGCAATGAGTATTATTAAATGCATATATAATTGCATTTAAAACGCGCACAAACAAAAGCCAGTATAACAATGCCACCAAACCCCACCCCACCCCACCCTTCCCCTTCTCATTGGGGCGCCACCTCCCCTCCCCCAGTCGTCAGAGCTGAAATCATCATTAAAGTAATTATAGCTGTCAACGCGACAGTGGAAAAAAAAATGGAAAATAAAACGAAGGAAGGAAGAAACGATGAACAATTTATCTGGGGCGCCAGACAAGAGACAAGAGACAAAGGACAACAGACAACGGACAACAGACAACGGAGAAGAGGCCCGTGTATAGGTAAATTGCCGGGACTCGACTAAAGCATCTTCATTAATACCTGGCTGGTTGGCAACTAGCCAATAAGTTGATGGCTCTTTGTTAGGACCAATCATTTATTGGTTTTTTTCTCTTTTGCAGGACCGTGTTCATCATGTCCCCGTAACCTAATTGGCTGGTTAGTATATCCGCCGGACTTATGCATTTCCTCAACATTAATTGAACCAACTGCCAGTTACAGGTAAGTTTCCTCTTCTTTTCTTACCATCTTCAATAAAAAAAGATTAGCATTTTTATGTGAATCCAAATTATTGACTTTAATTTGGACATATTTTTTCTACATTTTATAATAATTTACACTGAATTTAAGAAAATAGTTTTAATACAAATAATTTCTGAGTAATAAGATTATTTACCCTTGCTCAACATTGGAAACAACTTTAAGCTTAATTTTCTCCTTAATTTATTAATATAAAATTTTAATGCACTTATAAATAATAATACAATTATGAATACTGATCAGAATTTATGGAAGTTTAGGCTAAAGTGCCTTATAAAATCAATATAAATAAAGCGATAAATTTTATCGTTAGAGTAAACTCAAAAATTTTAAGCTGAGATTTTAAGGTTTTTCAGAGTTAGATAAGTTACTTCAAGTTAAGATCTAGATGTGAATATTATCGAAAACCAAAAGTATCAGTTAATTAAGCTTGTTTGTTCTGTTCTGGAAAACTGATAAAATGATTACGAAATGTGATTCATTAAAAATGCAATTGACACCTCAGCGCACTTCCAAAGTGAGTGGCGATCATATCAGAATTTATATATAATTCACAATCATTAATCAGATGACGTATCTCACAGGGCTAAGTACTACTAACTGGTAAATCTTTGCCATCTATCTTTAATTTGCATACACGCGGCTGGAAATGAAAGCAAAACCAAAAACAAAAGCAAAAGCAAAAGCAAAAGCAAAAGCAAAAGCAAAAACAAAAGCGCAACATCAACTTGGAAGTCAAAGTCATTTTTAGCGTTTTTTTTTCTTTCTTTGCATCTGCTTTCCCCCCTTTGCTCTTTTTTTTTTTGTTTACCAAACCTACCCAGCAACGAACTAGTGAATGACCCTTCGTCATTACCGAATGCATTCTACATGCTTACAATGTAATTAAATTCTAGAGGTGCTCTTTTATGCAGAGTTGCATGCTGAAGCTTCAAGCACAAGTTTGACTTCAGCAACAAAATCTGTTCGCCAATGTCTTATATATTTGATATATGTATGTAGCAATGGATATAGACTCTGAACGTCAGGTACAAAAGGGAACTCGAAGTGGTCATCGTTATTGAGAGACGAGACACTGAGAGAGAGAATTTATCAAAATTGTATAATCGTATAAGTTGAAGTAAAATGATTGTGTTATTATTTAAGTCCCTATAATAATATAATAAACTATTATAATAATAATTGTGGTTCTGGAGTTGATTACTGCTAGTGAAATACCCAACCCACAAAATTGGGCCAAACTGGGATTTCGTAAAATTAAATAATCAAGTTTCCCACATGTTTTGGTTTCTCTTCTGATTTACTCAGCTTATTCTGCTTAATATTCTTATCGGAATAAGTCATCATATTGTTTATACATATGTACATATATTTTGAATATATCCACAAAAAAAATTCCCGAAATCGATGGATATCTTGGTATATAAATTCGTATAGCATTCCGTTTTTAAAGCGCATAAGAATACTTTGTGCTTTGCAGGCTTATGGAAAGAGAAGACAAGCTTACGAATCGAATTCGTAAGAGAGATTCTTCGCTGCTGGGATATCTCTTGATTCGCAGATCGTCTTGCTCTTTCTTGCGCTCTCCTTTTCTTTCTCTTTCGCGCTTGACTTTGACTTTGCTTCGCCTCGCTGCACTTCATTACCGCTGCAGCCAACAACAGAACAGACTTTGGCCCCAAATGCTTTAACTATAACCTGCCCTGCCCATCTCCCCTCACTTGGCTGCCCCTCACCAACCTCGTGCAGAAGAACTTTGGCGCTGGGACTGATTAACGTGATTTGCTGATGAGTTTTGGTGCCGGCTCAAACTTTTCTTCTTGTTATTGCTGTTGTTGTTGTGTTTACTCTTCGACGCTTCTTTGGCTTGTTGACTTATTGTTTGCGGATTGTTGTTGTTTGTTGTTGTTGTTGTTGTTGCTGCTTTTAATAACTCTAGCAAGCGTAGCATGACGCACTGCGTCGCTGCTTGCGTAGCTGGTTCTTGAGTCTTAATTGAAACTTCGCGCGTTCAGCCGAAGCGGCATAAAATTCATCATGATACAGAAAGAGACAGAGGGAGAGAGGGAAACGCACAACTCAAACATTGAAGAAGAAGCTGAGTACTAAAATGTAACTGTGCTTGTGCTTGTGCCTGTTGTGTGCAAGGGGTGACTTTCTAGGCTGCATCGAAATGCTAATGCGTCTGATGTTAATGAGACGACATGTTTAACATATATACACACATACATATACACACACATACATACATACATATCTACTGATAAATTTTACTCAACGACATAACGGTTCAATGCCGAAATATGTGTGCTTATGTGTGAGTAAAGCTCCGAAAACTTTTGATTGACTGCCGCCTGCATTAACAAGGCTTTGCACTCAATTTCGGTCACGAACTTGCTACGTTGTGGCAAGTGCATCTTGACGCCTGTTGCAGCCTGCCAAATAAATGTCAACCAGCTGCCAATTGTCCAACTCAAGTTCAATTTGAGTTTGCGCAACTTGATAGCAAAGATAAAAGAAAGAAAAAAAACAATTCAAAAGTTGTGCACTACGCGATACCCTGTATTTCAGCTACGAATTAGCCAATTTATTTGACTACATGTGCTGAGCTTTTATTCAGTGCTCTGCATTGCCGAAGCGGATTAGCAACGAGCTTCTTACATTTATCCGTTTGTTTATCCACGATTCAAATGTCACGATTGCTTATTGCTGCTGGACTCTTTCAAAAGAGCCAAAATGCCAAAGAGTTGCAATAATAATAATAATAATAGTAAAAATAAGCAAACTTTATAGAAATCGTTAATTTATTTATAAGTTTCATAATTATAAGTGCACATTTATAAAATTAATTCTAAAATTAATAATTTTAATTAAGTAAATTAAAAACGGTGAATAAAATTATTTTATTTTTTTAAGTGTCTGCTTTCACTCATAAAACGTATTCATAAGTTCCTTAACAAAAAAGCCATACACCCTATTTGCATATATGGTACAGGGTATAATAAGGCGTCAGAAAGGAGAAGAAGAGAGAGAAGGAGAAGCAATAAATGCACTGCAAATAACTGAAGCGCAAGGCAAATAACTAAAAATTTGCCGGGCTCTGCTTGACATTGACGTTTGGGCCGTTCTCAAGGTCAGCAGTCAGTCAACAACAACAACAACATATACATTTTAATGCATTTTCCAGCACTAACAACGGCAGCAACAACAACTATTAATTACACAATATACCTCACCCCCGGCCCATGCTTTCGATATTGCCCATGTCTATTCAAATGCTTAAAGTCAAGTGCAAAAAAAAAAAACAAAACAAAAAAAACATGCGACATCCACTCATTAAAATGCTGAATAAACGCTCATAGCACCGAGCAACGCGCCCCGAGCAGATCATTAATAGTTTCACACACGCACACGTACATATGTATATACATGTGTATGTACATATTTATCATATAAGCTACTCTTCGACGCAGAATCTGCCATCTGCCATCTCGCTCGCACACACCATTGCAATGATTAATACTGTTGTTTCTTAGGATCGGGAGCTTAACTAATTTCATTAGTGCTTACGCACTTACATATATACAACATACACACATACACACTTACATACGAACATACCTGCAATGAATTTTGCATTGAGTGTTAAGGTTCAATGTTTACCATACAAGTGTGTAGAAACACGTGTGATTGTGTGTGCGTATACTCAAAAGCAATGCTGTAAACACCTGTTACTTTACAGGTCAAACATGTTCCATGTTCGACAAAACTCATCGACATGCGCGCATGCGTCTTTCAATATATCGTACGCCGCACCGTGGAATGTTATATGCGACTTTGGCTTGATTGTTGTAAGAGGATTTCGCATTAATGTATTTCCAGCCTAACTATTGCGACGAGTTTTTATATGTAAGAGTTTGAACAACTGGTTGTGGGAATATTCGTGCATTCATTTATTCTCAAGTGCAAAGCAATTGTCTATGTATCTGATTATCATACAGAATAATAAAATGTAGGAAATAATTTTACATACAGCAATTGCGCATCGTATTAAAAAAGAATCGACTTTAAAATGAATAAGATGTATGTTAAACAGCCCTTAAGCATTTACATAGTGCAGGCAATTAGTGGAAATAACAGTGACACCTTAAAGCCATTAAAAAAGATTCGTTTTGTCCGACATTTTACAAATATTATTGGCTTTGTTTATTTTCGTCATGCGTATAAACCACTGTGCAAACGGGCCCAGCAACATGTTGCAACAACAGCGCTGCTAAGTGAGTCTGTTGATTTAACAGCGCGTCGTCAACTTAACGGATGGCTGTTAGACCATGCTTTTAGTCTTTTGCCGGCATTCAAATCGAACGCGCGCATATCACGTCCGCAGCCGCCGTGTATTTTAGCATTTTGTAAAACGGTTCGCAGTTTGCGTAAATATTTTGCTGTTAGTTTTGCGCGCGTGATTCGCTCATTGTCTTTGTTGTTTGGCACTTAAGCAATTGAAAGCATCATAGAAATTGGCCCAAACATTATTTGTGGTCCGTGTGGCCAGCAGGACAAATATCAATCCACCCAAAACTGTGAAATATTTTTTTTTTTTTCAAATCTAATATCAAGTGCATTTGCTGCTGTTTTTGTTGCATACACACGCACGCCTATGTATGTATGTGTGAAGCGTGTAAAAAGGAAAAACCAAAGCAGCAAAAATAAATTTTTGATGTACAAGCAGAAATAAGAAAAAATACCAAGTCCAAAGAAATTTAAAACCGGATTCCATACAACAACAGCAACAACAAGACGAGCAGCTTCAGCTACAGCAGCAGCCGATACACCACTAACAACAATAACAGAAAACAAACAAATTCTGCTTCTACGCACAGCAGCAGCGACGCCAGCGTCTACGTCTATCCTCCTCTCATCAGCAGCACCATCAGCATCTGCTCAGTTCTTTTTGTTGTTGGTCTTCTTGTTGCTGTTGCGGCCGCTGTGTGTTAGAGGCGGCGACGTCGGCAGAGCAAGCGCAACAGGAGCAGCCGCAACTCCGATCGCTGTGCAAGAATTAGAAGAAGCAGCAAAAAAACGAATAACAAGAAGAGGAAAAAGCAGCAGCAGAAGCAGAGACAGCAGTTTCCTGACGAAGCAAAAGGTGAGCGCAGACAACACACACACACGCATGCACACACATACATATACACATGGCCTGCGCAAATGTTTGCTGCTGTTGTTGGTGTTGTTCTTTCAGTTTGTTTGTTTGTGTGGGCAGCAGGAAAAATGTGAATAGAGTGAAAAAAAATACCAAGTAAGAGGAGAATCAAGTAAAAGGAGACGCCGACGAATAGTGTGTATAAATAACGTTGGCAATTCTTCGTCTTCTTCTTCTTCTCTGCGAATGAAAATTGTGTGCAGAAATTAATTTCGGGAAAGTTTTATAATTTGATTGACTCATCCTATACATATAGATGATATAGATGCTTGTGTGTGTGTGTGTGTGTGTGTGTGTGTGTGTTTGTAAATACATGAGGATCAGTAATAAAGTAAAATAAACTCAATTGATCCTAGAAAATACAGCTGTTAAATGATTTCCAATGGTTGGAAAGCTTGATTGATTTACTTTCTCTCTGCAAGAATTCTACGATTGGAATGTTGTATGAATAACTAAAAATGCAAATGTGTTTTTTTCTTCTTCTTTCTCTTTAATATATTGCTTAGATTAGAATAATTGCAAGAATTCGCTATTGAAAAGTGAGAAACGGTATTAAAAATGAAATATCGAGTCAATATGCTGATCAGTTCTAATTTCTTATTTGTGTATATTTCTACTACTTTTGCAAATAAATCTCGAGAAAACGAAAGACTTTAGTTTTGCTTTTTCTTGGGAAAGTGTGACAAAAGTAAAAAAATGAAATCATTCATTCATAATTATATGTAAATCAATGCAAATATTGGTCATCATATTTATACAAACAAACACACACTCACATATGGATCTATTGTAAGGTGTGGCTGACGTGCGGCGCCATAAAAAAACGCTGACATAATGAGCTAAAAAGCTAAAAAGAACCAATGCAACATGGCAAAGACATGCAACATGATAATGCTATTGCAGTTAGCTTCTTACATATAATATGCCCATAGATATATAAGTATATATACATATATATGCCTACATAGCATACATAGATTTATTGGCATTGCCCTCCTTGCCTGCTTTTCTTTTATTTTTGGCCTGCTTTGGTTTGTTTAGCTTTGCTCTGGATTCATCCTTTTTTTTGTTATTTTTTTTTGCGACTATAAAGCTCTTCATGAATAATTCGAGGGGTTTCCTATTTTCCATATATTTTAAGCTGTACAGACTACGGCTCTAAACTATTATCATTTTTGGTTTTGAGAATCCCTTAAAAAAAAGAATAATTTTTGGTTCGTACCAAACCAAGTTTTTAATTTGGCTAATAAATTATTTAATCATGTTATTCTTCCTTCTGTGATAAGGCATGTTTACATAGGACATAAAGCAAGTCGGCGAATGCCATTCGAGAATCGATTTAATGTTAATTGAAAAATACAATTATAAGTAAACGTTTTTGATGCGATCCAGCGAATTTTATTTAAATTATTGCTTTATTTATTAATTTTCTCTAAAAACAATCTACAAATTAGTAAATGTTTTTGAAATAAAATGAAAAATTATTAGGTTCAATTTTAAAACGAAATAATACAAAAATAAAGGATATTATATATTACAGAAAGGATACAATAAACTGCATACATATGTATGTATGTATGTATGTATGTATAAGCTTATGAAAAATTTATTTTACAAACATTTGTATGCGACAGATGTAAGTGGAAGAGAATTTGTTTTGCCTGCCAGCAGAGCTGCTAATTGAATTAGCACTTGTAGGGAAAGGGGTAAAGGGCGTCGTGCGAAGGGGCGAAGGGAGCTGAGAGTAGCAGTCGACGATAAATTGGATTAATGCAGATATAAAGAGAGCAGAAGCAGCATTTGATGGCAGCTCTTTTATTTACATGTATATATGTATGCATATGTATATGTATATATATACGTGTGTATGTAAATACAAATGTCAACCAATACTCGTACACACACGCACACATATTCTATATCTTTCGATCTACCTCTTTATCGCTCTTTCTGTAAGGATTAGTGTGTGTGTGTGTGTGGGGGGGGGCAGCGTATGTTCAGCGCCGGCGCCAAACGGATATTTATTCCCTAATCGAAATACAAATAATTGCTGTTAATTCATTCTTATTCTTTTTGTCTGTCGTTTTGTTGTGTTTTCTTCTCTTCTGTTTTCTTTTCCTTTTTATTATTGTTGTTGTTATTGTTGTATTGTTCTTATGTTTTCTTACTTCGTATTTTCTGTGTTATTTGGTCGTCTGTATTTCTACCCTATATTTGTTGTTTCTTTTTTACAGTCACCTTATGAATTTTCTTAAAGAAACTTTTTCACCTGAACTCTTCTTCAATTGTGAATGCAAAACTGCATTTGTGGTTACGTTTTGGTCCTCTTTAAATAGTTTTAGCAGCTACGCCATGCATACATACATACATAAATACATTTATACATAGACACAGTTGCCTTTTATTGAATGAACCTTGCTCAAACAGAAACAAGGCTTTATTATTATTTATTATATTTTATTATGTATTATTATGGATTAATTAAACTGCTCATTAGTCATCTGATCGGATTAAATATTCGATTTATTAACTATCTAATCATTTAAATCAGTTAACAATTGCTATTAATATTGCAGCTTAAAATAAATTATATGATTTTTTATTTAGATTTATTGAGAATCAATTTAGAGTTTATATTGTTTGAGGCATTCATTGATTGTAATATATTTAAATATCAATATTTTTCGATATATTGGGGTGCATCAAATAAATCGCAGAACTTGTCAGCTTGCCAATTATGGATTTGATAATTGGATAATTATTCGTTTTAGTGCCACAATAAAAATAAATTCAATCGAAAATCACTTTGAAAGATTTGATTTGGAAACAATAAAAGTAGATAATCATTATTTATGGCCCGTTTCGCGTTGTAATAATATAAATATGCAATAAAATGATATCATGTATGAATAGCATTGTCTTTTGTGATCTGCTGATCTATTGTTTCGCTTTCAACATATTTTTAATTCGATTTGCGAAAAGAAAGTGAAAACCGCATATTGCCAAAAATATGAAAAAAAAAAAAAACAAACAAACAGAAAGCCAAAACCCATCCGCATAATCAGCATCATCAACAGCATCAAGACATTACCATTAACTTTAACATGAACATTATCCCTTCCTCCCTCACTTCATCCACTACTCCTTCTTCCACTCCACCCCCCCTGCCACGCCTTGCGAACATGTATAACTAATTAAAAAAAAAAAGAAGCTGGCAAAAAGTCGCTGATGTCTTTTTGAGCGTCTCCAGCGTGCTGATTAATGTCTTTATAGTTACGGCCAAGTTATTTGATTTGTTTCGATTAGTTGCCGATTCGATAGCAGCATATGTTGATAATGAGCACTCATTCGATATACACATCAATGTGTGTGCGTGTGTGTGTGTGTTAGTGTACTCACTCGTGCTGCGAATTCGCGACTTATATTCAATATTTGGCATTTGCGCCAACACATTGTAATCTTATATCATACTTGTTGATTCAGTTCCATTATATCCAAAATTTCGGGCGTTTATTTTTATTTTTAACAGTTTTATTTTTTGATGCAATTCATGTTGCTCTACTTTGGGTAGCCGGAAGTGTGGCTATAACTGAACTTTTATGTGTTACGATATGAAAATGGTTTCTGTTGAATTGCCAGCTAACCATTTGAAATCAATCAAACATGAGATAAGAACACTTCCAAGAGATATGAGCTTCTTGAGTATGTATTATCGATAAGATCTTGTATGTGTAGTTAAATCCATTTAACCCACATTTGAAGCTGAACTGGTCAATAATAATCAGATTATGTAACCGGAAATTTGTCTTGTGAAAGTTCATTTCTGAATTATAATTATTTTGTGTTCTAATATTATATTTTATTATATTTAGTTGAAATTCTCAGCTTAAGCTAATTGTTTTAAATGTGTTTTGATTTTCTAAATATCCACATTTGTTGAAATTTCAATCTTTTAAAGACCGACGATTGTTTTTAATCAATTGGTCAACATTTAATAAAAAAAAGTACACAAACAAACTTTCTTTGGATATTGGTGATCGTAGGAAATTTTTGTATTCCTTCTATCATTCTTAACATTACCCTTTTGTGTGAAATTTTGGCTTAATTCGTTCAGAGAAAAGTGTTTTCTTTTCACTGCTTGAGAAACCCACAATCTTATGAGTGTACTTATTATTTTAGTGACATTTCCACAGTTCCTCAAAATATCTGCCAGATATCTGCAAGATCAGCTCGTTTCTTAAGCGCTTCGTGTCTAATGGTGTGAGCTTCACGCTCAGTTCTAATTCCCAGACCTAATGCAAAAAAGTAAAAAAGAAAAAAAAAATAATAAAAAATAAAAACCACAACTTGGCAACCGCAAAACCGAATTACGAGCAAGCACCGAAAATACGAAAAAAAAGAAGCATTTTCTTTAGCTGATTTATTGTAAAATGTGCCTATTATCATTTTGGCTTGTTTAATTTTCGTAGCGCTTTTTCAATTGTCTAGCGTTGCATGGTTTTTATACCCTTAACCCATTAAAAATGGGTAAAAAGGGTATAATGGTTTTGTGCAAATGTATGTAACAGGCAGAAGGAAGCATCTCCGACCCCATAAAGTATATATATTCTTGATCAGGATCAACAGCCGAGTCGATATAGCCCTGTCCGTCCGTCCGTCCGTCCGTCTGTATGAACACGCGGATCTCAGAGCCTATAAGAGCTAGAGACTTCAAATTTGGAATGTAAGTTCTAGTGTACCAGGCGCAGATCAAGTTTGCAATTTTTTTTATCGATAACTGCCTCAGTTTCTGAATTATCGATACATTTAGATTTCCGATAGCAATAAATTTCACAATTTAAAAGGCAGAGGCTTCTAATTTATACATAATATGCATATACATATTATTGATCAATTGCCGAAATTTCATTAAGATCGGATAAGAAACACCAGCCGCAAGCATTTTCTGTATACATATAAATAGGCGAGCGCATGTGTGAGAAACAGATGGCATTATAATCGACGCTAGCATCAACATATTTGTGTGTATTCTGCAGAGCCCCGATAAGTACTGTTTCGTGTACGTGTGTATGTGTGTATTTATGTACGTATCTGCACGTGTTTGTAGCCATTCAGTTTGGGCATTTGAGTGCAAATCATCTTAAAGGGAAATTTGCCGAGGAAACTAGAATATATTTAATAACTGGGTTAAGGGTATATAGTAGTCGAGTTAACTCGACTACAGCCTCTTACTTGTTTTTTTTTGCATCAGTTCAGTTGGGTTCGGTTTGGCTCGAAATTATTTTTATATATTTAGCTGTTTCTGGGGGCCTTTTTGTCTGACTTTTTGCGCGCTTCTCTCGAAAAGCTCTCAAATACAAACCAAACGCTAAAAAAAAAAGACTTAAAAAAAGAGAAGAAGCAAAAACAAGCCGCATAGGAATGAATGCATGGTGTGTCGTGTGGCACGTTGTGTGAAGTGTCAGTGGGACAGTGGAATGCGATGTTACGGGGCACATTTATATATATATATATATATATTGAGTATATATATTATATAGAATTGCATCAGTGCAACAGTGAACCAAATATCGTGATGTTATCGAGATTTTGTGTATAAAGAGAGACTGTATCGATCGAGCCGATGATGGTATAAATACCGGATCTTATCGGATCATATCGGAAATAAATCCCATTTGAGAAATGTCGAAGCTTAAGCGATAATTACATATTTCTATTTATCTAATTTATAGTTAATGCTTGTGCTTAAAAAATAATTACACACCATTTAAAGTAAAGACAAATAAAGCTGAACTTACATAATATCCATGTGAATGGCAACGATTGGCAATGTGTGCACGTTGTCTGTCGGTTATCGATAATTGATCGAGTATGCAAATGTGTGCGTGAGGAGCACAACAAGTTTCCTCGACAATGCACAATTGGCAGAAAATGCTGCCTCCTTCCAAATGTGTTTGGCTAAGTTTTGCTCCAAACAGCTGTCCACAATGCTTTCGATGCGCTGTTGCAAGTTGTTGTTGTTGTTGCTTGTGCGTTGGCAACGCCCCCCGTCGTTTTGGGCAACATGTGTGCGACACGAAGTAGGAGTCGCCCTAATATTCAACTATCTTCGTGTTGCACTATGGGCAACACTACCTTTTTTTGTGGCATACGCGCTTGAGTCATATTTTTCTTATTATTTGTTGTTTCTATTTAAAAATAACTATTTGAATTCTGGACTCGAAACTGATATTTTGGGTAGCTTAACTTAAGTATGTATATAAAGAAAATTATCTCTTTCGATAAAGTGAAAATCGAAAGAATTTTAAAAAATATCAGATTTCCTTTGCTTTTGGATTTTAAGCATTTAAATTTCTTTAATTCCAGATTATAAATTCGAATAAGTCTCCAAAATCAGTTTTGAATATTATATGTCTATATATGAAATATATTATATATATATATATATCAGCCCGCTAATGTGGGTGGAGGGAGTGGGTGAAGCTTTGTCGCAGTCCGAGTTGCAGTTGCAAGTGCAACTGGTTTTTTTTTTCTTTTTTCTAATTTGTGTAATTATAATAATAATAAAGCACGTGTGCGTCTCAAGTGGGAATAGAGACGAGTACCAAGGGGAGCGTTGGCGGGGGAGGGGCACGTCCACAAAGTGAAGGAGCTCGCTGTGGTTGTGGAGGTGTGAACAATTTGGTGGCACATGTTGAGCCACATTGTGCCACAGCAATTGTTGTTGATGGGATTGTTTTTTCGCTTTGCATTTGACTTTTGTTGCTGTTTTCTTTGGCTTGAGTTTGTTCTACTTGCTTTTGTTGTTGTTATTGTTGTTCGTATTTGGAGTGCACACAATCTGAGACTTTAACGTGTGCATGTTTTATTTTTATATTCAGTTTTGGGGCTCGTCTCGTTAAATTAATGTGAAACGTATTCGAAGAAAAGTGCGAGGAAAACAACACTTCTCGTTAAAAAAGGAAAATTACTAGAATTTAATTCAGCTTCCAGCTTTTCCATGCCACATTCAGTTGCATTACATATGTAAATATAAGTTTGATTTGAAAAAAAAAAGTTGTGAAAAATACAAATCCTTTCGGCTTTGGCATCATGAAGAAGAAGAAGAAGCTGTATCGATTGTGTCGACTTCAGAAAAAAAGTGAATATGCATGATTGAAAGGCTGGGGATCCAAGTTAAGCCAAAGCACCAGTTGAGGAGGCAGCGTAGAAGAAGAAGAGTTACTAGAGTATATGCAAAGACATCCGGTTTGTTGTTGTTGTTGTTGTTGTTGCTGCCGATGTTGCCCATGTGTTGTGGATGCTGCAGTTGCACTGAGCAAAACCAAAACTAAACACGAAACTTATCAATCCGAAGTCTTATTTTATGTCTTATATATGTGAAAATACTTTTATTGATAATAACATATCATAAACTGCCTCCACCTGCTCAGGCATATATATGTATATAGCTCAAAGAATCGGAGCTGCTTTCATTTGCATTTCAGATATCTTAGTAAAACTTTATTATGAAGTTAGTTTTTGAACAATTTTCAATGCGAAACAGTCGTTTTGCGCTAGCGGCACCCAAGCAGCAAGCATACAACATACAACATGCAACATACAACATGCAACATGCAACAAAAAACATACAACAGCATCTGCAACAGAGACAACAAACAGTAGACAACGCATGTTTTGCCCCAAAAGCAACAGCAACCACAACAACATTGTTCAACATTATTGTTGAACGAGTTGTGTGCTTCGCCAGCGGGGCATCATCATCAACATCATCATCGTGTGGAACATCATCATCATCATCATCAACATCAGCTTCATCGTTGTCAGATTGTGTGTGATGTTAATGAGGAGCACTCTTGAATTAATTCTGCGCTGTTTTTACTGCTGTTGTACAGCTCCCGGGCCATGTTGCATGCCGCATGTAGCACACACAAACACAAAGAGGCAGTGCGAAAGAATGTTGCAGCTGCAGCTGTTAAACTCTTGAATTCAGCTCGAGTTCCGTTTTCAAGCTGAATTCAATTTGAAGATTTCAGGGTTAGCGAATTAAAATTCGAAAATCTAACCAACTAAAATATATATTATTATAATATATATATTTATTTGGGCTAACAATATAAATTGTCAATGCACAATTTATTTATTTATTTTTATTTATTTGTTTATACTTGTTAAAACTGATTAAAGAGTTTTTGAGTGAGTGTTTTATTATTAGTAATTATCTCTTTATTTTGACCTAAGTAAAAGTGGCTTCTGACTTTATAAAGATATAAACAAATTGATTTTGATATACATAAATAAATATATACATAACACACACACACACATATATATATATATATATATATATATATATATGAATTTTCTTCCTTCTGTCGATTGCATTCTGTTGCAGACATTCTAACCTATTTTCCTATTTATTTATTATGTATTTTAATAATATATAAATATAACATAAGACACGGACTATTCTCTCTCTCAGTCTAACTGGCCTTCTACCTGTCTCCCTCTCTCTCTTTCTTACTGACATGAGGAACAGCTTTCGTACTCAAACCCTGGTTGCTCTGCAGTTTTGTCTGTGGTTTGTTCTGCCTGCGCATGAGTGGCCGACTGACTGCCGCCTCCGGCTAGCCAGGTTAGCCACACATATACACACACACACACACACACACACACACATGTATGAGTGTGTGTGTATATACAAATGCATGTAGAACAGGTAACATTTGAGTTGCTGCTCTGCTGTTGTTGTCGCTGTGGCTGTCGGTAGGATTGCAACTCAGTTGCCGTTGGGGCTGCGGCTGTTTTTCTTTTCCTGTTTTGTTCCTGGGTGCACGTTGCTGGTTGCTCGTTCCTTGTTGTTTGTTGTCTTCTCAGTGTGTGTTGCACAGGTTTTGCGGTTGCATGTCAGCACTACTAACCAGAGGAAGCTTTAGAGAGGAGAGCGAGCAAGAGACACAGAGAGAGAGAGAGAGAAGTTTATCATGTTAGCTAAACGTACTGTAAAAATTGTAAGAAAACGAGTTAATACATTAATATCGCATATATATCATATATATTATTAGCCTGATCCAGAAATAGATATGTCTGTCTGCAGCTGGAACATAACTAGGTTTCACAGTAGTTGCTTTAACAATTTTCACCGGCATAATTTATTATTGCGAACAAAAAATACATGAAAATGGAAACTTGTTTTTCTGGCATTGAATTCTGAATATGAATATTTATATATGTCCATATTGACATGTACATATATAGATAGTAACATATATATATATTATTTTCAAAATTTAAGTTTATATTTTTCAAGATATATATAATAGACAGTTTGATTTGAAAACTGATATTTTGTTTGGCAATCTATGTTCATAAATCGTAAATTAAATTACATATATAGTCAATATTTATGTATATATATAACTGTAGATTTTATTTTCTTTTTCCTGTTTGTTTGGAACATTATTATTAGAATCTAAATCAAATTGTGCTGATCATTTTGGAGCTGTTGTGAGTTTAAGCCTTGAATGCTTTTAGTGGTATTTTGGCTAAACGCAGAAGGCTGCTGCTGCTGTTGCTTTTGCTGCAGCGGTTCATTTTTTGCCAAAAGCACTTTTTATAAAAGGGGGAGGGGTCGCAGAAAAAAAACCGATTTGAAGGCAAATTGCCAAAAGCTTTGTGCGCCCCGTTTTTATTGTTGTTGCTGCTGCTGCTGTTGCTTCAAGTGCAGCAGCAGCAGCAGCAGCAGCCTCATGGCTGACAATGCGACACGTTCGTTCACGTCCACCCGTCCGCCAAGCCTCCCCGCCCTGCCACCCATTAGCCGGTTCACGCCCAAGCACTCCCCCCACACTCCGCTTATGCAAATGCACGTGAAAATATTCAAAATATTTCAATTTTTTTCGCTTTGGTTTCTGTTTTGCTTTTCTTGCGCCCGCTTTCAATTTCATGCCACTCGTTGTGGGTGGCTGGAGACTACAGCTGCAACTACAACTACAACCAAAGCTTTAAGCGTCGCGATGCATCCCTCGCTAACTTACCCAACCTGCCCGTCTCCTCCTCCTCAGCTGCTGCTGCTGCTGCTGCGGCAATTCATCGCTGCCGACATTTTTCGATTATTGCACATACTTTCACCTTTCCCCCCCCTCGCATCGCATCGCATCGCTTATTTTGTGTTTTGTTTTGGGCTCAAAATTTGTCAACGCCTGAAAAATGCAGTGCACAGAGGAGCGGCAGCAGCCCTCGCCCCACCCCCGAACACACCTACTGCTGCCAGCAGTTTTGGCATGCGAAATCCAAAAAGCAAAAGAGAAGCAGCAAGCAGAGAAAAGAAGCAGATTATGTTGACAACGTCAACGATGGCGTCGTCGTCAGCGTCAGCGTCAACGTCAGCGTCAAAGTCAGCGTCGTCAGCGTCGTGGTTGCTGCTGGGGTTTCGTTTATGCTGCTGCTGCTGCTGCGCACCCTAAACACACTCAGCGTGGAGTGTGCTGCGGCGGCGGGGAGTGGTGCGGGTTGTGAGGAGTGTGTTGGCGGCAATTCAGTCTCTGGACCTGGGCGGCCTTTTGAGCAATGAAGCCAAACAATTGACGCTTATTTGTATACCCTACCAATGAAGGAGATGTCTGCGACCCCTAAAAAGTGTATACCCACATTCGTGATCAGCCCTGTTCATCTGTCGCATCTGGTGAAACTGGGCGCAAATATGACCATATGTTTAGGATCGAACCACTATATTATGCAGCTCGCTAAGTAACAATTCGGCCAAAAGACTTTTTTGTATTAATTTATTCAATATCAACTAAAGTTAGTAGACACATAAAATACAATTGTAAAGGATTAAATTAAATGTAAATAAAATTTAAAAATAAGAAATATATATTACTTTCTGGGGGTATTTAAATGCTAAATGATCCAACATTTGTTGCAGGAATTGGGGAAACCTCACAAAAAACCCAATCAGACCAAACAAACAATTAGTATGAATTAGTTAAGTCTGAACAAACTAATAAAATAGAAGATTATATATATATATATATATATATATATGAATGCCAATGTTGAATTTTAAGTTGTGTGATCGAGCTAGGATGTTGCCCCTTAACTATAAAAATTTAGCATATTCGGTTAACAATCAAATCTGAAACGGGCATAAACAAAATAACTCAAAATTGTTTTTCAACGAAATATTTACTTTTTAATAAACCAACAAAAGGCAAAAAGAAAATGATTGCAACTAATTCGAATTGCGAATATTGATTTAGTTGTTAGCCGGTTAACTACAGGGTATGCAGTCTTCGGCGTGCCAAAAGAGTTTCTCTTTCATTCTTCTTGTATTTCTTTGTGTTCGCTTCTTTTGCCCGCTGCTTCGTTTGTTTCTTCTTTGAATGCAGCGCGATTCCATGCAATTTATTCCTGGCTGACATCCACCACTTCCCCACCCCACACACCCACCCACCCCAGAGTGCATTCGCGCCCATGCAATGCATTAAGTCACTCGCGTTGCATGCCTCCTGTCTGTCGCTCTCTATCTCTCTCTCTCTCTCTCTCGCTCTCTATCTCTCTCTCTCTCTCTCGCTCTCTATCTCTCTCTCTCTCTCTCGCTCACATTGAGTATGCTGTTGGCAGAGCGTCTTTATCAAGTTTGAGGCAATTCGCATTGAGTATTGTTCACATATTTTGTGGCAGCGACAATATCATAGCTATCGATTTATATAGCTGTAAAAGTGCAATGAGTTTCCAATTTGCTTTCAACAAAATTCAAGTGAAACCGTTTGTGTGTGTGTGTGTGTTTGCGTCTCAAGTGGCAGTTAGTGCTCAAAATATGCACTCGATTCTTGAAGTTGAACGGCGATCGTGGGATCGTGTCATCAGTTGAAAATACTCTCGGGTTTCTTAAGCTGTTTACCAAGTTTGTTAGATGATGATCTTGCCACGATCATAATGGGTTACATACACCTATGGGCATTAAAATAGATGTGAAATTGTTTTTCTTTCTTTCATCTATATTTTTTCACATATGCCTTTCTTTTTCTCTACTTAGTAATTTTTTTTTTTAATTAACAATTAATTATCGAAACAGATTTCATAAAATTTCATAAAAGTAACAAATTGTGGCTGGCCAACAAAATTGGGTTGCCCAAGAAAATAAACGATATCAATCAGAATTTTATTTATTTTTTATTTATTTTTTTTTTCTGTTGCCATAATTGCAAATTAATACATTGCATTTTGAACATGATATTTAATTTGTTATTTAATGAAATTCACAATTTATCGTTTCCCAACCTATTTCACTGCCCATGAGTGTACACAGGTTACACATGTAACAGTGGAGAAACTGGTTCAAATTGTCAGCTTGTTTACTGATCTTGCCACAGCCGCAAAAGCTATTAGAAGTCGACATATGATTTGGACGGTTGTTTATAAATCCCGATCAAATGAATACATTATCTTCCAAGTAGATAAGTGAAAATCCACTTGGAGCGGAAGGATCTTAAAGTAGGCAACACCGATAAGGAAAGTCAAAATGATGAGTTTCGTTCATGGAAAGATTTCTTAGCTGAATGCTGCGGGAAGCAACCAATAAGTATACCAAATGTAGTCCACTTACAATGTTTAAACTACTTATTTGTGTGAGTCTATTAAAAGTCGAACATGGCGTTCATCAATCAATGTTATCACTAATCGATCTACACTGCAATCATTGAAAACGCACTCAATCGATTACTTAAGTTAACCCATCTGTAAACTTTGCGCTTGAGAGCTGGCTGTTCAGAGTCCATAGATTATGGATATATTTTGGGCATTGACCTCCAATTTACATATTACTTCATAGAGTTGGGCTTCAGTGCCTGCATCTTTTGCCTCTGCAGGCAATTGCCCAATTGGATGAGTTGTTGCTTGATCTTTATGATTGTTGTTGTTGTTGTTGTTTGTTGTTTGTTGTTTCTTTTGGCTATTTGTTGTGTTGGGTTGTCTTAATTAACGCACGAGCCAAGGCCTGAGTGGGCCAAATTGCGTGTGTTTTGACTCCAAGGCAGCAACAGGCCAAAACTTAGCTGCCAGTTAAAATATTGTATCTGTAGGAAAAGAAAAAGGGCGAACGCACTATGAAACACATTTATTTTAATTCAAATATCACTATTATAAAATTAGAGCTTAAGTAATGACTTGTCTGAGTGTCACTTTATTGCAAAAAGAAGAGAAATTATTCCCAATAAAAAGAGCAAAACCATTAAGCGGGGAGGTTCCAGAATAAATATCTGGACTTTATATTATGGATCAACTAAATTTTTTTTTATATACTACAAAATATAATCTGATCCTGTGTAAATAATAAAATCTCTTTGTTAAGTGCCTTCCAACAGATAAAATATCAAGAATGCTAAGGATCGTTTTTCAGTTGAAAGAATAAACCTCGCAATTAGTTTGAAGACGGTTTGTTTGTTATTATCGTTAAAAAAAACAGTGTCTGGTGGCAAATAATTAATAATTATAAAAAAGGCAGTACTTAGAAGTTATGGAACTATATGTTAAAAAAATATAATGACACATCTTACACACTTAAATAACATTAACCTTATTATTCAGAAAGTATATTTGCTAAACGTACATTTCTGTGTTTCTAAAAACCAGAGTTTTTCTTCTCTGTTTACAGTGTAGATTTTTCTAAAATTTGTACATATGTATTAATTTATATTTATACTTTCGCTTTATTGATATTTTAAATATTATTAAACATTGTTATTTTAAAATTTCACAAATAAATATATTTTAGAATGTTTATATAATCATATAAATTAATTTGTTATTTTTTAATAAGTGATAGATTTTCTTTGTTTTAGAAATAGAGTCCTTAATAATCTAACTTTTTTTTTGCAAAAAATAGAACAACTGTTAATTTAATTTTTGTTTAAAATAATGTTTTCTCTAAGAACCGTAGTTTTATAATGTTCAAGGCGATTTTCATTATAGGATGACTTTTGTAAATTTAAAGTCGATAGTTTTTTTGAGTGTATGCAGTTACCTTAATATTTACCTTTTGTAAAAATCTCATTAATAATTTTTTAAATGCAGCCCAATTTTTTCATCTCCTCAATTCAATTGTAAAGGCAATTTCAGAAACATTTAAAGCCAATAAAAGCTTAAAAAAAAAGCTTGTGATAGAAAAATATCAATAAATATAAATAATACAAAAAAAATCTAGGAACTGTGACAATTCGATTATGCATGGAAAAACTCTTATTTTATATTCATATTTGTGTGCCTATATTTTTTTATACAGATGTATCTCATAGATGCATATGTTATACATATGTATCTCATAGATACGCGATGAGCGTTGCACAAGCGTTGCCTTATTTCAACAACAACAACAACAACAACAGCAGCAGCAGCAGACACTACATCTTCATCATTATCCATATCTTCATCATCATCAGCCTTTTCTGCTTCTTCTTCATCTTTATCTTTATCTTTATCTAGTTCATTTTCTTCGACAATATTTCGCAGTCATAAAAGAAACTTTTACTTTTTCGCTGCACATAATGCAAAATAATTGGATAAGCAGACAATGTGGAGTTGTTGTTGTTGTTGTTGTTGCTGCTGCTGCTGCTGTTAACTGTTGTGCTGCCGTTGTTGTTGTTGTTGTTGTTGCCGTTGTAGGCACGACCCAAAACGTTTAATTTGCGGGCAACATCTACAACAACAACAACAATAATAATAATAAGCTAAGCAACTGCAATTGCCAATTCGATTTTTGCAATGCAAAAATTGTAAACAAACCAACCAACCAGCAACGAGCCAAAGCAACATAAACCCACCAGTGCAACTCTTTTTACCTCGCCTCACCTCTCCCCTCCCATCTACAACCTACCACCCACCAACTTCCACTCCACATTCCACACTCCTCCCATCCCTGGCAAATGGTACACAATCCTCGCACAACTCATTGGCCTGGGCAGGCATTTGGCCAACAGCAGCGACAACAACAACAAAGTCAAAAGACGCATAGAAGCAAAGCCTAGCCAAGCCAAGCCAAGCCAAGCGAACGTTGTTGATGAAGATGAACAAAGCGCTGCCAAGTCCGTGCAACTCGTTGGGGCACTTTGGTTGGTGGTGGCACTCCTCAGTCTTGACTCTGCCGCACGCTTGTGGCCGCGTTGCAAGTTAGCGCTCCTGCCGGCAAAATGTCAAAGTGACAAGCTTTTTATTTGCACAACACGGCCATAGGGGCAGCAGCAACAAGCGGCGGCAAAGCGACAAAGCGGCAGCAACAGACCTGAGTCGTATAAATGGCAGGGCCAGCCAGCAAAGTTTTGCTGATTTTCTTCAGCAGCAACTGCCACATAATTTGCAGAGGCAGCAGCGTCGTCAGTGGCAACCTTGCCAGTTCAGGAAACTAATCGAAAACGTTTGTCGCTGGATGTGTGTGTGTGTGTGTGTCTGTGTGTGTTTGTGTGTGTGTGTGTGTGTGTGTGTGTGTGTGTGTGTGGGAAAACAATGCAATTCATCGATGAGCTTCAGCGACCTTTAAATGCAACTGTCATTTGAGTGCCTCGTTGTGCAACATATGCATTAAATCTGTACAATTCGCTCGATAACTGAAGCGAGTATATATATGTATATCGATTTACTGCATATAACGGAAAAAGTATGTAATGTGAGCCCAATCAAGCGACCTAGTTTAATCTATTGCGCCCCCTTTGGACCCTAAGACTTGTTTCCCTAGGATGTTGCATCTGCCACTCGCTAATGCAACACAATCGCTAGATTAGTTAGGTGGCCCAGAGTGAGTGCTCGAATTCTGTTCTTCCTTATAATCAAAACCCATGGGGAAGAGCCGACTTAAATCAAGTAGTCTGACAATTTATACAAATTTCATTTATAATTACCAAGTTTTTAGAACAACTTTTTAACAGACTTTACATATGAATCGATAGTTATTGCTAAAAAAAAAAAAAACAATTCGATTGGATGAAACTGAATTATCAATTTTGTTATTGTTATTGTTACGGTTTTGGTGTTGCTGTTTTATTGTGTTTATTGTTGTTGTTGTTGTTGTTTGTGCCCTGCGACAAAAACTTGTTTTCGACCATTTTCAATTCCACAGTCATTTTTCCCGAAAAACAACTGCAACACTTCTAAGATCATGTGCCCCGTCGTTAAGCTATTCCGCTTTGCTTGACCGCCTCCGCCAACTGCTTACGGCAGAAGAGAAACAGCCGAAATATTTTCACTGCCCGACAACAAAACCTAAGCGGCTTATCAGCAACAGCAACAGCAGCAGCAGCAGCAGCAGCAGCAGAGGCAGCAGCATTAAAAACGCAACTGCAGCCAAAAGGCAAACAGAGCATTGCAACCAAGCGAAGCGAGAGCGAGGGGCAGCAGTTGTGAAGGGGTGGGGTTGTATACACACAGAGAGCAGCCAGCCATCGAGTTTGGTGGTCACCGCACACTGGGTATCTTTGTCATTTTTTTTGCAAATAAATCATAATTTTTATGAACTATTTTCAAGTGGAAACCAACTTTCTTTCAGTTTGTGAGAACATATTATTTTCTTGAAATTGTTGTCCACATAGAGTGTCCAAAACAGTTGTAATAATACTTTTCGGGCTTGTTGCACTTACTCCTGATATTGTTAGATGGCAGCTACATATGGAGATAGTTGTTAGAATTATAGAAAATAGCCCTAAGATTGAGAATAATTGTCTGGAAACATACGAAACATATTCCTAAAATTTAAAAGCCTTTTTCTATTTTTCAGAAATAACTTTTTACCAATCAAAAATATGTATAACAAATTTAAAAAAAAAAATCATATCCGAAAATCATAAATAAGTAAATTAAATTAGAAAGTTTGGCGATTTTAAAAAAATGATTGGTTTTTTTTTTTTACAAAATGTGAGTAGTTCAGGATATTTTCGAATGGAAAGAACTAATTTTTTACCAATTGTTTCAAAGGCCGTTTTCAAAGATGTGATGTACGAATATGAATTACATAACAAAACGCATTTTCAGTGAGTTTCTTTCGAATATCTTGGCTGAAAGGGTGGGCGTAGTCAGGCAGATCTAAGAGTTTCTTTTTATTGTTAAAATTTTCGAATTTACGTTTAAAATTGTGGATATTTCCCACTGTGCAGCGTTAAAAGCAAAAGAACGAATAACCGAACAAAAGAGGCGTGGCACAACGAACAAAACGGTAGGCGGCTTTTAACATTAATTTAATGTTTTATATATGGCGCAACAACAACAACAACAACACCACACTGAGACAGTGACAGTTCTCGTTGCTTGTTAGCTATCTCTCTCTCTCTCTCTCACTCTTATTCTCTGTCTCTTTTACTTTCTCTCTCGTCTTTGCGTCGCACGCTGCTTGTCGCTACAAGATGTTTGTTTGCTCTGCTTATGAATAATTTGCATTGGACATTTGTCAACAAAAACATCAACAAAAACACCAACAACAACCACAACACTATGCAGAGGAGCTCTGTAGACTTAGTAGCCAAAAACCGGAGGTCCACTTTCTCAGTGTGGCGCCCCTCGGCCCGTGTTCAGCTCATTCTGTATTTTCTAGCTTTAATTTTGTGTTTCAGCTGCGGCTGCGTTTGCGGCTACATTTTTGTTTTGCCTTTTTTCTGTCTGTCTGTCTGTTGTTGTTGTTGCAGCTTGGGGTTGGCTTTGGGTTTTGGATTTTGGTTTTGATAAATCGCTTTGAAATTTATTTTCGCCTCCTCATCAGCTAAGCGACTGACTGACTGGCTGCACTTGGAGAAAAAATCAAATTCATAGAAATTGAATTCTATCTTACAAGTCACGAATAAATTAAAAGTTACATAAGCAAAATAGTTTTTATTTTAATACAATTTTTGTTCTACACAATAATGTAAAAAATTAATACATATCTGATTTCCAAAAGTTTTCAAGTGATTGCTCGTATTACACATTTTTTGAAACGCGAAATTTAATGGAATATTATTGGGAAAAGTCTTTTCCACATTCGAGAAATTTTGTTATTCAATTTGACGAGATTTAGATTAGTATTGAGGAAATTAAAATCATTTCTAAATTGAGGACATACGTTTTTGTGCGAGTGTGGACAAACTGGACTGTGAACACACTGTGTGTGTGTGTGTGCGTGTGTGGAACGGTTCTGTCAAGTGTCTGACTGGTCATTTGTCTGGCTAACAGTTTAGCGCCTGCCACGCCCACTGCTCGACAAATGTTGCGATGTCAACCGGTTTAGAATCAGGTTGAGTGAGTGGCCCCCTCCCCCTTATTACCAATTCGACTGCCTACACATGGCAAAAGTTGGTCAGCTCCTAAATAGCCAAGTAGTGTCTACAGTTTTTACATATATTTGTAACTATTGATAAGGCCAACTGAGCAATGGCCTGTAATTTCTTTGTTATTATGCGCGTTGAGAGAGAGGGAGGGAGAGAAATACATAGACAGAGAGAGGGGATAGGGTTAGCATTAGCATAAGGAGGAGGGATGGGGCAATCATTTGCGAAAGATTGACGTACATTCAGAGACTCATAAATAAAGCGTTCCGTTAAAGAAGTTGTGTCGTCAATAACAGTTACATCATGATTTAAGCGGCAGCGATCCGAAACACCCCTAACCCCCTCGCCTACCCCTCCCATGCCCACTCCACCTGCTAAATGTAAATCGCCTACGCATGCTGCATGACAACAGATACAATATCTCATAGATATTTTGCTTAGCCCTCCCATAACCCCCTCACTAAAAACGACAAATAAGGAATATATATCAAAGGCAAACGCCTTCGATAAGAGCAAAACAAAGAAAACACAGATGTAACCAACAAATAAAAAAAAGAAACAACAGTTAGCTTTAAGTTGTGCCGAAAGCTAAATACCCTTCCAGATGCATAAAATACAATATTCTACTTACATATATTGATATGCTTATATATAATATAGGATATATGTAGGTTCTATTACAGTTCTCGGGCACCATCAATAATATATTTAATTTTATTTCAATATAAATCGGGAAATTAAACACCGGATCCGAAATCGTTAACCAAAATTAACAGATTGAGATTCAGAGGCAGATCTCGTTAAGGGTATTAAAAGGAAATTCGACAGATTGGAAAACCGAACAACGGGAAAAAGGTCCAAGACAATTTATAACAATTCCTTTTCATTTACATGGACTGGACATGAGACACGCCTCATTTCTCGCCCCCTCGACGCCCAGCGTCCCCTCACTTCGATGGGAGCTGTAGGAAATTTGCACTATTGAATACTTTATAAGCGATTTTGGCAATAATAATAAATGTTTCGGCAGTCACTGGTAGCAATAACAAATTGCTTAGCTACTTATGTATTACATCTATTGCATATTACTATTATTATTTTTATTTTTATTTTTATTATTATTGAAAATGTAAATGAAAAATGCTTGAAAATCCGTAGACGGAGACCCCCCGCCAACCCCTGAACTAACCCAAGGCCCAATCTATTTGGCATTGTGTGTGACCCTCATTCAGTGTCCGATGAGCCAAAAAAAAGGCAAACGCAAAAAAAAATATGGGGAACAAAATGAAAAAGGACGACGACTCAGCAGTCAATAAGATAAACAGCCTTTGATTGCGTTTTGCTCTCACTTTGCTATTCCCATGCAAAAGTGTGTAACAGGCAGATGGAAGCATATCGCACTCTTAGAATATATATATGTATATATGTTCTTGATCAGCATTAACAGCCAAGTAGATCGAGTCATTTATGTTTTAGAGACTCTAAATGTGAATTGTATTTTGTCTATCGCTATAAGTTGATAAAGTGTATTTAATTTGATTGATAGCTTTTTCCATTTTAATTTCCGATGACAATAATATATATCATTTAAAAGATTTATCTTTCAAATATAAATATATACTTGAAATAATATTGATCATCTGATCAAATTATTACATTCAAAATTACAATTTGGCTATAAATAATCAATTGCTTAAGATTTGTGTTCAAGGTATATTTCAGTCGAGCACTCGCGACTACAGCATTCTTAGTGTTTTTTTTTTTTTGTTGTTCTTCGTCAGTCGTTTCTCGGGCTTTGGGTTTTGAGTTTCGGTTATCGTTTTTCTTGTCGCTCAGAGGCCCCGTCGGGATCGGGCCCTACTCAATGTGTGCACGAGTAATACGCAGAAATGCAAAGCGGGAAAAACACTGAAAAACTGAATATTGCGTGATTGCAATGTTGTGGAAACTGCGTATTAATGTATTTCTTGCTTTTGCTGGTTGTTTCCTAAAACGGATTTTCTTTTTCTCTTTTTCAGCCTTCTATTGTTACCTTTTATTCTTGCGTTAATGAAAGTTTGTGTTTTCGTAAGTTTTAAATTTAGTATAAATAAAAATGTACCAACGTGCGATTCTTTTAAAAGAAGCCCCACTTAGAGTTTTTTTTTTTTTTTTTTGTTTTATTAGATTTGCTGATCTAATTTAATGTAGAATATTTTTTTAAGCTAATTAAACATAGAATTGGTTTTGTTGTTGTTTGCTATTAATCAGTTTGCTTTATAGTTAACACTTATTGTAAACTAGCGATAACAGTTTTACATAAGTGTTAAATAATGTGAAAAATTAGCGTCGCGCTTGAAATGTGACAACGTTTATTAAAGTTATCAAAGTTCGAGCCATTTTTTATTTCCTCACTCTCTCGCACTAATATCGATGTGTATTCAGCTTAATGCATTCTATATCTATATTTATATATATATATATATATTTGTGTATGTGTGTTTGTGTGTAGCCGAGTTCAATGGAATTCATGTCGAAAATGAAAGTTGCGTTAATTTTGATAAACATACGTCTCTGTTAAACCTAATTTTATTCGATCGTTATTGTTGTTGTTATATTGCTTTTAGAGGTTTGCATTTAACATGCCGCTAACTGTGGCTATTATTGTTGCTGCTGTTATTTGCCATTGCCAGTTTGGTTACTGAAAGCATTCAAAAAGTGACGCCAAATCAATTTATTGTGCCATCATCTCCTCCTCCTCCTCTGTGCTGCACTCGACTGCTGAACGACTCCCCCGCACACCCCCCGCTCTCGTTGGCTGCAGTTTTAATTAAGTGTTTAATTATTGTTGATGATGATGAGGATGGTGATGATGATGTTGATGTTGATGATGATGTTGATGCTGGGCAGCGATGCCACTCTGACGTCTGACCACGTGATGTGGGCGCACTGGACAGCCACTCACATGCCAATGAGTTTTGCATATGTGAGTGCAATGGGATTAACTGATGAGCTCTGAATAATCGCAACTTCAAAGAGTGTGTATGTGTGTGTGCGTGTGTGTATGTGTGTGTGTGTGTGATGATTAGCTTGCACTAGATTAGATGAAGAGATGAGAGAAAATAGAGAAAACAATACAATATGTTTAGATGCCTTCAGTAAGGTAATTACTGTAACTTGAAATGTGCATTTTTGAAATAAATCAAACAACAATTTAAAATTTATACTTAAACAATAATTCCAACCATTGATGGCAGAAAGTCTCTTAAATTAAATTCTTATTATTTGGAGCTGTTGGTCGCATTTTATTGTCCTTCGTTAAAAGACAATTGCCAAAAGTTCTTTTGGAGCAATAATGTTGCTGATGCAGCTAAGTTTCAGGGCAGCAAAGCCCAATATAATTTTCCATATAATTTACTATATTATTTACAATTTAATTTACTATACATTTGAGTCTGGACTATTTAAAACGTATACACCAAATTTATGGGTCGTGTAATTTGTTTCTATCGAATTGTTAACATTGTTAACAACAATTACACTTTATGCCAATTTGATGAGTTAATTGGACTCGGCAATTAGCTTCGAGTGCAAGGTAAATATTATTATTATGATTATTTGATTGGCTCATGCACGGCTACTCATTCTGAGCCTATGGCTCCGTCATCCTCCTGCCCATCATAAAATTAAAAAACACACACAGATTCCGCTACTGATTACTGATTATATCTAGTTTAACTAGGTCTCTTGTCAACAGAGAGATGAGTTTGCCAAGTCTCCTTCCTCTTTTCACCACATGTTTAAATAGTTTATGGTGCCAGTTGTCTATTCTCGATTCTCAGTTCGTTGCTTCTTTTACGGGCCATATCCCTATGAGCCGCAACCCATCTTAGATTGATTGACTGGACTTCAATTGTTGGCGCTGAGAACAAAGTAATGTAATTAAACAATTATAATTAAATGGATTTTTGTGTAATCGACGTATAAAAAAGTGTTAATCGCGTTTCATTGTTTGCTTCGATTGCTTTCATTACAATATGGTGTTCCTCAAAGGTTCAAATGGTTTGAACTCTTCTTATAACAAGTGGGTTGCGAGCCAATCGAATTTCTGTTTATTTACATTTGCCAGATTGTTAATTAGTTACATTTCGAACAAAAAAAAAAAAAAAATCACAATAAAAAAGCCGTTGCACAAGTGAAAGGAAAATGCATTGTTTGAGCCCATTTTCCATTGGCCTAGTGTGATGTGTGTGTGTGTGTGTTTTTTTTTTGGCTTGATTGGCAAACGAATAGCTGGCTGGCTGGCAAAACGTTGCAGCTAATTTCTGTGCCCTTCTTTCACCTCATTGCCGTTGTGTGTTAACGCTATCTGCCCGTCAACCTTGCCACACATATTCAACGCAATTTTCAGCTGCATTTAAAACAAATGCAATTTTCACTTTTCATACACTCGCAAACGCCCCATGGCTCAGTGGTTGCCAGACAGGCAGAGAGACAGACTGCCAGACTGACTGACTGACTGACTGACTAGGCAAACTTGTAGACATGTGTGTGTGTGTTGTTTGCTTGTTGGTTTGTTGGTTTGTCTGTTTGTCTGTTTGTTGGCGCTGTTTACTTTCTGTGCGCACGCTCCGCTCGCAAACATTGCGCATACGCCGCGTTGGCAAAAGTAAAATCACAAGTCTGCATCTGCTCATTGCACGTGTGTGTATGTGTGTGTGTGTGTGTGTGTGTGTTAAAATTGTGAAAAGCGTATCTGGAGCAGAAAATGTAATGTGCTCCCGCCGGCAACAGCAACTGCTCCCCGTACCACCAACACCAACCCCCTCGCAGTTTGCCCTGTTTCGTTATTTATGTGCATAATATTCCATTTAATTTATATATATATTTTTTTTTACCATTTCATCAAATTTTATTTAGCAATTAGCCAATCTGCGCACATATTTAGCGTGACAGCCTTGAGGGAAGGTAAAAAGAGAGAGAGAGAGAGAGAGAGAGTGGAGAGAGAGGAGAGATTTCCAACCGATCTGGGAATTCGCTGAGCCAGATAAGATTTGAGGAGATTTGACTTGGCTTACTTTGTACAAATAGATAAGCTTGCTTATCTGCGATTGGTTGCACGGTGGTAAACAATAGTCGCACCTGTTGATATGACTGTTGACTTTTATGTTTTGATCAATTACCAACGCTTGGGGATTTTTTTGTATTTTACTTGTATACCCTTACATAAGGTAATTGAGTGTGTGCACGTCAGTGAGCGAAGCGTGTACATTTTGTTAGGGTGTTTTTTCTCCCCTTGTTTACTATGTAACGTTCAAAGAAATCGCTCGAAAATTAAATTAAAATTAAAAAATTAAATAGAAAATGCCTAAGATCAATATACCATATATATATATATATATATATATATGTATTACAACATAACTTTAGTACAATACTGTAAGGGTATTTTATCTTATTCTTCTTAGTATTTCAGATTTTGTTTGTTTACTTTCAAGATATTTAGATATGATGACTAGTTTTACGATAAGATCGTCATAAATGTGAAAAACAATAAAATAAAAACCATGTGGAAAATAACCACAGAGATAAGTAAATGTTGTGAAATTCGTTGAATTTTTGGCACGAAGCTGATCAAATTGTTTTTACCTCTCAAAACGAGAAGGTATTTGAAGCTTAATCATCTCAGAAGTTAATTGAATTTGATTTTGGTTTTCACTGGGATTCCTGCTCAATTACTTGGGTTAGTTAGGGGCTGCAAGATTAGCATCCATCATTGAAGGCTTTTTATACCTCCAATTAGATTTTAATAGATGTATGTGTAGCTATTTTGAAAATAACTTTAACAAAATATCGCTTGGCTTTTGTTTTACAGATCTTTTGGAAAACTCTCGACAATCTTTATGGAGTCGTCGCACACACACACACACAGACAGACACACACACACATGTAATCGTCGTAACAATAGAAACAGCAGCAAAAGAAGTCAACAAGTTGCAGACGTGTCTAATTGCAAGTAAGTTGTAAAATGTAATTTCTTTTATACAGTACATTTATACAGTATACACATACATATATTACATTTGCTTATATTCGGCCAAGAGATAGGATGTCTGGGCTGCTTTTGTAAAATGGGTTGGCAATCTAGGGAAGAGGGCGGGGCGTGTGGGTGGTGGGGGCGTCGTAAAAATTGTTGCCTTCACCAACACTTCATGTAAATCGCTGAAAACGACAACCAAGGCAATGGCGATGGCGATGGCGACAGCTTGCTTGACTAGCTCAAAGTCCAACAGTAACAACGAACAACAATAATAACAACAAGAACAAATGCAACAACGACAGCAGCAACTCGTCTAACTTGCCAGATCGCGTGCCAAGAAATAATAATGAAGAAAAATCGTGTTACTTAGGCCAGGGCCTGAGGCAGTAACAGCAGCTTCAAGCACTTTATGCCTAATAATCATAACAACAACAACAACAACAATACAAGCGACAACAAATACAACAGTGCCAATCCCCTTTAACTTCTATCCAACCCACTCCAAGCGTGTGGATTGCTGTTGTTTTAATTTATATATGTATATATATATATTTGTCATGCGTCTAATTAGCGTTCGCTGAGAAATTCACTTGATGCCAACGAACACCTCTCCTTGCCAGCAACACGCCAGGCTCTGCTCTGCTCAGCTCAGCTCGACAGCAACGCTTGAAATTGCTCAAATGTTGCAGTAGTTTTGCATTTGACCAAAATATAATATATGAAAATAACATTTCATTTAGAAACCATTCGGCTCTCATGAGAGAATTTTTGGTTTTCTGCAACAGCCGCAACGTTTCACTGGCTGCACCATCTAGCATTCTCATCTCGGGTGTATAGCTATGACATAATAATTGATTGCTTATAATAAATACAATAAATTCGCATTCCATTAGGTTGTTTGTTGATTATTATATAATATTTGAAAATAACATTTCATTTAGAACCCATTCGGCTCTCATGAGGGCATTTTCTGCAACAGCCGCAACGTTTCACTGGCTGCACCATCCATCTATCTAGCATTCTCAGCTCGGGTGTATAGCTATGACATAATAATTGATTGCTTATAATAAATACAATATATTCGCATTCCATTTGGTTGTTTGTTGATTATCTGTACACGGACAATAAAATAAGTCTTTTTATATATTTTTTTTTTTTAACATCACGAGTATATGTCAAGTGCTTGTGATTATATTACTACGCTAACAAAACAAAACAAGACAAGACAATACAAAAGTTAAGTTTGTTTTAAGTTAAGTAAAGAACAACCTTGTTGTCACTCAAATTTTGTATTGGCTATTTGACGACCATCAGTTTGTGTGTTGAGTTGGTAACTACAATTTTGAATCTTGATCCCAAGCCCATAAAACTTAAACGTATGTAAATGTTCCGTTTCAGTTGGTTTGACTGTGCGTGACTGCAATTTGATGTGGCCGATGGAGTGGCACGCAGCAGTCAACTAATTGGCAATTAAGTGCTTACGGATAAGTGATACGTGGACTCCTCTATCACGAACCGAGCACAGTTTGGGCCAAATTGCGACTCTTTGGCTAAGGCCCAAAACATGAGAAGAAAACATAATTAACACAGAACACTCTTTAGATGGGGATATTTGTTAATAAGACTGGCACTTGTGTTATTTGTTAATAAACAAATCACAAAATATAAAATTCATTATTTACACAGATTATGTCAAGATATTTTGTTTTTTGTTTTATCAATAATGTTTTTATTGGTTCGTCTTGGTTTACTTTCAAAGATAAGCTATCAATTTTGACACATAATCATAATCGGATTTTTGGTTTTATTTTTTTAAACGTAAAAATTAAAGCCACAAAATAATATTGTTTTTAATCATATTTATTATATTAAGTAAGTTTAAAGTATGCCCAGGAATAAGCAGAATAGTCAATAAATCAAATATAACTGTAGCCGGTGAGTCTTAATCGGATATCTGTCAGTTGACCTCTCTCGACTACTTGATATAATTCTGCAGTGGAGAAAGAATAGAATAAACTATTGATATCTAATTAGACGCATTTGCCAATAAGTTGCCCCACATCTGACTTAACACCACCCTTAGCACTTCAGCCTTGAGTGACACAGTCACAAGCCGCAACGACACTAAGCCTAAGTCTAAGCCCCATTTAAGCCCGGATAGCTCATCAGCTGTGCCACGTTTACCCTTTGCCAATCACCAAAACTATTTTGTCGGCTAAAACTACGATATTCTGTGTCTGTTTTTGTTGCTCTTTTGTCTTCTTCTTCGTCTGGTTCCCTATCGCACTCGTGTGTTTGCTTGCTAGTCAACCAAAAAGCCATTCAAAAATCCCCCAAAACAACTTGCAACAAACGAGCTGCGTTGCGGCTCGCAGCCCAACATGCTAATTAAAAGCTACTTTTGCCAGCCGCATTAATAAATATACAAACACACACACACACACACACACACACATAAACACACAGAGACACACTAATATGTGTTGTCTGCACTGGCAGCGGATTAATGAACATTCACGAGGCGGGCCGCAACACGGGGCACAGGACACGCAAGTGCCTTCTAGCTGCCACAAACCAATCGGCTCCGTCAGCCATGTTTGTGTCCTCATCGTTGACGACACCGTCGCTCTGTTGAATGACAACAATTTGCATTTGTTTCATTTGGAATGTGTGTGTGTGTGTGTGTCTGTGTGTGTGTCTGTGTATATATACACTTGTAAATATCAGACAGAACGGATGGGTGTATTTGGAGGGGTGAGGTAGCTGCCTGCTGCCTGCTGTCTGGGGACCTTTAACCGCAGACACGAAGAGGCACAGCGGGCGGCGTGCTCAGTTGCTGGGCGGGGGCACCTCCTATTTGCCTTGGGGCGTCATTAAAAATGTCTTGATAGGTTTTTGGCTTTGATTTCAATGCTTTTGTTATTGTTGTTGTTGCTGCTGTTGCTGCTGTTGATGTTAGCCAGATATAGCAGCAAATTGTCATCCGCTGAACTCAGCGGAGTGTGCTTCAAATAACGTTTGCGTATCGCACACAACAATGTGGTTTTAAATATCAGCGATTAACAATCATTTGAAAAATAGGTTTGCAGCTTATGTAGCATTTGTGTAATTTCCATACGTCCTTGTTGGTGGGCACTTGCGATAACTTTTTGAAAAGGACATCGTTAGTTTTAGAAAAAAAAAAACTTTTGAAAAATATTATTATTATTTCCATTCCTTCTCTTGACCCGAATATTTTTATACCCTGATCCTATTAAAAGATGGGCAGCACAGGCAGAACGAAGCATCTGCATCTGCATCATTTGGTATCTATAAATGCGTGATCAGCTTTCGATCTGACCATGTCCGTCTGTATGCCACACGCAGATCAAGTTTATTTTATTTTATCGATAAATCTCGCCAGCTCGGACTTTGTACATAACAAATGAGAGCACTTCTACTTCCATTTTGGAAATTTAGCAATAAAACTGGGGGGTCAGGGTACTTTCGAGTCGAGCTCTCGCGACTATAGCAATCTTACTTGTTTTTTTTTCATTCCTTTTTTTTCTTTAAGTCTAAAGTGTTCAAGTTAAACATGGCGGGCAGGTCCTTTCCGCAGCCTCTTTGGTGCGTCCGTCTCTGTCTTAACACTTTGCAGCTGAACTTTTTGACAGTCATAAATTTGCGTCCAGTATGAATTCGACAGCAAACTAAGGAGCTAAAGGCAGCCAAAAAATATATTTTCTTTCCCTTCTTTTCCATTCTCATTTTTTTTTTTATCTATTTTTTATTTTTTTCCTTGTGTTTGTTTCGTGCATAATTTTTGCTCTGTGTGGACTGCAAGTTGCGGTGGCGAACAATTTCCAACTTAAAGTTCAAAACCTCTTAAGCGGAATGAAAACTTGCCCTATATACTATTTAAATACGTATATATATATATATGTACGTATGAATGTGCGCAGTTGTGGTGAAAATAATAGTTTTGGAAAATTAAAAAAAATAAATTTTACAATATAGTTAAAAAAAAAAATTAATTTAAATGTTCATTTTTAGAATTTTAACTTTTTGCATTATGTTTTTTCTGTTAGAATTGTTATCTCTTGGAATGGATATACCTATATTCGTAACTGTAATCATACAACTGACCCGATTAACTACAAAAGTCATAGTTGGTTTTTTGTTTAATGCAATTAAAATCATTATTAGGAGAAACTTATTTTCAATAAACTAAGGTATAGAAAAATTATATTGTTAATAGTTCGATAACCTTTGTGTAAAGTTCCTTTCTAAGCCAATAAAATCTTCTTTTTTTTATCATAGTAAATTAAAGTCAATTCACTGGTTCACCTTCAACCTATGCCTTATGACTGTTGCTTTGTGGCACTTCTTTCAGTTGTCCCTTTGTGCCACATGGTACGTATCAGTTATTCTGTCCTACCTTAGTTCAAGACTCGACTCGAGTCGTCTCGAGTTGCCTCCGATCCGGCTCCTCCAATCATGACTCTCGATTCCTGTCTGCGGCTTCCTTAATGCGTGCACAAATAAGCCGAACCAATATGTGTTGCACTGCTGCATGAGCATACAATGTGCAACAACAAGTGCAACTTCTTCAACCTGCATTTGTCTAGTTTCTTTTGTAGTTGTGATTTTTGCAGTTTTTGTTGCTGCTGCTGCTTGAATAATTGACTATTAAAAAGCTTGAAATTTATTTTCAACTAGTTTTCTTTATACTTCTTATTGATGCAAGTTGTGTTTTTACAATAATAATATTGAAACTGAAGGAAAGAGAAGCTTTTTGCAAAGGTTGAACTTGGTCTCAGTAATAGTTTACTGAGACTTTCAATGTTATACAATATTTATTTATTAAAAAATATGATTTTTTTATTTACGTGGCAAGTTGATTTTAAATGTGCTTACATTTTGCTTGAGCCACTTTGGGGGGGTTGGGACTTCAATTGATCGCATTAAACGGAAAGCAGGTGCAGCATAATTTTGTTGAATATTGCAGAGCGTCGCCCACATCGAATCAATATTTACTCATGCCCCAATGCCATAAAACTCTAGATACAAACGGTAAACAATAAATGCCACAGTGTGAAGCAAACAAATGCACGTGGGGTTGTTGCGGGTGTTGCTCATGTTTCTATTCCTGTGGCAGTCTCTCTCTTTCTCTCTCTCTCTCTCTCTCTCTCTCACTGTCTTTCTGTCTGTCTCTCTCGTTCTGTGGATAGACAATGAACACAACAATAGCACCGCAAACGTTTAAATAATCAATGACTCTTGTCTGTCGCTCTGTCTGTGTGTATTTTGTGTGTGCGTATGTGTGTTGTGTGTGTTGTGTGTGTGCGTTGTGTGGTGTAGCCCAAAAACCGTAACTGGCAACTGGACAAGCTGAATTCAATGTTCGTTCATTTGGTTCATTTGATTGGTCTTTCGTTTGAGCGTAGTTCATTATTCATGTGTTATTATTTGCTTAGTGGCCGATGCCACATAAAGTTGACCGCTCACACACACACACACACACGCACACGCATACATATGTGTGTGTGTTCTGATTTCATGGCAAATCATCAAATTGACATTAAAAATGCTCATCGGTTCGTAATTTCACTTTAAATGTGCAATGCAAGCGAAATAAATCAAAACCAAAAACCCAAACCCAAAACCCAAACCCAAACCCAAACCCGAAACTGGAACTGGAACTCAACCCGAACATCAACTCGAAGCGGAGACTTGACGCTGATGCCACTTAAGCGCATTTCCTCGACACACCTACATATCAAGGGGTTTATGTGTGCCTGTGTCTGTGTGTGTGTGTGTGTGTGTGTGTGTATGGGTGTGCTTATGCTTCAACATTGCAGCTTACTTACGTGTAAGAGCACAAGTGCAAGCATAAGTATATATATATATATATGAGTATGAAGCATAAGTACTTCGAGTGCTTTTCACATTTTCGAAACCTTGCTGAGGGTATTCCAATTTGTTGGCAATATTTGTAACGTGTCAAAGAAGACAAAGAATATATATATAAATATATATATCTATACAGATAAAGCAACATAATCGTGGCAGGATCAGACTGAGGTGCTATAGAAACAATCAGTAGACAATTAAGTTCTAGTTGAACCACATTTTTGGAAGTTTGTTAATATTTTGAGGCAACTTGCAAATGGGTGTGTTTCCGATTATGCAAATATATCATTATTATTTAATGCTATATCATAAATCACTTGGCTCGTTTAGAAGCAACACAATGAACATTTGAATCTGATGTTGCACATCCGCAAGTGTATTTTATGTTCGGCAGGCCGAGAAATGACTGTTCGTTCTTTCTCTCGTTGCCAGTTGCAACACTTGCCACGCATTTGGCCCATTCATGCGGCACCGTTGCAATCGTGTTGGCAAACGTCACTTTTATTGTTAACACTTTTCTTATGCCTCCGACAGCAGTTGTGAGTGGGTTTTGTGTGCAAAGAGTGTGTTGCAATGAATTCGATGCGATTTACAGTTGCAAATGTGCAACAGCAGCAGTAGCAGCAACAGCATCAGCAGTTGCAGGCCAGAAATGCTCTTCAAGCCACATTGTTGCAATGTGAATGTAAGAAAGAGCTCACAGCTGCTGATAGCCCATAATGTTGCCGCTCAATATAGTTGCCACATAAAACGGCAGCAAAATGCTTGCCTACTTTACAGAGCAGCAAAATGCCAAAACTCGACATTGAGGATGCAAATAAATAGCAGGCACTCAGTTAAAGGCCAAGGAGCAATCGGCAAGGGACAAAGGGCGTATGGCGATTGGTAAAGACAAGGGCAAGAACAGAGAGAGAGAGAGAGAGAGAGAGAGAGAGAGAGAGCGATAGAGAGAGAGAGGACTGCCAACTTGCCAATTGGCAGCGTTGGCTGTCGCCTCAGATCAGTGACACTGTGACTTGATTATAATGATAAAATCTAATTAAAAAAGTTAAACTTAAGATGTCAACTTAATTTTGCAAATGCGTCTCCTCCACAATCCGTGCCGCAGCTTTGGCCACGTTCTGGGCTTGTCTGTTTTACACTCACAGAAAAGAATCACACTTACAGTTAGAAAGTTATAAATTATTATTACTATTACTTAAAAACAGTGAATGTAAAAAGTAAGAATACAAATTAATATTTATGCATATTACAATTAAATTAACAAAAAAAATTAAAAATTAATAAGAGAATTTTAGTTCGTTTTTTGATACTTGTTTCTAAAAAACATTCTCTCTGAAATTCCCAACAAAACTCATTCGAGAATTGAATTGAAAATTAAATGTACTCCCAGGCGACCTCCTCCTTCCTGTCCAGATATTATTTTCAAAATTAAATTTTATAAATTCTTGACCTGCAGTCAGCAGAAACATATTTAAATGATAAACAGAGATGTTCTAATTATTTTTTTTTTTTTAATTTGAAGAGCGTTGGAAAACACAGCATTCTCTGTGCACACATAAGAAATGTGCTGATATAAATATATAAATATTTTCTGGGTGTAGCTTTCATCTTCACCCGCATCTTTTTTTCCTCTAGCTGCTGGTTGTCAAAAAAAAAAAAAAGAAAAAGAAAAGGAAAAACAAACCCGTTCGACAGCCGTTTGCCTTTTCACTTTCTATTGCGTTTCGCGTCGCGTCACATTCGGCTACCCCTCCCCCCCTTCTCCCCCTTGAGTCAGCACCCTTCTTTCTGTCACTGTGTCTATCTGCTGGTCTGTCTTTCTGTCAGCACAAACATCCTAATTACCAAGTTTTTGCCCAAGTCTCAGCTCTCATCGGACTTCTAGTCTGTGTTCAGATCCAATGGGGACACATTCATTGGGGGCATGCTTCGTTGGGTCAGTCGAGCGGCATTCAACCTACTTTACATGTTTTGATGCCGTCGCCATCGACATTGCCATCGCCATCGTCATCGTCATCTTCGTCGACTAATTACGTTTGTGCCCATGGACAAGCGTCACCTAATGACCCAAAGCTGCCAACAATGAGAGACGCCACAGAGGCACGCTGAGAAAGCAAACTTTTGCTTTGTGTTTTACGCACTTTTTGATGGCGTCCCCCGTGCAACTTCTTGGCCCAAGTGCAAATGAGTTGTGTGCGTGTGCCATGCCCCCAAGTACATTTCTAATGACCTTCATTACATTGAGTGCTTCGCCTTGCAACTGCCTCGTTCCCCCCTTCCCACCAACCCATAGTTTTTGTCGTTTCGGTTGTGCGTCAGCTTCGGAAACTACCAAGTCGAAAGACTCTTTGGCTGGTCAAATATAAAGCAGCAAAAATTGTGGCATAGCTTGAAGGATCCAAAGTATGACTATGATCCTGTCCAGTGGTAGCCTGTGGCAAGCTGCATGGTCGATGCTGAGTGCGGGGGACGCTTACTGGCGTCGTTGGCTTGCACGAACGCCTCGGCAAAAAGAAATTGTGACAAGGCCTGAATTTAACTAAGTAGTTTGCAGCACAGTTTTGCAGTCAACGATGCGATTCATCCCACAGACTGGCTGCTCCCATTGTTGTCGCTGTCGCTGTTGTTGTTGTTGCTTTTTTGTGTTTTTTGCAGTTTCCGGCTAATAGCTTTGAAATGAGTTTCGCTTTTCGAACCCAGTTTGCTTATGACTTGGTCAGTTGCCGCCCCCCTTCGTCGTCTCTCTCTCTCTCTCTTGTCTCGCAGAATGTGCAAAGTTCATTATAAAACTTATGCGCCGCAAACAACATTAGCGGTCAGATAGTTTTTATTCTCTTCTTTTGCCAGGCCAGCAAGTGCTATCTATAAATATATATTATTATCATCAATGCGATGTCCGTTAATGCGCTCAGCGCCTTGGGCAAAATTTTAAATATTCATTATGTACAATTTAATTCGATGATAATCAATACAAGATTTATAATTGCTTAATGATGCCAATATTAAATCACTTAAGATCTTATCGCGAAAACTTATAATTTATTAAAATGGTTCTACATCGAATAATTAAAAAAAAACTGTTAAAAAAAATAAAAAACTTAAATGTGTTAAATTACTTTTACTTGTTAAATAAATAAAATGTATCCTGCAATAATTAAAAAAAACTTTAATTACTTTTACTTGTTAAATAAATAAAATGAATTATTTCGTTTAGGAAATGAATTTCACTAATCACAATTTTTGTCTTTCGGCCTATGTTAATTAAAGGCACTTGGCTTAAGATATAAACTTATATCTTGTGTGCTAGCGAAAGTTGTCTTCAAGTTTCTGATTTATGACGCCAGTTATGTTCACAGCTCAGCAAATAAACCGAGGAGCAGAGGAGCAAAGGCTGGATGCAAATGTCATTTACAGAGCACATTGCTCATACGCCATGCGAACAGGCAGCTGTTTTATCAACTCTTCCTTTGCTGCGCTCCTTTTCTTCCTTCTATCATTCACTTTTTGCTATATTGGACGTCCTGTTGTTCTGGGTGCGATTTAAGCTCCTGCTGCTGCTGTGGTTGCTCCTGCTGCTCCTGCTTCTGCTGTTGCTGCTGTTGCATCCTTTGGTCCAGATCCATTTCCACTTTTCGTGGTCGTTTGAAGTTTTTATCCTTATTTATCTTCATAAAATATTCATGCACTTTGCTTTCGGCTACTTTATTTATATTTGTGCAGAGCAGTCCTGAGTACTCTCCGAGCACTTTTCGGGTGACCTGCTCCTGGTCAGTTGGGATTGGTGCTCGTCTTCACCTTATCTGGCCGGTTGAGCACTCGACTGTGCTTTGGTTGCTTTCAATTAAAAATTGTTTTTCAGTACATTTGAGTTGATTGATTTTTAATTGGTTGCCAGTGAAGAAAGCAGTTTCAGACAAATAGTGTGCGAGCTCTTAAGCGCACATAGCCACACACACACACGCAGACACACACACACACGCACACACTCACCGCACAAACAGAAACAAACGTAAAACCTTTTAAGAGGCAGCCACCCCCTCCACCCCGACGCTTCCACCATGAATAAGTTTTCTGCCGCAATGCTTATATATTATTGACGAAGCATCTGGCTAGCAGCGATACAAGGTGGCAACGCCCACTCATCACACCCATTACATTTGTTGCCCCCTGTCTCCCCACTAAGCTTAACAGAATGCAAATTGCATGGGTCACGTCTGCGGCTTTTGTGGCTCATAAATTCTTAACAAGGATTTCGAACATTGCAATAACAAAATCCCGAAAAAAAAAATGAGAAATAAGAAATTAGAATAAAGTATGAAATTATTTAAATGGCAAGTTAAACCAAAAAAAAAAAAACAAATGTTGTTAACTGACTTTTAATTTGCCCAAAAAAGAGAGGCGACATGTGTGTGTTGCAGGATGAAGGGTGAAGGGGCCACCGGATGTCCGCAAGGGTTGAAACGGCGACAAACTTGTTTAAAGCTTGTCAAAAAAAAAGAAGGAATAAAAAAAAACAACCGGCTCAAAGAAAGGGGCGTCAAATTACAGCCGAAAAGGGTATCAGAGCCCCCCAATTTTTGGTTGGACAACCCTTTCTGATGAAATATTAGCAACAATCTGGCAAAATTGAAGTTAAGCAAACAAAGTAATAACAGCCATCGGCTGCCCTGCCGCAAAAGGCACAACAGCCAAACAGGGTTGCCGAGCTTCCCCCTCGGCCAGAGCAGAGCCCACATATCATTTATGGAAACTCTGTCGGCGGCTGGTGTTTATTGTCTGAAGTTGAGTTTGTAAAGCTTCTTCAAAAGTTCCAATTGCACTGCTCACTAAGTTGTACTTGTGAATGTCTGTTGATTATTCTACATTTGGTTTGCCTCTTTTCTTCTTCTTATAATTTGAATATCGATCAATCGATAATAATCTGTTCATATCGATAAATTATTGAGAACTGAATAATATCGTATGCTGCTTGCAGACAGTGTTTGTTTTGCTCGTAAGCAAACTTGACTTTGTGATATTCACGCCATACACACACACACACACACATGTATGTATATATATAAACATATATATATATATATATTATTTACAGACATACATAATCGCAATCACTTATCGTTTTGTATGACAGTTTTGTTGTCTCTGGCGGCAACGCGTGGCATATGAATGATACGCAAAATGAGTGCGACTTTTGGCAAAAACAAGCATCAAAAAGCTGTGCAACAAATAAAACAACAACAAAAACAACAACAGCAGCGGGGTGTGTGTGTGTGTGTCTCTGTGTCCGTCCTGGGCTGTCGCAGTTACCTGAAATTTATGGCAATGCTGTCAATATGTGTGCATGTGTGTGTATGTGTGTGTGTGTGTGTGTATGTGTGTGTAACATCGTGTGTGTACGAACATTTTTGTACTGTTTTTTTTTATTTATTTATTTTTTTTTTTTGGGTTTTAGCAGCTTGTTTTTTTGCTTGTCTGAATTATGACTGAGCAGAGCGGCGCAGTGAAAGTCGAGAGGAGAAAACACACACAGGCCCTTTAGCTGCAGGGGTCGAGCTGCTGGCTGGGAGCCCGATAAGTTAGTAAAGGACACATGTCCTTGTCGAGAGCCCTGCTCCTTGTTGCTGCCACTGCTACCACTGCTGCTGCTGCCACTGCTGCTACTGCTACTGCTGCTGCTGGTGATGTTGTCGTTGTCGTCGATGTTGTTTTTGTTAGAAAATTGTTTTTGAAATGGCTAACAAGCTATTAGCAAACAAACAAAACGCTCTTCATGCTGATGACGCCGAGTTTTAGGAGCTCTCTGAATACTGTCTACTGTCATTTAGCAGCTGTTGCATGCCACCCCATGCCCCTGATAAGCGACGTTTAAGCATTTGGCTGGGGGTGGGCTTGCCAGTGCAGCTCCTGCTCCATTTCTTGAGCATCAATCAACAACTATGGGAACAACAATTCATTATCACGCTGAGTGTTGTTTTTGTTGTTGTTGTTGTTATTGCTTTTGTTGTTGTTGCTGTTGCACTGTCACACCTAGCCAATGATTTATGATTGTGGCACCGATGCTAAAAAAATCAAAAATGTGAGACGCCATTTAACTTGTTGTCTGCTTTGTGTTGCATGAATGTTGAATGAAAATGGGAGACAGAGAGAGAGAGAGATGGAAAGAGAGAGAGAGAGAGAGGGAGAGGAAAATGTCAAATCTTATCATGGCATATGTTGCAGCAAATGAAATTCATTTGGCCCTCAACTAGTAGTTGTCGATGTTTGTCAAATACATAGGAAAAGTCAGAAATGTAGGCAACAGTTTTGTACCCGTTTACAGATTTTCGACTTTTTTTTTTACAGTGTCGTTTCACAGTCGAAAAACTGCAAATCGAATGTTGGAATTGAATTAAAAAAAAAAAAAAATAAAATAAAGTTTAGTGGATGTGCCTGACAAGCCAGCTGATCTGGGCGGATGTGGATGTGTTAAAAATTGGAAAAGTTGCTGAGCTCCAAAAAGGTATGAGCCGAATATATACATACATATATATATATGTACATATATATATATGTATATATATGTGTGTGTGTGTGTGTCTGTCTGTATTGGTGTCTGTGTAACATAGGAAAAAAACAAGTAAAAAACATGAAATCAATTAATATTTGCAGCGATAAATCCGCACATACCAAATACCCTTCCACTTAACATTCCATATACACAGACACACACCCACACCCACACAGACACACACACACACACACACACACACCACACTCGTCGCCTCTTCAAGCAGACAAAACAAAAATTTAATAAAAAGGCAAACAAGCAGAAGGCAAAGAGAAACTCAGCTAAAACAATACAAAAGGTGCCCTCCATCCACATCCGATGCTACACATGTGTGTGTGTTTGTGTGTGTGTGTGTGTGCATGTGTTTGTTTTTGTTTCCGCTTCCCGCTACCCCATAGCCATCTTCCTTACTCCCATCCTGGTCCCACTTAGAGTTTATTAGCTGGCTGCGTTTTTGCCTGCTTATTAAAAATCGCAAATGGTGAATTCTGCTACTTCCCTTTGACCAGACTAGACCAGACCAGAGCTCCTGATTATGAGCTTAGGTACACGGAGTCCATGCATCCCAGTAAATTCTCAGCATCTCTCCCACTGCTGCCACAACCCCCTCTTCTAACTTCAAGCCCACTTTCTTCACTGGTTGCTTAGATGGCTTACCTTTTTGGGTGGCCGACAAAACAAATGACAACCCAAATTATTTTGACACCATTACCGAAAATGTTCACCACACACACACACTCTCACACACACACATGCAAACGTGTGTGTGGATGTGTGTGCCCATGAAGCTGCACGCTCAAGTGGCAGCTAGACGTGAGGCTTGGCTGGGGGCGGCAGCTGAGGCGTGGCAGACATGGCAACATATTGTGCCATGTTCTATGGAACAAAAACACTTGCACACACTCACACACACACACTCACACACACACACTCACACACACAAACATGGACACCAGCACACACACATAGAGGCAAACATAGTCTGTGCCAAAACGAGACTCGCTCATGGAAATTGTTGGGGACGTAAGCATTGCTTCTGTTTCACTGTCTGCCCGCCTCCGTCCGTTCGTCCTCTCTGCCTCCCTGCCTCTCCCCCTGTCGGCCAACTGGCCGTCTGGTCGTGCTGTACGTGCGTGGCGCGCGTTGTTGCAAATTGCCAGTTAAAATTTCTGACATGTCAGCAAACGGCGACGCCAGCGCCAATTCACCATGGGAATGCTTCTGGGGCGTCAACGGAAAATTGTCAGTCAGTTAGTCTGTGCTCCAACTACATATTATCGTTCCAACTATTATTGATAAATTCTCCACTGAAGTCGTATCGATTAAAGTTCTCGCGATCGATATCATGCGAAAAGTGAAATTATCGATTAATTGAGAACTATCGATAACTGTTGGTTGTAAGTCAAAGCTTTACAAATACTACTTAAAAATTTGGATATTATGAGTATTTATTTTGGCTGAACGTTATTCTCAATAACGATAGCAAATAATCGATAATATTTTTTTTTTATTAATTATTCTTCACCATTCGCACGGAAGAGGTGTTCTGGCTCTGTTTATTTAGTACAACACACTCAACCATGGTGCCTATTATGCAATTCTATGTGTGTGTGTGTGTGTGTGCGTGTGTGTGTGCGAGTGAGTGAGTGTGTATATTAGGTTGTCCGGCTAAGTGGTATAAGAGGTATCTGAGGGATGCGACGATGCTGGCGATACGGCAGCAAACTCGACCGGAAATCAACAATATTTGAACGCTTTTCAATTCGAAAAATGGCGACATGCAGCTCGCTACCAAGACGAGTACACTAAGAAAAAAAGGTGTTCAATGCGTAGAAACATCAGTTTCGAAACTTGTCATACTTAAGGGAAGAGTTTGAAATTATTAGGAACTTTAAATCTAAATTACATGGAAATGTTTTTAGATGTGAAGGTAATGTGCGTTCCTAAATTTCTAGATATTGAATGAAAATATTAATAATATGTTTTACAAGAAAAATAAATAGTTTTTTTTTTAATAATAAAAAGATCTAAAAAAACGAAAGGTAGTGTTCTTCATAGAATTTTTGTGAATTGTGAAAGTAATGTTCGTTATAAAATTTTTTTTATAAGTGAGAAACTTAACAATTTAATTACATGGTTTGCTTCTGAAGTTCTTGATTTATTGTGCAAAAAGATAACAAATTTATTGTAATAGAAATCTTTTTATCTGTGCAATGTTTGCAAGACAGATTTTATATAAATGCGCAGAAAAGATTAAAAAAATATGTAATTAAAAATGCAAAGAATGTCTAAAAAAAAGTTGTTTTGCTTTAAAGAAATTCAAATGAATTATTTCCAAAATAACAAATTACTTTAAGATAATTGTGATGTTCTAAATTCCAGGTGATATTTAAATATAAGTGTAGAATCACTTCGACGGCAGCAGCAACGGTGCCCAACACACTCACTGACTGACTGACTGACTGACTGATTGACTGACTGACTGATTGACTGATTGACTAACTGTTAACCGTAGCGGTGCTGTGCGAGCAGTGACAAGATTCTAATTGAAAGGCAACTGACGGCGCTCGGCAACATTCTGAATAATATGCATATGGATGGAGCCGGAGCCGGAGCCGGAGCCTTGGCCGTGCACGTACCCGGATGAAGGGTGTCACCTGCACTCCGTCAGCAATGTCAAATTCTGCCGTTATCTGCCTGATAGTGTGTGTGTGTGTTCAATAATTTGAGCAATTTTAATTTACCTCCCCCCAAAAATCCATCCGCATCCAATTCTGTAACTGAGCTGTCATCATGTATCACATGTGCAACGTATCCAAAGTTGGACTCGAAATAAATTGCTTAGCTGTTAACTTAAACATAAGTAAAGCACACATACACACGCACACACACACACACACACACACACAACACACACACACACAAACAGTGCACAGAGCATACAGATATTATGATTAATGTGAGCAATGGCTCATTAACTCTTGTGCCGTTTTCGATTATTGATATTTACTTATGGCTCTGCCGGTTTCGGGCCAGGTAATTGTCAACGCCTGCACACGGCCTTCAGGTAGCTATAGCCATAACCATAGTCATACCCATAGCTATGAATATAATTGAAATTGAAAACTAAATGCTCACCAAGCTATAAATATCTATAAAAATCAGAGGCAACAACAAGCGAACAAAATACGCAATGTGCGGGGCGCATTCAAGGGCATTCGACATAAGTCTAAAACGTGCCACACAACAGCAAAATGAAAACGAAATTGAAATTGGTAACACACACACACACACACACACACACACAAGTAGCGATGGGTCTAAAACTGCATTCCAATGTTGATCATCGTTGTGAGGGTGAGGGTTAAATGCAAGGATGACCATTGCTTTGACCCCAGCTCTGTCCCGCTCCTCAGTCTCCTCAGCAACTGCTCAAGTATGCAAAGCACAAAGCGCGAACAATAAAAAACTGAAAATAAACACACTCAAAATAAATTGACTGAAAAATTAAGGCAAAAAGCCCAACAAACCACAAAAAAAAAAAAAATAAAAAATAAAAAAGCCAAATAGCGCGATCAAATGCCATTGAAATGTCAGTTGGCCACGCTAAAGTGTTTTGGCCATAACGCATTCGAGTATCGAGTAATGTGTGCGGTTCATGTTGGGTCACTAGCTGGCAAATTGGAATTGGTTGAGGAATTGGTATTCGAATGGCCAACAAACACTTGACTTTGGCCGTGCGACAACTGACAAACTGAACAATTGTCAATCGATTGTTGGGCATTGAAAACAGCTGCTTAAAATTAGTTTTGATTGCCAGACACTTGACGGATAAGATACATTTTTGGCTTTTACTGTAGTTGTTGTTGTTGTTGTTGTTTTGCGCCTTATCTCAAGTGGCAGTTGCAAGTGTCTGCTTTTGGCAGCGAGTAACTGAAATGGTCATTTTACGCCTGTCAAAGTTCATCTTCTGAACTCAACAAGAAGTCGAACGTTTGTCGAACAATCAATTGTGTTGGCGAGTTTTGTGAATATTATTATTACAAAAAAACATAATTAATTTAGAGAAAAGTAGAATATTAGTAGTAATAAAAGAAAAGAATTTGTAATTTTATTAAATAGTCAACAAATAATAACCAAAATTCAATTTATATTTGTATTTTATTTTATGATTTCATAATTGCACTGTTGATTCAGTTTAAAGCTGTAATTAGATATTAAATTGTCTATATAACACAGACATAATGTAATAGATAAATGATATACATAAATTACATAATGTTGTATAATTTAATGACTCTTTGAGCAAATAAAATTTCAGTTTTAACTGGCAATCGTAGCTGACCTAAAAGAAGGTAACATGAGACAAGGCCCATCCTTCACCCAGTGTGCATATTAATATGTGTGGGGCATCTGATGAGATCACGTTCCCTTATGCTAATTAGGCGCACAGAATGTCAATCTCTCAATCTCGCAATATAATCGTTCACATAACGTTCACATTTCAATCCCAAATGCATTATCAGACATGAAGAGCGCTCGGCAATGGTCCTCATCGTGTGGCACATCCCTTGTGCGTGTCTCGCAACCCCCCCAACTACTTAAATACCTTTGTATATAAATATAGATGTGTGTGTGTGTGTGTGTAGTTGTGTATAGCAGCATATCGTTTTATCTATAACAATTTGCCCGTCGCTTTGTTTTCATTGTTGGCTGTCACTCGGCGATTTGGCGCACATTGATAGATGATGCGCTAGAGAACTCAACTCTCAGCTCAACTTGCAACTCGGAAGGGGCAACTCGCAACTGGCAACTGGCAACTCGGCGCTAATTTTGTGTGACAAATTGCAGAGAGAAACGACATGTCAATTTCTTATGGATTGTCCTGCGCTTCGCTTCAAGTGTCTGTCGCCTGTCTATTCAATTTGAGGAATGCCGCTGGGGAAGCAGCCTTGATTGGGGCACTTACGGCACGCACTTAATGCCAACTTGACATGCAACTGAGGCGTTTACCGGATTTGCCGTCTATAGTTACAAATATAGATATATATATATATATATATATATATATAGATATACTCTCTCTCTCTCTCTCTCTCTTTGTTTCTTACTCTCTGCCTGGGTCCTTGCTTATGCAAATCACTGTAGCTATAAGTATAATTCTATATATAATATATACATAAGTATATATATATATATATATATATATATATTTCTTGCGCAAATGCTAATCTATTTTGTTTTCTGTTTCAGTATCCGTTCTAGCCATTTGCAGGGCCCAAAATTAATGGTAATTTCATGCTGTCATTGCGCAAAAATCAACACGGCCCCCAAAGCGCCAAGAGAACAAAACATAAAGGTAGGTAACGTAGCTGTGGTAATTAAATGTCTATTAGGGGTAGGCTCCACAACTTACAGCAATAGCGTAATTCCATTTCCCCATCACATTTTCATTGTTAAAGCTACCAAAAGCTCATCGTCTTATATTATAGCCCAAAAAAAGGGGTGAGGACGGTTTCTTTTTTGGCGGTTCGTGTCCTTCGCAAAATATGTGCAAATAAAAATAAAATTGGCAGGACGAGTGACTAGGCACTCTTGGCAACTAGAGGCACAGATGGGAACTGAGGGAACTGAGGGAACTGTGGAAACAACGATACTTTGATAACAGCAAATTGAAAAGTTGTCGCCCTCTTTTGTCACGCCAAACTCAATCAGATCTTGAGCTAATGTTGTGCCATTAAGCAAGATTTAATTAATATCAACAGAAAGCTGTCAGGCAGAAAGAGAGAGAGACATCCTCAGAGCTCCATACTTACTAGAAAAGTTTGAGTTTCAGTTTCGTAAATCCTATATTAAAAGAATACCAATCTCAACGACTAGAGATGTCGCCAAGGAAATTTAAAATTCATGTGGCAGATTGAGAATCATATTTTTTATAGTTCTTATCTAAGCACTAACTTAAGAGCCTTTCTAAGTGAAGCTTGTCAATTCAATGGCTCTTTTTCCATCAACCAGAGTGTGATACAGACAGAGACAGAGAGAGAGAGAGAGAAAGAGAGAGTCCGATATTGCGATGAGATCAACTGCCAAATTAAAACTGAGGAAACATGGTAAACCGCTTTAAAGACCTGACAATGGTTTATTTTGAGTTACGACCTTGATTTATTGCGCTGTTTACCATCTCAATTAACCGAATGGGCCAAAGTGATTAGATCATCACTCAATAAGTTAAATACGAATACGAAATAGCTTATGTACATCTCTCGTCGTACATCGTTTAAGAATTCCACATAAACATTATTAGTTATGTATCATTGTGTTGTGCGTGCATAAATTTATATATGTATATATATATATATAGTATATAGATGTGTATTAAATAGCTTTCTCCACACAAGCAAGCCAAGTGTTGCAACTGGGTTAGTCGAACATTCAGATAGAAACCAAAGCATTTCAAATGATATATGAGTGGAGCACCAAAGCGAGGCTTAATTGAAATGCATTTTGGCACTTGGCTGCTGAATCATTCATTATACATACATATATATATATATATATATACATACATAGATATGATGTATCTATGCAACACACGATGTTGTTGGTTGTTGGATGGCTCGTGCTGTTGCAGCACCTGTTTCTTATCTGATTTGTCATGCCGACCTAAGCAGAGGTGGAGGTAGCAAGTAGCAAGTAGCGCCCAAGTGGCAGTAGTAGATTTTGCCCAACGCTAATTAATTATTTTTATGCGCATAATTAAGTGGTGTACACAGATTTTTATTTTTATTTTTATTTGTTTTCATCACTGTTTGCACTGGCGATACGATGCGATGCGATGCGTGGCTGTGTTTTGTTTTTAGTTTTGTTTTGCGTTTAGGCCAAAGTTTCGCCAGCGATTTTTCATACATCTTGGCCATAATGGCCAGCAATTACGTTTGCCATCCGGCTGGTTGGCTAGCTGGCTAGCTGGCAAAGTCCATCTTTGATGATCATTATCATTATAAACATAATAATAATAATAAACATAATCGTAATCGTAATCATAATCGCAGTTGTAGTCGTCTCTCATCTGCCGGAAGTTGGGCATACGAAAAATGTTGTAGGTAATTGATGCCCTGGCCTGCTCGGATCGGGTCGGGTCGGGTCGGGTCTGGTCTGGTCTGGTCTGGTCGGACTGTATGGCTTTTTTCTGTTATTTTTGTTTGTTGTTTTTTTTTTTTTTTGATTTTCATGGTTAGTTGAGTTGCTTTTTGTGCAAAGTTGTAAATTTCACATCGAGTCGCTCAATTTATTTATGCGATTGCTTTCCGCAAACCTGCCAACTTGAAGTGTGATTGATTGCAAGGATTTGCAAGCGGAAATGAAGAAAATTCTTTTTATTCATATAAATTATGAGATCATCCGAAAAGCAAAAGCCAAAGCATTGTCATTATCAACAACAGTTTGTATATATATATTTATATATTTATATATTTTTGTAATTAACATTGTCATCATTAAATGTTCAAAATGAACAAAACGGTGTTTAACATTGACTCAACAATACAAACTATCCATTAACAGTATCAAAATAGAATTTCCCATTAATTATGCAGTTCTGCGTGGCTTTGCTGGCAATGTCAGCATCGCTTTCCGAACGATTATTAACTTTTAATGTTTATACTATTTTTAAATGTGTGCAAACGAGTAAATGACACCATTATATATATATATATATATATATATATATATATATGTATATATATTCAATATTTATTGTATTCGTGTTGGTTTTTTTTAATACCTATACACTTTTTTTTATCATTACATCGTTGATGGACTTAATATTTTTTCAATCGTACGCCTTGTTAATTGCGTTAAGCCCCAGTCAATTATCAAATATACAAACCACAGTGATGATGTTCATGATGTTGATGATGATGATGATGTTAATGATGATGATGATGATGTTGACTAAATAATAATGAAGATAGACCAGAAGCCGTGGCTGTGCAGTTGATAGAGGAGAGTTCGTTGCCAGAGTCAGCCGACGGCTTGTTCACATTTTTAATTATAATTCCATGACGTTAACGACTTGTCTGTTGTTATTTTAAATAGTTTTGCCATTGCTATTGCCATTGTTTGTCGTTGTTTTTGTTGTTGTTGTTGTTGTTGTTGTTGTCGTTGTCGTTGTCGTCGTTGTCGTTGTTGCCGACAGATGACATGACGGGTTTAACAGTAGCTGACATCATGAATTGGCCAAAGTAACGTATGCTTATATACAAATCTACCTATCTATGGACTGTTACCCAGCTCCGGACGGGTGCACAAAGCCAAGGAGACTTAAAGATCACAAAGATTGAACGCAAGCAGAAAAGTTGACCATGGCAGAAAAATGACAAGAAAACTATGAAGAAATCGAAAGAAAATCTGCTCGAATTAAAATACTTAAAAACTGGAAAAAAAAACTAATACAATGACAAAGTATATAGAGCTAAGTGCTCTTTATATGTATATATATATATATATATATATATATATATATTAGATATTCGTAAGTCTAATCTAATGCTGATTAGTGTTATCTTATCTAAAGCTGCTACTCGTTTGGTATCTACTTTTAAGGGTTTTCTATAATTAGCTAGATTTTTCTTATTTTCATACTTGACTACAGAGAGTTATTCAGATCTGTGTACTTATATTGTATCAGATAGGCTGACATGTGATCTAAATCAAGATCAAATTGAGTTAGTTCTTAAAATAAACTAAAAGCAAATCTGCAATTTGCAATAGGAAAACAATAATTTGAAATGTGTTAAAATATGAAAAGTTAAATCAATTACTCAAAAAATATTCATCACAAGAAACTTCAAAAGAAAACTAGGAATCGAGTAGGGAAAATCAGGAAAACTCAAATACAATAAAGACAACTAAGGTTACTTTACTAAGATCTAAACCATATGATAAATACCAGCTAAAAAGATCTATTGATAATTGCCTAAACTTAAAAAAAAGTGTATATTCATATATATTGAATTTAGCGAAAACCTAAGCTGACGACAAATGGAAAAAGATCAGGGAGAATGGGAGAGAGAGAGAGAGAGAGAGAGAGAGAGAGAGAGAGAATAGGTGCGATTCAAATAACTGAATAACCGATCATGGCAACAACCTTTGCTTAAACAGCAAACGCCAAACAAATCTGCGCCTCAAAATCAGTTTTTTTTTTATTCATTTATTTTTTTTTTTTGTTAGCTTTTAATTTGAGGTTTTTTGAGGTTTTTTGAACTCTAGCCAAGCGGAAGTCGGAGCACTTATGACTCATTTGATGGATAGATGCAGATAAAGGTAAGGCTGCTGCTCAACGAGAAGAGTCGCCACAGCCTACAAAAAGCGACATGCGATGCTTTTCCTTACCTTAATTTTTGGTGTATATTTTTGGTAAGACGGATAAATTCCAGTTACATCCATGAGATATTTTTAGGGAGGGGGCTGACCCTTCAGAAAGTAATAAAACCATTGAGAAGCAGCATTTGTCTTTAGATGTCGTATTGTAGGTGTGGATGTCTGTTTATATACATATATATATGTGTGTGTAAGTGAGTGTGTGTGTGTGTGTGTGTGTGTGTGTGTGTGGGGACGTAATTCTCAGTCACTTCAACACTTCATTTAATAAATGTTGTAAACACGCACGAATTGAATTATTTATGCTTAGTTGTCATAAATTCATTTGAAGTGGGAAGAGGGGGGGCGTTGGGTGGCACACCCACGCACATGTTGAGGTGTTGCATGGATGGGAGGGGTTGTTTCCCCTGCTCCAACGTGTCAAACAGATGTGTGGCAATTAAGTGAATGTTGTTGTAGCTGTTGCCATTGCCGATGACTGACAATCGCACTCACATGACACAGGGAGGCGCCTCTATTTTTATTCACATGATTTACGATAGCTCACAGAGACAGAGACAGAGAGATGGGGATTTGAAGAATGGCAGGGGGAACTGTGATAATGGGGGGGGGGGGGTGAATTGAGGAGTGGAGAGAGGAGGTTTGTGCTGTTTGAGATATGATTTAAGCTATCAAAAATATATGCATAAAATACAAATTTGTAATTAGCCATGCGTTGGCACTTAGCTGCAATTGTTGCACTTACAATTGCAGCTGCCACTCCGCCGAAATGTTGGCAATTAAATTATGCGATGTGCCCCTTTTCACTGACCCATTTCCTTAGGCAACAAATGCAAAAAAAAAAAATGGAAAAAAGAGAGGGGGGGGGGAATGAGGAGCAGATAGCGAATAATGCGCACATTACTGAGGCACTGGGCTAAAAGGATGCCTCAAGAACTCAAACAAAAAAGTCGCAAAAGCCCTACGCTACCTTGCCCCTGCCCTGCCCCAAATTTTCAACGCTGCCTGCATTTGTCTGCCGCCGACAGAAATGAAAATGAAAATGGAATTAAGCACACAAGTTTTCCTAAGTATGTACCGAGTGCATGTATATATGTATATATATATGTGTATATATGTGTGCGTCAGATTCGTAGAACTTGTGGATATTTGTGTACGTATTTCTTTGGCTGCTGCACTCGCTAGATACTTGCCACACATACCCAGTGAGACGACGTGGGGCAAGGCAAGCCGAGGTGAGGCGAGGCGATGGCAAAGCGATGCGAAGCGGAGCGGAGCGAAGCGCAAACAAAAAGTTCAAGTATCCTAACAGTGTCTTATGAGTGCTTTGTCTGATTGTGAGTGCATGTGAGTGTTTTGTGTGAATAAGTGTTTAAACTGTTACACTCTTCTTGCAACTGCAACTGCTGCTGCTGTTGCTGCCTCTGCCTCTGCCTTTGCCAGTGAATTCACTTGCATTCTCATTGGTGTGTTTTTGTTCCTCTTCGGCTATTTGCTGCCTACAAAACTCAACTTGACTCAACTAAACTGGAGCGTTTATGTACTTATATTGTTATATTTCCTTGACTTGATTTGTCTTCTTTTAGTTTGTCTATCTATCTCCCATTCATTTTGCACACTTCATTTCCTCGTTTTCCTCTCTTTATTAGTTTATTTCAATTTGAATACTGAATATTCTGTGGTCTTTTAAATCTTATTGTTTATTAATAATTTCAAATGTCAATACAAATGTTAATGTTAAACGGTACAAGTTGTTTTCACAAAAATATCACATTATTTGTTCATTTAATCTGAGATGCAAAAATACAAAATATTTGTTACAGTTTTGACCAACCAATTATGCAATTCGGAAAAATGTAATTTATTGCATAAATGCCAGTTTTTAGGCTCAATTAGTGGTTACATTGCACAAATCGGACTAAAAATTACATTAATTACTGAATGCTGATTGCAAATATGCAACTTTTTAAGTTCTGCATAAAACGTAAACATTTTTAAGTGAAATATTAAATTTGTGAAAAGTATGTAAAGTGATCGAATCACTTCAAATCTGGAGTATAAATTTTCCAATTTAAATTTATCCAGATATTCACCCATTTCACGAATATCGAATATCCTTTATGATCAACATTTCGTACAACAATTATAATAATATTGCTATTATTGTTATTGCTATTAAAATGTATATTTGTATTTTAAAAAATGCGATTACCTTTCTTAAAAAATCATAAGGTAACCATTTCACATTCTGTAGTTTTTAAATGATTTCAGTGAGTGTTTTTCATCGTCTAGAATTCTTACTTGCTCAAATAGGAAATTAGCAAAAAACTCATAGCTCAGATACTTTTGTATCTCATGCCCTCGATTCGTCAATGGCACTCTTTGGGCGAATTTGGGCAGAGGATATATTCAGTGTCGATTTTGATTAGATAGCAGGTAAAGGAAATGAGTTCTGAGCTATGCGAATAATAAAGCTGGTTGAGCTCACTGGCAATTCGTAAGTCTGGAGAGCTCTGTAAAACAATGACAGCAGTGGCTCAGTCGGAGACGGAGACGTAGTCGAAGTCTGGGGACAAAGGCAATCAACAGGCAAAGAGGCGAGCTGTTACTGAAAGCAGCCGGCGAATTAATCTCTCCGATGGCAAAGTTGAGAACGGAGAACGGCGAACGGAGAAATGAGAACTGAGAACTGAGAATGAGGCCGCCGGGAAGCATATGGCGCTGCGTGCCGACAGGACTTTAATCATTCAGGAGCCGTGGCAGACAAGTCTGCCAGACTTGAGCCATGGCCCGTTACAGCTTCCCCGTCCACCCGGCAGAACCCGTCTGTCCGCTCGCGTCTGTCAGTCAACGAATGTGTTTTGAATTATTGTGCTGTAAATTCAAAAAGGATGATGCGCCGGGTAAGGCTACCGAGGGCGGGGATCTGGGCAATGTGTGTTGGGTGCTTGGTGCAGCTACTCTACTCGAAAAATGGCAAAACAAAAGGATATTGTGACAAGGATTTATTAGTATGTATGCGCTCTGCTCTGTTCCGCTCTGCTCTGCTCTGCTCTGGCGACAGCGCAGGGTAGCCGTGTCCATTGTCTTGCCCTGCCCGTTGTCATTTATGAATTTCAGGGTTGATTTGAGACACACTCACACACACACACACACAGTTGACAGCCGCGAAGCTGCTGCTGGAGTGTGTACACTCGAAAAAAAAGTAGCTAAAATGCTTGCATTAAAATTTAGAAAATCGCTGAAGAAAACTATGAAGTATTTTTTTTGACTTATTTATTTATTTTATTGTTGAGCAATAAATTATTTATCTATGAAATAAATGTATCAATATAAAAAATGCTTAACTTACATCCCTGTATCAAAATGTGTTAAAGAAAAATCCAACTTGGAAAACATACGTTTCTGGAAAACTTATTTTCTTCTGACAAGCCTGAAATTAGTTGAATTTATCTAAATTCGTAGTTTTTCAACACTGCAACAAATTAATTTGTGTGCATTCAGTGAAAAATCTCGAGTGGATTTTTTTTTTTTTTTTTTTGTGTGTTCCGAAGGGGGGGGAGTGGTGTGGTAGGGGGGGTTATCTGAGGAGAGACTTGCCCGCTCAAGTGTCAAAGCGCAATTATTGCTCATTGCAGCGCTTCCGCTATTTGTGTTCCCAGCAAGCACGCATATGTAGCAGGACACCAGCAGATCCTGCGTCCTTTCAACTCGTACTCGAACTCAACTCGACTCGTCTCTTCTCGTCTCGTCTCGATTCATTCTCGACTCATCTCGACACGACTCGTTGCGGCTCAGCTGCGATTTATTGCATTCAATCTGTTTTCGAAAATATGCTATGCTCTGCACCCCATCCCCATCCCCATCCCGATCCTGATCCCGCCCGCACCTTACTCTACTCTAGTCGAGTGCTTTTGTTTTGTGTTTTTGTATTTGTCTCTTTTCCATGCTTGCACTTTGGTTTAATTACATAGAAAATGTGCTCATGGCAAATCCTCAATGACAAATGTTTTGCTTCTGCCCCGGGCCCAGACTAGACTAGACTGTGTTGTGTCAGCTTGGAAAGTTAAGCTTTTGAGTAGTTACGGAATTGAGCAGGTGAGACGAGACTTATCTGGCAATTGATGCTGACTGCGATCAGCTTTAATGTTCGCAGACTTCTTGGCAACAATCCCCTAAAAATCTGTAAATGGCCAAAATACAATTTGAGGCACACGCGAACTGTTGCCTGCCACCCACACTTATCCACTTAGGTAAAACGCAAAACGGGCAACCAACAACATTTGACTAATTTATTTAATGGCCTGGTTATTACACGAACATGACGCTGAGCCTTGGGCAAAAAAGGATGGTGGGTGGTGGATGAATCTGTTCTCCGGCCAACCCATTCGAGCCCATCTATGTGTAGCAGGGACCCAAAACTCCACTTAGGAGCTGCCTGCATTTACCAGGCATTGAATAATGGCCAAATCTGCTGCAAAAGTTTTATTGCACTTGCCAAATTAATTTGCCACAAAGTAGAAGGCGCCAGACTTGTTGTTGTTGTTGTTGTTGTTGTTGCTGTTTGGCTGGCACTTCGCTAATGTGGACTACTTGGCAATGGAAATGGAAATGAAAATGGCAAAGCAGGGGAAATGGAAATGGAAATGACTATAGAAAGCAACAACAACAACAATAACAACATCAACAATAGCGAAATGTGGAAATGGTAGCTGAGTCTTGGGCTGTTTTTTTTTTTTTTTGGGTCTTCAGTTTTGGGAATGAATCCCCATCCGCTCCTAAATGTGCGTTCATTAATTTAATTTTTCATTATGCAGCGGCAAATGAAAAGTGTCATAAGACCGTCTTGCGGCCCACAAGCGCCATGAGCCATGGCCATAAACAAAAGGCCAGCAAAACGAACGAACTGTTAGACCCAAAAAGGCAGCACCTTTTATTTTAATATTTGGTCATTAAAAACAGTTTCCAGACTCACTAAGCGCAAGACGTCGGCCCCAAAAACCTAAAGCGCTAACACCCTTCCCCCCCCATTTGAAATGAGTTCAATCCACAATGTTTTTGATTTCGTTTTTTACACACACACACACACATATACGAGTTGCTTGTGTTTTTTTTATGATGACAGCGCAAAATGCCGAGAAAAATGCGTAAGGGAAAACAAATCGTTGCACACGGCAGCAGCAACAACAACAACAGCAATAACAACAACAACAACAACAACAACAACAACAATAACCTTTAACGCCCCAACAATTAAGGCTAAACGCTTTTATAACATCAATTGTGGGCGGGGCGAGTCGAAAACTTTGGATTTTTGTGCAGTGAGTGAGCGGGGAGAGGGAAGAGGGCAGAGGGCAGTTTAAGGGGCAGGTCTGCTTTGGGGTTTGGAAAGTCCTCAGATTAATGACACTGCGCGATTTTTACGATTGTTTCTTCAAGTTACGGAAAAAAGTTACGAGGTATTCGGTTTGTTTTTTTTTTTTGCTTTTCTTTTCTTTTATTTTATTTTTCTTTTGTTGCTTGGAAATTTATGAAATTTTACCTTTTGGCCAAAGCAATTTGCTCCATTTACATTCTTTATTAGCCAAACGGCGAGTTAGCGGCGTTAAAAAGTTTTGTGTTTTTTTTCCGCTTTTTGTTGCTGCTGCTGCTGCTGGAAAAGCAGAGGAGCAATTTCTTCATCCTATGTAAGTTACATAAGATCGGCATACAATAGATTAAACAGACCAAACAGTCGCGTGGGTGTGCGGAGAGGGGAGAGTGGGGGCTAACAAAGTTTGGCTTCAATGCTGAGAACGGCCTCAAGGCCAAAGTCAAAATGAAAATGCAAACTTTGTCAATTTGTAGGTCATACCTGTATATTTACTGTGTATTTATGAAGGAGATGGCATAAAGCAACCGTTCCGAGAATATTGAATAGACAAAAGTAGAATCAGCAAGCTGATGTTAGAGAAACTAGCAATGCTCGAACATCAACTGAGCTTGGAGGAACAGAGGAAGACGCGAGAAATGCAATAAAAACTGAAATTGATACAAGAATTCGAAATTAAATTTTTAGTTTTTTTTTTTTATTAAATAACAGTAGTAGTTAAATCGCTGCTGTAACGAGTTGTTTAAAATTAATCTTAACTACAAGTTTTAATTTTGCAACAGAGTACACTCAGAAAAAAATCGCTATATACATATCTAAATTGATATTTCTAAAACTAGGATTTTATCTGTTACTAATTTCAGGTTGCATTTTTTTGAATTGAGAAATTTTGTATCTATTGAATTACTTCCTATTGAGTTAAGCAGACACTAAGAAAAACAGTCGGGAGACCAAATTTCATTACTATTTTCTACATTTTTAGAAGGGTTTTTTATATCTAAATACCAGAACTTATTTTAGTTTTTACTGCAATTTCCTAAATAAAAGTGAACATTTTTTGAGTGTATTTATTGTGTTGGAGCTTTGATATTCCTCAGAACTGAAAACATAAATGCATTAGAGCTAAAACTGATTCTGTTGTAAAGTTGTGAATGAAATAATGTTTTTCTGTTCTCGTTTATGTAGTAAATTAAGTTGTTGACCCTTAAATCGCCAATCTATATAGTACTTAATCAACACTGTTTACCCAAACTTTAGAACTTATATCGAATGCAATTATGATTAATTAAGACAAGGTGATTTTATTTTTCAATTAATTCCTTGATTTCCAATCATTTAACTATCGATGCTTGTACAAAGAATTATGAATTGCGATTGCTAGTCTCAGTTTTATCTGGTTGTGTCTCTTCAAGCAGATAATTGCATAACATTTATTATGTTAGTTCACTCAGAGACTGAAACACGCCCACATTTTTATCCACGTGGGGAATTTAATAAATTCATCATCCTTCATTTAGTTGCTGCAGCCGAGTCTGTTACATAGAAAAGAAACTCACAAGAGGACCACGTGAGTGAGAAAGAGAGAGAGGGAGATAGAGGCGGAAAACAAAAGGAAAAAATTATATAAATGTGTGTGTGTGTTTGTGTTTGTGGAGCAGAAGGACGGAAAATCGCCAGAAAATAAGAAAAATGTCACAGACAAGTATGCACGGAAGATGCGCGCAGGCGGCAATGGAGGCGTGGCAGCATCGCTGCTGAACAAAAATAAAAAATAAAAAAATTTAAAAAAAAAAGCAAAAGCAAAATCGTGACTGTCATTTCAACGAAGCGAAGTTATTTTTCATGACAAAGCAGCCGAGGAGTCCTCGACTCATTTTGCCAGCCGGCGGTAAAGCAGATAATGGCGACAGGGATCGGGACAGTTAGTTGTTGTGCACGGTGTTGGGATGGAGATGGAGGTGGAGCTGGAGAGGGAGAGGGAGACAGAGAGAGAGTGATAGGTGCACCGTCGTCTACATGTTGTAAAGCAAGTTGTGCTGTGCTGGTTGGTGCGGGGGGGGGGGGGGGTGCGGGGCACAGGAGTAAGTCTGAGCAGTTCAGCGTTAAAATACCTTTTACTGGCACATTACCAGCAACGCGCTCGCGCTGCCTAAGCGTCCCTCCTCCTCCTCCTCCTCCTCCTCCTCCTCCTCCTCCTCCTCCTCCTCCTCCTCTCTCCACACACAAATCCCTTCCCCCTCCCCCGTCGTACCACCAACAGTCCAACAAGTAAGCCAAGCCGCCGAAAAAACAGCAAACGAATGGAAATGCAGCTCTGCCGCTGCCAACAGCGCGATTGGCGTCGCTGCGTTTTTCATGAAATTATTACGACTTTGGAAATGGGGTCGTACAAAATGTCGTTACGTTAAGTCAGCGCCTCCCGCCCTCCCCACCTGGCTGCAACCCTTCTCCCTTTTGTCGTTGCTCGTATCAGTTTATTGTTGAAAATTTCTTGATTGCATCTGCTGAAAATGTTTGGAAATTGGTTAAAATTGAAGCCGAACTTTGGAGCCATGATGCAAGCTGACTGACTGACAACAAGCTGCTGCTGGTATATACATATATATATATATATATATATACCTGCATAATCATATGGATGATTGTGAGGGGCTTTAAATTGCTTAAATCAATTTCCCACTGTGTCAACATTTCAAAGATCGCAAGAAAGAGACAGAGAGAGAGAAAGACAGTGTAATTCTTGGAGTTGAATTCGAGGTGACCCACAAAAGATAGTCTCGTCTGGTCACATCCCATCTCGTCTAGCGACAGAGAGTTATTTGTCGCACGCTCGTAAAGATCGTATTAAAACGCCATAAAAAACAGATGAAGAAGAAGAAGAAGCAAAACATTACTTTTATTTTTTATATACCAGGTACAACCACATCGTATTTCATTCGTTATTTTTCACTTTTGGCTGGGCTCTGTTTTTTTTTTTTTGTTGTTATTTTTTATTCGACTTTCTCGCCAATGAAGTTGCCCATCATCGGCATCATCTTCATTATGGTCATCATCGTTCGAGAATGTAATAAGCGTGAAATAATTGACATTTAAGCAAAGCGCACACGCACATAGAGACAATGGAACCAAAAGAAAAAAAAAAAAAACTGCTGGACAAGTTTAGATAGCCTCTCCCAGCACCTCCCCTGCCATGTTTCACGCTTTGTAGGCCAACGCCATTGCCATCTGAATGGATGGATGTATGGATGGAGTGGAGTGGAGCCCAAGCGCAAACGTTAAGTCGAGAATCATGACAGATGACCGCACGTACTCACTTCTCTCCACATTTTACATTTAACGTCTCACGACCGACGACGAAACGCAGTCGAAACTTAAAGCTGGAGTTGCGAGCTGCCAGTTGTGAGTTGCGACTTACTGATGGAGTTAAGAGGGACAATCGCAGTCGGAGATTCTTGTGGGACAACAACGTTTCTGGGTCATGAACCAAAAATGTAAAATAATGAGTTGGTTTTCAAAAAAATGTCGTCGTTGTGCCTGCTCCTCCTCAACTTACCCCACCTCACGCCCCCCTTCACTTTTACTCGCTTACCTATTTGAGTTGACTCCTCATTTGTTGTTGTTGTTTTACTTCTTGCTGGGCAGATTCTTGTCGATTTGCCAAACATTTATTTTATTTTATTTTGTTGTTGTTTTTTTTTTTTGTGGGTTTTGGCATTCAACTCTGCGAACGCTTCACCTGTGCGCAGGGGGCCAGCGACATAAAACATCTGTCAATGCGACACGTGATGTGTTTGCAGAATGTTCACACACACACACACACACGTATATATATATATATATATATATATATATATGTATGTAGTTACACAGACAGGCCGCAAATTGGCGTTTAAATGTGTGATAGTCGGGTGCCAAGGTAATCAGATTAGATGCCAAAATGATGGAGCCCGTGGAATTTGGAATTTGATGGAAATATTGTAACTGTTGAGCAAATGCACGATTCAGATTCGATTTTCAGACTTTTGCAAAGTGTTATCGAATGAATGTTAAGAATAATAATAGTAATCATATTTCAACTCTAATATGGGTCTAATCAACCAAGTTTTTTATTTGTTTTTTTTTTTAATATTACAATAAGCCTGAAATGGTATGCGATCGTAAAGAGTTTCATGTTTCCCTCACTGTCCGTCAATTTGTCTGTTTTTTTTTGTTCTTCTAAATCTATCTTAATACAAATGAGAATATATTTCTTAACTTAGTTATCCTTTTAACTTACTTATGTTTGCGTAAAGAGATTGCATGCACACAAAATATCAAAGCTTGCCACTATAATCATCATCAGCTTTTGCACATATTCAAATAAACTACAAATCCCCAATTCTTCATCATCTTCTTTTTGTTGCAGTCAGCGCCATTGCCACCAATGACCTCAACTAAGTCGTAAATGGTAAGTGCAAAATTGTCTGTAAAATGCATTTTAAACTCACAATCAGAACCGGGAGCGAGACTATGCACCCCAACTCGTCTCCAACGGCTCACTTTTCCACACACACACACACACACACACACATAGAATATATAGTATAGTAAAACACCCTCAACTTGCAGTCGCCCTCGCTGTGGCCCTCGACCTTAACATCAACGATGGTCACGCCCAACGCCTCGTAATGCGGCGCCAGCTAAATTGCTTTGCTGCTCAGCAGCAGCAGCGGCAGCAGCAGCAGCCGGGGCAGCATTACCTATAAACCAAAATGAATGACTAAACGAGCGTTCCCCCGCTGCTTGCCCCGCACAGTAACGTCGAGGAGTGGTCCGGGGCGTGGGGTGTGGCGACTGCAATATAAACGGCTGTGCATTTAAATATATGCGCTACGATGGGAGATGGGAGATGTTCCGATGCCGATGCCGATGCGAGTATATGCAAAAATGTCATGCTGACTGCAACGAATCTAGTCATCAGCAGCAACAGCAGCGGCAGCAGCCGGAAAATGCAATCGCATCGGGCGGTCATAATATGGGTAAAGGAGCTATAAGCGGCATAGGGATGGGGCGGGGCTGGCTTGTGGTCTCATCACGGGGCAAGTTGATGGTACTAAAAACTGTTGGCTACATGCAATGTCATCATCTCCACACACATACATACATACATTCACACCACACCCATCACCATCATCGCATGCAACTCTAAATGCAACATTTTGCTTAAACCCACCCACCTCCATTTAACTTTGACCACGCGTAAATTGCACTCATCCCCTCCAGACAGACAAACTCAAGGCAAGGGGAAGCAGTTGAATGGTGGTGGGGTGCTACAACTCTTGCGATGGATCAATCCGTTGTAGCGGCGCATCGCCACATTCAGCGGTTGCAGCCAGACGCCAATGAGACTCCTGCCGCATTACGCCATCTGCCGGCAGTTAAATGAGTTAAGCAGGCCCGATTACCGAGCGATGCTCCATTTCAGCCACAGCCACAGCAGCAGCAGCAGCAGTTTGGAGTTTGGAGTTTGGAGTTTGTAGTTTGTAGTTAAATGCGGATTAATCCTTTACCTTATCCACTTGCCTTGTTATGTTGGAGTTGGCAGCGAAGTAGTTTTATTTTGTACAATTTATTTAGCTGTGAAATTAGATTAAACAACAAATCTTAATTTACTTTACTTCAATTGTAACTAGCTGAAGTGCTTAAAAGTGTTGTTTGTCTTTTAAATGCATTCTTGGGCAGTATGCAAATATTTCAAATTAAAATTACATTATTTTTTTTTTATAAGGGGTCAAAAGGCTAATTATGATTAACAACTCTGTCAGCTGTTGTCCTTGTTTAAAGTCAGCACAAATCCCCTCGTCTCAAACAATTTAGCACGTGAACAATTTAGCTGTTGTCTGTGTGAGTAATGCATTTTATTGTATTATTTATTTATTTTTGTTTTGTTGTTTTTTTTTTTATTTTTGTTAGCCATATTTGCACAACAGCAGCGACCAGGGTCATAAATATCGCGTACGTCGCCTTTAATATGCAATAAGCTGTTGTATTTATTTACACAGCTCAACAAATTCAAATGATTTTTTCCATAACTCATTTGGCACAGCGACTAAGCTAACCGCACCCCACATCCCCCACCCCAACACCACCTCCCAAATATCTGTGTGTACCGCTCTGCCCCTGGTTAACCACTTGCCACGCATTTTAAATCATGACATAAACACTTTTGCACATCCCCAATCAGCAATCCATACAACATTTAGCATTTATTTTGTTTATGTATGCTTATTTGTTTGCCGTGTCTGTTTGTTTATTTGTTTGTTTGTTGCGGCTAGCTGTTGCCAATGACTTTAATGATTTGTGGTCAGGGTTATGCAATTGCAGCAAGGGCCACGAATTGAACACCACATTAGTTAGCCAGGAAAACTGAATACACAAGCTAAACATTACTCATTCGTGTACCTAAATAAAATTATAAATATAAATAAATATAGTGTGTGTGTGTGTGTGTGTGTGTGTGTGTGTGTGTGTGTGTGTGTGTGTGTGTGTGGCAATGAGCTTAAGAGACATTCACTTACCGGACAGAAGTGAATCTAAAGCAAAAACAAACTTATCTAATCGCCATTACGACACACTGCTCTCCTCTATCCCCCACCAACTGGCAGAGGAGGGAGGAACCTTCGCATATCTCGGCAAAGGCAAATATTGTCATACGCTGAGGGCAAAAACTTGAAGAACGATGAACGAAGATTTCGATGTAAACCAAACTGTGCAATTATTTACACAATTCAAAATTCACTTTAGTGTTTCATTCAATGCAAATATTTATTTTGTAGTTCTCAGCTTAAATGCACCTAAATTGCCGGTTCGTCCTTTTGCCAGGCAGGCAGACCAGGCAGGCGCCATCATATTTTAAGTACTGTGGTGGATCTCCTATCAGAGCCAGGGCCAACTCTCTGTCTCCCTCGCTCTGTCTCTCTCTCTTTCTGTTTCTCTTTCTGTTTGTACTAAGACTATATTCAATTGTCATTGACATGAGTTTGCCAAATTTGGCATATTATAAAAAAATGACAAAAAAATGAAAAATAAACTTTATTTTTTTTTTTAAATCCCCTCCCACCCCCCTAAAAATCAATGTAGAGAAAAAATACTATTTTTTTTTTATTCGTTTTGCCTGCTTGCTTATTGTTCAGTTCTCAGATCAGAAATCTCAGAGCTCAGATCTTAGATCTTGGCATGCAAGTCATGCGCCGCGCTTTTGGGGATAGGCCTCGACGTCGTTTCTCTATTGGGGTCTTCTCCCCACACACACTCTGTGTGTGTGTGTGTGTGTGTGTGTTAAATATAAAATGTCAACATGTTGCATATGGCTACAGTAAGCTGCTTACCACTGTAAGCGGTTGCCCATTTTTGGTTAGCTGTTGTGACGGAGTCGCAACGGCCTTGAACATCTTTTTTGGCTTGTTTATTGCTTCGGTCAAGCGTTCAATTACTAACGATGCGTACAAATTGAACGAACAGAGGGTTCCATTGATGGCAGGAAGACTTCCCTTGATGATTGCCGACAGCTCAAGCTTGACGCTGAGAACTGTATAATTTTGCAAGTTCTACAACTTTAAATACTATATCTTAAGTCGCACAAAATCACCGATTTACAAACAATGTTTCATTTCGATTTCAACAATTGTTTTTAGCTTCTCAAGAACTTTATGAATTTTACAATGAGACTTAAACTACTCTCGTCTGGATTAATCTAATAGCAACGTAGCACTTCATCAAATTCTCATCAATTTAAAGAACTGCTTAATGGATTTTCTTTTCAATTGCACTTTACATTCATTAATTTTGCAGACTATGTTTTGCATCATTTTGTTGTGTTGCATCAGTTTATTATTAAATTACTTGCAACTGAACTAAACTGCGTGCAATTCTTTCCCTTGCTTCTATTTCGAGATGCTCATAACTTTATGGGACTATTTCAATTAAGTTTTTAACTTTGATGCATTCGCATTTGTTGCTCAAACTCATCCCGTGCGAATAAAACCATCAAACCAAATCTGCGTTAACTGTTTCGCATGAATAACTGTCTGAAAGTCAGTGCTATTGGACTCCACTATACAGCTGGAGAGGGTTGACAGGGGAGTGGCAACTGCGGCTGCTCGTCATTCACCTTGGCAATCTGGAAATGCACATTGAAGCGGAAAAACCAGTAATTAAATGGCTTCACTTTTATGCTTTTTCTCTTTTGCGTAAATACAAAAAAAAAAAAAAAATAAAAAAAAAATAAAAAAAATGTGCTGCCTCCTTTTTGACATTTGTTTTAATTTTTTATTTTTCGCTTCTTTTGTTTTTTATGTCGCCAGTCAGCCCCCTAGTCGGAGCAGTCGAGCAACCAAAGCAATAGTAACCAGTCCAATTTGTAACTGAAACTTTCATTTTCATTTTTTTTTTCTTTTTTGTTTATTTTGTTTTTAATTTTCTACTTACAATTTTTAAGCATGTAACGAAAAACCGGCAACAGCAAAGATCCGTCAATGTACCGTGTACCAGTTGACATTGTGGCAATCTCCAGTCTCCGGTTGCTCTCTTTTCCAACTAATGCGTTGCTGCATTTTATTGGCACGCGAATGTCACAGCTGCAATAACAAAGCCAAAGTCCACAAATTGTGATTATGTTGAGGATTAACACATAAGATAATAATAGCAAAAACAAGCTTCGTCATCATCCAAATTGCAATTGAAACTATTTCATATTAAAGTGGAAATTGAGCAGTGTACAAATTTCGTGATTTTGATACCTTTAAGTTGTGTGTAAAAGTAGATGAAAGCGAATGCATGAAAATTAGAAAGTGCATTAAAGTTTGAAACATAAGAACTACAGCAACAGAGAAAGATAGAGAGAGAGAGAGAGTGAGAGTGAGAGAGAGTGAGAGAAAAAGAGACAACAGATGCACCACAAAATTGTGTATTTACAAATTTCATTTTTATACCCTTAACCCATTAAAAATGGGTAAAAAGGGTATAATGGTTTTGTGAAAATGTATGTTACAGGCAGAAGGAAGCATCTCCGACCCCATGAAGTATATATATTCTTGATCAGGGTCAATAGCCGAGTCGATCTAGCCCTGTCCGTCTGTCTGTCCATCTGTCCGTCTGTCTGTCTGTACGTCTGTATGAACACGCGGATCTCAGAGACTATAAGAGCTACAGACTTCAAATTTGGAATATAAGATCTCGTATACCAGGCGCAGATCAAGTTCGAATATTTTATCGATAACTGCCTTAGTTTCTGAATTATCGATACATTTAGATTTCTGATAGCAGTAAATTCCACATATCTCTCACAATTTAATGGATACAGTCACCAATTTTGGTTGGTAGGTTGTTGGCGAGGTCCTTGAAAGATCGGCATGTGCCACGCCCACCTCCGACGCCCCCATCACCCCCGCCCCTAAAATTTTCAAATGGCTATATCTTCCGCAGTTTTTGAGTAGGGAACGTCAAATTTGGTAGGTATATTAGTAGGTAGTCGCCCTTAAGAACCGATAACAAATTTGTGGTGCCACGCCCACACCTGCGCCTATAATCGACAATTCGGATTGTAAATCGATAACTCCCTATATCTCCGAACATTTTAAAGATAGAGTAACCAAACTTGGAAGGCAATTTGCTGGTAACCTCCTCCAAAGATTGGCATACCAATTTTTGGACCACGCCCACATCCGCCGCCCCCAGGAACTTCGTCCCTAGAAATTTAAAATGCGCATATCTGCCGTAATTTGCAAGCTAGAGTCGCAAAATTTTGCAGGTATGTTACTGGTAACTCCCCCAAAGATCGATAAAAAAATTGGATGGCCACGCCCACTCCACCTACCTAAACCGATACACCAGTTGGTGTAAATCGATAAACCCATATATCTCGCGCAATTTGAAAACTTAAGTCACCAAATTTTAAAGGTATATTACTAGTAACACCCTTCATAAATGTGGAAAAAAAATTTTGGACCACGCCCACTCCCGCCCACAAAAAACGATAAATGCCTGTATCTCCCGCAATTTAAGAGCTACAGTTTCCAAACTTACAAGGTATATTACTGAGACCGAATTCCAAAATATTTTGGGCCACGCCCACTCCCGCCCACAAAAAACGATAAATGTCTGTATCTCCCGCAATTCAAGAGCTACAGTTACCAAACTTAGAAGGTATATTACTAAGATCGGGCCACGCCCACTCCAGCCCCCAAAAACGATAGACCTATAATGCATTTAAAGCTTGGTTCAGGGTATATGGTAGTCGAGCTCACTCGACTACAGCGTTCTTACTTGTTTTATTTTGATATTGTTATATTGAAACGGGCAATACAAATCGTGTACAAGTTAAAGTCTACCAACTGACAATAAATTGCTAGACTTATTTAAACTAATTTAAATTAGCAAGTTGAGTGAACAACCATTTGAATATTTTGCTTCTCTTTTGTATTTTGTTTTCTCATTTTTTGTTGCAACGTGCAGGTGCACACAACATCCTCTATCCGGTGACCAGGTGTCAGTCGCCAAGACGGGTAAACAAATTGGCTTGAAATTTGATGAGTTTATTTCATTTTCTTCGTCGCCGCGCAAAGGGTGAAAAGTTGTGCAACGAGTGCCGCATACAGATGGCAACCACCCTCATCACATTGTGTGGCTCTCTCTCTGTGTGTGTGTGTGTGTGTAAATGAATGAGCTGACATCCTAATGAATGACAAGATGCACCTTGGCTGCAACAAAGCAGAGTCAAGAGTTGCTAGTTAGCGCTTGTTACCTGTGCGCAAATCAATGGCTGGACTTGAACAAGTGATGAAATACGATATTGGGTTGCATGGCCAACGTTGCTGTTGCTGCATTATCGTTAGCGACGCAAATAGCTGCACCACAAAGTCCAGTTAGTGTAAGCGAAACCCAAGCCCAAAACTGAATAACGGGGCCAATAGCAACTGCAGAGAGGTGTGGAACGAGTATAGTTGCTGGACATGTCAACTTAAACTTGTCAAGCTTCAGTGAGACCGAGAGAGAGAGAGAGCAGGAGAGAGAGCAGAAGAGAGAGAGAGAGATCAGGAGAGAGAGAGAGACAGAGAGTAATATATATTAAATACCATAAATAACGCATACGCCGCATAAGCCAACTCATATCAAGCCCCAACGGCGGCTCACAGATACAAAAAAAATTGCCCGTAAATGAACAAAAAATAATTAAAAATGCATTTTTCATTAAGGCATTAAAACGTACAACCATATACACACACACATACACACACACACACACAGAGACACACACACACGCAAACACACCCACAGATATTCACAGACACTGCAATGTCGGCCATTCATTTAATTCATTTATCTTGGGGGATGGCTTGACCAGTCCAGTTCATTGATTACAATGCCAGATCCCTACTGTGCACCTCCACCCTCCTACCCCCTCTCTCGCCAGCCAGGCAGCTTTACGCTGTAAAGCCGTCCAGGACACTCAGCCCTGAAGCTCTTTGGCCGCTTTTATGTCATTTGGAAATTATCATTAAAGCTCGTTGTGACTGTAGGTCGAGGGTGGGATGAAACGGGTTGCGAGGGGGTGAGCACAGCACAGATATGACCACTTCATTTTGCAAACAAACACCGGCAACAGCAACAACAACACTACAACAACACTACAACAACAACAACAAGCAACAACTTCAACTGTTTGGCCAGTTGGCTTTTGCTACAGGCTTACGACGCGTGACGGTCATTGAAACAATACGCGAAAAAACGCGTGTAATTAAAACAATAAAAGGCAACAACAACAAAACCAAATGGAAAACAAAAAAAAAAAAACAAAAAAAAAACGGCAAGAGCAAATGTTCAGTTAAGTTTTCATTTTCACAAGTGTGAAAAATACTATTGAAAAGGCCGCACACAAAGCGCGCCCAGCGACAACGAGCCATTTCCGCCAGGGCAGCAAAAAGTTGAAAAAAAAAAAAAAAATACTGTTAAAAAGAAAAAAAACAAAATGAAGGCAAATAAATAAAAAGAAAGAGCAATTCTCAACAGGCTGGCGAAAAATTAATACACTTGAACTTAATAAAACTCCACTAAAAGCGCATAAATTAAAATATAGTTTGAGCAAAAGTTGATAATTGATTTAGTTGGTTAAGTCTAGTCAAGATGTATCTGAGATGGGAAAATAGCTATTTTAATTGTTCTTGAATCTGCATTACGAATCAATAATATATATAGACTTATTATACAATCTGAAAGGGTATTTAAAATAAAAATGTTGCAAGCACTTTGCTCTACTGATTGTGGATAGAGTTTTAAACTAAATGCTTGTCTTTTGCACTCGTAAATACAAGTTAGTATATATATATATATATATAATATATACTTATATGGATATAACTATGTAAATATGCTCTTTGAAGTGGGCTAAGAAATCCGACTCGATCGCATTTAATTGCAAATTCTGATACAAGTTGCGAGTTGTCCCCAACAAAGTGTGAACCGCAATTAAAAAAATGAGTGAAGGCAGTAAAAAAGTAGACTTCAAGTGGTCAGTTTAAAATTCCGTCCTAATGGAATTAAAACCAAGTCTAAACTAATCATGGCTCGATAGCAAAGTGATTTAGTTCAAAGTGTTGTAGCCAATCTTGCGATAAAAACGGTTTTGAAATTGAACTGAAATTGAAACCGTCTAACGGCAATTGGATAAATTCCAATTAATAACTTTAATTTCCGTTCAAATAGAATTGCAATTGATGGCAATTTGAAATCAACTTTTAAAGTTTAATTCAATATGTTTGCGTATGTTAAATAAATTATACTACAGCTATACACAAATTTAACTTTTTTGTTGCTGATTATTTATTCAAAAAAAAAAAATAAATAAATAAAATACAGATAATAGCTGTAGATAAATTAAATATCGCTTAACATAAAATGGTCTTTGGATAATTAATTGACTCGAAATTAAAGCAAACACAGCATTAACTGAAATTTACAATAATTGAATGGATGGGAAATTGCTGGAATTGTAACAAGAATTACACTTAACACTCAACAAACAAAGGCACAAAAATAAAAATACAAATAAAAATAAAAATAATAATAGAGATTGGCAAAAAGTGAACGTCTGTGTAGCAAAAAAAAAAAAAAAAAGGCTGAAGTCGACTCCGATTATTTCTAAGCTCTGCAAATAACCGCAACCAAATGAAAGTGAAATGCGAGCACAATTTTTGGCCATATTTGTGGTGTTGTTTGCCAGTCATTGGGCTGCTGCCTTCTTCTCGTCGTGGGTCGCGTTCCGCATTGTTATGCGCTTATGCAATGAGTGATCCCCAATCCCAATCTCCAAAAACACAAATACACAGAAACAAACACAGAAACACACACACACACACACACACACAAAACCCAATCCCAAACCCAAAACAGTGACAATGATGTGTCACATTTTGGCTACGGATGTGGCTATGGCGTCTTCGACTGCTGCTGCTGCTGCTGCTGTGGCTGCGGCTGTGTCTGTGGCTGTGGCTGCCACTTCAACACTGTCTGCGGCATCTTTGGCATAACTGTAACTGCAAATCGGAAATGAACAAATGGCTGAAATCAATTTTCATTCGCTTGACGAGCAGCAATGACAACCACTGCATTTGTTTGTTGGTTTTAGACTAGTGTTGTATATCTATATATATATGTATATATATATATGTATATATATGTTTGTATATATTTTGTATTTTTTGCTGGTGTCGAAGCAATGTGAAGTAATCACTGTAAACAGTATAGTAAATAAATAAACTGATGAGCGAGCGCCAGGGTACCGATTTCGTTGTGCAAAGCAACAACACAAAAAATTGGACCTGAAGAAATGCCAATCATGCGCGATAATAACAACAACAACAACAACAGCAGCAACAACATAGGCAACAGCAACAAAAACATTCACAAAGTTGATGGCAGATGATGACACTGAGAAGAGGAACTGAATCAAGCGGGAGATGAAGCCAAATACATGTTTTTTTTTTCTCTTTTTTTTTCTCATTTTTATTTCATTTTTTGTCTAAGGCAACATGTCGAAAATCAATTTAATGCAGTGCAATCAAAATTTGAAATTGACGACCGTTGAAAATACTAGGAGAGCACAGCAACAACAAACAAGCGAGCAACAACAACATCAACAACAACAACAACAACAAACGCAAGCAATTACTTTGATTAGTTGCATAAAAGGCGGCAAGAGGCACCAGGATGGGGCAAACAGCGCGAATGATGAATTGAGTTCAAAATTGTTGTTGTCAACCATATCATATATGAGCATATTGAAGCATCGTAAGCGATTTCATTATGCAACACGCTAGAGAAGAAGTGACCAAGCACAACTGGGCCAAAACAAAAGCAGAGTTGATTGAAAACAGCGTCAATCAAATGCATACATATTTTCAAAATTCATATTTACATGATATTGATTGATGCTATTGATCTGGAATATGATTTAAAAAATCGGTATATTTTCAATTTAAATATTGATTTAATTTATGTAGCATTGCAATACTTTTGAATGCAATCATTTTCATTAATTTTCAATCAATTAAGATATGTTAAGTAAATGAATTGGATTTGGTTAATCAGCTTTGTTTTCAATTTTAATATTGATTCAATTTTTGTAGCATGTGACAATATTTTGGAATTTAATCAATTTCATTGGTCTCCACATCACTTTTGCTGTCAGTTTTTATATGATTTTTTTTTTATATATATATAGATATGGATTGAAAGTTCGGAAAGTTTAACAATATTTAAGCACTTCAATCAGCTTAAATCCAAACAAGTGCATTATTGGAGCTTACATATTGATGAGCTTACTACAGAAAAAAAATAAAAAATGTTAACTTTTCTTTTAGATTTAATTTCTTGATTATGTGTGTGTGTGTGTGTGTGTGTGTGTGTGTGTGTGTTTGAAAAGCTGACGCAGATTTGCATAAACATTTTATTATGTGGGATTATTATCCACATATTTGTATACATGGTTTCGTATAAGGTCTGTCCCACATGGTTGACCCCGTCTGCGGCACCTTCACTTTCAATATACACACACATATAAATATACATATGTATATATAAATACATATATGTATATGTGTAAACAATTTGTTGCGTTTTGGCCGCGGCTGTGACAAGCCAAATAAACATGTGAATATTTTTTGGGCATTTGTGCTGCAAGTGTTTCCGGCTATCAAAGCCGAGTGTCGTTACACCAGCCAACAAGTGTGAGGATTGCTGCAATTCTCTCATATTTTTCCACGCCACTCAAGCGACTTATGCAACGCCGCAAATAAATCATAGCTCATCACAAGCAATAATGGGGCGAAAATTTAAATTTATTGAATTAAATTGAGTCGAGTCGAGTTGAATTGTGTGCAATTGAATCGAATTGAATTGAATTGAATTGAGTTGAGTTGAGTTGAATTGAACGTTGAACGTTGACTTTTGTGCGTATATCAAACTAATTAGCAGCCAGACGAACGAGATGCAACCAATTAAAACGGGTGCAGCAACAAAAGTGGAAGTTTCAGTTTTAGAATTGCATGATTTATGCAAGTATGAAAGTTGTTCGACCTTTGGGGCAGTTGCGGCTTCGCTAATTCCCGTTACAGCTGCGGATTTGTTCAACGTTGCGTATGAGTAATCGCTTAACGTTTTGCGGAAATTGTCATACGACATTTATTATATTTACATTCTGCTGCTGTTGTTGTTGTTGTTGTTGCGTATGTGAATTTTTGGTTAAATTAGCAATTAATCGAAATAAATTAACACATTTAACGTTTGATCTCTCTCACCACCGAACGGGGGCGAATATTGCCTGCCGGATCAACATATTAACAATGTATGCAAATGATTTGATTTATACGCGGCGGTCTGGCAAAAATAACGCAAAATGATTTCGTCAACAAAAAACACGCTCCAACAACAAAAAAAAGAAACAAAACAAAAAACAATCAAAAATATGTGAATACAAATTCCCAAAATTTGCGCTTAAGGTGAATCAGCTTTGGTAGCCGTTAAGCTGCTTATTAACAACGTATAATTTCTTGTCAATAAACCGATAAACGGACGTCAGCGTCAGTTTATTATTCGAATTCCGATGAAACATGCATGTACATACATACGTACATCAAGAGTATGAAACATCATTTCAAGAATCCTTTCGATGCACTATTTTACCATATTTGAGGCTTGTTGAATTCAATGTTCAATTAATGGACCAATTTCAATTACATTCACCTACGAAATTTTTATAGATGGACACATTTTCAAATCTGTAGATAGTAATAATAATAATAATAAAAAAAATAATAGCTAAAAAAAATCCGTCGATAGTTTTGCAGGATGCATATAGAAATTGAAGGTTGCTTAATAACAGTTATCGATAATAGGCCACAATTGGAAAACTAATTGCCAAGTGGCGAAGACATATTATTACTTCATCATGAGTGCATCGTTTGCGTTTGCGTTTTGCCTGCCTCAAATCTTGGCTTGGTCGACCAGATACAAAGCCAAATTGCTTGTTTACCAAGTTTACCAAAGCTGTGTTTTAGTGTCCGTTGCATTTACCGCTATGTGCGGGTATATAAATACGCGTCTAAGCCCACTCATGAGTTCACTCATGAATACTGGTGCATTGTGACTAACTGTTATGATTGGGATTGGATTGCGGCGTTGCTTGCCAAACCCGCCGTTCCACCGATCCACCGCTGCACCGCTCCGCTCCGCCCCTGCTATTGGCCCATTTAAGCAGCATCTGTTTCAACGTCTTCAATCAATTGATTGATTATGAAAACACAAAGCATAATCAATGTGAATGATAATGATGATGATTTGGATGATCATTACGATATATGAACTGTTACCATATTTATTTATTAATAACAAATAGCGTTAACTGTCGAGACCAGCCGTTGCTTACGCCAAGCAAAATGTAACAAACACAAATACAAACACAAATTGTTGTTAATGTTTGCTTTGGCTGTTTATTTATTTTTTTTTTTTTTGTCCATTGAGTTCGTTTTTTATTCATTTGCATTCATTGCATTCATTTGGTTCATTTGCGTTTCCTCATTGCGAACTGGTTGCTCAATTCAGCTGTTCAATCGCTTTAGAGTTTTTGCAATTGGGGACAAGGTTATTCTGGATGTAAATGCAAAATAGTGACTCGTGCCCAACAGTTATTCGCTATTCACGTTGTTGAATACACTGAATACACTGAATACTATTCGAATTCAATTAACTAGCTGCAGTTTCACCAGTCACCAGTCACCAGTCACCGCCGCTGCCCATGTCTGTCGCCTTGTTATAGTTTCAATCGACATATTTGCTTATATATCTATTTATATATGTATTTGTATATGTACCGACTAGATTGGTTCATGCAACGACTCAAATACGCTGACCGGCGTGTCGGCCATGTGCCGCCGCAGCCGCCGCCGCCGCCGCCGCCGCCGCCGCCGCCGCCGCAGCCGCCGCTGCTGCCGCCGATCGCGCAACGTGAAACCGGCTTGACACGTTGCCAAAGTTAGTTTTGTATTGATTTATTTTTCAAACGCGAATCGCTGGCGACTTTTACAACTCGCTGTGTTTTTTGTTAAACTTGAACTTGCCGGCGATGCGTAGCCCCAGTTTCAGTGCGTGTGCGTCTCTCAGTGTAAATGTGTGTGTGTGTGTGTGTGTGTGTGTGTGTGTGTTGAAGCGTCTAATGGAGTACGCGAAAGGAGTTGGTTGGTTTGGTGCACAGCCGCCGCCGCCGCCGCCGCCCACTAATATGTCCATAGACCAGACCATAGGCAAAACTATCTTCTTTGGGTATGTGGCATCAGTGGAGGTGGAGGTGGAGGTGGAGGATGCTGCGACACTGCTGTTCTCAGGTGTTGGTTACACGTTGCGCAGCATCGATACTTGCATTGTTTGAGCCACGTTTGCAAAAGTTCAGCTGAGTCGAGTTCAGTTCAGTTGAGTTGAAAACTTTCAAGTGCAGCTGCAAAACTTGGCATGAAATGTGAATTTTCAGGCAGGGCAAAACTTGTTAACGGCTACGTTAGATTAACTTGGCCCGGCTGCTTTATGGTCTAGTTGTGCGTTCTGCCGTGTGTTCGTCGAATAATTCAAAGTGCTATCATTAATGTTGACATTGGAGGGAAGCCCTAGGTTACGGGAACGCCAAAGCACCGAGCTGCAGCTTCACTCACGTAAAGTATTTGGCAACAAATGTCGGCGCCAATCATGTAACTTTTAGCCAAACATTTTTAGATATCAATTAAAATGGTTAAGTAAATGGTGTTCACCAAAATGCTCTGAAATGAGTAAGTTACGTAAAATACCAAATTTTAGTTACTTAAACAATGTGTTTGACTTACCCACGATAAAAATCTAAAGAGTAGTTTTAGCTTAAATTTAACTAAATCAATTTAAACTTAATTAAATAGAGCACGTAAAAATACACGGAAGTTACTAAATCCAGTTAATACAATGCAAAGTTTTAGTTACGCAAACTGATTAGAACAGAACAGTTAAGAGTAACAACAACTAGATATAAAATAAATTCATTGCAAAATTAAACAAAAATAAATAAATTAGTAATATTATTAGTAATATTTAAAATGGTTTTTTATTATTTATTAATAAATAAACGATAATATATAGGACAAATTAATTAAAATGAATAAGAACAATATGCTTAAAGCCTTTTTGTTAACTGTTCAGTCTGAAATTGGCGTGAAGGTAAACTATATATTGGCATTATAATTTACATACATATATTTAGTTTAGCAATTATCATCATCGATCCATCGCAAAGTGGAATGAACTCAAAAACTTTGGCATTATATATATTTATTATCTGGTTGTTGTTGTAGTTGTTGTTGTTGTTGCTGTTGTTGCTAGTGCTACCTACCCCTCCACGGAGAAGAGCGAAAGTTGATGATTCGCTCTGGCTTTTGTCAGTTTTGGTCAAAAAGCTTTCGCATAAGCGACAACGATTTAGTGCCACGTAAAACTTTGCCATTTTAAGCGTTTTGGCCTAACTGATGAAACCCGTTAGTACGGCTAGCACGGACAGCTGGCCAAAGGCAAAAAGATCGATGATCGTCTGAAAGACTTTCTTCAGAGCAAATGCGTTGAATGACCGAAGCAGATCTGAGCTGAGTTCGAGTTAAACGCAAACTGAACTCAAATTGTTTGATTAATTGTTTCAAATGTGTTGCTTGAAAAGGAAACTAAACACTAAAAACAATAAACACAAATGCGAGAAAAATGCCGCATATGATTTGTGGAGAAAAATCAATGGATTTTTCTTGTTGAATGGATGGATGAATGGATGGATGAATGGATGATGCGCATGACTTTCATGTCTTTTTATATATTTATAACATTGTTTCGGTTCATTGTTCGCTCTGTATCTTATACAATTTACAACAACAACAACAACAACGGTAACTGCATTCCCATGTTATGTGTGTGTCTGTGGGTGTGTGTGTGTGTGTGGGTGTAGGTGTGTGTGTGTGTGTGGGTGTGGGTGTGTGTGCGAGGGCGTTTGTCATTTTTGAAGCGAAAGCAAAGTTGAGCCATTAATATTCATGATGAGCATTTTGCAAATCTTTGGCCAACTGAGGCTTAGGAGCATAATAAATTGGATATTTTGAATGAAAACTTAGATTTTCTCATTTGATTAATTGCATTTTACACAGTTTTCACCCTGGCAACTAATCGGATTTTGCATTTGAGCGCTTCCAACTTAACTTTGCTTAATTAATGTATTTAATAATGGGGAGTTGAGGCCATAAACTAAAGTACAAATAACAAGCAAACTGATTAGTTAATATATATAGTTAGTATATTGCTTGTAATTGCCATAAATGAATCCATATTAGAGTGTTTATTCCATTTACCTAAACTATATAGTTTAATTTAGGACAAGAAATGACTTTAAGCTGGTTGGTTGTTGATGAGTTGATGTTGGTCATTATGAGTTGTCTGCCAAGTTCATGGCAGACAACCACAACTATGCATAAGTACAACAATAACAACAACAATAACAACAACAATAACAACAACAACAACAACAACGATAAACAAGAAACCAAACGCCACTTGGCAGAAGACTCGAGAGGCGAACGCCCTTCAATTATTTTGCAACATTCTTTTTCGGATGCATTTGGGTGCACTCTAATTACATTTCAAGTGTGGCCATTGGCCGGGCAAGTGCAAGCTCATCATCATCATCATCATCATCATCATCATTATTAACATTTTCAACAACCACAACTTCATGATGATGATTCCAAAAGAGCCTCAACTCTTGACCAAAGAAGACTCTTGCCTGTGCGCTCAAGCATAAGTCTTTGTTTTCTAATTTGACTTTAACCTTTGCCAAAGACTCGGCCGACTACCATAATCCCATAGGGCGCAATGAAACAGAGAGAGATAGACAGGTAGAGTGAGAGGGAGTGAGAGAGAGAGGGGGGGAGTGAGAAATGAAATACAAGTCAAGAGATGTAGTTAAGTCGAAAACGAGCCCCAAAAGTGTAGGTAATTGAACCATGCCGCATAACCTTGACTTAACCGTGGAATTTTGCAACTCGTTGCCGCTTCGCTTGTCGCATTTCCTCTTTGGGCATCTTTCGCACCCCACCCCCCCAAAATTGATGCCGCGTCAGGTGGGCGCAGGTGAAACGCCCGTTGCAACAACGACAAGAGTCGCAGAGGCAAATGAAAAATGCGCGCATCATTTGTCATGAATTCGATTTAAGTTTCGGTTCGCAATTGCAATTTCAACAGTTGCACTGTTGCACAGTTGCACAGTTGCTCAGTTGCCGTTGCCAGGATTGCAATCGATTTGAGGGCAAAAGTTGTTGCCAGTGTCGCAAGCCGAATGACTGCAAACAAATATTTGCATTTAAACTTCTGTAAATCCAATAAATATATATATATATTTATATATATATATTTATATATATATATATATATATATATATATTTATATATACTATATAGTATCGAATCGAAATTGACACAAGTCTAATTTCTAAGCAAAATTGCAAATTGAAATATGTGCCTTCCTGTTGAGAGCACAGATAAATGAAAATATTTGAAATATTAATATAAAAATAATATTAATAATAATATTAATAATAATATTAATAATAGTAATAATAAATATTATGCATAATTGGAATGGAAATTGTTCATTAAGCGCAATTTGCAATTAATTGAAACGTTTTTTTTTTTTTGCTTTTCCCAAGCACTCATTCAACTTGACATTAATCCGAGCTGTCATTTGGTTTTTGTTGTTTCTGTTGTTGTTGTTGCTCATTGATGTTGCAGCAACTGTCAGCGGCAGTCAGAGAGTCAACGACACATTGGGCTATAAAACGGCTCAGTTCCTGTTTGACATTTTTGGCTAATAAAGTCGTCACACACACACTCACACACAACACACACAACAAACACACACACACGCACACACACTCCTCTACTACACCACTTGAGTGCATTGCACTTGACCCCATCATAATTGTGGCAGTCATTGCGAAAGGCCGTTGCAATATATCTACTCTCCCCCTGGCAGCCGTTGGTTGGTGTCTTTGCTTGCCATCAACTTTTAATTTGTTTTAAAAACTTTTTGATTGTTTTGTTGTTGTTGCTGTTTTAGCTGCTGCTGTTGTTGTTGTTGTTGTTGTTGTTGTTGATGTTGCTGTTGTTGTTGTGCAGGCATGCAAATGAGCGCTCACATTTTGGCGCCAGTGCGTCTTCTTGGTCTGCTTGATGTTCTCATCTGTGGTCTCCGGCCTGCCTCTGCCGCTTGGGGCATTCATTTGCCGAGTTGCTTGATTAAATTGTCTTGCGCTCGCTCGCTGCCTGTTATTTAAAGTTTTTAATTTCATTTTATTGACACTGGCAACTGGCAACTGGCAACTCGTGGCTCGCTAGCCACAGCTCAGGGCAATGTTCAAGCCGTTGGCTCCCTGCCGTAAGTTTTCGCCATAGTTGCTATTTTAGCTGCTGCTGCTGCTGTTGCTGTTGCATCTGTCCTTGACAGTTGCACACAAAGCCAAACAGTAATTTCCTGCCCAGTCCCCTTAACACAGAGCAGGTCAAAGCCAAAGGCAAATGCATTCGGCTGCTGTCAACGCAATATCCTCAAGCATATCAAACACAAGTGGTTGTCGTTGTCGCTGTTTAGCTTTGTAAAGCTCATAATTGGCGTTGTGCTCACCTGTCAACCAATGTAAATAATATTTTCACTCAGCGGTCTGTCACCAGCAGCAGCAGCAGCAGCAGCAGCAACAGCAGCAGCAGAATTAACAAGTAAGATGCTGTAGTCGAGTTGGCTCGACCACGATATTCCCTTAACCAAGTTGTTAAATATATGTAGTTTAGTTTTATTGGCAAATTTCCCTTTAAAATGATTTTCACTCAAATGTTCAGTTCTGCAAGTGCATTTCTTACAGAGTATTTTTGCTCACATGCATATACATACATACATACAGGCATACATACGTACACGAAACAGTACTTATCGGGGCTCTGCAGAATACACACAAATATATTGACGCTAGCGTCGATTATCATGCCATCTCTTTCTCACACATGCGTTCGCCTATATATATGCATACAGAAAATGCTTGCGGCTGCTGATAGAAATAAGATCAATATGAAAATATATTTTCGACTATAACTTTGGTGTTTCTTGTCCGATCTTAATAAAATTAGAAGCCTCTGCCTCATAAATTGTGGAATTTATTGCTATCGGAAATCGAAATATATCGATAAATCATAAACTGAGGCATATTATCGATAAAACAAAGCAAACTTGATCTGCGCCTGGTACACGAGAACTTATATTCAAAATTTGAGTCGCTAGCTCTTATAGTCTCTGAGATCCGCGTGTTCATACAGACGGACAGGGCTATATCGACTCCTGATCAAGAATATTTATACTTTATGGGGTCGGAGATGCTTCCTTCTGCCTGTTACATACATTTGCACAAAACCATTACACCCCTTTTTACCCATTTTTAATGGGTGAAGGGTATAAAAACATTAATCCTACGTTTCATAAAAGATTTGATTGCGAAGGTCGCTGAACAGCAATGTGTACATGTTGCTGTTGCACAGTTGCGGGTAAATATATATATTAAATATATTATATAAATATATTAAATATATATATTAAATAAATTATATAAATATATAAAATATATATATTAAATAAATTAAATAAGCTCAAAGAGGATTCACCTTAACATATTATCGAGATTCTTGTCTACCTATATTTAATATAAATTTCTATTCGTCTGATCACAAATTTCTTCAAATTCAATCTTGGAATTTATATATATTTTTTTATAATAGTAATTTTTTGACTGATTGCTGCTGTTGATTCAATGTAAACAGATAAGCAAATGTTGTTGTTTCACTTTAGCAGGTGAATAAAGAAACTGGATCAACTCGAATTATTTTGATCGAGATGAAATTCAGATACTTGGCTAAATTGCCAAATGAATAATGTATATTTTATGTGGTAGCCGTACTATTATTTTGAGCGAAGCTGTGTGTGCTGAAAGCACCGTTATGCGATCACACGCAAAACGGCAACAGCAGCTGCAACAATCTTGTCTTCTTGCAGGCGTCGGCAACAATATGATGCGAGTGTTGCTGACGTTGCGAATCGCTGTTGCTGTGCATGTTGCAGCAGCAGTTGCTACATAAAAAAAGAGAGGCACACACACACACACACACACACAGTGACACACCCACCCACGCTCGTTTGACAGCCAACACGCGTCAGCTGTTGTTGCTGCAGTTCTGCTGTGTTGCTGGGCCAACTTTTGCATCTTGCTGCTGCTGCTGCCGCTGCTGTTGTTGCTGCTGTTGTTGCTGCTGTTGTTGCTGCTGCTGCCGCTGGCCAACTGCTAATAGTGAGTCAGCAGCATGGGCGAGCGCCTGTTGGCATTCTAATTTATTTATGTTAATGCAATAAAAACACTCAATTTGCCGCTGCATATTCGAAATATTTTCCATGTTGCTGTTGTTCTTATTGTTGCTGTTGTGCTCGCTTCGCAAACGCCGCATATTGGCGACGTTATCGCAACAGCAACAGCAGCAGCAGCAGCATCAACACAAAAAACATAGCTAACCTTGTTATTGTTATTTAATTTCACTTTTTTCTTTTGTTTTTCATTGTTGTTACTGTTATTCTTGCTGCTGCTGTTGTTGCGATTTTTGTTGTTGCTATTTTTGTTGTTGTTGTTGTTGTGTTTTTCTGTTACCGTTTTGCGTTGGCGTTTTTCGTGCTGGTTGCCAGTTTTGTTCTTGTTATTGCTATTTTATGCTGGTCGCATGATTTACGTTGTTGGCGGCATTTGTTGTTGTTGTTGTTGTTGTTGCTGTTGTTGCTGTTTCTCATTTGTTTTTGCTGCTGCTGCTGCTGCACCGTGGTTCTAGCGCCAAGTGCCTGTGTCTGTTTGCCCGCTCGTCATTTGAAAGTTGTGTCGACACGGCTCGTTAGTTGCAACAAAATGAGACGAGCTGATCTCAGCTGCTGATCAAACAGTAGCAACATTAACAAAATAATCGCTCGACACCGAAAAATGCTGGTGTTTTTAATTGAACATCATTTTTGCATGTACAAAATTGACGAGACAACTTATTTGTCCATGTTTAACGACCAGTTGCAAGATTATAAATATTTATCAACAATTTCTTTTCTACGCACTTTTCCCTTTGCAGGGCTAACAAGTAATTAGCCACATAACCAGCTGCTTGATGTGATGTTATATCTATATATCTATCTATATCTGGCAGCGTCTTCTGTTCCACAACAAAATTGTTGTCAAGCGTTTGAATTTGATTGCTGTTTGCCTTTGAATTGCGTCACATCTGCAGCTCGTGGAGTGACAGCAGCTGACAGTTTTGGTACCACTGTGCACACACAAAGGCACACACACAGGCACACACACACAGAGATAACTTTTGCACGGATTTATTTATTTTATTATATTTAAAAATATATATATATATATATATTGTAGCCCCCCCAAAAACTGCCCAGTTTTAAAGTCGCCAACATCAAAACCAGCTCCGAGTGCGTCATTTGCATTTGTCATAGAAAAAAGGTCGACCGACTAGACTAGACTGGTGGTGGTGCGATGTGGTGCGATGTGGTGGTGCGGATTGGGGTGGGTGTTTGTATCTATGGGTCGTTTGGTGCACTGCCAGTCAGCACGATTTACTCTCTGTCCTAAACCATGGAACTGGCGAATGTCTTTATTATTTGCACACTGAAAGTTTATAAACATCGCCTATCCTTTTTTCACTCTGTTGTTGTTGTTGCTGTTGTTGTTGTTGTTGTTGTTGGTTTTCGTTGTTGTTGGTGCGCCCAGCTTTTTAATAAAGTCATTTTATTTACATTTGTGCTTTTGTGTAGTAATTTATTTACTTTTTTATGCCATTACATATATTTGGAGCTTGCATATTTACTTTTGCTGCTGCTATTGTAACTGTTGCTGTTGCTCCTACTTCTGCTGCTGCTATTGCTCCTGCTCCTGCTGCTGCTGCTCCTGCTCCTGCTGCAGCCGGTAGCCGAAAACATTTTAAATGCCATTTTAATTATATTTGCTCTTTTGTGCGTTGCCTGGGCGCAAAGTCCACTTGGCTTTGGTCGCTCAGTTTGCAAGTTTTTCAATTAAAATGAAATAAAGCGACATAAATCAAGTCTTTCGCACACATATGTACAGAAAAACGATGCCTGACAGCAGCAGCAGTAGCAGCAGTAGCACAAGAGCAGCAGTATCAAAGAAATACAAAAACAAAAGCACAAAAACAAATGCAAAACAAGAATAAAAAAAAAAATACTGTATAAAAACTTACAGCAACCGCAAGTAACTTCATTTGGCTCCAGGCAAACGCTGCGTATGAGCAATAAGCGGGCTAAAAGCAACAAAAAAAAAAAAACAGGCAACACTGCAAGCCATTTGCAGTCTTCAGCTAACTGGCATTTGCATTGTTTAGAAATGGGCTGGGACCAATTGCCAATTTTGTGTAGGATGGTAACGCTCTGCTCGGATATTGGTAGTTGCTGCAGAAGCTGAAGCTGCACTTGACACGTGCATTAATCAACAACAAAATCATTCAACAACAAGAATTTATTTTAATTTATTTGATACTTTCAATCAACAATAAATGCACTCACACATGCTTCAGTGCTCAGTTCTTCGGTCTGTCAGTTTTTGGGCCAGATAACAAATGTCACAATGCCAACTTGACAAATTGCACTTCAAAAAGAGTTTATTTTAACTATTTGTCAGTGTCGCATAAACTAATATTTTTTTTTACTACTACTACAAACTATTTGGCTACTTTGCAAAAGAATTTCTTTGTGCATATCAAATAGTTGTTGATATTATTTAACTTGATAATTATTTAAAAACATTGAGCAATTTATTTGTATTCAATATATGAACTGTTGCAAGCTTAATTCAATAAATTATTAGTCTAGTAATACGCGGTTTTTTTTTTGCTGAACTTGCAACAGCCAACAGCCTGTTAGCCACAAGTTTTATTACCCAATAACCGATGAAAGCCTTGAACAAAGGCCAGTTTTCACATTCGATATACGACTCGTGCCAGTTTTTGAATGGAAAGCATATATTTTATATGTGGGGCTTAGCTCAGCTCAGCTCAGCTCAGCTTGAGCATTGCAAAGGCGACAACAATAACCACTCGAGCATGGCCTGGTTATTCACTTGCCACTGCCACTGCCACCACCAGCAGCAGCAACAACACCAGTGAGTGCACTTATCAGCGTCAATTGCAATTGTTTATAATAATTCACTTTCACTATTGCGCCCGCAGCTGGCGGCGGCCTGAAACACACCCAAAAAACCTTGAACCGCATTTCTGAATTTTCTCACCGGGCAACTGGCAACTGGCAACTGGCAACTTGCAAGTGGCAACTGCTTGCGACCAAAAAAAAAAACTCGCTCTGTCTCCAGCCAACAGTTGCAGGCTAAAGCTGTGAGGGGGCCAGGTTTGGGACTGGGCTAAGCCACGGCATCAGTTTCGGCCTGTTGCCACTTGACTTTGGCCTTTTGCATACGAATAGGCAAGTGTCTGACTGTGTGTGTGTGTGTTTGTGTGTGTGTGTGTGTGTGTGTGTGTGTGTGTGTGTGTGTGTGTATGTGTGTGTGTGTTTGTACAAGTCTCCCTTTTTTTTTCAATTTTTTAGAGTCGCACACTTGAGACAAGGCAGCAGACGCTTTCCGGCGCTTCCACCGCAAAGGGCAAATAAAATTAATGAGCTTAGTGGTAAACCCAAAGCCGGAAGCCGATTTTAGACTACGTTGTTTTTTTTATGTTTTTTATTCCTATACATTGCTTACATTTTTTAAATTGTCCTATTTTTTTTCGGTTTTTTGTATGGCTTTAAAATCGCTTCATTTCTAACCACACATTTGCTTTTTTTTCCAATGTTCTCGTTGCAGCAGCACATGCAACGAAGGCAGCAACGGCAACTGCAGCAACAGACGTCCTCCTCAACTGTGAAAACCTGTGACTTGTGAGGTAATTTAAAAATTGAATCTGCCACTTTATTTAGTGTCAGTGAATTTCTGTCAACCAAAGAAAACTTCTAACGCAGAGCCTGAGAGTGTTTTGTGAGAACAGAAATCAATTACACTTTTAGGAACATTTTAAAGAGACTGACGCAAATGTCAAATCATAATTCGAGTATTTTCTTGGGCACGTAAATAAATATTGAATTTATAGTATTATTTATTTTCCTACTTATTTATTATTTATTATTAGGTTGGGGGTGTGTGCACTGTGACCTGATAGGTCTATTGTGCCCCTTTCTGGGCCTAAAGCATCTACATCAACTCAAGCTCCTGCAAAAATGCTAGAATCTTTATTGGGTTGAGGGCTACTATGTCATTGTTCATCATGACATGCATCCCTAGGATGTTACATCTTTTCCTCGCTAAGGCATTTTCCTACTTCGCACTATTAGTTATTTTACGTACTGAAATTGAAAACATCATCATCACTTATGTGAATATTTTCCGATTAGGAATTGGCTTTTCTAATGGATTTTCTTACGTTTTATTTATATTTTTTTTTTTTTGTATTTTCTAAGGCCATTGACATTTAATTTGCTTAGCTTGTTTTTAGGTTTTCCTCAGTCTCTTCAGGCGTTTACCATCATCACATCATCCATCCGAAGCTTACAATCTCTATTGAAAATAAATTGCTGTTCTTTTTGTTGCTTGCCAGTTTCAGTGTTCAATAAGAGCAAAACACACACACACACACACACACACTTGCAAAAGCCTATGTACGTACTTATTATATTTTAACTTGTTCAATGTGCCGTGCCAATTGTTGTTGTTGTTGTTTTCTTTCCTTTTGGTCACTTCGCTAGCACGTTAAGCCATCCGACCGGGGTCTGTCCCAATCTTCTATTGCCTCTCAGGCAACCAACCCAGTGTAATTCTTTTTCTTTACTTGATTTTTTTTTTTTTTTTTTTTTTTTTTTTGCTGTTTTTGTATCAAGTAGCAAGCCCTAAAAAGGCCAGGGGGCAACCACCACACCAACACCCAAAAAAAAAAGAAAAAAAAAGTAAAAACAACAAGAAGAACAACAGAAACAAGATGAAACGACTCGCTTCATCCTGCTGACTGGGCTTTGAGTTGAGGCAGCACTGCCCCAAAAAAGCTGCCGACTGCATTTCTAGCATGGAAACTGTTTGCCGTTGTTGTTGTTGTTGTTGTTGTTGCTGCTTTTGCTGCTGCTGTTGTTGCTGTTGTTGCTGCTGATGCCTTTGATTTTGATTTCGTTGGCTAAGCTCAAGCGGCCAAAAGATTTCTAAGGTCGGCACGCTTTCGCATAATCGGCCGTATTATTCCTGGCCCCGAACTCATGCATCTAATTTATGAGCCAGCTCACAGTACACACACACACAAACACACACACACACACACACACGCACACACACACACAGACACACAGCAAACTCAAATAGCAGGCCTAGAGCAACAGTCAGAACCAGAAGCGAATGTTAAGTTGGCATCACTGTTCAAGTAGGAGTAGAAGTTGGAGTTGGTGCAGAAGTCGGAGTCGGAGTAGAAATAGCAGATGAAGTGGGAGTCGAAGTAGAAGTGGGAGTAGGAGTTGGATTAGGAGCAAGAGTAGGAGTAGGAGTAGCAGACGGGCGTCAGAGGGAGACGCCACCAAATGCTTTCATTTCATTAATTATGTAGCAAAAATCAACAAGAGAGACGCTCAACTCTGCGTTTATATGGATTATTTTATGTGGATACAGTTGATGTGTGGGGGAAAAGAGGGGTACTCGACTCCAACAAAACTTCTTTTAATTCTCCACATAAGTACATTAATGCCAATGTGCACATGTAACCCTTATACCCTGTAAACGAATTAAGGTCAACATTATAAAAATTGCAACTCGATAAGGTTATAAAGGATTACGTGATTTTAGGTTTGTGCCTCTCTCATCTTAAGTCTGAGTAGCTTGGAATTAGAAAAGTGAAAATGAAATAAGAAAAATGAAAATGTTCATTCTCCCATCGTTTAATTCTGTGTTAATGATAGAAAACGTTATTAAAATCAAACAATATAATTGAAAAAAAAAAAATATATATTTACAATTGAAATTTGATACAGAGTATCCTACTAGTCGAGCATTCCCTCTGCAATTGCAGATTTGGCTTGGTTTATTCGGTTTCGTACTTTATTTTTGGCTTGTTTTGTTTTGCGGCCACAAATCTGTTTATATGCTGCCATCGCCACAACAGCGGCACCCACCCACCCTGCACCCTGCACCCTGCACCATCAGCATCTCTCGGTTGGGTTAACCCTTCGTCAGGCAGCAAACACAGTTCCAATTCGGTAACTCACTTCCTTCACGTCCCTTTGCCAGTTGCCAGTTGCCAGTTGCCAGCGTACGTTTTGTGCATTTGACTTTTATATGAACTAATTCATGAAAAATGCATGCCGCTTGCTACCCCACTGTCCCGCTTCCAATGCCGCACGCCGCCCCCCCCCTTCCACAAATGAAGAAAAACCGGCCACCATAAATCGTCGTCTGCGTCTCCGACTCCGACTCCGTCGCCGTTGAACTGCATCAAATACGAATTGTGACTGCGACTGCAAATGTGAATGGCACATTTTATATGGAAACATGTGTGTGTGTGTGTGTGTGTGTGTGTGTGTGTATGTGTGTATATATGTGTTGAGTGTGTGTTCTGGCTTTGTTCGTGTGGCAAATAATTAAATTAAGATTTTTATAGCTTAATTGGATAGCAGTCGGGCGCCGAGCGCAGTAACCTGATGAATGACTGCTCAAATGGTCGTCAGCCAGCCTGACTGGCAACATGGCCAGCTATACATTTGCAACATGCAACTTACCACTTACAACAAGAAAAATTGCCAAGCAGCTCAACGGGAAGTAAAAGGCAACAAGTCTTGGCCAGCCTGTCTGGGCAAGCCAAATGACATGGGGGTGGCTTGGGGTCTTGGCCCGGCATAGTCGCCGCTGGCCACGTCCAGCAAACAGTCATAATTCGAATCAAAAATAGTCAAAACACAAATAATTTTTGCATATTTTAACTAAATTTAAATTTTATAGATTTTAATTATCACATTATTTGTAGCAATGAAATTCCAGAATCATGGCTAATAGAGAAGAGCTATAGACTCTGAAAGGGGCACACTTTGTTGCAAATAATAATAATGATAATATTAGTTGAGCAAACATAAGCCTAGAATAGCTTACTAATTTTGATATATATCTTCTATATATAATATAATTGTGGATTAATTAAGTTTTTAAATAACCCATTTTTTTAAAAACCACAGCTGCTGTTATTTTGCTTGTGAGCTGAATACATTCTTTCTACGCGCTTTTTGAAATGAAACTCTTTAATATACATTATATATATTTATGCATGTGTGTGTGTGTGTGTGTGTGTGATTGTGTATGTGTGATTATATGTGTGTGTGTGCATACTTACCTAAGTAGTGCACATTGCTCGGTCATGTGCCACATCGCATTTGGCCCTAGGCCCTGGCATTTGTTAGCATTACTGTTGTTGCTGCGGCTGCTGTTGTAGTTGTTGTTGTTGTTGTTGTTGTTGTTGTTGTTGTTGGCTTGGGTTTTCTTTGGGTTACCTGGCCAACAGCAAACCAACAAATGGCTGCAGCAACACAATCTGTACAGAATCTAAGCTCACGACGAGCAGCAATCCTTGAACTTTTCGCATTTCCAATATGCATACAGGCATGCAAAATCCGTTCCTCTGTGTTGTTGTTGTTGTTGTTGCTGTTGCTGTTGGTTGCTGCTGTTGGTGGCTGTTGCTGTTGCTGGCGGCTGCTGGCTTATGGGGCTCATGACATCTCGGCCATGGCACAGCAGCCGTATGTAGAGTAGAGGACGCTGCGTTGCCGTGTTGCATCTGCAGTTGCCTTTCATTAACATGCAGCGCAATGGCAACGACGACGACGACGACGGTGATGGCGACGAGGACGACGGCCATCAAAAGCATAAATTGCACATGCAAATAGCACAGCCAGCCAAGGTGGGTGGGCGGTGGTTGGGCGTTGGTGGTATTTGTTGCTTGTGTTTGTGGCAGTGCATCGCCGACGAATCGCGCTTTGTGAACAGACCTTTTTTTTTTCAAAAAAAAAGAAGAAAAAAACCCCCCTTCGTCTCATTTTTTTTCCTCAAAGTTCAAATTCTTACAAAAAAGCAATAAGATGGACCCAGTTAAAAATGCGAACCTTTAAGATACTCTGTAGTCCTACAAATACTAGAATAGTTTCAACACTCCTCAATCATTACGTATCATATTATATATATTATATATTTTTGATTATTAATACTGATCGGAAATCATCGAAAATGCCTCCATTTGACTGGTGTATGGCACATGCCAAATTTGAGCGAGTCTGCGGGTACAGGGTATATAAAGGAAAGCCGACGTTGTCAAATAGCCAACTGGGCCGAGAGGCAACAGCAACAACAACAACAACAATAGCAGCAGCTGCTGACAAAGAAATGGTTACGGCCTGCAACGAACCAGTCTACAAATACATACATACATAAATACATACTTGTTCATTTATATGATGAACAGACATTGTCGGTATACCCTATACACAAATGAGAATAGGGTATAGCATAAGTTTTTTCCCTTGAATATGAATTTGGAATATAAATTGTCTGTTCAAATTAAAATGGAATATTTCTCTAGAAGTCAAACATATATTGTGATGAAATCGTAGAGTTCTGTTCAGACAGTTCATTATATTCAAATATTTAACACAAGCTGAGAAATACTTGTGTAAGCAAATTTGCTTTTATCATGGTATCGATATACATACATACATACATACATATATATATATATATAGTGTTTGATTATGTAAGCCGCTGCAAAAGACGTTGAATTCGAATCGTTTCGCGGCACAATGGAAAATGCCACCAGCAGCTTTGCACCTCGCTGCGGCAACTATTGACTTTTTGCCGCCACATTAAGCGATGAGCGATGAATGATGGTGCAAGGGGTACAAATGGAGCTGTTGGTGGGTAGGAAAAGGGAAGGGTTTTGATCTGGGGGGGGGGGGGGGGTTATTGCATTTGTCTTTTATCAGAAATTGATGAGCCACAATTTACCGACTCTGTTCCTCGGTCGTTCCTCTTTGTTTTTCCGAACTGCTGCATTTGTTGCATTGAAAATCTCATCGACGCTGTCTGTCGATCTTTTCTTACACTGCAGGCTTGCCAAATTGTCGTTGTCGTCAATGTCTTGACAATTTCGGCAATGTGCGTTGAAGCGTTGCACACGAGATGCCACCGTTGTCAATGGTGGGCGACGTTGCTACTGCCACTGCCACAGCCACTGCCACAGCGAGTGCAGCACTGTCTGTCAGGGCTGCCAGCAGCATCCTTGGCGCATTGCAATCAAAGTCTGCGCATTGACTGACTGACTGGCTAACTGACTGACTGACTGACTGACTGACTGACTGACATTCGAACGAACTTGCAAAGATATGCCGCTTTACGTTTACGTTCTCTGCACGTCATTCAAATGCTGTTGACAACTCCGGCAACTTGCCCCAGTCTCGGTCTCGGTCTCAGGCTCTGTGCATCTGCAGCTAGTGCAACTGCTGCCGCTGCCTGCTTCTGGTTCCGTTTCTGACTGTGGCTGCAGCCAGTGCTGAGTGACTGCCGCTTTGGTGATGGCAGCCAGCTTTTGACTGCTTCCTTATGTTGTTAGCAGAAACGTGACAAGAAAATCAAACACGCAAAAATCTGTGGCAACAACAACAGCAACAGCAACAGCCACAGGAACCACATTAACTGCCTTGTGCCCATGATAGCACTATAGGACTAGGCAGTAGCACACACATATACACACACACACACACACTGTGGCAACCACACAACCACAGAAAAAGAAACGGGAGACTAGAGAGACATGTCTTGCAGTTAGTTAGTTGCATGTTCGCTGTGCAGATTTCAGTGGCATGCAGCAGCGACTGGAGCCAAAGCTAAACATTTCGTGTCGCATTTATAGACAACGTGCCGCAACATTTTTTTTTTAGCCTGTTTTTTTTTTTGGAGTTAAACGTTGATTTGCCTTTCGTAAAATTGTTTCCCAATTCGCTGGCGACCCGTCATACACTGTGTGTGTGTGTGTGTGTGTGTGTGTGTGTGTGTGTGTGTGTGTGTGTGTGTGTGTGTGTGTATGTGTGCTGCTGTTGGTATTGTGTTAGTGTGCTATCTGTAAATTGGCATAACAAGTTGGCAGTCGCTGTTGCCAGGATGAGCCAAGTAGCTAGCTGTGAAAGCTTGAGTGAGATGAAGACACTGTTCATCTTGCTATTGTTGTTGCTCCTGTGTTTGTTGTTGTTGCTGTTGCTGTTGTTGTTGCTGGAGTTGATGATGCTGATTGATATGCTGTGCCCCTTATTGGTGGATCAGAGGCAAAAGGTCGTCAGCTAGTCGTTAGCGTAGCGCGCAACGTAAGCATTCACGTAACTGAAGTTAGCTGACGGTCAGCTGATCACAGGGTGTCACAGGGTGGGGATTTCATCAGGTCAGGGGTTACCAACCGAGCAACCGAGACAAATGACATAAGTCAATGGAAGTGGCGCGACTTATAGTGACGAAAATATAATTTAAAAATATATTTATTATATGACATAAATATATTGACAAAATTAGAATGTAGACAACTATTGATACTGATTCGAAATCGTCGAAAATGCCTCGTGTTGCAAGTTTGAGGAGAAATGCACAAATAATTGACATTGGAATTTCTAATTGCGACAATATTTATTTATGTACATTTATAGCTTAAACCTTGAATCTAACTAAGATTTAAGAGCAACGGCAGCAAAGGCAATAATATTTAAAGTGTATTATTTCCACAAGCTGTAATAAAAATATAAAAAAAAAATACAAATTTCAAAATAATAAAAAAATAAAAATCGAAATTGTAAAATACAGTTGAAAATACGAATTGATGATGATGATTATACGATGATGATTATACGAGATGATTATACCAGAAAAAACCTTTAGATCTCAGCACTAACGAGATTTCAATGCATTTATTTGGACTGAATACTTTTTTACCGTTGAAGTTACCCGTTTTCAGCGCGTTGATTGCATGTATCTAAAAAGCGAACTTGTTGATATATTTTTTTTGTAATTTTCACAGCATTTCTCGCAAGTTATTAAAAATTGTTTGACTGCCAAACACTTTCATCGCAGTTGCAAATTACTTGCATATACAACCCACATACAGATACAGCTACAGATACAGATACAGTTACAGATAAAGATACATATACTGACACAAGACAACGAGCCTGCCGCAAACATTTATATACATATATATATATATATGTATATATGTTTTCTGCTGTCTGACGGACGGTCAGTTTTTTGGCGGGGGGGAGGGCAGTGAAATGGGCGGTCGCTTTTGGGCGGAACATTTTCCGCAATTTATAATGGTGACTTTTTGTGTGCAGTTCACCATTTGCATTTTGTATTCGCCGTCGACCAATAATCAGCCAAATAACCCAACATCCAACATCCACCAACGACCAACGACCAACGACCGACGCCCGTTTCATGTCTTTGGGCAACTTGCCGCATTGTTTGTTAATTGTTAAACATTTTAAATCACTGGCAACGATTGCAGTTGCTGCTGCTTCTGTTGTTATTCTTGTTGTTGTTGTTGCTGCTGCTGAATTTATGAGATACTCGGTACAACATTTTCACTTGTCTGTTTTTGCGCAAAAGCGTTGCGCTATTTAAACAGCAACGATAATCGACAATGGACTGATTGCGATTTTTTCATTCATTTTTTCGCTCCCTTTTTTTGGTTTAGCATAATTTAATTTAAAAATCGCAGTATGGAAATGTGAAACATCACCATATCCCAAATGCGAAAGATACTCTATGCTAAAAAAAAAAAAAAAAAAAAAAAAAATGTGGGTAAAAAAATACAGATTAAGTCGAAAATTGCGAATTACGCACAGATTTCAGCTACAGTTCATAAATCGTTAATCAGTCGCGAGGGCGAATTTTAATTGCGAATTGTAAATCGAGCAGCGGAAATGTGAAATGTTGTCAAATGCAAACGACATCAACGATTTGACGCTCTTCCTCTTTCTACTTTCTGTCTGTCTGTCTGTCTGTGTAATTGCATTATTTCTAATTAAATTCAGCATATCTGTGTGTGCGTGTGTGTGTGTGTCGCATAAAAAGATAAAGGTAGGAAATGTCATTTGACTAAAAGGAAAACCAACTTTGGAGGACATAACGAAAAATCATTTCGCTATCAATCGACAGGCTGCCGAGGGGCAGATGCAAAGTATCTCAATGAAATAGATATCGACAGACGTAACAAGTTTAAAACGTATGTCTGAAAATCTATTTGTATGTAACTATGTAATACATACATGTATGTATGTATGTGCTTCTTCCGGGTGGGCATATTCATGATGTTCACGCACACGTACGCAAATAAAAGGATGTGATGCGAATTAAAAACGCAGGCAGGCAGGCAGCAGCGTACACAGATACAGCTAGAAAAACATCTAAAGATACAGATACAGATACAGCTAGAGATACGTAGTGGATACACTCGGCAGCAGCCAGTGAGATGTGTTTATGCTGTGTGTGTTGTGTGTGTTGTGCTGTGTGTTGTGTGTGTGTTTTGTGTTGTCTTGTGCTGGGCGTAGACGCATCCGTAAGATACATTTGGCACGCACGATACTTAAGTTCATTTGCGCCACTTTGCGCCTGTGCATTTTAAGTGCGTGCGGAGTTTTTTTTTTTATATTTATTTATTTTTTTTAATAAAAACGCCAACTCGCCAAAACAATCTGCCAGAGCGAGAAAGTTATGTGTGTAGCTGTCAGATACAAGAAGAAAAAAAAAATTATATCAATGCTAAACGGCTGCTGCGTTTGTCAGGCAGAGAATCGAACGGTTTTTTGTGCCAGTTTAGCAAATCCATTTAATTTCTATTTTCTATTTGCTGTTTGCCTTCGGTGACTCTTGATTCTTGTTCGCATAAATGATGAATGTGTATGGCAAAATCAATGTATCTGTAGGAGATATAAATATATATATATATATATATATATATATGTGTGTATATGCGTACAAACAGTTCTGAAACGGTCATTGCTCATGGCTTAAGCCAATGCCCCGTTCCCATTCCTAGCCAAAGATGTGGTGTCGGAGTGCGATCGACTTCATCGATAATGTGGCCAGCTGCCGTAATTATGGCCGCTGTTTGGCAGTTCTATATAAACCTTATGGGCGGCTCATTTGGTTGTTGTCGAGAAAGCTGACATAAAACCCAATCAATGGCGGCCATAAAGTTACTTGGCTGCTGTTCCACTCTTATCGAATTTGAGCTGATCTAAAACCAAAAAGCAAAAACAAAACAAACACCCAATTGTCCGCAAATGAGTCACACATATGTCAATTTATATGTCGTATTTATAGAATATTGAATGGGATATTGGACAACTTTTGGATAAGTCATTAAACGGGTTTTTTTCCCAGACACATTCGGCATTTTGACAGAAATTATGAAACTAGTGATTGATTATGCGGCTCAATAAAAAAAAATCGAAATAAAAGACATTATTTCAGCTTTTTATTTATAATTGAAGCTGCAGCAAACAGCTGAGCAACTTTCATATTCAGATGCGACACTCACTTTTTTTTCTCAAACACACATTATTTCTTCATTTTTATACAAAATGGGTAAAAAGGGTATAATGGTTTTGTGCAAATGTATGTAACAGGCAGAAGGAAGCATCTCCGACCCCATAAATTATATATATTCTTGATCAGGATCAACAGCCGAGTTGATATAGCCCCGTCTGTTTGAACACGCGGATCTCAGAGACTATAAGAGCTAGAGACTTCAAATTTGGAATAAAAGATATCGTGTATCGACTGCCTCAGTTTTTGAATTATCGATACATTTCGATTTCCGAAAGCAATAAATTCCACAATTTAAGAGGCAGAGGCTTCTAAATACTATGCATATGCCTATTATTGATCAATTGCCGAAATTTCATTAAGATCGGACAAGAAACACCAAAGTTATAGTCGAAAATATATTTTCATATTGATCTTATTTCTATCAGCAGCCGCAAGCATTTTCTGTATGCATATAAATAGGCAAGCGCATGTGTGAGAAAGAGATGGCATGATAATCGACGCTAGCGTCAATATATTTGTGTGTATTCTGCAGAGCCCCGATAAGTACTGTTTCGTGTACGTATGTATGTCTGTATGTATGTATGTATATGCATGTGAGCAAAAATACTCTGTAAGAAATGCACTTGCAGAACTGAAAATTTGAGAGAAAATCATTTTATAGGGAAATTTGCGAATAAAACTAAAATATATTTAACAACTTGGTTAAGGGTATATCGTGGTCGAGCCAACTCGACTACAGCATCTTACTTGTTTTATATTCACTTAAATCCGAGAATAGAAATAAACACGTTTGAAAAGTCCAACAAAAAGTGTTTTAAATTTTAATTGCTCTTTGCTAATGCATTTAACTTTATTTGTATACATTTTTAATGCAAACGAAACTGAACAATTTTATATATTTCTTAAACTCTGAAGCATAAAAAATACTTTTTTTTTTATTGTTTTTGGTTGTATTCAGTGTAAGCTAGAAGTATTTTTAGGGCCTGACGCGATCTGAGTCGAGTTGACTCGAGTTGGTATGGGTTGCGCTGATGCTGCATGCAGCACGCAAATCTTTTTTTTTAATTTTTTTTTTTTTTTTTTTTTTGCAGTCATCCTTCATGTTGCTTGGGGCACAGCTTTGTCTCAAAATAAACAATGAAACGCCTCTGTATGTGCTGGCAGTCTGCCTGCTTGCCACCAGCACCAGGCTGTCAGAGAGTCTTTTGTTGTTGGTTATCTGCTGCTGTGTTGCCCTCTCCTTTACTGCACTCCACTCCATCCCACTCCACTCCACTCCTCTTCTCACCATTCCACCCCACACCGACAACACTCGCCATTTGCGGCATGATAAGCTTTGATTACATGCCAGACAGCAACTGATCAGCCCCAGTAAGTGGAGCCAACTTGCAGCGCAAATTAAGTGGCAATGGAAAAGCAGAAGAAAATGAATAAGAAACAGCACATGATGGAGAAAGAGAAGGGAAGTGAAAATTCTATAAATATTGCTTGTGCCTGTGTGCCTGTGTTCATGCAAACTGCAAACTGCAAACTGCGCTGTGGCGGGGGTGCTGCATGCAGCATTTGCAGCAATGGGAAACTTGGCGAGCGAGTTATTTCCAAGAAATTTGCAGCAACAATGCCTTGTGACACGCATTTCCTGTGCCTCTGCCTCTACCGCTGCTGCCTCTGCTTTTGCTTTTGCTTTTGCTGTGGCTGTGGCAGTGGCAGTGGCAGCGACAGGCAGACAGGCTACAAAATGTATCTATCAGATACATAAACAGCTAGAACTTGTTTGGTGGCTTTTGCGCGTGCGCAACACACATTTCCGTTAGATCAGCAGCTCCCAAGTGGAGATCAATGGTCGCAGTTGCCGCAACAACAACAACAACAACAACAGCAGCAGCAGCAGCAGCAGCAGCGGTAGCGGCTGCTAATCGAATCTGTGAGCAGAGCAAGAGTTGAGCATTTTTAATTGTTGAGGAGAACGCAAAGAATCATTGAGGCTCATTGACCCATTTGGAAAGCTATTTGCTGCCTGTCCAAGTCGATTTTTTTCAAAAGTAGTTGAATAGTCGGACATACATATATATATATATATATATATATATATTCCATTCCCGAGTGACGAGTTTTTTTGGGCGCGACACACATTGCCAGCAGCATGGCCAGAGGAGGCCGCATTTTGAGATCGAACCTGTTTTGCCTAGCAAATTAGCGACAACAACAACAACAAACAAAACAATGAAAAAGAACAACAACAACACCAACAGCTGCGAATATTTTGTGGTAGTGAACTCAAAATAAAAAATAAAAAAAAGAATAAGAAAAGAACAAACCGAACAAAAAATCGCATAACCGTAACGAGTATTAAATAGCGAATTGACCTAAATCGTTTGGGTGTTAGAATTGTGCCTGAAATATCAAAGTGAGTTGTTTGCCGTCTAAAAGCGAGAAAGTCCCTCAATCTGGCTTAGTTAAAAAAACAGTGGCTAATTCTTGCATCTTGTAAATGCTAATGCCTGACATGTTTGTTTGCCCGATATGGATTTGGGTTAAGTGCGCAAACAGAGTTAAGATTAATGAGCCACTGCTTAGCATTTAGCATTTAGGGTCCATGTCTTTTCACTGATCCAATTCTTGAAACGGAATATAAAATGTCTTTCAAATGCCATCAGAGCAAGCTAAAATCGTTGACAGACTGTTAGATACTCTATTCATAGAGCACACGATTGTTCACTGAAGCGAAAAGATTTTGATCATCGCAAATTAATCTTCTTGGAAATATTACACAAATTTGTTAAAAAAAATGCATAAAGAAATGTTGGTACATTTTTGGCAGATGGGCTTCATCACAACCCGAAGCCTGTTATATTTATACAAACAGCTGATATCATATTAATAACCACAATAAAACAATTTAGTGATGTCAACTATCTGCATGGATCTGATATAGAATTACTCGTGGATACAGATATAGTTGTACAGAAACACTCACTCGTATGCCCCTTGTGTGTGGCACTCATGTGTACAGGATATAAAAAAACTGTGAATTTTAGTTCTGAATGCAGCTGAGATGAGGCGAGTGCAAATCATCAGAGATTTATAACAACTTCAGGCACAACACACACACAAACACTTTTTACAGATACACATATACATATACACAGATACACATATACACAGATACACTTGCATATATGTAGTCCTTGCATATTTCAAGAGCCCTGCAGCCAACCCAAGCTCAACGCTGTGTTTGTTGCCGAAAAAAAAAAACAGACAAACCAAAAAAAAAAAAAAAAGCCAAAAAAGCCAAAAAAAAAATTATAATAAAATAAAAAATAAGCTTGTTGAAAACATTCTGCAAAATATTTTGTATAATTTTCGCTAACTCTTCAACTTCAACTGACTGTTCGTCTGTCTCTATGTGTGTGTGTGTGTGTGTGTGTGTGTGTGTGTGTGTGTGTGTGTGTATTTTGTGTGTTTGCTGCGAAAAGTTTTTGCGGCACATGCAAATGAAATGGAAAATACTTGAGCAAAAACTCTAAGCTGCCGGGATGCAACCTGTATGTGTGTGTGTGTTTTGCATTTGCCCGATTTTGGGCTGCAGCAAATGTTGCACAAAGTTTTTGATTATGTAAAAATTGCATTAAAGCTGCGGGCGGTCGGTGCTTTCTGAAGGATTTTGAGTGTCTGCCTGCTGATTTCGTTGCTGCAGCAGTTGCAGGAGCACTTGCTGCCTTTGAAGTAGGCAATCCCACAGGCAGGCAATCATAATAGAGTCTCAGGTGTGCCAGAACTCTCGCCCAGACTTTGTCCACAGAGGGTAAGCTACACGAGCTGTTTAAGCAGCAGGGCCAACAAACTGTTTATTGCCACAGGATGGGCCATGGATGGGGTGCTGGTGGAGCTAGAAGGGAGAAGGCGGACGGATGTAGGCTAGTCTGGCTGGCAAAGAGATGAACTGGACATGCAATTTACTGGGCATACAAGAGACATTCAGATAGCCACAGACCTATCTATATATAGGTATATATATATATATATATATATGTATATATATGCAGTCGCAACAGTCGTCAATTGAAAGCGCAGACAGAATCGAACAGATACAGAAACAGAAACGGGAACAGGAACAGGAACAGGCACGTAACGAATTTAAAGTGTCTTCCCCGTTATGTTCGGGTGTCAGCTCAAATGTCCGACATACGGTTGCCAATGCCATCCATTTGCTACCGACAGACAGACAGACAGACAGACAGAGATACAGACGGACAGAGAGACAGACAGACAGACACTACCTGCAATTTGTAGACAAAAAATGAGCTATGTTTGGGCCCCAGCTCAGCTCAGCTCAGTTCAGTTCAAGGCTAGGCGGGCGAGTCGTGCCTTTTGTTTATCGCTTCGGCAGTTAGCTCGAGGCACGTTACGAGGCGGCACTCCTCGACTGGGCGGAGGACTCAGCGGAATATTTGGAATGGGTGAAAAGCTCTTGCAGTGTCATAAATATTAGAGGCTCGCCGTCGGACATAACGGCAACTGCGGCACCAACACCGACACAAACACAAACACAAACATGCCGCCGTTAATGCCAACTCCAACTCCAACTTCAACTCGGTCGTGTGGCACACACAAAGATTGTCGCCCGAAGTGTTGTAGCGTGTCGTGTGTCCAGATGGAAATGGAGATGGCAACCGGTTAACTAAAGAGCGACCTGAACTGTGTCGCAGGAGGACGCAAGAGGCAGGAGTGCAGAAGCCGATTGCCACTTGACCGCATTGGAATTAAATATGCTGTCACAAATGGTGCAATGATATGTTATTGGCTTGTTTTTTTTTATATTTTTGTTGTTGTTCTTATTTCTACAATTAATTCATTTACAATCTGTCTAAATGAAGCTAATCACTTCATTTCAATCTAAGCCTACCAGCGAAACCTACCACAATATTATATTCTACCTAAATCGAGAATGTGGACTCGCTTGTGCCTACTTATTGCTAAATTCTTATCTGTTCCGTGACATTATTGTATAAATTGAAAAAAAAAAAACAAAATAAAATTATGGTCCGTTCCTGTTTGCCATCTCTGGCCGGATGGATGGTGCCCCCTCGAGGTATGTCGGTGGATTGCGCTGTGCGAAATATTACACGCAATTTTCAAGCTGACACTTTTCATCTGGGGCTGAGGAAAACGGAAATGGTTGCGCGGCTGGCCGACATATTAAAAATGAGTGACAGCATTTCATTAGTGGACTGAATGCGGCACAGCAATCAATGTTGTCGTCCACATGAAATGCAAAGTAATTTGCCAACACCACCGCTTGACATCCATTTTGGCTGATAATGGCCCAAAAAATAGTCATAAATTTTGCGTATATTGACCAACGTTGGCTAACGTGTTCCTCTTGATTTTTATCATTGCAGAGCAGAGGAAAACGCACAGGAAACTGAAAGAGGGACACAGAAATACAGACGCAGCTGCTTATCGATTCGTGATTTGTGATTCGTGATAGGCAAAGAGAAGGAAACAGAAATACATGTTGGCTAGAATGGCACACTCCAAGGTAATACTTAAGATACTGTTCTCGTTATGCGTGTGGTCCTTTGTGATCATTGGGCTGTTCAAGATGCATGGCACAAATCTGGTGCCGCAGGATTATCACCAGATGCCGCCCGACTATCAGCAGCTACCGCTGAACGGGCGCAGTCTGCTGCAGAAGGATATGTTGCGCTACGCGGAGACCACATCAACCACAACCGATCACTTTGATCCCAGCGAAATCCTCGTCGACAATCGCACAGGTGAGCAAGCGAGCGATCACAGCTTGAAATGGAAAAATCAATTATTTTTTTGTTGCTCTCTACTCTCTTGCAGCCATGGACGATGATCAGCTGGTGCGCGACGTGGAGTCAAGGATACCATCGTTACCGATCGCCTACTGGAGCAAGAACAAAAACTTTCTGCAACAGAAGTCGGCGACATGCGCCAAATATCCATCGATCTTTGAGCTGGAGTTCAACAACATTTACTGGCAAACGTTGCGCACATCGAACGGCACCTTTCAGCTATTTGGGGCCTACTACGATATCCGTCGCACCTCGCTGCTGGGGCCGACTGTCCGGATTCTGGGCATGATCGATCGGATCGAGCCGAAGGTGAAGACCTATTGCCAGTTCTGGTTCGATGGGCAGAAGGAGCCGTTTATTGTGAAGACGTTCGAGTACAAGTACATCTGGTACAACAAGTGGGGCAACTACAAGCAGGGCATCTATCAGCCGTATCTGATTGCCTGCCAGATACCAAAGCCCTTCCACGGCGTCGTTCCCAGCTCCGTGTCAATGGTGGAGAAGGAGTGCGATACGGCCACCAATAATTTGCGTGTCATCTACAATCGGCCGCCGGATGATCAGAAAAAGGGTTTCGCTGTTTGCGTGAAGGGTCTCGATTTTCTGTATGATGATCTGAGCGTTCGACTGATCGAATGGATCGAGATGCTCAACATATTGGGTGCCGATAAGATCTATTTTTATAATCTGCAGGTCCATCCGAATATCACCAAGGTACTTAGCCATTATGAGCAGGAGGGCAAGGTGCAAGTGATACCCTTGACGCTGCCCGGTGGCCAGCCGAATGTGCCCGGCTTCCAGCATCTCTATCTGACCAAGAAGACCAATCACAAGCGACAGAACGAGGTGATACCCTACAATGATTGCCTGTACAAGAATCTATATCTGTACGACTACATTGCCCTGCTGGACATCGACGAGGTGATCATGCCCAAGGGCAATTCCATACTCTGGTCCGAGCTGATGGAGAAGGTGCGTCCGGAGTCATTGAAATTCAAGCCGGACGGCTACCACAGCTACAACTTCCGCAACGTCTACTTCCTGGACGATCAGCAGCACGAGCACGGCTGGCACAAGGATATACCCAAGTATATGCATATGCTGCAGCATGTGCATCGGGCCAAGAACTATACGAAGCCCAATCAGTATGTCAAGTGCTTTCACGATCCGGAGCGCGTGCTGACGCTGCACAATCATTTTCCGCTGAGCTGTCTGGGCGGTGTCTGCAAATCGTATCCGGTGGATACGCAGGACGCACAGCTGCAACATTATCGCGCCGATTGTGTCAAAACGCTGAAGAAGAGCTGCGAGGAGTATCGCGAGAATTCGGTCGAGGACAAAACAATATGGAAGTACAAGGATGAGCTAATTAGGCGCACCATTAAAACGCTCGAGACGCTTGGCTTCTTCAGGCGAAGCGGCACCGGCGCCGGTTTCGGTGGCAGCAGCAGCGGCCTCGGCGGTGGCGCCACAACGCACTCAACGGAACGGTGATTCGCGCTGCTCGGCGGCTGGTCGTGGCCCTGGCTGCCAGTGACGCCCTACGTCGAACCAGCGGCACCTGGCCCACTGGGCAACGAGGAGTTTTTTGTCTAGTAAGACTTAGATATCGATATCTAAGAGCGAGAGAGCAAAAGAGAGAGTGAGAGATAGGGATCCTTGCCGTCGCAGAAACCGTAATCGAACTCAAATCCAAAACTTGAACCCGTCCCCCCCCCGCAGCCCTGAGCTCGATTTGTTCATTTTCTGTATTATAGAAAAGTGTTTTTTTTTTTTGTACCAATTAATATTATAATTTTCTAGTATTCTGTAATTTGTAATTCCCCCTGAATATATATATATATATATATATACATTTTTCGTTAGTTCATATTATAAAGTTATTCTTGTATGTGTATCGACTACTTATTACTTTATTACTATCTATCAAATACATATATATATATATGTATATATATATATATATATATATATATATATTTATATATATTTATATATATTTATATATATACGCACTTTTGTATGGCTAGTGTAAAAAAGCGAATGAAAACACTTTTAAAATTGTGCCTTCAACTTTAAATTGTAGTGTGTAGGGTTTTAGATCAAGAACTCTTCAGGTGTTCCCTCACTTGACTATATATACATATATATATACACATATGTACATGCGTACATACATTTGTACATGCGTATGTATTCATATGTGTACATATGTACATATACCTATATGTATATGGATATGCACATGTATAATTGCTTATTGGGCGCTTGCCCAACAAAAACAAAAAACAAAAAAAAAAAACAAAAACAAATACATTTGTTTATAAACATTACTGTATTCACAAAAGACGTTACAAAATACAAGCCCAATTTATGAGTTATGAGTTGATGATAACCGAAGCGAAAGGTTAAGAAGAACATACAAGTAATATACAAGAATGAAGAAAACCTATACTAAGTTCAAGACTGATGACGTTTATTAATAATTAGATACAATTGCAAAAGCCCTTGGAAAAAACAAAAACGAAAAATTTCCAAAATTTTTTTCAAATTATGTGCGTAAGCAAAAAAAAAAAAACAAAAAACAAAAAACATTTCAATTGATATTATGTATTAACTAACTAGTTAGTATTTGTTGTGGCTGCTCGTCGCTGCCGCTTCAAACTGTATTTAGCTAACGACAAACAAAAAAAATAACAAAAAAAAAACAAAAATATATCACTAAATGCTAAGCAAACATCTGAACAAAATCAAGAATTGTACATAGTTAAATTGTTAAAAAGGAAAACCTAGACATACTTTCTATATACATATAATATAATATTGTGTACCATAAATATTACTTTTTTTTCATTCCTATTCAAGGATTTAACTAAAGTAGTATTTATAGTCGGCACATGAATAATTACGAATTTGCATCGATTACTTATAGCAAAGTTGGCTTTGCAATTGATGAGTGTATTTTATTTTGTCTCAAACCATTTTAGTCCTATACTTTTTAAGTTGAATTCAATTTAACACACAATTTTTATATATCGTTATTTCACATTCATTATATTTATTTATTTATTATTTCTTTTATTTGATTTTGATCAATTGTACATACAAATTAGACATTTTTTATTTAATATCGATTTTGTGTTCAATTTCTGTCGTTTCCTATTTTGAAATTTTTTTTATTTTATTCGATCGACTCCACGTTATTTTGCAGTTTAGTCAAATTGTTGGAACTAATGAAAGAGTTATTTGCACTTAGTATAAGCGTTGAATTGTATGGGATGTACTATATATATATGTGTATATATATATATAGTGCATTTATACACACCAGGTTGCAGATACATAAACTATTGCACTAGATCACATCGATCTACAATTAAATTTAAATATATACATACATAGATAAACATATACATATACATACACATATACATACACATATACATACTTACAATATATTGTATTGTATACAAATAAATGTATTAATGTTAGTTGATAATTATATGATGAAACCCAATTTTTTTTTTTTTTGCATAGCTAATAACAATTGATATGAGAAAAAGTGATTGAAGAATAAAATTTTAAAAATTGTACATTGTCCAAACTGTTTTTCTTCATTCTGATTATGTGAAATTCTTTTTTCTTAGTGCAATATATACTTGAGTATCTCTCAGATACATCTAAGTAAGTATTCTTCTTCTATCTGTCTAAATTTAAATATTCAATTCTTCTATATTATAGATATAAAATTTGACTAATTCTAACACTGCACCCAGGAGGTTGAAGCGACCTCTGGACTGTTGACCGTTAAATAAATGTGCTTCAAATGTTATATTCAATATTATCAGTTAGTATCAGTTAAAACCATTTCTATGTTTATGTTATAGATTTTAAATTCACTGTCTCTTTTACACTGTTACAAATCAATGTTTTATCGCCTTTAAATAGGTTGATTAATGTTTAAATATAATTGCTACATATGAAAAAAATCGACTTGAGTTGCTCCGATTTAGTTAAAGCACACTCGATCAGAGTTCAGATTACTTAGCAGTAAGTCTGTTTAATTTTTGTCAACACACTCATTTAAAGAACCGCTAAAGCTGTTCACAGTTAAATAAAATAGATACATTCCTTGACTTAAATTCAACATTAGGCCAAATGGTTTCGCACTGCAGTTAAGCACAAGTATACTACTTAGGCCGTTTAAGGTTTCCCTAAACTGAGGCATGCAAACACAGATTCCCACGCACACACACACACCCACATACACACACACACACACACACACACACACACACACACACACACACACTCACACACACAAAGAGGCAGTCAGACTTACACTTGAATAGAGACAGTACACCGAAGACTTTTCCAGCTGAATAGTTAGCTATCCAGGAGGCACCTTGGCTGAAACGTGGCATCGTTGCTCACAGCGCGTCCAGCGTGGCAAGACGTGAGATACAAAACTTCTAAGAATGTAAACAACAAAGCATTTATTCTCGGGCATAAATGAATCCACTTACGCACAACTTGGCGAGGAATGCGCAGTACCCAGTACAGCTGGCAGCAGTAGCAATTGGAGCACCCACCCAGCCAGACAGCCAACCAGGCAGGACCTAAAGCCAATGCACACAGAAAGTTGTGGGCAAGAAAGCGACGAAAAGGATGCAAACTACAACAACAACAATAACAACAGATAAATAAAATAAGTTACAGGGTATTTTTGGGGGGGGCACACAGCGGCAGGCGGTGTTTGGTGTTTGGTGTAGTTTGGAGTTGGAGGATAACTGGAACCAAAGAAGAAAATTTGTATAAACGCAACTTAAGTGGGCATTAAACACGCTCCACTAAAGGAGGTCCCTTTCGAAACGGTGGCGCTTAACTTGGTTAATAAACATTACCAACGCCACAAAAACCATTTACGTGAACTATTAAAATTCCGCAGCGTTATTTTAGTTGCCTTCGCCTTGTTTCACGATTATGTTTATTTATATGGCAGCAGCAGCAGCAGCAGCAACAGCAACAGCAAACGCACACCCCCAATTACACACCCACACACACAAACACACACACCCATATACGTGTATGTATATAAGATGCTGCTATGGAGATGAAAACCCCTTTTGGTTTTGCATGTGCGTTAGCCGTTAAGTGAAATCTCATTGCAGCTTTAAGTAAGTCTATATATCCTTTTATGAATGTCTATTAAGCGGCTCAGAGGCTGGGGGCTTCTTAATGCATCTGCTGGTTTGGGCCAAAAGGATTCTTCTTGAATTTATGGACCATCATTTCGGCCTCATATACTCGTCCATTTGCAGCAGCAGCAAACGACTGAAAACTGGCAGGTGAGTCTGTCAAGTCATATATATATATATATATATATATATATATATATATATACACCTTGGCATATATGTATGTTGACATTTGGCGGGAACACGAATGATTTATAAATGATTAATAATATAATTTGGAGCACAGACTTGATGCTAAAATTGGACGAGGCTAATGCAAATGCAAATGCCGGAAAACTAATTAAAATCCACTCTGGGATCGTCGGGCAGCATATTTATAATGGATGCGCATAAATCCTGAATTAAGCACACTCCACATGCAAAAAAAGAAAATGTGCAATTACGCTACAATTTCCATACATTCGTGGAAACGTGTATCGAAAGCCAGCTAAATTGAGCCAATTACCTGTGAGCCAAATATTCAAATCTTTCAAGTGCTCTGCGTTTTGACAGCTGTTTAATTTAAAGGGGTTCCTTTTTTTTTTTTTAGTTAGTTAGTTAGTTTAAAATGATTTAAATGAAGTGGCTAGCTTATGATTAGAGTATGTCTCTAGTTTAGCCAAATGACTTGGTTTACTTTTATTTTAAACGTTAATTGATGTGTTTTAGTCCACTTTTATTCTTATATGCCTTTTATTTGTAATAAAAATACGGATCTTTTTGTTCTCTTCTGGAATGATTAAAGTGGAATTGAAATCATGTTGTATGTTTTCAATCTGATTGAAATAATGCTGAAAAGTGCATTTTGTTTTCAAGTGTGGCAGCCACATAAAACTGCGAGTTATTTTATTTTTTTTTTTTTTTTTTGCAACCTTTTGGTTTGTTGGCAGTAAAAAAAAAAAAAAAAAACTAGAAGCATATGGAATCCATGCCGTTGGCCAGTTGGCTGATTTGTCGGTTGATATGAATAAAACCCATTGCGGTTGCAAGCCCATTAAAGTTTTGAAACTCAACTGCATTTGAAAAGTGCATATTTATGTAAATGTAAAAGCGTTTATTCTGAAAGTAACAAAAAAAAAAAAAATATTAGAAAAAAAGTTTTTCCTTAATTTGATTTTTCGCTCTGACTTTAATAGTTTTAATATAAAATCTCAAAGCTTACAAAAGTTTTATTATCATTTATATATATATATATATATATTTGTTATATTCGTTGCATATTCGAATTCTCATTGTTATTAATATTTGTATTTATATTCATATATTTATATTACATATTGCATACATGGCTGGCTAACCAATCAACTGTCTGCTAAACAGTAGCATTTTGACCACAGGGATATGACCAGATGGTCATAATTACTCACTCCATTCGCACACACCCACACCCACACCCACACCCAGATTCACACCCACATTCCGATCCACATTCATTCACGAGCCCACACAGAGACACACTCGCAAATGCATATTGAGGTACTCTGGTGCATGTTTCGCTTAATTTTTGGCTGCGTATTCAATGCAATTGTGTATATAAATGTGTATACATTTCAATGTGTGTGCCAGAGAGAGAGAGAGAGACAGTGAGAGAGAGTGAGAGAGAGCGAGAGAGGGAAAGAGTGAGAGGCATACCAAACAGGAAATGCTAATTGCATGTAAGTGTAGACGCAAATCAGCTTCTAGTATTTGTGCCTGAGAGTGTGTGTGTGTGTGTGTGTGTATGTATGGGTGTATGGGTGTGTGTGTGTGTGTGTGTTTGTGTGTGTTTGTGTGTGTGTGTAGGAGGCAAAGTGCATGCAAGTCGCGGCCTCAATCATGGCTCTCAACATTTGGTTAGACTGCACCACACCCATCCTTTACTCGCTCCCTCCCCATCCCCCACCAACTGGTTAACCAGACCCACTCGTACAATATTATTGCTCGCAATCTAATTAACCGCATTGATAGAAAGGGAAAGCAGCTCCGCATCGGAAGCAAATTTGGTACGCCTTCTGCTCCATTTCCACCTAATCCTTGTTTTCAATATTTGCTCCTCATTTTGTTGCGATGTTTGCCAGCTCAAGCTTTAATTGCAACCACATGCACACACACTCACACACTCTCACACACACACACACACACACACACAAACTTACACACACACACACTTACACACACACAAACATACGCAGTCAATTGTAGCACACATCTATGCTTAATTGAGAACGGAATTCAGAGGTAATTCAATTCCTTTTGGCTGCCAGGATGGGATTGCTCAGGATCTAGTTGCAGCTGGCGGCACTTGAGTTCCTTGAGCTTAACTAATGAAAAGACACGGCCTTAAAATTAAAGCAGAGCTTACCGTTCGCCCGGCTCATATAGTGACACAATTTTTCAGTTGGCCAACATTTGCTGCTCGCGCTGGCTTTACTCCTTTAACCTCCTCTTACTCCTTTTACACATTCGCTCATTCTCTATTCACAGTTGCCGCAGCCGGGTCGACGACTGGGGGCATCTGCGAGGTCTGCCACATTTTCCTCCTGCTGTCGATTAGTCAATTATAGACAAATGGCTTGGGAGTTGCGCGCGGCGCAATGTAAACAAGCCATCAATAGCATAAAGGAGTGTGCACGGCAGCGGAGAAACAGGATAACTGAGAAATGGCATAGCGGCGAGATGGAGAAATAGAGTAATGGAGCAATGGAGCAATGTAGCAATGTAGCAATGTAGCAATGGAGCAACGAGACCAGGCGAACGAGCGGCGTGGATGAGATAAAGGAATTATGCATAAGCAGCAGGGCGGACACGTACAAAAGACTAGCGGCCCTGGACGCAGGACGCAGGACGCTGCCAACCCTTGGGCACAATGGAGCGAAGAGCACAAAGCGGAAACCACAAAACACAGAAAACTGTTCAACAAAAATAAAATAAGGTATAACGGAAAAGCTGAACGAAAAAGTTGAACAAATGTCGCTACGAAAATACTCTAACTGAATTATTGGATAGGTGCGACTCCATCATAGGTGAGACACAGACAGGACATTTTGGGACAACACTCATTTTATTGTATGCGTCGAAAATATGCAATACGAGCTCTGAGATGCCTTTAATGAAAACTAATCGACAGGACTGTGTTTAAGCCCCTCATTTCTTTGGCAATGAAGTGGATTCCCATTATCCATTAAGCTATTAGCGGAACATAGTTTACGAATAACTAACATCCAAAGTGCAAACTAGCTTAAAAAAAAGAAAAGCTTTTAAAGCATACTTTTAGGAAAAATTATAGGTTTCCGACAGTTTCTTTCTCAGAAGCCAAACTCAAACTCGAACTTGTAGATTTTTCCTTTTAAGGGTTCAATACTCTTAAGTAATACATACAAATTTGTTTGTATTACATTAAAATCATTTATATACAGGTGCACCTGCATATAAAATTCCATTCCTTTCCACTTCTATTCATTGGTATATGTTTTTTCCTTACCCGTAATTAGGTCAATAACTTAAATATTATTCATTAAATACTGCCTGCGAAGTTCAATTAAAGGCAGTCATGTTTATGGCGCTAAATACTACTAAGTGTACCTGGCTTTTTCTTCTTCTTACAAGTTGCGTTCGTTTTTTCCAAGATTTTTGAGTTTTTGTCCTTTTTATGGATAGTTTGGCTGCGATATATTTTAATAATGACAGCCACTTTCAAGCCTTTGAAAAAGAACGTCGGACGTTGTGTGGATTTTCTTTTGACTAATGAACATATTAATTTAATATTTTGTATGTATAAACATTTTAGTTGCCTTTGGAATGGGAAATGAAAAACCCTAAACCGATAGTTAAGATCATAGCTTACAAGAATTATGGGGTGAACAACAGGTAAATTTCAATTAAATTATGTCAACATGCAACTAAAAAAAATCCAAACCCAAAAATTATCACACGGAAAAAAATGTGCAATCTTACGGACTGGACTGGGATAAGAATGCTACGGCATCTGAGATTCTATTTGCTTCAAGGTTACAAGTATCGAAAAAATATGTTCAACAATATTTTCAAGTAGTCATCGATTAGCTTGGAAGAAAATGAAGTAACGAAGGTGCACGAAATGCCACGTTAAATTTGGAAAAAATTTAATTTCGATGTTCCCAATGATAAATGATCTGGCCCCGATTTTTTAAATTTCAGGTCGCATGAGCTTTGATGGTCGAAGTTTTGGTGAATTTTATGGAGCCCGCCGTGAGTGGTTTCTGGATAAGAAGCTTAAACTTCTAGATCGCCCAACCTGAATCCCATTGAAAACATGTGGGGAACCATCGAGTGCCATCGAGCTTATGTAGGTAATCGAAAGTTGGAGATATCTGAGCAGCTGCGAAGGAATGCTCTCAAATCCCACTACCTGACTTACAAAAGTTGTTGAATCGACGCCAAATCAAAATATTGAAGTTATTAACAAATCTGAAGGCTGGACATATTTTAAATTTGTTATTTTTCTGTAATTTCAATATGTTATATTATTTTAGACACTGCTCTTTAATCGAAAATCGTACCCCAAACTCAGAATAAAAAAAAATGTAATAAAAAATGTGCTCTTAATGTTACCAATTTAATTTGGTTTTTTATTTGACATGTATTTAGATTAGATTAAAAAGAAAAAAATTAAAAAAATGTTATTTCCAATCTTATAAGGAAGAAAACAAGTGCTTTCGATCGAGTTTCGCAGAGTCTACATTTGATCCCCATGTTAGTTTGTGTGTGTGTGTGTGTGTGTGGCAACAGAGGCAAGTATACATAGATATTGGTATGTGTATGCAACAATGCTGTCGTCCAAATTTTCTTTGGACCAACACAAACCCCAAGCGGATATCGGGAAAAGCTGTTTGGTGTCTGCCATTTGTTAAGATATGCTCGAGGGAACGTGGCAAATGGAAACTTCTAGAGTAAAGTGAGGATTGAGACTGGAATTGGGAGCTAAGCGACAACGTTAGGCGATAAGCAAAAGTTTTGCTGCCATTGAACTCTACGACTAGGGCAAGGTAAACTTTTATAAAAATATATACGCCGAAGATTACATACCCTTGTAGACCAGAAGTGACATCAGCTGACATCTAAATTTTATTCCGAAGTTTGAAATATTATTATGATTTTAAACAGTTTAGAAAAATTTTTAATATATGGTTTCTGCCTTGCTACTGGCTACGCCTATCCCTAAAACTCATCTTTCGACTATGACAGCTTTATGATATAGCAGTCCCATTCGATCGGCCCCAAGCGAAGGAGTTGTGCTCATTCCGAATATTTGTATAAATGGATATAGCAGTTTGGCTATATCGACACGCCCAGAGATGCTTGTCCTGAATATAAATACGTTATGGGATCGCAGAAATCTCTTTCAATGCATTATACAGTCCTGTTCGGAATGGAAACATTTTAAGTTGTGATTGTGTCGCTGGAAACAAAGTGAGACTCCAGTTCAACTGCACTGTGGAATTGAATTGGTATCGAGTAACTCAAAGGACAATTTTTTATGCTGCCTAATGAAATCCTTGAGAGAGAAGGAGAGAGGAATATTTACCATTGCTCACAAGATGTTTGCAGGAGGGTATTTTTTCCTACTTTACTCTTTCACTACAATTTGTATATCTTTATATATTTCATATCAAATTTATTATAATATAAGCATTTAGTCAGGCTTAGTTATTTTATATCGGCCAGCAATTATTCAGCAATTAGTTAGATGAAAACACAGAATGTCCCAAAAGCATCCCATGCGAAATGGCTGCCAATTTCAGTTTTAAGCCATTTATCTATTCGCATTGCCCATGGTTTGGGGCCAAATACAATAACCAGCCCACAGATGTGCTTCTATTGCTATTGCTATTGCCCCGACTCCCTGCTCATTTTGGGTTGAAACAACCACACGATTTCCGCTAAATGGCAACTAGAAAATACTAGATACTGCCATTGGCTGGCAGGCAGGCAGGCAGAGGTGGGCATTTGGCTATCCCTTTTGACCATTGTTGTGTTAACGCCAACACAAACACCCGATCCCTAGTCAACCTACTCGTTTTGCTTCTGGGCCTGCACCGAGACTGGTTTCAAAACAAACAAAAGCAAAATCTGGTTAATTGGGTAAAATACTGTGCGGAAATTGAAAGCAAAAGCAAAAGCAAAAACACAAACAGCGACACACTGTGGCAAGTGTATGCAGCAGCAGCAGCAGCAGCAGCAGCAGCAGCAGCAGCAGCAGCAGCATCTGCATCAGCAGCAACATCAACATCAACACCGGCAGCGGGAGCGGGAGCGGGTGCACCAACAGCAGCAACAAAAGCAATGCCACCAAAAGTTGAAACCAGTTGCATTGCCATCATCGTTTTGGAGCGGAAGTGCCTGGGATTCCCGTGCAGCGCCTTCATTGCCCCCAAAATGCCATAAATATCTAAATTGGCGCATGGCGTTTGAATTCGCATTCGGATTCGGATTCGGATTCGGATTTGGATTCGTATTTGCAATTGCATTCTGCTCTGTGGCTTCTGGCCATGGCTGCTCCAGGCTTGGACAGTGACTATTCTTTGGCTATGACTCTGTGTGTGTGTGTGTGTGTGTGACATTGTTTATCGATTTATGCAAATTTCTGCGTACATTTTATCAATAAACAATAATAAATTAAAATCAACAATCATTGAGAGCTGGGGAGCTGTTCGTTATGAGGCTGGCCGACAAAATTGAAAATGAAATTTATAAATGACAATTGTCAATGGCCAAAATGAGCAATGACCAACGCCTGCAGCCAGCAGCCAGAGACAACAACAACAACAACAACAAAAACAACAACAAAAACAACAACAAAAACAACAACAAAAACAACATCAACAACATTTGCAAGAACATCAGCCGCTCTAAAAATATTTGTTTAGTCAAGTTGAGTGTGTTTTTGGCGTTTGTGTTCCGTTTGTGGCACGACTCAGCACAATTGCAAATATATGATATATAATAATAATACCCAAGATACCATTTATTTTGTTAGCCTTACAAGCAAATATGTTAGTAAATAAATAAATGCAAATCAAGTTGATGTGTTAGAATTAAAAAAAAAAAACAATTTTATAAGTGAAAACTAACAATGGGCGCAACCAATCAAAATCATGTGTTGTTTAACTACATCAAAATGTTCACGGATCCTGGTTCGTGCTCCTGGTCGTGTCACGTCGTGCTTTAACGTTACTTGTGTGTGCATCTCTATGCAAGGGTTATGTATTGATGTACATACACAGTGTACCATATACATGTATGTACAACATTTGATCTACTTTATGTGCACATAGACAAATTTACGCTACTGCAACAAAAACAACAAAAACAGAAGCAGCAACAACAACAACAACAACAGCAACAACAACAACAATTAAACCTGTATTTGCAATCAAAAATGAAACTGCAAAAACCAACGAAACGAAATGCATAACAAATGGAGCGTAACTGAAGAGCCAACAGGGCCAAGCTATATTGACCCAGTGGCAAATCGAATTGACCCTCATTGGGGGAAAATATTTAAATAAATGTCAAAAGAAATAATGCAATAATAATAACAATAATTTCAAATAAATTAAGTGCCGCATTCGCCCCACCATTCATAAATGTGCACATTGTATTTATTTTACACGTGTAACGCATCCTTTAAACCAGTTCAAATACAACCATTAAATCTGTATTCATTTTACAACACTTTTCACCAGCTAACTAACTAACTAACTAACAGTTAAACGGCAATTTGTTAAGGTGATCGTATTAAATTTAAGAACACATTTCAACTTCATTTAAATTTGCATGTTGAGTTGAGATAAAATTGAGAAAAAGATTAAGAAATGAGTTTCACATTTCTAGTGGGCACTTTAACACCCAAAATGAAGACGGAATGTTGCGAAATGTGGGCAAAAGGGAGGAGCTCCACCCACGTTGCTTGGTGCGATTCATTTTCGGTCTCGGTTTTTGGCTTGTTTGGTGAGTTTTGCATACTTTTGTGCGGGGCACATAAAAAATTTGCATTTTCCATTTCGCGGCAGGCGTGCACGTCAAATGAAAATGAAAAGAAAAAAAAAAACAAAAAAAAAAAACCGTTCACCATTTGCAGCCACACCCACAGGATAGTTTGCCAGTCAATGAATCCATGAGACTCGGTTCAGGTCGCTACCAGATGATGAGGCTGCAAGGTGTTGTCGGTGCTGGGCAAGATGGCAAGAGGACACCGAGCACGGAGCTGAAAACCCAAACTTGTACTTTTGACATTATTGATATTTTATTTGTGTCTGATGGAGTCATTTAGTGCAGTGTATATACACTGCAATTGCAGCTGCGATTCCAACTTCAATTGTAGCATTCCGGACCACCTCAGAGTTCGCCAGCCACTGAGCCTAGGCAAATGATTTATTCTTGAGTCTCCACACCAAGTGATGCATGTCTGTATGTACATACATATGTATGCACACTTATACTGTATACATATTTACACATCCCTGCACAGTAGGAACACTCACAACACGAGTAGTTCGATTAAATTGATTTTTTCCGAGAGGCCGCAATTCATTTTTAAATGTTTTTTATATCTGTAAACCTATATATTGGTATATAAAATCCTGTAATTAAAAATTAATAAATAAAAATAGGTTCATTTAATTATGTCTTTTGCTAGATCCACGTCAAGAGTTTTTAATTTTGAATACTCCGTCAGGATTTAACTTCAGGGAAAGATTCGCTGTTAATCTCTCTCCAACCATTCAGTTGTGGAGTTTGAAACTAAATTAAATGAGCGGGATTTGCTGGATCTGCTTGAAAGTTAAGTCAAAAATGTCCATCTGTCTTTATTTTTAAACAAATATTTTAATGTTGTCTGAGAGCTGTGGGAATGGTCTGTTATAGCAATCTGATCTGGAAAATCGAAACCCGAGAAGTTTGTATATATGTGGGTTCAGAATATAACATTAGCAGAAGATAACTCAGGAACGTCATTTATTTTTAGAATTGTTTACTTAATATTATTATCGGGTTTCACTTCAGTAAATAATATGTGATTTTACAACTTTAAATAGTTGGTTGCGTAATTTAAGTTTGCGTGCGCTTCTGAGGTGAACTTTGCATCAAATAATCGCTGTAAAACAGCTTTCCTGCTGGTCATCCACCTATTATAAATATTCATCAATGTCTCGCAGACCTTTTCCTATAGGTATTTTTAACTCTGGTAATTCTGATTATAGAAATAATAAGTATTTCATTTGAAAAAACTATTCAGGAACAAATCACAAATCATGCCATCAAGTTGGCTATGAGGCGAGTTGTAGGTAGGATAAGTAATTTTGATTCATTCACATATTTCTATAGCTCGGAACAACAGCAAAAAAAAAAAAAACTAAAAAAAAAAAAATATTCTGTAATTTTAAGAAATTTGTAAAATGTATTTTTCAAACTGGGCTCGAGGCTGTTTGGCGGCTCAACGTATGCTGGTGAGATGCAAGGCGGACTACTCGAAGACCATTTGCAATCTGAAGATCAACAAGGAGACCAAAGTAATGGTGCAGGGCTTCACTGGTAAGCAGGCCACCTTCCATTCGACGGAGTCGTTGGCGTACGGGACTAAGATTCTTGGTGGTGTATCGCCCAACAAGGGCGGCACCAAACATCTGGACGCACCCGTGTTCAAGGACGTGAGGGAGGCCGTCAAGGAGCTGAAACCGGATGCAACAATCATCTTTATACCGCCGCCAAATGCTGCGCAGGGCATTTGCGAAGCCATTGAAAACGAGGTAGGTCTCATTGTGGTCATCACCGAGGGCATTCCGCAAATGGATATGGTGCGGATTGTGCAGATGCTCAAATGTCAGGAAAAGTCGCGTCTGCTGGGTCCCAACTGTCCGGGAATCATATCGCCAGATCAGTGCAAGATTGGCATCATGCCAGGCGACATTCACAAGCGCGGCTTGGTTGGCATCGTTTCCCGCTCCGGCACCCTGACCTATGAGGCAGTCCATCAGACAACGGCAGCCGGCTTGGGTCAGACTCTATGCATCGGCATCGGTGGCGATCCCTTTAATGGCACAAATTTCATTGATGCACTGAAAATATTTCTACCCGACGAGGAAACCAAGGGCATTATCTTAATCGGCGAGATTGGCGGCTCCGCCGAGGAGGAAGCTGCCGAATACCTCACCAAGCACAACTCCGGCTGTGACGCCAAGCCTGTGGTGGCCTTCATAGCGGGCATTACGGCGCCACCAGGACGTCGCATGGGTCACGCTGGTGCCATCATATCCGGCGGCAAGGGAGGCGCCGCCGACAAGCTGAAGGCGCTCAAAGCTGCTGGTGTCGTGATTGCCCTGAATCCATGCCACTTGGGCTCGCTGCTTCACACGGAGATGGTGCGCAAAGAGCTGATCAGCGACGAAAAGAGTAACAAATAAAATGCAAGGAGCACTCGATCTTGGCCTGATTTCCCTCACCACATTGACATACATTAGGGCAAATCGAACAAATACTTTTTTTTTTGATTGAAATTTAAATTGTTATTTATTAAAATTTAAGTTGAAATAATTAAAAAGAATTGAAAGCAACTGGATTGTTAATTTAAGTGAGACCATTTTAAATATAGTGTCTGCAGCAATTCAATTTAAATAACAAGAACCAGTAACAGTTTTAATATATTAATTAATTACGTAGAATTGGACATGATTCTGTTTAATACAGTTTTCTGATTCAATTTAACACAATCCAACAACTTAATTGAATCTCTGCACTCGGCTCGAGTTGTCCACGTGGTGGATGGTGGTGGAAATGTCAAAGTGAGGCGCAGCATTTGTCCAACTTGTTTTCGGGGGCTAACCCTGTTTGGATTGCTCCTGCAACAAGGTGCACCATCCACTCACCATCAATAACCTGGCTCGGTGCTTGGCTACCAACAACATCAGCCTTATTTGCGTAAGCGCCAAGTTCAGTCAACTTTCTGTGTTAGTTGTTCGCCAAAAAGCTAATTTCGTTACGTTGTCTATTTTGTTGTGTGTGTGTGGGTGTGTGTGTGTGTGTGTTTGTTGTTGTTGTTGTTGTGGGTGCTGCTATTCCTTTCAATGTGTTTTTTTTTTGTTATGTTGTTGTTGTTGTTGCTGACATGCAGTCAGGTCGTGGCGCTATTTTGCCGTGTTTTGCCTAACTGGCGGCTATAAACTAATTACCACATTTTTCCTGAGCTTTGTTGTTTTTTCTGTTCGTTGTTGTGGCTGTTGTTATTGTTGTTGTTGTTGCTGTTGCTGTTGTTGTTGTTGTTATTGCTGGGGTGTTGCATTCGTGTTGTCTGCGCGATGCGTTTGCCAACTATTATGTTGATAATTGAAGTTGGTGGTGGCGTATGCAAAACATTTGCAGTTGCAGTCGGACATCTGGCTGGCTGTTAGCCACGTTAGCCACGTTAGCCATGTTAGCCGCGTTAGCAGCTATCTGGGGAGCTGCTTGACAAATATTTAAATCATTTGCTGTCAAGCAAAAGTCAGGTGTGTCTCTTTCTATCTTTGTTGCTCTCTCTCTCTCTCTCTCTCTCTGTGTGTGTGTATGTGTTTATGTGAGTGTGTTTGTGTGTGTGTGTGTGTGTGTGTGTGGCCAAATGGCGCATAATTTAACTAAAAGCAATTCAAAAGCAGCTCAGCAGCAGCACAAAGTGAAGCCAAGTGTAGCCAGGCTTCAACAACTGCTAAATGCCAGCAGCCATGTTCCAGCCACGCCCCCCCCCCCCCCCCCCCTAAAATAAGAGAACAAGCGAGACTGGGGCACTCTCAAGGGCTAAACACACACACACACACACTTGAAAATAAATACGGCAAAAAGTTGTTGGTTGCCCATCTCTGTCAGAAATGCTGTCGCTGTCTCTGTCTCTTTCTCTGTCTCTTTCTCTGTCTACGGCTTTGAAGCATTTGCCTGGTTTCTTTGCCCACTGCTGAGGTGTCAACGCTGCACTTGAGCTACGTGTATTTTTGTCAGTTATTTCTTTGCAAGCTATTTGTCAAATGCCACAGCCCAGCATAGACCGACAAACAGACAGACACTCAGACAGACAGACACATGGACATGCACAGAGGGATGGACAGAGGCAGAGTCATGGAATTGGTTGCAAGCATATGGTGCACTTCTCTGGCCAAGTGTGCAGCACAGGTTTCATTTTCCTTATTAAAAATCGATGTAAGTGTGTATGTGTGAGTGTGCTTCATTTAAATTACAAAGTGGCAAAGCATTTTTTTATCCTTGCCCCCCCCCCCCCCCCCCACAAAATGGAAGCAGAGTCGAAACTCAATTGAAAACTACTGGAAGAGAGATGCAGAAAAATACACTTTTCTGCTTCGAATCATTCCGCCAGATAATGCCATTCAGGAGCTGTGAGTGGACCTGGCCTGAGTTAAGGGATTTTTGGTGCGGAGTGTCGACGTGGGCGTGGTCGGGGGCGGGGGCGTGGGCATGGGCCAGAGAGTGGTTAGCAATGGGACAACCACTCGACCGCACTGACAGTGAAAAGCAATTAAAATAAGTCAAGTCACAAAAACGAAGACAAAAATTTGAACTAACCACAAAGAAACAAGCAGAAAACGAACGACGAATTTCTTATACAAAATGCAATTTGATTTTTGATTTAAATGTGGTGTGAATTGTGCCACAAAGGCAGGTGGCAATTGCCACTTGCGGCTGCAGTGCTTGCCATCATTCGAAATATTTAAAATTTAATACTCCAAGACCAACAATTTTGAATGTGACACAAAACAATTTTGACTAATGGTTAAAATATGGTTTTCTGAAGTTGGGCAAATCTAAATCACAGACAGATGAAATCATCTCCAAATAAGACACTATATTTGTAGTATGAGTTTAGAAAATAAAATACGAGAAGATACTCTGGACCCTAATCATTAGCACTAGTTATACCCTTATCCCTTTAAAAATGGGTAAAAAAGGTATAATGGTTTTGGGCAAATGTATGTAACAGGCAGAAGGATGCATCTCCGACCCCATAAAGTATATATATAAATGTTTAGGAACAACAGCCGAGTCGATATAGCCCTGTCCGTCTGTCTGTCCGTCTGTCTGTCTGTCTGTCCGTCTGTCCGTCCGTCCGTCCGTCCATCTGTATGAACACGCGGATCTCAGAGACTATAAGAGCTAGCGACTTCAAATTTGGAATATAAGTTATCGTACCAGGCGCAGATCAAGTTTGCTTTATTTTATCGATAACTGCCTTAGTTTCTGAATTATCGATACATTTCGATTTCCGATAGCAATAAATTCCACAATTTAAGAGGCAGAGGCTTCTAATTTATACATAACATACATATACATATTATTAATCAATTGCCGTAATCGAAAGATCGGGCAAGAAACACCAAAGTAATAGTCGAAAATATATTTTCATATTGATATCATTATATATCAGCAGCCGCAAGCATTTTCTGTATGCATATTAAAAGGTGAGCGCATGTGTGAGAAAGAGATGGCATGATAATCGACGCTAGCGTCAACATATTTGTGTGTATTCTGCAGAGCCCCGATAAGTACTCTTTCGTGTACGTGTGTATTTATGTATATATGTATGTATCTACTTGTGAGCAAAAATACACTATAAGATATGCACTTGCAGAACTGAACATTTGAGTGCACATCATCTTAGAGGGAAATTTGCCAAGAAAACTAGAATATATTTAACAACTGGGTTAAGGGTATATCTTAGTCGAGCCAACTCGACTACAGCATCTTACTTGTTTTCAATTGTAATTGTGTATATTCCAAAAAGTTCAAACAATGTTATTTAAATAAATTTCCCATTGCATAAATTGCATATTCTGCAACGTATATAAATCAATAAAAACCAATATGTCAAAGCTGCCCCAATGCGATTATTAAATTGAGGCTCTTCCAATATGCTATTTTCGAGCTGAGCAAATATCATTGGTATTATGCGATTAGTTTTTCTATTTCAAGCACTTAATCTCTATTTTCTTATTGCTTCACAAAAAATTATGAGACCGCAACAACACATCAAACCAATTGAAAAACTAAGCCCTTTAGCTGAGCTGGCAAAGCAATCCTTAAAACGAGACCACAGCAACCTCAGACAAGACACACACACACACACACACACACACACTCAGAAGAGGAGCAGACTGTAGACAGGGTTGTCAATTGCAATCAAAGACCCCACAATGTTGCTTTTAATTGAAGCTATTGAGAATTTTTACCGCATCATCGGCCTGCTCTGATGCTTTAACAATTGCAACCACATTTTTGTTCGAAAAGCCAAATTGCCCAACTGTTGTTGCAAGTGAAGAGGTGGGAGAAGAGTAGAGGGGTTTTAGGTAGACACTTGCCGCAAATGGAAATAAAGAAATGCATGCAACGAAATTGTCCTCAACTAGTCAAAACGAATTTGTCAATTTATGCAGAGCGTGCAACGGGACTTGGTGTTGGCCTCGTTCTCAATTGCCTTAACCCGAAACCGAAACCAGTCCTAAAACCTAATACACAAAACACACCGAGCTTCCTCCTGCCTTCAATGTAGAAAGTGGAGCATCCTTCAACAATCCAATTGCAGATGTGTACATTTGCTTATCGTTTATTTTGTGTTTCATTTTGTTGCAAAAACACCAAACAAGTGAAATGCTGCACGTGCCACAGGCCCTGCCCCCATTGTGTCAAACAAGGTCGGGTGGGTTTGGTTCGCTCACAAATGTCACTAAATCGACAATTGTCACAATTGAGATTTTATTGGTCGATGTTTCGATTGGAAATGATTACCAATGTTTTCAATGATTACTAATGATTTCAAATATGTTATGCAATCAACTTTAACGCAATTTACATCTCAGTCATTTGTGCATATTTTAGTTGCTGTATTCGGTCTATTTTCGAAATGTTTTAAACAATTGTTCAACAACTGTTCATTTTAAAGCAAATGTGCAAAGCAATCCTTGGCTCAGTTGTGCAAATAAATAACTTATTTACTTGCAATACTCACATCTTTTATTTACATTGCTTTAATAAATAATTTCTCAATTTATTATTAAAATTACTATTTTTGTTCGTTCATATATAAAAAGCTGACTGAACCATTATATCCATTAACACCATGGACATCCGTCTCCGTCTCCTCTCTCCTCTCTCCTCTCCCATCAGTTGCCTCCACACATTTCAGCACAGTCTGTTTAGCAGAATGTCACTTGCAAACTATGCAAATTTTCCAGCACATGGTTAAAAGCTGTCAACTTTTATGCTTAGCGCGCAAATAATTAGAAAAGTTCGTTGACTGTTGACCAAAAACCCTTAAAAAAAAAAATAAAAAAAAAAAAACAAAAACAAAAAAAGAACAACAACAAAAATAGTTATGCATCATGTGTTTGGGGAATTCAATTAAATATGCAAAAATAAGTGTAATTTAAAAACTAAATAAATTCAAATAGAAGTTATAACAAACGAGTGTGACAAACTAAAGCATACTCTGTAAAAAAAAACCTAAAGTAACCAACTTAAAAATTCAAATTTCAATCAGTTGTAATATTTAAAGTAATTTATTTGTAAACAATTTGAAGGAAAGCCCGACTTGAGAGCTTGAGCACTTATGAGAACTGAATTCCAAGTGCATCCCAAATGCACTTTCTCATTGAGATATATACATATATCATCGATAAAGCGATTCTGAAATGTACTGGGTGTGCTATAAAAATTAAAATAGCGTTTATTTTAAACTATTTGTTGCAAGGGCTGTTGGGCTTGGATTAGGAACGCTTGCGGCAGCAAACTTCATTGTCGCAATTAATAAAGTTTGTGTTGAGCAAAAACCACTATAACAAAAAAAAATAAAATAAAATAAAAACAAACAGCGAAAAGCAACAACAACAATTATAATAACAAAATATAGTGGCCCTAGAATCAGTTGAAAATTTTTGCAATTTGTGGGAAATTTGCTGTCATTGCGTAAACACCGCATGTGACGGGAGAGCAACCCCAACCCCAACCCCAACTCCAACTCCAACCAGCCCATCAAGTCCATCTCTATGCATAATTTTTGGACATCCACCAGCTCACCACAAGGGGCTGGGCTGACTTTAATCTCATTACGAGTGTTTCGCTTTGTTTTGAGTCTGAGTGCTGTCAACAAATTTAATATGCCGCTTTCATCAAATTTGGAGTAGCTAGTTACGCCCCAGTGGGACTAGTTGATAGCAGCAGGCATTGGAGAATTGTCAAAGTCAGTGTTACATAATGGCAAACGCGCAGCTAGAAAACATGGAAATGTATTTAAGTGATTTAATTGTCGACAATCTCAGGAATCAGGAGCAAGTGCAGCAAATAAAAGCGATATTCCATTTACACATTTTCTTTTATGTGAAAATCAAAAAGCGAATTAGCAGCTATTGAAATCATCGGAAAAAGTATGCAACAGTTTTAACAATCTAAGGAATATTTAATGTGTCTAAAAAGTAAATTATACCAAATTTTAAAGAAAAAGAAAAACCATGATTCTTAGAAATAAGATTTTTTAATAATTCCATTAGCTACCTTTGGTTACCAAAATAGTTACCAAGGTTTCGTGGTAGTTGCCTGAACTGTGGCTTAAAGATGCCAACATTTCGTTTGTGACATTGTTTTTTAAATGATTTTTAGAACTTTACAAATTAACCACTTTGTGGCTGAGGATGTGTAAACTGACCGCTACTTCGGCATCTTTCATTTTTTTTTTTTTTTTAGCCCAGTTTGAGAACACGGGAGAGTGGAACAGAGTTGCAAAGTGCATTGGTTACTGCGGCAATAACACTCAGACTTTGTGGCATGCTGAGAGAGACTTTGCGGTTTTCAAAAACTCCACTAAAAAGCGCTATCGAAAGCGGCTGGAGCAGGGGAGGGAGTCAGTCGGGGTTGAAGGGTGCCCATCTGCGTTGCCACCATTGAGGTGTTTGGCCAAAAGTTTGGTCGACATCTTAATTTCTCACTTGTAAATTGAGCTGCGCCAGCAACCGCAAATTAGACCCCAAAGTATACGTACTTTGTGGATGCCAAATATGGCCGCACATACACAACAAACGCACACACACACACAAAACACACACACAAAACACACACACACACACACTCACACACGCACACTGTGGTGTCTTTCAGACTTCCACACAAACACTTTGCCAAAAACCACACACACACACACTCATGCGTAAAGCCAACATGCACACACATGTCGCTTCACACAGCCACAGACAAAAGCGCAAAAGTACACACACACACACACACACACATACACATACCCAGAGGTACACACACACACACACACACATACATACACACGTGCCTTCAATATGTAACAAACTTAAATTGTGCGACGTGCAGCAGGACAAACAACAAGACAGGACATATGTATATATATGTATGTATGTATGTATGTATGTATGTATGTGTATATAGATGGATATTGCATTTCTGATCACTTTATATAATATTAAATTCTCACTCTCCCTCTCTCTCTCTCTCTCGAATCGCATTCACAAATTAATAACAATATTTATTAGATAAATCATTCAACTGATGACTTATCACATATAATTTGTTTGATTGTGCATTAAATAATTTATGATAATTTGAAATTACAGTAAAATCACATTTTTGTTTAAATTCAATGCGATTTGCTAAAATATAATATATGTATATATACATATATATGTATGTATGTATGTATAATCATCTGGTGAGTTTTAATTGTCTAATCAAACAATGCTTATCAAATTCATCGTATTTACACACATACATATATGGAGAGAGAAATAATATAATTTATTTATAATTATAAAATAAATAAAATAATAACAAATGAATAATAAAAGTATACCTTAGTTAACCTTCAGCTTGCATTTGGAGCTGCAACTGTGCACTATTATGAAAATTAGCTAAGATAATCCACATTGTAGAGGATTTAAGATAATATTAAATAATACAAATTAGGAAAATTCAAAGAGTTGTGTCTTTGCCAAATTGCGAATTACATTCAACTTTATGAAACGCCATTTATATATATTAATTCTGTGTTAAAAGTTGAAAAATTTGGCAACTCTACGAATTTTTGCTAATAGCACTATTCCATTTATTTCTTTTGTGTTGTTCATTTATTGTTTGCTTGTTCTTTTCTGCGTTGCCACTTTGGACTTCAGACTTGGTTTAAATCTTAACTTATTTGGCTTACCACCATTCACCATTCACCATTCACCATTCGCCTCATTCCCGATGCAGAGCCAATAATTTGGCCAATGACGTGCAATTATTTGCTCAGCCAAGTTTTGAGACAAAACTCCACCCGTGCCGCAGTTTTTGTGCTTTTGCTCAGGCTTTGCCAGTTTCGGTGCAACATCCCGCGTTGCACGTACAAAGTTTGTCTACATGGTGAATGGGGAATGCTAAGTTGAAGCTCCGGCTGAAGTTGAATTTGAAGTCGCAGTCGTCGCCGAAGTCGAATGATTCATGGCCGCTGCAATTTAGCTGGCAACTTGCGAAAAGCACCGGAAACACATTCATTTTCCGCATTTTTCACATCAATAATAAAGTGCCAGCGCCCGTTACCCACTGCCAATGGAGCATTGGGCAAACATGAATGGCTCTGCCAAACACCTCCTCCAGAACAGAACAGAGGCGAACAGAAGGATAAGAGCTGAGAATGGTGAATTGAGAACAGAAACAGAAACTGCAGTCTGCAGTCTGCTGTCTGCAGTCTGCAAGCCTAATTAAGTTTGTAACATTTATGACTTGTTAGCTGTGCTCCAAACAGTTCACTAACTAACTAACTAACTGAGGAAACACTTCCAACTTGGCCCCTTCACTCCTCCTCAGCCTCTCTGAATGCGATTGCTGATTGCTAGTGCATGTTGCATGCTGCATGGTGCATGGCGCAGAGGGCTCTCAGCTAATGGGAAATGAAAAACGATGAATATAACTGAAGTAGCTAAATCCATTTTGAGTGTTCAATTGACAGTGCAGATATCAAATTCGATATCAAAAAAATATCGAAAATAATTTAATGCTAAAGAGAGATTAGCTAAATTGAATTACAATCCAATATACATATAGTATCTAACAAATTGCATTCCATTTTTATACATTTAAATTCACTTAATGATCACTATTTAAATATATATACAAAAAAAAACCCCTATTTCGTTCCACTTCACAACAGCCTAAATCTTCAAAATGTTGCGCTAATCATATACTTAAGCAAAAAAAAAAAAATATATATATATATAATTCTCATCTTTACCGGGCCCATTCCATTTGATACCCAATCCATTTAGGACCAGGCCAGTGAAATGAGTAGGAAAAAAAATGCGTTCACAAACTGAACTAAGCTATGTAAAACTCCATTCATTTCACGCTTCGGCTGTTCCCAAAGATGTCGTCGTCATCGTCATAGTCATCGTCATCCTCATCGTCCATGACCACTTCCACGTCCAGCTACAAGTATTGAACTTTACTGTACCGCAGTTTTCTCTCTCTCTCTATCTCTCTCTATCTCTCTCTCTCTTTCTTTGGGAAATGATGGCAGTTGCGCTTTTTCTCGCCGCTTTTGTTTAGATTTATACGCAATTTTTTATGATTTACGAGCTGAAGAGAGGTATCGAGAGAGATAGAGAGAGAGACAGAGAGAGAGAGACAGAGAGAGAGAAACAGGGAAAGAGCGGGAGAGAGGTAAAGACAGACAGAAAACAGCACAACATCATTTGAGGTAATCTTGGGGCAGCATTTGACTTGGCTGCCAAACCAATTTGCTTGCAAGAGTGATGAGCTGGTCGGTCAGACCAGATATCGCATTCCAGAGTCCAGAGTTCCAGAGTGCGCCTCCCTTGGCTAAACTTGTTCAAATTTCCAAGCTGGTCGCAGTTGCTGCAATCTGCAAGCTGACTCCTTGCCCCCTCTCTCAATCACCGTCAACAGCATCCCATACCCATACACTCAGAAAAAATATTGAAAATCGTTCTGAATTCCAGAGAGAATAGAATAGAAAACATGAATTCCGAGTTACAATCAAAGTCAAGTTTTGAAATTCGTAAAACATGTTTTTGCATTTAAAAAAAGAAAAAACTCTATTTAAGAATTTGTGTATTGAAAAAATACTTGAATTGAGAAAGACACAAAATATTGTTTAACAAATTCACTATATAAAATATGGGAAGCTGATGTTCTATATTCTATTGGGGCTACGTTTTTTTGCTGAGTGTAGCACACCATTCTTATTGTTTTGCCAGCGAGTCGCTGATAAGACACCGGCCCAGTCAGCAACCCAACGGACAACGAACGACAGAGCGAACGACGGACGGACGGACGGATGGACGGACGGACAACTGACCCGGCTGCTAACTGGCCGATAAGCAATGGCTGCTGCTGGCTGATGTTGGCTGCTGCTGGATGCTGCTGGTTGCTGCTGGATTCTATTCATATTTCAGGCTTGTGTTTATGCAGCTTTTAACTTAACACTTTGGGACTTTCATCTTTCAGCTGGCGGGCATTAAAGGCCAAGCCGTTAAGCGGCTTACGGACACATTGCGCATACGCAGCGTGGACTTTATTAAACATAATTATAAAATACACACAAAAAAAAAAAAACATATAATCGCATGTGAAGTACTCTTGCTAATATTATGTAATATTATGTAAGCAGAGGTCTCGAGTTGGGCGACGGCTAATTAAAGAGTTGCAGGGCAGCGCTCAGAGCCAGGGCTGCACTGGTCAGTGAGGCGGTCGAGGTGCTGGCAGCGCCAGATCTCTGAGCCAGCGCCTTGTTACTCTCCCGGGTGCGGCGATCGATGACCTGCTGGCAGTTGGACTCCTTGCGCACATAGCGGAACATTGATTCCACAATGTTGCTGGGCGTGATGTTGCTGCACGTCTCCAGATGGCGCACGACACAGCTCTCGAAGTCATGCAGCTCGGTGCATTGGCGCGGCCCGAGCACCAGATCGGGCAGCTCCACCTGCGATATGTTCAGCTGGCTGGGCAGATAATGGCCAAAGCTGGTCTGCAGGCAGTTGCCCACATTATCCTTGTGCTGCTGAAAGCACTCGGGTCCCTCCTCGGCAATGAAGAGCGCGATCTGATCGCCATTCTTGTAGCACACAAAATCGAGCAGCTTGTTCATGATGCGCAGCATCATCGCATTGTGGGAGCGCTCCTCTCGTGTCATACACGGCAACAGGGCTGCATTGAATTCCGTTATGCATTCGCGGGCCCGCGGCATGCGGAGGCAGTACTTTTCAAAGACTACATCAAGATCGCCGATGGGTCGCGCCTTTTCCACCTCTTCCATGACGACGCTGACATTGACCAGCCCATTGACGCACTGAAACAGCCGGCCAGCTGCCTGCTGTATGTCAGCAGTCAGTTTCGTTGCATTCACCTCGCTGGCGGGGAGCGGTGCGTTCGCCTTGAGGCACTTCTGCTCCATCAGGCGTTGCAGGTCCTCGAATGTGACGTTCGGTTGAATCGCTGCATAGCCAGCGGGCAGATATTGAGAGCCCAGCTCATTCAGATCCTTGATGCTGGCCGCATCATGTGTTGCAAGCGACAGTTGTGCTGCACCCAAACAGCAGCAGAAGCAGCAGCTAATAAATACTGCGAACAGTTGACGCGTTCCGTTTAGTGCTCGCTCCATGACTGACCGCCATCTGGTCCGCTTCTGGGCTGAGCTGAGCTATCTCGGTCTGGCGCCATTGGTGCTGAAACATGCGCTTATCTTATCAGTGGACGGCGACCCAGTAAACAAGCATCGCCCTAATGCTACTGCGCCTAGTGCGATTAACGCCAAGCTACACTCACAAAAAACTCACCCTGACAGTTTAGAAATAATTTCAAAATTTTGGAAAACAATTTCTAAACATTTGACAATCCTCCATGTTGGAGTTAAGCTGGGAAGTTGTTCAACCTGAAAACTAAGGGTCATTAATTATAATATAATAATGTAAGCACCAAAATAAGTACAGTACAGATAAAATAGATATAAACTTTCCTAATGGGTAACCTTCGACGAGTTTCTAAAAGTTAGGCCGATTTTTTCGAGTGTACGAGCAGCGGTCAATGCTCGAGATTATCGCTAGTCGCCAGCACCGAAAATAAAACATAGATACATATTGAAACATATACATAAAGTGTGTGTGTGTGTGTGTGTGTGTGTGTCTGTGTTTGTTTGAGTGTGCTGTGTGTAACAAATAATTAATCAAGTCATGCTGAAAAGCAAATGCAACATTTTTGAGACTCCGACGCCGACCAACAGCAGACGCAGCTGAGAGTTAAGATTCAAGCAATCCGGTTGAGGAGCAGAGAGATCTGGGTGGAGGGGGGGAGGTTGCTCGCATAAATCGTAAGGGCGGAAATAGTTGCAAGTTTCGTAAAATTTTGGATTACTGATGCCACAGATGGTAAGTTGCAGGGTTTTGTGCCACAAAAAGTAAACTTGCTTTGAATTCATTTCATATTTATTTAATACATTTTTGTGCTTACACAAATTGAATGAAATTATGAACTTTAATATATATATTATATAAACTGGTTTAGAAATTAGAACTTTTTGAAATTTAAATCGCTTAGATATGAGAAACGTTAAGCGAATTTAAAAATCAGATTTTTAAAACATTTTAATGTTATTTATGTAATTTGTTTAAAAATATTGCAATATCTCATCTTTACATAAAAGTAATAATTAAACATTAAACAATGATTTGGATTTTCATTAGCTTATAATAAAATACTATGATATATACATATACAAATATTTATATATACATATATATATATATATATATATATATATATTAGTTTTATATTATTACTTTATACCACAAAAACCTGACAACAATTACTAAGAATGTTACAGAGTTGAAATTCGAGGCTGAGACATCTTGTTTTAAACTGTAGCTAGTATTTAGACTAGCTATTCCATAAATGTGTTCCAGGCCCACTTTTAATTAGTAATCTGTGAATCGGGTTGATGCAATCGGCACGTGAGAATCAACAGATTCAATCTCTGACCCCAACTCGATTAAATGCAATGATTAGATTCGGTTACGATTAACTTGACTTACAGTATAGTTAATTTTGAATTGAATGCTGAAAACCAGCTAAAAAGGCCTACGATTTTATAGGCTTAACTATCGGTAGTCATTTATAAGTTATAAAATCATCTCTCCTTGTTTTAAATGTTTTTTGTGGCACTTCCACTGTGCAGCCCCAAAAGGAGGTGAAATTTTAGCAGCAACAGCTGTTGGCAAAACTCAAATAGAAAAACGAAAACACAACAAACAAAACAAAACAAAAACAAAAACAAAAACAACTAACGAAAACAATAACAACAATAAACACCAAAAGAAAAACAGAACAACAACAACAAAAAAGCTAACAATTTATCTTCGTTTGTAACGGAAGTTGCAACGCAATAAACAACACGGTAACGGGAGGCGTATACCAAGGGGCGTGGCTTGAGAATGGGCCAGCAAACATGGGGTGCATTACACAAAGAATTTTGGTAGCAATAATACAGAAATTACAGCTAACTGCACCTCGAAACATGGCGAGAGGGGGAAAGGGGAAGCTAAAGGAAGGTAAAGGGAATTTGAACGTGAACGGAAAAGTGCAGGGAAATGGGAAATGGGAAGTGAAACTGAAATGAAGCGCATGAAAAGATTCTAAAAAATGATGGCAATTAATTGTTGCTGCTGTTTCTGCTACTGATGTTCCCAAAGGGGCGTGGCACAGCACAAAGGATTGCCTGGTGGTGTGTGAGGCGTTGGTGTTGGTGTTGGTGTTGTTGCAAGTGAATTGGGTTTGCTGGGTCGCTTTAGCTAGTTGGCAGCAATTAGTGCGCTTGCATTTCACGGAAAGCGTAAAATTTGCATTTATCAAATTTGCGGCACCAGCCGATAGATGGCGCACTCGGTCATGGCAGACAGCTTCTCGGATCTCACTCTCGATTCGCGGATGCACTGTTGCATGGCGCTTAATCTGCTAGGCGGCAGGATAAATTAACTGCACCTCGATCCTTAAGCTGTAACATTTTGTGATTTGTGGCAACACTCAACCTCCATATATATGTACATGTATGTATATATTTGCTCATATGTAGGTACGTGCTTTGCCTTTGCGTAATGTCATAATTTGCATGCTCAACTTGCGGCATAATTGGCATGAAGCAAGTTTACCAAATCCCTTGCCATCCCATTTCGGAAGAGCAGCCAACTAATTGCAGCTGCCAATAAATTGCAACTGTTTACTAAACGTTGGCAGAGACGTCGACGTCGGCGTCGGCGTCGAGCATTGGCAATTGCTTTTTCAACGTTTCCGTTTCCGTTTTTGCAGTGCGTGTGATGCCATTTAGATGATTATGTCGATGTTGTTGACCCATTGGCAAATTAAGTTGATTTATTGTTACGCCTGAGTGTGTGTGTGTGTCGTGTGTGTGTCGTGTGTGTGTCGTGTGTGTGTCGTGTGTGTGTCGGGTGTGTTTGCAGCCGAATTTGTACATATTTATGTATGCATCCGTGTGCAGTTTAATGCAAGCATTTCATTTTCATAATCAAGCACTGCATGAGAGATTAATTGAAACGCACACAGGAATCATATTATAATAATGTGTGTATACACACACACACACACACACTCTCATACACCTATATATATAGTATATATAAGCATATGAAATATATACATACATACATAAGCAAAAGGAGAGGTCAGTCAAACATTGATTCTGAAGGTGACCGGGCTCAATAACAAAAGCGCAAGTTGTGTGCAACTCATTAAGCCAACTCCAAAACAGTTACCTGTACACATCTAACCCGATTTGGGCTTATTTTGAATTGATTCCTGGCCGTGACAGTCTTTGATGCTTTTGTAGTGGCTTTTCAAAGCCAATTGTTACAACTGAAATCCATTAAAGAGTGCATTGCAATTAAATTGAATGCAAACCGCAAATGCAAACGCCAAATGGCAAATGGCAAATGGCCAATGGCCAATGGCCAATAGCAAATGGCAAATGGATTGGAAATTTGCTTTTTGGTTCTCCGCAATCAATTGTCAGCGTTGGGGTCAGTGGCTGTGAGGCTCTTACCGGGGCTGCAACTGCCTTTAGCCTCGAGCACTTGCAACAAAAATAAATATGCAATAACTAAAAACAAATGATGGCAAACTTTCGACCAGCACAAAAAAACAAAACAAAATACGACATATATTAAAATAATCTAAAAATACTTGGACATACTTTGTTCTACAGAATACCAATAAGCTACTTTGATATAAAAAAAATAATTAATGTTAATTTACCTCTCCAATTGCATTGGGTCATTCTTAAAACTAAATGCAAGATAATCGAAGTTTTACAAAGAAGAATTATTTTTCTTTAAACAATTATATTATTTATGGAGCGCTTTTAAAGGAAAAGTTTTGTTTTTTTTTATATATTGTAAGCTCCGATATATTTCTGCTTTTAATTAATTTTTTTGTATTTTATTTTTACACTCTTAAGCACTGGAGTGATGAATACCCCAAAGAACATTTTACCTATAAAATAATTTATTATTTTTAAATATAGCAAAACATATCTATGGATTTAGTATCGATATAGTATCGATAAATGCAGTAACTGAAACTCTATATATGTAAATGGAATCTTATCTCATTTTGTCAGCTAATATACCGTATTTCACACAGCTTATAACAACAGGGTATATTACAGAGAAATGTAAATCCATAACACGCGTTTGAGTTGAGTGAGAAGAGTCTCATTGAAATGGATGCGGAGGGCAAGTGTGAAGTGGAGTTGAGTGGAGTGGAGTCGGCTGGAGTGGAGTAGGCTGGAGTGGAGGTGGTAAAATGCCATGAACTGTGCCACTGCTGAACGATAGCTGAATGCATGTGGCACGAAAGGGGATCAGAATCGCAATCAATAAACTGAAAAAGTTTGTGTCAAAGGCTGAGTGCCACAACTATGGAAAACAATTGCAATTGCACTGGCAGCCAGCCAGCCAGCCAGACAGCAACTTCAAATAGAGTGGGAGAGAAAGATACATATATATAAAATAAAAGTGCAGCATCCACTATCCATCCTCCCTCCACCTCCTGCCTGTCGCTCTATCCGAATCTCGTACGTGTTCATGTCCATGGTGCACATGCAGCTTCCGACAATGGCAACAGCGGCAATGTCGCATGTGTCAAATACCATACAGCTTGATATCTGTCAAATTGCATTGATTTTTAGCTGATGCTGTTTCCCAGTGCCCAAAAACACATAACAACAATAACAACAACAGCAACAGCAACAATAAAAACGAATGAAAGCAAACAAAGCTGCTGTCAATGGGCATCATTATCAATTTGATGTCACTGTCACCAGGCATGGTCGCCAGCGGCTGGCTGATCATCTTCATGGCTAGCACATGGTTTCCGTTTGCCTCCACAATGCTTTTCGCAAATTGGCGATTTAGCTGTACAGGTATCCAGACAGTCAGGTAGCCAGGTGTGACTGCCCCCCAATCCATGATTATGATGTTCCAGCTGCAGATGCACCTCACATGGACTGTGGTGTGCCACAATCATTTTGCAACTACCTGTCCAGCTGTCATGTTTTCTATTGAAAGTTCCTTTAGCTCAGCAGACCATGTGGTTATAGTCTATAAATTTGAAGACTTCAATGACTTCAATCGGAAATGACGATAAAAAGTGTAAAGAGACATAAATTACATTAATTATTTTTATACGTGTTATTATTATTAATTCATATTAAATTAAGTTTTAAGGTTTTTAGCAAAAAAAAACGAGGTAACAGCCTTTTGACGAGTGCACGTTCAATTTCTAATATTGAAATTTAACTTTTAAAAAATATTAAATTAGTTTTAAATTCAAGTTTCTGTTTATCTAAGGATAACTTTCAGCGCACTGCCGAATGACGAACTAAAAACCAGCTGTTTAATATAAATTTAATCGATAAAAGCCGGAATGCAAACCGAAATAGGTGAAGTATACAAATTACGGCAAAGATTTCGGCATTGGGTTTTGATACCTTAATTTTCACGGTACGCTACTCTTATGATACCGGTACGTAGAGATACCCATACAAAGGCTTAAAAAAGAAGTGAACTCGGTCCATACCAGGTAACTGACTGTGGAATACTCTTGTACCATTCGACCAAGGAAATTTGCATTTATTTATTTTTTTTTTTTAATTTATTATTATATAAAGGTATCAGCAGATAAAGTTAAGTCTAAAACTTATATAATATATCAAATAACCTTCTAAGCTTGCAGTACTTTCTTTTGTAGTCTCATAGATCTTTTTTTTTTATATAGAAATGAACATGGCTGGAACGACTCGGCTGTTGATCCTGGATGGGAATATTTATATCCGGAGATGTTTCCTTTCGCCGTCTGCATACTTTTGCACGAACCCATTAAATAAATAAGTATATTTTTGATAATTTCTAGTATTGATAGTAACCTGGTGCTTTAATTTAGCTTTGCTTAGCTTCATCTCATCTTACTAAATGTTAACATACAATTGCCATAAGCCAAGTTATGTAATCAAATTCCAAACTTTGGAATATTAACAAGTGCATTGTATTTCTATAAACACATATCGTTTAGGGACAACTTTCAGCACAACAATGCGACCAAAATTTGCTGGCTTTTGTGTGTCTACAGGGGTTGAGTGTGTGTGTGTGTGTGTGTGTGCTTATGTGCTTGTGTGTGTGTGTGTGTGTGTGTGTGTTGGTATTGACCATAAATCAACTTTCGACTGTTCGCATTGTATTAAAAACTTAACATTAAACACATTTTGTACCCATTTCAATGCCAAACGTTTGACTGCTGGCCGCCCAGATAAAGTCATATTATATGTGCATTTTATGGCCGTAGCCCCAAAAAATCAGTCAGTTGTGAATTGAAACGTTCAACGTTCAACGAAACCCATCTTCAACAACAACAACAACAACAGCAACAACAACAACAACTGGGACAGGTCGGCTTTTTTTTAATGCCAGACAGCAATCACAAAGAGCTCAAGAACTGACTGCCGATGATTTTGATACGATACGTTTGATGAGTATATATATACAGTGGTTCACAAAACGGTTGGACCGGTGCCTAGCAAAAAATTTAAAGTGCTATAAAGTTTAAACAAGGAAACAAATTCAAAATGTTTAAATGCCAATTTATTTAATGTTATATCACATTTGAAAAGGAACTTTAGTTTTTATTAAAATATTAATTAATTAATTAAAATTAGTCAAAATCTGAAAACATAACCAAAATTCATGTCACAAAAGTATTTGGACCAGTCTTAAAAAAGTTACATATTTGGCGTATAAAAGCTTAAATAAGGATGTTAATACTTAGTATGATATCCTTTAGCCTTAACAACTTCGCTTAACCTATTTTTCATGGAAGACACCAGCTTCCGGGTAGTTTCTGGACTGATCTTGTTCCACTCCTCCAGCAGAGCAGTCTTGAGATCCTGTTTGCAGGATATGTTGTGTTTCCGGATGTTATTTTCCAGCAGAGCCCACAAATTTTCAATAACATTTAAGTCTGGAGACTGGGCCGGTGGAATTATCACGTGGGGGCAGTTCCAGATAAGCCAGGACTGTACTATTCCCGACTTATGCTTGGGGTCGTTGTCCTGGTAGAACCGGAAAGTGCGTCGGATTCCTAGCTTCTTGGCACTTTGGAGTAAATTTTCCTTTAGTATATTGAAGTATACATTCCTGTCCATTGTTGTGTCAATAATCACAAAATTTCCGCCACCGGCTGCCGAGATACAGGCCCAAACCGTGACACTTCCTCCGCCGTGCTTGACTGTTGCCTTCAATTGTTTGGGGTCCACCTCAGTATTGGGTTGTCGCCACATATAATTCCATCCGTCCTGGCAAAAAATGTTGAATTTGGGCTCATATTCAAATATGACTATGTTCCAGAACTCCAAATCCTTGCCCAAGTGGATTTTGGCGAACGTCATCCTATACCCTGTATTTTTTGCTTATATAAATTGCTCTTTCTGTGGTACTTGGGCCTTAAAGTCATGGTTGCGCAAAACTTGGAGCCCAGTTCCCATACTGAACTTTTTCCTTATTCCATCCTGCACCCATTGAGTCAGTTTTTGAGCCGATAGCTTAAGATTTCCCATTGAAATCTTGATGATCCTCGGCTCGTCCTGCTCGGTGAAAATCGGGTTTGGAGCCATTCCGCCCTTGTCCTCTGTCCAATTTTCGTCGACGGAACTCCAAATGATGTGGAATACAGTTGAGGTGTTTAGATTGACCATTTTAGCTATTTGGCGATATGAATATCCGATTTTTAAGTGTTCCAGGATGAGTTTCTTTTGCTCAATGGTAGTCAGTTTGCCCATGGTCCTTGTTGCCTTGTTGCACCCGAATTGCAGGAAAAAACTAAACTGACTATGGAGGATTGGTCTATTAAAACCGAAAATATTAAATTTTAGGTAAAAAAATCCGGGTTTTATGGCACGCAGGTGTCCATAAAGTACCTGGTCCAACATTTTTTGACCTATAATTTAGGTGCTTTTTTACATAACCCGACCTAGTGGGTGGGGAAATCCCAATTTTTTAAGGTCATATATTAATTTTTGTGGTTAATATATGTACCTGCCATGGGTCTTTGGAATTTTTGAAAAATATTACATAATTACTTTATGGCAGGCAATTAAAATTGGTGCTAGGCACTGGTCCAACCGTTTTGTGAACCACTGTATATATATACATATATATATGTGCATATGTGTGAGTGTGTGTGTATGTGTGTGTGTGTGTGTGTGTGTTAGCTTGTGTGTGTGCTTTGTTTGATACGACATCGAGCAATGTTTGAAGCATATTCGCATTTTGCAAAGAGCAAACCTTGCAATTCCACTTGAAATTCAGTTTTGTATTCAATGTTTGCAAACAAATCGAACTTTATTCAACACCTTTCTGTGCAATAAAAATATTCGATTGATTCAATAAATCACGATATTGATTTAGCCTTGTCACATCCAGAAAGAATAAACAGCAACTTAAAGAAATTAATTATTAATTTAAACATGTCCTTCCACTGGCTCCACTTTTTATCCTCAAATATTGTTTTTAATCCCACTGGGATTTCATAGGCAGGGAAAGATTCACAGCATTCGTCCAATCAGTGGTGGAGTTTTCAGCAGCGATACCTATTTAAATTATAGGAATTACCAATTAGCTTTTAATTATATTTTTGGAACGATAATTTAAATAACTTAAATGTATTAAAAAATTCAAAAAGTAATTTAAATTAATTCAGTACAAGAAATTTGTTCAGCAATAATATTGCTTTATAAGAGCTGAATAACAAGTTTTTTAATATCAATATAAGCATTATTCCGATACCAATAAGTAATTTGATAACAGGTGCAACCGAACAAGGTGAGTATAGCTATGAATTACTGATCTTTGAAGGAGGTACCTAGTAATGTACCTTCAAAGTTTGACTTTAACATTTTTTTTTTGTTTTAATATTTTGTGGGTGGGAGTTTGTGTCGGATAAGTTTCCTAGGAATCTACCTGTAGGCTTTTAAACGTTTATGGGTGCCGTGGTCCAAAATTCCAACTTCTTTTGAAATGTATTACTAGCGCCTTGAGGGCGGCTCAGGTTCAGGACATACCAACCAACAAAATTTAGCTGACTGAGTTGTTCCTAGTTTTTCATAGAGACGGACAGACAGCATAACGGACATTGCACAAAACCAATATACTCCGGATACGTTCGGTATTAGAGCATAGTTAGGACAGTTTTCCTAACTTCGTGAGTCCTAAATTTCAAGACTTTTTGACGGTACTCCAACCGGAGTACTTTCTCTGTTTCTATGTTAGTACATATAATAATATTATTATATTGAAGAAATTATTTGCTAGTTGTTATTGTTATTATTATTATCATTATTAACAACACAGCATTAAGCGTAACTGGTAACGAAGTTAGAAAACATGTATAATATGTAACCAGTGTGGGGGCTAAGGCATCAATTGAATAAATTGTATAAACCATATAGTACAAAGATATTCTCACGGAAAAGATGGGTATTTAATTGTCTTAGGATATGCGAATTTTTGCAGCTTTATCGCACATGTCAAATATTCTCAAATGGCTAAAGGACTTCAGGAGCAACCGCAGCAGTTTTACATATGGCGGAAACAGAAACAGAAACAGCAGGAAGTCCATCAACCAGCTAGCGTTTATCAAACTGAACTCGATCCGGTTCATTGCTATTGGTTTAGATTCCATTTTTCTTTTTTATTTTCCTTTTTTTTTTTTTCTTTTGTTGTAATTCATGGGAGGTTTTTCATGTTGATTGCGTTTGAATTTCCGCTGCTGGTTGTCCGATTGTCCGATTGTCCGTAGTCCGTGGCTACGAGCTATGCATGCAACTCGCTGGCTACCCATTCATCGACTCTTTTCTCTCTAAAATTCTGAATTCAATGAATTTGAGGAATACACAAATCTGAACACGGCTGTTCCAGCTTCTTTCGTCTTTGACACAGTCACAGGCAAAATAGGCAAACAAGCAAATAGTCGCCTTCTCCTACATGTTACATGCCTCTCTATGTATTTGTGTATGTGTGTGTATGTACATACATACATATGTATATATACATATGTATATATGTATGTATGTATGTGTGGCACACACGAAACTCGTTGAAACATGTTTGCATTTTAGATTCAAGCGCTCCACTTCTTTTTATTCCAACATGCAACACATATGAATGTATACGAATATCTGTGTACAGAAATTGGCCAAGAGAAGTGAAACACCCAGATGACAAAGAAGTAGACAAAGAAAATGAAGAGCTAGAGGGAGACAGACTGAGTCCTGGCCGACTGTCTGTCGTCGACATGTTTACTCCTGTAAATTGAGCACCCCTCTCAACGGTGGGGAGCTGTGTGTGATGCCTGACGTGAGTTTATTAACGTTTGGTTTGGGCCTTCGCCAACATTTTCGACTCAATGACAGCAAACATTTACATTTTGCATGCTGTCAGCGCTCGATTCACTCCCTAATCCCCCCCCCCCCACCACACCCCACAAAAGTGGGATTTTTTTTTAACGTTACGCGACTTTGATTCTGTGGATTTAGATTTCCTTTGTTGCGTCCTCTGCACCTTTTTGTTGTTGTTGCTCGCCTGTCAATTGATAAGATGTCTGCCATTTGAGTTAGCTACTAAGCTGAGCCAAAAAATAAGTCAAGCCAATATTTATTCAGGGCCCAGTCAAACGGCAACTTAACCATGTGCCTACCTGCAACGATAACAGCAATAACAACCTTAATCGAATCTTCGGGCCTTTCGTGTTATGGTCGATGCAGAATTAGCGACTTCTCCAGCAGAGTACTTAAGTAATGTTCATAATTTTTGCCCAAACTTATCTCACGTAAATGGAAGAACATTTCAAGCAAAATTGGTTGGTAGTCAATGTTATTTTAATATACAGTGTCTAAAAGCCAGTTTAGACCACTATAAGGTTTAAACAGGAAAACAAATTCAAAATGTTTAAGTGCCAATTTGTTTTATGTTATATCACATTTGAAAAATAACCTTTAGTTTTTACTAAAATATTAATTAATTAATTAAAATTAGTCAAAAACTGAAAACACATCCAAAATACAGGTAAAAGCCGAAAAAAAGTTAAATATTTGGCGTATAAAGGCTTTAATAAGGATGTTAATACTTAGTATGATATCCTTTAGGCTTAACAACTTCTCTTAACCTATTATTCATGGATGATCCCAGCTTCCGGGTAGTTTCTGTGCTGATCTTGCTCCACTCCTCCAGAAGAGTATTTTTGAGATCTTGTTTGCTGGATATGTTGTGATTCCGGATATTATTTTCCAGCAGAGCCCACAAGTTTTAAATATCATTTAAATCTGGAGACTGGGCCGGTGGAATTATCACGTGGGGGCAGTTCCATATAAGCCAGGACTGTACTATTCCGGACTTAAGCTTGGGGTCCTTGACCTGGTAGATGATCCTCGGCTCGTCCTGCTCGGTGAAAATCTTCTTTGGTGCCATTTTGCCCTCACCCTCCATCCAATTCTCGTTTTCGAAACGCTAAATGATGTAGAATACAGTTGAGGTATTTAAAATTTTTTAGCTATTTTTCGATATGAATATCCGATTTTTAAGTGTTCCAGGATAATTTTCAGTTGATTAATGGAAGTCCGTTTGCCATAGTCCTTGCTGGCTTGTTGCATCCGAAATGCAGGAAGAAACTAAACTGACAACGGAGTATTGGTCTATTTATACCGAAAATCTGGGTCTTATGGCACCCAGTTGTCCATATGAAACTGTTCAAAAAGGGCTTGAACCATAAACCTGGGTACTTTTTTACATAACCATACCTAGCGGGTGGGGAAATCCCAGTTTATCAGGGTTATATATATTAATTTCGGTGGTTAATAAATGTACCTGGAATTTCTTAAAAATAATGAATAATAAGTTTATGGCAGGCAATTACATTTTTTGCTTGACGCTGCTCCAAACTGGCCATTAAACACCGTAGATATTACGTACTAAAATATAGCTTCATGTCAAGACTCCAACCCAGTCGAGACACAAACCACTGATCAGATTGCAACTAACGGGCATCTAAAACTGTTAGCGTTTGCATTAAATTATGACGTGCAATGGGCAGGTGAGTCTGGCTTGCTTGTTCATACGCATAATGTTGTTTTGGAAGCTTAGATCAATTCTATTTAACCAAGAGTATGCGGGGGAGAGCAGCTAACCCCCTCTTCGCTACGTGTCTTAATGATTGCAATACCAACTCGTGCACAGTTTGACACGTACTGAGGCTTTCATCAGTCAATCTACAACCTCATCAAAATGTAGAACAACAATAATGCTGATATGATGAACTTCCCCGCCTATTGTTTACCTGTTTGTCAGCGAGCCACAATGGAAATTAAAACCTGTCATGTGCTAAGAACAGAAAAACAAAACGAAAACGAAAGCAAAAACAAAGCTTAATCAAAACAATAGCAATTGATGAACATCAGAATTGAAATTTATTTATTATTATTTGCCACGTTGTTGGCACTGCGCCTGGGGAATGCAAGTGCCCTTCGCGTTGCGGGCGTACCCCTTGTTGCAGTAGCAGCCATCGGGACACCGAATGTGTCTGATAAGACACGGTTGCCTTAATGTGGCACACTCCGTCTGGCAGTCGGGGCCGCATGTCAAGTAGGTCTCGTTGATGCCGCAGTCGCGTGGCGCTGCTAATTTTAGATTTGCAACGGATTCAAATTGTTATAACAAATGTGTCCAAATTGAGACTCACTTAGTGGCGGCTGAGCAGTGGCAAGAGCCAAATGCAGCATCAGGCAGCCGATGAACAGCAATTTCCAATCAGACATCTGTCACACTTGTTATTGATAGTTGTAGAACTAGTCAACTACTAAATTATTGAGCGTGATTCAAGCGCACTTTTATACACGCACAAGGGTTACATTTAATCACAGCAGCCCAAAAGTAGGCAACACTTATCAAAGTATCAACATTTCAGCATTTTTTCATTCAGTTGTGTAACTCGATTTGTCAGAGACATCATAATTGTGTCACGAGCAAGCTTAATGCTACGGAACCGCGTGTCAATCGTTATCGATAACATTGATGTATTTATTCAGCTGGTCACAGCTTAGTCACAGATCGTGCTGCCAGATCACTCAAAAAATATTGAGCGCCGATTGAGCGGCCCAAACAGGTAAACGGGTCGCAATACTCGTTATAGCTGTGTACCTGTTTTTGTCTTTTGCCTTCTGCTGCTCCGCTCCACGCTCCACGCTTGAGTTCGAGTCGAGTCGCGCTCTCATTTTTGTTCGCTAGTCGCCCGCCGTCTTTTGCTCCGCGCTTGGCTTAGTTAAGTTTTGCATGCGGCGCGTTCAACATCGAGCGAAAAGAGCAAAGAGTGAAATTAACGCGATTCGATTAATTTTGTTTGTTATTTATTTGTTTCTTATTTTAATAACAACAACAACAACAACAACGGCGAACAAAGTGCTATTTTTTTTTATGTGTTGTGCTTTTTCTTGTGCTAATGCGTGAGTAGTTTTTGTAAAGTGCCAAATTGTGTAAAACAAAAAAAAAAAAAAACAAAAAAAAAAAACGGTCAACTGGCAATGGCCTTTGAACTCATACAGTTTTTGGTCCACTCGCCCACTCGCTGCATCTCGCTTTTCCTCAATTCTACTCATTCACACGCGGCCTATCTCTCTCTTTCTCTCTCTCTCTTTCTCTCTCTCTCTCTCTCTCTGCCACTCGCTCTCCCTATCTCTCTTTTGCTTGCTGTGCTAAGCAGGCCATGCATTTTTCTGTTTTCGCAACAAGACGTCAATGGCCAAAGGCGCTGCCAACATCGCCGTCGTCGTCGTCATTTTTCGAAACGTTCTCGCTTTGTTGCATTCCAAAGTAAATGCTACTAATAACAAAAAGGCAACAGCAAAAACAACAACAACAACAATATAGTGGTTGTAGCCGTAGTAAAGAGAAGAAAAAAAAGGAAGGCAATCCAAAGCGGCGGCCGCTTCCAATAAAATGAGGAGAAAAAAACAAAGAAAAAAAGTTGCATGACTTGTTTTAGCCACGTTTGAGAGTGTGTGTGTGTGTGTAAAAGAGGCAGAGAGAAAGACAAGGAGAGAGCTTGTTGTTTGTTTGCATATGTGTGTGTTCGTGTGTGTGTGTGTGCATTGCTTTAAGGCGGCTTGGCTTTAGGCATGCCCAAATGCCATTCTGGCCAACTCAAAAGGCACATATTCATCTAAAGTAACTGCAATTAAACAATAAATGATTTAAATTCATGCAACTAGCCACAAGCAACAAGACACATGCAACAACAACAACAACAACACTTGAACGAATTGAAAGCAATTAAAACTCCAAAATATGTAAAGCCAAACAAATATTTCGAATTAGTCAAATTAATGCGGTCATTAAGAACGTCGTAATATGTATGCGTGTGTATGTGTGTGTGTGTGTGTGTGTGTGCGTGTGTGTGTGTGTGTGTAGACAACAAGTTCGTTGCCTAAGTCATTTGTATGATAATAAGCCAAGCAGCAAACAGCAGCAACAGAATCAACTATTGCAGTTAATCAAGCATAATGCCCACACAGTTTGAGTGTGTGTGTTTGTGTGTGTGTGTTTGTGTGTGTGTGTGTTTGTGTGACATTGAAGAGCCAATAAAATGTTGTGAATTATGTTTTGAACAGTCGAACAGTCGAACAGTTTTTATATGCAGATTTAGAAATTTCTTAATCCTCGAATCCTTCTATGATAAACATCATCAACTCAAAATCTCTCAATCCCTGACAAATTGAAAATAACGTAATAACGGAATGAAAAATGTTACGTGAAGGCAGCGTAAGCAGATTTCAGCCCAGAAACTTGAACAAATTAAATACGTATTCAAATACATACATATGTATATACATATGTATATACATATGTATGTATGTATGCATATACATATGCATATAGATGTTGGTATATGGGCAACTGAAAGGCGCACAACACAAAAACACACAACACACAACAACAACAACAGAAACAGAAACAAATTTACGACGACTCCAAATCGGACGCTGTCGCCACATTCCACGGTAAGTGGCGGCTTAAAGTTGTCAGTGAAAATTTTCATTTGGCCCGAAAATGCTTAAACACGATGGTTTATTCGACAAAAGCCGGGGGAAATTAAAAATTTAAATAAATGCGCGTATATGTGATGCATAAATCAAATTAGAGAGAAAACAGTTATTCAGCAACTATACATACATACACACACACACACACACACACACACACACACATACATATCATAATCATAATACAATTTCGAATTTTTGCATTTCAATTCGAATTCCACATTTTTTTGAATTTAGAATTTGGGCTGCTGCATGCAACAGCGTGGTTGTGGGGGAGAGGGGGGGGGAGTTATAAGCTCATTGCTGTGGGTCATTGCCATTGACATGGGATATACGGGAACGGTGAACATTAACGTTAACGCTGATAACGGGTCTCGGGCAGGCCACTTTCTAGCGCTCCTTTTGGTCTTTTGAATTGGTCGCTGTTTGCTGTTTGGTGTTTGCTGATCGCGCTTTAGTCTAATGATGTCAATTACATCGTGCCACTCGCATTGTGGGCAACAACAAATGCATGCCAGCTTATAAGGCAGCAACAATGTGGCTAACAGCAGCAGCAACAGAAGCAACAGCAGCAACTAGCAACAAGTGTCTTGGACTTGGCTACAACTTTGTCTTTGGCTTCATTAAAATTGCTTTTCATTTTGGTCCATGTCGTACATACATACATACATACATACGTACGTACGTTTTGAGTACGTTTCGTGCACGGTTTGCTGGCTTTTCTCGTCAGCAACAGCAGCAACAGCAGCAGCAGCAGCAGCAGCAGCAGCAGCGGCAACAACAAAATGGCCAAATAATTTTAATGAGATTTAATGAAATTGTTTCCCTCATAGGCAAGCAAGTTCCAAGTGGAGGCCACAGCAGCCAAGCCAAAGCAAATCGCAGCAATAACCACAAGCATGATTTCAATATATACATATATATTATATATATGTATATATATTTATATATTGTGGTTCACTCTAATTTTATGCCACACTCACAAGCAAACGACTTAGGCAACGAACTTGAACGAATCCAAATAGAACGAACTCGGCTCGAAACGTGCTCCAAGTAAGCCACAATTTTGGTTGCCTTGGGCAGTACACACACACACACACACACACACACACAGTTGGCATGATGATCTACAAATTGATTGTTTTGTTAGAGTTGCCTCGATTCAAGTGCTTATCAAATAAAGTGCTTGAAAAATATCACCAAAGTACTTAAGCACCTTGCAACATTTTGTTTCGGCATTAATACTCTCGTTCTCGTTCTTGTTCTTGTCCGTACCACAAAAGTGGGCTGCATGCTAATAAATTTTAAATTTATGGCTTAATTTTTGGGCTGTGCTTAACATCATTTTTTGCTTCGCGAAAAAATCGTCTGCCAAAAAAAAAAGGCCCGAAAAAAAAAAATAAATTAAATATGAGCAACGTAACAAAATCGCTGCTCGTCACGCCCACGTTTTGTTGAGTGAATGCGAGAGGGTTGGACACAAGTGATAGGGTGTGGGAGAGCGGAGCGGGGTGGTGTGGGAAGGTGGGGTGTTCACCCTTTTTCATATTGGCTGCTTACGCCCAATTTGTCACACATTTCAACAGGTTGCAGGCAGGCATCATCAAAAAGCGAACGACGTTGACGATGACGATGACGATGAAGATGACGATGAGGATGACGATGAGGATGACGACGAGGATGACGATGAAGATCAACGAGCCTGCTCAACTGGTGGGCCGGGACTTTGACTGTGACTTGGCCCCTGTGACTTGGCGGACTCTTCGTCTTCGTCTTCGTCTTCGAGTCGGGGTAGGCGTTGTTCTGTGGAATTTTTGGGCATGCCTCGCGGGCGTTATGAAGCGTGAGGAATTTCTTTGTGTCGTTGTTATTATTGTTATTTGTTGTTTTTGTTGTTGTTGCTTTCTTCTTTGTCTTAGTCGTTGCACAGATCTGTTCTTTTGTTATTGCTGTTGCTGCTGATGTTGTCCATGTTGCGCTGCTCGTTTCTAAGCGAACAATTATGCAAAAGTGTTTTATTTTAATAGCGGAAATCATTTATAAATGTTGTAATGAAGTGTGTTCTAGGCTCGTTGAACAACCGGCAACTAAGTTGCAAATGTGCCAATGTTGCCACACTTTTGCAGTCAGACAATTTTCAAATTACTTCGGGATGGTCAGATCCCAATTACATTTAAACTAAATGAGAACGAAAGAGATAATTAAAGTCGCTTATAATAAGAAAAAAAAGATCTTTTGGTAATGTTTTTCTTCTTCAGATAGTGCGATAGGTTCAGAAAAATATTTACATTTTGAGAGACATAGTCATTCAAGTCTAGTTAGCTAAATGTAGATTTTTGATAAGAGTGACTCCGACAACATTTGTAAAAATCATCGTTAGGCATTCGTATGAATCGAAAATGGTTTCATTGTCATTATTTGCAAATTGGTTGTTCCTCTTGATATTTGGACAAAAAAATGAATGTGCTTTAGGCGGCATAATTTCCCGTACGACTTCATTTTTGCTCAATAAACAAACAACAGCAGCGAAAGACTTGTGGCAAAAAAACGAGCCAATGCAGATGAGCGAACATTAAGTTAAAATGCACATTTCTCAACTGTGGTCGACACAATCAATACTTTTCAGCTGTTCCGCTTTTTGTACTCGTTTTTGATCGACTCTTTTTGGTATCACATCTGGCATAAAACGGTTGGGCAAACTGCAAATATGAAACCATTAAGGCGGCTAAATTAGCCCATTTGTAATGAAACTGGGCTTCGCAGTCGTTAACAAAAAAAAAACAAAACAAAAATTAAAGAAAATACTCGAAAAAAACGGCAAATAAAATCGCACAAAAAGCCAGCTGCAAAGATATGAAAAAAGAGGCAACAGTTTTATTGATAAGCCAATCTTTATAGAGTGAGAGTTAAGGAAACAGTTTTATGTTTAATATATGCTGATTGCAATACTGTAGAAAACATTTATTGTATTTTAATAGATTATATAATATCGATAGTGCAAGAAATGCCTAAACTAAGCTGACTAAGCCTGTCTGTGTTCATTCAATAAGAAAGCGCAACCAGTTTGTGTCCTAAGTCTTTTGTTCTTCTTCTTGTTCTGTGGCATGTCATGTTTGTCGCCCAAGTCTTTTGTCGTTGTGCGTAATAATTCAATTCAACTATATAAATATATACATATATATATATAGATGTATGTAGACATAGCTATGCCCTTCTGATGTCCATCGGTAGACACGCAAAATTGAAACACTCCTTGCGCTGCTTTTGGGAATGAGATTTGATTTACTCATTTGGTTCACATAGCGACCGTTTGGCTTTTAATTAATTTTGTTAATGTGAACTTTCTCTGAGAATGTTGTCGACAGCTACCGCCAAACTCAATTAAATGATAACAAATTAAATATACAAGGTGTTTGCACAAGAAGAAGCTGCTCAGCGACTGGTATTCCGAATGGGACTGGGATTGAGCTGAGGTTGGGGTTGGGGCTGGGGCTGGCCGATGGTCACGATATTGAGGCGCCGCTGGTCAGCAAGCGGCAGAATTCGCACAAATTTGTGGCCAGGTCGCTGTGGTGCCGCTGCCATTGCCGTTGCCGTTGCCGTGGATGCGGACGCAGACGCGGACACGTCTGCCGGGCCACAAAACAATTTATGACCACATTCAATTGTCAAGTTTATGTGACTGTGGCAACAGCAACAGCAACGGCAGCGACCACGGTTCAATTTGCATAAGAGTTGCCGCCAAGTTGACGTTGGTTGGTCACCAGGCGAACTTCACCAGAACTCTCCCGTTGAGGCATTTGAAAGTTTTGTTCAATTGTCCAATGCCAATGTGAGACTTATGTACATTTTTGGTCCTCTCAATTCGCATAAGCATTCTCTCTAAATCTGCGTCTACATCTCTCTCTCTCTCTCTCTCTCTCTCTCTCTGTCTCTCTCTCTCTAATCTGCTGATTTTTTTGTTATTTGTTTTTTTACAGACCGGCATGCTGAAAGCGTTTTGATGGTTTTTGCATACAAATGACGAATTATGAGAATCTTATAAATTTGCCATTAAATTTTAATGCAAATAATCATGCAAATAATAATGAGAACAATGGCAAAATTGCTGTTGGCGATCATATATTGAATAAGATGTCGCAGCGGGATTTCTCCGAGGTAAGTCTGGGAATCGAAGTGGGAACTGAAATAAAAACTGAAAACGTAAATGGAAAATGAAAAATTATCGATTATATATATATATATATTTTAGCGAATAAGTTCGCATTTCGAATATTTAATTTTATCTCCATGCAGTCATCAGTGGCAGTCTGTTGATCTGTCCATACATACATATATGTGCATATAGTACATATATATATCTTATCGTTCCCAACTTATGCATTATGACAATTATATGTATATGATCCTCACAAAAAAACTTGAATCATGCAGTGCGCTTAAAAATAACAGCAACAACAATAAAAACAGAACACAAAAATACGAAAAGGGTAGAGAAAAAACAATCAAGGAAGCCAGCGCTAATAATCAAAAAGATGGCAAAATGATTTCAATGTTGATTAACTGAGCGGCGATACTACAAAAGGGCTAAGCAACAACAAAAACAAAAACAACAACAGGAACAACAACAACAACAACAACAACGACTATGAAACACACGCCAAATTAAACAAAGCGCAGAGATAAAAACGCCAAACACACAAAACCATTTCCAGCTCTGACTACACCCTAGGCCCTTTCATCATATTCCGCGCTGTCATGTCATGGGCAACAACGACAACAACAACAACGAAGACAACAACAACAACAACGACGAGGCTGATGCTGAAGCTAAGACTGAGACTGAGACTGAGACTGAGGCTTAAACTGAGGACGACAACGTCAACGATGTTGGATAAGTTTCTGGCGCATGTTTAGAAGCTCCCTGCAGCTGTCTCACTAACTGACTCTCTGTCTCTCTGTCTGTCAGTCTGTCTCTGTGGGACTGACTGACTGATCCGTCTGGGGTTTTGGGTTTTGCGTTTGCGATTTCGGTCTTTGCAACTAGATGACGGTAAATTGGTTCACTGCATTTTGGGCAGCTCAGTTAAGCTTTCAGCCGGGTACAAACACAAAAAAAAAGGGTTGGGGGTAAGTTTTTGTTAATTTCTTTTTTTTTTTTTTGTTTTTTAATTTTTTTGGTTTTTTGTTTGTGTTGAGAGAGTGGTTAATGGGGAATGGGCAAGCAACAGCTAATTATTTTATTACGCGTTAAATTGCAACAAAATTCTTGACTTAAGCGCAAAACATGCCAATGTGCGCCACAAGCAATCGTGAAATTGTTGGCATTCCGATGCGGAGACCTTATCGATGGGCCGTCGGGACGAATGAGGTGCCTCTGGTGCCTCACATATGGCTCTGGCTCTGGATCTGGCTCTGGCTCTGGTTGTGGCTCAGGCCACTAGGCAGTTAAACCCCTTCTCTCCGCTGCCACACATAAACTTCAACATGGTGCATGTGGCATGGCAGGCAACAACTTGCAGCCAACTGCTGCTGCTGCTGCTGTTGCTGTTGCTGTGGCTGTTGCCTGGTTGCATCTTTGAGTGCCACTTTTTTCTCTCTATTTTTTGCTTTGTGCTGTTGTCCGCCATCCGCCCAGGCGCAAGCAGCCAGTTTTCAAATCGCTGCTTCTTTGCTTGAACATTCCTGGCCGCCCCGATTGCGCTCCCTCTCGCTCTCTCTCTCTCGCTCTCTCTCTCTCTCTGTATCTGTTTCTCTTGTTCGCCGTCTCTGATTGCGTCCTCTGCCTGCAAACAGTTCTTGGCCGCCTTTAACTATTTTTGAAAATGAGCCTTTCTTGATGCTGTTGTTGTTAGAGCGAGATAGCAGATAGCAGAGTATCAATTTACATGAATTCTCTATGCGGCCTTTTGGGCGCCAATCCCTAAATTAATACACTACATGACGCATGCAACGCATTGCGAAAGGGTCGCAAGGTACTCCATCTCCATCTCCCCCTCTCTATCTCTCATTTTCTATCTCTCTCACAAGCTCACCGTTTGAAGAGATACGAATAAACTGAGTCATTGCATAATGATAGAATATAGAATGAAGTCCGTTTATCCGCAGTAGCGATACGAGTTTATGAAGCAGATACAATTTCTTGTGAATGTAAACAGTTGCCAGCTCAGCGACAACAACTGATTTCAATTTCAGTACCAGCTTAGCTTATCCAGATCCAGTCGAATTTTGGTTGTAATGCCTAAAAATATTCAAAGTTATGTTCAATTTACAGCCAAATATTTGAATTTTTCCTTGTCTTTAAGCTAAAGAGTATAGCTGATCACTTTTTAATTGATTGATTTCACAAAGTCTTTGATTCCGTTATACATACCTATATATATATATATATATATATATATCATATCATATATATATATATCAGCTCTGACGTTTGTTAAAGACTTTTATATCCTATACTTCAAACTTATCCGCAGCTTAGCCCTTGTCTCGGGCTAAATGCCTAGTTCAATCTGTTCGTATTTCTCCCTCTCTCTCTTTCTCTCTTTCTCTGTCTCTCTGTCTGTCCATCTGTCTCTATTTTCAGTCAAAACGATAATATCTGCTAATATGAAACGGGACTCACCCTTCCGCTCGGCCTACCCTTCGACAGCAGATTCTGTCCGTTTGGGTCGATGTTAGCCTGGCCATGTTTCTGTGCGTGTTTATTTGATTTTTCCCATATGCTGGCTGACTGCCTGACTGTCTGTCTGTCTGTCTGTCTGTCTGTCTTGAGCCAATCTGCATACTGAGATCTGCGCTAGCAACGCCAACGCTGTTCAAAAATTTCATTTTGCTAAGTTATGCGAGTGGTTTTTAAGGTTGTTCGACGTTTTCCTGCGTTTCGCGTTTTGCGTTTTTGTTGTTTTGACTTTTGATTGTTTTTGCTAAATTCCATTTCGTCCTCGTCTTCGCCGTGGTCTTCATCATCATCATTGTATTGTAACGCCCACTTCATTTGGCTTATCGGGCGAGTGGACTCCTGGACGCCTGGACTGCTGGACTGCTGGACTCCTGGACAGACACGGGGGCACGGGTGCGCTTTAATGGTTGCATAAAACATAAATTTCGTTCTGCATCTGTCGGATACACTTTGCGGCTGCCACTTGTACGAGTTTCTATGTGCATACATACATACATATGTTGTATCCACGAGCTGATTTATTCGCATTGCCAGCATCCAAAAATTCAAAATAAAAACTAAGAATAAAAATAAAAAAAAATAGCGAGGAATAGCGACAACAACAAGAGCATCGAAGCCAGAAGGCTAATCTAAGCACGTTATCCATTACCCACGCCCCAAACTGCACCACCCGCGTCTGCTCCTGCGTCCCCACCAAATCCTAGCCGACGACCCTATTGGCCCCAGCCACTTGGAGGAGAACGGCACTTGGCACTTGGCATTTGGCACTTGCTGTGCACGTTTTCTAGGAAACTACTCATCGTGTTGGTCTTGAGCTTTTGGATTCGGTTGTGGTTTTGGTTTTGGTTTTGGTTTCGGTTTTGGATTATGTGCCTCTCAGTTTCTTGAAGCTGGGCTAATGCATTTGCATACTCATTCCATTTAATTGCTTCAAAAATATGTAAAAATTCTTCGCTCTTGTCATGGCCGAGACTTCGCCATCGCCTTCGACTTTGACTTCGTCTCTTCGCATCTTTGCCATCGCCATCGCCATCGCCATCACCAACGCCATCGTCCTCCTTCTCATGCGCGTTCTCTATCTCTTTCTCTTTCTCGTCTCGTCTTGTCTCGTTCTTGGCGTGGCTTATGCCAAAAAAAAAAAAAAAAAAAAGAAAAACAAAAAAAAAAGGCTTGGACTTCAACACCTCTCTTGGCCACTGGCTGCCGCTGATAACTTGGCTGTTTGCTGTTTCTTGCTCGTCGTGGCTTAGTTCTTGGGCCACGAATTCGTGGAATTGCTTCCGCATTTGACGAGCAGAGCTGCTGCTGCTGCTGCTGCTGGAACTGCAATTGGAGACTGGTCCGCTCAGCCAGTTGCTGCTCAGCCAGTTGCCAGTTGCCAGTTGGATGTTGCCCGGGAAACGTGACTCAGTGGCTCAGTGGTCGCATACCTGCAGCCTGGACTCGCAACTGCAACTGCAACTGCAACTGCGACTGCGACTGTGGCGGCAATTTAACATAATTACAGCGCAACATTGGGGCTGCACAGTGGGGCAAATGTGTACAGTCTGTCGCTGCAATTTCACTTTAAATTTATTGCATAAATTGATTAGCTTTCGGTTTTTCAAATCTTATCTATATTTAAGCTTAACTATTCGTATTATTTGATTAATTTCTTCCCAATAACGATGCAATTCGTCCTTCATCCAGTTTTACATGCAATTTTGATTGTTTGTTGGCTGCATGATGATGCATGATGACTCGTATGATGGCTCATACAAATTGGCCAATTTAAATTAATTTGAAAAAGCAACCGCATTGAAATTATTATTTTCTTTCATTCTTAAGTTTAAGCCAACAAAGAGGATTAGTCTCTGGAATGCCGGGCAACAAAATAAAACCTGGTTTAATTGCGGCTAAGCTAAGCATTTTTTAATTATTTAGGAAGATGCAAATAAAAAGGGCCTGGCAGTGATTTAATACTCTTTTTTGTTTTAATGACTGTATGCACAAGTCGGATATCAGACTGATAGGATGGGATTATAATAACAAAACAGCTAAGGTTATCTAAGGTTTATCTTTTGATTGATGCTTAAACTGAAGTTTATTTTCCGCAACAAATAAAAGAACATCAATCGATGCCTTGTTATTGTTTTGAAATAAACAGATTATTCCAATATTATATATATGTATATATATTATTTGTATTTAGTGTTAATAGTAATAATACAAATTGATTGACTATCTTTGGGCATTTGCATTTGCAGAACGAACCGGAATGCACGCCGGAGCTGCCCGCCGCGAATCGCGCGCTCTTCTTGGAGAAGGTGCGACAATCGAATGCTGCGTGCCAAAGCGGTGACTTTGCCACAGCTGTGCTGCTCTATACGGACGCACTGCAGCTGGATCCGGGCAATCATATACTCTACAGCAATCGGTCGGCGGCACGCCTCAAGCAGGGCCAGTTTGCGGCGGCGCTTCAGGATGCGACCCAGGCACGCGAACTGTGTCCGCAGTGGCCCAAGGCCTATTTTCGGCAAGGTGTCGCCCTGCAGTGCCTGGGCCGATATGGTGAGGCGCTGGCCTCCTTTGCCGCCGGTCTAGCCCAGGAGCCGAGTCACAAACAGCTGCTCGCCGGCCTCGTCGAGGCGTCTCTCAAGAGTCCGCTGCGCGCCGCATTGGAACCGACGTTGCAACAGTTGCGCGCAATGCAGCTGCACGAATCGCCCTTTGTGGTTAGCTCGGTGGTTGGCCAAGAGCTGCTCCAGGCGACACAATACCAGGCAGCTGTCGCCGTTCTCGAGGCAGCGCTGCGCATTGGCAGCTGTTCGCTGAAGCTGCGCGGTTCGGTATTCAGTGCGTTGAGCTCGGCTCATTGGGCGCTCAACCAGCTGGACCAGGCCATTGGATATATGCAACAGGATCTGGCGGTGGCGAAGTCACTGGGCGACACGGCTGGCGAGTGTCGGGCGCATGGCAATCTTGGCTCCGCCTACTTCAGTCAGGGTGCCTACAAGGAGGCACTGACAGCGCATCGCTACCAATTGGTGCTCGCCATGAAATGCAAGGATACCCAGGCGGCTGCCTCCGCACTAACGTCGCTGGGACACGTGTACACGGCCAGCGGTGACTATCCGAATGCTCTCGCCTCGCACAAGCAGTGCGTCCAGCTGTTTAAGCAGCTCGGCGACCGTCTGCAGGAGGCACGCGAAATTGGGAATGTGGGCGCCGTCTATTTGGCGCTGGGCGAATGCGAGGCGGCCCTTGATTGCCATACGCAGCATCTGCGGCTCGCACGCAAGCTGCACGATCAGGTGGAGGAGGCGCGAGCCTATTCGAATCTCGGCTCGGCGCATCATCAGCGCCGGCAGTTTGGACAGGCGGCCGCCTGTCACGAGCAGGTGCTGCGGATTGCCCAGACGCTGGGCGATCGAAGCATTGAGGCGCGTGCCTATGCCGGATTGGGTCATGCGGCACGGTGTGCTGGCGATGCGGCTGCCTCGAAACGGTGGCATGAACGGCAACTGGCGATGGCGTTGGCCGCCCGCGACAAGCTGGGCGAGGGCAGGGCCTGCTCCAACTTGGGCATTGTCTATCAGCTGCTGGGCGCACACGATGCGGCACTCAAGCTGCATCAGGCGCACTTGGGCATTGCCCGTGCTCTGGGCGATCGGGCGGGCATGGGGCGTGCCTATGGCAATATGGGTAATGCCCATGCCGCTGCCGGTGCCTATGAGGCAGCCGTCAAATATCACAAACAGGAGCTGGCCATCAGTCAGGCGGTGAATGATCGCAGCGCCGAGGCAGCCACACACGGTAATCTGGCTGTGGCATATCAGGCGCTCGGCGCCCACGATGCGGCACTGGCGCACTATCGTGCCCATCTGGCCACGGCCAGATCGCTGAAGGATGCGGCGGGGGAGGCGTGCGCCCTGCTCAATCTGGGCAACTGTTTGAGTGCCCGTCAGCTGTATGGGGAGGCAGTGCCTCACTACGAGAGCTATCTAATGCTTGCCCAGGAGCTGGGCGATGTCGCTGCCGAGGGCAAGGCGTGTCACCTGCTCGGCTATGCACACTATTGCCTCGGCAATTATCGGGCGGCGGTGCGTTACTATGATCAGGATCTGGCATTGGCCAAGGATGCACAGCATCGGCCGCATATGGGACGAGCCTATTGCAATCTGGGCCTGGCCCATCTGGCGCTGGGACACTCGGCAGCGGCGCTCGAATGCCAGCAGCTCTTCCTGGCGGTTGCCCATGCGACCGGACAGTTGCCGGCCAAATTTCGGGCACTGGGCAACATTGGTGACATTCTGATCCGCACCGGGGCGCACGAAGAGGCCATTAAGCTGTATCAGCGTCAACTAGGACTGGCCCGCGCTGCCGGCGAACGTGCCATGGAGGCGGCTGCGTGCGGTGCTCTCGGATTGGCGCATCGCCTGCTCCGGCGCTGGGACAAGGCGCTGGGGCATCACACCCAGGAGTTGACGCTGCGCCAGGAGCTGGGCGATCTGTCTGGCGAGTGTCGCGCACATGGGCATCTGGGTGCCGTTCACATGGCACTCTGCAGCTGGACGCATGCGGTCAAGTGCTATCAGGAGCAACTGGAGCGAGCCCAGGAGCAACGGGATGAGGCTGTCGAGGCACAGGCGCATGGAAATCTCGGCATTGCCCGACTCAACATGGCACACTACGAGGCGGCCATTGGGTGTCTGGAGGCGCAGTTGGGCACACTGGAGCGTGTGTCGCTGCCATCGACGCCAGCGGATCGGGCACGTGCTCTGGGTCATTTGGGTGATTGCTATGCGGCCCTGGGTGACTATGAGGAGGCGCTCAAGTGCCATGAGCGGCAGCTGCAGCTGGCGTTGGGCCTGGCCAGCCATCGTGATCAGGAGCGTGCCTATCGCGGATTGGGCCAAGCACGTCGCGCTCTCGGTCAGCTGGCCACGGCTCTGGTATGTCTGGAGAAGCGTCTGGTCGTCGCCCACGAGCTGCACAGCGCTGAGGTGAAGGCGCTGGCCTACGGTGATCTGGGACACGTCCATGCGGCGTTGGGTAATCATGCCCAGGCACTTAATTGCCTCGAGCATCAGCGGGAGCTGGCACGAGGCCTACAGGATCGCGCCCTCGAATCGGATGCGATGTGCGCGCTCGGCCAGGTGCAGCAGCGGATGGGCCACTATGCGGATGCACTGCAGCTACACGAACAGGATCTACAGCTGTGCACTGAGCTGGCGGCGCCTGCCTTACAGGCCCGAGCCGTTGGCAATCTGGGCGCCGTCCATGAGGCACTGCATCAGCAGCAGGAGGCGCTCAAGTGCTACGAACGCCAGCTCGCACTCAGCACAGATCGGCTCGGCAAGGCGCTGGCCTGTGGGGCACTGGGACGCGTCCACCATCAGCTCGAGCAGCACGCCCAGGCCGTCGAGTATCTGAGACAGGGCCTGACCAGTGCTCAGTCCATTGGCAAGTCGGAGGAGGAGGCAAAGATAAGACATCAACTGGGTAAGTGAACAGCAATCCAATTTCACACTTGGAAAAACCACAAATACATTTTTAGGATCAACTACTCAAAAATCTTTGATTATTTTCCCAATTGGAAAACTCAATGCAAAAAAGTTTCTTGTATTTGAAATTTGTTTTCTTTCCCCTTCTGACCAGGTCTTGCTCTGCGCTCCTCTGGCGACGCTGAGGGCGCTCGCATACAACTGGAGACAGCCGCCCAGCTGCTGGAGTCGGTGCGTCAGGAACAGCGCAGTCCAGAGGCACGGCTGGCTCTCTACGAGCTGCAGACGAGCTGTTATCATATGCTGCAGCAGCTGCTCGTCGCCCTGCAGCGCAATGAGGATGCGCTCGTTGCCGCCGAACGTTGCAAGGCGCGCTGTGGCGCGGATGCATTCAGCAACGACACAAAGGCCGCAACAACAGCGGCCACAATTGGCGCCGCAATAACAACAACAACATCAGCATCGTCAACAGCTGCAGCAGCAACAGCGACAAGCACGACTTTGACAGATATTGAGGCCATATTGGAGGTAGTGAATCGGGGCAGGATGCCAGTGCTCTACTACAGTCTGGCAGGGGAGCAACTCTACGCTTGGCTGCTGCAGCCGCAGGCGGGCATTGTGCGCTTCCATGCGGCACGAATAGATCCACAAACGCTCCAGCTGCCCCTCTCGCTCAGCGAGTGCCACGAGGAGGATGAGCAGGAGGAGGAGGAGCAGCAACAGCAGCAGAAGCAGCAGGGGGCGGACAACGAACAAAATGATCATCAGCTGCAGCAGCAGCAGCCACATCAGCCTAACCGACCAGCAGCTGGTCAAGTGCTGCTGGACCGCTACGTGAATATGGTGCGCGACAATCTTGGCGTCAACTCACACAATCTGCTCCATGAGGGTGATGGCAGTGGGTGGCGTGCCAGCAGTGAACAATTACTGGAGGATCTGCCTGGCGCTGGGGCCGGTGGCGGTGGATTTTTGCGCATGGTCAGCCGGAATCAGCTGCTCAACTCGTCGAACTATTCGCTTAGCTCGCTTTTCTCGCTGGGCTCCGTTGCCTCGCTGCAAGGATCTACCCGATCCGTGGGCAGCCGAAGTTCACGCCGGGCACCCGCACCGCCCGCATGGCGTGGACCCGCCTGCCTACATACGTTATACAATCTGCTGTTGGCGCCGTTCGACGATTTGCTGCCGAGCGTCGCCAGTGTCTCCCGGCAGGGCAGGCGCGAGCTGATCCTGGTGCTGGACAGCGCCCTCTATCTGGTGCCGTTTGCCATATTGCGTGCAGCTGGCGACGATGGCGAGTATCTGTCGGAGCGTTGTGCTCTGTTGACGGCGCCATCACTACAGGCGTTGCGTGGACGCTCCAGAAGTCGGCGGGATCGTGGACGGCCGCCAACGGCCTTGGTTGTGGGTGGACCACGTGTGCCCGCTGCGCTTGCCGAGCGCTGGGGCTGGGCCGGCGGCGAGTCCCCGGCAGCGCTGCAGGAGGCCGCCATGGTGGCGGATATGCTCCAAGCGAATGCATTGGCCGGCTGCAATGCCACCAAGGAGTCCGTGCTGGCCGAGCTGCCGGTCGCCGAATGTGTCCACTTTGCCGCCAATCTGAGCTGGAAACTGGGCGCCGTGGTGCTCAGTCCCGGCGATGTCGTCACCGCCGAGCAGCAGCAACAAAAGGAGCCACACGAGCCGCAGCTCGCCGACTTTACGCTCGCAGCAGCGGAGCTGCGTCAGTTGCGTCTGGGCGCACGCCTGGTCGTCCTCAGCTCCTATCAATCTGTGGAACCGATTACTGGCTCGGGAGTTGCCCAACTGGCCGGCGGCTGGCTCTTAGCCGGTGCCGGTGCTGTGCTCATCTCCCTTTGGCCCGTGCCCGAAACCGCCGCCAAAATCCTGTTGCGCGCCTTCTACTCGGCCCTGCTTCAAGGTGCACGAGCCGCTCGGTAAGTGGATCCACAGCGGGAAGTGAGCCTATTATGTTAATTTTGTGTATACTAATGACTGCTTGGGCCAACTTGATTATGGTCATGAATGAATAATAATGAATAATTATGCCAATTTCGCTCAAAAATTACTTGAAAGTGATTTGGATTCACATCTTGCCTGTTTCCGTATTTATTACGACGACTATTTGCATACCCTTCCATTCAATGAATGCGACTTGACTGCTTAACGAATTGTTTTTGGATGACCCACGATTATTAACTATCAATCTACTTAAATTAAGTAACGTTCCATATCCAATTTTTGAATTGATCAATTACTCTCAAAAAGGTGTTTCTAAAAATAATTGCAATACATTTTTAACCGGCTGCTTCCACTTTTTGACAGAGTTCAACTTTTCATCGATTTAGCTTTCCTAGATTTGCTCATTTCCGGAATATGTATAAATATCACCACTTATTTCTTTCTTAGTTTGTTGATGCAATTCGTGTAATCAGAAAACCAGAACAAAATTTAAAGAAAAGTCAGTTTAGATTTAAACAGAAAAGTCCGTGCTGTGAATGAGGGGATTTAATAATTAATTATAATCAAGGACAAATTTCAGTCCGGAGCTAGCTAAATGATAAGCCATCAATTGTCGAATTCTTCTCTAATCTTAGCCTTTCTCTTCCGCTCTCTCTCTCTCTCTCTCTCTCTCTCTCTTTCTGTTTGGTGTAGCGCCTTGGCTGAGGCCATGCAAACCGTGCAACATACGAAGCACTTTGCCCATCCGGCCAACTGGGCCGGATTCCTTTTGGTGGGTGCCAATGTGCGCCTCTCCAACAAGGTGGCACTGCTGGGCCATGCGCTGTGCGAGCTGCTGCGTACGCCGGAGCGTTGCCGGGATGCGTTACGCGTCTGCCTGCATCTGGTGGAGAAGAGTCTGCAGCGGATACATCGGGGGCAGAAGAATGCCATGTACACAACGCAGCAGAGCATTGAGAACAAGGCAGGACCCGTGGCCGGTTGGAAGGATCTGCTGATGGCTGTGGGCTTCCGGTTTGAGCCCGCTGCCAATGGCATACCGTCGAGTGTGTTCTTTCCTCAAACGGATCCCGAGGAGCGACTGTCCCAGTGCTCGGCCAGCCTGCAGGCTCTCCTTGCCCTGACGCCCGCCACGCTGCAGGCGCTGGCCAAGCTGGTGAACAGTGCTGAGCATGCAGATGATATAATTGCCGTGGTGCGCAACATACTGGCGCAGTTCCCAGCCAAACCGGAAGCCGAGGCATGCATCGAGATGCCGTTGAGTGTGCGCCTGTGGCGCGTTCCCGGCTGTCACGAGCTGCTTGCCTCCGTTGGCTTCGATCTGACCGAGGTGGGTGCGGATCAGGTGGTTCTACGCACCGGCAAGCAGGCGAATCGACGCCACTGCCAGTTTGTGCTACAGGCTCTACTCGCTCTCTTTGGTAAGCTCACTAAATTCTCACCTCACTTTATTTACTTCATTAAGACAACGATTCAAATATCTTATTAAAAGTTTTTAATAATTTGTAATAATTATATATAATATATATAAGACTGAACTGAACAATTGTTTGTTGCAGACACACACGAGGCACCCAAGAGTCTGAGCCTGGACTCGGCGGCACACAGCAGCAGCAGCTGCGAGTCCCTCACCGACAACGACCTGGATGCGTCAGCCGCACAGCCAGCTGGGAACAGCAACAGCAGCAGTTGCGGCGCAGCAGTTGCCACTGTTGGTGGCAATTCCACACAGTCGCCGCTGCCGCTGCATCCGCGGAGCGCTTTCATCTCGTACGTTCGTCGCCGCGGCGAACCGGATGGGGGCGGCGGCCTGGACTCCAGTCTGGCCAACACAACCGATAGCGAGCACTCGCTATCCGATGGCTATGCAACGCAGGCGGGCAGCAGCCAGCCCGCTCCACGTCTCGGCTATGCCAGCTTGCGTGGACCGGTGCGCGTCTCACGACCCGGTGGCGGCGGAGAGAGTGATGCGGCATTCACGCCCAGTCCACCGGTGACAGATCCCAGCCTCTCATTGGCACTGGCGCATCAGACGCGCATACGTTGCCTCTACGCGCAGCCAGGTGCGGCAGCGTCCTCTTCCTCATCAGCGGCACAGCCGCCGCAGGTGAACACAAGCCGCCGACCGGATAGCTCCAGTTCGGCCAGCAGCACGACAACCGATTGGGAGGGATCCGGGCATGCGACGGTGCTGCGACGTGGCGCTGCAGCCGGCGCTCAACAGCAGCAACATCTACAACAGAAACTGCAACAGCAGCTGCAACATCAGCAACATCTACAGCAACAGCAACAACAACAACAGCAGCAGCCGCCGCTGCCGCCACCCCGTCCCGGCGTCTATCACAATCTGGGACGCAGCAAGCCGAAGATTAAGTTGGGCAGTGCACAGAGCTCGCTGGCGGCGCGTGTGAACAAGGAGCATGCCCTGTTCATGGATCGATTGAGTGTCCGCACGGAGCTGAATGCGCCAGCAGTTAGCGGTGCAACGTCTGGAGGACCGTCTGGCGCGAATGTGGTTGGCAGCAGCAGTGGGCGGGGCAAGGCAACGCTTGCACTGACCGATGAGGAGGTGGCCTACAATCCGGCCAGCCTCTATTTCTCGCCGGCAGACAATGAGGGTATGCTGGGATGCGATTCCAAGCAGGAGCCGGAGACGCCCGTGAAGCCGAGTGCCAAGTGCATACAGGATAGCATAATGCGGCACATGAACCGCGAGCTGACGCCGAGCATATCGGAGCTGTATCATGAGCGCAGTTTGGGTCTGGGTCTGGCGCCGCCGCTCTCCAAGCTGCTGCTCAGCCCCAACTACGAGGAGCAGGAGGTGGCCGCCACTCTCAACGATAGCAGCGTCCAGTCGGCCAGCAATGCGGCCGCAATTAAGACCCTGGTAGATGCCGTCAATGAGCTGGAACTGAGCGGCAGTTCCTCCGGTGCCACCATACCAACTGTTGTCGGTGGTGAGCAGTCGGAGTCGAGCGCCGTCTCCGGGGTCGTTGACAGCGTACTGCCGAGCTGCTCGATTTGCGGCGAGCAAGGAGACGTCGTCTGCCGCTGCAAGGCGGCCACCATGCAGAAGAAGGCGACATTGAAGCCCTGGCTGAGCAATGTGCCAGCCAGCAGTCTGGTGCAGGCCAGCGAGCTGACCACCGCCGATATACTGGAGCGAAGACTGGAGACGGTTGTGCCCGGCAGTGCACCCTTTGCCGCCGAGCTCTGTCGTCGCGACGAGGGCGACGGTCGCTCTGTCGCGGACTCGCAATGCAGTAGCAACTACAAGCGGGTGCTTGCCACGGCTGGTGCCGTTAGTCTGGTAGTTGGCATCGCGGCCGGCGAGGCGGAGGCGCAGGGAGTTGCCACATCGGCTGCCACCTGCTCGTCTGCTCGCCTCGTCTAATGATATTAGCATAGTGGATAGGGGACCAACGATACAAATTGATATTGATATTATATATATATATTTAAGATTGTACGCTTTAGGCTTTTAATCGGAGACACCCTGTACTGATCATCCTAGCATTAGATTAATATGCATTTTATTTATTTATTTATACACATATTACTTCTACAACGAACTCTCAATTAAGCATACACACACACACACACACACACACACACATATATACATACAAACACACACTTGCCTTTGCCTATTTATAATGTTTAAATGAAGCCACTGATTAAATTTTATGCATTTATGTGAAAACTTTTTGTTTGTTTTTTTTTTTTTTTGCTTCGTATAATAATTATTCGAGAATTCACCATAAATATAAAGTGTTATACAAAATTGAAAAATTAAGCCTTTATTCTGATATATAACACGAATTGGATATATGCGGAAGTAATATATCAGACAAAAACAAGAGAGATCGTTGCAGTCGGACGTAACCGACAGCGAAATACTATTATACCATAATTTGTGTGCAGCCAAGAAACACTGTCCAAGTTTGCCTTTCGGAATGAGGTAGATATAAGATAGTAACCCTTCTTCGAAGTTTGGCTGTAGCTCTTAAATTACGGAAGATATTAAATTTTCGAGGTTTTTGGGGGCGGAAGTGGTCGTGGTTAAAAAAAATTAAAGAGAATGTTCCTAATAATCTTCCTTTCAAGTTTGGTAACTGTAGCTATTAAATTGCTGGAGATATGGCCATTTATCGGTTTAGGTAGGCGGAGTGGGCGGGGCCATCCAATTTTTGATCGATCTATTGGGGGTGTTACCAGTGACATACTTTGAAAATTTGGTGACTCTAGCTTACAAATTATGGGAGATGTGCGCATTGTAAATTTCTAGGGACAATGGTCCTGGGGGCGGCGGTTGTGGGCGTGGTCCAAAAAAATGATATGCCAATCCTTGAAGGAGGTTACCAGTACGCGTGGTCCTGCGCCGCGCTGGAAAAAGAAGCTGGAGGCATCGCTTAGTGGCAGCGTGAATACAACTCGATCTGTACTCTCCGTGGCGTACAACACAAGCTTCTCGGGCGTTCAGGCGTCAACCAAAACAAAAGGCCAAAAAGTCGACAACATCATCAACGACGCTAGCTACCAACTCCAAATCGTGCAGCTACCAATTTTGAGTTATCACACTTCTATTTCGCCCAAAGCAACAAGAAGACGGGCGATAAATCTGATGAGGAGGGGCGCTGGGGGCGTCGGAGGTGGACGTCGCACATATCGATATTTGAAAGACATCGCCAAGAACCTACCAACCAAAATTGGTGATTGTATCCATCAAGAGACATGTGGATTTATCGATTTGCTAAAATCGAATTTATCGATTTTCTGGCTCCCTAGTGGACGTAGGACCAAAACCTTGACACTTTAACTTTTGAGGGTACTTTCCAGTATATATGTTCCAAGTTTCGAATCTCTTTCTCTAAGCGTGTCGGAGAAACGCGCGTTCATACAGATGGACAGACGGACGGACAGCATGGCGGATATTGCACAAACCCAATATACTATTGTACCTTCGGTATCATAGTATAATCAACGAGCATTCAATTATGTTCAATATTTACATTTTTTTGTTTGAAATATAGTATTTGCTTAGCTCTGCTACACGACTAGTGTTCATCTGATATACGACGGAAACGTGGTACATTATTAAAAATATAATCTAAAATGATGTCGCATTCAACTATCAGCGATAAGTCAGCGACCCGATCTGTCAGATTTGACCATTTTATGAATTATTGCAAACATGTGCAAAAATCTATCAAAAATATATAAATACAAACATCGTACGCAAATAAGAAAAATTCGAAAGAAAAAAAAAAATGATTTATTAATAATTATTTTTAGTTAAGCCTTGGTTCACAAAGTGAAGCGACCCTACGACACATCACTAGAGCAGATATTGGTTGAGAATCAAAGCTGGAGATTGGTTAATCTCACTGATTGCTTAGCAGTTAGTTTAATTATTTCCTAAAGCCATAATCAAAAGGTAACACTTGTGTTGGTTCTCTATTTTAAGATAAACAACAAAAAAAAGTCATTATAACTAGGTCGTACTGTTCTTGTCTTCTCAAAATTGAGAATACACTGACAAAAAATGTGGTAAAATGAATAATAAACTAAACCAACAATCGCAATAAAATAATAATCATTTTTGTTATTTCAAACTACACAGCTGACTGGACTGACGCTATGAATCTCTCCCTGGAGATAAATCCCAACGGGATTGGAGAAACGAATGCCTCTAATTGATAATCGAAATAAATCGTATATATTTCAACTTTTCAGAAATACTTTCTTGCTAAGAAAGATATTTCCAAGCAGTAGAATTTTGGATTATCAAATAAGATTTGGTCAAGAAGTGACTCAAATATTCATAATCTAATTTTTTTATTCAATAATGAATACGCAATTTGCACATATATTTTTGCAAGTGTAGACTTTCGATCTGCAGCTGCTGGTGATTGCTGGCCGATTGACGATTGAAACTGCATTAACATCATGATTGTGGGTTATTAGCTGATAGATTGTTTTCGCTTTTGAGGCCACTCAATGTGCGAGTGTCTAGTCAGCCACCATCCTGGCCTGTGATCCCTCATTTATATCAGCGATTTAAAATAACGACCATTTAATTAGCATGCCGCGATCATTAAAATGATTGATATGTCTATGACATCAAAGGGCGCATACGAAGAAATCATTCGAAAGAAACTAAACTGTTTTCAACTTGACCCATGAATTGTGTATGCAAATTCCCATTTGACTTTGCCTTTGTTCACGTTGCAAGTGCACTTTGAATAACAAAAACAAATATATTACGATTCTCAAATGCTGTCGCTCATCCTATTTACACCCTTAACCCATTAAAAATGGGTAAAAAAGGGTGTAATGGTTTTGTGCAAATGTATGTAACAGGCAGAAGGAAGCATCTCCGACCCCATAAAGTATATATATTCTTGATCAGGATCTGCCCTTGCAGAACTGAACATTTGAGTGCAAATCGTTTTAAAGGGAAATTTGCCAATAAAACTAAGGGTATATCGTAGTCGAGCCAACTCGACTACAGCATCTTACTTGTTTTAGTTGTGCTCGTAGTCATTTCACCCATTTTATACAAATACGAAACATATTTATTGAACTCAACACTACAAATATAAAACGCTCTAACAAAATTAAGACTGTGTAGCATTTTCATATGCTACATTGTGTAATCAAATAATATACAAAAAATAATTAGTAATTTTCATTCATTTGCTAATTGTGACTAAGACTAATTGTAAAGATTTGATTCTGTTTTTTGTTTTGTTCATTTTGTTACACAGTGGTAGGTGCGTCGCTATTAAGTGATAAGATTTATTGACGCCCAACAGTCGATCGTTACAAATTGACCTTTTTTTGATGACTATGGTCACTGGGTACTGCGTCGTAAATTAACGAGCCCCTAACAAGTCCCAACCCAATCCACGGATCGCAAAACAAAATCGCATATTCCATTTATTCTCAATGCGTATTCGCTGTTTAGATCATGTCTGTCTGTCTGTCTGTCTGTCGCATCGACTGATAACTTTTCTCTAGGCAATCCCCCCCTTGATGGCACATTACTTTTGCGCTTGATGACGATGTGACCAGATTAGACGGCATTATTGCCAGCTTGGAGGCTGGCTGGAATCTGGGGCACTTGCCCTTGCCGGAGATTCGTTCAAGGTGAAGCCAAACGCTATCGAAGACCATCGAAGTAAGTTTTTGTTTTTTATTTTAATGACAATAACAAGATCTTCCACAATGGCAAGTGCCTACGCCATATTATATAATAATATTAAACGTTTAATTAACTTAAGGCTACAAACTATTTACCAATGATTTTTTTTTTTTTGTTCACCTATTTGAATTCAATATTTGACTTACATCGGTTTACCATCAATTATAATTAATAATTGTAACAAACAATGTAATTCTCATAGTGGATGATAATATCAAATTAATTCTTATTTGTTTGTTTATTTGATTTTCAGCCAAGAAATTACCCTTTTTAAATCAAGTTTGCTTGTCTAATTTGCTAGAGAAACTCAGTCCAATATTCAGAAGGCTGTCTCTTCACATTAAATTATAATTAAAAACAACATTCGGAAGTAATTGTAAGGGAAAGTACTTAAATTTTGGATACAGGGAGCGTATAATTTCGTCCTATGTTCAGTTTTGGGATCCTATTGAAAACATTTTTAGACAGCCTCAAAAAATTGACAAAAAAAAAATCGGAAAAATTAAATTGATTCATGTTCTTTAAGAAATAATAATTCTTTAATAAATAATATAAATTTTTCAATGCTCATGAAATTCGCTCAAATTCTCATTCATTTAATTGAATACACAGAAAACATCAAAACACGAGGTTGTTTCTATTTTAAATTCTGACGTAGCTCAAGAGCACTTCAACAAATGGAAAAATCAAATAACACAGTAATAAAATTAATAACATTAACTACGTAAACATACTTAATGAATTTTATGTTCAATAGTTAAAAGCAAAATATGTATAAATATTTATGAGACCTGATAATCTTTTGAATTAATTTAAATGATCATTAATTAAGTATTTTGGAATTATAATTTAAGTTTTCACAATTCACAATTCCTATGAAAGATGATGCAAAAAACTGATAATATCCAATAGATAGTTACTTCTATTAAAACCCATGATTCATAAGGCTTATCTACATGTTTGTTAATAAATGAAGCCTTTTAGTGTCACGCGGTCCGTTGCATGTGATGCCATGTGATGCAATCGCTTGGAATTGGACTTGGACTTGCTCCATTAAACATGGTAAATGGGCTTATCGGTCAAGTGCAGCCTACATAAGTGATGATAAATACGTTGTATAAACAGACATATATTATAAAAAGATAGATAAGCCTGGACTTTACTTGAGATGCGGATGTGGCTCAGACCCTTCGATAAAACTCGGGCAAACACTTGCCCCAGCTTATACATACATACATATATATATATATATACATATATATAGGCGAACCGTGTTCTGTGGGCCCGAATTGGAAGCGTATTCCACATCTACATGAGCAGTGACTTGGCTGGGGTCTCGCAGTGATAACTGATTAGGTCGCTGGACGAGTGTGTGTGTGTGTGTGTATGTGTGTGTGTGTGTGTATGTGTGTGTGTGTGTTTTGAAAAACAACAAAACTGCTATAAATCATATACATGTATAATATGCTATATAAAAAATAAATACTGTATGTACCCCAGATGTGAGAATTATATAGCAAGAATTTGATTGTGTTTCTCCCGTTATGTTCGTCGATCTATAAAAATGTGCGGTCTGTCCAGCCAGCGATTTAATAGCATCTTGTTCAGCCATCTGTGCGCTACTTGAAGCCGGCAGTTTTAATTCATTAATTTTCGTTTTTCAATTCACCTAAAATGAGAATCCTGCAAGAGGTAAAAACCCACAAAATAAAAAAAAAGATAATGATTATAAATATATTCATATAAGTAAAATATTTACAATATGCGAAATTATTCAAAATATTTTGGGTATGCAGCACCAAATTCACTTGTTGGATCCTTCGGAGCTGTTGCGACCAGAGCCCACATTTGCCGACAAGAATCCGTCCAAGTTTCGTGACTATAGCGTCGATACAGATAATCCGCTGAAGGAACGCGTGCGGCGCACCTATCGTCAAATGCACCTAAATCAAACTGTCGACTTTGTCCGGGGTAAGGATATATCTGATTGGTCCAATGGATCATTGTTTGATGCATATGCTTGCCATCGCAGGGCGTCGGGCTCGCTGGCTGCAGTTCAACACCATCAAGATGACAGTGCGCAAGGCGCTGGAGAAGCTCAACGATTTGGTGGACGAGTCAGATCCCGATCTGGATCTGCCAAACATAATACACGCCTTCCAGGCAGCTGAACGTGCCCGTGCCGAATTTCCGCAACACGATTGGCTCCACTTGACAGCACTTATCCACGATCTCGGCAAGATTATGGCCTTCTACGATGAGCCGCAGTGGGCCGTGGTCGGAGACACCTTTGCCGTCGGTTGCCGCTGGGGCGATAGCATTGTCTATCGCGATGAGAGCTTTGTTGGCAATCCCGATGGTGACAATCCCAAGTACAATACTGAATACGGTATATATGAGCCAAACTGTGGCGTGGACAATCTGCTCATGTCGTGGGGCCACGATGAGTACATGTACTCTGTGCTCAAGCACAATAAAACCAAATTGCCTCATGTGGCATGCAACATAATACGCTTTCATTCGTTCTACCCCTGGCACAACGGTGGCGACTACAAACACCTGGAGGCGCCCCAGGACGAGGAGACAAAGAAATGGGTGCTAATCTTCAAGTGAGTTGATTATTATTATTATTTTTTTTTTTTAACTTGCATTTGTGAATATAATAAAAAAAAAAAAATAAATAATTTTCTTGCAGTCGCTACGATCTGTACACGAAGAGCGCGGTGCTTCCCGACATCGATGCTCTGTGGCCCTATTATCAAACGCTCATCGATAAATATTTGCCTGGCGTTATAGAGTTCTAGACTATATATATATATATATATATTGTATCTATACTTAGACTAACTTTAATGAGATATTTTGTCAACTATAGCTGTTAACTACTGCGCCTCTAAGAAATCAAAAAATGAACTACAAATGAAATACTATTAAAACAAAATTGAAAACAACACTTTATAATTTTGGATTGATTTTACATTTTATGAAAATTGAATTAAAAAGAGCATAAATTTAATAATTGTGATGCCATATGAAACTTGTGATTAACATTGAGAATTGAGAAACGACTAAAAATATTTATTTTAGGAAGGTCTTTTGTAGAGGTTCCGTTAATTGAGCAAAAATATGAAATTCCCTTCATACGGTAAATAAAATAAAACTATTCCTTTCCAAATACCAAGTTACAAGTCTTGTAAAATATTTCTTAAGCCATATTTTTATTATTTTCGACCAATATCGATGGACGCCTTTAAAACATTTGCGCAACATTGAAAAAAAAGAAGGAAATGTAAAATTGTTGTTTAGCCTAAACTTCTTAAGACAATGCGGGTTTTATTTCGAGGCGGATCCGCCGCCACTGCTTTGTCGTCGTCGCTTGTGGCGCTTGTGGCTCTTTTTGCTTGAGTGTCGCTGGTGATTGCGACGCCGCGAGGATGACTCTTCCTTGTCCCGTCCCCGATGGCGACGCGAGCTTGTATGACTGCTGCTAAGACTCCGGCTCCGGCTCCTGCTACGGCTGCGACTCCGACTCCGACTACGTTGCTTCTGTCGCAGGCTGCGAGTTGAGCTGCGACTGCGTCGGCGTCGTCGATGTTTGGATACCGGATTGGCCTTGTGTCGCTTTTGTCGCTGCCGATGTGAGCTGCGACTGCGACGGGCACTGGCACTGCTGCTTGACGAGATCCCGGGCGCATCTTGTGTAACGGTGCAGCAGCTGCTGCTACTACTTCGACTGCGAGTCCGACTACCACGACGAGCTTTACAATGCCGTCTAGCTGACGGTGGCGGTGGCGTTGCGCCGGACACCAGCTGCACATCATCATCGTCGGACAGCAGAACGGGTCCCACTGCTGTCGGCGTTATCGCCTTGCTGGTGTACGTATTGATGCTATCATCGTTCAGTAAATTATATTTCTCCAGATCGCCATTATCTTCCTCCTCATCGTCTCCATCACGCTCAGCAGTTGCCGGCGGCGGTGCTGCTGGCGCCAGCTGCACACGCACCTTGGTAGCTTCATCGTCCTCGTCATCGTCATCATCATCGTCAGGTCCAAAATAAGTGATGGGTATGGAACGTACCGAATCGTTAGAGTCACCATCGCTATTTGCTGCCATAGCCTCTGATTCCGCTTTCGTTGCGACAGTTGCTGTCACTGACGCCGCCTCTGGCCCGGCAGCTACCCCAACAGCTGTGCCTTCACCTGGTATTCAATTGGAAATTCGGTTAATTTATACAAGTAGCTTCAATATTTGATACCGAACGTATCATGGCGAATGGGCTTTGTGTAATGTCCGTCAGGCTGTCTATCCGTCCGTCTGTGTGCGTGTCTGTATGAACGCAACTTTTACGACACCCCTTGAGATTGACTTGAAATTTTGAACAAAAACTGTGCCTGCGTCGAACAATGTGTCAAAATTGGAGTACCTCGTCCGATTTTCCGGGGCCGGGAAATCGGTAACTGCAAATCGATATAGCCACACATCTTCCACATTCATAAGGCTACAATCACCAAGTTGGTAGGTTGTTGGCAATGTCCTTCGAAGATCGGTATATGCCATCGCCTACCTCCACCGCTAAGTTTAAATGGATAACCCGCACAATTTTAAAGAGTGACCAAAACTAAGAAGGTAACTTGCTAAAAATTTCCTCCAAGGATAGGCATATCAATTCTAGGACCACACCCACTCCTGCCGCTCCCGGGAACTTCAGCCCCAGATATCTGTAATGTGCATATCTTCCACAATTTGTTAGCTAGAGTCACCAAATTTTGAAAGTGTGTTACTGGTAGCTTCTCTAAGAACTTGAAAGGTATATTGCTAGTAACACCCCCAAAAATTATAAAAGCCCCTTTCGCCGGCAATTTAAGAGCTTTAGTTAGGAAACTTGGAATGTAAATTACTAAGATCGTTCTCCAGCATTTTCTTTGGCCGTGCCCACTCCCTCCTCGAAAATTCCCAGAAGCCTAATAATTTAGGAGTTACAGTCCAGTAAAGTCCACATCAAATTGCAAACTGAAAGGGAAATTTTTAAGGCATTTCTTGGCTACACCCATCCTGTTCTTTGCTACGTGTTATCAGCTGTTTTCACTTATGGTTTCAAAGTGTTTGCGAGCCGGTTACGGACGACTTCAACGTTCTCTCTTGTTATTAAATGAATTGTAATGTTTTATAAATGAATTCAAATAATTTTGAATTGTTGTAAATACAACGCAACCCACTATTAATTCGTACAGGAAAATGCTCAATGCTCAAATTAATAGCGCTTTGGGTTATATGTGCCAAATGACTGATTCTTATAAATATAAACAATGTATAAATGCATTTTAAAAGAAGATCTTACAGAGTTAAATACAAAACATAAATAACTTGTTGTTAACATACATTATTAAAGCTAAATGTTTTCTAATGTTATAAAAAGTCAGTCAAATTTTATGTTAATACATTTGATTATGCAAATGAATATGGAAAGGTGCATTTGATGATTTGTTTTGAATTGAATATGGTATACTCGTTACATTAAGTTAAGGGAGTTATTTCGCATTTAAAAAATACAAATTGTAATATAATTGTGTTATTTTTGTTAGCGCAGCTATTTGCATTAGAGATTTCGTGGGAGACTGGGAGACTACCTTTGATTTGATTAAGGAACGCCAAGGCCTTGCGCTTGCGTTCCAGCTGCAACTGCTTCTCACGGGATATCATCCCGTTGAGCTTGTCCCGAGCTATTTGCGCCAGCTTGTCCTTCACACGCTCCTCAGCTGTGTAGGGAAATGTTTCAATTTAGTGAAGATTTTTACATAAAAAACTCTATCTCTCTCTTTCTCACTCTATCTCGCTGTTTCTCTTTCTAGGAGGTACATACCTTGACGCTGGTCCTTTTGGGGGGACGCTGCGTTCGCTGTCGCCGTAGTGGCAGCAGCATCGCAAGAGGCAGCCGTTGCTTTGGAGCCACCAGTTCTTGCCAGCAGTTGTGTCTCCACCTGCTTAATGGCACGTTGCACACTGTCCGGCATGCCTGAACGCACAGGGTCTGCACTGGTTTTGGCCTTGGCCTCTTCATCCTTAACGCTTGTCGCCTCCTGCGCCATTGTCGACTGCAACGATGCGGCGTTCTCGTCGCGCGTGCGAATGGAGAAGCAAACGGGCACTGCAAGAGTTACGGTAATGAGATCAGTCCATTTTATGGCATTATGTTTTAGATGAACGCACCTTTCTCGCTAGAATTGGCAGCAACAGCAGACGCCGCTGTCGAGGCAGACGAGGCAACACCAGCGCCACCGAGGCCCTTCTTGCTTATGAGGGCAGCAGCAACAGCAGCCGCTTTGCGCGTCTTCTCCTCCTTGGATGCGGCGTCCACATCGCCAGTTATCTTATACATATAATATGCATAGAACTTGTTCTCCGGCAGCAGAAAATTGAAACGTTCCACGCTCTTGGTGCGCAGCGTCTCCTCAAACTGGCGACCGTTCTTGATTACATAGGTGGCCGTCTTGTCAATGATATGACGCAGACTTTCCTCGGGCAGGGGAAACGTAAGCAATGGCGGTGGTGCGAGTGCAACCGAAAGCTTTGCAGCGCCGATCGTTGTGGCGACACTTGCACTTGCCGTCGATTGTTGCGATTGCTTGTGCGGTTGTTGTCGCTGTCCGCTGCTATTATCATCCTCATCATCTTCATCATTATCTTCCTGCTCTTCGTCACTATCGGAGCTATAGTTCTGGGCAAGAGCCAGGGCGCTGGTGTTTTTCAACAGCTCCACCTTGGGCGGTGCATCGTTGGTGTTCTCTTCCGTCTCGTGGGCAAATGTGCTGCCATTGTATTGCAACAGAACGGGCGTAAATTCCACACTGGAGGCGGATGCAGCGGCAGCAGCAGCAGAGGTGGAAGTACTGCTTTGACCTTCGGACTTGCAACTAAGAGTGGGGGAAGCGGTGCCGCCAGAATGCTGCGAAGCCACCTCATCGTCCAATACCGCCTGCAGCGGAACACCCTTGATCTTGCTGATGAGCTGCGTGTAGGCGCAATTGGCCGACGGTTTGTATTTGATGGTGGGCACCGTTATGATCTGTTGGCTACGCTTCGGACTGACCGTCAACGAGCCGCTGTTCTCGTTTAATGCTTGCGCATTGTCCATGTGTGCCGCTGCATCCGCAGATGCGAGAACAGGCGCATACTTGCCCTGCTTGATGGCACCCAGTAGATGGCGATAGTACGGCTGTAACTGTCCGCCCTGCGACAGAAAGTCAAACTGTGCATTGTTCGCCTGCTTCGCCTTGATCAATATCTCCATTTGGGCGCCCTGGGTGGCAATGAAACGTGCTGTCTTCTCAATGATCGCATGTTGCTTCATTGTGTCCGGCTGTAAATTGAATGCAGAAATCGATTAGCATTTTTAAGCACAAATTTGAATACTTTGGACAATTCCAAATTTTCATGCGATTCACTTACCAGCTGTATGCTCGGAGCGGGCGCCACTAGAAGGTTGTTTGGCAACGTGTAGGGAAGCTCGCATTCCTCGGACAGTGTCGATGAATTTGTCAATGCACTTGTTGCAGTATCAGCCGACGATGCACTGGACGTCGATTGTGCATCGTATTGAAACTCCATCTGGCTATAGTTGCCGCCTGATGTTTCCTGCTGCAGACGCTTCAGATCCTCCTCTGTACATGTGTGTGTGTGTGAGTATGTGTACGAATGTGTGCGAATGTGAGTGTGAGTGTGCGAGTATGGAGTGTTGGCAAAAATAAGAAAACACAACACAAACACGAGACTTTAGTGCATAGCAAAAAACATCAAAATTTAGCCAGACGTGAGAAATGAATTACAGAAATATTCGTAGAATAAGCTTTTTGACTTTTGGATTGGAATTAATTTAAGGATTTCTTTGTTTCTTTCGTTTTTTTTTTTTTTCTGAGTTTAATGGTCGAGCTGAGAGACTGAGCTGGACTCGCTACACCCAAGTTGGACAGCGGCATCTGTAAGAAAGTGTTTAGCTTGTTAAATTTGAAGTGGTTTCTATTTACCTGAACCACGGCGCCAAAAGCAGGATGAAACTTACGTTGATTCTGTTGCTGTTCTTGTTGTTGTTGTTGCTGTTGCTTGGTTGCTTTGGATTGGTTTTGATTGGTTTGGTGCTACATGGGGTGGTTCGACTTGATTTCTATATTTCTGAGCTTGCTCATGTTAACTCTGGACTTGATTTATGTTCGGCTTTTGCAGTATTACTTGATTTTGATTAAATTGAATTGTTTCTTTCGATTTGAGATTGATTTGCGTTATGTATAAACGCTCTTGATTTCATTCATTGGCACTTAAAATTTAAATAGTAGTTGTACAAACAATTCGCATTGAGGAGACAGTGCTTACGGCATGCCGGCAACGTCACTTACCTTGCTGCATCCGTAGCTCTTCTTCGTTGTTGTAGAGGAACAGATAGCGCTCCTCCTCGCACAGTTGCTCCGCACGCTGCTCCTCGGCGCTCAGATATTCTAAGCGATTGCCATAGCCGCCCGGTGGCGCCTCGTAGGCCGATAGTTCGCACAACGCTCCACGTACATCATATCTATGCATGTGTTGTTGTTGTTGTGTGTGTGTTTATAAAGAAAAGAATCAGAGAAATATAAACGGGAAAGAAAACGTTGTTAGTGACATTGAATCAATATAAAGGGGGTGGTGGTTGTGGTGGTGGTCGCACTCACACATACTCACACACGCGCACACCCACACACACACACCCACCCACGCACTCACACTCCAACACACACACACACACATAAAATAAATTAAATAAAAATAATCGTTGTTTGAAACAAAAAAATTACTTCACACAGTAGTTGAATAAACTGTTTGTTGTAGTTTATATTGTATATAAGCTTGGTTAAATTAAATGTCTATGGATATTTATATATAATTGGATTTATATATAAATTATTAAGTCTTAAACATTCATACATACCGCTCCGGATGCTAAAAAAAAGTTAATTGTTTTACAATTACAGTTTTCAAATATCAAAAATATTTCCTTTTTTTTAATAATACAGTTTGCGAAGCACTGAAAAGAGCTGTTATTACAATGAAGAAACGTGACCAGTTACAGTTACAGTTGCAGAGTCTCCAAGCTCAGTCCGCAATGATCAACGTGAGCTGTGATCAGTCCCGTTTTTTTTTTTTTATTCATAGTTTTTTATTAACTCTGTGACATTGAATCATATTTGACATTTCAACCACTTTTTGCAATAGTTGCCAAGCTTAAATGCATATTTCTGTAGTTCGTCAAACGGCAACAAGCGACTTCATTTCGAACCGAACAAATTAGGTCATAGGTCGCGATGTTCAGTCCGTGTCAATTTTAAGTAGATGTAGATGTAGATGTTTGATGACAACGGCTTGGCTTAGAAGTGGTTTTCGATTCGATTTGATATTCGGTTTCTTCCTGTAGATCTATGTATGTAATTCTATACATACATACGTACATATACATATATAAGTATGATGTACACAGCATACAAACATATATTTGTACGTATTTTGATGAGCTCTAGCAAAAGTATTGGGTGGTGGGGGGAAGGGAGTTGTTCATCATGTACATAAACAAATGGGATCCAAGGAATTACGTACATATGCATATACACATATATATATATATATAGATATATAAGTTTAATATGTACTTTATAGATATGTACTATATAGTCGTATAGTTATCATTATAGTTAAATTAAGTTTAGGGGCTTGTGGCAGCCAGGCAGCAATTATTAACCTGTCTATTTTGAGATTTACATCGCCCATCCAGGGTATCAGCTGTTTCCCCTGATCAAGTTCTCGCGCCTTCTCATCGTCTCGGAATATCTTGCACGCATAGCCAAAGACGAGCAGATCCACGGCCGGGTGGCGTGCGTCCGTCCCCGCTGATCCCGCTGACGCTCCTGTTGCGTGTGTTGCACCATATGTCATATGGCCGTTGGCGCCAATGACACAAGATGAGGCTGCGGCGGTTCCTGTTTTCCTCAAAATGCCATTGATGCTGCCGCCAGCGTATTCACGCACCATGGCATTGCTGCCGCTGGCACGCACGTTATACGGCATCATTTACACACACACACCGACACACACACACTCGCACACTTGCACGCACACACACTCAGTTGCACTTCCTTTTTGGAATCGAGCACTTTGATCTATGTTGCAAAAGCAGTTTGCATTTGCAAATGCGCTTTTCTTGTTGATGTTGATATGCATATGCCAAAGAGGACAAACTAGAGATGGTGCTATCCGTTGAAATATATCGTTGTATCGATGGTACACACTCCAGCCATCTATATATCGATTGCGATAACAGAACTCATGATTATATCGAGCACAATTTTTCCCGCCGTACTATAGAAAACCAAGCAAATCATGCAACAGATAAATTCAAAAAAGGTCCCCAGTATTTATTAATATGATCAAATATTTTTTTGTTTTTGAGTATACATTATAAATGAGTCGATTTAATGATTAACAATTAGTCCTTTGCGTTTGGAAACTTGAGGGTACGTAGCTTGGAGTAGATAGTATCCCAGTCGACGTATGCGCCAATAAGATGTCGCTTGTTTTGCGGCGAATCCTCGTACGCGGTGCGTCCGTGTAGCATGCGAAGATTATTGAAGACGAAAACGTCACCCGGACGCGTCTTGAATTCAACGGTCTCGGCCTGGATCAAATCCAGAAACTTATTGTGGGCCTCATACCAAGCGAGCGCTTTTTCAAGCGGCACCGTGAATCGACTATCGCGCTTTATCGGATTGTGATTTATGCGCGAAAACTGCCCATCTATATCCATGCAGATGACGGGCGCCCGCCACAGGCTGTGAAACGGTTTGCCAGCATCGCCATCGTGTCCCATGTCATTCCAGTTAACGGGCACGCTCGTCAACAGCTCGAAATATTCCGGATAATCGCGTCGCATTGTGTCAGCCACATAGAAGCCGTCGGTCATCATATTGGCTCCGCCCGATGACTCCGACTGGATCAATGTGTGCAATATGTTAATGCCCGCCATGTACTCATAGTAGGGCATGTCCGTGTGAAGCGGCAGCGGCGTCATCAAATACGCATAGTTGCCAGCACCCTGCTTTGACTTGACCTCGAACAAATCCCTGAAAGGGAAGACGCAGACGAAGACGAAGAGTTAAGATTATACCTCGCCGATGTTACATTTTCAATTACAAATTAAATGCAAGATAATATGATATTTACCCGTAGGTCGTGCGCTTGATGTATCCAATCCGTTCGGCCAATTGTCGCGCAACTTGGACATCGTGTGGTGCGCCACGGAGCAGGGCAAATCCATGCACAGCCAGCGTCTGGAGCCAATCGCGCAATACTGCATCCTGCTTGAGCACATCGTGATACGCAAACTGGCGAGAAACGTTGCCAAATTGAGACTTGCCCCACAGCACAGCTGGCGGCTTGTAGACATCGTCAAGATATCGTTGTTGGGTGTCGATACCGAAATCACGCTGTTGCAGCCAGTCCAAGTCGTAGCTGGAGTTGTGCTTATCCTCCCAGTTAACTATCAGTTGTTGCAGCTTATTATCAAACCGGACGCGCTCCGCACGAACATTCAACGGACCCCGCTCCCAGTGGCTCTTGCGTGCCCGTGTTGCCGGATGGAAGCACTCCGAACACAGGCAGTTGTCGCGCAGCCAAATGCTCGGAAACTTGTGCTGTTGTCCGTCTGACCGTGTCACCTCCACATATCGTTGCTCCAGCAGTTTAGCTGTAATGCTCCCGCTGCTGCTGGCGTATCGCTGGATTTGCCGGGTGAACAGCTGGCCAATCATGTGTCTACAACTCAGCATTTTGACAAACATTGAACTTGTGAGGAAAGACTGAATAATAGTGACTGAAGTGTGCACAGTGAACAGTGGCCGACAACAGCCGATGCCTGATAATACAGACAACGATAGCCAGCCAAAGCACTGGGCTTATCAACATAAGTGTAATTTCACGTGCCCTGCGATAAGCCATCATCGTTTACAAATGCGCTCATAACACTTCTCCTCCTCCTTTTTCGCTCTCTCCTCCTTTTACTCGTTCTTCACGTTTGTTGACATCTGCGTCTGCCTTTGATTGTCCAGTGTTACCACTTGAACAATTGACGCCGATCGCTCGGGCCAGCATTCGTTTTCGGTGTCGATAACAAAGCGACGATGCGCCCCACACAACACACAATCCAGCTGCATTCGGGCATGCTGGTCGAGTGTACCACTCGCTGGCGGTCTGCTTGGAGCTGGAGCAGCTGCAGTTGCATTCGCCTTAGTCTCAGCATTGCAGCGCTTGCGACGGCGATGGCGTTGGCGTCGTTTGCTCGAGCTCGTTGCAGCCAAATTATGATTGTGTATTTGCTTTGCGGTCTGCTGCTGCTGCTCCAACTTCAGCGTCGTATTGATGCCGGGCAGCAGGGGCATTGCACAGCATTTGCATAGCGTGCGCTTTACTGCTGGCGACCTAAGAAGGAAAGAATTAAGTAACATTTTTCACATACATATTCGTATTAGTGGAGCTCACATGTGCATTAGGGATTTGGTGCCCACGTTGCGGCAAAGTTTGCCGTAATAGGCGGCCAGACTGTTTTGCTTGCTGTGAGCCATCAGATTGGCGGCCTGGTAGAGGAAATTCATTCTGGACATGGCATGACGCTGCGTAAGCAGCTTCCGCTTTCCCTTATTGTTTTTGTTAGACATAGCTAAAGCCGTTTGTTTCTCAAGCTCCATGCTTGCTCTGATATTCATATTATCGGAATTAAAGACAATAAAGCGATTATTAATCGCTGCTGTGATTGATGCGCTGTAATCGATTAATGCAATTGTAATTTCAAGTTAGACGCGCCCAGCATTTTCCCATGCAGTTAGCACCGGCATTTATATGAGGAATCGTATTTTAGTAATCTATAATTGAATATGGCTACCATTAATTTCTTCATTTTGCCTTTGGTCAGTTTTCTAAAGTTAATAGCAACAAGCACTGATACCTTTGCCATTCACAGAGAAGCGTGGCCACACCGAACAGCTGTCGTGTTTCCCGCCTAAATTCGATCGCGCAGCTGGGGCGCATGCAGAAACTGATGGCTCAAAGCTGGAAAGTGCAAACAAGAGCGAATCTAACAACAAATACAACGCACTAAAAGATGGCCAATTGATTAAGGCAAAGCAAAACTATCCATTAGAAGTGAAGGCGGCGCATAAAGTGCCGTCCGTCAAGTGCAATTCGAGCTAGCAATTGTTTTTTTTTTAATTGTACTTCGAAATTGTGTTGTTTTTGTTTTTTTTTTTTGTATTGATTTGTGCAATTTGGCGCGCTGAAAATGTTTATAGAGGATCTGAAGAATGATTTTTACGGGCAGCTGATTGGCAAACGCATTCTAATCGTTGTCAACTATGACGTCGACGCGATCTGCGCCAGCAAAATATTGCAGTCGCTCTTCAAGTATGATCACATGCTGTACACCGTGGTGCCCATAATGGGTCTAACGGGTCTGTGTCGGGCCTATTCGGAGCATCAGGGCGATGTGAAATACGTGCTGCTGATCAACTGCGGCGCCTGTGTGGACATTGTGGAGCTGCTGAAGCCAGCGGAGGATGTCACATTCTTTATATGCGATTCGCATCGTCCGCTGGACGTGTGTAACGTTTACAGCGACCGGCAGGTGTGCATTTTGGGAGATCCAGCCCTTGAGGAGAATATACCAGCCTTTGAGACAATATTCTATGATTCCGACGGGGACGATGACAATGACGACGATGCCGACGATGGAGATGAGGATGACGTCGATGCTGACAGCGGCGCCGGGGATTCTGATAATGATGGCGGCAATGCGGAAAGGCAGCGAGCACCCAAGCTGAGCCGTATGGAGCTTCATGAGCAACGCGTGATGCGTCAACGGGCAAGACGCCAATGGGAAACGGAGCGGGATCGCATCATGTTCGACTATACACAATTTAGCTATTATGGGCGGTCGACGGCGTTGGTCATCTTTGAGCTGGCCTGGAAGCTGTCCAAGGACAACATGGATCTGCTGTGGTGGGCTATTGTAGGCATTAGCGAGCAACTGCTGCTCGGCAAGATCGAGAGCGGTGCCTACACCCTCGAACTGGAGCACATACAGTCGCACGTATCGCGTCTGACCAACAAGACAAACGATCAACACACGATGAGCGCTTCGAAGATATGCTTTGAGAACGATCTGCACTTGGTCCTCTATAGACACTGGACCGTCACAGAGTCCATGCGGTAAGTTTTGTAATGACTGATCTGATCTGATTTCGACTTTTAATTTTATTGTTTGTTATAGGTACTCTCGCTATGCCGCCTGTAAGATGAAGCTATGGACGTTGCGGGGCGAGAAGCGTCTCCACGAGTTGCTCGTTGAGATGGGGCTGCCTCTGGTGCACGCCCGACAATCGTATGGCGCAATGGACCTAATCTTGCGCAAGGAATTCTACTCGATGGTAGAGAAGCTTGCCGAAAAATATAGTATACCGGACATTGTCTATGGCACCTTTACGCTCAGCTATGGCTATCGCAGTCGTTACGCTGCCGCCGACTATGTCTATGCGCTGCTGGCGATACTGCAGTCGGTAAAGAAGCGAAACACACCAGAGGATTGCTACATGGAGGCATCGGATGCTCTGACGCGCCAGCACAAGCAGCTGCTCAATGCGGGCATCGATAATGCAAAGCTATTGCATTCGGCCATCTTTCGGCAGGTGCAGAGCTGCCTCGAGGCGCATCAGGTGCATTCCACCGGCTCCTTTTTCTATTACATACTGCAGGAAGAGCACGCGTTCTTCTCGTATCCATATGCGTTGGCCTTGCTGGCTAAGTTCGTGCTGCATGGCCATGTCGCAACGACGAGGGCGCGTCATGCAAGTGATTTACCCCTGATCGCAACCTGTCCGCTGGATGCGACTCAGGGCATGTGTCTGCTGGTTGGCATTGCGCCAGTGCGCGAGGACTCGCCGAAGAACTTCTTTGGCAAGGCTTTCGATCAGGCTGCACAGAAGAGCAACGCCAGCCTGTTGCAGGACTTTTTTGAGCCGTCCATCGTTCAGCTGCGCCAGAGCGACTTGACCCGATTTCTAGATGCGTTGACCGTGCTCTTGACTTAAGTTCAATACTCGCTGTACTCGAAGATAGTTTAGTATTTAAGTCAATTGTTTACTAATAATCCAATCAAACCTTTGCTTATCGAGCCGCTCTAATTTAACATAATCTTATTTATAAACGAAAATTGTTTTTATTATAATAGAATTAATTTTTCTGGACTACTATAGGAAATGATGCAAATTATTCAGACATAAGCAGAAATAAATTAAGACATGCGATTGTTTAACGCTTAAGGAAATATAGGAACTAAGATAGTTTGAAGCATTCGATTGGAAACTGTATAATACACAATCTAAATACATTATTTTATTGCATGTGTTTTGTCGTAAGATCGAAATGATTTTTAATTAATTTCGAAACGGATGGTAACATAAAAAATGATTGTCCTTAGGATTTGGGATGTATTGTGAATCTACGCAAAAGATCTTTAATAATTTTAGTGTACATCAAAATTTATAAACAATTCGACGGCAATAATCTAATAATCCATTGATCTTGTAAATATTTTATCCGTTCGGCAACATTTTGAATCTTCTAACTCAGACAAGTCAGATTAGTTTTTTCACGGCAACTATAAAAATAGATAATCATTGTAGTAAAATAATTTAAAGCGAATATATTTTTTTGAATATATATTTACAAATATTTATGTACAGATTCACAGCTTCTAAGTCTTAATGGGTTGCTCAATCTACAAATCTAAAATCTAAATAAATAAGAAGAAACAACAATAATCTTGGAGCTAACTTTGTAAGGCAGCTTGCTGTTCCATTTGTCGTAGTGGGTCTGCGCACAAAATGCGTGCAGAACCCAGGCAGGCCACATCGTCATAGAATACCGCATATTGCCCCGGTGTGATGGCTCGTAATGGTGCATCCAGGATAGCTTCGAAGGGACGCAGCCGACACTCGACGAGTGGCTTTGTGTGCTGGAAGCGGAAACGGCAGCGCAGACTGCCACTTTTGGCCAACTGCTGGCGCGCCCCGTTGCACAGCCAGTTGAAATCGCCGATGCGGATGCGGCTGCTTTGCAGTGCGGGATGCTCGTGCCCAGCTGCCACAAAGATTGTGTTGCTGGCGGCATCCTTGCGGGCCACAAAGTACGGCTGCAAATACGAGCTAAGCCGGCAGCGTTGTCCCACAGTCCACTGATGAATGCCCTCGTGGTTGCCCACCACTTCGCCGCTGTCGACGTCCACAAAATGTCCAGGCTTGCAGCTAATATACTATCAATGATAATGTAAGTTATCAGAAATTTATACTAGCTTCTGCGCTTACCTCCCGTATGAAGGACTTGAAGTCCCGCTTGCCCACAAAACAGATGCCGGTGCTTTCGCGCTTCTCGGCCAGTCGCTGCAGTCCAATACGGCGGGCCAATTGCTTTACTTCCGTCTTCAGCAGGCCACCCAGTGGGAACATTGTGCACTGCAGCGCTGTCTGTGGTATGCCCGCCAGGAAGAAGGTTTGATCCTTAAATGTGTCGGCTGGTATAAGTAGGCGCGCATCTGCCTTCTGCTGGTTGGTGGTCGGTCGATGCTCCAGATAGTCGCCCAGACTGTTGCGGGCATAGTGGCCAGTGGCAACAGCATCATATTGCAGCGTATCCAGTGCATGCCGATGGAACAAGTCGAACTTTATATGCTTGTTGCACAATATGTCCGGATTCGGTGTTAGGCCGTGCTGATAGTCATCCAAGAACTGACTGAATACCGCCATCCAGTATTGCTTCACATAGTTGACCTGACGCAGCTCAATTTGCAGCTGCCGGCATGCCCATTCTGCATCCTTTAGGTCCTGTTCGCCGGTGCAACGGCCGATCTCGTCGTGCTCATCCCAGTTGCGCATGAAGACGCCAAGCACATTAAAACCACGCTCCTTAAGCAGATGGGCGCTGACAGCGCTATCTACACCTCCGGATATGCCCACCACGACGCGTCGTATCATAATAAACCATCAAATATTTGCTTGAATCACAAGTCAAAAACGGATTTTAACATTCGACGATTCTAGTGTGTCAAGTGTGACCATTCTTTATAGTGTTAGTATTTTTCGGAGTAAAATTCGTTTGAATTTGCATGAATGGTATTTTGTGAGGTATTCTCATTTCCGTTGACTTTGGTTAAATTTGTGAGAATTATTAATAATACACATAAATGAACAGTAAACAGTATGTGGCTAAAATGCAATTTGAATTTAAAACAGTTTTTCTGATGATGTCCCACAACATTGATATTTTATGAGTGTATTTTGTCTTAGGCATGCATTTCTTTCTATTGCAATTCAATCATCTATTGCTATAACAAAAAACATTTATCGATTTGTACAGTGCCTCAAAGCTTATTTCGACCTTGTCTAGCAAAAATTTTAATTGCCTACCATAAACTAATTATTCATTATCATCAGGAAAATAAGGGAAAATCCAAAGCTATCGGCTCTAAAACTGACTCAATAGGTGCAGGATGAAATGGGGATAAGCTGTGCGCCAGGTTCTGCGCAACTATGACTTTAATGCCATTGACATGTATTTTGGTTATGCTATCAGTTGTTGACTAATTTTAAATAATTAATTAATATTTTAATAAAAACTAAACTTTTTTTTCAAGTGTGATGTAAAATGAAATAAATTGGCATTTAAACATTTTGCATTTTTTTCCTTCTTAACAACAAGTTACGTTAACGCAAAAATTGGTTTGGTTTATTTATTGTGAACAGAAAACTGTAAATGGGAAGCGAAGCTTTTTCTGGAATGTACTTAGTATATCGGCAGTATTTGTTATATTTTTGGCATTTCCAAGTTGTGGTTGAAATGGTCACACTGTCCTTGTCCTCGACATTGTACACCGAATTTACAGTTAGTTTGCTCGTCAATCTCATCGCGTTCATTTTGGCATTTCCTGCAAAGAATTAGTTTCATTTGTCCAAAGTAAAAGTTTAACGAATTTCTGATTTTCAAAGTGCTCTTGCACACGTACAATAACTCAATTCTCAATTTTTTTTTGAAGTGCTTTGCTATGTGAGTTTTTCTTTTAATAAACGTGTTAAACAATTCACAAAATAATAATAATAATAATGAATTAATAAATTTGTGTCGCATTCTTGTCTGCTGACTTATAATCACTTGTAATTCCTTTTAGCGCCATTCGCAAGGTTCCATTTAAAGCGTTCGCATATTATTCCTATAAAGGTAAGCATATTATTTTATTCAACTATCGTAGATCAAGTGTATTAGTAAGCATATGTGTAAATACGGGTGTAGCTTTGTGCCCGAAGACTGCCATTTTGTTGTGGTTTGCTCGTCTTTTGTTGACCACGTGCTCTCACTAGTGTTGATCAACTACGAATGTAGCTTTGAGTCCGAAGAGACTGTTATATTGCTCGACACTGTCATATATATGATATATATGTCTGCATTCAGGTTGTGTGTACATATGTATGTATTTGTACATGATTTGTGTGTACATCATACGAATTTAATCAAAGCGAACTGTAAAAAGTTCCAAGATGGAAGCAACAAGACCAGTGCAAATATTAAATCTGGTCGAGTGTTGACACGCTAGAATATTAAATCAGCTATGCTAGCTATGCATACAAATCTTTAAATCTTTAAATTTAAGAAATATTTAATGAAATATAATACAAATAAGTAAATAAAGAGAATATATTGATATTTTTTTCGGTTCTTTTGGGATATCAATGGGTTTCCTTTTGACCTCATGCCAAAAGTCAATTATTTTGCAGCGTTATTAAATTGAAAACTCTTGCTGTCAAAACCACAAATCGTTCGTTGCCGGAAAGGCGAAAGCCAACAAAATAAATGTGGCCAAAAATGGAGAGAAGGTAATTACGCAGCTTGATAGGAAAGTGGGCCATAAAGGAAAGACCCTAATTACAAATTAAACCCAAAAACAAACAAACAATTCCCCAAGAATGACAGTTATGAGGATTAGAAGTTGCTACAGCCAATTGAAATGAGAGTACGGGTCGCGTTAATTGTTGGCAAACTTTTGATTGGCTAACAAAGCATCCCAACTGGAGAGCTCGAGAGCCAGTGCCTTCATATTTTTTTCATAAAAGGAAATTTATTTCTTTTTCATCTTTTGCCAACAAACTTTCGCCTGGCAAGCTTTTGGGTCCTGCTGTGTTATATTTATTTTTTTTTATGATGGTGCAATTGAAGTAGCGCTTGAACTTTTGGGGTAGCCTTTAAGAAGGCCACAGACATGTGCCAAGGTTGCTCAGCAATTTTTTGTAGCTGTGTGTGCATGCAACATGTATTACATAAATGTTCTTTATTAAAATGATATTCTTGACACCGTTTAGAAAAGCGCAGTGAATTTTTCTTGTTGTCCAAAATTACTCGAAATAGCTTAAATATTTAATAGAATCAAAAGTTTTTAAGACTTTAAGAGAAGGCAAAGGGCAGGCTAAGCGGCGGCCAAGAACAAATGGCTGCAATTTGGAGCGAAGCAGTAAAGGAACAGTTTAGAAACTGTAAAGAAACTGCAAAATCGACCCGGGAAAAAAATGGAAGAGAAATTTCTAAACTAGAAATTATTACACTTAGAGCAAATAATGTATAAGGCTTTGATTAATTTGTTGTTTTCTAGAAAAAATGAGACTTCACGAATTGTATGTGTGTTTGAAACTTTTTTTCTGAAAAGAATTACACGACACTGTAATGGACGCCACATTAATCAGGACCCAGGCAGCAGGACAGTAGAGGACAATGGAGGGGAAGAGAAGAAAAATGGAAAGATAAGAATAGGGGTGCCACAAGTGAAAAATATGCGTAGCTGCAGAGTATACATATATAAATATATATATGTATATATAGTATAGTATAGACATTCACATTTGTTGATCGCCAATTCGTCGGCTTAATCAGCTAAAATTTAAGAATGGTGAACCAGGAAACGGAAAAGTGGTTAGCGCAAAAAGAGTGGTTGCCGCCAATCTGTTTGGAGCAATAGTCTTTGGGTCACGCTTGGCTTGATACATTTAGCAATTTGCGAGACATAAGAAAATCAAAATTGTGTTGCTTATGGGGCAACCGTCAGGTCCTTAATAGCCTGGTAACCTTTTTGGCGGCTCGCTTCGATGCCTTCAGTTCTCGCCATCTTTTGTATCCTCGGAGTTTCGCGTTGACTTTGTATGAAAACAAAAGAAAACAACAAACAATTTACGCTAAATTTACGAATGTATTTTGATTATGAAATGACGCGCGTGGCGGGCTGTCAAGTTTGTGGGTTGTGGGTTTGCAGAAGGTGCGCCTTACACCGGGCGAGAGTGGGGCTGTGGCTGTGGCTGTGGTAGCACTCAAAAACTGGGCGTGGTCGCTTTTGAGACTTTGTCAGCTGTTGTTGTTTACATTGTTGTTGTTCTTAGCTGTTTGTTGTCGTCTGTAGCTGTTATACTTATTAAATTTGTTAGCTTTGTTTCTGCGGGCTTCTGGTAAAGCTGACGTCCTCCACTCCACTCAGCCATCCTCCCTATGTTTTCAGCGCTTGCCAGCCCAAGTTAATGTTGCTTGATACTTGAGCTTGTTTTCCCATTTCTCATACATATGTATGTATGCACACTTGACGCCCTTAACAGCCACTTTGTACAGTAAGCTTTTCAGCTTTGATTACAGCTAATTACCATTTCGGCATCAGGGGTTGGGTTCCGGTCGCATCGCTTTTTTAATCTGCACGTGAAGAATCGATATTTATACATAAATATTTTGATGCTAGGTAAACAATTTTAAATTATCTAATATCTTGTGCACTTGCTAGCTAACAAAGGTAAATCCTTAAGAGTCGAAAACAACAATGGCTGCAAATAGCTTGTTGCAGCAATGCAAAAACAGCTTCTGTTGCACCCATAAAAAGCAAATTACCTAAAATGTAAGCACACATTTTTGACAGATGATTTTGCAAAGGATTCGGACAGCTTTGCCACAATACTCATCATGCTCATCGTGAGTGCCACAACTCTATTTTGAAGATAATGGCTTCCATGCATCTGCTCTAATGGAATTTTGTATGTCTGTGTATTTAACTTTTTCTTTTACACACTTGAAGCTAGAAACTTGTAACTTCAAATACACTCGACTATGGCCACGTGAGAAAAAGTGTACCAAGTGTACTCGCAGGAAAATCGATAAAATTGATAATCACAAATCAATACAAACACCCATTTCTCACACCTTGAAATAGATTACTAGTTATTATTTAATCAGAGAAATTGAGAATTAAATTAAAAAATTAAAGATCTTGTTAATTTGCTCCAACTCTGGTGTGGATTGTGGCCACTAATCTGCCTGGCGTTGCCCGATGCAAATAATTCACGTAAAACAATCTAAAGTATTTTCCTATATATATTTGATTGCATACAAAAATCGATTGGGCTGCCGGGTCGCGGATCTCGTAGTCAAGTAACTATTGTGCAGGCAGAAACTTAGTTAAGGGTCATGTATGGGAAATCTATTGAATTGCTAAAGTTGCAACGAATCAGATGTTGTTTGCATTGCTACACACACATTGAGGCTGAGGCAAGTTGTCTGTTATTGAGTTGACATGCTCACAAAATGCAATTGAAATCATTAATGTAGTTTTAAGCTAATGAATTGGATCATACAGCCAGCTTCTGCAGAAGCTGAAGTATCCATTTGTTGTACATATATATGAGCTGTAAGTTTATTCCAAGTAGTCAAGCACAAGTTGCATGTCTCAAAGGCAGCAAAGTAGAACAATTTGTTGCAAAGCAACAACAAAAATTACTGCAAAACTTTTCACATGAGCAAACTTTGCACAGTTGCACCCCACTTTCATTAACACACTTGCCACAACCTCCGGCATCTGTCCCGTCCCTTAAAATACTCTCGCACAGTTTTCGGCATAATCAACTTGATTAAGTGCATAACTTTGCATTGGCTTCAATTTGCTATGAATATTGTTCGAATTCCTGATACCAGACACAGCATTTATATTAGATATTTATATAAGAATATAAGGACGTTTATTCATGATCAAGAAGCGCTCTGGCTAATCCCGAGGCCACATACCAATCTAACTGTCGCACAATCCCAACGCCCTCCGCCGCCTGTTCAGGTGGGTAGCTGCTTGCTTCTCGCCTCTCGCCATTTCCTTTCTCATCCATGTCCCAAAAAAATGTGACAGACAGTTACGTATACAAAAGAGCAAAAACTGCAACACAATGGTGGTGCTGTGGGCGGGGGGCAGATGCTGGAAACGAGCATGGCCTTGCATGTCCGAGTGGCATGAACGAGCCAAACCTAAACCTAAACCAAGCCCAAACCCAAACCCAAGCCCAACCTCATACCCCATGCCCGGTGCATCACAATTTCGTCTGACGTTGTTTGCCAGTCTGTTGGGAACAAGAAGAGCAACAGCAGCAACAACAGCAAAAACAATAACAAGAGAGAAAATCGTAGTCGTTCATGACCGACTGCAGAATACTCTGATACCTGTTAAAATGTGAGAAAGAACCTATTTCTGGGGCGCGGGTTGAGCGGCTGTGGGTGTGTGTATCCCAACCAATTCATAATCATTAGTGAGACTTTTAAATATAGTGTCTCTGGCTCTCAAATTGCGGCAGATATCAATCAAGATCAATCTTAGGTGAAGGTTACTAGGAATTCCACTTAAAATTTTGTAACTTTAGAGTTGGCTTTAAAATTTAGGGACTCAGATATTTTTAATCACTTTTTAACGGATCTTGCCAGTCAAATACCTTTCAAGTTTATTCAAATAGTTTTCGAATTGTGTGGGATATATTGACATATAGATTTACAGTGTCAGTTATATCGGTTTTGGGAATAGTTATGACCATAATAATAATCCGAAAAGAAAGCTATCGATAATAGTAACAGCCATTTTCCATTCTAAGGGCCGAAGTGTCTGGACTCTCTTAATGATGCCGATATCCAACTTCAGATTTAAAGTCTTGTGAGACTTGTGATTATCGGCTTATCGATTTGTGACTACCGTTTTAAGTGAATTTAAATCTCTAGTTTTAAGGGTGTCACAAAACCAATAAGCTCTCCTCCTAAACCTTCGCTATCAGGGTATAAAATTAACAAAAGGAAGCACAATAAAGGGAAACATACGAAAAATGTTTGGCCAAGTCTAATCCAAGTGGCTTACGAACGCCTGACCCTGTACTCGACCAGCAGGTCGCAAGGAGATGACTTGGTTAGCGGAAGCGGAAGCGGTTTGTGACTGACAGCAAGATGGTGACCTTAATTGTTAGAAATGCTCGAGGTTCGCCGAAATGTCCTCAACTACAACAAGCCAATCATTCGAAGTTGGAGCTTAATCTTATTTAAAACCAAGCTGCTTAGTAAATTAATTATTTAAATATTAGTTATTTAAATATTACTCCTGTGCTATTTGATCACAAAATATATTAAGAAGTTCATTTTAAAACTTCGATTTTAATATGAATTAGATAATCAAAGAAATAGTCGTGACAGCGTTGCCTAAATTCATAGATCGAATATCGATTTCATGACTATATGTACGGTCCCAACATTGCCAAACTGTTAGACACCTGTACAATGCAACCAGATAATTCTAACGTGGAATCGTCTATATTTACTGGAATACTGGCAATAATCTCAACTTAAGCGTTGGGTGCACTGATGTCATTAATTTTGACTGGAAACTGCAACTAGAGCAGCACTCCATTAAAGAGGAAATATCTGTCAATGTGACAGGATATAATGCCGTATTATATCCTATCTAAGGCACACCACTCTCCCTCCATTCATGCATTGACATTGAACAAGTCATGAGTGGAGGTGCTGAAGAGCCAATGTCACGTCCGTTGTCAGTTTTCAGTCGGCGTCACTTAAAGTCTGCAAAATGAGAATTCACGTCTATAAAACATATAAATTTAAAAATTTCGCATAGCCTGTGAGAGTAAGTCATGTGCAGCGATATTTCAGAATGTTTAACAAAGACTGTAAATGAAATGCATAAAATGGGGGGTTAGGCAATAAATATTTTCTATTTATAAAATGAATGCATTTTGGCTCTTGCGATTTGTTTTGGCCATTTGAATCCGCCAAGGGAGGTGCCAACTGCATCCTGAGTGCTATTCAAATGTATTTGCTATATAAACAGTCCGTTGCTTACTTGCTTCCTCTTGCCCATGCTCGAATTCTCCTTATTCCAACATATTTAAATGTTGTCTCCATTAAGCTCATCTTCCAGGAAAAAATTGAAGAAACTTTAATGGCATAGACAGAGTTAGACAGAGCCAAGAGAAACTCATCTTATTGTTCACAAAATATATTTATAACAATCAGTGTTTTGCTTTTCTTAATTTCAACGAGAAATTTTCTAAAACGACTTTTACACAAAACAATTTTTTTTCTGAGTGCATAAAATTAACAAAAATTCGACTTTTTGAAAGATTGCTCCGTCGAAGAACTTGAAGAGTTTTTGTTTAAAAATTGGGGATATTGTAAATGGATTGTAAATTGGAATGGCTTATAAAAAAGTGATATTCGGCTGAGACTATCACGAAAACTAACTGGTATGCAATTTCAAATGACTGATGTTAGTTGGTTGTCTGGCTTAAGAACGGCTAAGAACTGGCTGAAAATTTGGCTTTGCGTGAACTCCCGTATATTAAAATACACTTTTTGCCAGCGGACATATGTCAGCTGCCGGTAAGACTTAACTTGTTATATTCGTTGACACTTAAAGCCAAAATGTAGCAGCCCCTTTTTGATCTCTACACTTTTTTTTTTTTTTGGAATGCAAAATAAGCCACTCTTGAGCATTTATCAATATGAGTTTGTTCACTTTCGGTGGTGCGATGTTATGTGGTGCTACAATTTCACTTGCCAACAAAAAGTTGCCAGTTTTGTGAGTGTGATAAAAGGAGCTGTAGCCAAAGAACGGTTTTTTGTGCTGCGTTGCAGTGTGTATGTGTGTGTGTGCACAACAAATAACGACTCGAAAATAAAAAGCATGCAAATAAGGCGAAGAATACGTAAAGCAGATGGGCGCGGAAAATGCAAATTCACATATGTATGTCTTCTGTAAGTGTATGTGTGTGTGTGCGTGTGTGTGTGGGTATTGGTGTGTGAGAAAGGTTGGGTGTCGGGCTTAGGATGACGTCAACAAATAAAAGGCTTAAAGGCAACGCGAAGCATCCATAAAAGGGACAACAAGCACAACAAACATACACACACACACACACACACATACACACATACATAAATAAATAAATGAACATGTAAATTGCAAGAGCGGACAGGCAGACAGCATTAAAATTGACATATGCATATACATATATGTATATACATATATATCCATATGCCTTAACGCATGTAAAGTCACCTCTCTAAAAGGCAACAATTTAATTGGGTTGCCTTTCTTTGATATCACCGTTATACAAATTTTAAGAAATTATGCGTAAAATTAGTATTATTATTTTATTTTTTATACATTACATCTTAGTATTATTATTTGATAATTTCTAATTTCTAATTTATACATAATATTATAGTCGAAAATACATTTTCATTTTGATCTTCTTGATGTCAGCAGCCGCAATCATTTTCTGTATGCATAAATAGGCGAGCGCATGTGTGAGAAAGAGATGGCATGATAATCGTCGCTAGCGTCAATATAGTTGCGTGTATTCTACACTTTTAGAACTGAACAATTGACTCCAAATCTTAAAGGGAAATTTGCCATTAAAACTTGTATATATTTAACTGGGTTACGGGTATATCGTAGTCGAGCCAACTCGACTACAGCATCTTACTTGTTTTTATTTATTTTCTTTTCATTTGTTTGGTTATAGCCCTTAGCAAGCCCTTTAAAGCAGATGTGGTATATATATGGATATATATATGTGTGGCTCGTGCACGAGCAGCTCCTCCACGTCTCCCATCTTTCGCCATTTGCTGGAAGCATTAGGTTAACATCTAAGTGTTATTTATTATAAATGAATGACCGGTGCTTAGTTGTTCTACGTTTCCTTTTTATTCTGTTTTTACTGTCATGCAGACATGGGCTTTTATCGAAATTGTTGGTTGAGAAAGTAGAGTTATACTAAAACATAACATTTGAATGTGATCCTGGAACAATAATCATGTGATGGTTATACCAAGATATTTTTATTGTAATAATGAAATCTATATTCGTATATTGCCAGTTAGGACCCTGATTGGAATTCAGTTTAAGAACATACAAGTTTATCTCTTGCAATTAAATGAGGAACGAGCAGGTTTCCTAAAGGAAATGTGTCTCTTAACCTCATTCAAGTTCTTCTATTAAATACCGATATTTTATTAGCCTTAAGAGTCACAGTTACACGATCGCACTTCAGTTTAATAGAATAAAAGTCATTCACATTTAGGGGCTTATTTTACAATTCTCCAAGCTTACGAGTAGTTTTCAGTTTATGGCTCTACTTTATATGGCAACTGGATTTCACAGAGTACATGTTTTAATTGGAACAACATTCTTTTTAGTTTATATATTACTACATTATATCAAAATTTTTCTAAAAGTCATCATTTTGGACTTGAAACAATTTGCATGTTAATTAAATTTAGAAATTGTATTTTATTTTAGTGATACATCTATACATCATTTAGCTGTACATCTATACATATAATACATATTGTTTTTATTTGTAATACATTTATCTGTGATTTTGATTTGTAAATAATTTATTTATTTCTTTATATAATTTATTAAAATTATTTATGGTATCTGGTTTCCTTGTTTTTTTTTTTCGTTACACATAGTTTCTTCAACAACAGTGAATTTGTAAAATGGACCACACAAAATTTCTACACCCTGGTGGAGTCCCACTCAAACCCTTATTTCCAGAGCCTGAAGAAATGCGCAAATCAGCATTACCAGTTGATGAGGAGGAACTTGGCTTGGAAGTACCGGAGAGAGTTTTACGTCCTGCTGTGCCAGTAAATACGTCTAATTTAAATGGCAAAAACCCAAAAGGTCAAAAGAAACAGCATAAGGGGAATTCAAGTTTGCCTAAGCAAGAGAAACCAAAAAATCTTGAAGAAACAAAACGGCAAAATATTTCAAAACTACAAACTCAAATAAATAGAATTAAGTACAATTGCATAAAGCAACAAAAACAACTGGAACGAAGATTAGAAAAACTAAAAAGTCTAACAATTATTGATCATAAACTGAAATGGCTGAATGAGCAAGAGAATGAGACACCATTGCAAGCTGCCGACGGCTTGCAGTTATAACAGGTGACCACCACCACCACCACCAGCAACCACAAGAGCCACAAAAACAGCCGGAGCACCAATCAAAACAATATCCGATATCACCACCGGAGTAGGCTGACATCGCTATAAGCACTAAGTGCGTATGAAGGTTTTGAGTGGTTAATATTATTTTATTTTATTTATTATATAATATGTTTTTAACATATTTTTTTCTAATTATTATCCCATATCATTATTTTGGTATTATGGCTAGCTAATAATTATATAACACAGCAAAACTTTGTATCTCATTCGAATCCAATTAATCTAATGCACACATTCCAAATTCCATGTTTATTTGTTAATAATATACTAAGATTCCAATGCAATATTTAATTGTATATTTTTAATTGAAATTTAAAACGATAATAAATTGAATGCACTTTCATATTTTATACTATGATACCGAAGGTATAATAGTATATTGGGTTTGAGCAATGTCCGTCCGTTTGTATGAACTTGAAACTTGGAACATTACTGGAAAGTCCCCTTTCAAAAGTTAGTGTTAAGGTTTTGGTCCTACGTCCACAAGGGAGCTAGAAAACCGCAAAAATCGATTTTAGCAACTCAATAAAATAATGAATTTTTTGGAAAATCGCCATTAACAACTCACCGCATTCTTCAGAAAGAATATAAAAATAATAAAACGGAAGGAACCATGATTTGTCAACATTTTTCCACAATTTCGAAAAATATGTTAAATTTTCAGTTTAAGAATGAGTTTGTGTTGTTGTGTGTAAATCAATATATTTTTTATTAAGCTTTCAAATTATTTCTGTTTTAACTACACACATATATTTTATTTGTATATTTTTTTTTTATAAATTATAATAAAGAGGAATTAAAATATATTTCGTGCAAATTTGAAGTCCATGAAGCCATGCCCAATTCGAGTGCCGATGCATGTTCCCTGCCGTCGCGCTCCACCAAAGTGCGGCAGCTAATTGAAATGTTTGAACAGATTCCCACAAGTAACGCAACGAGGACTGTTCCTTCACCCATATCCGTAATCCGGGCCGTAAGTGTGCACAAACCCATTGAAGAGCAGATATCCTCAACGGCTACGGGCTTCACGGATGTCGCGTTGCACGAACCGTGCCACCATCCTGTAATCTGATGTGAAGTTCTGGCATTTCGATTCGAGCGATGAATGTATTTTAGATATAAAATATGAACGGAATATATACATACATATGTTCATAATTATCAACTTTTGCGTGTTATCAATTTGCGGTATTCCGATTTTTCCAATTAGCGGTGTTCCGATATAGCTTAGCAAAACAGTGTATTGAAATCCACAGAAGAACTTGAAAATAACAAACTTTTGTGGTATTGAAAATTCTATTGGCCAAAAATATAACCCAGAATATATACAAAATTTAAATTTATGAGCTTACTTTGTTTTTTCTTACTTACTTACAGAGTTTTTTCTCTCTGTATCACAATCTTCGTACTTAACTTAAGGATTTTTTTAAACATTGACAGCAGTATTGTCGTTAGACCACTAGAATCTATTCGAAACCTATGCAGCCTTTGATGTGGCGCCAAGAGTCAACACGAAGACATTGTGAAGGGCATTGCGAGGACATTCAAGGACAATGCTGATTGCCCATTCAAGTCACTTTCAAAGGGAAGCATTCATGTCCAGCGACTGGTCACAAGTTGACCAACCTTTGATGTTGGCTAATTGCTTGTGAATTCCGGTCGAATAGAATTGCTAGAATTGCCTGAACCGACTGCCAACTGCTCATGATTGCATCGGCACAACTGAACAGACTTTGGAGTTGCATTATCAGATGCAGTTGTCGAAACAAATGCAAGTCATAGTTTAATGCACGTCATCACTCATCATATTCACAAATTATTTATTTATTACCTTTTGCAATTGAAATTGTACTCAATTACCATAGCTGCTGCCTTCATGTCCGTGTCATCAAATACGTCGCTGTCATAAACAGAAACAGAAACAGAAACAAATGCAATTGTTTGGCTGCATTTACCACACATTACATCAATGAAACACTATTCGAACATTAACAATTACAACAACACTCACACACTGAATATTACCTACATACATATATGTATATCGTTAGCACATAAAGTATACATATTCATGATCAGGATTGAAATTCGAGTTTATATAGCCATGTCTGTCTGTGTCTGTGTGTCTGTTTGAACAAACTCAGCTAAGAGACAATTAGAACTACAGAAATGTTGAATACAAGAATATATTTCACGACTATCGATACAAATCGATTTGCTATCGCAATAAAAGTCGCTTGTGGATATCTGACAAAGAGAGTATCTCTTATTATTTACTTGAAAATAAGTGTCTCTTAGTTCAGATATTTTTATTTCTGTGTAATTTTACTAAACGTTTTTTGCAATTTCTGAGGAGTTGGCATTGTTTTTTATTGTCTTGTCTGGTTGTTGGTTAACCTTTCTTTAAGTAAAGCTCCTCAGTTCTTCTTGCAACCCATCGAGCGAAGTGATGCTGGCTATTCTTATAAAAACCCGCACAACTAACTATTCCACACGCACAACACGCTGAGCACGCACAACACTTACACCCACACCCACACTCACACACACACACACACATACACACACACCCACATACACATATGCATGACATTGTTTTATTTGCTTGGCTTTGTTTTGGGTTTTGCTTTGGTTGTTAAAGTTTTATGTCCAAAAATTTACGTGTTGCACCGAAATACGCCCACACAGGGCGTATACGTGTCTGTATATGTACATATATGTATATACTATATATGTATGTATGTTTGGTTTGTATGTATTTATTTGGTTGCTTGCTTGGCTCATTCATTTATTTATTTGTTTGCTTTTGGCCATGCGATTTATGTGTTGGCAATGTGTAAACTTTCCTGCATTCATATATCCATTTTTTTTTTTTTGGGTGCTATGTTTTTATTTTCTTCTTTTTTAATATTACGTTTACGCCTCGCTTGACTCTGCCACAAGCCGCCGAAGTTGACTCGCAAATGCTGCAGCTGCAGGAATTGCAAAATGATTTGCTACTTTGCGGTCACGCCCACAACCAGAGCCAAAGCCAAAAATCCAGCGATGATATCAATTTAAATTAAACAATAAAATGGTCGCCAAAACCAGATGCGGTTTCTGCCCATGTCGCATTCCGTTAGCATATTTCCGGCTCAAACGCTATTCATGTGCCCTATTCCTTTTTGTGGCCAACCGCAGGCCAAAAAGTGGGCGGTTTGCGCCATTAGAGACGTGATGTGGTCCACTATTCAGCTGCATACATGCTAGTGGCGTACAACATTTTGTGGTACAGCCATTTTTCTTATTTTTTTTTTGTCCTGCAACCAGTTGTCAACGAAGTAGAATTGTTTTATTTTATTTTAAGCACGTTCAAGCTTTGGTTACACATTTCATAATGTGATTTAAAAACAAATTTTTGCAATAAAGCGCTTTCTAAACACAATCGAAATGATTACTTAACTCATCGATTAAATTACATGATGAAATAGCAAAATTAGAAACTATCGAATACTTGTGCAGACGGATCGATTATTCCAGTAAAGTATGTTGATTTGCATTAATTTTACTTAACTTAACTCATTTTGAAGAAAGAAATATTTTACAAGACTTAAACTATTTCTAACGTTAAACTCACATAAATATAAGCCTGAAGCATCCGCTTTGGTAATATTTATTATTTACAATAATAATAAAAAATATGAAAAAATAAATGTTGCCCAACACTCACATTAATTTTAAAACGTTGTTAAGCACTTAAAGCGACAACAAATGCGCTGAAAGTGAGCAACATAATTAATCGACACAATCTAAATATTTTGAAGCGTCTTTCAGTGCTTAAGTGTTGGGTAAATATGCAAAGAAAATGGAGGTCCTTGAAGAAGGATAACAACACTGATTTAAAAGATGTTGGACTGCAACTCAAACATCCAACTGGTGCCTCTGTGTATTTAAAAGCAGACGGAACCACTTAATTTTATTTATCAAGCGCTCATCACTTTAAGTTATTTTAACTAAGCCCCTGCTGCAGTTGCAGCCTGTTTGCCACTTTTGGAGCAGCTGGCGCCAACTTTCAACTTGCAACTTGCAACTTTGCGCAGCGAAGCTTCACTTTTAGAGTTGCTGCTAATAAACAAATCAACTGCTGCCTGCCAAAGTTATGCAAAGCGCATTAGTGACGCGATGTGGGAGGGATGGAGGGAGGGGGATGTGTGTTGTGTTGTGTCAGTTGTGTCTTCATTTATTGCTTGTCAGTTGTGTGACAATTTTAATGGTGAAATTTTTGTAGCTTTCGAGTTAATGTGATAAAACTTCTAAAAGTTTATGGCACATACATATATACATATACATATATATATATATGTATGTGTGTGTGTGTGTGTGTGTGTGTGTGAAATGCAAATTGCATTTACACTAGGTGTAAAAAGTTACTGCACATGATAATGATGATGATGATGATGATGGTGATGATGTCTATATTGATGGTGGGTTAGAGGCTGCAACTGCTAAAATGCAAATGCCAAAGTAATCGGAAATGGAGTTGATGGCAAGTTTCAACGGCTTAATGGACAGGTTAACGGTAATTATGTGTGGCATTACGCAATGTGTGCGCTGCTATGCAAATCCCTCAATATGCAGCATTCTGTTTCGCTCTGTGGTCACTTTACATTTTGTTGGTAGAGCGGAAAACCGAGAGAGAAACAACACAGAGAGAAAAACCGAGAGAATAAGAGAGCGACCGAGGGAATTTTCATATGAAATTGCTTGTCACAGGAATCGGGCATGGGAATGCTGCTGATGGTGTCCAATGACCTCGTCCTTGTTCTCGTCTCCTTTGGCACTTCCTTTTTGGCCATTTAATTTGTGGTTTGCCAGCCAACGAACCAGCAGCTAGCTGCATGTGGGCCATGTTCGTTGACATCCTTCCGCTTTGGACGCACGCACTCATTTCATTGCGCTGGTTGAACCCAATAATACCCATCATGTTGATGACGATGATGATAATGATGCTGTGCTCCGGTATCTTGCATGGTAGCAAAACGTATGCGAAATGAAATATGCTGCAAGCAATAGAAAATCGATTTAAATTCGCCTAAAAACTAACTAGCTAAACAGCAAAATTCTGGATTATTCACAACTTTACCTCTAATTTTTGTTTGACTCTCTGTTTAGATATTTTCCAAGTCTAATTAGTTTTTTACTTAAGCTTTCCCTGCACTACTCATTTCTATCTCTCTTTGTCGTCAAATTTGTTTTCCACTACTTCCCATAAGTATTTCTTAGATCTGAAAAACTAAATTGCTTTCCCATTGGAAAGCTATTGGCTTTCCATTACTTCCAACTTATTATACTTAGATACCAAAGGTATTTGAATTCTTTGACTCATGACTCAGTTAAGTCAATTCATAATAATTCCTTCTTCAAATCCAACATACATTTTTTCCCATTTCTCCCTATTTTCTCGCTAATTACACCCAATTGGCTAATAACTTTTTTCATTCATTTCATCTTTGCCTTGTGTTTGTTTTGTTAAGAATTTCATTTAACTATTTCTAACCAATTTAGCTGAATCTTTTCAAAGAAAAGTGGCAAAGGGAGACTAGGAGGGAGAGAAAGAAAGAGAGAGAGAGAGAGAGAGAGGTGCCAGCGGGATGTCCCTGACTGGATTTCTTTTCATTTCTTTCATCTTTCCGTCTACTGGCAATCCAAACAGAGACGAAGGAAAATGCTGTTCAACATTTTCTTCTTCCCACGATAAAAAAAACACAGCACATTTACCGTTACTTAAATTTTACTACAAGGACTTAAAATTTGTAATGGTTTCACGAGACATTTATTAAGAATGGGGCATTGCCACATCAGTGACCTTTTCGTGTTGATCCAAATTGTGAACTGTGTTCTGTGTTACGTTTGCCTGTTGTGGAGTCATCATCATGACTTGTGTGCTACGTCCACCCAACGGCAGGTGGCGCCACAAGTTTAGCTATAGCTATAGATCCACGCTTTGCACTAACTGGCGGGATTAGGCCACAAAATCATTATATAGAAGATGCTACTTTACAAGTTAGTTCAATTACTTTGATACTTACGAAACTGCAAATCATTCCAGCTGGGTAAAGCCGTAATTTCTTGTTATGGTTAAGAGGCATACGAAACAACACGTAAACGCTGGCTCTGACAAGGGAGGGTTTATAGGACGGATCGACGCACGTTTGTTCGAATATGGCCACAGTTGCCTCAACATGTCCACTCTGGGATTTGAAGGCTGCTAAACTGCTGCAGTGCTGCAATCCACCCATCGGGCTGGCTCATGCCCTCGAACATCTCAGAGAGACGTGACTCCCAGAATAAAATTAAACTTATAAATATTTGGGGCAAAAATTGAAATGTGGAAAAATTACAATTTTTCGTGTGATATGTTAAAAATGACTATTGTTATTTGAATTGTAGCCAGTAACTGACAAATGTCATAAAGAGGAATTCCGACATAGCCTGTTCAAGTCATGAATAGGACGGGAGCACCCCTCCCTTGCCATGACTTGCTTTGTCAGCACATCAATCACAATCACTGTAAGAGCATTTGTTGGCTTCTGGCTGTCAGTCTTGGCATATTGCACATACGATGACAGTCGCGGCAGTGGCAGGGTGAAGTGCGACAAGAGTCTCTCGTGTCGCGTAGATAAAACACTGATTAACAGGACGTGTCAAGTCATTGACTCTGGCTGCTAAGCATCCTCCGAGGCTTATCAAAGACACAAAGATTATTGCCCAGCAACTTCGATGATTCCAAAATGCATAGAACATCATTACGGACATCAGTTCAATGTTTGCTATTAGTCAGCAAATAAAATGCACATTCCAAGGCGATTCCATCTCAATTGGTTGCTACTGGTAAACTGTATCTTTTTAAGTAACTGATAACAATTGCTACTTAAAAACTATGCATATATTTAAAGCACAAAACCTTTCCTTACATACATGTGAAAGTTACAGCACAAGCTATGACTTGGTCTGGTAATAAATAAAAAACAACATCCTCGCTGAGAGCTGTTGTGCTCCATAACCTTTCCTGTTCCTGAGGCGGAAGTATTTCAATTACGGAGCTACGTCCACAAGGTGGCTGATAAATCGATAAAGTCAATAATTTCAAATTGATAACATTACATAACACTCACAATTTTAAAGGTCATGTCACCATATAGATAACTAGAAACCACCCTCTAGCATTGATAGGAATTATACTGATATCAGAGTATTCTGCAGAATTTTCCATTTGAATTTTCCCCGTTCTGTAGTCAATTATTTTTGTCATGAAAAAACTGTTGCTTCTTTTTAAAGTTCCCTTGGCCATCACTCGTCTCATTCCACTCCAAATTTCTACTACGAATTCTAAAAACTTTTCACATTTCTTTCTGGCTTTTTACTAATTGGACCCAATTGGCTAATAATTTCATTTTATTCATTTCATCTTAGCTACATTATGCATCTTCTTCATTTTCTTAGACAATTTCTTTTTTATAATTTCTTATCGACTAGAGATGAATCTATTTATTTGAAATGTGAACAGGCAAATTGAAAAAGAGCGAGGAAGGGAGGTGGAAAAGAGAGGTGTGGGGAGAAATGGCTTTGTAATGATTTAGCTATGACGGGGAAATTACGATGTAGGACAACATTAAATGAATTAAATGTGTGCAGTTATCTGACCGTGTCAACTAGATAACAATTCCAACGATTCATCCATGTTACACCTTGTAATATATTCATGCACGTGTTCAACTGTTCAACGTACTAATTGTAATTAACGACCAAAGCCCATTTCAAACTAGATGACTAATCCCATGTGTATCCTCATTGCATTCATGTTACTGTTCGTGCTAACTGCATGTCGTACATCTTGCCTGATTGTGGGATGTAACCAATTAGCACCGGCCCAAAAGGTATCCGGCTGTGCACTGATGAAAATGTGGTCACATCACAATCATTCTGAGTGTGGGTCCTTTAAAAACATTTAAAAACTTTATCGTCGTTTTAGGTCGATTTCATTATAATATTTAATATATAAATTGATCTACGCCCATAATATATTAGTATTTAAAAAAAAAATGTATACAAAGAACTGAATATTGAATTGAGTGGATTTCTTATAACGTAAGAATAGTTAATCATAAGCTTTATAATAAAGCTTTTTCTTTTTCTTAAATTTCATCAAATAAGTATTTGTAATTTATTTGTTTTTTTTTTTTTTCAATTCAAGTATTTCTACTTATTAATCATATTTGAATTAATTATAAAATATATTATTATTTTTTAATATATTCAAATTATTTTAATTTAATTTAATTGTATTTAAATAATAAAAATTAACTTCGAGTAATTTTGTAATATAGCGTTTAATGAATTCATATTTAAATATTATATATTTATATTATTATATCATTTTATAATTTTTTACCACACCTCTACCTTTGTTATTATTATTATAATTTTTATTATTATTATTTAAACTTATCACTGCTATCTTATAACCCCTAATTTATTGCACTAGTGACTCGAAACAATAATAATTAATGTATTTATTTATTTTTTTATTTGTCAACTAAAGTCAGTCGACACCAAAAATACAAAAATTAAAAATTGGAATTAAATTAAATTTAAAATAAAATTAAAACTTTAAATAAATTAAAAAATAATAAAATATTTATAAGATATATAAGAATGTATATTTATTATTATTTTTTTTTTATTTTAGATTTCTATATATGTAAATGAATTGTTAACAATATTAAGAATATTGTTTAAATGATTTATTTATATGTTTTCCATTTGCAATGCTGATGTGGAGTTGTTAACCTTAATACATTTACATAGTTGTAATATGAGGTCTGAGGGTAGTTGCTTCCAAGCGCGAACACCAGCAACAAAATAATGTAGATAACTAAATTAATTATTTGTTGTACTATACTATAGTGTAACAATAGAGATAACTAATTTAATTATTTGTTCTAATTTATGTAGGACTGATTATGTCCAGTTTATTAATAATGCATTAGTTAAGTATAATCAGGACTTTCATGACTTCCTCGTTCTACCGATCCTACTCGACTATGCTTATGTCGCTGTTAACCATCTGTTAACCAGCGTTGCCACATAACAGCACTGTAACTACACTGTTACACTGTTACATATATAGTGTAAATTTGAGGTTATCAGAGAGGTGCGCTTTCCCTTTATCGCTTTCTGATTAGTTTTATATCTGATCAACTCTAGAAGCGCAAAATTCTAACGTTATTCAAACAAGTATCTCGCTACTATTCTGAAGGCTACCCTAATTATATTTGAACTGTCGACATCCCAATTAGGGATTACGCATCCTGTACGATAGTTTCAAAATTAGTCGCTTAATGATTATTGCCCGATTGGCTGGCATGTAATTATATTTTTGTGTGGGTTTGGATGTGGTTGTATCCCATCGACATCTGCATACGGGCATGAAATTTAAAATGTGCCGAATTTGAATGCGAATTGCAATGGAATTATACGGGATTAGTGATTGCCGCATCACTTGCGATACCAATTGAATTGCAATTAACGAGCAAATTATTTCGATACATATATATATATATATATATCTCTCTCTCTCATTACAGAATCCATAAAGGGCACAGGAAGAGGACACCAATGCGTCTAATTAGAAATTTGAATGTTCGGTGCAACGGTTGAACGAATTGAGCTGGTGCTTAGTGCAAATATACAATTAGCCAAGCTTGATGAAATTCGATAGCGGGTGCAATAATTAAAGTCCATCGCAGTTGCAACCAAGGCCGCCACATTGGAAGGAAAACGCCTCTTCACAGCAGTTAATAAGTTTTTAACTGGTTCAACCATTGCCCGCGAGCTGAGGCAACTAATGGTAAGAGGAGATACATAAATAGTATGAATATGTGAAGCTCTAAGCAGCTGGCAGACTCAAGGCCAGGTATTGAGGGTCACGCTATTTTTAGAGAACGTAGAGGAGGCATAGAGGAGGTATATTTGAGGTTTATGACATACTTATTTAGGTTTAAGAATTTTCAATAAAGTAAAGATCTGCACGTCAAAGCAGACAGCTCGAATCTAAACGTCGTCTCATCGTGTTAACTACACTCTTATCGTGTTTCACACATTTTTTGGTCCGTCGAGCCGGAATCTGAAAATATTTGTATCCTTGGAGAAAGGCAGGGCGTGTTCTGTGGCCTACAACCGAACTGTGAAACAAAAACAAAACAAAATGGGTCAAGCTAAGATGTGACTGAGCATATGAAACGCACGGTGAGCAATACGGACCTTGTGCAAAAAGTAGACAAAGTTACAGTCCATCTCCCAGCTGAAATAGAAATAGCCACGAGATGTTTCACAAAACAGGCTCAACTTTCCAAATGAGCTATGTGCAGCGCAACTTGTGGCAAAGCTACTGTTTCGAGTTCCATCCACATTGAAATGCTAATTTCAAATCAACGCTTGGAGCGACATTCAAATTACAATTGCGTGGATCACAAATAAGCGCAGTTAGGACACGTTTGTGAGAAATAGTCTGGATGACTACGATTAATTACGAACCATCCACCATTAGTAAAATGGAACTACGTGAAATCGGAACAGAATCCAGCAGATGTAGCTTCAAGAGGAATTACCCAGAGCAGCTGGAACATTATTGAATTTGGTGGCATGAACCACAATGGGTATCTCAGCCTGTCTGCAAGTACCAGAAGACTCCTGTCAACTTCGTGGGAACACCTAGGCAATTAAATGTAGATTTATTTTGAGTGATATCAATTTGGCATAACCTGACATTTTAATCCCCCACTTGGCTGGACTGTGGGAAGTTGCTGTTAAATCAATGAAATAGCGCTTATCCTAGAAAACAATAGCTGAACCTATGAGGTGTTTTCTACGCTGATTTGTCTCACGGAAAATGGAAAATGAGAACGAGCCGATGTACGATTTCCTAGTGTGTAGGCCACCAACAATCGATATGAATGGACAAATAGGATCGCTCGACAGATGACAGTAGAATTTTGGAAAAAGTGCAAAGAGGACCATTTGGGGTCGCTGCGGAAAAGAACAAAATAAAACTGTAGCTAGTAATTGAAAAATGTCGTAAATCTAAATATAAACACAGCCTGCTAAGCTTTGTCTTGTTGCCAACTGCTTGTTGGCTGTCAGTTTTTGCATATTACACAGAGTTCTTTTTTTAGTCGGAGTGCTTACTACATTTGCTAGGACACATAGGACGTATTAGTCGAAAATTGAGATTTGAAAGCAACTTAAGCACCAAATAATATTAAGCAAAAACCTACCAATATTTGTTGACATATTAATAGAAAAAAAGCTTTTAGCAAGTAAATTTAAATTTACTTCTGAGACTTGTTCCTTTGGAAGTCTTTTTAGGATATATTAAAGGCTTAAATTAATGTCACAAATCTACGAGATATCACAGTAATGCAGCAAGCAGTAAAGAGTCTAGTTAAGTGAATGATAGGATCAGAGAATTATACTGTTGAAAGCTATTTGCCTGTAAGGACATTTAATCTGCGGCACCTCGCAAATAAGTGTTTTTGCTTGTTCAATTTGAGACCGTTCTGAAAACTACTCTTTCCGGACAGACGAGAAACTCGCCGCTTAGTGGTGATGAGCCTGACGAGGAGCAGATGGCGACGGGTACAGACAACGATGAGCAGCAGACGCAGCCGGTTGAAGATGGCCAGATTCAGCAGCAGCAGCAGCAGCAGCACACAAATGAGCAACAGTCGACAGCAAATCTGACACAGCAGCGACGCCAAAGGCAACGCAAGAAAGTGCAGCAGCAACAACAACAACAACATCGTGGCGCCAACCAGTCCGATGCGGATACAGATTCCAGCTCATGTGAGGCGGGTGGAGGGGTCGGGGCCGGTGTCACAAAGACGGGCGCAACTCGAAATAGCACTCGGGTCAGCTATGCACAGCGGAACCTCAGCGACCAGGTTGTCTACGAGCAATACAACGATGATGAGGCAGATGACTACGATGAGGATGAGGAAGATGACGATGTGGAGGAGGAAGAGGAAGACTACGATGACTATGAGCAGCAGGCCAGCTTGCAGCGTGCACCTATCAAAACATCGCTAACCATGCGCGGCTCAGTGACAACTGGAGCAGATATTGCCACGGAGCGAGAGATGGGAAAGGCGTCACTAAGGAACAAGCGCAAAACGAAAACACGTCAATTCTCGCAGCGGACCAGCTCGTATGCCGTGGATGCCGGTCATGGTGAGGCGGATGCGGATGCGTTGGACAAGCGTCGTTGCATCTCCAAGGGCCAAATGCGTGGTAAGTGTAAAAGAATGTGTTGCAATTCCAAGCTCATCTAGTACAAATTCGAATCTTCCTGTTATGTTGTCGCCACGGCAGCGGAAGGTTTTTTTTTTTAAATTTATTTTGCACAGCGGCATTTTTATATAAGAGTATAAAATACCCATTAAAAATTGGTAAAGAGGGTATAAAGGTTTTGTGCAAATGTATGCAACAGGCAGAAGGAAGCATCTCCGACGCCATCAATTATATTCTTGATGAGGATCAACAGACGAGTCGATATAGCCATGTCTGTATGTCCGTCCGTCCGTGCGTCTGTTTGAACATGCGGATCTCAGAGACTATACGAGCTAGAGACTTCAAATTTGGAATATAAGTTCACGTATCCCAGGCGCAGATCATGTTTGCTTTATTTTGATCGATAACTGCCGCAGGTTCTCGATTATCGTTACATTTCGATTTCCGATAGCGATAAATTTATACATAATATGCATATGTATATTATTGTTCAATTGCTCACATTTCATCTAGGTCGTATAAGAATTACCGAAGTTAATGTCGAAAATATATTCTCACATTGATCTCATTTCTGTCACAAAAATAGGCGAGCGCATGTGTGAGAAAGAGATGACACGATATTCGATGAGCATCAATGTGTTTTTGTGTGAATTCTGCACAATCCCGTTACCCACGATTGCTTGTACGTGCGTATATATGCATGTATGTGAAGGCACGTGTTTTTAGCCAGCCAGTAAGGATCAGTTCTGGTCAGTTCGGGTCAAGTGCACTTGCAGGCCTGCTCACATTTGGGTGCAAAGCCTTAAAGCGGATATTTGCCAACAATATTAGAATATATCTTTAACAGCTGGGTTCAGTGTATTTCGTGGTTGGGCTCACTCGACTTCAGCATTCTTACTTGTTTAGTAGTCGCTTAATATTATCGGAACCGACTGGATTGGACTAGAACCACACGCACAATAAAATGTGGCTTGTTATGCTTTCAATATTTTGGCAGAAAATCTTCAACATTGAATCAAATCATCTCCTTTTTCTTATTTTTTATACTATTTAAAAATAATGTGGACATTATTTTTACCATTTACCATTTTGTTGAGAAATTATTTCCAAAAACCAGAAATATTTTTATGATTTTCAAAGCGACTTTTTATCGGTGTGTAATTTATTGACTCCAAGAAAAATGCAGATATGCTCCACAATCCGTCCAGATCACTTAAAACCTGAGACATAGCTCTGGCGATAAGCTTACACACTTGATGACTTAATTGTAATATTGTTGTTGCAAGGGTTTATTTGAGAAACTCAGATGATCCACCGAAATTGTTTAGAATTCAAGTGTTGTTGTTGCTGCTCCCAATCCTTTGCCAGAAAGTCAAGTGTGTGCATGTGTAAATATTTCTAAATATATGGCTAAAATGGGAGCAAAACAAGCTGTAAGACTGATTACACGCAAAGTGCTAAGAAAACAAGATAGAACGTTGCAGTCGGACGTAACCGACAGCGAAATACTATTATACCTTCATTTGTGTACAGTTAAGAAATACTTGAATTGCGGGGGATATGGGCGTTTATCGGTTTTGGGGGCGGGAGTGGGCGTGGCCCAAAAAATTTTGGAGTTCGGTCTTAGTAATATATCTTCTAAGTTTGGTAACTGTAGCTCTTAAATTGCGGGAGATACAGGCATTTATCGTTTTTTGTGGGCGGGAGTGGGCGTGGTCCAAAATTTGTTTTCCACATTTATGAAGGGTGTTACTAGCAATATACCTTTAAAATTTGGTGACTTAAGCTTTCAAATTGCGTGAGATATATGGGTTATCGATGTACACCAACAGATGTATCGGTTCAGATAGGTGGAGTGGGCGTAGCCATCCAATTTTTTTTATCGATCTTTGGGGGAGTTACCAGTAACATACCTGCAAAATTTTGCGACTCTAGTTTGCAAATTACGGCAGATATGCGCATTTTAAATTTCTAGGGACGAAGTTCCTGGGGGCGGTGGATGTGGGTGGGGTCCAAAAATTGGTATGCCAATCTTTGGAGGAGGTTACCAGCAAATTACCTTCCAAGTTTGGTCACTCTATTCTTAAAATGTTCGGAGATATACGGAGTTATCGATTAACAATCGAAATTGTCGATTATGGGCGCAGGTGTGGGCGTGGCACCACAAATTTATTATCGGTTCTTAAAGGCGACTACCAGTAATATACCTACCGAATTTGACGTTCCCTACTCAAAAACTGCGGAAGATATAGCCATTTGAAAATTTTAGGGGCGGGGGTGATGGGGACGTCGGAGGTGGGCGTGGCACATGCCAATCTTTCAAGGACCTCGCGAACAACCTACCAACCAAAATTGGTGACTATATTCATTAAATTGTAAAAGATATGGGGATTTATCGGTTTGCTAAAATCGAATTTATCGATTTTCTAGCTCTCTAGTGGACGTAGGTCCAAACCCAAGACACTTTAACTTTTGAGGGTACTTTCCAGTATACGTTCCAAGTTTCAAGTCTCTATCTCTAAGGGTGTCGGAGGAACGCGCGTTCATACGGACGGACAGACGGACAGACGGACGGACGGACAGACGGACAGACAGCATGACGGACATTGCACAAAACCAATATAACAAGAGAGGTTACGTTGCAGTCGGACGTAACCTACAGCGAAATACTATGATACCATAATTTGTGTGCAGCCAAGAAACTCTGTCCGAGTTTGCCTTTTAGATTGAGGTAGATATAAGATAGTGGGCGTAGTATTCAAGAGTATTCAAGAGCTTCTTTAATTTTGTAAGCGATCTACAAAATGCCCTAATCATGGACGGAGAGACGGGGAGACGGAGAGGTCCTGCGCCCCGTTGGAAAAAGAAGCTGGAGGCATCGCTTAGTGGTAGCGTGAATACAACTCGATCTGTACTCTCCGTGGCGTACAACACAAGCTTCTCGATCACATAAACAAAGAAAACATTTGCGGCACGTAACTCGGAATAGTGTATTTGAACAGAAAAAATAGGGGTGTTTGCGGGGAGGGGAGTGGTGTTGGGGGGGGTAAAGCTCAAAAGATAAGATCGTAGCAACATGGCTGATGTCAAGTTTTTGGTGATAGTGAATTAATTAGTTTTGAGAGACACGCATTTCCCAACTAGAGGAAAATGCGTTAAATGCGTTTTTGTTTCCTGTGTGTTCATCTGTAAATCGTGTGTCTGTTTTGTACTTCTGTGTTGGTTGTAGTTGTTGGGGTAGTTATTGTGAATGCTTCAAATTATGGAACCAGCGATTCGATCAGTCTGATGATCAGATTGCGCTTGGCCTGGATCACATCCTGAGACAATTGGGAGACACCCTCAACGCTATCGAATCGATTCATATAGTCAGCCAGGTGATCGGCCATGCAGAGGACGTGGATGCCGCAATCGAAGTCGTTCTTCTGCTGCAGACAGCGCTTGATGCGAAAGCGCGCCTGACGCATGTTGACCACTTCTTTAATATTGTTGAACAGATCCATTGCGATCTCCGTATTGTAGCCACCACCATACGAGGCAAAGTGATAGAAGCAATTGTCGGAGCGCGACGCAACCAGCAGCGACCAATATTCGCCATCCCGTTCCTTCGAAGGTCCGTCTTCGTGTTTCACTGGAATGAAAATATACGATTTTCTACGAGCGTTGCGCTCCTCAATTAGTACAATTTCCAGCTGCTTCGTGTACATGTAGGACAAGTATTGCGACAATTCGGGAGTGACAAACAGAAAGTCACCGCTCGAACGGTACTTTATCTCATCCAGATAGGCCATATAGAAGCCAATCAAAGCATCGCTCAAAGGGTATGGACCGTGCAGCAACTGAGCATCGCTCATACGCAGCTGGCTGTTTTTCAATTGTACCAGTATCGGATTTGCACGGGATGCCTCCTTCGGTTTCTTCGGAACAATAGCTGCAGATGCGCCGCCCAAATGATCGGACGCAACAATCATAGCTCCATTCGGATCACAATTGTTGCCATTTTTGTTGTTTTGAATGAAGGCGGCACCATCGCCCATAGCGTTCTCGTCCGGCTCGTTGTCTGCGCCATTGTTTTCGTTTTCATTCACGGACGTACCGGAAGTTGTCACAGCCACGACTTTGACCGCCTCGTCGACTGTGGCAGCCACCTTGTCAACCAGAGCATCATCAACAACATTGGCAGCGACTTTATCAGCCCACTGCTCGCGACGCTCGGCCTCTTTATTTTGGAGTGTATTGCGTGGCATCGTTAATCCCAAAGCTTAATTCTGGATCAAATTGATAGTTCACAAGGGCTTTCTCCAATAAGTGTCACAGAATTAATTAAGAATCAACTTACATGAATTGAATAATCGTTGTGCACTTGAATCGCAATGTGAGCGTGAATTTTGCTAGGCAAATCGTGCGGATTTATTTCTGATTTGTGATTTACAATTTGTCTCACAATGTGTAATTTTCGATTAACAGGAAACTTTAACTTTGAAATATCGGACCCCTGTGTCCTATGTTTTGAACAACTACTCAGTTCTCAGCATTAAATTACCGACAAATTACAAACGTGTGCTGGAGTCTCCGACCCCATAAAGCCATGTCCCTCCGTCCGTCCGTCCGTCTGTATGGACACACAGATCTCAGCGACTACTTTTAAGGGGAAATTTGCCAACAGTATTAGAATATCTTTAACAGCTGGGTTCAGTGTATTTCGTGGTTGGGCTCACTCGACTTCAGCATTCTTACTTGTTTAGTAGTCGCTTAATATTATCGGAACCGACTGGATTGGACTAGAACCACACGCACAATAAAATGTGGCTTGTTATGCTTTCAATATTTTGGCAGAAAATCTTTAACATTGAATCAAATCATCTCCTTTTTCTTATTTTTTATACTATTTAAAAATAATGTGGACATTATTTTTACCATTTACCATTTTGTTGAGAAATTATTTCCAAAAACCAGAAATATTTTTATGATTTTCAAAGCGACTTTTTATCGGTGTGTAATTTATTGACTCCAAGAAAAATGCAGATATGCTCCACGATCCGTCCAGATCACTTAAAAACTGAGACATAGCTCTAGCGATAAGCTTACACACTTGATGACTTAATTGTAATATTGTTGTTGCAAGGGTTTATTTGAGAAACTCAGATGATCCACCGAAATTGTTTAGAATTCAAGTGTTGTTGTTGCTGCTCCCAATCCTTTGCCAGAAAGTCAAGTGTGTGCATGTGTAAATATTTCTATATATATGGCTAAAATGGGAGCAAAACAAGCTGTAAGACTGATTACACGCAAAGTGCTAAGAAAACAAGATAGAACGTTGCAGTCGGACGTAACCGACAGCGAAATACTATTATACCTTCATTTGTGTACAGTTAAGAAATACTTGAATTGCGGGGGATATGGGCGTTTATCGGTTTTGGGGGCGGGAGTGGGCGTGGCCCAAAAAATTTTGGAGTTCGGTCTTAGTAATATATCTTCTAAGTTTGGTAACTGTAGCTCTTAAATTGCGGGAGATACAGGCATTTATCGTTTTTTGTGGGCGGGAGTGGGCGTGGTCCAAAATTTGTTTTCCACATTTATGAAGGGTGTTACTAGCAATATACCTTTAAAATTTGGTGACTTAAGCTTTCAAATTGCGTGAGACATATGGGTTATCGATGTACACCAACAGGTGTATCGGTTCAGATAGGTGGAGTGGGCGTAGCCATCCAATTTTTTTTATCGATCTTTGGGGGAGTTATCAGTAACATACCTGCAAAATTTTGCGACTCTAGTTTGCAAATTACGGCAGATATGCGCATTTTAAATTTCTAGGGACGAAGTTCCTGGGGGCGGTGGATGTGGGCGGGGTCCAAAAATTGGTATGCCAATCTTTGGAGGAGGTTACCAGCAAATTACCTTCCAAGTTTGGTCACTCTATCTTTAAAATGTTCGGAGATATACGGAGTTATCGATTAACAATTGTCGATTATGGGCGCAGGTGTGGGCGTGGCACCACAAATTTATTATCGGTTCTTAAAGGCGACTACCAGTAATATACCTACCAAATTTGACGTTCCCTACTCAAAAACTGCGGAAGATATAGCCATTTGAAAATTTTAGGGGCGGGGGTGATGGGGACGTCGGAGGTGGGCGTGGCACATGCCAATCTTTCAAGGACCTCGCCAACAACCTACCAACCAAAATTGGTGACTATATTCATTAAATTGTAAAAGATATGGGGATTTATCGGTTTGCTAAAATCGAATTTATCGATTTTCTAGCTCCCTAGTGGACGTAGGTCCAAACCCAAGACACTTTAACTTTTGAGGGTACTTTCCAGTATACGTTCCAAGTTTCAAGTCTCTATCTCTAAGGGTGTCGGAGGAACGCGCGTTCATACGGACGGACAGACGGACAGACGGACGGACGGACAGACGGACAGACAGCATGACGGACATTGCACAAAACCAATATAACAAGAGAGGTTACGTTGCAGTCGGACGTAACCTACAGCGAAATACTATGATACCATAATTTGTGTGCAGCCAAGAAACTCTGTCCGAGTTTGCCTTTTAGATTGAGGTAGATATAAGATAGTGGGCGTAGTATTCAAGAGTATTCAAGAGCTTCTTTAATTTTGTAAGCGATCTACAAAATGCCCTAATCATGGACGGAGAGACGGGGAGACGGAGAGGTCCTGCGCCCCGTTGGAAAAAGAAGCTGGAGGCATCGCTTAGTGGTAGCGTGAATACAACTCGATCTGTACTCTCCGTGGCGTACAACACAAGCTTCTCGATCACATAAACAAAGAAAACATTTGCGGCACGTAACTCGGAATAGTGTATTTGAACAGAAAAAATAGGGGTGTTTGCGGGGAGGGGAGTGGTGTTGGGGGGGGTAAAGCTCAAAAGATAAGATCGTAGCAACATGGCTGATGTCAAGTTTTTGGTGATAGTGAATTAATTAGTTTTGAGAGACACGCATTTCCCAACTAGAGGAAAATGCGTTAAATGCGTTTTTGTTTCCTGTGTGTTCATCTGTAAATCGTGTGTCTGTTTTGTACTTCTGTGTTGGTTGTAGTTGTTGGGGTAGTTATTGTGAATGCTTCAAATTATGGAACCAGCGATTCGATCAGTCTGATGATCAGATTGCGCTTGGCCTGGATCACATCCTGAGACAATTGGGAGACACCCTCAACGCTATCGAATCGATTCATATAGTCAGCCAGGTGATCGGCCATGCAGAGGACGTGGATGCCGCAATCGAAGTCGTTCTTCTGCTGCAGACAGCGCTTGATGCGAAAGCGCGCCTGACGCATGTTGACCACTTCTTTAATATTGTTGAACAGATCCATTGCGATCTCCGTATTGTAGCCACCACCATACGAGGCAAAGTGATAGAAGCAATTGTCGGAGCGCGACGCAACCAGCAGCGACCAATATTCGCCATCCCGTTCCTTCGAAGGTCCGTCTTCGTGTTTCACTGGAATGAAAATATACGATTTTCTACGAGCGTTGCGCTCCTCAATTAGTACAATTTCCAGCTGCTTCGTGTACATGTAGGACAAGTATTGCGACAATTCGGGAGTGACAAACAGAAAGTCACCGCTCGAACGGTACTTTATCTCATCCAGATAGGCCATATAGAAGCCAATCAAAGCATCGCTCAAAGGGTATGGACCGTGCAGCAACTGAGCATCGCTCATACGCTCATACGGTTTCTTCGGAACAATAGCTGCAGATGCGCCGCCCAAATGATCGGACGCAACAATCATAGCTCCATTCGGATCACAATTGTTGCCATTTTTGTTGTTTTGAATGAAGGCGGCACCATCGCCCATAGCGTTCTCGTCCGGCTCGTTGTCTGCGCCATTGTTTTCGTTTTCATTCACGGACGTACCGGAAGTTGTCACAGCCACGACTTTGACCGCCTCGTCGACTGTGGAAGCCACCTTGTCAACCTGTGCAGCATCGACAACATCGGCAGCGACTTTATCAGCCCACTGCTCGCGACGCTCGGCCTCTTTATTTTGGAGTGTATTGCGTGGCATCGTTAATCCCAAAGCTTAGTTCTGGATCAAATTGATAGTTCACAAGGGCTTTCTCCAATAAGTGTCACAGAATTAATTAAGAATCAACTTACATGAATTGAATAATCGTTGTGCACTTGAATCGCAATGTGAGCGTGAATTTTGCTAGGCAAATCGTGCGGATTTATTTCTGATTTGTGATTTACAATTTGTCTCACAATGTGTAATTTTCGATTAACAGGAAACTTTAACTTTGAAATATCGGACCCCTGTGTCCTATGTTTTGAACAACTACTCAGTTCTCAGCATTAAATTACCGACAAATTACAAACGTGTGCTGGAGTCTCCGACCCCATAAAGCCATGTCCCTCCGTCCGTCCGTCCGTCTGTATGGACACACAGATCTCAGCGACTACTTTTAAGGGGAAATTTGCCAACAGTATTAGAATATCTTTAACAGCTGGGTTCAGTGTATTTCGTGGTTGGGCTCACTCGACTTCAGCATTCTTACTTGTTTAGTAGTCGCTTAATATTATCGGAACCGACTGGATTGGACTAGAACCACACGCACAATAAAATGTGGCTTGTTATGCTTTCAATATTTTGGCAGAAAATCTTCAACATTGAATCAAATCATCTCCTTTTTCTTATTTTTTATACTATTTAAAAATAATGTGGACATTATTTATACCATTTACCATTTTGTTGAGAAATTATTTCCAAAAACCAGAAATATTTTTATGATTTTCAAAGCGACTTTTTATCGGTGTGTAATTTATTGACTCCAAGAAAAATGCAGATATGCTCCACGATCCGTCCAGATCACTTAAAACCTGAGACATAGCTCTAGCGATAAGCTTACACACTTGATGACTTAATTGTAATATTGTTGTTGCAAGGGTTTATTTGAGAAACTCAGATGATCCACCGAAATTGTTTAGAATTCAAGTGTTGTTGTTGCTGCTCCCAATCCTTTGCCAGAAAGTCAAGTGTGTGCATGTGTAAATATTTCTATATATATGGCTAAAATGGGAGCAAAACAAGCTGTAAGACTGATTACACGCAAAGTGCTAAGAAAACAAGATAGAACGTTGCAGTCGGACGTAACCGACAGCGAAATACTATTATACCTTCATTTGTGTACAGTTAAGAAATACTTGAATTGCGGGGGATATGGGCGTTTATCGGTTTTGGGGGCGGGAGTGGGCGTGGCCCAAAAAATTTTGGAGTTCGGTCTTAGTAATATATCTTCTAAGTTTGGTAACTGTAGCTCTTAAATTGCGGGAGATACAGGCATTTATCGTTTTTTGTGGGCGGGAGTGGGCGTGGTCCAAAATTTGTTTTCCACATTTATGAAGGGTGTTACTAGCAATATACCTTTAAAATTTGGTGACTTAAGCTTTCAAATTGCGTGAGATATATGGGTTATCGATGTACACCAACAGATGTATCGGTTCAGATAGGTGGAGTGGGCGTAGCCATCCAATTTTTTTTATCGATCTTTGGGGGAGTTACCAGTAACATACCTGCAAAATTTTGCGACTCTAGTTTGCAAATTACGGCAGATATGCGCATTTTAAATTTCTAGGGACGAAGTTCCTGGGGGCGGTGGATGTGCGCGGGGTCCAAAAATTGGTATGCCAATCTTTGGAGGAGGTTACCAGCAAATTACCTTCCAAGTTTGGTCACTCTATCTTTAAAATGTTCGGAGATATACGGAGTTATCGATTAACAATCGAAATTGTCGATTATGGGCGCAGGTGTGGGCGTGGCACCACAAATTTATTATCGGTTCTTAAAGGCAGTAATATACCTACCAAATTTGACGTTCCCTACTCAAAAACTGCGGAAGATATAGCCATTTGAAAATTTTAGGAGCGGGGGTGATGGGGACGTCGGAGGTGGGCGTGGCACATGCCAATCTTTCAAGGACCTCGCCAACAACCTACCAACCAAAATTGGTGACTATATTCATTAAATTGTAAAAGATATGGGGATTTATCGGTTTGCTAAAATCGAATTTATCGATTTTCTAGCTCCCTAGTGGACGCAGGTCCAAACCCAAGACACTTTAACTTTTGAGGGTACTTTCCAGTATACGTTCCAAGTTTCAAGTCTCTATCTCTAAGGGTGTCGGAGGAACGCGCGTTCATACGGACGGACAGACGGACAGACGGACGGACGGACAGACGGACAGACAGCATGACGGACATTGCACAAAACCAATATAACAAGAGAGGTTACGTTGCAGTCGGACGTAACCTACAGCGAAATACTATGATACCATAATTTGTGTGCAGCCAAGAAACTCTGTCCGAGTTTGCCTTTTAGATTGAGGTAGATATAAGATAGTGGGCGTAGTATTCAAGAGTATTCAAGAGCTTCTTTAATTTTGTAAGCGATCTACAAAATGCCCTAATCATGGACGGAGAGACGGGGAGACGGAGAGGTCCTGCGCCCCGTTGGAAAAAGAAGCTGGAGGCATCGCTTAGTGGTAGCGTGAATACAACTCGATCTGTACTCTCCGTGGCGTACAACACAAGCTTCTCGATCACATAAACAAAGAAAACATTTGCGGCACGTAACTCGGAATAGTGTATTTGAACAGAAAAAATAGGGGTGTTTGCGGGGAGGGGAGTGGTGTTGGGGGGGGGGGGGGGGTAAAGCTCAAAAGATAAGATCGTAGCAACATGGCTGATGTCAAGTTTTTGGTGATAGTGAATTAATTAGTTTTGAGAGACACGCATTTCCCAACTAGAGGAAAATGCGTTAAATGCGTTTTTGTTTCCTGTGTGTTCATCTGTAAATCGTGTGTCTGTTTTGTACTTCTGTGTTGGTTGTAGTTGTTGGGGTAGTTATTGTGAATGCTTCAAATTATGGAACCAGCGATTCGATCAGTCTGATGATCAGATTGCGCTTGGCCTGGATCACATCCTGAGACAATTGGGAGACACCCTCAACGCTATCGAATCGATTCATATAGTCAGCCAGGTGATCGGCCATGCAGAGGACGTGGATGCCGCAATCGAAGTCGTTCTTCTGCTGCAGACAGCGCTTGATGCGAAAGCGCGCCTGACGCATGTTGACCACTTCTTTAATATTGTTGAACAGATCCATTGCGATCTCCGTATTGTAGCCACCACCATACGAGGCAAAGTGATAGAAGCAATTGTCGGAGCGCGACGCAACCAGCAGCGACCAATATTCGCCATCCCGTTCCTTCGAAGGTCCGTCTTCGTGTTTCACTGGAATGAAAATATACGATTTTCTACGAGCGTTGCGCTCCTCAATTAGTACAATTTCCAGCTGCTTCGTGTACATGTAGGACAAGTATTGCGACAATTCGGGAGTGACAAACAGAAAGTCACCGCTCGAACGGTACTTTATCTCATCCAGATAGGCCATATAGAAGCCAATCAAAGCATCGCTCAAAGGGTATGGACCGTGCAGCAACTGAGCATCGCTCATACGCAGCTGGCTGTTTTTCAATTGTACCAGTATCGGATTTGCACGGGATGCCTCCTTCGGTTTCTTCGGAACAATAGCTGCAGATGCGCCGCCCAAATGATCGGACGCAACAATCATAGCTCCATTCGGATCACAATTGTTGCCATTTTTGTTGTTTTGAATGAAGGCGGCACCATCGCCCATAGCGTTCTCGTCCGGCTCGTTGTCTGCGCCATTGTTTTCGTTTTCATTCACGGACGTACCGGAAGTTGTCACAGCCACGACTTTGACCGCCTCGTCGACTGTGGAAGCCACCTTGTCAACCTGTGCAGCATCGACAACATCGGCAGCGACTTTATCAGCCCACTGCTCGCGACGCTCGGCCTCTTTATTTTGGAGTGTATTGCGTGGCATCGTTAATCCCAAAGCTTAGTTCTGGATCAAATTGATAGTTCACAAGGGCTTTCTCCAATAAGTGTCACAGAATTAATTAAGAATCAACTTACATGAATTGAATAATCGTTGTGCACTTGAATCGCAATGTGAGCGTGAATTTTGCTAGGCAAATCGTGCGGATTTATTTCTGATTTGTGATTTACAATTTGTCTCACAATGTGTAATTTTCGATTAACAGGAAACTTTAACTTTGAAATATCGGACCCCTGTGTCCTATGTTTTGAACAACTACTCAGTTCTCAGCATTAAATTACCGACAAATTACAAACGTGTGCTGGAGTCTCCGACCCCATAAAGCCATGTCCCTCCGTCCGTCCGTCCGTCTGTATGGACACACAGATCTCAGCGACTACTTTTAAGGGGAAATTTGCCAACAGTATTAGAATATCTTTAACAGCTGGGTTCAGTGTATTTCGTGGTTGGGCTCACTCGACTTTAGCATTCTTACTTGTTTTTTATACTATTATACCAAAAAGGTATATTATATATATAGTAACACCCTTCATAAATGTGGAAAACAAATTTTGGACCACGCCCACTCGCGCCCACAAAAAACGTTAAATGCCTGTATCTCCCACAATTTAAGAGCTGCAGTTACCAAACTTAGAAGGTATATTACTAAGATGGAATTCCAAAACCGATAAACGCCCATATCCCCCACAATTCAAGTTGGTTAGTTACCAAACTGGGTAGGATTATTAAGATTATTAGGAAACTTATCTATAATTTTATTTGGGCAACGCCTACTCCCGCCCCTAAAATCTCGAAAAGCCCGTATCTCCGGAATTGAAGAGTGAAAATAGTTTATACAATTTTTTGTGTCTGCTCTCCCTATGTTGGACAGTATTTCTGGACTGCACACAATTTATGGTATAATAGTATTACGCTATCGGTTACGTCCGACTGCAATGTTCTATCTTGTTTTTGTTTTGTTTTTGTTTAAAACGAAGTTTACGCATACATTTTAGAATTTCGCGAGGCATTTCGCCTGTTTGACAAGGATGGCGATGGGTGCATAACCAAGGAGGAGCTGGGCACCGTTATGCGCTCGCTGGGACAGTTTGCGCGTGTCGAGGAGCTGCAGGAGATGCTGCAGGAGATCGATGTGGATGGTGAGTGTTGCACACAATGGGCGCACCTAATGCTTTCTCTCTCTCTATCTCTCTCTGTATCTCTCTATCTCTCTTTCCCACACTCACACACTAACACATACTCGCATTCACTTTTTCTGGCTGTTTTTCTATCTGTCTGCAGGCGATGGAAATGTGAGCTTCGAGGAGTTCGTTGACATACTCTCCAATATGACCTATGAGGACAAATCGGGCCTGTCCTCGGCCGACCAGGAGGAGCGCGAATTACGCGATGCCTTTCGCGTCTTTGATAAGCACAATCGTGGCTATATAACCGCCTCCGATTTGCGTGCAGTGCTGCAATGCTTGGGCGAGGATCTCGACGAGGAGGACAGTAAGTTGTAGCTTTGGCCAAGTGCTTCAGCTTTCACATGTACACAAGGAAAGCTTTTGTGCTTTTGACACCTACACTTGCACCGGCTAACTAAAGACACTGACCCAAACCAAGTTTCCCATTAAAAAGCTTATAGCTCGTCTCTCTCTCTCTCTCTCTCTCTCTCTCTCTCTCTCTCTCTCTCTATTTATCTTGCTATAGTTGAGGATATGATCAAGGAGGTGGATGTAGATGGTGATGGACGCATCGATTTCTATGAGTTTGTGCATGCACTGGGCGAGCCGGAGGATTCGCAGGAAATTGACGACGAGGAGGAGAACACCACGTCGCCGCTGCCGACGCCCAAGTCTGCAGTCTCCCTGGGCTATGATTGAAAGATTTACTAGGAGTTCTACGCTTTGCTCAACATTCGATATGATACCGATAATTATAACAATTACACTTGCAATCACTTATCTCACGCCACTTGCTCCTGACGCACAGCTCAACGAATTGAGACGAATATTTAAATTAATTAAATTAATAAACTATAAAAAAAAAAACAAAAACAAAACTGTTACAATTACTTTATGTGCAGTGTGAAACATCATAAGCAATACCAAATATGAAACCATTAAATGCAAATTCACATAAATTAATTAAAATAACTCAAATTCGATTAACATCAAAATATACGTATTTATCTCTTTCTCTCTCTCTCTCTCTCTTCAAATATAACATTAAATCAATCAGTACTCATTGAAAGAGGTATACCGAGCACGAATCCAACTTCTTATTTGATATCTATCTTTTATATATATATATATATATATACATTAATATTGTATCGAAAAGTTATTAAGATCACACAAAATCGATTTTCAAAACATAAACATATCAAAGTCGCCTCAGATTAACTATTTTTGCTGCACCACCAACGACAACCATTCAGTCCACCATTCACCCCACCACCCACCAATATTCCTCAATCAAAAAATATAAAGTGAACAAATAAATACAACAAATTTTAATAATAAAAAAAAAACCAAAATTGTTGCCCACATTTGCGGCGCTTTCACAGATACTCAAAATAGCAACAATTTAGCAATATTTATTTTCATTTGGGCTTATATAAGACTTATATAATGTACTTAAGCAATTCCCTTTTTTTCCAAATTAAAAATTTAAATATACTTACATATAAATACTACTGAATACGAATATGAATACGAATACGAATACGAATACGAATATATGACAAATTTATTTAGCTAATACGAATACTTGCTCAATTATTGTAGCAGCATCGTCTACAAATTGCAAAACTTTCATTAAAATTTAATGTACAATTTTTATTCAATCAAAAATGAAATTAAAAAAAAAAATAAAAATAAATATAAATACAATATATATATAAATAAATGCGTTTTCAATGAGGGAAAGCGTTAATTTTAGCTAATTAATCCTTAACTCCTAGCGAAACGAGCTGATCTCCTTTAAATAACAGAAATCCTTGAGCTCTTCTTACATGTGTGTGTGTGAACACTGACAATGCGTTCTGCACAATTGACGGCCCGCACTCCCTTCCCGCAAATCAATGCAAACACACACACAACCACACAACACCCCCACACACATCTCTCTTTCTCTCTCTCTCTCTCTCTCTCTGATTTGTACAGACAATCCCTTTCAGAACTCAACAATTTGTCGTAATTTAAAAATAAATTTCCATATGTGCATGTGTGTGTGTCACAAATACAAAATAGCACTCATGCACACACACACATACACACACATTCACACACATACACACACACACACACGCATATGTACACTTGTATAAATATTAGCATGTCGAGTGGACGTATGCCAAAAAGTAGGCAACAGTTTTGTTGCCACAATCAATGAATGTTACTTCTATTGAATGGCCCCTGATGCGGTCAGCAGTGGTAGAGGGGTGGGGTTCGGGGGGCGTGCCTTGTTCCCTAGGCACACATTCGGGCGGAAACTTGGCAACTGAAAGCAACGTTTGCAAAAGTCACATTAATGGGCATGTAAACGACGCAAGTCAAGTGCTCAGCCAGCAAATTATTAGGGTTCTCCAGAGCTCCAAACACACACACACACACACATCCGCAGAGAGGGTGGAAAAGAGGTCGTCAGAGAAGTGCGGGTAAGGGGGTAAGGGGGTTAAACACAAACCCAGAGTTATGCAGCATCCTAACGAGCTGTGCGCTTAGTTGGTGCTTGGTGCGGCACTGGGGCGTTTGCGCAATAATGTTGTTGTCAGTTTTGTCCAGGTCATATCGTTGTCATCTAATCTGCAAATTGCCCGTTTTTATATAGATTACAATTGAAATACAATGTGACAAATACATATACACATGCTTGTGAGTTTACAACAGGGCTTTTAAGTACTATTTATTGTCGAGACTACCGAGTCTGGCAATCCCCAATTGCTATTCCAGTTCGCATTGTCTCTGGCCAGGTTGAGAATACGAGTTGCCGAGTGGCGTCCCTCCCATGAGACACACTTGATGCCGGCAAAATGTTGCTTTCTGTTTTAAAGTCCATTGATTGCTGTTGGCTTTTGCCTGATTAACAACTTGGTCATTGGGGACCAAAGTTAAGCATGGCGCAACTTTGTAAATATATTTGCGGCCAATTTGCGGGGCTATTCAACCGGCAAACTCAGTCCTCTTTATTACAATCATTCCACATATATTATATAACAATTTGATGTTCCATTATTGCTAATTAATTTTAATGAGCCGGCTGTCTTCCAGTCTTCAACAGAGCTGTTGTCACGTCGCAAATGCTCCTCCTGGGGGGCGCCTCGCTTGCCTTTGCCTGTTCAAGTGTCGCCTGGCTGATTGATATATTGCCCATCCTTCTTTATTGATATATTGAAGCTGCAAGTGCCTGTATGCCAGTCTGCCAGTCTGCCAGTCTGCCATATCCGAGTTCCATGCCACATTAATCACAGCCTGTGCCATAATTATACTGTTATACCAAAAAAAGTATAATAGTATATTGGTTTTGTGCAATGTCCGTCATGCTGTCTGTCCGTCTGTCCGTCTGTATGAACGCGCGTTCCTCCGACACCCTTAGAAATAGAGACTTGAAACTTGGAACGTATACTGGAAAGTACCCTCAAAATTTAAAGTGTCTTGGGTTTGGTCCTACGTCCACTAGGGATTTTAGCAAATCGATAAATCCACATATCTCTTACAATTTAATGGATACAGTCACCAATTTTGGTTAGTAGGTTGTTGGCGAGGTCCTTGAAAGATCGGCATGTGCCACGACCACCTCCGACGCCCCCATCACCCCCGCCCCTAAAATTTTAAAAAGGTTATATCTTCCGCAGTTTTTGAGTAGGGAACGTCAAAAAAAAACCGATAATAAATTTTGGACCACGCCCACTCCCGCCCACAAAAAATGATAAATGCCTCTATCAATTTAAGAGCTACAGTTACCAAACTTAGAAGGTATATTACTAAGATCGAACTCCAAAACTTTTTGGACCACGCCCACTCCCGCCCCCAAAACGGATAATTCCCGTGTAATTCTGCTCACCGTCTCTAAAGACCACGCAAATCATATACATATTTATTAGTAGAGAATTAACAGAATGTGTTCCCATTAAAAAAGGAAAACTTGGACAGTATTTCTTGACTGCACACAAATTATGGTATAATAGTATTTCGCTGTCGGTTACGTCCGACTGCAACGTTCTATCTTGTTTTTGTTTCCTTTTGTCCTTTTAAATACACTGTCTTTGGTTGGCTAAGTGAGTTTTGCGTTTTTATTTGGCTATTTCAGCTTATTCACGTCCACAAGAAAATTATCTGATTCGATTTCTGATTTACTTGCGTATTTTGGCGGCTTAGTATTTGCCAGATCTCAAAATAGGAGAACAAATAAGGTAAAAAAAATCGTTAAGTGTATTCAGTTTTCGTTACTTTTCAATTTGTTGTTTGTTGTTGTAATTTTCCTTTCTTATAATCAATACATAATTACGGGACAAAATAAATGCATTGTTGTTTGGCCAGGCGAGCATAAATCAGGAAAGTTGTGAATTGTGAATTGATGTCCCCTTTAAATCATGCCGAGGAGAACAGCAAGTTTGTGTGAACACTCGTAAAGAGTTTGTGGCTCAGATAAAGTTGGCTTAAACTTATTATCAACTATCTATCCGGGATAGTTTCAGTTATTTCACACATATAAGTTCTTGAAATTTATTAACTGAAATTTATGTTATGCGTTAATCGGGAAAATGTGTTTTGTTTCTGTGTCTGTTTTTATATATTCTATTCGCGTACGATCTAGTTTCATTTACAGCTAATCATCCATCCTTCTCGGATAGCTTGGCTTGCAACAGCCTGTCCAGCTTTGAGCAGAACTCGGACTTGGCAATGCCCGCATTCAGCAACACTTCCCCATCCCGACGCCGCCTGGCTGTCAGCGGTAGATCAATATTGAGCGGTCTCTGCCGTCCAACACGCTTCTCTCCCATCGCCTTCGGCGACTTCCTTCCCGCTCCCATCACAGACAACTGTCTCCCGGCATCGGCATCGGCATCGGCATTGGCATTGGCATTGGCAGCACATCCACGCAGATAGTTGTAGCCTGGGAGCCAACGGCGCAGTAAACGGTCCAGTCTGGCCAGGAGGCGTACCTTGGACACACGTGTGCTGCTCTGTTGATCGTTGATGCCACCGCTGGTGCTGCTGGGGATGCTGACCTTATCTGTACCACATCTGCTGCCGCTCGCCCTGTTGCTGGTTGGCTCAAGATTCTCGCATTTGGTGGCCATGTTACTTGAGGTGTAGCATCTATTTTACAGCAAGAATGGATTTGTGTTTTGGTTTGATTTAATGAAACAATTCTCACTGTGGCAACTCAATGTGAAAAAAGTGTCTGGTTTCAGCATTGATACAGTTTCGCCAGGGCTACGTGATTTAATGTTTTGAAATCAATATAAAAATAAAAACAACATTTAGTTTATCCGAACCTGTTGTAAGCCAATCTTTTAATCTTGGGTGTGGTTAGAATTTCCTATTTAGTTGGAGCCCATCTGCATCTGATTATGAGCAAAAAGTAAATTGCATTTTTTCTACACTTCACAGATTCCTCTTTTTATGATCTCCAAGTTCTGTGGCATAAAAAACACTTCCTGAACCGCATTTCGCACGAAGTTGTAGAAAATTGCGTGAAAACGCCTTGAAAACCAAAAAGGTGTTTTATTTTTTGTTATTTTAAATAGTTTACAAATATATGAAAATTATTTTCTAATAATTAGAAATGCTTGCCCAAAATCAATTATTTTCTTGTTTATTAAACAACAATTTATATTCTTAAGAAATTCATTTCTTTAAAGTAGAAATGCTAATTTTTAGAAAAATTCTTTCTAAATTTCAAAAAATGGTAATTAAATTTGCTCACTGTTTTCTACCTGTTTTTCAATCATGCAATGTAAATTCTACATTTAAAATTGAAAACGCAATTCTGGATCGAAGCTCTAGTTAAAATTAAATACACAAATACAAAAAAAAAACTTATTTTCAGGTTTTCTTTTTCATATTTAAAATACCTTCAAAAATTTACCTTTTTTCTAAATAGAAGAAAAATACCCTGAAATACAAAATAAATTCCCAGCTTAGAAATATATTTTCTGAATAATTAGGTGAGTTATTCCTATCGTGGAAAGTAAAGCGAATTTCGATGTAAGACACTTGCAACAAATTTAAGTACGCTTCGCACGACTTACTTGCAACGAGCTCTTTTTAAAAGCCGAATTACCTCAGCCGTTCGCACCTTTCCAATTCATCGTCCCAGTTTACGAATTTGTCATACAATTTGTTCAGTGTATCTGTGTGTGTGTGTGTGTGTGTGTGTGTGTGTGTGTGTGTGTGTGTGTGTGTGTGTGTGTGTGTGTGTGTGTGTATGTGTGTGTACGTGCTGCTGCAGCTATTGCATCGTGCAACTTGATTTGTCACCTCACATTATGTGTGCTTATCGTGTGTGTGTGTGTGTGTGTGAGAGTGTGTGTGTAACCTCTGAATGACAAGGCACTTTTAAAATCTGGAGCGACAGTTGCAAGCGCCAAACCCCCACCCCCACCCCCACCAGCGCCAAACAGTGAACAGCCCCACACCGCCCCGCAAGTTATCACCACTGATAAATGACTGGATCGGGACTTTAAGTGTAAATTGTACTTCTGCTGAGAAATATCTGCATTGGATTTAACTGTAATTGCAATATAAATTGTGTGTTCACATTTAATCCGCTGACAGCTAATATATATGTATGTGTTTGTGTACATATATATTGGGTGATAATTACAATATAATTCTTCTAAGAATGCCAGGAATTAAAGAAAACAAAACGGGTGTTTGCAAAATATAAATCAAAACAAGTAAGATGCTGTAGTCGAGTTGGCTCGACTACGATATACCCTTAACCCAGTTGTTAAATATATGTATTTTAGTTTTATTGGCAAATTTCCCTTTAAAATGATATATATACATAAATACACTAGTACACAAAACAGTACTTATCGGGACTCTGCAGAATACACACAAATATATTGACGCTAGCGTCGAATATCATGCCATCTCTTTCCTACACATGCGCTCACCTATTTATATGTATATGTATAATATGAGAATATATTTTCGACTATAACTTTGGTCATTCTTGTCCGATCTTAATGAAATTTCGGCAATTGATCAATAATATGTATATGTATGTTATGTATAAAGAAGAAGAAACCTCTGCCTCTTAAATTGTGGAATTTATTGCTATCGGAAATCGAAATGTATCGATAATTCATAAACTGAGGCATTTATCGATAAAATAAAGCAAACTTGATCTGCGACTGGCACACGAGATCTTATATTCTAAATTTGAAGTCTCTAGCTCTTATAGTCTCTGAGATCCGCGTGTTCATACAGACGGACAGACGGACACGGCTATATCGACTCGGCTGTTGATCCTGATCAAGAATATATAAACTTTATGGGGTTGGAGATGCTTCCTTCGGCCTGTTACATACATTTGCACAAAACCATTATACCCTTTTTACCCATTTTTAATGGGTTAAGAGTATAAATATCTCGATGTAAAAACTAATATTTTCATGTCAGCAAATTAACTCCAGTCTACAAGGGTATCTTCTCTTCGGTGTGCCTACCACACGACTGCTCTTTCTTTCTTTATTTTTTGTGTCTTTTAAATTAAAGGAAAGGGAAAAGCAACAAAAAAATGTAATTCAAAGTCGTAAATCTTTCTTCTTCTACAGTGGGTACTATAATTTTGTGGACATATGCAGCTCCGTAAAGAATACATTTTCAATTCATTTGAAGCCTAAGCCGTCGTATTTTAATTACAGACTTACTTGTAAAGCACTAAATAAGTTATAATAAATGCAAGGATACGCGAGGCAATCAAACAAGGGAGCACAACTCATTTGTTACCGTATGTGGCATGTGTGCTGTTGCTGTGTGTTGCTGTGTGTGTGGCATTGAAGTAAACAACAATATTCAATTAAACGGCACGCTCACATATAATAAAATATAATAAACTACGGCAAGTTGTGGTCCTCCTTTCGTGTGTCAGATGTGGAATACAAGATGAGCAGGATACTTAAAGCAGATGCTGCTGTTGTTGCTGCTGTTGTTGCTGTTGTTGCTGTTGTTGCTGCTGTTGCTGTTGCTTTGCTTATCTCAAGGCGTTTATAATTGAAAAAGTTTTTCGCTTGTGTGTCGCCATCGCCAACGATGCTGCCTTGTTGTCCTGCTGCCTTCCACTTGAGTTGCCACTGTTCACACTTAATATTTCACCAGGAGCAGCTTCATCCGCTTCCCTGCAAACGGCAGCAGAAATGCGTTAAGAGTGCTGCCTGCTGTTGAATGACTGTGGCATAAAGATGGCAGATAGGCCATGCCATGTTGCACGGCTATTATGTGACTCCCTGGCTTGCTGCAAATGCCATCAGCGAAATGACACTGGGCATGTCTACCACGCGGCCCAGCTTAGTCCATCCCAGTCCAGTCCAGTCCAGTACAGTCCAGTCCATTTGCTTCCCCAACAGAGCTGAGGAACTGACGTTGACAGACAGTTGCACAACCAGAGCTGAATCCGGTTTTATCTCACCTTATATGCTTTGGGTTGCTTTAGGTTTTTCACTTTCCTGTGACACAGCAAAAAGTTGTACCTGTTTACTGATCCATCTGTCGAATATCCGTATATGGGTTTTAACATATTTATCATGCTCATTTTGCTATACTTTATTAATACGCAGCAAGAGCCCCCGCAGAAGAAGACTTTCCGATGGCAATTTGCATATTTGGAATTAAATTGCTACACGATGCTTTCGAAATTGAGCGCAGCACATTGTGGCACTGGGACTTTAATTAAATCCGTGTTGCAATTTCATATTTAAATCATTTTTCAAAAGCATATTCCGTGAATTTTGTTTGCGATGAAAAAGCAAACAGTGCAGCACAGGCAAGCAGTGCACAGCAAGCAAGCAGTGCACAGCACAAATAACTTCATATTTTTGGCAAATTGAATTTAATTGAAACTATTTGTTCCGCTTATTGGTTGCACAGCAATTAATCTATGTGCAACAGCAGCATTTTGTTGCAACGAATTCAATGCCAATATAAATGATTAAGTCACACTCAACACACACACACACACACACACACACGCGTACGCATATGTGTGTCAGGGTATTAGCGTGTGTAGGTGTCTGTGTCGATTCCGCTTCCGGGCAAAAACAAAAAAAAAACTGCAAAGAATAAAAGAAATGGCTTGAAACAAAAGCAACGGTAAACGAAGAGCGGCTGCCAGTGCAGTTGTCAGTTGGCAAACGGAAAATATTATGTTACATAGCCGCTTAGGCAGCAGGCTTAGGCTTAGGCAAGGACATGCTCGCCAGGACATCGCAATGCTGGCAACGGAAGTTCAGCTCACACACACACACACACAGAAACACACAGCATTTTGAAGGTTAACTGGGTGTGGGGTGTGGGGTGTGGGGTGTCTGGCCGCTTAGCTGACACACTTGCGGCTTAAATTATGTGAAAATGAAGTGTTGCCCACTTGGAGGCAGCAAGCAAAGCGATATTCAAGCCACAGAAGCTGCAATCGAATTTAATTTAAGAGCAAAGTTGTCCATCAACAAATTAACAGAAATATATTTTAACGCAGAATTATTAGAATTATTTGCACAACTCACAAATTGGGATAATTAGGCAATTTTGTGTATTTGATTTTATTGATTTTACGATCAATGAAATGAACAGCAGCGGTCATACGAATAGCACTAATAAAATGCATAGATTAAATAGTCGCACTCATTATTTATGCATGTCAATTGGAAAGACAGGTTTTGTAACATTTATTAGTCCATTTAATTACAAACTTTCATTTAGTTGAGATTTAACGAAATAAACACACTTTTAAAATTATTTTAATATTCGAATGATTCTTATTAGAGCAAGGCTCAGTCGTAGCCAATTTGTATATATAGCTATATTAATTACCAATTTCCACTAATTGATCAAATTGGCACATAAAACAGGTCATCGACTCTAGGAAACAATTAACACTTTGATAACTCAAAATAAAATCAAATAAACTGAAATGCTTGAATGAATAATTGTATACATAAATGTAATCAAATGTCAGAATCAATTCAGTTGCACGCATCTCTCGCGTGTGGCAATCAATTAGCCAAATGCATTTAACGCAATTTTCATTTGGCTCAGAGCAAATGTGTCTAATGCTAATGAAGCACTCATAATTCCAGTGGCACATTGCAATTTGGGATGCTGAGCACGCATTCGCTGCATGCCGCAGACAGCGCGTTGCATTTATAATTGCAAATTATTAGCTTGCAGAAACTGCAGACGATAAACAAAAGCAAAAGCAACAAGATTTGTTCTCTACAAAAGCAGACAACATTAGTTTGTCTGATTCGTAATGATCTGTGATGATTTGCTACTGATTTTTTAGCAAATGCTTTTACATATCAGCGACGAAATGGCCACATTTCAATAAGGAAGGAAAAAATATCCTTTTGCAGTTGAATTTCGTTCAGTTGAAGCTAATCGGAAACCGTAAATAGTCAACAGGAAACAGTTCTCTGCAAATAAAGTCCCTAATGGTTTGAAACGTGGGTTGCATTGTGGTTTCTTTCCTTGCTTGTTAACGAAGAAAGGCTAATCATTTAGCCAAGTTTCTGTTGTTATCCGAAGTAATCTGCATAAATTACCCAAGGATATTTTGAATATCGTAACGTTTTCATTTATCCGCAAGGAAATATGCAAGACACACTCCCATATCGTAGGATGTTGCTATAAACGAAAGCCGAAAGCGCTGCAAAAGCTCAATCCAAGCGAATTTGCATTGTTCGCTTTGCAGACTTAGCTAAGCTCTGCTAACTCAACACACGACTCAAAATTGCGAGAAGCATTTAGCAAGGGGAATTGAGCAAAAGCGCTCTCAGAGCACAAAGCACAAAGCACAGCGCACAACTCACTCAAAGCAGATGATGGACCAAAGTGACTCACTCAGCGACGGAGCGGCTTACGGTGCGTAAGCCAAACAGCTGAGTGGCAATCAAAACGCGTCCGGTGGCGTTTCAAAAGGAGGCTCCAAAGTTTGCTTGTGAATAAATGAAAACTCTTTGTGACAATAGCCGATGCTGTTGATGAAGATGATGATGTTGATCATGATGATCATGATGATACTGGTGATGATGATGGTGATGATGATGATGATTATAATGTTGATGATGGTGATCATCATGATGATGCGAAATGATGTGCAATAGAAACAGCTAGCGATAGAGAGAGAGAGAAAGAGATGTACATACATAGAGAGAGAGAGAGAGAAAGAGAGAGAAAAGGCCAGGGCGATGCGAAGGAGTTAAAAAAAAATAGATAAGCGGAAAATATGCAGATAATAATTTAATGATTTTGAATTTGTTATTTATATCACAACATAATTGACTCATTAATTATACTGAAATAAATAAATCGTGATGATAAAGATGATGATGATGATGATGATGCTGTTGATGTTGATGATGATGATGATGATGATGATGTTAATTTAAGGAAACGGAACTGGGCTTCGGCAAATCCATCGTCAATGTTCGATTGCGCAGATAATGAAATTGGCCGGAAAGTATGTGTGAGTGAGTGAGATAGCTAGATAGAGAGTGGGGGAAAGAGGGAGAGAGGAACAGTGGTAGAGAAAACAAGTGAAATTTTGACAAAACGAGGAAATGAGTTGTGAAACGGACGGAGACGCAGACCCCACAACCGGAAAAGCCAATTAATTTGACAGCGGCCATAAGCGAGCAGCAATCGCAGCAGCTGCAACCCAAAGCGCAGCCATGCGGGAAAAAAGAAAGGCGCATTGCCACAGACTGAAAAGAGAGAGGCAAGCCAAACAGGAACAGAAACAATAGCCGCCAGCCAGAAACCAGAAACCAGAAACGGGAAACGGGAGCAGCAACGACAATCTGCACGTCTCCGATTTTGAATGCTGGCGATGTGAAGCGAGTGGTGCTCCAATGGCGGTACATTGAACTTAAGGCTCAGGGTTGGCTCGGGTCAGGACTAAAGTCTACATACACACACACACACACATACACACACACACACAAACTGAAATATGGAGACGCCTCTGGGGGCGTAATGTGCAAATTTAAAGGTTGGGCTGCCCCAAAAGCCCAGCGTTAACTTTGCGGCCGTGCCTCATTTGATTTTGAGTGCTGCCCCAGACAGGCAGCCAAGATGGCTAAATAAATGAAATGCACAGCCTGACGAGACTGTCGAAGATGTTGGCTGGAGTTATTTGTTGCTCCATCTCGCGATTTGCCTAATTCGCAGCCAGGATCTTTGTTTCCATTTGCAGTTTGGTCATGTACACAATATCGTTAGATATCGATTTCGAGATTAAATTGTCGACTTTGACATCGATACCTGAAACTTAAGTATGAAATATGTATTTAGAGAGAGATAGAGAGAGAGAGAGAGAGTGTGTGTGTGTGTGTGTATATTTTGTGAGTTCCACTTAACATTATTTAAAATTTTCTTATCCTTTCTTAATTGGTGCTCAGCGCTATTTTCAATGTACACATTTAAAGTTTAAATTGAGCAAAGTTTCATTTAAAGTTTAAATTAAGTTGGATTCAATTAAATTACATATTTTTTGGCACACACAATGCTACGAACTTATAGATAATAAAAATAATAAATCTCGCTTGGCTTTAAGCTAAATAAAATGATAAAAAAAAATACCTCAACTTTAAAACAAGCAAATGTCAAAATTTGCTGAGAAATTGATAAAATTATTTTTAATTTATGTTCAATAATTTTTTTTCCTTTCTAAGGGCTTTTGTGATATTTGTTATATTTGTGATATTTATTTTTTTTTATTTACCATTAACTTCAGCATAGCTAATGAATCAAATATGTTGTAATATAAAGTTCAGACTGAAAATCGTTAAGCTATTATCTGATTCTGTTACAGAACAGTTGCTGCATCAAATATCAATTTTCCGCTTAACTATTTTTTAAGCTCCTTTGCAGTGCACTTTCCTCTCTCACTCTCTCTCTCTCTCTGTCTCTCTTGCTTTGTCTCTATCTTTCTCTGCGCACAATCGTTACATCGATATGTTATCCTAGATTCCCAAAACAAAAGAAGAGGCGAAGAATAACAAGCTCCTTGAAGCGAACTGCTCGGATTGTCTCTTGAATTTGTTGACTTGTTTGGTATCCCTAATTGATATTTGTAAGCTGCGTTGGCAAAGGAGAGACCATCTCCTCCTCGAGAGTGGAAATCGGATAACTTGTGCACAACTACATATATATATATATATATACATATATATATATAGAGTATGTATTAAATTCAGTCCGCTTGGTCATCCCTGAGTGGATGCTGACGCTGCTGTTGATGCTGTTGATGCTGTTTCACTTGGCTGCCATTCCATAAGACGAAACACAATCGCATTTTGGCATTAGCGATTTTGTAGCAGCAAGTTGAAGACAGCATTTGCAGCAGTTCGTCCTTTATCCTTTATCCTTTATCCTTAGCCAGGCGCTAAACTGCAAGTTTTGGTTGAAAACTTTTACGGATGCCATCATAAATCAACGACAACTGTTTGCAGCTTGCTGCAGCTTGCTCCAGCTGCTGTCCTTTGTCCTGTCCTTTTTTAGTCCTTTGCATTTTGCTGTTGGTCTTTGGTTCGCCTTTGGCATTGCTCTCGCCTGTTCCATTTACGATTTATCAGTGCAAGTGCAAGTTATGCACTAAAAACGCGGTCGCCCCATTTAAACACAGTTTTTGGGGTCAAAAATACTTATTGACGTAATGGTTCTGCCCATCCTCCGTCTTTGGTCAGCAGTCAGCAGTCAGCAGTGATGCAGGTCCTCTGACCGACTTACTAACAACCGAAGCATTATGCATTATGCATTCCCTTTCAAATGTTCATTTTAAATGCATTTTGAATACCAAATTTAAACAGTTGACTCTCAATTTGTCAATAATGCCACAAATTATTCATCAGACATCCCATAAAGATTGCAAAGTAATTTTGATTCACAAACCATCATTGTTAATTGACGAAACAATTTTAAATTAAAACTGTCACATTTGATTCTCCATTTAGCAGATGTAATTTAAAGCATAAATATATCTTAACATTTAACTATCATTTATTGACATTAATCTTTGTGGGTGCCGCAAGCAAATGTTTATTAGTCACTAATGTGCTTAAAAGTTAAATAGATTTAATACATCATTTATGCCCCATTAAATATTAACGATTCGAATTTGAAATTAGTTTCAATAATTTTCCCTTTCGCAAAGGGAAAGCAATAATTAATTTATTATATTATTCATTCATTCATTAATTTAGAGGGTATTATTTGCATGGTATGCTGCTAACTGAATTTTGTTTACAGATTACAGATTACAGATTACAGCCAACAATCAACGGACTGAGGTCCGTTTACGGTTTGCAGTTGACTCTGTGTCAAGTGCTGAGCGTTGGGTGTCGTCCGCAGCTCTCGACAGTCAAGTCAGATAAGTCACATTTTGTGGCTGACTTAGCCGGGAGGTGGATGCCACGCCACAAAGTAGGCAACTAGTTTCTGCAATTTCCCCTATCCCTTCCGTCCACCCGATGCTGCTGCTGCTGCTGCTGCTGCTGCTGTTGACCATTGTTTGGCCAGATTTCGTTTTTTGATTTAATTTTTTTCGTTTTCGTTTTCGTTTTGTGTAATTAACAAAACATGAACCCATTTACCGTTAGCAGTTGGCAACTATGTGCCTTAACAATGGGTGGTGGGTGGTGACTGGCATTTTCTAAAATGTTGGGATTATTAATAGAGCAGCAGCAGCAGCAGCAGCAGAAAAGACTAACAATCAAATGAAATTGTTCCTGCCACATTGTAATTTTCGTAATTTTCATTATTTTATTTTTCTGCGTGGCATTTCTGTGGCATTCATACAAAAATGAGCAGTCAGCAGGCTAAGCCCCTCTGCAGAGGAAAGGGAAGGGGAGTGTGGGCCCCTTGGGCAACTTTATGGTCGCTCGACCCACTGTAATTCACATGCCAAAAGCATCGGATTCGAGAGCGGACGCATTGCTACAAAAAAAAAAATACAAAAAACAAATACAAAATACAAAATACAAAATTAAATAAAATAATAAAATGGCAGACGCCAAAACGTGCAAAACCGACACAAGGGAAAATTGAAACAAAAAAAAATATATATATATATATATATATATATATACAAAATAAAACAAGCAACGAATTCAATTATTTATTGGAAATTTTACCTTCTGACAGCTAACAGCGAGAACAGAAGCTAGCAAATAACAAGAAGCAACCGCTGGCAGGCAATAGTCGAACAGGGAACACTCTCACAAACGGTCTGCGAAGCATTTAAAATGGGTTTTCGATTCAAAATTAAAGATTACAAATTGCATATATATTATGTATCTGTTTTATATTCTAAATTTTGGAAACAGACTATAAATTAAATTGAAATAACTTTGAGGGTCTGGTAAAATTTCGTCCTTATATATTCCTAGGAAATTAAAGAGGAAACTAATTTGAAACTAAACCAAATGAATCGGTTGTGGAATAAATCTTAATTCTTAAATGAAAAATAGATACGATATCAATCCATTTATTCCAATATTAAACAACTACTTATATGTGTATATTCACTTTTGTAAAAAAAAAAAAAAACAAATAACAAATAACAACAAGAAATCGACAAAACTCCTCCTGGAGCCGGCTCCGCACAAGCTCATAATCGAGACTACATATATGGATGTACTTACCATGATTTATGGGACCAATAATGCTTCATTCAATATGCTGCACAGTTCGTGACAGAATTTAATACACTTGGCTAGGGTATAAGAACGACCAACGATGAACGACCAACGATGAACGATGAACGATGAACGATGAACGATGAACGATGAACGGAAAATGGCAAAACCAAAAACCAATAACCAAAAAAACAAAAAAACAAAAAGCCAGAAACGAGAAACGAGAAACGAGATACTGAAATGTGCTCAAACACAAAGATTGTTAAATGTATGTAAGTAAGCAACAATGAAAATGGCAGCAACAACAAGATGAGCAGCAACAACACAGCAATTGGAGTATCGGCAGACAACAACAACAATTGCAACAATTGCAACAATAACATGCACTGGAACGAAGAACAGGACGAACAGGACAAACGAAGGACGAAGGGAAAACACATCATGCTGTAGCTGTTCGAGGGCGTTCAGACTTCGATGTGAATGTGAAAGTGAATGTAAATGTGAATGAGATTGTGAATGTGAATGTGAATGAATGGGTGATGTCGACGAGGAGCGACGGGCAAAGCCAACACACACAAAATATCAGACAGCAGGTGGAATGCAGTCGAAACATTTGCAGCACATTTCACATTTCACAATTCAAAATTCACAATTCAAAATTCACAACTCACAATTCACAATGCAGAATGGGTATTGAATGGGCATTCAAGGAGCAATTAGTGGGCGCCTCAAAACATCGATAGGCTTGATAGCAATTCTTTTGATTCAACATTGAGCTGGAAAACTACAATATTGTGAAATAATTATTTGTTTTGATCGAAAGCCGACATCTTGCCACTTAAAGCTTAAGCTTATCCTTTCATGGGCTTTCCACAAATATAAATGATTAAATCAATGTATAATCTAGGCAAATAGTTATTTATTTAAGTTAGTGTTTAGAAAAGCCAACAAAAAAATCAAGTAAGACGCTGTAGTCGTGTTGGCTCGACTACGATATACCCTTAACCCAGTTGTTAAATATTTTCTAGTTTTATTCGCAAATTCCCCTTTCAAATGATTTGCACTCAAATGTTCAGTTCTGCAAGTGCATTTCTTATAGAGTATTTTTGCTCACAAGCATATATATATACATACACACAGCCACACATACGTACACGAAACAGTCGATTATCATGCCATCTCTTTCTCACACATGCGCTCACCTATTATTATCAATATGAAAATATATTTTCGACTAAAACTTTGGTGTTTCTTGTCCGATCTTAATGAAATTTTGGCAATTGATCAATAATATGTATAAGCATATTATGTATAAATAAGAAGCCTCTGCCTCTTAAATTGTGGAATTTATTGCTATCGGAAATCGAAATGTATCGATAATTCAGAAACTGAGGCAGTTATCGGTGAAATAAAGCAAACTTGATCTGTGCCTGGTACACGAGAACTCATATTCCAAATGAAGTCGCTAGCTCTTATAGTCTCTGAGATCCGCGTGTTCATACAGACGGACGGACAGACTGACGGACAGACGGACAAGGCTATATCGACTCGGCTGTTGATCCTGATCAAGAATATATAAACTTTATGGGGTCGGAGATGCTTCCTTCTGCCTGTTACATACATTTGCACAAAACCATTACACCTTTTTACCCATTTTTAATGGGTTAAGGGTATTAAAAACGTATCTTTCAATTCAAAAAAGAATAATCTTGCGTTTTGCAGCACTGTTAATTGGAGCGGTGGCTCAACTTTCGTTAAGAATTCATTAAATCCATGTATCGAGATGAAATGTAATTTCAATTTTATATTTATTTTTGAAAAATCTCTTTTCAGTCCCACTGCCCAACACTGTTAACTAATGCTGTTTACCTTTCGCTCACTCTCCCACTCTCTCTCTCTCTCCCATTATCCATCTCTGTCTTGAGCTGGTGCAATTTTAACACCTCGCTGGCGACTGCTTACTTATGCACAATGTTAATTGAAAATCCGATTCAATTTCAATCGACAGTTGATCGTCTTATGTATTTTGTGTATTGAATTCGAATTACTTTTCTGAATCTACATATAGACTTGTTTACACACATATTTATACATATACATATGTATATATGTATATAAATGTGTGTATACATGCAACTAGTAGTAACAGTGGGATTACAGTGCTGTTGGGTGGCAACGCTGGTTAACAGCAGCATAAGCATTAATGGAAGAAGCAGACTCGAAAGAACAGAACCGAGTCGAGTTCTGATCTTGAATAAGAAGTCGTCAAAGTTCCAAGTACCCAAAATTGTAGAGCTGTTGATGTGTCGAGGAATTAAGTCAATGTTTTGAAAGGCGAACATTAAATTGTAAATCCAACATTCATATTTCACTGCAATAATAATAAACAGGGCAATATCAGTCCTACATACATACAGTGTCTCACTACTGGTTTTGAACGGTGTCTAGCAAAAAATTTAAAGTGCTATAAAGTTTAAACAAGGAAACAAATTCAAAATATTTAAATGCCAATTTGTTTAATGTTATATCACATTTCAAAAAGAAACTTTAGTTCTGATTAAAATATTAATTAATTAATTAAAATTAGTCAAAAACTGATACATAACCAAAATTCATGTCTAACGCTTTTTGAACAGTTACTTTATGGACACCTGGGTGCCCTAAAACCCGGATTTTTTTCGTCAGGTTGAATATTTTCGGTTTTAATAGACTAATCCCCTATAGTCAGTTTAGTTTTTTTTTCTGCAATTCGGGTGCAACAAGCCAAGAAGGACCATGGGCAAACTGACTACCATTGAGCAAAAGAAACTCATCCTGGAACACTTAAAAATCGGATATTCGTATCGCCAAATAGCTAAAATAGTCAATCTAAACACCTCAACTGTATTCCACATCATTTGGAGTTTCGTGGACGAAAATTGGACAGAGGACAAAGGCGGAATTGCACCAAACCCGATTTTCACCGAGCAGGACGAGCCAAGGATCATCAAGATTTCAAGGGGCAATTTTAAGCTATCGGCTCAAAAACTGACTCAATAGGTGCAGGATGAAATAAGGAAAAAGTTCAGTATGGGAACTGTGCTCCAAGTTCTGCGCAACCATGACTTTAAGGCCCAAGTACCACGGAAAGAGCAATTTATATAAGCAAAAAATACAGGGTATAGGATGACGTTCGCCAAAATCCACTTGGGCAAGGATTTGGAGTTCTGGAACACAGTCATATTTGAATATGAGTACAAATTCAAAATTTTTTGCCAGAACGGATGGAATTATGTGTGGCGGCAGTCCAATACTGAGCTGGATCCCAAACACATAAAGGCAATAGTCAAGCATGGCGGAGGAAGTGTCATGGTTTGGGCCTGTATCTCGGCAGCCGGTGGCGGAAATTTTGTGATTATTGAAACAACAATGGACAGGAATGTGTACTTCGATATGCTAAAGGAAAATTTACTCCAAAGTGCCGAGAAGCTAGAATCCGACGTACTTTCCGGTTCTACCAGGGCAACAACCCCAAGCATAAGGCCGGAATAGTACAGTCCTGGCTTAGATCGAACTGCCCCCACATGATAATTCCACCGGCCCAGTCTCCAGACTTAAATGTTATTGAAAATTTGTGGGCTCTGCTGGAAAATAATATCCGGAAACACAACATATCCTGCAAACAGGATCTCCAAAATGCTCTGCAGGAGGAGTGGAGCAGGATCAGTCCAGAAACTACCCGGAAGCTGGTATCTTCCATGAAAAATAGGTTAAGCGAAGTTGTTAAGGCTAAAGGATATCATACTAAGTATTAACATCCTTATTTAAGTTTTTATACGCCAAATATGTAACTTTTTTTAGGACTGTTCAAAAAGCGTTAGACATGAATTTTGGTTATGTATCAGTTTTTGACTAATTTTAATTAATTAATTAATATTTTAATAAAAACTAAAGTTTCTTTTTCAAATGTGATATAACATTAAATAAATTGGCAATTAAATATTTTGAATTTGTTTCCTTGTTTAAACTTTATAGCCCCTTAAATTTTTTGCTAGACACCGTTCAAAACCAGTAGTGAGACACTGTATGTATACATATATATTTATATATATTCTATATATATATATACTATATATGTACATATATTTGTAGATGCATCAACACATCTCATACACAATACGCAATACGCACAAATCCTTATCCATTTGTCGTAATCTTTTATCAATGGAAAATGATGCAAAGCGTTTGATATGATGCCAATTTGGCGTGTGTGTGTTTGCGTGTGTGTGTGTTTGTAAGTGTGTGTGCTTGTGTGATTTTGTCGCATTCAGCATGTGGCCTATTGAACAGCAACTACATGCCATGTTTTTTTTTTTTTTCGTAAATCCATGGGATATTTGTAAATATTATGCAAACGTGGCTCGCACTTCTCTCGACTGTAGCTGGCTGCCACATAAGCTGCTCTGCTGCTGCTGCTGCTGCTGCTGCTGCTGTTGCTATTGTTGCTGCCACATTTGGGGCTCCATTGTGACTCGATGATGCTCGATGGCGCCAGCATCAGTTCACATTGTCTTTTTACATTGGCAACGGCCACAAAATTGGGTTCTCGTTGTTTGGCTGCTGCGTTGCTGGCTGCAACTCCCTTTTATTATTATCACTATTTTTATTTTTATTTATTTATTTTTTTATTTATTTATTTATTTCATTTCATTCTGGCTCTTTGCGCTCCTCTTACTGTTATGGGGCTTTATACTTTTCCCATATTTTATATGCACACACGCCCACACACACACCCATAAAACAGATAGAAAGATACAGGCTCCGGATTGGGAGTGTGCGGTCTATGTGTACGAGTGTGTGTGTGTGTGAGTGTGTGTGTGTGTATGTGATTGTGGCTGTGTGGAATGTATATTTACAGGTACAAATATTCACGGGAGAATTGGCCCCGTTAAATTGGCCTTTTAATTGTCTTCAATGGAGCCATGGAAATGTAATAAATCTGCTTTCATTGACAACTTTTGCTCCTGGTCTGCTTACGCCACATATATCCTTGTGCCGCATCATTTTTTATGGGACTAGGCGCTATGCTCATAATTCTTATTGTGCTGGACAAAAAAGTGTGTAAATGTTTTCTTTGATTGTAAATATTTCAGTCACTTGGGCTTTTGGGTCGCTTCTTTTTTAAAAGGGTCTTTAAAGTTTTCGTTGGCTTGGATATGGATTTGGGTTAAGTTTCATTCTCAGTCTCAATCTGAATGTGCTTTTAGTTTAAATTTGTGTGCTAGTTGACGTGTTATGGCCTGCCAGGCAAATCAGTTACGCACACACTCACACACACACAACCACATGCAAATACATACATACGCATAGCTCACCACCACACTTATAATCAAAATTTATTGTCCAAATTAGTGCAAATATTTCACAGACGGGTTAGACCGATTCAGTCAGGGGCATCATGAGGCAAGGGGAGTGAGCGATGGGTTGTGAATTGCACGTTGCCATGTGGTGGGTGGTGGGTGGTGGGTGGTGGTTGGTGTGTGATGGGGAGGATAGGTCAGAGCTTGAGTTGGAATTTGGGTAGGAGATGGGGCAAACAATTTGTATGCAGCGTTGCAATTAGAAATTTCTGACATTAATAAGCAGCAATTTGTGCACATGACACCCGAAGAGGAACAGCAGGCCACAGATACTGGAAGCCAAAAAGAAGCAGGAGCAGGAGCAGGAGCAGATACATGAGGAGGGGTTTAAGCAGAAGGCAGAAGGCAAGCAAAGAAGCTGAGACAAAAATGTAGCAATTAGTTATTTTCTTGGCTGTTATTATTCTGCCGTACCCTGTACTCATTCAAAATGCACAGAGAGGCTATCTCGCATCCAGCTTGGCAAATCGATGTACCACGCAGAAGGAGACATCCTATTTGCAATCATTATTCATTTGGAACCGGTCTTAAAACAATCAGTCAAACTAGTTTACAATTTAAAGCTAACCAGATGAGAGCGTTCCCAATGAAACCCACTAGATCAAGAATATAAATTATTGTGAGCCTTATTATTACAATATTATTATTTATAAGACTTAAGGCTAAGCTAATTTTGTAGTTGCGAATGAACAAAAAATGGATCCTCAACGATCTATATATATATGTATATATATATGTATAGAAATGATTAAAGCTAACCCAGAAGTCATAAGTGGGTTGGGGCTCTGTAGAGGGTAAATCGTAGTCTGGCACTCTTTGTTATGATGGAAACTAAGTGTTCAACGGATTTCAACTCTTTTTTAGTTTAAAATCTGGACCATAATTGTAAGCCATAATGATTATCGTTGCCATGACAGCCCCAGACAGCTGCTCCCAGTTCGCTTCCTTGCGAATCTATCAATTTACACGCCGACTGCACCCTATTAGCGAAGCCTTGCATTATCCGTGGAGCCGTTAAGCCGTTTCTCAGCTCCAAGTTTGCTTTTAATACTTGAATATTCTAATGCAAAACTTATGGCAGTAACTACAACAACAACAACAACAACATCAACAACTGTCACGTTGACAAATGAAGCCCCAGGAGTGCCAATCAGGACTGCCAGCACCCGTCGAGCGAATAACACGGCTTAAATTCGGGAGCCAAAAATCTTGTCTGAGAATAAGCGTATTATTATATCATTATATGTATTATATTTAATAACAATTTGCATCCATATTTGATAGATAATACATCACGTTATATAATGTGTCAGCAATTTGCTGGAAATTCTAACATCAAAGCCAAAGCAAGAAGTTTACATTTCGTTTCGACATTCGATTTCAAAGTAACTTCCTTATTTCAAAGTTATATTTGAAAAATACAAGCAAAAAAAAAATCAATTCAAATTAGTTCAAATTTCGTTTGTGGCTTGTTTGGCTTAAATTGAGACTTTGACTTATTAAATATTGTTTTTAACTGCTTACAATTTAATTTGTCACTTTTTTAAACTTACCTAAAACATCAAAAGCTATTAATTGCATTGCATTTCCATTATATTCATAGTATTAGTATCGTTTAATAATAAAAAAAAATTAAATAAATATACCACATTTTAATTTATGTATCTGGAGAAAATAATTTATTTAGCTTGAAGGCTAAACTTGCCTCCTGAAATAAATTCACGTTTGTTTACAATAAAACAATTGTATTTAATATGGTCGATTTGTTTTTTTTTTTTTTTTAACAAAAAAAAACCGTTTAAAAATATATATTTTTTAATCGATGAATGGTGAGAAATATTTATAATATATAATATTTTAAATTTTTTTCACAATAAGCATAGATTGCTACTAAAATATTCATGTTTGTAAACAATTATTTAATATTTTGGTTTGATTTTTTTAAATACAAAATTTAACTGTTTAATAACAAATGTTGCTATCTTTGCTCAATGCGTCGAATTTGTTATATAAAAGAGACAACCAATTTTTAATGCATTGTTCAAGAATCATTTGTTAGATTATGGAAAAGTATATAAAAATCGTGGAGGTGGAGGTGGAGCCGCCGTAGAGCTCACAGTGAACAATTCCGTCTGGTATCGATTCATATACACAAATGACTATCTCCAGAGATGTGCTTCTAAGAATGCCTCTCATCTTGGCGGCCAGGCTCAACAAATTACGTTACTTTGACTCTTAACGTAACAATGTGTGAGCACTCGAACATTTCTATACAAATGAACATACATACGTACATGTACATGTATGTATGTATCCATGTATGTATGTATTTATGTAGGTTGAATGTATGCTGCGTATACGCTTTAGGGGCAAGTCAAATGAAACGCGTCGCGGCTCCTAATCACGCGGTGGCGACGCCAATTTTATGGCCCCCCGGCTCGATAGGCGCCGCCCTGGCCAGACGTGTCAGAAACAGAAAATGGAGACGAGGCGGAGTCTGAGACTGAGGCTGTGGGAGAGGCAGAGTCAGAGTCAGAGGCAGAGGCAGGCAAAAGCTTTCGCATTTGTTTATATGCCGCAACAGCTGCTCCCTAAAACAAAATAAACACGAACAACATAAAATGCAAAACGCCAAACAGTGAATACCCTTGTGAAGTGTACCAAATTTTCAAAAAGATCTCATTTCAATTAATTGAATTATTCAGTACAAAAACAAGAGGGAACGCTGCAGTCGGGCTGAACCGATTGCGAAATATGATGATACCATAATCGATATGAATTTATTGATTAACACTTTCCGAAATATCGGCATGGTCGATAATGGGCGCAGGTGTAGGCGTGGCAACACAAATTTGGTGTCTGTTCTTAAAGGCGACTACCAGTAATAAATCTACAAAATTTGACTTTTCCAACTCAAAAACCGCCCAAGATATAGTTATTTAAAAGTTTTAGGGGCGGCGGGGCTGTGGCATCGAAGGTGGGCGTGGCATATGCCGATCTTTAAAGGACATCGCAAACAACCAAAATTTGTGACTGTAGCCATAAAATTGTGGGAGATATGTGGCTTTATGGTCTTGCGAATATCGATTTTATCGATTTTTTAGCTCCCTAGTGGACGTTGAACTCCAATCCAAGGACTCCACTTTCAAGAATATGTTCCAAGTTTATCTATCTCTCTATCTCTATGGGTGTCGATAAATGTTACGTTCATACAGCAGGACAGACAACATGACGGACATTGCACAAAACCAATAGAAATGAGATTCTGTAATCCAAATTTTCAAAATTCATATGGATTTATGTGCTTAATTTGTTCAGAGATGTATTCTGCAATGCGTTACGCAATTTGTGGCAAAAGTGGAATGCTCTCTGCGAAGGGTATTTTATAAAATCCAAGAAGAAGAAGAATGCCAAATTTTGGAGTCGAGACTGGCTAAACTTAGACGGTCCCTAAAATAAAAAGCAAAGTTAACAAGTTGTTGCCTTTTGTGTTACACATAAAGTATGAATACTTGAATGTGTACGTGCGTGTGTGTGTGTGTGTGTGTGTGTGTGTGTGTGTGTGTGTACATGTGTACGTTTGCACTTACTATGTATATACATTTCAATGTGGTTTTCGAGTTATGGGGCTATGTGCAGATTTCTGTTATCTCTTTGTTGCCGCGCCGGTAAATGGCCAACAAGCAAATTTGAAGCTGCTCATCTTTTTCTTTTCTTTTCTTTGCTTTTCTTTTCTTTTCTTTGCCATTTTCTCCCGCCATCGCACCTAATTCGCATTTTGTCTCCTCGTTTTGTTTTTTTTTTTTTTTTTGTCTTTTTATTTGGGTATTTTGTTGGCGGTCTTAATATAAATTCGTTAACGTTAACCTTTTGGCAGCTGGCTTGCGTTATCCTAAATCAACAGCGCCTGCAACAAGGACTAAGGACCAAGGAGTTGCCTTCAATTGTGCCAATTGCCTGCCGCTTGTCAGTTAATCAAAATAAAAGCCCGCCCCGCAACCAAACAATAAAAAAAAAAAAAAACAGCAAAGAAAGAAATTTTCCAAAAAAAAAAAAAGAAAATAAATAAAATTTAAAAAAAATGTATAACAAAGAGTAAGCGCTGCCAGTTGAAATTCACAGGACGAAGGCTTAGGCACTTGTTGTTGTTGTAGTGATTGTTGTTGCTGTAATTGTTGTTGTTGTTGTTGTTGTTGTTGTTTTTGATATAGTCTGGCGCAACGCCAAAAATCTTTTGGCAACGAACACACAACGGGTTCGTGTCGGCGTCTTCTTCTTCTGAAGCTTTTTCCATTTGCTGCCTCGTTGTGTTAGTTTACCGTTAGTTGTTGTTCTTCTTGATGTTTTGCATTTTGCCAGCGATTTGTGTTTTTTTTTATTATTATTATTATTATTATTTTTGCTGTGCGTTCACCTTGTGTCCGGACTCCAGACTCCGGACTTTGGACCATATTTAAGTGCATCGATGGCGAAATATTTTTCAATTTTTCAACACATTTGGCTGGCAGCAGCAAAATGCTGCTCATATTTTCACAAGCTGTCAACATTTATCTTTTTGTTGTTGCTGCTGCTGCTGCTGCTGCTGCTGCTGCGTGTGCATTTCTGGCAATAATGTTGCAGCATAAGGCAGAAACAAACAGCAAACGGCAAACAAGTCTTGTGCAAGAGTGCCACACCCACACAAACACACACACACACACACACACACACAGAGGGAATGTAGAAGTGCAACAGTCATTTCCTCGACTCAGTCAACATCAAACAGAAACAGAACGGCATAAAAATCAGGGCGTCGACGCTCACCGAGTTCGCTCGCCTTGTAAATGGGCAAAACACTTTGACAAAGTGCAGCTGACACATCACACTTACGTGCACACACACACACACACACACACACACACACACACACACACCCAGACACAAGAAAACACAGGAGCGAAAAGACCCCATTACGAATTAATTTCCATAAGCTTGTAATGCAGAAAGTATGCGTTGCCTGAAGCTTTTGTATGCGCCTTACAAGCTCCGAAACGATCGAATACTGTACGAATCCAAATAGAAGATGGACCATTTTAATGCACCCAGAAACAGAACTATGTGTAGTACATATATATATGTATGTATATTTAAAATTCAGAAAGCTTACTATATGTTCATTGAATGACTTGTTCTAGGGTAGAGAACAATTTCAAACATAAAAATATATTTCACAATAAAAGAAAGCACTTTACGCGTCTGTCAAAGCTTTATAAAACAGATGATAAAACATATAGGAACCCAATACATATGTATAAGAAATATATAATATATATTTGTTATTAAAGCTTTCGGGAAGACAGACTTCGAAGCGCCAGCATAGAACTCTTCATACAAAAGTATTACTACGTAATTAATTTCATTGTATGATTGCAGAATGCATTCGGTAGTGATTAAGGGTCAATCAGTAGTTCTGCTGGGTTACATTTGTTACGCCGCCGTAGTGCTGCACTTAACACTGAACCTTATCCTCCATCAAGCCTCCCCACCGCACACACACACTTATTCCTCCCACCATTCTTCGTTGAAAGTGTTGATGATTTTGAAGAGTGCGCGCGTTTTCCGCGCGATTTGATGGCGCTTTTGGCAGCGCATTTTGTGATTGGTGCACAGACCTCAGCAATTAAAGTTGTCGTTGCACAGTTTGCACGTATGCACGATGTGTGTGCGTGTGTGTGTGTGTGTGTGTGTGTGTGTGTGTGTGCCTATAGATACATTACGTGCATTTGTCCGTGTATGTGTGTGTGTGTCTGGGTTTGATTTCAATTTAGTTGGGTTATTGCTTTGGTCGGCCGGCCGCAAAAAAATAATAAGCCAAATAGGCATAAAGCAGAACGATCTCCCACACTCAACACACACACTCACCCACACACACCCACACTCACCCACCCTATGTCGCCAATCACATGCCTCTCCTCATTGGCAAAAAAAAAAGAATGGAGAAAAAAAGTGAAACCAACAACCCGAACCCCAAGCTCTAAAAATGTGAACCTTTTGCCTGCCTACACTCATAAGAATTCAGCCTACATTTTCGAAAATCGTAATACTTTTGGCGCAAATGCTTATTCAGAAAGTAAATTTCTAATATCTCTACTTCAACATTAGTATTTATTTAGACTTCGCAAACAATTTATACATACTTTATAAGATTCATGTTCGAATTCAAAGTATTCGCAAATTGTGAGGTTTCTAAATTTTATAAAGAAATTTTTCTAAAAATGTAAGGCTTGCATTTCTAATTTTTGAAATACTTTTCTTATTAAAAGAGAATATTTCTAAGATATGTAGAAAAAATCACCATATTCTTGGTAAAGTCTTAGAGATTTATTTTTTCCTAATAAAATACTGATCAACTTTCTATTGGGGCAATTAACAAAAAAAAATTCTGAGTGTAGCCTCGGTCTCGGTCACACATTGCAAGCCAATTGATGATGATGATGATGCGGAGACGCGTTAAGCGTGTGGCGGGACAGGGATAGGGGCAGGGACAGGCCCAGGGACAGTGATAGGGAGAGAGGCCGTTGCCTGGGGGGAGGGGTTCCCGATAGGTGCACTGGCATGTGAAAATGCGTTCAATTGAAACTGGGTTACAGCTTAGGGGCTGGCTATGGGTTATAGGCTATATGTGCTTATGGGTTATATGGCTATATAGCAAATGGCGCAGATTGGGTGTTTTTCGATTTTCTGTGTGCGTTTCTCATTTTTCTTCCAATGTTTTTTTTTTTTTTTTGGTTGATTATTCGAGCACGCCACGTTGGTAATGGCAATGGCCAAAAAGCAGCTCAAACATCATCGAGGTCAACTGATTGAAAATATATACATACATATGTGTGCATGTGTATGTGTGTGCATGTGTGTCTGTGTATGTGTGTATGTAGATGATTATGCTGATGATTTGAAGCAGGCAGAACCAAGTCCATTGGCTGTGATGCGACTAATTGATTGCCTGACAGAAATTATCAGCGAAACAGCAAATACATACATATATACAAATATACATACGCACATATGCACATACATATTTATATAGCTCACATCGGACTTGTTGGTATCCGGCAAGATTTTGATTGATTATTAATTACATCTTATTACGTTGATTGATCTTATATTTTATTTATGGATTGATGTTAATTTATTTTATGATTGTACGTATAATTGATTTATTTAAGTTTAAACAGGCTTATAATTGATTACTGATTAAATCTAATTGATTTGATTGATCTTGAACTTAATTTATTGATTGATGGCATAATTGTATGTATAATTGATTTATTTAAGTTCAGACAAGCTCAAAAAGCAAATTTGAATTTGGAAATAACCAAAACGATTTTTGTCTCTGATTTCAATTCCCATTTAGGATTTGTGGTCGGTAATCATGTGGTTCCGTGTTGACACCGTTGTGAATATTCACATACGCCGTTGGTTGAAATTAAATATTTATTTCAATCATTTCGTATATATATATTGGTTTATAAATTTATAGGAAGAATAAAAAATTAATGGCCGAAATACATAATAAACTTTTCCAAATTAGAATGCCCAAAGACCTTGCCAGATCATTACATCGAGGCCAAATGTGGCCACCTGCAAAGAACTTGTGCAACTCAATTAATACTAAGTGGCCACCATCAAAAATACCAAAGAATCGATCAAGTTGGCAACTCTCCAATTGCATTTACCGTTGCATTTATTAACTGGCGCATTAACTTCTGCCAATTGCCTAAGCAACAGCGTTGTGTACTAATCGGAATATATTAATAATTGAAACTATTAATATAATAAAACATTACTGATAGAGCTCTATTTTAATCACTTGGCTTTGTAATCATGCAGAAATTAAAACACAGTTACAGGGGGGATGACTCAGAATTATTTATGAAACCTTACGACAAGGCTGCAGACGCCAGCAAGAAGAAGCATCGAATTAAAGTCCAAAATGGAGATTCAACTAAAAATGGCAATGAATTGCCGACAAATACAACTGATCCGATAAATTTTGAAAATGTGCTCAAATGCTATGAGGTACATCAGAAGCTGTCAGTTGTCTCCCTGACGAAGCAGTTCAAAGAGTTGGACCAGAAAGTACAAAATACCAATCTGACCATTGCGGACAGAAACAAGGAAAATGCCCAACTACAGAAACGGTAACTGAATCCAATTACAATTTATCTATTTTTTTCTCAAGTTTTATAAATGTGTAAAAAGGGTATAATGAAGCATAAAGTATATGTATTCTCGATCAGCATCAAAAGCCAAGTCAATCTATATTTTCGATACCAATAAAAGCCATAATTTTAAAGGACGAGCCGTTCAATGGATTTCTAATATACATATGTACTTTGAAATAGACTTTTTTCTTATACCCCATCCATTGTTTTTGTATTTCAGTCTGCAGGACATGAAGAACCAAAAGATGGACTTAAGTGCTCAGTGCAACAAGCTATTAGATAATAATAATAACCTGGAGCAACTGTTAATTGAAAAGAATAAAAAGTATTCCTCAGTGGAAAAAGGATATGATGAGAAGCATCGCTATTTTAAAGTCATTTTACACAAAACGCAAGTTGAGCTAACTGCGCAGCACAAACAAAACGAGGACATGTTGGGCGAGGTAAGCTGTAACACGGTTAATAGACAGCAGCCAAATTATGACCTATTTTTTATTCTATTTTTTCGTTTCTAGTTAAAGACAGTGCGGGAGCAGCATCGTGCATTTTTAGCTCAATGCGAGACTATGGCGCAGCAGAAAGATAACCAATTGATTGATCAACAAGTAAAATATACGCAGCTGCAGGAGCAAATGATTGGAATGAAGACGACCTTTGAACAGGAGAAGCTGCAATTTATAGAGGAAAAAGAGGTGCGTAACGCTTAAATGTATTGTTCGCTCAATACTTATAGCTAGCAATTACAATTGAAAACCCATTTAATATTTGAAAACTGTCTATTTATACAAACATGACTCAATACAAACATGATTTATTACACCATTCAGACGGCCCAATCACAGCAGCGAGCCGAGGTGTCTATGGCACTGGCTAAGCTGGACCAGAGCGTACAGCGTGAGCTTGAGCTGGTGTCGAGAGTTAATAAGCTGGAGGATTGTGAGATGCGTTACCTTGAGCTGCAACAGTTAAACCAGCAGATTTCGATTGAGGCGTCCAGCGTAACGCAACGTCTGGAGTCAGAAATACATGGGCAAAAGCTACAAATTGAAGAGCTCCTCAAGCAAAATCAGGACTTGAAGACAAAAGAGAAGCGTAATCAAACCGAAAACGGAGCACTTCAAGAAGTCATCGACAAGTTAAAAGACAGTAGTGCGCTCAAAGATGCCACAGCGCACAATGAGCTAAGGAAATCTGAAAGCCAACTTAGCCAACTAAGGCAGCAATTCGAAGAGTTGCAGCAAAAGCATTTGAATACAACACATACGTTGTCAGCTGAAAAAGACGCGATGACACGGGAGTTCCAGGAGGTCAAGCTACAATATGAGGTAATTGAGAATCAGCATTTAATAAAATATCGAAATGACTTATAAATATAAATATTTTCAGCAAAAACTTGCCGCTCTGCAGGTCGAGCTCGAGCTAAAGAATGCAGACATTGTCGCAACCCAACAGCAATTTGCCGAGCTGGAAAGTAATAGCAATGTAAGTTGATTCAACCAGTAACTATATCTCCCGAGGAACCAAACCATTCAGACGGCCCAATCACAGCAGCGAGCCGAGGTGTCTATGGCACTGGCTAAGCTGGACCAGAGCGTACAGCGTGAGCTTGAGCTGGTGTCGAGAGTTAATAAGCTGGAGGATTGTGAGATGCGTTACCTTGAGCTGCAACAGTTAAACCAGCAGATTTCGATTGAGGCGTCCAGCGTAACGCAACGTCTGGAGTCAGAAATAGATGGGCAAAAGCTACAAATTGAAGAGCTCCTCAAGCAAAATCAGGACTTGAAGACAAAAGAGAAGCGTAATCAAACCGAAAACGGAGCACTTCAAGAAGTCATCGACAAGTTAAAAGACAGTAGTGCGCTCAAAGATGCCACAGCGCACAATGAGCTAAGGAAATCTGAAAGCCAACTGAGCCAACTAAGGCAGCAATTCGAAGAGTTGCAGCAAAAGCATTTGAATACAACACATACGTTGTCAGCTGAAAAAGACGCGATGACACGGGAGTTCCAGGAGGTCAAGCTACAATATGAGGTAATTGAGAATCAGCATTTAATAAAATATCGAAATGACTTATAAATATAAATATTTTCAGCAAAAACTTGCCGCTCTGCAGGTCGAGCTCGAGCTAAAGAATGCAGACATTGTCGCAACCCAACAGCAATTTGCCGAGCTGGAAAGTAATAGCAATGTAAGTTGATTCAACCAGTAACTATATCTCCCGAGGAACCATAGAAGCTCCATAGAAGAGCATAAGAAATAGGAATTATTCGAGCTGAGTCCGAAAGGGAGAAAAATTATATTGATCGGATTTAATTATAATTTGTATTTATGTTTTGTTAATTTATTGATCATTATTTGTTTTCCTTTATATATTATTTTTTTGCTTAAATTCATTATTAATCATTTATATTGGTCATGAGAAACAACGATATATTTTATAAAGAAATTGTTAAATATTTTTGTGCAGTATGTATATTTAAACGGTCTGAATTGTCATTGAACATTATTTTTGAAAATCACATGTATTTTTGTCTACAAGTCTTGGCTGCAAGCAAAAACCAAATACTGCACAAAAATTAAGAAGCATTGAAATAAAGAGTAAAGTTTTTATCGTATAACGGAAAGTTAAATTAAATTCTTTTAAGTAAATTCCAACAAAATTAACGTATGAAATTACAGCATTAAGACAAACCAATTAAAATGAGAGCTTAAGTAGTGTGAATGGAGGGGAGGGGATCAAAAATTATGTTAGGATAAAATGTGACCAGTGGTGCATTCAACGTATGACCTAACGCCACAGGAAGGAAAGGAACTGTGCGGCAATGACATCGAGGCAATCGTTGGACGCTGAAACTCTAGTTTTTGTGTTTTGAATATTTTCGATTGCATCCATTAAATCAGCTGTTTGTTAGTGTGAGTAGATTTGTGTGGTGTTGTGTTATTGTACGATCGCTTGGCATGGGTAGACCAATCCCTACCGGAGCACTGGCTAGCCGGAGCCAGACAAACCAATGCGTAACGGATTACTGATTAAATCTAATTGATTTGATTGATCTTGAACTTAATTTATTGATTGATGGCATAATTGTATGTATAATTGATTTATTTAAGTTCAGACAAGCTCAAAAAGCAAATTTGAATTTGGAAATAACCAAAACGATTTTTGTCTCTGATTTCAATTCCCATTTAGGATTTGTGGTCGGTAATCATGTGGTTCCGTGTTGACACCGTTGTGAATATTCACATACGCCGTTGGTTGAAATTAAATATTTATTTCAATCATTTCGTATATATATATTGGTTTATAAATTTATAGGAAGAATAAAAAATTAATGGCCGAAATACATAATAAACTTTTCCAAATTAGAATGCCCAAAGACCTTGCCAGATCATTACATCGAGGCCAAATGTGGCCACCTGCAAAGAACTTGTGCAACTCAATTAATACTAAGTGGCCACCATCAAAAATACCAAAGAATCGATCAAGTTGGCAACTCTCCAATTGCATTTACCGTTGCATTTATTAACTGGCGCATTAACTTCTGCCAATTGCCTAAGCAACAGCGTTGTGTACTAATCGGAATATATTAATAATTGAAACTATTAATATAATAAAACATTACTGATAGAGCTCTATTTTAATCACTTGGCTTTGTAATCATGCAGAAATTAAAACACAGTTACAGGGGGGATGACTCAGAATTATTTATGAAACCTTACGACAAGGCTGCAGACGCCAGCAAGAAGAAGCATCGAATTAAAGTCCAAAATGGAGATTCAACTAAAAATGGCAATGAATTGCCGACAAATACAACTGATCCGATAAATTGTGAAAATGTGCTCAAATGCTATGAGGTACATCAGAAGCTGTCAGTTGTCTCCCTGACGAAGCAGTTCAAAGAGTTGGACCAGAAAGTACAAAATACCAATCTGACCATTGCGGACAGAAACAAGGAAAATGCCCAACTACAGAAACGGTAACTGAATCCAATTACAATTTATCTATTTTTTTCTCAAGTTTTATAAATGTGTAAAAAGGGTATAATGAAGCATAAAGTATATGTATTCTCGATCAGCATCAAAAGCCAAGTCAATCTATATTTTCGATACCAATAAAAGCCATAATTTTAAAGGACGAGCCGTTCAATGGATTTCTAATATACATATGTACTTTGAAATAGACTTTTTTCTTATACCCCATCCATTGTTTTTGTATTTCAGTCTGCAGGACATGAAGAACCAAAAGATGGACTTAAGTGCTCAGTGCAACAAGCTATTAGATAATAATAATAACCTGGAGCAACTGTTAATTGAAAAGAATAAAAAGTATTCCTCAGTGGAAAAAGGATATGATGAGAAGCATCGCTATCTTTAAAGTCATTTTACACAAAACGCAAGTTGAGCTAACTGCGCAGCACAAACAAAACGAGGACATGTTGGGCGAGGTAAGCTGTAACACGGTTAATAGACAGCAGCCAAATTATGACCTATTTTTTATTCTATTTTTTCGTTTCTAGTTAAAGACAGTGCGGGAGCAGCATCGTGCATTTTTAGCTCAATGCGAGACTATGGCGCAGCAGAAAGATAACCAATTGATTGATCAACAAGTAAAATATACGCAGCTGCAGGAGCAAATGATTGGAATGAAGACGACCTTTGAACAGGAGAAGCTGCAATTTATAGAGGAAAAAGAGGTGCGTAACGCTTAAATGTATTGTTCGCTCAATACTTATAGCTAGCAATTACAATTGAAAACCCATTTAATATTTGAAAACTGTCTATTTATACAAACATGACTCAATACAAACATGATTTATTAAACCATTCAGACGGCCCAATCACAGCAGCGAGCCGAGGTGTCTATGGCACTGGCTAAGCTGGACCAGAGCGTACAGCGTGAGCTTGAGCTGGTGTCGAGAGTTAATAAGCTGGAGGATTGTGAGATGCGTTACCTTGAGCTGCAACAGTTAAACCAGCAGATTTCGATTGAGGCGTCCAGCGTAACGCAACGTCTGGAGTCAGAAATACATGGGCAAAAGCTACAAATTGAAGAGCTCCTCAAGCAAAATCAGGACTTGAAGACAAAAGAGAAGCGTAATCAAACCGAAAACGGAGCACTTCAAGAAGTCATCGACAAGTTAAAAGACAGTAGTGCGCTCAAAGATGCCACAGCGCACAATGAGCTAAGGAAATCTGAAAGCCAACTGAGCCAACTAAGGCAGCAATTCGAAGAGTTGCAGCAAAAGCATTTGAATACAACACATACGTTGTCAGCTGAAAAAGACGCGATGACACGGGAGTTCCAGGAGGTCAAGCTACAATATGAGGTAATTGAGAATCAGCATTTAATAAAATATCGAAATGACTTATAAATATAAATATTTTCAGCAAAAACTTGCCGCTCTGCAGGTCGAGCTCGAGCTAAAGAATGCAGACATTGTCGCAACCCAACAGCAATTTGCCGAGCTGGAAAGTAATAGCAATGTAAGTTGCCACCATGTATTATATTTTATGTACAGTTGCATTTAAATATATTTTGTATGCAGGCCACTATTGCGAAGCTTAACTATAAAATAAGTTCTATCGGCAAACATTTTAATCAGCCGGTCGGCACGGCCAGAGTCCTAAAGAGACTTGAGACAGGTGATTCAACCGTGTCACAGACCGCACCCGTAACTATATCTCCCGAGGAACCACTCAGTACGGCAAATGTGGGTGAAAATTCGAATGACAGTATTATCAGTATACCTGCAAATGTAGCTAACAAACCACAAATGCTACCAAAACATCAAATTAAACCAAAAAAATGGTACGATTCTGATTTTACGACAGATTCTGATTCAAATTGGGAACCCAGTCAGATTAAAGTTGTGTGTATCATAGTCTTATCTAAACTATATCTTATATTCAATTGTAATCCATCAACATTATTATTTTTTTTTAGAACAAAAGGAGTCTGATCCGTAAAGGAAATGGCAAAGCTAAACGCGAACGTTTCCCTACACAAGAATCAAACGCTTTTGATAAATTGAAGAATTCATAGACGGTATCTGGTATCTTACAAGTATTTCGATTTGAAAGCTGAATTTTATTATATACATTACAAACATGTTTTAATTCTGTATTATTGTATGTTTATGCAAGGCGCATAATCATTCAAATAATGTTCACTCATGTAACCCATATTATGTAAGGCTTTGTGAAGTTGGCTAATTTGTTTTTAGTTTTACTTCAATAATTTTGCTTTGGCCATGAAGTAGCCACATTTATCATATTATTTTCATCAGTAATTTATACCTATTTCAGTTTCGTGTTATTGTATGTTTATGTCAGGCGCATAATCATTCAAATAATCTTCAGTCATTTAAGTCATATTAATTATAATCAATACCTTTGCTTTCCTTAATACGTTCATATTACAAACATTTATAAACTTAACACTAGCTTGAAAGGACGATTAAAGCATATATGCTGTGTCCATCAACTATATATATACAAATATTTGAATATTTCGTTATTGTAAGCTTATGCCAGGCGCAGAAGCATTCAAGTAACTGTTGTTCACTGATGTAACTCATCTTAAGACTTTGTGCCAAATCTGTGCCAAGTTGGTTTCTTTTGTTCATAGTTTTAAGTTTATAGGTGTGAAATTAATTTTTTGGCTTCGAAAAAAAATAAAACTAATATTTTCACGGAATATATGAAATATTTCTTTACTACACTTTTAGCAATAAGCAAGAATACTATAATTAAGAATATTATAATCAAAACTATTATCAAGAATTAAATGAAAGTCGTAATTAATTTGATTTGTACATTAAAATACATTAACACTAATGCATAATAAATAACATGTTAAACTACTGTCTCTCTTATTTATAACATTTGCATTATGCAAACATTTTGGTCGATACAAGTACATATTTACATAGTGCAACTGTAATTAATTTGATTTGTGGCATACTACTGATAGATCTAATGATTAATGCGCAACTTGAACTTGATGGAATTGATTGATCTCAGTGCGACTGACTAAAGTATGTCAAGTACGGCTTGTGGGGGCAATTGATAGGAACGCCTCATAAAATGCTGATTCTCTCCGTTAATGTTGATTAGCATTTTACAAGCACATACAAATTATATTCGAAATTCGTCCAAGCCGAATGATTGATTTGATTCTTTTGGTCATCCCCTTTCCCGTTAGCCAACTTATCCACTTAACCATCCATCAACATCATGGACAGCCCAACGCGCCCACATTTCACAATTCAATAAAGCTAAAGCCACAACAGCATTCCCAGCTCATGGTCAGCGCTCCTCACTCTCCTCCCTCAATTCGAGTTGTCCAACGTCAACGCCAACACTAGCGTCAAACAACCATTGCTAATTGTGTTACGCAGGCACAAATGCCACAATCCTTTCAGGCGCCTCGAACCGCAGCCCACAGCAACGGCAGCGACGACGGCAACAATAAGAGTAACTGTAACTGAATAGTTGCAGCCGCATTTACAACACCAACACCAACAACAACAACCACAACATCGTCCCAATGAAACGTTTATGGGCGACATCAACCGCTACACCGCAAAAACTAAACAGACCCCTCTGACGCTCGGTTTAATCACAAACAAATGCGTCCGGCCGCTAACCGAGTCGAAAGAGTAATCACCCAACCCCTCCAACCACCCCTAACGACAACGATAACAATAAACATTACCCGTTACCCACACTGCCACATCTCACATCTCTTAGCTATTGCCTCACCCTCGCATCCATGAAAAATCGTTACACATTTTAGTCCGCTATTAATTCGAAAAATATTCAAAAACCAAACAGCGAAAGTTTTGGTTTCGCCTGTTTTGCTAACAACAACAACAGCAGCAGCTGCTGCAAAATGTTGGGCGTACAAATATTTTGTGGTGACTGACTTTGTTTTTTTTTTTTGTACTTTTCTAGGTTCCATCTCTGCATTGAAAGTAAATAGAAATAATTATCATTGCTCCGATTTGCTCGCTCAGCACAAAACAAAAAAGAAAAAAACCAAAAAAAAAAAAAAAAAAAAAATAGAAAAATAAATCATTTACTTACGCTACGTTTATCCAAAACCTGTGTGCGCAATAACAAAAGTAACAGTAGCTTAAATCCTGCCCAATCCTTATTCACCTCCCTTATTCAGCGCCTCTGCCCACGCCTCGGGCATTTGTTGATTTGTACGTCCGCCCGATTGCAGTCAACGACAGAAGCAGGAGGGAAAACATCAACAACAGCAGCAGCAGCAGCAGCAGCAACAACGTTGATGATTTTTGCTGTTGTTTTTGCCGTTGCTACAAGTTTTTGTTGCAAGGCGCATAAAAAGCATAAGCGCGTAAATAAAGTCAACCTCATTTATTTTGAATATAAACTACATTTTTTACGACTGCCAGCAGCAAAACAGCAGCAGCAGCAGCGGCAGCGGCAGCGGCAGCGGCAGCCAGCAGCCGCAACCAAGCCAAAGTCAAAGCGCTTTGCAATAGTCAACGGCAGGAGCCGTCGCCTGATTTTGTTACTGGGGACCATCATCATCATCAGCCTGGCAACCGGCCATGACAACTAAGTAATGCTGTTTGGGTTCTCCCACCTTACATTTCATCCTCATCATATTTTCAAATTAAACGCTTCAAGTTTCTAAACAAACTTTCCCACTACTCAAGTCGAAGTGCGCCACCTTTTGTCCATTATCTAAAGTAAGGCTACTTGCTTTGAAACTTTAGCTGCAGAGTTGCATTTGCCGGCAGAGTGATAATTGGGCTGCCTTCATGGCAATTGATCAGATTTTACTCTAAGTTTAGTTTTAATTCACAATTGAATTTGTAGAAGCCATCTAGATTATAGAGAATGAGCTTGTCGACTCTGATTTTCTCACGTTCCCAGGTATTATTTGTATACCCTGTAAGCAAATACTACACAGGAAATCACGGAACTGGGATCCAATTTAACTTTATTCTTTATCATTTCACATTATTTTAAGCTGATTGAGTAATTTCAAGTATGTGGCTTGTGAATTATATGTATTTTAAAGTAACAGTTAAGTTTACTTAATATCAAATATTAGATTGCTATTGTTTTTAATGGTACATGTTGTACTGGGTATTTACAAGTTGAATATTTCCTTAGCCAGCTTTACGTGTTTTTTGCTTATTGTTTTTATTACATGATGCTGTTGTTTTTACCTGTTGTTATTATTGTTGTGGGGCGTTTGTTATCGTCAAGCAATTTTTGTTGAGGTCTCGACATTAAACGTAAAAATGACATACAGCTTAAACAGTGTGTGGACGGCAGCGGGGAGTGGGTGGGACGGGGGTGTCCTTGATGGTTATTTTGGTTGGGTGACACGGGGGCAACAGTTCATTGCCGACAGTTCCTGCTTTGGTCCAAAACTCACACACACACACATACACACAAATCTACACACATACAATGGCCAGCAAATAAAGAGAAATGAATGCATTTGTCATGACCTCGAAACGGAAACAATTGAAAAAGCTTTCCTATCGCGCTGAGACTCTTGCAAGCAAATGGAGTCGGAACGGGAACGGGAACGAGAGCGGGGGCATGCCGAACCGCAACGCGACCCCTTCACTCTAACACACACACACACACACACACACACACACAGAATACACACAAAAATGTAACTGAGGCGTAGCACAAAAATGCAACTGACATAGAAAAACGGCATTTTATGTACCCAGACTCACACACACACACACACACACACACACACACATAATGTAAGCTCGAGTTGGTTTTAGCTTAATATCAAGTCCCTGGCCCATTCTGCTTAATTTTTTCTGTTTTTCTTTCCACACAATGCAGCAGCAACAAAAACAACATATTGAAAGAAAGTGGAAATAAGGGACCAAAAGAAATAGAATAGAAGCAACTGCCAAGAAAATTCTTTTTACCATTTGAGCAAAGTAAAGTAAGTCGGCTGGGCAAAGGCACAAGGCACATGATGCTCGCTATTCCCATGAATGTGCCAAAGAGTGTTGGCCAGTTGGTTAGTTGAAAGTTGGACGCCGCCACTGCCAAGGGCTTGTAAGCTGCAGCTGAGATTGAGCAGCCTGTGACTGGCAGCAGCAGGTCGACGTTGATGTTAACGGTGGCCCTTTGGCTTGGTTGTCGTTGGACGTTGCACGTTGTGTTTGGGTGCGTCAACTTCAAATTAATTGCACTTTAACTTCATTATTTTGCATGCCTGAGCATGCTGCCTGCCTTGCTGCAAAAGCCTTTTGCGACATTAGGGGCGTTGCCTACTTTTCGGGGCCTGCCTGACACCATTGCGCTTGGTCAATATTTCAAACAGATTAGAGAGCAACAAAATGCGCCTTAATTGAATGACACACGCCGTCCAAAGCTAAAGCCAAGCCCAAACCCATACCCGGATAGAACCCGACATACTAACGACCCAAGCCATGAGCATCCCACCAGCTGCTCAGCACAAGACATACATATTTAATGAGCCTCGACACGTCTTGCGACAGGCAGCACATTTACCGTCAAGGAGTCGGAGTCGGAGTTCGAGTTGGAGACGGAGACGGAGACGGAGTCAGCATGTGGCTGTAGGTAACTGGTTCCAATTGCTTCTGCCTCCCCCTCATCTTTTGCTGTGGGGCATCGTTAACGTTTGCCGCAGTCGAAGTCGAAGTCGCAGTCGCAGTCGCAGTCACAATCGCACCTTGGCAGCGGCACGCACTCATAAGCACACACACACACACACACACACACACATAAGCCGAAACATAAATTTCGTTAATCATTGAACTGGAAATTTAATAGCCAAGCCATATATATATATATATATATATATTTATATATACAGGCGGCATTAAGCGCCAGGCAATCTACGCACCCATTGAGCCATTTCCACAATTCCAACACTCGGCCGCATTGCAGTTAAAGTTTCGTTCGCATCCATCCACAAAGCAAGCAAAGCGCAAAAAATTCCATTGCACAGAGCACGTAGTCAGTGGGTGGTGGTTGGTGTGGTTGGTGTGGTGCTCTCCGCACGACAGTAGGTGGTTCACTTAAAAACTACGACAACCATAATAAGCATTTTGTTAAAAAGCAAAAAAAAAAAAAAAAAAAAAACAAAAAATAAATAAATGTATAAGAGTTTTGCGGACTGGCTTGTCAATGTATTGTGCTGCTGGCCAAGCTAAAATACATAATTATATGGCTGTTATAATAATGCGAGTTGCCGCAAAGTTCAAGCAGCACAACAAAATGCCAAAAGGCGACCCAAGGGTCACGACATGCGCCATGAAGATATACGCATAGATCAGAGATAGGCAACCAAATGGCCGCACTTTGCTCCCATTCTTTCATTTTCAATATCACCCAAATCCACGGGCCATCTCAATTCGGAAATAGATTAAGCTTTAAATGCCACAATGTGTAACCGTAATAGGGTCAATAGATGGCAGGAGCAGAGCCTTAGCACCTGCCACATTAGCATTCCGCCTCTTTGTTGTTGCCGCTCCTCTCACAATGTGGCAATATATTTAAATGGCTGAGCGGCAAACAAGTTAAAAGCAATTGCCGTTAGGAACATTGATGCAAACAACGATTTTGGAAAACACAAACACAAACACACACACACACACACACACACACAAAGGGATCATATAAATTCGTATAAGAAGTACACAGATGATGTAATTTTGTTCAGTTGCAACAATCACAAATTTTAATTGATAACTTTAACATGTGTATTTAATTAAATGCAATTTAATAACAGTTACTTCTGCAAGTACAACAAGCAAATTCAAATATTAAACAGGTATTGTTGAATTTATGATTATAATCTAATTGGATTTATGCATTATGCTATCAAATTTGGTTTTCCATCTCAGTGCAATGCCAAAACAGGGTTTACAATGGCAACGCTGCAACATGCAACATTGCAACGAACGAGCAGATGATGATATATAATGAGGTATATACTACTATTCAAATCGCATGCGATCTAAATTTAATTTAATTTATTTAGTGTTATTTCATTATTGGGAAACAACTTCGATGTTAAAGTGTAAACTTTAAGACTAATGAGAAGACTGAATTTCTGTCTTTAATATACATATATATTTCCTTGGAAACTTAAATCATTCTTCCTGCAACCACCAACCACTTGGCCTGGGAGTCGTCTGTTGCCGATCAAATATATGTATATATATTTTTATTGAAGGTACCGTGCACACTGTTAATCTTGCCAGCTGCAGGTCACAGTTTTTCTTGAACCACTGTGCGGAGCTGGCGACGACGGACAAAGCAAGTATCACTTGGCTTTGGAAGCGATTGGTCCCGATTTGGCTTCTTTTTTTTTTTTCTTTTCTTTTATATATCTTTGAGTTAATTTGGAATTTATTCACTTTTCACGTACGCTCTGAATAACTGCGATGAGGGAGGAAAAAAAATAAACAAGTCCAAGTGGATGGGACTTTGCGAAATTCAATACTTTTGGCAGACAGAATAAGGGAGAAAGCACAATTAGGGGAAATGTAATAAAAAAGGACTCCACTATCTACTACTTACTTATCTAAAGGATGTGGGAAAAGCTCGCCTTTTCTAAGAAATATAAAAGCATAGCATATCAGGGATAATTGATTAGTTAGTTAGACAAAGCGAGGAATACTCTACAGCTGGTGTGTGTGGCCAAGAAATATACATACATACATACATACATACATACATACATATATATATTCACATAAACACAACACAACATCAGACACACCCAATATATTATTATGCAACCTCAATATGAAAATATATAATATATATGGAATACGCAAATTTTTTCATTTCAAATTTGTAATATCCTTTTTGGATTTTCATTCCAAAAGCGATTACCCCTAATTACCCCTATTTACCCCTAAAGACAGGGTATCGAATAGCTCAGCACACTTTCCTACCACTTCTAAGTTCTTAACCCGATAATCAGCTTAGAAGTCTTTGTGCAACAATTTCAGGGAAATTGTGCAGGTGACAAGAATCCTTTGCAACCAATTTACATTCATAATAGAGATGGTAATCGGACTAGCTAAAATAACTGTAAGCAATTAAAACCAAGTTAAAGCGATACAAGAATCAATTTAACATTTCATAAATGAAAAGTCTACTCTGAAATTGTTGGCAAACTTTGAAAAAGAGAAAACTAGAAGCTTATGCGAAATTATTTCTAATACTTTTTATTATATTATATTAGAGAATTAATTCTTGATCAAAAAGTAAAATATATATATACATATTCGCTTAATTAGTTATATAATTTTCCACTACAGCTATGTATATTTACTTTTCCACTTAAAAATACATAAGTTCAACTGATAAGTAAACAGATATATATTATATATATATATATATATTTATAAATATGTATATATATTTAAATAATTTTCTTCTGTTATTGTTCATAATTTGTTAAATATTTAAGCTCTTTTGTTCAACCATTTTTATTTCGACTAAAGCTGTGTGTACATTCATATATCATTTTTAACTGAATATGTAGATATAATGATAATCAACAAAAATATATATCCAATTTATATAACTGCTTTTTGTTGCAACGTAAAGCCCGAAATCCTTAAAGTGGAGATTGCACTGGTCGCCGTCGTAAAGGAATATCCGTTTCAACTTAAACGCTTCCCATACGATTATTTTTATCACATCTGTGTCGTGTGTTGTGTGTGTTGTGTGTGTTGTGTGGTGTTGTTGCTGTTGTTGGTGTGTTGTCGTGTGCTGCTTATATGACCGGATCCGGACTGCAACCTGTGCTGGTGCTGGACAGCTGGTGGGCCATAAAGCGAACAGTGCTAAATCCGGCCAACAATTGCAACGCCAACTTGCCACACAGTCAAAATGGCGAGAATGCCACGGATAGAGCAGAGAGTAAAGCAGAGCAGAGCACAGCAGAACAACGGACTTTTGAGATGAGCTGCAATGGCTCTGGTTCAGCGAAATGCTGCACAAACTTTTGCAGCAGGCAAAGCCCATAAATGCCAAGCACCCATCGAGGAGCAGCTCCAGCAACTGGGGTCCATGAAAGTGGATGTGGGCGTGAGCGACAGTTGAGTGGCAACTGTAGCTGTTTTTGATATGATATGATTGTTGCTGTTGTTGTTGTTGTTGTTGTTGCTAGCTGTATTTATGTCTTATTAAGCTAACCCACCAAAGTGCTCCTAAATGTGCCCCTATCAACGGCAATTCTCTTGCCATTTAATGCTGAACCTGAAGTTGAAGTTGAATTTGTAGCTTTAAGTGGGTTTGGGGATAACTTAAGCGTGTCCAATGACACCAATCAATTTGCGCAATGGACAACAAATGCCAGACAAATAGAAAAATGCAACGATTGACAATGTACACACACACACACACACACACACACACACTCAGGACAGTGAGCAAATAGTTTAAGTAAACACGCAACAACAACAATGACTGTCAAAACAAGAAACAAAGCCAACAACACTCAAAGCTACCCTCTTTGTGTGCAAAGCACTCTATATCTTCCTACATACACACACACACACACACACACACACACATACCCACTCACATGTGACCAGCTAGTTAGTTAGTTATATACAAATATCTATATCTATACATATGTACATATGTATCTATCTGGCTACCCAAAAGTAGCAGCCGGTTTGAGCCAGTCGGAAAGTCAGAGCAGAGTCCAGTCCACAGTCCAGTTGAGCCGAGTGAAGTGAGTCGATTGAAATGGAAATTGACAGATTGTTGGATATACTAATTGGAAAGCCTGTCCTCCACAGATAATATGCTGTCGATGGCTGACAAGAATGTCATTAGTTTTTATACTTATTAAATAAGTTATTACAATGAAATCCACATCCACAAATTGTAACATTAAATAAATGTTTTCTCTGTTAACAAAAGTTTACGATATAAATATATATATATATATATATATATACAGTTGTATATAATATTTAAGTTTGTCGAACTATATTTTGCATTACAAAAATACTAATGAAATGCTCAAGTTTATTTATAAGCTGACATTTTTTTTGAGTAAGTAAAGTGTTGTGTGATTTTAAATAAAAATTAAATCGATTGTTTTCATGAGTCAAGATATTGGCTATTTATACTTAGTGTATTTTCGATTTTTAATCCCAGTTATCAATTTATGAACTTCCAGCAGATAAGTATAAGTATAGCAATCAATGTTTCGAGTGCATTTTTGATACAGTTCGTTTTTGTTTATCTTGCAACTCATTTGTTTGCTTTTGAAATTGTAGAGTTGATTTTGAGAGCTTACTTGAGTGACTCGTCTTGTTTCCCATGGAATTTTGACTTTATTAAAAATCATTTTGATTTTTGGTTTGTAGCTTTTCTGTTCTGCTGTGCTTTCATGGCTTTTTATTATACCCTGAACCCATTAAAAATGGGTAAAAAGGGTATAATGGTTTTGTGCAAATGTATGTAACAGGCAGAAGGAAGCATCTCCGACCCCTTAAAGTATATATATTCTTGATCAGGATCAACAGCCGAATCGATATAGCCCTGTCCGTCTGTCCGTCCGTCTGTCCGTCCGTCCGTCCGTCCGTCTGTATGAACACGCGGATCTCAGAGACTATAAGAGCTAGAGACTTCAAATTTGGAATGTAAGTTCTAGTGTACCAGGCGCAGATCAAGTTTGCATTATTTTATCGATAACTGCCTCAGTTTCTGAATTATCGATACATTTCGATTGCCGATAGTAATAAATTTCACAATTTAAAAGGCAGAGGCTTCTAATTTATACATAATATGCATATACATATTATTAAGATTAAGATCAGATAAGAAACACCAAAGTTATAGTCGAAAATATATTCTCATATTGATCTCATTTCTATCAGCAGCCGCAAGCATTTTCTGTATACATATAAATAGGCGAGCGCATGTGTGAGAAAGAGATGGCATTATAATCGACGCTAGCGTCAACATATTTGTGTGTATTCTGCAGAGCCCCGATAACTACTATTTCGTGTACGTGTGTATGTGTGTATGCATGTACGTATATGCACGTGTTTAAAGCCATTCAGTTCGGGCATTTGAGTGCAAATCATCTTAAAGGGAAATTTGCCAAGAAAACTAGAATATATTTGATAACTGGGTTAAGGGTATATCGTAGTCGAGTTAACTCGACTACAGCCTCTTACTTGTTATTTTTGTACCTATTTTGTTTTCATACAGTGTTTTATTATTGTTGATGCACTTAATGGTTGCTATGTGAATTTCAGTTGAAGTGCTGGTTTTACGGCCTCGCCCTACTTTATAGGCCAAATGCATGGAATAATTTTATTTAATAAAAAGAAAGAATCATCTAATAAAAACCACCAGCCAAAAACTGAAAAATGAAATCACAAAACAAGATCTTTTACAGCGAAACTACGGCATAGAATTCCACAATGCACAGGCCCAAATAGTGATAAACAAAATCCCAACTCTGCGAGTCAAAATAACGAGTTGGAATAGTTGAATCTTCGCATCGACAACTCATGAATACCCTTACAAATTGAAATGCGATTTAAGTGATTCGATAAAAATTATTGAACTCTTTAAGATCAGCGAATATTTAAAGCAGACCTAACAAATATATTAAATAAAACCAGTAAAGTTAAGTAAAGTATTTGCTTAAAACATTTAATTTAAATACTTATTCGAAAATATTCGTTTTGAATTCCACGCGACCTTTTTAAGAAAGTGAGTACAGTTTTAATACATTTATTAGTAATTGGAACTTTTCTTAAATTTGATCTGGTTTGCTAATGTACAGCTAACAATATATATAGCACTTGGATCCGTAATGAATTTAACGTAAAGTGAATTGAATATTTAAATTTGAATTTAAACTTTGAAGTGAATGTGATTTCATGAAATCGTTTCATATTACATCAACATTTTGAGAAATTTGATTAAGAGTTGTGAATTTGAATGGTGTGTGTGTGTGCTTCAATGCGTTACACATGTCGTGTTCAAATTATGAAACTTTTGATAAGGGTATATATAAACAACATAATAACAAGTACAACACAATTTCAACAAATACCAACACACAAAATGTATTTCGACTTTTATTTGCATACTTTTGTGTGCGCACCCAGAATGATTTAAAATGATAATTTCGGCATACAAAAAAAAATAAAAAAAAAAAAAAATTATAATAATATAATAATAATAATAATAATAAAAACAAGGAAGAACGAAAATTATGCAAAAGTCAGAGGAATGCCAATGCTAGGAGCAACAACAACAACAACAAAAACAACAACAACAAGAACAGTTTACTGACTGCCAGACTGGATGCTATTTAGCTGCTTTGTTTCCTCGTTTTATTGCTTGCCTCTCGTAATTTCAATTAAAATTATTCTAGTCTTACTACATGCGCATGCCTTGTAAGTGGAGTGGTAGGCGTGGCCGGGTGGGATGGGCTGCATTGCCAGTCTGGGCGGTAAAACGATGCCGCTTTCAAAATGTTGTTGCAGGCAACACAAAAAAAAAGTAAATAAATAAAAAAATAAAAATAAAGAAATTATCTGTGAAAGCAAGCCAACAATCAAGTGGCAAGTTTACAGTTAAGTAATACGCACTCGTCGCTTAATGGCCCGGCACTGCTTGGACCGCAATCAGCAGCAAGCTGGTGGCAAGGCAACCCTAGCGGCAAGCGCCAAGGCCAATGCGAAAGCAAACTCAAGGATGACTCCAGGACAGTCCATCAGCGGCCGACAGTCGTCGCTCTGTCCCAGAGCGCCATTACTGTAAAACTTTAACGCTGAGTTGTTAGCACCAGCAGCACCACCACCACCACCACCACCACCACCACCAGCAGCAGCAGCAGTAGCAGCAGCAGCAGCAGTAGCAAACGAACTTAGGAACACAAACACGCGCGCTACACACACACACACACACACACACACACACACATACACGCCCACACACATCTACTCCAAATGGAGAGGCAGGCAGCCAATCCCTTCCATTAGCTAACCTATCGTTAGTCCCTAGTCCAAGCACAATCCCAATCCCAATCCCAATCGCAGTCAAGCCTTATCAAAGCACTCGCAACGCAGCGGGACGAAGACGACATTAACTTAGCGCGCCAAAGTTGAAGTTGAAGCATTGGCATCTCTGCCACCAAGCAGCACGACTCCTACGCACACTGCTTGAGTTATTTGCCTTCGTCTCACTGAGAGCGACCGCGAGAGAGAGTAAGAGAGAGAGCGCGCGAGAGGTAGACAGAGAGAGAGAGAGAGTGAGCGAGCGAGCTTAAATTCTCTGCAAAGGCAGTCGCGAGCTTTGGCTGCAAAAAGTGTTGCCTACATTTGAGCGCTTTTCAGATTTTTGTTCTTTTTGAGTGCAGTTCGCCGCTTGAGTCGCGACTTGAAGCCCTTTGAGAAACTAGTCGTTTGTTGCAACTCAGCTCAGACCTATCTGTGTGTGTGTGTGTGTGTGTGTGTGTGTGTGTGCGTGCGTGCATGTGCTTTCTAGCTTCTCCTAAGCGGCAACTCTTCCATTTGATTTCTTTGATTCTTTTTTTAGTAGCAACTGCAGCGTTGGGCACTGGTGGCTCATTCCAAAGACCAAAAGTGGGTCAATTTACGTGCCGTCGTTGCCAATGGAACGCTGTAAGGTACTATGTGTGTGTGTGTGTGTGTTTCTGTGTGTATGTTGTTCTTGTTAAATAAACCATGTTATATAGCATGCACATATATAAATACATACATATGTATTAATATATATATTTATAGTATATGTATATTTATACATTTGTATATACAGCTGCGGTTAGAATAATAGTAGTACTGCCTCATAAAATATATAATCTACATTTTTTATTTTAATATAATACAAGAATTTAAATAAGTAAATATGCTTTTCGAAACCTTACTCCACACACCAAGTTTTGAGATTATAATTGTTGAAATTGCTTAGCAAAATATTTAAATTAGTCGTTGGATTAGTGCTAGAGCATTTTGCGGTCGGGCGCATCCCAATTTCTCTTGAATTGTGGCCAAGGATACCGACAGCATCTCAGACTAAAAACAAGAAGCAAAAAATGCAATGATAATTTGGACTACAAATACGACTACTATTTTAACCGCAACTGTATATAGCACAGTACGTATGTATGTATGTATATATGTATGTATGTCTGCCGAGGGCGATGACACAAGGCAGCTTTGATACACATGGGAATTTAATTTGCAATCCAAGGAAATGTAAGTAATGATTGCTAACTTTAAAATTTTGATAGTGCCACCAGCAGCATTGTGACAAAAGCCAAACACAAAAAGTAAAATTTAGCTGCAATTCTTATCTCATATATACATACACATATATATATATATATATATATACTGCAACTGGCAGCAGCAACTCTATGTTTTCTTCAATTCTGCGTAGATATTTTCGTAAGTGCAAACGAGCAATTTGAAGTGCTTAAATATTTGATATTGGTTTTTGGGCTGTCTGCCGTCGACGAAGATGAAGACGATGAAGGCATCTTTCATCTTCATGCAACTGCAACTTATGCTATGCGCATTTTAATGAATTTGTCTGTGTGCATCCGCAACCGCATCCGCATCCGCATCGTCGTCAACAGTCAATACAAGTAATAGGAGTCTGAAATTAATTTATTAGCGCCACACTTAGTTAGTAGTTATTTTAATCGGAGAGCTATGCATATATATATATATATATATATATAGAGGTTATTCAGTTGCAATGATAACTGCTGCAATCTGTCCATTGAACTGTTAATGGATGTAATTGAAAATTGAGTTCGGTATCAGACGCTGGAGCTAATGCCATATCAATTAGGTAATTGTGTGTGTGTGTGTGGACATTTATTGAATTGGCAGACATTTGAGAACACTTTGGTAAATTTCGTATGGTTTTCGGGAGCATAAGTTGTTCAGTGCAGGCTCGAATGCCTCCGCACGGATTAAAGGGGCAATAAATAGGCATTAAGTGGGCAAACAACAAACCAAAGGAGGCATTTAGTTGGAACTGAAGCAGGAGCGAGAGTAGAACTGGAGCAGTTGCCACTGGATTTGGGTGCGACCAGGCAGCAGACAGTCGACAGCTTGAAGAGCACCGCAAAGAAACGTAAGTAAGTCGCATGAAAATGTTTTTGCAATTTGTTGTGGTGGGGCTGGATGTTGATGCTGTGTCTCAACTGGTACTGAGGCTGGTACTGAGGCTGGGACTGAACTGAAACTGAACTGGGACTGACGCTGTTGGGATGCTCAGGACGCTATGGATGTTGAGGCTGCGGCTGCGGCTGAGTTTCCTGCCAAGGATAAGAGCGTGCAAAAATTGCGGCTGGCTTGAAGTGGATTGCTGCTAGACAGGCTGAAATGATGGCATATAAAAGGCCATGAAGTGCAGAAGCAAAATCACTAACACAACCCAAAGAAGAAGAAGAGGAAGCACCAGCAGATGCCAAAGACATGGCCATAGCTCAAGCACAATGAGCAAAGATGTTTGATGGTGCAGACAGTGCTGTCAGTTGTGGAGGAGTGAAAAAAGCTAGTTTGAAGCAGTAATGAAGCACAATCCTGGGAAAAGAAGAAATAAATAAGAATGAATGACTATCTTAGGATGGCCGGAGATTATCTACACTCATAGACACAAGTTAACCTCACTTAAAACTATTCTTTTTCTTTTTCTTTTTTTTTTTTAACTTGTTAGATAATTTTATTTATTTATGTTTGCAAACGAACAAATATCATCCAAGTAACTTTAAAGCTGATGCCAATCAATAACATTAAGCGATAAAAATTACACCACAAAATTATAGCAACATCTATAAGATTATACAAAAATCAGAAAAGATCGCATAAGAAAGAAAAAGAAAAATAGAACAGCTGATTTCATATTTTCCACGCCAAAAAAGGCCAAAACTAACGGGAAAAATTCATCGGATTGGTAGCACTGACCATAAGCCAAGTATACCCCACATAGATTAATAGAAATTGAGAAAATTTAACCAATTTCACATATATATATATAAATGAGCAAAAAGCAAAAGACCAGAAAGATAATCCAATTTTTATGAACAAAGTCAACCTTGTTCTAACGACTTGGATATTAAAGAGCCAGTCAAGTGGAACGAAAGCAGGTAAATGCGAATCTCTTTTGATAAGCCAGTAATGCTGTAAAGAGCCAGTCTTAGAAAACAATCAAAGAGGCTATTCATTCATTCGGGGAAGACAAGTGCTGCAAAAGAAAATGCTCGACAACTGAAAATAACTTGCGAGTTGCATCTCTTGGATCATACTTGCACGATATTGAATAAGATTCGCCTTATAGAGTAATAGACTTACAGATATCCTGCAATAATGTGAGAATATCGGTCCGAGAATAATTATCTAAGAAATTGCAACCTTTATTCTGGTGAAGAGTCATTCTTCTGGCTCATAAATATACAGGTAACAAAAACTTGACTTTCGTTTGCATCGCAACAATCTCAAAATGAGACTAATGAATACTGAACACTGATCGGGGCACAAAGACACTTAAGTGGAACTGAGCAAAATACCCCGCCTGAATTGCATTGCAGAAAGAATTTTCTTATTAGAAAAGTGAAAAACTTTGGCAAAAGTCATGCGAATGCCAGCGTTGTACGACGTACGGCTTAAAAATGCGCCTGGAATCAGAAGCGGGCTATCTTGCGATTGCCGTGGGAGACACACAGAGAATGTACGAGTGACTGAGACATGGAGAGAGAGAGAGAGAGAGAGAGATAGAGAGAGAGGGAAAAATTAAGTAGGAGATACTGTGAGGCTCTTTTGTATGCTATTCGCACAATTGCATGGTGAATGATATAAAACTCGCTGCTAAACATGCATGCACCACACACATCATATTCACTCTATCTTACACTTTACCTCTCCCCCTCCTACCCCTCTCCCCGTTGCAGGTTTGGCCTCTTTACTGTCTGGCTGTGGCTCTAGCTCTGGCTCTGGCTCTGGCTGTTGCCAACTATGTGGGGAGAAGTGTGAGCCAAGCATGTGGAACAAAACGCAAAAGTTTTTACAACTTTTGCTGTGAGTGCTGCGGAATGTTGGGCTATGTCGGTATATGCGGTATATGTCCTGGGGAGTGGGTTAATGCCGGGGCAAATGAAGCGTAAGCAGCGCAGCGCACAGTCTAACAAAAACACACACACACACATTCACACACAAAAGCAACCAATGCATGCGGGCTAAAAACAATACATTTAATTAAAGTTTAAGATGAGTTAGCACAACAAGAGAACCAGGCAACAATCAGAGCAACAGCAACAGCAACAACAACAACAACAACAACAACAGCAGCAAATGCCAACAGCAGCGGGATAATAAAATTCACACTTTCAACATTTTCTACAGTTTACACAAGACTTTGTAAAAATTGTTAACGCTCTACAAAAACCAACATTTAATTTAAATTATAACCCAAACAATATTTGTGCACCAAAACTTTAACGCGTAAATTCTATCCATCTGATTGTCTATCTCCCTCTCTCTCTGTCTCCCTCTCTCTCTATCTCCCTTTATGTGTTTCTCTGCCTCTTTGAATGGTTTTGGCCGTGTACGCCATTTGGCTAGAAGCTAATTTGTTGGCTTGCAATTAATATCAACGTGCCTTGCAGCAAATGCCATCTTTGTATAAGAATCATTCACTATGCACTGAGAGAACAGCTTGGAAAGAAACTTGTATTTAGTCAACCAATTTACCGAGTTTAATTTTTGCTAATTATTGCAAATACCACTTAAGCCACATGATGAAATGCTCCGTACTCCGATTTCGATCTCATTAATTATTTAAAGGCTCACCTTTCGTCGATACGAAAAGCTTGTGCCGCAGTTAAGTTTAGTGAAGCTTAAGAATTCAAATACAGATCCCTGAGACTGATTAACTGTATGTATGTAATATATATTAAAGTCAAATATATAGTTAATACTGCACAACAAATGAGAATTTTACACAAGCTCACTATTATTATTTGTATTTTCTTTGTTTGGTTCTTGTGTTAACGCAAGTTGAAGCGTGACTAGCGAGACTATAAAATAAAGGTTTACGTAATGAGATTAACATCCTTAAATGGGCACAAGGCAATCTAAATTTACATAAATCCCATCGATCTGCAAATTAAGATATGCAACTGACTTCAACTTATTGCAGCACAGATACCGTTACCATCATTCTGAGCTTCAGAGCAACTGTTTTTTTCCCCACACTCTCTAACTATCTCACTCTCTAACTATCTCTTTCTCCCTCTTTCTTTTGTATTCACATCAGCTTGTATTTTTCTCGCTGTGTGGCAACGCCGACGATTTGAAATTGTCGTGCTGTTGTTAAACAACGCTCAACGCTATCTAGTTGATGACTAAAAACTTTGGCAAAGTAGTCACGTCGAGGGCAACACCCCTTCCACTTCTCCTTCCTCTATCCCATCCACTTGGCAACGTTGTCCCAATCTGTCCCAAAAGCCGGGCAAAGACAACCGGTGCGTGATTGTCAAGTCATGTTTTAAATGTTGCCCAACCAAATTGGACAAACATTTTCAAAGCGCATTCGCGTTCGCATTCCAAATTAGCACATTTAGCACAGCCCTCCCATTCTGCCACACCGCAATGTTTTACAAATGAGGGGCGTGGCACTAGTCATGCACAAAACATATTGAGTTCGCACATTGCCAGTCGCCAGTCGCCAGTTGCCAGTTGCTAGTTGCCAGTTGCCAGTTGCCAGAGTTTGCCAGAGTTGCCAGTTGCGAGTGGATTACTTGCCACATTTGTAATTCAAAGTGCGCTTTTCTACTGGCGTCTTTTTCATTTCAATTCTCTATGCACTTTTTGGAATGGGACGCGGGAGGGGTGTTTGTGTGTATGTGTTTGTGTGTGTGTGTGTTCAAAAGCAAAATGCCATTTCCGCAAGCTGCCGGCGCGCGGCTGCTAACAATTTCAAGATGCCGTCAACGCCGTCGGAAGGAGCAGTCGAGCAGTCACTAACTGAAAAAATAATCGAGTTCTCATGTAACTATGCGACTGTGTGTTTGTGTGTGTGTGTATTTGTGTGTGTGTGTGTGTGTTTGTTTGTGGCACAACAATAAATGCTAATTTCCCTTTTGGGGCGGCAACATAAAACATTCTTAATTGAAAAACGCTGACAGAAATGGCCGCAACTGGAACGACAGTCGTTCATTCAGCCTGATGATTGACACACCTGGGTGGCCTCTTACATATGTGCCACTTTGTGTGTGTGTGTGTATGTGTGTGTGTGAGTGTGTGTGCCAGCTATTTTGAGTTGAGGTGAGATGCTTTTGTTTAATTTTCGTTGTCGGGCGACTCTCACCGTCAAACGCAAGACAAACACACAAAACCAGCAGACAGACAGACAGACAGACAGACGAGCAGACAGTCGGAGCGACAAGCAAACAAACGACACACAAACTGGCAAACAAGCAAACAAAGTGACGGGAAAAACAAATGGCCAAAGTTCGCACATGGTAGCGGAAGATGTTGACGAAGTCGCGGACAAAAAAAAAAACAACAACAACAGCGACAACAAAAACAAAACCAAAACCCCAAGCGAGACTGGCGGGATAAACAGTAGCGGAACGGAGCGTATCGGGTCGGGTTGGGTCGGGTCGGAGTGGAGCAGCTGTGGAATGGAGTAGAGTGGTGTGGAGTAAAGTGAAGTGGATTGGAGGACGTGGGGTGCACATGATGGCACAATATGAATAAAATGAATAAATTGGCATATGTAATGCGTTTGCACTGGGATTCCTGGGTGGTGTTATATTTTGGGAAGGGATACCCGATGCTTGCTGCCCGCTGCTTGCTGCTTGCTGCGTGCTGTGTGCTGCTCCTAGATGATGCTTCGATACACATAGAAAGAGAGAGAGCCCAGAGGGGCCGGTGCCACCTGGAGATTTGCTTGAATGCGGCACTGATTATATGCCATGAGATTTTCATGGCGCGTTATCATTGAATCTGCGCCACGTGTGCTTGGCGCGTGGGGGCGGACATCAAATTGGGTGTTGAACTGTGCGAGGAATTTCCTTGAAAGTTCAACAGGGGAATTGCCAAATGGCGGACTGCCAAATGCGAATGCGAATGCGAATCCGGCTGCGGCAAAGAATTGATGACCAGACGTTGTCTGAATGGCGGACTAAATGAGTGCACATAAATCGATAAGAACAACAATATGTCACAAAACACGTCTGTTCATCATATTCATTGATGAAGGCCAACAGTTTTATTGAGTGCATCACATTATGTATTACAACTGGCTCGTAAATAAATACACTCATATATTTATAAACACTACAAACGATTATTATTATTATTAGGTTAGGGGATGTGTGCACTGCAACCTGATAGGATACTAATTATACCCAGCTTGACTAGGTGACTTCTTAGTCTACAATGTCCCGTCAGTAGACCGGTGAGTATTCTAATATTGTTTTTTGCTCATGGCTATAATCTGCTTAAATCGCTTCTGATTATAGCCACCCAGAAGGCATTTGGCTTGTCGGAGTCCTCGTGCCTCTGCCCAGCTCCGTTGCCTCCTCTGTCTTTCTTCGTTTCTAAGCTCCTGGCGTATCGTGTGCCTTCCGATGCCACAATACGGTTCAGTACTACAAACGTTGCTTAAATTTATTTATTTATTATGCCAAATATTGCTTGCAAAGCTGTAACAGTGTTTCTCATATTTCAAAACTTGTATGTTTTTTAATCAAATTTCAGATTTTTGCCATTTTAATTATTTGATTGTCAAACAAATGAAGAGAATATGCACCCAGGGGCCACAATTATATATTGCATAGATGCAATAATTTCTCAACTTTTCCTTTATAACTTTACCTTTAGTGTTCTGGCATTTTCATTTATTTAATCGCTGTTATTCGAAACAAACTTTACAAGTCCAAAAATTTTCCAATAGATTATGCACGAAAATTGTCTGTGCAAATAATTGGCAAAGGTTGAAATGTGAAGGCTGCTTTTGTGCTCAATGTTGGCCTAAGACAGGTGTCCCTGGCCATTTGGACATGTGCAATTATTTTCAGATTGTTTGCAACTTGTTTATGCATATTTTGGATTGTAACAGATGATGTGATTAAAAAACAAAAGAAGAGAAATCAAATTCAAATAAATCCATTTATTTACAAAAGCAAACAAATGAATTTATTTAGCAATTTGCATTATAAATCTCACTGGGGAAATTGTTGCAAACAGTTTGGCAGTTGTTATGCAGTTAAATAATGCGAGCTGGCACCACCGATGTGCTTTAGTTTTATTAGTAGTGGTGGTGGTGGTGGTCTCTGCACCACTTGCTGCTCCTCTCAACTTTAATCCAATAAATTTGAAGCTCACAGCTCTCTTGACTGCTTTATGTGTGTAATTACAAGCTGCCTTTCTGCGGGGGGGAAGGTGATGTTGTGGTGCACTGTGGTTGTGTGAAATTGAGGCAGCGATGCGAAAACCAACACACATATATACATATATGTATATATATATATATATGTATATGTATATATATGTATATATGCACGTGTGCGCTCTCACGCAGTCACAAAATGCCACGGCATTAGCATAATGTGATTCTGTAAGCATCTGATTTGCAGGCATTCAGGCAGCCAGTCAGGATATAGCCAAAGGACGGTCAACTTGTTGACTTTGAGAACTACGTGGGTGGGTTGGGGTGGTGGCAGAGCATCAGCAGCAGCATCAGCAACAGCATCCTGCAGCAGCATCAGGCAACGCTTCCTGCCACTTTAGCCGTAAACGCTGTAAATGAGCAAGCGTCGCTTTTGGCACCAGCCCCACCCCCCTCTATCCACGATTGACATAACCCATGCAGACATGCTGCACGTTGCCACGCGCATTGATTTCAGCTCACACACACACACACTCACACACACACACACACAGATGGCAGTTGCCATTAGGTTGACATCCTATGGCTGCCATTGATGATGCAGTCATTCATTTTTATCAGCGCAGAATCGTAAATGCAATAAAAACTGAAATCAACTTGCGATGCAATTTTGCATCGTGGAAGAGATTGGCGAAAGTCTCCCCAGCTGGAGGAAGAGTGATTGTGAAGGTGAGTTGCGCCATGTGAATGGCACTTTTGTTTTGGGTGGCCTAACTGGCGCCCGTAACTACACTCAGAAAACAAATTTTCAAAATTAACTCAGAAAAAAATCGATCCTAAATTAAAATCTAAGGAACTGAAAATGATTTTGGTTTTGAAAAATAATTTTTTTAATATTTGAATATATAGGATGTCGTGAAATACTAATAGTATATTATAGTTAGTTATAGTATTATCATATAAAATACGTTGGAAAAAATGTCCATTACTGAACCCTCCGCGAGGGTACCGACTGGGAATATCATCACAGTGGTCCACAGTGGTACTGATGCTAGCTTAGATGGATTCAAATGGATCACAGTCTTAAAAGACTTAATCCAAAAAAAATTCGGTACTCGCCAAAGCCCGGACGGGAGAAAACTAAAAACCATTGCAGAGGCGGTGGGTTCAAAACCTGGTCAAAGCTTTTCTCCGGCAAGAGGTAGGTAAAGGAACCAATGAAACCTTTTCTATGCGAAGAAAGTTGAAACAGCTTCAAGCCGTTTATGTCCCTAGGCAATTTCATAACGCTTTTTTCAGTGTACTTTTCGCGCCAAGGACAGCTTAAAATATATGTATTTGTATACCCTTAACCCATTAAAAATGCGTAAAAAGGGTATAATGGTTTTGTGCAAATGTATGTAACAGACAGAAGGAATCATCTCCGACCCCATAAAGTGTATATATTCTTGATCAGGATCAACAGTAGAGTCGATATAGCCCTGTCCGTCTGTCTGTCCGTCCGTACGTCTATATGAACACGCGGATCTCAGAGACTATAAGAGCTAGCGACTTCAAATTTGGAATATAAGTTCCCTTGTACCGCATATTAAGTTTGCTTTATTGTATCGACAACTGCCTCAGTTTCTGAATTATCGATACATTTCGATTTCCGATAGCAATATCTTATCTATATCGACGCTAGCGTCAATATACTTGTGTGTATTTTGCAGAGCCCCGATAAGTACTGTTTCGTGTACGTATGTATGTCTGTATGTATGTATGTATATGCTTGGAACAAAAATACTCTGTAAGAAATGCACTTGCAGAAGTGAAGATTTGAGTGCAAATCATTTTAAAGGAAAATTGGCCAATAAAACTAGAATATATTTAACAACTGGGTTAAGGGTATATCGTAGTCGAGCCAACTCGACTTCAGCATTTTTACTTATTTGAAGCTCAACTTTAACTACTACTTTTTAGAAATGTTTTTTATTTTTGCAAGTGTACATTCGGCTCTGGCGACATTTTTTTGTTTTGCTAAATAAAACTTTGGTACATGTTTTTCGCTGGCATTTATTGTGGTTGCGATGACACAATGCTGTTGTTGTTGTTGTTGTTTTTGTTGTTGCATTTAAATGCGAGCCTTGCACAATGGCTGGCAAAATGCAGCGGCACCATACAAAACATACATTTCCAATGCAACCGCAGCTTAAAAACTGGCAACTGGCAACTGGCAATTGGCAACTGGCAACTGGCAATTGCCAACTGGCAACTGGCAACTGGCAATTGCTAACTGGCAATTGTTAGCTGGCAACTGACAGATTGAGACGACGAAATGTTCGAGCATTGCTATGGTCTAGAATTGGGTTTTGTTTTAACTTGGTTTGCTATTTGGTTTCTTGGGAAGTTGATGGGGCAAACATTTGTTTGCCTCTGATTGCACTCGCTGTGTGGCAGCAATCTATCTCAGCTTTGTCTATTGGATGCTACCTTCACCTGTGTTGCCTGGCCTTGCATATGCATGGCTATATATCTCATTCTGGTGGCATTCAATATAGATCGCTTTGTCTGCTTGTGGCATGCTGCATAATTTACCGTTCGAGTCAATACCGTTCTCCCAACTTTAATTAAATTTTCGCTTGTGAACGTTTGCCAATACACCGAGTGGTATCAGAGTGGTGGTTGTGGTGGTTGGGTGAATTGATAGGTGGGTGTGGATATGGTTGGTTATGTGGCCACCCACCATACCGTGCACCATAGACCAAAATGATACACAAATCGCTAAAACTTTGTTGCAGCAACAGCAGCTGGCTGGCGGCATTAATAAGTGGCAAGTGGCAAGCGGCAAGCGACAAGCAGCCAGCAGCCACCGGAAAGTGCCAACGCCTCAAGGCATTTATTGGTTAATTGACATCAACACAAACTGTGGGGTGCGAGATTCAGCAGCAGCTGCCCCATTTTAGTGGGCCCTTTGGGGCATAGTCGCTTAATCGCATGCAATTATCAAAATTGTTTATCACTTACCCAATTATATTGTTATCTTACCTCTGCTATGGGGTGATTCACTAATTTCAGCGATAAAAAATATTTATGTGCAACACATTCACTTGTTGTGCACCCCCTCGTATCCATCATAATGCCACACTTGGCCCATTAAAAGGCAATCTACAGTTTTGCATAAATTAATATATAGAAGCAATAATTTTACATTCCTTAAAATGCAGGGGGTTTGTTTTATTTTTAATTTTTTCTATTATTTTACGTACAAATTACACATATCCCTGTGTGTGTATGTGTGTGTGTGCATGTGTGTGTGTGGGTCTCTCTGCACCACTTCTATCAATCGCACCACATTCAATGCGCTTAAATTGCTCTTCAGTCGATTGCTTTGCTGTTGTTTCTCCCTATACCCTGTAATCATGTCAACAGGCGCCAGATAGTATCACCAGCTCAAAAACGAGATAAAGATTTTCAGATTTTTAAATTTTTCCCACCCATCCACACCCCACAATTTGTGATACACATATGTATATAACATATTTTATTCCAAAATACAATTAAATATGTGTTGCTATTATTGTGCACGCTTTTGAATCTAGTCTTGGCTTAATGGAAGCTTATAGTATCCACAAATCGAGTTAACTCGACCAGAAATTGTCGCTTATTTGTTGTTTTTGTGCGGTGCGGTTGGTGGTGCGGTGTTGCCGCAGTTGTCGCTGTTGGCATTGCTATTGCTATATTGCTATTGCTATTGCTATTGCTATTGCCATTGCCATTGCCATTGCCTGAATGCTTTCTGCATGGAGCTTCGTCACGTTCGATTGCACCCGCAGCTCTCATTTGGGGATCTGTGGCCACATGCGGGCAACTGGCAGCATCGCATGGCCAAATCGAAGCGAACGTATGCAGCTCCATCACCGCCATCACCTCATCATCATCATCACCAACAGCATTAGTTGGTGCTGGAACAGCTTTGGCTGCGTCTTCCGTGTCGTGACTAGTGTTGTCTTTGGCTCTACTGATTTGCTTGCACACTTAAGCGACATTTAATCAATGCTGTCAGCCATTGTATAAACCGCACGCACATGCTTTAAGCTATTTACATACATACACACACACACATACACACACACACACACACAGACAGACAGACAGACGCAGGAACAGAGCCAACTGTTGCACAGTGTCCTCAACAGCAGCAACTCTGAATGTACTGTGCATTTTTTTTTATTTAATTAAATGACACTTTGATCACCATAACCTGCATGGCAATGTGTGTGTGTGTGTGTGTGTGTGTGTGTGCGAGAGTGGAGGCTTAGTATTTGATCCAATAATCACATCACGAAATGAATGCCACACCCGCAACTCGACAACGACAACGGCAACGACGACGTAACCCGTAGCGCAGACTCACGGAGGCGTAAGCAATGCAATTAATTATAAATGAAATGAAAACAAAAGCATTGCGCCAAATTGAATAATATGCATACACCCACACACACACACACACACCCACACACACACACACACACACACACAATTAGTCGGGACACCATGGAAATCAGGAGACACTTTTTGTGGCATCAATTAAAATAGTTGAATACGAACGCAAGGTTCTCAATACGAATTTCTGCACTTTATTTAAAAAAGAGTGAAAATATGGCTAAATAAATAACTGCTGAAATGGAACTGTGGAAATTGGTCTCATCAAAGCTTAAGTTTTTCCATTGAGCTGTCCCAAGTCAGATCAGTCCGATAAATGCATTAAAAAAATGGGTTAAACTATCAAATAAGTTGGGTTGCTTAATTAATTTTATCTGTATATTTTTTTGTTATTTTATTATTTTTAATATTTATGAACGCTCTGGGTGAATTTATAGAGGAAATCGAAAAAAATATACATATATATATTTTTTTCTCAAATGGAAAAATATAAAGAAAAATGATGCAGGAATTAAATCTGGAAGCTACGCAAAATATTATTAAAGTGACGGAAATTAAAATATTGTTAATTAAATTAAGTCTAGATTAAAAATGATTTATTCTGTGTAAAAATAGCTCTGCTTAAATCCAGCCTAAAAGTAATTTTCATACTTTGAAATTGAAAGTGGAAAACTATATTGTGCAAAATTAAGTCAAAGAAAACTGATGGTAATTCACTGATAGCCTTCTGATAAAGATAAAGCCACTCTTTCAGAGTGTTTCAGACTGCTGTAGACTGACTCTCTGATCTATTCCTTTAATTTACTCAATTTTGTAATTTCAAAGAGTCGCTCTGTGCTATTTAAATTGAGGTGAAGCCTTTAAGTGGTATTCTGGAAAATCCAAAAGCCCAAAAATAGCACATGGCAAATGGCTTTTAGCTTGGCTACATACAACAATAACAGCTGGACACTTTGCCACATAAAGCATCAATTTGCCCCAAGGTGGCACGCGCACGCGACTTTGGCGAATGCAAAGAAGTGCTGTATGCTTTTGGGCTCTGGCTGTTCGTAAATTTACGCCCGTGTGACAGACAGATGGACAGACAGACAGAGAGACAGACAGACAAAGAGACAGACTAACTGTCGACTGTTGTATGGCTCTTCTGTGTTAACGGTCTGGGGCTTTTGGCCTGTACTTACTCGTACACACGTTAATGCAGACGCAGAGACCCCGTCATAATTACAGGCAGGCTATGTTTTTTTAATGAGCTACCAACCAACCTGCCAACTTGTGCGTGTGTGTGTGTGGGGGGGGGCGGGGGGGGTTGGCAACCCTAAACTCTTGCCACTCGACGGAGTGCTGTTGCCACTGGCAAGGTCATATAAATATACATATGTATATATATAAATACACTCTGCAAAACTCGAACGAAGCCACATCTTTTTTTTCACCCCCTTATAAAATTGAAAATAAAATGTTTACGATAGAATTTTAGATGCCGCACCATTTTTTATGCAGTCCAGTCCGTAAGATTGCAGATAATACTGTTAGTTTCTTAGCATTGTTTTTTGTAGTTTTTTTGTTATATTTTTTTTATCTCAACATTTTTGTAAGCAACTTGTCTGTTTGTAAGTGTAAAATATTAAATAAATATGTATTCTTAATTATCCGTTTCAAAGAAAATCTAAATACATTTATTTTACCAAAGGCTTGAAAGTGACTGAATGCACCTCCCGAGGATGGAGAAGTTGTCCTCATCATCAGCCTCAATAAACCCCGTGGACTTTAGTTATAACTGTTATTGCCATTTCTTTTATTGGTTCCGGTACTATTACTGTCTTTGTCCTAACAACGGAAGAGTTATCTGAATGTGATATTGCCAAACCCCGCTGCAGCATCCTGTAGAGCTCCAGTTCGTCCTGGTAATATTGCCACAGGGTTTTCACTGCTGAACGCGCTTCATTTGATCTTTTATTTTGCAAAATGGGGTGTCGATAAAAAAAGCTCCAGCTTTGCTCGAAAATGTTTTGTAAATTCTGAAAATGTTTGGGGTTTGTAAATTCAATCGGTCAATAATAAAAAAAAACAAACAGCTTCTCCAAAATATGCAAGTAACAATTAGAAAACGTTTCACAAAAACACAAAATTCAAGGAACAAATTTATGTGTTTTCTTTGAATAACAACATTAAATGGGTGTGTGTCTCTGTCTGTTTTATGGAATGACAGAGAGAAAGCCTGGCAGAGGTCGAGGCCAGGCAAGTCATTAAAGTTAGTTAACTGCCGTTAACCCGTTGTCAGCGTCAGGACTCTCATCCACCAGTCAAGTCAAGTGGCTCATTCTGGTGTCATAAAAGTTTTATTGCCCACTTTTTGGGGCGCGCTTTCAATAAGGCGCTTTAGTCGGCCTACCAGCATCAATTATTAAGCGTCATTAAATTATAAGTGGTGCTCGGCCAGCGGTGCTAAGCAGCGCACCACAACATTTCTACATCAACGCTCCTCTGGTAGTTTAATTAAATTTCAACAAAAATTCGCACGTCAACCGTCGAACCGGATCTCAGTCTAGGCATTCATTAACAATGCATTGCCAGGACTCGTTGGACTCCAAGCCAGATGCTCATCGGCACTCTCTGAAAGCGCAAACATCGAGAGAAAACAAAAACGACAAAAGAAAGCAAGAGAGAGCGAGATAGCAATAGAGAGAGAGAGAGATGGCGATAGAGTGCTACAGTCACAGCTAATTTGATTGACTCTTTAAATGCAACCAAGCGCCTCGACTTAAAGAAAAAAAAATAAACTCTTTTATTTTTTATTATTATTTGTACATATATTTTTTTACTGCCACACTTGGAACAAGGTTTTTTATGACTGAACTGTACGGAATGTCTTTTTTATTTTATTATATAAACTTGATTGGCCAGCTTAATTGAATAAAGAATCTTGTTAAACAAAATATAATTTAAATCTCAACTTAATCAACGCAAGTGCACTTCAAGTTCGTATTTTGCTGGCTTGTTTAATACCCAAATAATAAAATTCTGAGAGTTTGTTAAGTAACTTGCTGGCCGGGTTGAAGGCCTGACAATAATTGACCAAAAGTCAGCCAATAAACGTATACTTTTCATCTTGCAGAGGTACATATGTATATATCTTTATATAACTTTAAGGCAAAGGCTTTTCTCTCGTCTAAATTATGAGGCAAAGTCGTTACCTATAGAATTGCATTATGCATAAAATATGTATATATACATTTTTTTTTTCAATTTGAACCACATTGGTGCGAAAATATTTTGGAGACAACTTTAACTTGGCAGGCTATCGACAGCTCAATAATTTCATGAAGGAAAAGAGCTCGTTTTGATATATATTTTTCACAAATTTCGACACGTACCAACAAATATTTCATCTTGTTAAGTTCTAGTTGAAATTGGATTTCGGGAACTACAGCACAAAATGAAAATTACTCGAGGAAACCCACACACACACACACACACACACACACATATATGTATACGTATAGAGTCCTTTATTAATACACAAGCTGACAGCTAAGGACACTGCAAATATAGTATTATTTATAATCGAAATATTTCATTAAATTAAGAACACTGCTTGTGGCCGCGAGGCGACATATATATATATATATATATATATATATATATATTTATATATACAAAAAGAACACACACGAATACAAAAACACACAAATTAACATATATAATTACAATTTAATTAGCGGACATGAATTGCAGCGTCGCAGCAGCCCAAAATGACCAACTGACCGACCACCCCAAATCCAGTTTGGCGCTGGACCTGTTTTTCCAACATTTTCCCCCTGCCGCTCTCTCTCGTTCTCTGTCTGGTAGCTGGTGGCTGCTGCTGGCTGCTGCTGACTGCGAGTGTTGGCGCTGCTGTTGCTTCCTGCCGCACAAAAACTTTTTGCTCATCCGCTTGCCACACGCACACACACACGCATCCACAGCTGCTGCTGTGAAAGCTGATCAGATAATGTGCGCCGGCCAGCAACAAGCAAAAAAATGTATACACATAAACACATACATATGTATACCAAAAGTATATAAAAACAAGATAGAACGTTGCAGTCGGACGTAACCGACAGCGAAATACTATTATACCTTTATTTGTGTACAGTTAAGAAATACTTGAATTCCGGGGGATATGGGCGTTTATCGGTTTTGGGGGCGGGAGTGCGCTTGGCCCAAAAAATTTTGGAGTTCAATCTTAGTAATATACCTTCTAAATTTTGTAACTGTAGCTCTTAAATTGCGGGAGATACAGGCATTTATCGTTTTTTGTGGGCGGGAGCGGGCGTGGTCCAAAATTTTTCAAATTGCGTGAGATATATGGGTTTATCGATTTACACCAACAGGTGTATCGGTTTAGGTAGGTGAAGTGGGCGTGGCCATCCAATTTTTTATCGATCTTTGGGGGAGTTACCAGTAACATACCTGCAAAATTTTGCGACTCTAGCTTGCAAATTACGGCAGATATGCGAATTTTAAATTTCTAGGGACGAAGTTCCTGGGGGCGGCGGATGTGGTCGTGGTCCAAAAATTGGTATGCCAATCTTTGGAGGAGGTTACTAGCAAATTACCTTCCAAGTTTGGTTACTCTATCTTTAAAGTGTTCGGAGATATACGGTGTTATCGATTAATAATCGGAATTTTCGATTATAGGCGCAGGTGTGGGCGTGGCACCACAAATTTGTTATCGATTCTTAAAGGCGACTACCAGTAATATACCTACCAAATTTGACGTTCCCTACTTAAAAACTGCGGAAGATATAGCCATTTGAAAATTTTAGGGGCGGGGGTGAAGGGGGCGTCGGAGGTTGGCGTGGCATATGCCAATCTTTCAAGGACCTTGCCAACAACCTACCAACCAAAATTGGTGACTGTATTCATTAAATTGTAAGAGATATGGGGATTTATCGACTTGCTAAAATCGAATTTATCGATTTTCTAGCTCCCTAGTGGACGTAGGTCCAAACCCAAGACACTTTAACTTTTGAGGGTACTTTCCAATATATGTTCCAAGTTTCAAGTCTCTATCTCTAACGGTGTCGGAGGAACGCGCGTTTATACGGACGGACAGACGGACAGACAGCATGACGGACATTGCACAAAACCAATATACTATTATACCATTTTGGTATAATAGTATAATAAGGAAACTCGATGATATTCAAGTGAAATACGACACTCTCATAAATATTCGCAATTATTCGCGCTATTCATTAAAGGCCACATTCAGCCAACGCGAAAATTTACACACGCTGTCCCCTGGATTATTTCCACCAAGTTTTCCGTGCCTGCCTAGCCATAATGAATAAGGAAAAAACGCGAAAAAAAAAAATGAAATTGAACAAGAAGATAAAAAACAGCAGAAAATTGAATAAAATGTAATGTAAATTTTGCGATCTGATGCAAATGTGACATTTAAACTTAAGCGAAGGCAACAAGACAATTGACGTTATTTTGGATGCGTGTAGGGAGACGCCTCCAATGAGTGGGTGTAGCCTTAAGAAGCTTAATTTAAATTCCCATAGAAATTGATACCAGACTTAACATGCAATCAAATTGTCCGCACGCCCCTCACACTATTTGCCACACATCACGTACCGGCTTAAAGAACTGACAAAAAAAATGCTCAAACGAGGAGAAACTGAAATAAAAACGACATTGCAACATTTTGCGGTTATTTCGATTCACTTTATTTATTTCTTAATTGTGTTTGTTTTATTTCATATTTTTTTTTTTTTTAATATTTATTATTCTGTGATATTTGCACAGCAGTTACACAAAGAACCCTTAAAAAAAAACCCAATAATTTTTTCACACCATTCAAAATGAAAGGCAGTAAAAAAAACTAGCCGTGAAAAGGGCAGTTCAAGTGTTTGTTGTTGCAACGCAGCTTTAAAGTGCAAGTGAATATGAATCAGTGCTGTGTTGCAGTACATCAGATACTTCTTTAATAACCACAAACATCAGAATAAAAAACAAACTTTCATTTTAAACAAGTAAGATGCTGTAGTCGAGTTGGCTCGACTACGATATACCCTTAATCTAGTTGTTAAATATATTCTAGTTTTCTTGGCAAATTTCCCTCTAAGATGATGTGCACTCAAATGTTCAGTTCTGCAAGTGCATTTCCTACAGAGTATTTTTGCTCGCAAGCATATACATACATACATACAGACATACATACGTACACGAAACAGTACTTATCGGGGCTCTGTCGATTATCATGTCATCTCTTTCTCACACGGCTGGTGATAGAAATGAGATCAATATGAGAATATACTTTCAACTATAACTTTGGTGTTTCTTGTCCGATCTTAATGAAATTTCGGCAATTAATCAATAACATGTATATGCATATTATGTATAAATTAAAAGCCTCTGCATCTTAAGTTGTTGAATTTATTGCTATCGGAAATCGAAATGTATCGATAATTCAGAAACTGAGGCAGTTATCGATAAAATAAAGCAAACTTGATCTGCGCCTGGTACACGAGAGCTTATATTTTAAATTTGAAGTCTCCGCGTGTTCATATAGACGTACGGACGGACGTTCGGACGTACGGACGGACGGACAGACAGACGGACAGGGCTATATCGACTCGGCTGTTGATCCTGATCAAGAATATATATACTTTATGGGGTCGAAGATTCTTTCTTCTGCCTGTTACATACATTTCCACAAAACTATTATACCCTTTTTACCCATTTTTTAATGGGTTAAGGGTATTAAAACAAACTTTAATTTAAAAAAAAGTTATGCAGCTGGCAGCCTGCCCTTCCAGGCAATAACTTTAAGATTTAAGTCGTTAGACGTATCTAAATTTATCTAATAATAAATAACGAGGGCTCACTTCGGATTAAGAGTTCATTAAGCGTGCCTCTAACTTGCCTCAGACGTCAGCCAGCCAGCCAGCCTCATCCTTGTGGCAGTTCTGCCTGAGTCCGTCGATATGTAACTTAATTGAATATGGTTATTGTTTGGATTAATGCAAATTCGAGTGCTCTTCATTTTGACGTTACCAATTGTGGTATTAAATTTAAGGAGCCGATTTGGCACTTTGCCGCTGAGCGCGTAAAAATATTAATTTTCTCATATTCCGAGCGTTGTTATTATTATTTGCCTTTCGCATCGTTTAATTCCGTTTGGTTCGATTTTATTTGACTCGCATTCCGTTTCGCTCCATTTTGTCAGCACTGCTTACTGCTCTTTTTTATTAAAACACACACACACACAGACGCTTTAAAAAAAATAAATAATATATATAAAAGAGACCAAAAGACGAGGATGCAGTCAGACAGATATGATGGGAAAGCTGGAAAGCAGCGGTAACCAACAAAAAATTCGCTTTACCAGCAATTTTCGTACTTGTTTTTCTGTGAATGTGTGTGTGCGAGTGTGTGTGTGCGAGTGTGTGTGTGCGAGTGCGAGTGTGTGTATATATGTTTTGATGGGTGTGTTCGAATGTTCGTTTGACACAGTGTCAAAAAATACCGTAATATTTGTCATAAAACTTTATGATGCACAAAATTAGTTTTACAGCACTGGAAAAAAGCCACTCGAACGACGCTTTGTCAAAGGACGCACGACTCGTCAATGGACGACACCAATCGATTTGACAGCCAACACTTCTGGCCCGGCTTCGGATGCGTCCTTCGCTTCACTCTAGTAGCAGTATTTATTATGCAATGCTTGCGGCAGCGCAAGTATTTTATTTATTTAGAAATTATTCGCCATTTATGCCCGTAATTGCTTTAGCCAATTGAGAACATTTTTTAATTAACATATCATTTATATATATGTTTATATAAATATATATAATTAGTTTTTTTTGTATGTGCATATTTATTTTTAAAAATGGATATGTGCACAGTGCGACATTGATTAATAATACGCGGGCAACTTGCAGGGAGCATCGAACTATGAAAGCGGGTTACGGGCAACCAGCATTTAATTTATGAAAAACATATACATACATACATATGTATGTGCAAATAAATTGGCATTGTTGAAATATATATTTGTGTATACCCTTGCAGCGGGTACATTCATTTTGTGGGGAGGCTTGTAGCGCATCCAAGGTTTGACTGGAAATCATCAGCATCTGGAGCAACTATGCCTTATAATTATTTCTGTGCAGCAGTCGTGCCTCACAGCGATAAATTAATTATATTTTATATTATTATTAAACAGCACTAACGGTATAATGTTTACTTTAAACTGACAAACAAGTTCACTTCCCATTCGCATCAATGAGTAGAAAATATAAAATGTTAAGTCTAATAAATATTAACTTAATGATTTATATAGAAAACCTTTCATTGAAGATAGTAAATTTAAAATACAATTATTTACTATAAACTTAGTAAGTATTTAAATTAGTATTGCATTCCTTAATCTTTTCGAAATCATTCAATTGAAATATGCCAGTTAGTTTAAATAATAATCGGAACAATTTATAGCGAAATTTAAAAGTTGTGTGTCTTAAAAACTATTTTTTCTTGCTTTAATGACATTAATTTATGCTTAAGCTTAAGCTCAAAATAATAAAAAAAATTCTGCCAACAAGGACAACAAAATCAAAAGGATATTATTTATGCACAGAAATAAATATATAAAAAATATGTATATAAACATATAAATTCGTTGGTTTTGAATGTACGCTTATTCCCCCTACTTGGATCATAATATTTTTACAAAAAAAAAGTACAGTTAAGCTTAATAAGGCGTCTATAAACTTAAAGTAAAAATAAATCTGTAAAAATGAAAATAATAAGAAAAGTAAGAAACTTCAATTTGGCTTGGGATTTTGACACAAGAATGTATTCTTTATTATGGAGTGATTATTTTCTTGTCTGTAGGCTGATGGCACATTTTAACCTAGTAATTTATTATTCCATAAGTATGCTCAAACACTATAGGGTAACTCATAGTCGACCACTTGGTTTTGCGAGTGTTTCTTTTGTTTTTTGCTCACATTCGAGTTATTTTTGATTTGTGTGTATTGTGCACTGTTAGTGAAGGGTTTATTTTGTTTGAGTATAGAGAATTATTTCAATGAATACCATTCATTTTCAATTTAATTTCACTTATTATATTTTTGTGTGTGTTTTTTTTAACATTATTAATATGGCATACATGAAATATATACTTCTTATTTTTTTATATGCAAAGTTATTTTAATTATATACATTTGTATATATGTATGTACATGCCTCTTCAAATTTATTGCAACATTTTGCGTACGTCGTGCAACATTTTGCATACAATATTTGTAGGGCATGCAACCATGTTCCACTTGTCTTTTAGCTGGGATTCCTATAATGATGCGGCTTGGTTGTCTACTACATTTGCAGTTTAGAACTATTCCGCTAAAAAAATAATGACATTGCATTTGACATCCATAAATTATTTACGGGTGGATGTCTTGAACACTGTCCCGATAAGTAGTTAATTTTCATACTCTTTCAACCGATAGTTAAATCTTAAATTATGCATCTTTATTAATGCATTTCGCGCAATGTGTGAATATTCCTGTGTAAATATTCCTAATCTCCTCCAATTGTGAGGTGTGGAGTTTTAATAAAGTTTCACCGCATGTTTCCATATCAATGACGTAGTTATTTATAAATATTTAAATGCATTTGAGTTTACCAAACTTTGCTCACCGAACAATTGTTCATCATTTGTTCAAATGGCCTGAGGCTTGAAGTTGTTGATAACAGAGCAAAACCATATCAGCTTTAGCCAGAAATACAAACAGAAAATCATCGAAGCGGCTACATTTGCTACTCAGCTGTATGAATTGGCCAAGATAACGCCAAAGACAAAATTGTTCAAGTGGATGCTTCATCACCTTTCGGGTTAGCAGCGACTTCAGCATATGTTTGTATGTGTGGTAGACCTATGCATGTTTAACTGTTGTCCTGTCTCAGCCCCTTTTGACGCCCCCTTTTTACATGGCACATAACGACAAATCATTGCCCGGAATCGACAGAAAGACTACGACTGGGATTTGGATTGGTTTTGGGCGATGAAATTTTGCCTCCAACTCATATCGAGGGAATGGTTGCCCAATGTTGAAATTAAAGGCTCTTCGAGTAGCACAGCTACTCACACATTTGACAAAGACATCAACCGGCAGGCAACCGGAATGACGAATGCGAATGGGATTTTGTACGCGAATGTGAATGTGAATGGAAATAGGCATTGGGAATGGGATTGGGAATGGGAATGGGAATGCGAATGGGAATGTGAATGGAACTTAGCAGTTATTCCATTCCATAGTCTGTCAATACACAAATTTATGCAAGCTGTTGTCGCTGTCGCTGCCACAACAGGCCAATCCTGCCACACCCCAGTAGCAAGCACATGCGGCACCCAGTTCGTTTTTCTTTTCACTTGTTTCATTTATCTTTCTTACACTCTAGCAAAAGGTTATATTATTTGGTTGCCACACAAGCAATGCTCTGATAACTTATTATTAACAACTTATTTATTTACAAAAAAAAAAAAACAAAAATGAAATACTTCAAAGCAGTCGCAGTAATAAAATTATATTGAATTACTGTAATAATAGGAATAATCTTTTTAATATATTTTAGATCTATTTAAGACCACTCCTTACCTCAATTTGAATAAGTTCTTAAGTTTATTGACTACTTACTGATTATTCACAGTATTCCACTGTAAGCAACAAATTTGTTATAAACAAGTAGTAAAGTAAATTGTAAGGGAATTTTATCTTCGACAACCCCAAAAGAAAATAAACAAAATAAACATGAAGGATGCTGTTGTCGAGTTGGCTCGACTACAATATACCCTTAACCCAGTTGTTAAATATATTCTAGTTTTCTTGGCAAATTTCCCTTTCAGATGATTCGCACTCAAATGCCCGATCTGAATGACTACAAACACGTGCATATACACATACACACGTACACGAAATAGTACTTATCGGGGCTATGCAGAATACACACAAATATATTGACGATCGCGTCGATTATCATGTCATCTCTTTCTCACACATGCGCTCGCCTATTTATATGCATACAGAAAATGCTTGCAGCTGCTGATAGAAATGAGATCAATATGAAAATATATTTTCGACTATAACTTTGGTGTTTCTTGTCCGATTTTAATGGAATGGAATCGGCAACTAATCAATTATACGCATATGCATATCGTGTTTAAATTAGAAGCGTCTACCTTTTAAACTGTGGAACTTATTGCTATCGGACAACTAAATGTATCGATAATCGATAAACTGAAGCAGTTATCGATAAAATAAAGCAAACTTGATCTGCGCCTGGTATACGAGAACCTATATTTCAAATAGACGGACAGGGCTATATCGTCTCGGCTGTTGATCCTAATCAAGAATATATATACTTTATGGGGTAGGAGATGCTTCCTTTTGCCTGTTACATACATTTGCATAAAACCATTATACCCTTTCTTACCCATTTTTAATGGGTTCAGGGTATAAAAAGAAAACTGTAGTTTCTTGTTAGGTTTTGTTGTTGTGGATCTCTTTTGTTTTTGTTTGCTTTTAGCTGTTTTGTTTAAGCAACAACGACGCGTATAAGTAATATAATGTGCATGCATTATACACACACACTCACACACACAAACACACACACACATATAGAAACTAGTTGGATTCATTGTTGGCCAACACATATATCTCTCTATTTGTGTATGAGTATGGGTATATTTATATCTGGACCTTGTGTAGTTGCGTTCAAATGTAGTTACATAATTTGCTGCTGCCGTTGTTGATGTTTTTGTTGCTGCTGCTGACACACAAATTACAGCCATTACAGTCATGTGGCAGGCTCCTAGAAATATGCAATAAAATAAAACTACACTTAAACGCCAGCTGCCCCAAAACGAGTGTCATTGAAAAGTGCGAATGGTGGCGAGGGGAGTGAATTGAGTGGGTCGAAGACATGAATAATCAGCGCATTCCAAATAACATAATACGCCAACAAAAAGAAGAAGATGAAGACGAAAAAGTAACGGACAAAAAATGAATGACAAAAAAGGAGACGACGCAAACCAATCAACAAGCAAATCCAATACAAGTCAAGGGACTGCAAGGGACCCCCAACCTTAGACCCCGAAAAGTAAAAAAGAAAAATAAAAAACACTCGAGTCTGTGTACATGAGGCACGCCTTGGATCTCGGCTAACAACCCACGCCCACTCCCACTCCCAAGCCCACCCCCCACAACCACGCCCTCTCCCTCGCGCCCACATAAAGAATTCAAATCGTATTGCCACTTAAACTCAAAATGGCTGGCTTCACATGTCGCCTTGCGTGAGTGTGTGTGTGTGTGTGTGTGTGTGTGTGTGTGCGTGTGTGTGTGTGTGTGTGTGTGAATGTGGTTGTGTCTGTGTTTGAATGTGAATGTTTGTTTGAAATTCCCAAGTCCTGCTGAGCGCGCTGTGCTTTCAATTATGGCTGCCATCAAGCCCGAAACTGAAATGTTTGAATACATAGCCATTTAGTCCACGCCAGTGCAGCTGCACTTTGAAATAAAACGGGACAAATACCTAGATTTCGAGAAATATGCTCCACATATATTCAAAGAAAAATATATTTATATATTTTTTTAATTTAGTATCGATTATCCCAAAAATTTTAAATGCAAACTCTTTTTTAAGGAAAAAAAAAAAACATTCGAGATTTTCGGATATTCTATTTTTCTGAGTGCAGATAGGAATGATGAGCATGGCTCATTGGGGGCATGGCCTAGGGTCGAGTGTTGAGGGCGATTGCGAGAAAATGGGGAAGGGGCGAGGGGGGCGTGCCAACGCATATATCACCAGTGCGACACAAAAACGTAAATCAAATGATATGCGAGTGCAAGTATGACAAGTATGTATTATGTTAGTAACTGCGAGTTTGTATTATCAGCATCGCCATATGGTGTCACCAACACCCCACACCATACTACAACATCCCATCCCATTCAGCTGCCCCCTTCCCATCCCCTTCCTCTTTCCCGCTCAACCGCAACCGACGCAGTGCGTGCTGTGGTTCTGTGACTTCTGTTACCGGGTCTTGCGTCTGGTCTAGTCTGTTAAGTTCCGATCCCGTTGCCAGTTCCCAGTCCCAGACCCAGTTCTCTGGATAGGCTACTGATTCTGTTTCTGTTCCCGTGAATGAGCAGCAACAACAACAAGAACAAAAGCAACAAATCGAAAGCACAAGTCAGAAGTAAAAGCAAACGAGTGACATGTTTATCGCCATATTTTCCGAGCCATGACTAAAGAGGCAAACGCATAAATGCTGTGAAAAGCAGGCGACGAAAATTCAAGGGAAATGATGAACGGGAACGGCATCTACAATGGGAATGCGAATGGGAATGGGAATGCGAATGGGTGGGCTTGGGCAGAGGGTTCAGCCTCCACAATGGAAACACGGAACGTGGTCCTCAAAGTTATGGCAGTCATCAGCTAAGCACAATGGTTTATAATAAAAATAAATCAAAAATTTGAACGCAGAACTGGCACTCGTGGAACTCATTAGTCCCACACTTTCGCACAATATCACACTGTTCATTGAATATACTATATATTATTATTTAAGTGACCCTTTTTTTATTGAACTCTTTGTTGTCTATATATGAATACATATGTATATATATATATATATAAATAGATATAGATCTAATGTGTGCATGTCAATAGCGGCCTGCTCTCGACATTGCTTCTCGATTAATAGTTGTCGCTTAAAAACCTATCGATTAATTAGTTATCAAGGCCCATTACTTAGCCGTATCCACTGAATTTAGGGACTTTGAACACATCCATGCGTAGATCAATTTAAGCCGGGTATCTACATATGGACATATTGACATATGGTGATAACACAGTGGACCTTACGATAGCTTAACTTGATAAGCCAATCAATTGTTGTTGGCTCACTTAGGCTCCACCAATAGTCATAGTAATAATTGAATTGATTTCCACAATTTGGACACATTTATCGATAACTTGATTTGAACTGATTGACATTAAAGATTTTCCCCGCGCGTAAAACGAATGACAAACTGCATTACACAAAGTGACAGCTGCTGTGCCCCACATACATATGTATTTATGTATGTATGTACATATATGTACATATGTTCGTATGTATGAAAAAATGATAAATGCGACACATACATAAAAATATATGTATATGTCTTCCAGCTCTGCCAGTAGTGGGTGCCCGTACATCCGTTTTTTTTTTTTTTTGGCTGGTTTTGTTGTCCATCAATCTGCATGCATGGCATCCATCATCCGAAAAACAGAGTCAGATACAAATATGGCGACACAGAAGCCATTTGCAAATACCTACTCCTATTTACATACATACGTGCATACATATACATACATATGCATGCAGCATACATACATATGTACACACATACATATATGTACATACATATATAAAAAAAAAATAAAAAAAAAAAATGAAAAATCGCTAGCTTTTGTCAATTGGCACTCCCATATGTGGGTCTATGGAACTGGGTGCCGGAATTGGGGCGCTGCAACGGGTCTGCTTGGCAAGCGTAAAAAAGCGTCATTGAGATGTCAACTGTGAAAAGTGCGACCGGGTTCCGGGTACGCCATCAACATCCATGTGGTGAGCCAATAAATATCGTGTTTAAGCCAACACCCAAACAAAGTGATGTGAAAATAACACAGCGACTGTGTCGAGCCCCAAATCGCTTGGGCAGCGGGCCGTACGGATGAGAGGACTGCGGGATACCGAAGGGAGAATACGGTCGGCCCTTGGCCATTGTATACGCACATGGCAAACAGAGTGAAGGCGTTGGAGCATAAACAGTTTTTGACATTGTCAGGCCCAAGACACATGCTAATGCCTCACTGCTCCGGTCACCCTACCTCCCCTTCTCCAACACACACACACACACACACACACACAGTCATTGTGGTGAGTGTGTGTATCTGTGTCTGCTTTGATGGTCGCACACGGCTTGGCCAACCAGGCATAAACGTTATCTGCTCATTGCGACAAATGCATGAATAGTTGCCTCTGATGCTCCCACTACGTGTCTGAATACCCTAGACCCGGCCAACTGAGTATGGCCCGAAGCGAACGAGTTTTGCCAGCAAGTGTATATAAATACATGTATGTTTGCAGGTACTGTATGAATACATATATTTAAATATACATATTTTAGGCAAAGGATGTGTCGGGCTTCAGTCCGGTGTGGAGCAACAGCTCATTTAATCCTGGAGTAGTCGATCGGAAAGTTAGGTTAAGTTTAGTTCGTTATAGAGTAATGAAATTTATTATCTTTGCTCACTTTGTTCGGATTTCACTGGCTTTCTTATTATATAAAACTGAAATGCATTTGCATATTTTTTTGAGAACTAACAAATTGCTGTTCATTTGCAACCGCCCGTTTTATTTTTATTAATTAATTAGATTCCAAAAGTGAGTTGAGCTGAAAATATGCCTAATTATTTTGATATTCAACATGCAGATGTGATTTATTTATTCATAAAAACACGAAAATTACAATTTTTTTTTTGTTTTGTTCAGCTCCAAATCAATAACAGTATAATTTAGCTGCTTTTTGTTTAGTTACACATGTTTTTCAAATGTTCCAGAATCAATTAATCTCATATGCATAAGCAAAAATATCAGAGTTTGTAAATTATTTGCATTTGGCAATTAGCTGGCCGTCAAGCGCAATAAATATTAAATAAATAACTATATATATATATAGATATATATATATATATGTATATATATATAATAAATTAATGAATAATATATATCATACATCAGTGTGCTTGAGCAGTTTGAGCAGGGTATTCCCAATTTGGGCAATTACATCGGCAATTCCCCTTTTCATGCCCCCCCCCCCCCCCCCCCCGGACAGGTCGAGGGGCGTAACCTTTGCCACTTTTCACTTGAGTAAATGTTTGCCACACAGCAATTTCTATACATACGATATCTAACTATCCGCTCGTTCCCACTTATACATACATATAGATATATACTGTGCACATATGGAGCGAAGGACCCCAATATATATATATACATACTATATCTGATGGTTTTATAGCCTGGCCGAGATTCACGTTTGCGGCTCGGCCTTTGACTTTATGCAGTCCATTTCGAAACTGAACGTGACATGAAAGCTGCCAACAACAGCAACAACAACAGCAACAGCAACAACAACAACAACAGCAACAACAGCAACAACAACAGCAACAACAACAACAACAACAAACAACGTAGTAGCCCCCGGACATGAAGATGCTTTAGCGAAGCTGTGAACCGATTTGTCATTATTATTGGAGACACACGGCAAAGCGGCCATAAAAGCCACGCATGCAACACACACGCCCAACAACAACAACAACAACAACAGCAACAACAACAACAAATGATAAGCCACGCGCGAGAGCTGATGGGGCACAAAAGTCGAAACGTTTACAAACAGCTTAAATTTGAACGTACCGTTATGTGATGCCAGCATAAATATATTATATATATATATATATATATATATATATAATATATATATATACCACATTCTAAGGTGTGCTTTTAATAACCTCTAACCCTCAAAATGCTGAAAACAGAAAACCGTAAAATATGGCAAAATTACAAGTGCAAATAACCATAAAAATACTATATATATGTATATGTGTATATACATATATATGTATATGGAATATTAATTTATTTATTTAATTTAATAAATAAATATACACACAAAGTCATAAATAAACACTTTTTATCTGCAAAAGTCTTGCAAAAAAATGTTTCTATAATTATGACAATAATTTTATGCAAATATTTATTCCTATTCCAATTTTGACAGTTTGACCTGACCTGGACACAGACCAGTATACATATGTTCCAAAATACCAGGCTTAGCTTGGAGGGTGTCGCTCATACGGACGGACAGACAGCATGACGGACATCTTGATTGGCTGCTCTCAGGTTTTAAGAGAGGCTGAGTTGGATTGGGAGACGAACCAGATAGTTGACCAAACTGTTGGAGTATTCCGCCGCCTCATTAATATTACGCAGGAATAACTCAGCTGCGTCTCATCACTCATCTCCATGTTCAGGTTGACAAGATGAGCCAACCTCTGCCGGAATCGGCTGCTGTTTGCCTTGCGCGGCATGCCTTGGGAGCATTTAGAGTTCTAGGAATGTAATCAGAGTTGAGATCAATTCGCTTGGATATACCAAGACAGTCAGACCGGATGCCAGCGTACACAGTATGTCAATTGCTATCAGTCTATGGTTGCTGTGCCTGTGGTGCGTTGCGCCTCCCATACTTGAAGTACTTGAAGGTTGGAGTCTCTCACGCAATCCTCAAGTGCAATTCCACTTGAAGATTTCGCTGTGCACAACCAATGTGAAAACAAAGGCAAACGTTGGCTACCAAATTGATTGCGTTCATACGGACGGACGGACGGTCGGACGGACGGACAGCATCCCGGACATTGCACAAAGACCAATGTAACAATTTTAATTTTGAGATTTTTGTGTATAAAAAATAATTCAAAAAATAATAATAATAATTCAAATATATAACTTATTTTTAAAGAATATATTACATGTAAATGTAGATTTTCCTTTGGAAATGATTTGATGCAGATCTGATGCTGAATGGAATTGAAATCGGCTTATTGTAAGCAAATCAAGAAGAGCAAATGTTGATTTGGTTTTAAAAATACAATTTTGAGAGCTTTGGTTTATTGCCTTTTCAGAATTTGTAGCCAAGGAGACTTTAGTTGGATGTGGCTCAAATGTCATGTCCAGGTTTAAGGCATTGTCATGATGCCTTTAGGAGTTGTCTTTGAATTGAATCTGATGCTGCGGATTGTGGATTGTTGATTGCTCTTGCATTTTTGGACTCGGACTAGGCTGTCAGGCAGGGTACTATTACATACATATATGCATACAATCAGGAATGTATATGTATGTATGGTTTGGAGCTGGAATGGACAGCCGACATGAATATGGATGGCGGGCTTGTGGCAGCTCGTTGAATAGTCGGTCGGTCCGTCAACAGTCTATGGGAACAAAGCATTAATTGCAGGCAACGCAAGACAAACCAGAGCAAACCTTCTATTCATGCGCGCCACAGGAGTCGTGGGGCATGCAGCTGTTGCTTGGTTGCCAACCATTTCCAAATCAAATAAGGCCTGTTGGGGGCGAATGCTGTGTTGTCTGAGGACCAACTATATAATTAGTTGTAAGCGAATTTGTATTCAATTTCGTTGGCTTTGGTCGCTGGCGTTTTCATTTTCATAACATGCCATTGCTGCCTGGCCCATAAATTATGTTGCCTACAACTTGGCAATTAAACGCAGGCACGAGCAACGTACTCCTGAGTGGCTACCAGGGTGCGGCCTCTGAGCAGGCGCATGTCGAAACCAAAAAAAAAACAAAAAAAAAAAAAACCAAAAAAACCAAAAAAAAAAACCAAAAAAAAAAACAAAAACAAAAAGGCCAACTACTGATACTGATATGAAAGCGAAACAGCCGCTTGCCCCATCAAATTTACACCTAACAAACTTCATAACAAAGTCATAAAAACCCGACAGACCCTTCACTCCACAGAATCCATTGGCCATAAAAATGTACATGAGCTCCGGCAAGCATCAAGCTGCAAGCAGCGAGCAGCAAGCAGAAAGCAGCAAACGGGAAGCGGCAACCCGAAACCGGATAAGGGGCACGTGCATAAAAAGGACAGAGAGCAATCGAGAACAAGAGAGGGAGAGAGAGAGAGAGAGAGAACACAAACAGAGTGCTGGCTAAAAGCAAATGGAAAGTCAAGTCACTGTGCGGAGGTGGCACGTGGCAAGCTCTTTAAACAAGTGTATCCTGTGCTGTAGCCATACACCCAACCCGATCCGACCCCTCCGGTGCCAACGGTGCTCTTTACTGGCAAAAATTCAACATCCGGCGATTGCTTGCTCGTTCACTATGCCCAAATATGCATATGAATATAAAACTATTCGGACATTTTGCAAAGGCCAAAACTTTTACACACGACTTTCCCAGACAAAACGGACAGGGCAAAGGGCGGCAAAACCAAAAAAAAAAAACCAAAAAAAAAAACCAAAATAGCAAAAAAATTGGCAGACCATGGAGCCGGTTCAGTGTCCAATCTTTAAGCAGCATCAGATACAGCACCATCGGCTGCACCAGCGCCAGCAACGGACAGCAGGCAGCAGGCAGCACCCAGCAGGTCATGTACCAAGGGCAGACAGGCACTGGGAGTTTCAGTTTCCATTTCACTGTTTCTGGGTTTCTATTTAAGGGTTTTTGCGCCTAGGTTTGGGCTCCCCAGACACCGAGCCTGTAATGTATTCTAATTGAATGTTGAACTTGACCAGCATAGACCATATGCAATTGTTGGTACAACTGGCACAAGCACTAATATGGACACACACACACACACACACACACACACACACACATACACACACAGTTGAGAATACACAATGGCATTGCGAATTAGATGTGAGCGTGTGTCCTTCATTTTTTGTGCAACAAAACCTGAACACCAAAAGTTCTTGTTCAACAGCGAGTCCCGTGTTAAGAGAAACATCGAAAGGAAAAAAAAAAACACAGAGAAAGCTATTTTTTAATATTAATTGCTTTATTTTTGGGGCTGTTTGTAGTATTTATGTAAACAGTTTAACAGTTAAATTACTGCTACAACTTTTTTAAATTAAGCAAATATAAATAATTCAAATTGTTCCACATAATGCTACAGTTTTTTTTAAATACTAATATGGGTTTTTTTTTATTTATATTCAAGAAATAAAAAATTTATAAATAGGTTTGGTTTTTATGTAGAAATATTCAATTTGTAGATAATAAAATAACAGCAAGTGAAATTCATTTTTGAAATCGAAGAATTGTATATTTGTTGCCTTATCTTCTTGCTAAAAAAAAAAAAAAAAGATCATCGAACATTGTGATAAAAAACAATGCAGTTATTTATTTTCGAAAATCGTTTACCTAATTTCAGTTGTAGCACGTGACTCGTGTCACGTGTCCATCACTACTTGGAAATAAGCTAAGGAGAAACAGTTAGCAAAGATTTTTACTGCAATTTCGGTTGTGTTGTTTAGCAACAATGTGCATAAAATAGAAAGTTGGCAAAAAAAAAATCATTTTGCATAAAAGCAAGCAAAGAGAATTTCGCAATGCGCACAAAATGTTAAAATGTTAAAATTTTACAGACGCCATGTAATTTTATTAAAATCCATTGGCCAACGCCAGAAACGCCCCCCCTCCACAAATCCGCCCCCCCACCCACACCACCGTTTTTTACATTTGTGTGCATGGATTGGATTGTGCAATTTCAAATATACGAATTGTTGAGTTGAGTTGAAACCCCGAAAAACAATTTGCCAAAAATGGCAACGCACCGAATGCAATTTCCATAACAAATAAAATATTTTATTGCTTTAGCAAAATGGTCAAAAAAACATTAACAAAAAATTTAAAATAAAAGTATCAAAAAAAAAAAAAAACGGAAACACAAAAAGCAGAAAGCTTCAAATTTCAATTTTAAAGCATCCCCCAGATGACGTATGGCAAATCACAGCCTCTGTCGTTTCGTATCGTTCCAAGAACTCAACAACGAACAATATATTGAAACATATAAATTTGTATTGAAATCAATTGTAAATATTGTAACAATACATGAGGACATGGAATTCCACACGCTGTCACCAAAATAAAAGTACAATTGAGTTTGATATGTAAACACTGACAACGGGACTCGATATTCGATACTCGACCCTTTGACCTGGTTACTCGACAATCGGAAAGGTATATAGTATAATGAGACAATTGAGCAACAATAATCAAAAAACAAGTAAGATGCTGTAGTCGAGTTGGCTCCACTACGATATACCCCTAACCCAGTTTTTAAATATATTTTAGTTTTATTGGCAAATTTCCCTTTAAAATGATTTGCACTCAAATGTTCAGTTCTGCAAGTGCATTTCTTACAGTGTATTTTTTTTTTGCTCACTAGCATATACATACATACATACAGACATACGTACACAAAACAGTACTTATCGGGGCTCTGCAGAATACACCCAAATATATTGACGCTAGCGTCGATTATCATGCCATCTCTTTCGCACACATGCGCTCACCTATTTATATGCATACAGAAAATGCTTGCGGCTGGTGATAGAAATGAGATCAATTTGATAATATATTTTCGACTATAACTTTGGTGTCTCTTGTATGATCTTAATGGAATTTCGGCAATTGAACAATAATATGTATATGTATGTTATGTATAAATTAAAAGCCTCTGCCTCTTAAGTTGCGGAATTTATTGCTATCGGAAATCGAAATGTGCGATAATTCAGAAACTGAGGCAGTTATCGATAAAATAAAGCAAACTTGTTCTGCGCCTGGTACACGAGAACTTATATTCCAAATTTGAAGTCTCTGGCTCTTATAGTCTCTGAGATCCGCGTGTTCATACAGACGGACAGACGGACAGGGCTATATCGACTCGGCTGTTGATCCTGATCAAGAATATATATACTTTTATGGGGTCGGAGATGCTTTCTTCTGCATGTTACATACATTTGCACAAAACCATTATACCCTTTTTTACCCATTTTAAATGGGTTAAGGGTATAATAATTCAGTCATTAGACGTCTGAGTTTGATGATTACACTGGATCCATGTAGCAAATGTGATGTTGGCTTTAATAGAAGCCTTCAGTGTGCGATGGGCGTAAATTTAATAACAATAAGCAGTCCGAGGAGGAACATTGTGAGAACCCTTCAAGCATACAAGCTGAAGCATGTGCTATGCAGCATGTAGCACGCAGCACGCAGCATATGGCATGCCGGAACATTGTTGCCCTAAGGCTCTCCTGCTCGTTGCACAACCCAATTATCAACTGCAAACTAATCAGCCGAGTGTAAACTTCAATGTTCTTGTTCTTGTTGCTGTTCCTGTTGCCAAGATTAAAAGCTAAAAATTGTTGGGTAGTAAGCCGTTTAGCAAATACCACGAAGTGCTCCCTTATTGCCTAATGGCAATAAAGTGGAAAGTTGTTTTTAAGCCTACGATCTGTGGCTGCCACATACACACTTCTGCATCCAAATACCCACACGTGGCAGACAGCATGTTGTGGTAGCAGGCTAAGCGTCGCTGAGCCGAACTGTGTCCAGTTTTTGGACTCTGGCGGGACTGTTGCAGCAGCTGCAGCGAAAAAACGAAAACTTTGAAACCACCAAACACCAAATGATGTCAGCCAAAACTGCAGAGTAGCTGCACTGGGAGCTCCCACTCTGGTCCCGGCCCCAACTAGGATGTGTGGGAGGCGTGGCATCTAGCAACGCTGTTGTTGGTGTTTATGGCAACGCTGGAATAGAGTAGCCGTTAGCACAACTGCTGCCAGCTGTTAAAGTTCACACACTTAGCTTTTTCCACCACCCCCCCCCCCCCCACCACCACAGCCGTCACTCACCTCTCTGTGTGAGTGTGTGTGTGGTGTGTGTGTGTGTGTGTGTATGTTGATGCTGTTCATTTGCGCATCTAATGAAGCTGAGCGCTGCAAGTGTGCGTGGGTGGTTAATGGCTGCGGCTCCAACTGCGGCCACGACGTCAGACCTCGCACAGTGGCGCCTCGGGCTAAACAATTTATCTAAAATTACAGTAATAAATCTAATTGAGGAATTGTTCAAAGATTCAGAAATTTCAAAGCACTTGTTTGGTTTTACTTTCGCCTACAATTTGACTTTTTAAAATATACCTTACAATTTATAATTCAAATAGTTGTATTATTATAATAATTATATGTTTATTGTTTTATTACGATTGTTATTATTATTATGATAGAAAGCCAATTTCGGAGAGAGTCGTGTATTCGGAGGGAAAGTGTATTTTGCTACATGGTCAAAATACAATCGAATATCGGTGCTTGACAATTATTGAATTTTCCACGTAGAAAAATAATATAGAATTGGAAATAAATAAAAATCTGTAAAAAAAAAAAATATTGAATGAGGATTTATATAACGAGATGTTTCGCATCTGCTTTTTATCCTTAAATTTAAATTAAAGAAAATTAAATTATAAATGCTCTGGTCTAAACATGCACCCTGTATACACAGCACCCTTTATTTGCTCATTTTGAAGATAAGTAAAGCTTTTGTTGCATCCTTTTTTTTTAATTTTGAAGATATCTTCATTAATTTCGATATTTTTTTCTTTTGTGAACAGTTGGCGCCATTGTGCGTCGTCTGTGTTGCCACAAAAAGTTGGGCAAAAAGAGAGATGCCAACACCGACGCCAACCCCAACGACGATGTCAGCTGGAGTAAATGCGAAAACATTACATTTCATTAGAGATAAGCTGATAAACGTGCATCCAGCAGCAGGGCAAACAGCACCAGGCACCAGAAATAAGAGAAAAATAATAATAATAAAATATGTACACACTTTTCCTATGTATGCGTATTTACCTGAATATATGTATTTACCCCGGTAAGTGCAGCAGTGCAACACAACCCGCATCATATTCCGTATTTCTTAGTTGGAAAAGAACAGCCAGAAAATTATGTTAATTGGTTTTGACTTGTTGTTTGACCTAAAACACTTTGTAATATTAGGTTTTTTACACATATAAAAAAGAAACGCAAAACCCCTTTTAAATATATGTATATAATTTATGTAGCATTTATATTTTAAGAACTCATAACATCCAATAACCTCTTCGTAATTGCAGCTGCTCTCCAAGCAGTGTTGGGGTTGGCAAGGAACACAGTGTCGCCTGGGTGGCGACACATGTGCCACAGCGTGTTTCAGGCTACTGAAATCGACAAGTCCGCGGTGTAAAATTTATTCAGGGCATGTCCAAGGACTCTACCCCGTGGTACACCCGCGCTCCGCCAAGCAGGTGAAGAACTGAGCAGTAAATACTGCCCCGATGATAATAGGAAATTAAAAACCAGACCATCATGTCATGACAGCAGAGCGGTACGGCTTATTTTGCAAGGCTTCAAGAACATGCTGTACTGCTCGATAAACTGGCCAATGCCGAAAGCCAAGCCGCATCGGGATCACCTGCTTTTCATCATCGTCGGTGAATATGTTGATGATCCATTCTTCGTATCCTTTAAGCACAGGCGACATATCGATTACATTCGGGTAAAGTGCTTAAAGGATACCAAGAATGACATATTCACCCACGATGGTGAAAGCAAATACAGAGTTTTAAATATTTAATATTTTAAATTTCTACACATTTTTAACTCAATTGAGATTTTTATGAATTAGATATGAGAAATATTGAAATAACGATAGTTAAAACAACAGAACAAGAGAGACAGCGAAATACTTATGATACCATAATTTGTGTGCAGCCAAAAAATACTGTCCAAGTTTGCCTTTCAGATTGAGGTAGACATAAGATAGTAACCCTTCTTCGAAGTTTGGCAACTGTATCTCTTAAATTACGGGATTTATTGGCTTCTGGAAATGTTGGGGAAGGGAGCGAGCTTGGCTGAAAAAAATTAAAAAAAAGGATGATAATAATATTCCTTCCAAGTTTGGTAACTTTAGCTTTTCAATTTCGGGAGATATATTCATCCCAATCCCAATCGGTTTTACGGGATTGAGATATGCCTATAGAAATGCCTCAGTTTCCTGTACCTGTGCGTACATCCGTTACATCCGTTATCGAATAATGAAAAACTGGCGGCGCAATGCTCTTTTGTGCCTTATCAGATCCAAAATCTCAGGTTTTAAGAGAGGCTGAGTGGGGGACAAACCAGAGAGTTCGCCACGCATGGAGCATACCGCCGCCGCCTCGTTAGTATAACGCAGGAATAACACTGATGCGTCGTCGATATCAGCCGGTGAACTCAGCTCCATGTTCAAGTTGAAAAAATAATCCAACCTCTGCTGGAATCGGGTGATGTTTGCCTTGCGCTGTAGAGGACATGTCTTGGGAGCATTTGGAGAGAGGACAGTCAGTCGCCTTGATCACTGGAGACTTTAACATCTGCACTGGTACGCACGCGATCCGATGGATGATTGGCAAAGTGGTGGTGCTGGTGCTACTGCGGGAGGTTCTATTGCTCCTGTGGATGGTCTGGATGCCTGAGCATCTGGCAAGCCTTAATTTGACTCATTTTTCTTGTCAGGAACCTGCGGTGCTACTTGCTGAAGCGGCAGAAGTGGTTTTTGCTGGTGCTGCGGGTGCTGGCGATGATGATGTTGTGGCTGTTGATGATGGTGTCGCTGTTGCTGCAGCCAAAGTTGCTGCAGGAACTGAGTCTGGCAGCATTAGCATTTGAAAAATATTCACTGCATATAACGGAGTCCATTTTTCTACAATTTACTTTTTTAATAAGAATCAGGTCAAAAACATGTACTTTTTTATTTTGATAATATTTTTATTTATTTATTTGAATACCCTTAACCCATTAAAAATGGGTAAAAAGGGTATAATGGTTTTGTGCAAATGTATGTAACAGGCAGAAGGAAGCATCTCCGAATTATATATATTCTTGATCAGGATCAACAGCCGAGTCGATATAGCCCTGTCCGTCCGTCCGTACGTCTGTATGAACACGCGGATCTCAGAGACTTCAAATTTGGAAAATAAGTTTTCGTATACCAGGCGCAGATCAAGTTTGATTTATTTTATCGATAACTGAATTATCGATACATTTCGATTTCCGATACCAATAAATCACAATTTAAGAGGCAAGTTAAGAGGCAATTTAGAAGCCTCTAATTTATACATAATTTGCATATACATACATATTATTGATCAATTTAAGATCGGATAAGAAACACCAAAGTTATAGTCGAAAATATATTTTCATGTTGATCTTGCTGTCAGCAGCCGCAAGCATTTTCTGTATGCATAAATAGGCGAGCGCATGTGTGAGAAGGAGATGGCACGTATTCTGCAGAGCCCCGATAACTACTGTTTCTTGTACGTATGTATGTCTGTATGTATGTATGTATGTATATGCACGTGTTCGATGCGGGTATTTGAGTACAAATCATCTTAAAGGGAAATTTGCCAAGAAAACTAGAAAATATTTAATAACTGGGTTAAGGGTATATCGTAGTCGAGCCAACTCGACTACAGCATCTTACTTGTTTTTTGTGAACAACTGTGAGACAATAATAAAAATTCCACAAAATGGTAATTGAATATCAGGTAAAATATTTGTTTAATTGAGGTTTAACGCATGTGGCATGCAGCATGTATTTTGGGAAATGTGCAACGTTACGAGCAAAATAAAACAATTGACAAATATAATTTCAAATTCCTTCAAAATATATGTATTTATTTTTGTTGAATTCAATAAAAATACACACGATTTTACTGTGCAAAATCAATGTGAAAACATAAACAAGCGCGTATTTTCATCGGGTACTGAATTGATTCGTTTTTACCACAATTTTCATTTACATCCGGGGCACGGCACAGACCCGACTGTAATTATCATAAGTATTTGTGGCAGGGCTTAAAATGAAATTCACAACTGCACCACTTCGTCCTTGTCTGTTGATCTTTTGCTCGAGCGCCAGAAGGGAGCTGCCATCACTTGTCGCCTGTGCCCAGTTCTGTTCCCAGTCCCAGTCTGAATTGTTCTGTCCTCTGCACACACACACACACACACACACACACAAACATACACATACACTTGTATATATTCATACATACTCATACATATTCATACATTCATTCATTTGAGAGTGCCAGTGTCTGCCGTGTGCATGTATGTGTGTGTCTGTGTGTATACATGTGCATACATATGTGTGCTTTCATGTGTAAATGTATACTTGCGAATCTGGTGTGTGTGTGTGGTGTGTGTGTGGTGTGTGGTGTGCGTCCGTCTCTGTGTGCATGTGTGTGTTGTAAGCAATTGTTGTTTTGTTGCTGGCAGTTTGTATGCTCCTTGTTGTAGTCTGTTGTTGTTGTTGTTGTTGCTGTTGTTGTTATGTTCATTTCTGTTTGTTGTTTGTTGTTTGTTGCTTGTTTGTTGTTGCATTTTGTGCTCCGGTGTCCCAAAAAAAAAAAAAATTCACAGTTTCTTGTTTTGGGTGGGTGACCAGAGCAGCGTTTGGTGGCTATCGCGTTTGGCTGGACGCACGACAACAGCAGCATTTAAATATGAGTGGCACACACACGCACGCACACACGCACACACAAACACACACACACAAACACACACACAAGCACACACACACAAGCACACACACAGGCACCGACAGAAAGCTTTGGCACGCAAATACAATAACAAATTAGAGGCACAAAGGACTTAGCAAGTGCCACGGCTTAGTCCTGCAGGCACCTCCATAACCCCATCCATTGTTGTTGTTTTTGGTGTTTATGCGTGCAAATTGCGTTGCTTGCCCCGGGAACTGTGCAATTCAGCGGCAAGCAACTAGCAGCAAGCAGCAAACAGCAAGCAGCAACCAGAGCCTCGCTCTCCGGATTCAACTTAAAGCGGACAGTCCCGTTTGTTGCTGGCCAAATGCAAGCAGTAGCCGGAAGAGTTACGGCACGGCCAAGCTGGACGAGTAATGCTATGTGTCTGGCTACAGACGCTAGCTACACAAGCATATACATGTACATGTACATGTATATGGGAGTTACGGAACGCTATCGCTTCCCATGCGCGCAAATTCCTAAGCTTCTTTAAGCGTAAAGTTACGAGCAGAGTGGCAATAACAAAAGCAACAGCGATGACAGCGCACACAATGTGGAAATTAAATGAAAGTCCAAGGTGGCAATGGACTGGACATATGAACGTTGCCCCGTTCATACATCGACACACACACACACCCACACACACACACACACACATACATACATGGCACATGCATATATGTATGCCCCAGAGTTTAAGTGCAGCAAGTCATTTGTCAAACTTTAAAGCAATGTAATTACTCAACTATAAAACCAGTTTTCTACTTGCTGCCACCACCAAAGTTCATGTTAGTTGACCTAAAGTTAAATTGTAATCCGGCTTCGCAACTCTTTGTCAACGAAATTGTCTTTCGTTTTCCCAATCCCTTTCTTCATTTTCCTTTTTCTGCAATTCTGGCGCACTTAAAAGTTGACAGTGCGGGTCGATAAATGCATTTCCTTAAAGTATTTTTGTTTTACAGTCGCCTTTTATTGTTCATGTTCATGTGTCTCATATGCCTTTATCGCCTTTTCCTCAACATGCGTACACTCATAAAAAAAAAACTCGGCCTAATCTACCATTCAGAAATTATATTTCTAAAAATACGAGCTTTCTTTTAACACTTTTCAGCGTGGAATTTTCTAAAATCTAGTTAAAACATGTTTCATTTCCGGGGGTGTCCTTTTCTATGATTGATGAGCTCTTATGAAACTTATATTATTATTTAGCATAAGAATACTTCAAGACTTCAAATATACTCAAGCATTTTATATAGCTTATAAGATTCATATACCTAACTTCATGGAGAACTTTCGATTCCTTTGCAGGTTATCTAACTTCCCACAGAGGTTTCTGAATTTATGAAAGCATTTAGCCCAAAACTTAGGGTTTGCATTTCTACTTTAAGAAAATATTTCTAATAACTAGAAATATTCGACATTTTCTTGGGATGATCCATTTAGGGTTAGCCTTTCTAAAATTTAGAATTTTTTTTTTATTTTTAGAAATAATTCCCAGAAAAAAAATCAACAAGTTTTTCTATTTTTTGCGGCAACTTTTCTCGATACCTTTAGAGATGGGGGCTTGAAACTTGGAACTGGTTTGTGCCCGTCGTCTGATACAAATTCAGACCACGCCCACACTCGCCGCCCCCAGGAACTTTGGCCGTAGACATCTGAAATGCGCATATCCTTCATAATTTGTAAGCTAAAGTCACTAAATTTTGAAAGGTAACTGGTGACTCCCCTAAGAGATCGATAATAAATTGGATGGCCACGCCCACTCCGCCTACCTAAGCCGATACACCTGTTAGTTTAAATCGATAAGACCATATATCTCACACAATTTGAAAGCTAGAGTCACCAAATTTTTAAATGTATATTGCTAATAACACCCTTCAAAAAATCTGGGAAAAAATGTTGGACCTCACCCCTTCCCGCAAAAATGATAAAACCCTATATCTCTTGCAACTTTAGCGCTACAGTTACCAAACTTGAATGGTATATTACTAAAATCGTACTCCAAAAAAATTGTATTGCCACGCCAATTGCCCCAATTTCCAAAAGCCCACATCTCTGTTAATTTAAGAGCTACAGTTTTCAAATTTCGAAAAGCAAACTTTGGCAATATTTTTTTATTTTTTTATAACCACCCTGTTCTTTGCTACCTGTTATAAAAGTATTTCGCACCCGGTTACGCCCGACTTTTACGTTGATAAATTGCTTTGAACTGACCATTTGATCACTATGATTATTATCTAGAACAACGTAGCTCAATAAATATTCGTTATCACTTATCGAAATCAACCTTTTTGCAGCTTTTATTAAATAGTCATAATTTGTCTGTTGCTGTTAAAATAACAATAATAAATCAGTCAACAGGAATTTAAATTGCTTATGCATTTCAATTAAATATTCAACAATAAATGTTCGTAAAATATTTCAAAGAAATTTTGTGCACTTTTTTATTATTATTAAATATAACAAAATTGTATTTACAAACTGTACAAATAGTGTGTGGTCTTCAGCTAAGTTATTATTATAATAAAATATTGAAATTATATTGAACCAAGTCGAGTTGAGATTTTGCTTAAGATATACAATATAAAATCTAAAGTGATAGGAATACTAAAGGTTAAGTTTGCGCAAAATATATTTTTGTTATTTTTTTAATGGATAATTTATAAAATACATCATTTTTCTAATTTAGCATAAATGAAATACATATATATTATATATATTTATATAAACTGATGCACACACCTAATTAAGCACCTCTTTAATTGGTTAAAAGCTGCGATAAATTGAATTTTGTCTCACAGACTATTTGATAAATGACTCGATTGAGTGATATGAAGATTCGTACATGTTTTTATGCATGTAAGTATGTATGGGGGGCATGCAGCAATTTGATGCCAATTTACAGCTCCGCTCACGCTTCGTGAAGTAAGCTGTCTATGCCCCAAGCCTCCTCCATCAAAATTGGTATCGATCGGGACACCCTCTCTAATGAGAAACCTTACGCACTCACTCTCCCCCAAAATGAAGCAGCTCATCGATTGCATCGATTATGTATACACTGAGAAAAACGCAGCCCCAGCACATGAACATTTAAAATATGAAAAAAAAAAAATTTGTAAGAGAGACACCATCTTAAAGCTATTTGGGAAACACAAAAAAAAATTTACATTTTATAATAATAATAGATTAAAATAATAATAAATGTTATTTAAAAACAAAATCTGAACTATATAAAATTCTTTACAAGTAAAAAAAAAACATCAGCTCCAATTTCAGTTTGTTCATTTATATATATTTATTTTTAATGTTTAGCCCCAACAAAGCAGCTTTTGGATGGAATCTATTCAGGCCTTGTCAAGACAGCAGCTCTCGACCATTTGGTCCTTGCCCAGACAGACGCTTAATACGGCTCCAGGCGCTTCTTATGATCCGTTCAGTTTCTGGATGCTTCTCGTGGGCTTGCAATAAGTAAGCAGTCAGTACAACATAGTACTGGGTCAATTGCAGGACGTCAATATAAGTCCGGCTTAGCATCCCGCCAACAATACATTGCTCATATTTCTTTAGCTGTGACTTAAAAGAGGTCGGCAAGGATTAGGGCAATGGGTGGGGATCATGGCTGTTACAAGACTCTTGACGTTGTTCTCGGCCCACCTCCAGCTCCGCAGTGGACATGTAATCGCAAAATGGAATTGCCAATTGAATCTCAGTCAGGCATCAAGTTCTATGTCCAATGCATTTGCTGTGTCTGCACTGGGGGGTTTATTTTTTGTAGTAGTTCGAGCCTTGAATCTCCACTCAGCACTTGAATCGTTCGGATTTTGGTGCACACTCATCGATAGCTCGTAAAATCTGGACTAAGACATTCGCATTTGCCGTCAGATATATGTATTTTCGCCACTGGGGTTTTGCAGCAATGAAAAAGCGAATCCCATATTTTCTGGGTTGTCCAAACATTCATCTGCCAATTCACAAATAACAACCTACTGTTCGTTAATGTTTACTCCTTTTTGCTATATGTATGTTGTTGTTGCTGTAACTCCACCACATCCGACATCCTTAAACTCCATCCATAAACTATATTTGTGTTCCTAATCAGCATCAATATCCGAGTCGATATCCCCATGTTTGTCATATGATGTAATCTGGATCCTTTAATATTTGACGTGATTATGGTCATCGTTCTGATTTGTGTTAAATAAAGATGATTTTTTGCTCAGTGCATTTGTGCAATAGGTGCTTCTGGGCACCTGTACCTGGACAGACTCCTGTTCCTGCCGTTCTTTCGGGCTAAAACTAGGAGGAGCCATTGAGCCGGCCGTAGCTGCAGTTCCGTTAAATGCAATAAATGGCGTAAAACTTTGCGGCTTTCCGTGCCGCACTGTTCCAGTCATCAATACCGGTGCAGGTAGCCACAGCATGTACCCAGTGTTGCCACACACCCCCACTCCCACCCCCTTCCCAACCCACTGAATAAATCAACTTAAAACGTCAATGAGAGGGGACATTGCATTATTGAGTTGACGCTGGCCGTTGACAGGCTGACTAGCAGCCTGCATCCTGCATCCTGCATCCTGCATCCTGCTGCTGGCTTCTGGCTGCTGGCTGCTGGCTGCCGGCCGCTGGCCGCACTTATGTCCCAGCACTGACTTCCGCTGCCGGCTTCACCTGGTTCCCGCATTGTGGTAGAACTTGGGTTGTTCGCATTAGTTTGACATTTACTTTGGCACGTCGTTAGCTGAGTGCCATTTGCGCCTCAACTGCCCCCTCCCCTGAACAATCAGGCACCACCCACAAGCCCCAATGTGTATGTGTGTGTGTGTGTGTGTGTGTGTGTGTGTGTGTGAGTGTATGCTTGGTACATTAGAGTGCCGCCTGTTCGGCAATTCAAATAGTTGGAATTGTTTGAGCTTGATTTAGGCGTACACCACACACTTTGCCATACGAATACGTACACACACACACACATATATACATATATATATAAATATATATATATATATATATATATATATATACCCAGGCATACCTTAAACATATATAGCTTGCCATGTTGGCGTCAAGTTATTTGAAGCACTTTAGCGTGGTTTGCATCTAAGGCCAACTTCCAGGAGTGTGCGTGATGTTGACGGTGGCAGCTTGGCTTCCATAATGTTTGCGCTCTTGGACTCGAAGCACAACAAATTAAGCCTTTTAACAAACACAAACAAAAGTCCAATTTGTTGCCAAGTTGCGATGATGTCCAAATGGCTAACGCCTTAGAAGTCGCCGTACATTCCACGGATTTCTCAGCGCTCTCGCCCAACTTGATACTTTTGACAGTGTCTCTAAGTCTGTATATATATATATATATATATAGATATATGTATGTGTGTCTGTGTATATATGCATACATTTGTCGGGTTTTGTTTTGTTTGACTTTTATAATGGAGGGCGCAAGATTTTGCTGATGTTGATGAAAATTCACAAAACTTGAAGCGTGGAAAAATTTCAGTTAACATTCAGCTACGTCATATCTTTTATAGCTGGATTATGGCCATGACTGACAGGCAGGCCAACACTCAACAGTGGCACCCGGATGTCGTATAAAATGAGCCATAACAAAAATAAATATATGAAAAAAAAAAAATTACTAACGAAATTAATGACTCGACACATTAGCCGAATGAAACTTCTGTTAAGTATCAATTATTATATTTAAAAAGCATTTAAAATATTTTAAACTGTACTTTTTTTTGTCTACTTCATTAATTATCCACACTAAGTAATATTTTTTTAAATAATTGAAGAATTTTAAAGCTTTATTCACTTTTATTATACACATATGTATATATTTTTGATCGATTTTCCAAATGTTTACACAAAGCAATTTCATTTAGTAATTTTCGTGCATCAGCTAAGAGTAACTTTGTGTAAATTGATTTCCAATTCAATTTGCAAATGTTCCACTGTGCCACAAACTGTGGCACAGGCCATGCAAACAACACCGAACGGATTAATTTGCTCCATCTCTAATCCGAAAATCTTTCGAAAGCCAACGTATAAAATTCCTTGAAAATCTTTCAATTATTAGTTGACAAAATGACTACCCAGAAACTAGGCATAAAGAGGATAAGTGTTTAATTATAATTACTCCTATTTATGTCCTGGCTGACTGAAGCCCTTTAATTGTAGTCCAGCAAAGCATAATATGATTATATTGTGAAATCTATAGTCAATTGTCATCTGATATAGGAAATATGGGTCGGGAAATTAGTTCTGTGTTTTGAACCTGTTTGTCTATCCAGATTCGCCTTTGATGATGTTAAGCGAAATACCTAAATTCTGAAGCATGGTTGTAACAGTTACTCACTGGTTAAATTATAAAATGGGATCAGCCTTTAAGACATGTACTTTGCTAGAGGATTGGGGCAGCGCGTAGCTGTCTGGGAACAGTGGTACCTAAAGTCAGTTTCCTAAGTGAAATGACGTGAGATTTCTTTTAAAAAGTGACTTCAAATGTTTTGGATGAAATTTCATTTTAATTAATATTTAATTATTTAACCCATGACAGATTTAATGCTTAGCTATCTATGTTTATTTGTATTTCTTACGCATTAGATTAGATATTCAAGACACCACAAAATATATATGTACCATAATATATATACCATATATATACATATATACCATAATATCATTATGTTTCTTATAGCGTCATTATCGGTTCACTTTATCACAGAGCTGCTATAGGAGCAATCTGTAGAAAAATTAGTGTTAAGCTGTGGGATCAAGATAGACGTAGATAAACAAACAAGCTATTGTGATGCAATGGAACTACACAAAATGTGTAATTTTTAGTTCCAAGCCGAAAACACCTACAATTTAACGTTAAGAAAAGCTTGACTGACAACTCTGTGTGGCTTGGAATGGTATCTAGACCATGGCCGAGGCATAGCAAGAGCAGTCACAGAGACTCGACCAGTTGGCTCTTGAGCGCCGATATGCACAATGCACAGAGAGAGAGAGAGAGAGAGAGAGCAAGAGCGTGAGAAAGAGAGAGAGAGAGAGAGAGTCGATGTCGGTATATATGTTTTCGCATTGATATGCACATCATGCATATTTAAGTTTCACACTCTTTGGTTTTCAAAACACTTTATTTAAAAAATGCGAAAATCTGCCGCAATCCAATCAAAATTCTAGAAGCCTGTCTGCAAATACATACATACATACATATGTACCCACATACATACATATTTATATACATACAATCAAGGTCAAACCAAAAAGGAAGGCAAGCTCTAGCGAATTTTCCACAGTTTCCACCGTTTACTCTTTTCCCTCATGGAAAGCATTTCATTCAACGCTGTTTGCTTCCTAAATGCTTTTCACAACGCACACTTTTCGAGCAGTTGCATTTGAAAGCTTTTGTGGCAATGGACATTTTTTTCAATATTTATTTTCACAATTCTTAAGTTCTGCTGTTGTGTAAAAGTGTGTTTTTTATTTATGTAATTTTTTTTTTTTTTTATTATATTTTTTAAGCAATTGCACACAAAGAATCGGCACTCCGTATTTTGCTGTATTTGCACCACTGTGCGGGATTTCTTGTGTAAACATGTTCCATTCAGTGAGGACATGCACGGTGTAAGCCAAACCCGTGAGTAATCCTAAATAGCTTTAGTGCCCTGGGAACCAAGCAATCATTGCAATTAGAGCGCTAACTGATTATTTATTTAAAGTCTCCGGTAGCTTTCCGGCCTGGTTGCCAGGTGCGTCAAACGTGGACACTCCCCCGTTAATAAAAATGGCTCAAAGCCAACCATGTCGTCATTTCATTTGTTGTTTTTTTTTTTTTTTTTTGTTTTTTTTATTAGTACAATTTACAATTGCTACTTACAGTTGAACATTCGGTGATGGAGTGATCTGAAATTTGCTTAGCATACCAGATAAACAAAAGTAGGCGCAATGCAAACGAAATCAAGAATTGAGCTTAAGATACGTGGCTGGGGCGACATTAGCTTTAGTATGTCAACGACTGCGAGAGCACACAGAATGAGCCAGCTGGAGGAGAATTTGCCCAAGCAAATAATTGGCATACCAACAACAGCCAACAATAAAATGGTCAAGATCGAGGAGGAGGTGCAACAACAACCGGAGTGCGCTGCCGCAAAATGCAGAGAGCAACCAGCTGACTTTGAGACAGCCATCGATGCTGCGGGCTTTGGCCTGTTTAATATACTACTGCTCCTGGTGGCTGCGTTCGCTGCGATGTCCACCGTATATGAGACGTCTACCATGTCGTATATATTGCCCAGTGCTGAGTGTGATCTGAAGTTGAGTCTGCTCGACAAGGGTATACTGAATGGCATCACATATGCTGGCATGATAACATCGGCCATCTTCTGGGGCTATGTGGCCGATACGAAGGGACGAAAGAAGCTGTTAATATTCGGTTATATGGCCGATACGATCTGTGTGGTGGGCTGTGCCCTCAGCCAGAACGTGGTGCAGCTACTGATCTTCAAGTATCTGAGCGGTTTCATGTAAGTTGCACTTAACAAATACTAACTCGACGATGTACTCCGATGTGCATCTCTAGTATGAGCGGACCCTTTGCCGTCCTGATGACATATTTGACGGAGTTGCATGGACGACAATATCGTCAGCGCATCATGATGACTGTTGGCGTTATGTTTTGCATTGGCACACTCAGTTTGCCCGGATTGGCCATGGGCATATTGCCGCTCAACTGGGATATTAACATTTGGGGTCTATCATGTGAGTCACCTACTGCCTGTCCTCCGAATCCCCTCACTTGTAATCTACGTTGATGTCTGTCCATTCCATAGTAGTTGCCAATGTAAATGTAGTATTATATACATAGATATGTGTAGCTCTTATCTAAGATAATAAGGAGTGCATTATCACAACACCTGATAGCCACAGCTGACCTTCCTCTCTCTTTCTCTTGCTCTCTCGCTCTCTCTGTCTCTCTGTCTCTCTTTTTATACCCTTAACCCATTAAAAATGGGTAAAAAGGGTATAATGGTTTTGTGCAAATGTATGTAACAGGCCGAAGGAAGCATCTCCGATCCCATAAAGTATATATTTTCTTGATCAGGATCAACAGCCGAGTCGATATAGCCCTGTCCGTCCGTCCGTCCGTCCTTCCGTCTGTCCGTCTCTATAAGAGCTAGAGACTTCAAATTTGGAATATAAGTTCTCGTGTACCAGGCGCAGATCAGTTTCTGAATTATCGATACATTTCGATTTCCGATAGCAATATATTCCACAATTTAAGAAATAATAATAATTTAAACATAATATGCGTGTTTGAGTGCAAATCCTCTTAGATGGAAATTTGGCAATAAAACTAGAATATATTTAACAACTGGGTTAAGGGTATATCGTAGTCGAGTTAACTCGACTACAGCATCTTACTTGTTTATTATAGGTGTTAACTATTTGATTGCATTTACACAGCGCACAAACTCTTTGCAGTTTCTTATTTCATTCATGGCCAACATTCTTGTTATTGTTTATTGTTCTATTTGCTGACGTCAGTGTTTGATCTAAATTCCTTAACTTCGCAACACTTCATTGGCAGGTTTGTGAGTGTTCAAATTCCAATCTAAGTGTCAGTCATAAATATATTTATGGAATTTCATTGTTGCGATTCGTTGCAACACCTGGAAATTTATTGCTCTCATATTTCCAATTAATATTCCAACAAAATGGAATTGTTATCTTTGGCATTCCATTGTAGACTGGAGTAAATCTGCTGTGAAACTAATATTCAATGTTTGTTTAGATATATATATATATATATGTATGTATATATATTTAGTTAAACATCATCTCTCTTGTTCCTATGACAGCTGTATGGTCCGATCCGCAAGGGCTAAAAAATGCCAAGTTTCATTAAAATAGCTGTAAATAAAAAAGTAGTAGTAAAATAAAAAAAACCGTTTTGAAATAAAGTCCGACTTTCGTGTTACCCTTTTTGTAATAACATAAATTTGTTTCATTTATTTATTTATTTATATAGCCAGTTTAATCGGTTTTATTTTTATTTTTTTATAATTTATTTATTTTTATTGAAGGAAAGAGAGGTGCATTTGTTCATGTATTGGCTTTGTGATAAATGTATACATAAAATGTATTAATTTTTGTATGAGGTTAATGCTTTCAAATGAAATCTGATTTATCGAAACCCGTTCATTCATTTACAGTGCATGCCTGGCAGGTATTTGTGGCAGTCAGTGCTGTGCCTAGCATCGTAAGCTGTACGTTCTTCCCCTTCTTTCCGGAGAGCCCCAAGTTCCTAATGTCTCAGGGACGCAATCAGGAGGCACTGGAGACCTTCAAATTCATATATGCACTGAACACACGTCAGCCCCGGGATGCGTTTCCAGTGAGTTTCGAATGCAATCCTCGCAATCCTTAAATCAGAAGGTTTTTTTTTCAAATTCTGCAGATCAAACAACTGGCCAATGAAGTGCCAGCGAAACCCAATCCTCAGCAGCCAAACTCCGATCCAGAGGCTGAGTACAGCAAGGACTATCTGAAGGTGACAAAGAGATCACTGCATTCGGGACTACTACAGTTGCGTCCGCTTTTCGTCAAACCCTATCTGAGCATGTCCCTCTTGGTTTACTTTGCAAACTTTTGCGTTCTATTGGGGTAAGAGAGAGAGAGATAGAGAGAGACAGAGAGAGAGAGAGAGAAAAACAAACTCAACTCATTTAACCAATATGTTTCTACTGGCAGGCAAAACACGTTTCGTCTGTGGACACCACAACTGTTTGCCTCCATTGCGGAATACGATCAGTTGATGAGCAGCCAGCTGCCGGAGGGCAACGATGGAGGCACAAGCATTTGCAGTATCGTCGAGTACAGTGTGAATCGTACAAGGATGCAACTGGATGCAGCTCTCGATGATCCACTGGCCAAATGTTCAGTCAACATTAGCGCCGCCAGTTACACAAACAATTTAATTGTGGCCTCTGCCGGCTTAGTTTCTTACATCCTCGCCAGTTTCCTGGTCAATCTGGTCGGCATCAAGCGCATCATGTGTGAGTGTAGCCTAGGTCTAAGAATCGAGGAAAACATTCAATTTATGAATAATATGCGTATTGATTTGTAGGCCTGTGCCTCTTCATTGCCGGCTCATGCTCCTTGGGCATGTACTGGTCAAGTTCATCTGGTATCACTGTGGCGCTGGCCTCTGGATTTGTTACCATGGGCAGCATTGCGGCCACCTCACTGATCAGCGCATCGCTCAGCATGTTTCCCACCGCGTTACGGTAAAATGAATGACAATAAGTTGCCCACACCTCTCCTCCTAACACGCTTTCGCATTACTTGCATCCTTGCAGCACAATGATCGTCTCGCTCAGCATGATGGTGGGTCGCATGGGCTCCTTGTCGGGTAACATAATTTTCCCGGCACTTATGACTTTGGGCTGCCTTCCACCCTTCCTGATGATCAGCTTTTTTATGTACTGTAAGTGGCTGTGTTGTAGTTCCTAATCTTAAGGACTTGTTATTTTATGATTCATGTTCCCCTTCAGGTGCTTGCGTGCTGGGCTCACTCCTGCCTCTAAAGAACAAGGCGGTTCTGAAGTAACTCAATTTTCATTCCATCAACATTCGCCCCCAGTCCAATTCTCACGGCTTGCTTCACATAGTCGATGATTTGTTTAAGTTAGTTACTAAGTTTTATTTTATTATTTTCTTTTTTTTTTTTTTGTTGTGTTTTTGTTACTTTTTGCTTTTATTAAAATATAATTTATTGCAAAATGGACCATTGTGCGACAACTTGATTTGTATGCAATTCCAGCAGTTTGTCAATCTGCATAAGCCTTGTGCCCGACACTTGCTAATTGCAGTCACTTACTACTATTCCTGCTCCTCGCGAATACATTAATGCCGCACAGCAGCTGCCCAGGAAACTTGTAAAAGAAAGAAAAAGTAAAAAAATAATAATACCAAAGAAAAGTGGAAAACGCAACTAACGACGATAGCCGTGTAATTGAGTAGATAACTGCGAATCGCAAAAACATTTTAATCAGTTTTGTGGCGCCACTTCACATTGCATTTTGTATCCGATAGAGCAACCAACCGAGTGCTTTACTGATTGTGAAAATACGTGCCTGCTGCACGGAGACTGGCATGTAACTTAAATGCTAGACTTAAATAATTAAAAACTCTTCCAATAATCTGAAAATCTGAAAAGCTTGTCTTAAATTGCTTATTTAAAAAACTGTTTCTTAATGGGTGCAGCTGCATGGTTTGGAAAGTATATACTTATATATATACATTTATGTTGATCAGTATGGATTAGTTAGATAAGTGATGAACATATATATTTTATTTTATTATATATAAAGGGTCTTAGTCCAATAGCAAGCCTATTGTTGCTAAATTGATAATTATGACAATGCAAATACTGCAAGCTTAAACTCTTTTTCCACAATTTCTGAAGGTTAATGAAGTCAATAGATATATAAGTATTTGTATATATTTATATAAGTGATGATCTGATTACATTAACCATTATTGTATTTGCCATAGATAACGAATTAATTATGCGTACTTAAAGCCGTCAGATTATTTTTTCACATGCCGCACATTTGGCAGCTACTAAACACTAAGTGCTCCCACAACTTGCAAATCTTCTTATCGCATTCAATCTCTTACCCTCTCTCTCTCTCTCTCTCTCTCTGTCTCTCTCTCTCTCTCTCTCTCTCTCTGTCCGTACTTTGTTACACTCTTTTTTATACCCTTAACCCATTAAAAATGGGTAAAAAGGGTATAATGGTTTTGTGCAAATGTATGTAACAGGCAGAAGGAAGCATCTCTGACCCCATAAAGTATATATATTCTTGATCAGGGTTAACAGCGGAGTCGATATATATTGATCTTCTTGCTGTCAGCAGCCGCAAGCATTTTCTGTACGTATAAATAGGCGAACGCATTTGTGGGAAAGAGATGGCACATATTCTGCAGAACCCCGATAACTACTGTTTCGAGTACGTATGTATGTATGTCTGTATGTATGTATGTATATGGACGTGTTTGTAGCCAGCCAGTTCGGGAAAGAAATGCACTTGCAGTGGAAATTTGCCAATAAAACTAGAATCTATTTAACAACTGGGTTAAGGGTATATCGTAGTCGAGCTAACTCGACTACAGCATCTTACTTGTTTTGAACGGCCTCACTCGTATATCTTGAGCACACTCTTCTTGATATATTGCCTGAGTCCATCCAGTCCAGGCAACCAGCCAGCCTACAGATAGTCTAAATGGAAATGTTAATTATCTGACAACGAAAACGCTTAAAGTTAATGTGAACAGGCGGGAGTAGACTGCAACCTATATACACCGTATCTAAATCTGAGATTGAACAAAAACGCTTTCATCTTACGTACAGAACGCTGGCAGCGGCGGTGGCAGCGGCGTCAGCTTGGAACATGATTTCGCAAATGTTTGAAATTAGAGAAGCCGCAAAAACTTTTAATTAAAAACTTGTCGCTTGACTTTGCCAAATGGGGGCATGGTCACACGGCCTTATGCAAATCTCTGCTAATAGAAGAAACAGATAAAGAGAGAGAGAGAGAGAAAGAGAGAGTGGTAGTCAGAGAGAGAGAGGTAGTCAGAGAGAGATGGATAGAGAGAGTGGACGGAACGCACTGTGACAACACACAGGTGAATAAAATATTTAATTTTTATGTGAATCCCAACGATAAAAAAGCCAAACAAAATTTCTTTTCTCTAGAAACAATATTTAAATATGGACAATGAGGAAAATTCCAAATGAATACGATACTTTTTGTCTAGGTGTAACACAACAACGACAACGACAACGACAACAACAGGTTTCTCACATGCGGCACTTGAATTACAATCTTATCAGTGTTTTGCTGCCCGCCGGCAAATGCATAAATGGATGGAGTGTGACCCATGTGGAGGACAGTCGGACACAATGAGTCTCAGCAACAAGGTGGCGATTGTGACGGGCGGTAGCAGTGGCATCGGCGCTGCCATTGCACAGGTGTTGGCCCGCGAGGGGGCACTGCTGTCGCTGGTTGGTCGCAATGTTGCCAATTTGGAGGCGACACGGACGAAACTGCAACAAGAGCAAAAGGGCGTACAAGTGCTTAGTGTGGCGGCGGATGTTACAACGGATGCGGATGCGATAATTCAGCAGACAATCAGCAAATATGGACGCATCGATGTGCTGGTGAATAATGCCGGCATTCTGGGCAGAGGCGCACTTATCGATCTGGATATGAATGAATTCGACACGGTGCTCAACACAAATCTGCGCGCCGTCGTTATGTTAACAAAGGCAGCGTTGCCGCATCTGCTCCAGACCAAGGGCGCTGTGGTCAATGTGAGCAGTTGTTCTGGGATCTGTCACTTTCCCGGTCAGCTCAGCTATGGTATATCGAAGGCAGCACTGGATCAGTTCACCAAAATCGTCTCAATGGAGATGGCGTCGCAGGGTGTGCGTGTGAATTCAGTGAATCCCGGTTTTGTGGTCACCAACATACACAATCGCATTGGCATTGTGGACGAGGCCTATAGAGAGTTGCAGGAGAGAGCCGAAAACACCAATCCCATGAGCCGTGTGGGTGATGTCCTTGAGGTGGCCGAGGCCGTTGCGTTTCTTGCCAGCTCCAAGGCCAGTTTTACCACCGGCGTCCTGCTGACGGTCGATGGTGGCAAAAACAATTATACGCCACGTTAAATAAGACCAAATATTCATAGTTACATATTTGTTTATTTTTCTTTTCATATTTATTATTATTATTAATAATAATTATGGGTCTCTGTTAATCATTGGCGAAGTACAAAGTCATTTGGGTCACGACGACAAGCTAATCAGCATATGACGTGATGGTGCCACCACAAGTTAAACCCCAGACCAGATAAGATAGCTATATAATTCTATAGCAAGACTACATCGTTGTCTGCAGACAAGGAACAATGCTAATCTTATCACAATCATTCAAAATATTGGCATTTCATTTTTGTACATTTTGATTGAAGGAGAATCTTTCCCCTTGAGGAAGGGGAACATAATATCATAATAACGGGAATTTGACTTTGAAACAACTTTGGGACAGATGCATGGCCTTTACGAGTGTTAAAAGCTTTCGCAAAAGCTTTTTCCATATTATAGCAAGTCATTCCTTGCACAGACTTAACTTCAATTTGTGGAGGTTTAAGCTTCGGCAAAGCTTTTTATCGAATACACTGCGAAACCAGCACTTCCCCACATAACCAAGATCATTATACTTAGATACCGAAGGTATGGTTGCTTTTGTGCAATATCCGTGATGCTGTCTGTCCGTCCGTTGGTCTGTCCGTGTCGACACCCTTAGAGATAGAGGCTTAAAACTTGGCACATATACTTGAAAGTGCTCCAAATAGCTAAAGTGTCAAGATTGCAGTCCTACGTCCACACATATCTCCGACAATTTTTATAAAAGGTAACTTGCTTGTTACCTCCTCCAAGGATCGGTACATCATTTTTTGAACCTCGCCCAGAAATCTAAAATATATTTTCCATAATTTATAAGACAGAGTCAATAGATTTTTGAAAGGTTACTGGTAATACCCCTAAGAGATCTATTAAAAATTGGATGGCCACGCCCACTCCCGCCCCCCAAAACCCGATAAATACCCATATCTCCCGCAATTTATAAGCTACAGTCATCAAACTTGGAAGATATATTACTAAGATTGATCTCCAAAATTTGCTTTGGGCACTCACGCCTCCAAAATTCTAAGAAGCTAATATCTCCTGCAATTTATTAGCAACAGTTACCAAACTTGAAAGGAAGATTATTAGGAACCTTCTCTATAATTTTTTTCAGAAAAAGGGTTACTCTTTTATATCTACCGCAATCTGAACGGCAAACTAAGACAGTGTTTCTTGGCTACTCACAACTAAGTATCTAAGTATTGCCGAGTCGGTTACGCCCGATTGAAACGTTCTTTCTTGTATTACTTTAGAATCGCAATAAGGTAACAAAACTGGTAAATATTGTGTATTTGCCCGATTTTCTGTGAAGAATGACATATAAGTTATCCAATTCGCTGGAATCAAAACTTCCATAACTTAGGCAAGCTTTAAGCTCGGGGCCATTTAGGTCAAATCTTTTCCTTCAATATAAGAAGGCGCTGTTCAGTCATTTTTCCGATTTTCAATTTGAAAACATAGTCCGGAAAAGCTTCAATGCCAATTTGGATACTTTATGAACTACGCTGGGCTTATCGAAAAGTGGCTTAGACATTAAAGCTAAGTGGGGAGCGTAAGTAGGGAGCGGGTTGCTGAATGCGGTGAGCTTTGTTGCATGTGAAAGCGCTGAAGCTTCTTGGCAGTTGCAACCCTTAACAGTGAGACAGACGCTTAAAGCTCCAAGCAACCCCAACGACAAAGCTTAACTCGTATGGAATATGGACGGAGGAGCTGTCAGTACTTGCGAAGCAGTCGTCGTGACTGCAATAGAATATCAGCCAATTTGCCTTCGTTGCCTTTGTGTTTTATTATTTATTTTTTTTTTTGTGGCGCACCAACACTCGCGACATATTCACCCACTCCCCAAACACGCCCACACACACGAGCACACACAAACAACACACACACACAGAGGTAGGCATAAATGCAAAGAAATTGCCCAGCTGTTGGCAGAACTGAGAAACTGATTGATTTTTCGCAATTGAAACTGGATCAAAAGCACGTTGGACACATTTCACATCAATTGCAAGGGGGAAAGGCAAGTGTGCTCAAGTGAAAGTGACAACTGCACTGGCCAGCCACCCATATGGACATGAATGCCACGCTGGCCGAAGGTCAGCCCAAGTTAGCCAGCTGTGACAATGTACAACAAACAACAACAACAACAACAACAACACCAGAAGCAGCTGTCGCTTCTAATCAAGATGAACGAAGGCAGAGTCAAGCGTATTCAGATGCAGATCCGGATGCAGATCCGGATGTAGATGCTGATGCAGATGCTGATGCAGATGCAGATGGAGATGTGGATGTCGAGGATGAAGCGCAGCCATTGAGCCAACGCTGGTCGCCATTGGGCGCCAATTACGATGATGCGAATAGCGTCAGCTCGGAGCTACTAACAACATCAGGAGACGGTGAGATGGAGCCAACAATGCATGGTAGCCTGCAGTTGGAGAAGCAGTCGCAGCAGGCGGCTGGCATGGATAATGCCAATGAATTGGCGCGTCTGCGGACCATTGAGGAGGAGCAGGAACTGCTGACCAGCTCACTGCTGGCCCTGACCTCACAGTTTGCGCATGTCCAGTTGCGTGTCCGGCAGATTGTCGAAGCGCCCACGGATGAGCGGGATCAATTGCTGCGTGATCTCGAGGATTTCGCGTTTCAGGGCATACCCGAGGTAACCCAGACGGATGGCGACAACGACACTGATGGCGAGAGACAATTGCAGGCGCCACCCGATGGACAGCTAATCGAGCAGCTAAAATCACAGCTAACGGAGCTGGAGCAGCTGGCATATGATTCGGGAGCGCCAGGCATATTGCCGCAGCATGTGCTGCTCGAGAAGCAAAAGTTCATACTGGACGAGCTGCGCACTAAGCTCAATCTGCAGGTGGAGCAGCATCAATTGCCAACACTGAGCACCGATCAGCTGCGCCATCAGGTGGACAATGCAATTGGTGAGTTTGTCGGTCCGCTCAAAATGAAGGAGCAGCTGGTGGCCCAATTGAAAACTCAAATCACCGATCTGGAGCGCTTCATTGCATTTCTGCAGTGCGACACCGCTGGCGGTGGCACCAGTAACGGTGGCAGCGGTGCCATCACCAGCGCCAGCGAAAAGCTAAAGCTACTCAGCGGTGCCTACAACAGCTATGCGGCCAAACAAACAGCTCGGCAAATGCCCGCCCAGATGCCACTTATGATGTCAACCACAACCACAACAACGGCTGCAACGGCAACGGCAACAGCAACAAAAACGGCAACAGCAGCATGCAGCAACAGCATAGCTGCAGGAATCGGTACATCGACGGAGCGCGCACCACAACAGGAGAGTCTGCACAGCAAGGCGCACGGATTGCTCGACAAGGCATCGCTCCTAATGCAAATGTTTGCCACGACGCACTTTGCCAAGCGACAAGCGGACTTCCAACAAAACTCGCTGAAGAAGACGCACAAAGGCAACCACTGGGGGTAAGAATAAGAAGTTTATAAGCATCCCTGCACGCCTTCACGCAGTTCAAATCCTGTTGACATTGAAATTTCTTTATTTGACAGAGATCTGCGCGCACAGCTGGAGGTCGACATCCAGGAGGTGGCTGCGTTGGCGGCCACATTAAGCTGCGATCGCGAAAAACTGGCGAACATAAAGCGTGCCCTGCGTCAACAAAAGCTGCAACAGCAGCAGCAGCAGCAGCATCAGCAGCCGGCGAATGTAACCAGTAGCCAGTGGCTGCCTAGTGGCTCAGTTAATGCAAATAACGGGGCATTAGCCACATTGCCACCACGTTGCAGGCGTGCGGTTGCCGCTGTTGTCGGACACGAGCTGACGCCGTATGCCGCTGGGGCAGCATCTGGCTCATCCGACTCGGATGAGGACATGTACGAGCGCTATGACTGGGACAAGGACAAAGACAAAAAGGACAAGTCACTGGGTCGTCGCGTTGTTCATATGCGCGGTGATTCCATTGCCACAATTGGACGCGAGCTGACCAGTGTGGTGCGTAAGAATTTTGCTCGCACTCTGCAACAGCTGATGCAGCACGGACTGCGCATCCCAACCGAGTCGGCTGCCTCCAGCTTGATGGTGCCATTCATGCGTTGCCTGCATCCGGGCGCACAGCGGATGACGGCGGCGGGTGCCGGTGCGGCACCAGAAATGCAATTTCTTGGCATTGGGCGTGCCATGCATGCCTGGGAGCTAATACTGGAATACTATAATCTGAAGAATGGCGAGGAATACAACAATACGCCGGCTAGGAAACTGTCGCAAAGCTTCCAGCTGGACATTGTGGACGCGCATGCGGTAACAGCCAAACAGAGCCTCCTCAGCGCCATCGGGATGATCCTGGCAATGCATCTACCCTACAAGCGCAGCTACAATTCCCACTTCAAGGCATTAATTTGTGCAGGACTCAAGTAAGTGCACACACTGTAAATATACATATATAATCGATATATCCATGTCCATTTCTCTGGCTGCACATATGTATGTAGATACATTGTATGATTTTTATAGATGTATCTTTAGAAAATCTTCTTTGTAATTGAAATTATTCAACTTTAAGGCTTATTGTTACAATTTGTAAACTTCATTAAGTTGAATATAATAAGAAAAGTACATTTTATTTCGCATATTTGCAGCGCACATCTTCTGGTGGAGTGGCTCAATCTAATACTCAGCTGCAATGAGCTTATTGACACCTACTACACGTCCAACAGCTATGTTGCATGCACCGGGTTCCGTGACTCCTTGCGCTCCATTGACACACTGTCCAAATTTGATTTCGATTTACCCGTGGATTTGGCCATACGCCACTTTCGCAATATTTAATATATATATATATATATATTATATATATGTATGTATATATATATTAAAACTTTGTTCTTTTTTGCTCCCTCAATGAATGAAACTAGTCCAAATCATAATTAATATAAATGTATAAATATGTGTATATACTTTAGATATGTCCAATTAACTAATACCTACTAATACAATTATTAAACCTAATGCGTGAGACTAACTAACTACTGAAATTCACTGGTATACAACTGATGAATGCACTGGCTCAGCTTATCGCCCAACGGTCGCTGCAGTGGCCCACAGCATAATGTGGATAGTAGCAGGCGCGCCTCGGCCACATTCTTGCAATCAGCATAAGCATCGAGCAGCAGTCGAGGCGTTTCATATCGCTCCACAATGGCCAGCGCCCGATCGAGGGATAGCGAGTGCAGCTGCAGCAGCTGCTGGACAAATACCTCGCGCACCGTCAACTGGGCATTGCGTGCCGAATCCTCGTACAGGGCACGAAACTTGAGCAGACCAACAGATGGGCAGCTGCTGGCCTCTGTCTGTGCCGGTGCCTCCAACTGGCTCTTGTCACTGACACTGTGAAGCGGCACATTGGCCTGCACATAGAGCTGCTGCAATGCGCCACTTACTCCGCCCAGATAGCACATGGAGCGATAGTGATTATCACTGCGCACCACCTGAATGCCAGCGGATTGGATGCGTGCATTGGCCAGCGCCTGCATCAACGAGTCGAACGGCAGGCCCAGCTGCTCGTTGTCGCCATAATCCTCGATCAGATAGATAATGTGCGGCAGTCCGCACTGACGCAACCGATGCTTTTGTTCGTGGAAGCGGCCATCGCGTATGCTGCTGGCCAAATCATCCATACGCTTGCGTTCCACAATGTAGGGCAGAACCAACTCATTGCCAGCTGCATCGCACGCTATCCACACAAAGTCACCGACTGTCAGCCGTCGCACTTGGTGCTCCACGGCCAAAGATTGCAGATAGTGACGCGTCTGATCCAAGACGCGTTTGTTCTTGCCACTCGTCTCCTGCGTATCCACGAGCAACACAATCCGATAACTGCCCGCTGGCATGCTCACAACGCGCCTCCGTTCCTCGATTGCTGCCAGTTCCTGTTGTGCCTTCTTTGTTAACTTTTTGGGCTTCGGCTGCTGTTTTAGTTGCTGCTGCTGCCGTTGCTGTTTTTGTACGACTTTGACCACTTGTTGCACTTGTTCCTGATATTGCACGCTGTCCACAGCTGTTCCTTGACCAGCAAGCTGCCTGTGTTGACGCAGTTCATCATCGATCAGCTGGCAGAGCGTGGTGCCAAATCCGCGCAGCACGCCGCATTCTCGGCCGCTGTACAGCGGCAGCGGATAATTGTGTAACGCTTGCAGTGCCTGCCGCAGCCTGTGCTGCGATTTGCGATTACGCTGCTCGGCCTCGTGGAGCCAACGTTGCAGCCAACGTTTGAACAGCGGATTAGGGTCCTGCAAACGAATGTCCAAGCGTGTTTCCATGTTTTGCGCCAAACTACGAAATGCAGTTGCCACCAAGCTGGAAATGTTGTGCGTATTAATGTGAATGACAAAAGCGACGTGCCGCCATCTATTGCCAATTTGTAATAAACTGAATAACCATGATAACGCAAAGCAATAAAAATTTATTTAAAATTTAATATATGTAATTGTTAAACATACTTTATTTTTTGCGAAAATTACAAGCAACGTGTGGAATTCTTAGTATCATACTATTTAAAAAAGAATGTCAAAGTTACCACACTTTGCGTTGCCAGTGCTGCCAGCTTGTGAATACTACGTTGCAATGTGAATGCTTGGAGAGTGCTAAGCATGCGAATTTGAACCCTAAATGTCCGCCAAACCGCAGCCGCAATGCAAATTCATGGATGTCATCAAATCCATCTGGAGGCCCTTGCACTGAGCGAGAGCATACAAGACTGCGGTACCTCTGTTCCATTTTATACAAGAAGCGACTTCGCTTTCTGGTGGCGCTTAAGGTGAGTGACAGAACCACAAAAAAAAATCTATTTACTAAACGCTTTAACTCTTTTATTGCATACTGCTCGATTTAAAGGATTGCAGCTAAATATACATGTACATGTATATGCAGCAGTGCTATTGAAGTGATTCAGAATGCACTTGAGGAGGAGCACAGCTCCGTCAATAATCTGACGCGCACCATCTTCTACGAGAATCTAATCGCATGCGATGTTGCCAGGCTGATAGCCACATCCTTGACTGTGTCAGCTGGTGTACGGCGATAATGCAACAGCAAACAGGCAAATCCACAGCCAGCCACAAACAAGATAAAAAGCGATTCCAAAGAGGAGCAAATCTTTCACAGTTTCGTACAAAATCATTGAACGGCATCGGGAATTAAGATAATATTAATAAGATATTGTAGGGAACAAGACTATCATGTTTATTTAGAGAGCTTGGTCCGGAGACACGCCTTAAGCTGTTTTGTGATATATTGGTCCAATCTGGTAAAAAAAAAGGATGTGTTCGCAGCTTTTTTGAGCTGGGCTTAAGGGTACTGACAGATACATAAGAAGACAAACAGGAGAAACGGACAAGACGCTATCGACTCGTATAGTGATATTGAGCCGGATTAATCGCAGAAAGTAAATATATTCTCTTATATTATTAGTATCTTATAAATATGCAAAATTATATACAATTATGAATAAAACTTTTATATATAATGCAGTTTGTTTGTTCTTTATTTTTATTCACTTCAACAAGCAAAAACATTCAATATAGTGTTGTGTTCATTTTGTGCTTTTTTTTTTATTTTGTATGTATGTATGAGTGAGAGTGTATATTGTGTGTGTGTGGGTGTGTATGTGTAGATAGTACTCTGGGGTATATGGAAATAGTTTAGCTTCGCAAATTAATTGTAACAATTACAGTGATATATGGCGGATATATTTATCCATTGGGGAATCTTTAATTTGGGTTTTCGATAATATTTGAATGTATATATATATATATATATATATATATATACATACATATATTTATATATATATTTATGCACCTACATGCCGTTTTGTATGTAAATGCAAGCCGTTGTGTCTTATTTGCTTATTCTTAGAGCATATACTATGGATATACATACATATATGTATATATATACATTTATTGTACATATGTATAGTAATAGTATAGTATGATGAGCAAATCAATTGTTTTGAGTGCACTTCGCCACGCATAGCTCACCAGCTTGCTATCCATACACGGAAATATTTGTTAAATATTACGCTTACAAAAATACAGATCATCTCAAATTACAATTACAACTCTCAATGATTCACAGTTATACACAGTTATATATAGATCTAAATACAGTTAATACGTAGTGTTACATACATATTCATAAATATACATAAATGTATATATAGTGTATACAGTGTACATAGTATTTCCATTTACTTTTCATATCATATTTCATATTTCATTCCTATCCAATCAAACTGTGATCTTTTCAGCCACCGGCTCGCTCACACTTGATCTAATTCTATCTCGTCCATTTAACGTCCATACATAAATATGTGTCTTTATTTCTAATCTTAAGCTTCCATTACGTCGACTCATCTTCAATGTTTCCTTTGATTTGAGAAAAAAAAAAACCATTTGCTGAAGTATTTTTGTGCTTGAGTTTTTTTTCAGGACTGAACTTAGTGATTACATAAGTATGGGTTGCCCATTTTAGTGTGCTACAAAGGTCTGCACCCCTCCCTATCCCCACACGTTGCCTGTCTCTGCGGGCGTTTATGCGTTGCAAAGATTCGTGATAAGCTTTTCAGTTACGCATCAGCGATTTCCACACACAATATTTGTATTTTTAAATGCGTTTTAAGCTAAAAAATCTTGCAATATTTGTGCTAAGAATTACTCATACAAATTTATATATTTACTGATATTGTATAATTGTATATGTATATATGGAGGTGCCGGAAGTAGGCACACACACACACATACAATCGAGCATACATACACGCACACTAAGAATATGAAAAAATAGAGTTTGTGCAGATAAAAAAATTATTGATATTAAGTAACAGCTTACGTAAAGAATCCTAAATATGTTTTCAAGAAACAGTCTTTTTCTATGTTTAATGTGTTTTTTTTAGGTTTTTTTTTGTTTTTTGTTTACTTTGGAAACATAACAATGAAAATTGCTTGAGTGTATTTAATTTTGCCAACTTTTCATTTCAATATGCGGCTGCTTTTTTGTTTCATAGCTTAGCTTGGACATCATTTCTGAAAATGTTTAGATTCTTAATTTATATTATATATGCTCTTAAGTATATACCAAATGCACATACGAAAATATGTGCACGTATTTAACAATGTATTTAAACACTCATGTATCTAAATATGTATGTATGTATTTACTGAAAAATTAGAACTAGAATACAATTATAATTTATTGTTTTGCATTATACATTTTAAAATTCACAAAAAAAAAGAGATCAAAAAATCTACTTTTTACACAAACTCCAAAAGATTAAAAAAAAAAAACAGAATTTTCCAGTCACTAGTTTTATGTATGTATATTGTATATATAAAATAAAATTGATTTCGAAATTGAATTGAATTGTTCAAAAATTACTAGAGCGACTTACATAAATACATACCTACACACATACTTAGTATTGAATGCATATATATACATATGTATTTTGTTTCAAGAAATTATAATTATTATTCTCTGTTCATAGAGAATATATTGTGCACATACTTAAATATTTGCAAAAGGTATATTTGATTAAAATATGCTTATTTATTTTTGTTACGGTATCAAGCTTTGTTCTCTTGGTTTTTTTTTCTTCTTGATCAAAATGGTTTTTATCTATATATACTTATATATATATATATATATAAATATATTTATATATATATATGCCTGTATATGTTTTGTATATATCGTAAAAATATGTAAATACATATAGTAAATACAGGACAAAAACAAAAAACATCAAAAAGCGAAAAAGAAAACAGATGAAATTGTTGTTCTGGTTTTATATAGTAAAATCTTAATCATCGTCGGACAGATTTGTTGTTGTGAGAAGTGTGGCATTATCCTCCGCACCCTGCTCTTCGATATCCTGGACGAAAGATAAGAAGTAAAAGAGAAGCGTGCATTTAGTTTAAGATATTATCAATTCACATTTATAATTATAGATCACAGAGTTCCCCCCACCTGTTGCCCAATTATGCCCCAAAAATAGTTACAGCTTGTTTGTTGTTGTTTTTTCTTATACAAAATATATGTATCTATATATTTAGCAATCTGTTTGTATTTGTTTTTTGATTTTTTTTTTTTTGTTTTTGTTTTTTTTTTTTTTTTGTTACATTTTGTTAGGACGTATAAAACCACACGATCAAAATGGTAAACTAACATTAACAGTACTCGTTGTACACACACATGTATACATATATATATATATATATATTACATGTATGTATTATTAACAATTCAACACATATATACATACACATGCATGCAGATTACATTGCTTTTGTTATTCTCAACTACACACACACACACTCTCACAGTCACACACCTCTCGCACACACACGCACACACACACACACTCACACAAACATACACGCATGTAGAGGTACGAAAACGCAATTTTGTTCGCATTATTTTGAATTCGATTTTTGTAGCATTCTTGTATAAAAATAAAAAAAATTTGTTTATTTCAAATAAAAAAATAAGATTTGTAATATTTAATAATAATTATAATATAAAAATAATAAAAAAAAAATTGTTTTTAAAAAAATAGACTTAAAGGGAAGCAAACATTTCAGTTTGAATATTTAAGAAAAACTTTTGCTCTAAGAGAAAATTGTATGTAAATGCAGCGCGACAGTACAAAAATGTTTTGTATATTGTGTTGTGTGTTGCGTGTTGCGTGTTGTTTGTGTTTTGTCGTTTGTTGTGTGTTGTTTAGTGTATATGCTGTGGCTTGAGTTTGCTGATAGTCTGATTTTTCGATTGTGTTTTTGATGTTTTGTTGTTGTTGTTGCAGTTGTTGTCAGTTTTGTTTCAGTTGCTTGAGCGTCTGGAAGTGTGCGGAAGATTTTGTTGTTGATTGGTTTATGTGCATCTGCTTCACTTGAGCTTCTGCTTGATGGGACTGGGCGACGCCTGATCCGCCTCGGGCAGATCGCTCTCCTTCTTGCGCTTCACCTTGTCCTTGTTGGGCGCCTTCACCTTCTTCACCTGCGCCGCCAGCAGTTTGGCCTCCCGTTTCGCCTCGCGCGTGGCCCGCAACTGTTCCGTGATGAACGAGAACACCAGATAGCCCTGCAGAGCGATCAATCCGATGAGCGAGATGAGGGCACGCACCTTATAGCTGCCACCGGCAGAGCCGGCAATTCCATAGTACAACGTCAGCACACCAATCACCGAGGTGGCAAAGCGTGCCACCACAAAACAGGCACTGTTCACAATGCGAACGCGTGCCATACGCTCCTCGCGGTCGAAGACGCCGATCAGCTGGAAAATGTGAGCGATCAGCTCGCTGGCATAGTGCAACGTGAGCAGAACGAGCGCCAGACGCTGATAGCTGAGCGTATAGGCCAATACGATGAGCGTGAAACCGCTAATGGAATGTATAATCTTCGGCTGTTGCTCCTCCTTGGCGCGTATCTTCTGGAAATAGAGTTCCGGCAGCATATGCAGATAGTATGACAGTTGAATGATGAAATAGAATTTGTGTAGGAAACTCATCGGATGCTCCGGATAGCCCTCCCACAGCTGGGCCACCTGGCCAACATAGCCCTCGCGCAGCGCTACATGTGCACCCCAAACCAGCGAGAGCAGATAGAAGGCGACCAGTTGGCCGGATTCATTGAAGCGGGCCAACTTGAATTTGGACAAATGCAGACGCTTGCTTATCTTGTCCAGCACAAACTCCTGAATGATCGCATGCATAATGATGCAGGTGAGCGTATAAAAGAATATCGCACAATAATCCTTAATGCCGGCCACATACGTATACGGCTTGCCATACGGCTGCTCCCGACTAGCCTCCACGCCGCTCACATTGTGATGCAGCGATATGAATGCGCTGGCAAACGATGCCGTCGACTCGTTCATAAGGCCAACAACAAAGACCATTGCCACGCAGGAGATGATGTCCGCATGGTTTTGGATGACAAACTCATGGCTCAATATCGGTGGATTCTTATTAGTTGGCTTTCGTCCGATTCCCGGTTTGATGGCCATGTTGATTTTTCGTTTATTGCTGCTGTTCTTCTTGTTATTGCTGCAAAGTTTAACGTGTGTTTAGTATAGCTAAGTTATAGTTTTGCTCTCATGCTCTCGCTGCCTCTTACGCTTCTTGTGTGCGTGGCGCTTGCAACGTCAGCAGCAACAGCAGCGGCAACAGCAGCAGCAGCAGCTGACAGCGTTTGCAGCGGTTTTATGGCCATGTGCATGCTGTGTTGCCTCTGCCAACGGGCCCGAGGAATCAGTGCAACAGCAACACACACACACACACACTAAACACACGCACACAAGCATGCACTACAAATTTGCCTTGTTGGCACAAAAAGGCACACAAACACACCAACACACACACTCGCACACACACACACATAGCGTAGAGAGAGCGCACGCAAACAATTTCTTTTTTTTTTTTTTTTGCTTTTTATTCGCTTTTGTTGTTGCTTACAGGATTGAAATTTGTAGCTGCAACTTGCTGACGTAGGCGTCGTCCAGTTGTGTCTTCTGTGTGTGTATTTTGTGATTTTCCTCTTCCAATTTTATTGTTTTTATTTATTATTATTTACGTATTTTTATTTTTTTATTTTTTCCAGTGCGACTGTGTTGCAGCCGCCTCTTCTGCCTGCCTGCCTCTGGCTTTTTTTTGGATTAGCTACTGCTGCTGCTGCTCACCTGTGCGTGCGTGAGTGAGGAGTAGTGACTGACTGACTAACTGAGTGACTGACTGACTGACTGACTGAATGAAATGTGTGGCTACGTTTCACCAACAGCGCTCTGCGAATGCCAAGGCGGCCTGCTAGCCAACTACAGAGTCAAGCAACAACACCAACAACACTAACATCAACAACAACAGCGTTGCTGCCAGCAGCCGCAACAGTCAACAAAAAAAAAAAACAAAAAAAAAACTGCCACGCAAACGACTCTTGGCTCCAACGTCGCGTTGTTGCTGTTGTCGTTGTTGTTGTGTTTGCTGGTGCTGCTGCTGGTTCACTACCACTTGTTCACGTTGTTTGTTTATTGCCTGCTCGCTTCCACTCGCACAACAAAGCGTTAGCGGATTGCCGGCTAAAGTCAAGCGCTCTCGTTTTCACACAAAGCCCAGAGCGCCACACAATATTATGTTGGGGGGGCGCCCACTCGTTTGGCCACGATGTCCGTTTTCATTTTCGTTTTGCTTCGTGTGCCAGCCGACCGTGACGTGTAATTTGTTGTCTGTTTCTCTGTTATCGATATCCGCAATACGCGTCATCACTGGTTTTACAACTCTGCTGTTGCTTGCCATAGCCACCTGGAAAAAAGGTCGCTAAACGACGCACATAACATTTGGCGTCACATATTAACAAAAGTTTTCTTATCGCATGTTTCTCATATATTTCGGCAGAAATATTTTATTCCCGTAAAATAAAAATTATTTTCCGGTTCGCAGACAACTTCAAATATACATTTTTTAGATACATTCATTCATTTCATTTGATGTTGACGTCATGCGCATGGCAAATTTATACCGAAGTTGCACGCAAATTTGCTGTTAAACGTCATGACATTAACATTGCTACGCGTACATTATACACTGCTTGAACATATCGCTTTATGTTTAAATACACCGCTTCAAGCCTTTTTACCGAATGCTTGCACGCAGAGTTGCCTCGATATTAAGCGTAGTGACATTCACATTGTTGCGCGCACATTTGAACGTAACGCTCTATATATTTAAATCCACCTCTTTATATGCACTTACTCTTAATGTTTTTCTTATAATTTATTGCTGTGGTTATTAAATATTTACATTAAATCTAAGTAAAAATGTATGCACATACATCCTAATGTCAATCATGACTTATTTTGTTCATTCATTGAAATATCTGTGTAGCCTTTCATTTCACAGTGATCTTTATTTTGATTTCGACAGCATAATTTTAATGATATTAATGGAATTGATAAAGATCTTGATAAAACTGAAAAAGTCGGACAGATTGGACCACAATGTATATGATATACCACTCTTACGCACGATCGTTCAGCTATTTTAAGTTAAGCTAGATTTTGGATGAAATATCCAAAATATATGTACATACATTTATAAGAATCTTACGTTTCAAAACGTAAGCTCAAAAATATATATTAAATCGCCTATTTGATCAACGGTTTGTGTACATGATTTAGAACTACGAAAATCATTAGCTATTAGTATGAAATCGCTGCAAATATGTGGTATATATATTTAATATTTATATATACACGTATCTAAAGGTTTTTAAGAAATGGTAATTAAAATGCAATTGTTTACTCACGTTTCGGTTTCGCTTGCGCACGGAGGACACAATGGTGCGCTTGTTGCGTGCCACTAAGCAGACCGTTATAATTAAAATCAGGCCAATAAGTGCAAATCCAAGTAGAGCGGGCAACAACACGCTATCCTCAGCCTTGTAGCCCTGCCAGAAAGAGAAAGTGGATATGAAATATAGAACAGCGACCATACTAATTCAAGGTCCAACCATAAAAGGGGAGCCTCCAAACACTTACCGACCATGGGCCATATGCTGATGGAATATAGGCCCAGCGTGTGCTCATCCAAGCATTGTTGTTGTTGTTGCTATTGTTGCTCTGAGCCTCATTTGTGTTGTTTGATTGCTGCTGTTGTTGCTGCTGCTGTTGTTGTTGCTGCTGCTGTTGTGTGCTCTGCGTCCTGGCCAGCACGGGCGGCATGATTGGCTTCTTGGCTGTGGACTTGAGCAGCGGTACTTGTATAATGCGCGTGGTTATCGTTCCTCCCACACGATTGCTCAGTGGTGGAACAGTTGAGAATATTGGCAACTGCTCAGTAGTTGCTGTTGTTGTTGCTGCTACTGCTGCTGCTGGAGGAGTAGTTGTTGTTGTAGTTGTTGTTGTTGTTGTCGTAGTGGTTGTTGTTCTGCTAGCTAAAATTGTTTTATTGAGCTTCAGTATAAACTGCTCGACGCCATTGCGATTAACAATCTGCACAGTTTTGCCAACAGCATCCACTGGAGGTGTTGTTGTTGTTGTTGGTGGTGCTGCTGGTGGTGGTGGTGCAATATGCTGTTGCTGCTGATGCTGTTGCTGCTGTTTCTCGCCGCTGTGCGTGAAGGCCGCCTTCGTTTTGAGGAACCATTCTGTGGGACTGGGCAAACACTCGGCAGACACCAGAAATGGTATCAATACGGCGCCAATGATCACCGTGCACACAAAGATCAGGCCCAGATACGCAAAGGACGAAGTGCGACGTTTGCGTGGCGTTGAGCTGCTCCGCTTGCCACCACCAGCTGCACACGTTTCGGACGAGGAGGAGACGGAGGCAGAGGTGGCGGCGGAAGAGGAGATAGCAGACGCGGATGAGGAGGATGAATTAGTTGAGTTGGTGGCATTCGCTGCTGGCAGGCAGCTGGAGTTTGTCAATTTGCCCTCAATTCGAAAATCGTCATTTTGCGGTAGTATCGTGTATTGCAAACTGTTCTCGCCGTGTCGAATTGTTTTGTACATTTTGCAAATACTTTTTTCTCTCAGTTATCCTTTTAATTTATTTTCTCTGTAATTAGTTATTTTGTATTCTTACAGCAACACTTTTCGTCCTGTTTCTTGATTTACTAATTTTAATTTGCGCTTTTCGCTGTTGTGGCAATTGTTTTTACTGCTGCTGCTTCTACTGCATGCATGCTCCTTGCGAACCAATTTTATGTTTTTATTGATTAAGCGTTGTTGTTCTACCAGCTTGCATAGACAGAGAGAGAGAGAAAAAGCTCGAGAGGAAGAAAGCGGGAGAGAGAGAGATGAGCAGGCAAGCAAACTTAGAAAAACTACAAATTCTTAGCGCAGTCGCATGTCGTATTTAACACAGTGTGGCAAAAGTTCTAACGGCTTAATAATATATGCATCCGAGCAGTGCTGGAAAACGAACGTATACAGTGCTTGCCTCTATAAATATTTTAATATTACACCATACTGACAAACAAAATGGCGCAAAATTCAAATTACAAACAAATCAAAATACAGTTTTTTTAGAAAAACATATTGACGCTAGCGTTGATTATCATGCCATCTCTTTCCTACACATGCGCTCGCATATTTATATGCATACAGAAAATGCCTGCGGCTGCTGATAGAATTGACATCAATTTGAGAATATATTTCTAACTATAGCTTGGTTGTTTCTTTTCCGATCTTGATGAAATTTGGGCAGTTGATCAACAAAACGCAAATGCATATTATGTATTAATTGTGCCACTTATTGCTGTCGGAAATGTAGCGATATGCCAACCATTTTTGGGCTACCGATGATAGCATTCTTTTGAAGACTTGGTGCAATCGAAACTAAATAAATAAAATAATAAGATTTTTCGCCTAAGCATTGAGATACTTGTCATTATTGTTTCGTAGCTTCATTTTAGTCAGGAGTTCAGTCAATACACAAAACTCGAAGAGCAAACATCATAAAATTTATATAAATTTTTGTGGTTAAAAAAATTTTTGTTTATATTGGACATACTTAAATATATATACATTTATATATGAAGACAGTGGTTCCGGTGAGTATTGAATATATCAAAGCAAACCAAAAGACCACCATATATTGAGTTTGGTTTTTGCCTGCTTAATTAGGGTTGGTTATGTTTGGCTTAACTTGAGTTGGATTAGTTAAAGACTTTGTAAATCCGTAGCTTCTGTAAAGATTTTGTTCTGTTTTTGTTCTCATCCTGAAAACTTATGTAATTGTTTGAGCAAAAGTATGCAAAAGGCAGAAGGAAGTTATATATATTCTGATTAAGAATCAATAGCCGTCTGTCCTGAACACGCGGATCTGATAGTCGAGCTCGACTCGACTACAGCACTTGTCTTCATTTTGCTATCGCTAGTTGCTAGCTAAGTGTGTCTCTGTGTTGCACAAATTGAGAATTGCATTTGTGTTATGAATGCAATCAATTAGAATTTGTAAATACAAGCCCCACAACAGCAAATGCCAAATGCAAATTCATATTTAAAAACTTTTTGTGGTACAAATAACAGAAAAAATTCTTAGCTCCATTTAGTTGCTGTTAAATGCACTCAAAGCAATAATGCGGCTACTGGCTCAGCCAGTAGAAGTTGTCTTCAATATCATATATTTTACCATTATTCGATAATTTCCATTCGCAGTTCTTGCAAGAAAACAAATTTGAAAAATAATTTCAAACGGCATCTGTTTCATACAACGATTTTGAATCTCTTTGGTTTGCCACATGCGAAGTACAGTTGAAGTCGGGTAAGTAATTAGTTCAAAGCAACTTAAAGCAACTTAGCACTGACTTGCTTCTTTTCTTTGTTTCTAGAATATATGTTATCGAATTCTCTTGGATATAGAGAGCAAACACACATAGTGGTAAGTAATCAGACTCGTAAAAAAAACCCACAACATTTCTAATCTCTTTTTTTTATTAGCACAAAAAATCGAAATCTTATTGTGGAATACGAGTACTTGTTACTTTCTTGCTCCATTCCAATTCCAGAAATATGAGCTACGCAGGGCGAAGGGCTGTAATTGTTGTTGTCACGCGCAACACAAAGACCCAGTTTTCAAGAAGTAACATCCTCAAATGGATCAATCGCACCTTGGGCTGCGACATTCAGAACATTAATGACCTGTGCACGGGCGCTGCCTATTGCAATTTGATGGACGTTCTGTTTCTGAATGTGATTCGGATGAAAAAAGTAAAGTTCATGTGTAAAGTAAAGTTCAATCAGCAAACGGAGTTCATTGCGAATTTTAGACTGTTGCAGCAAGGCTTTAACACAAGGGAAACTATCAGGACAACTATGAATTTGCCAATTGGTTCAAAACATTTTACGAGCGCAATTTCAAATCGCTTCACAAGGATTACTGTGCGATGCAAGCGCGTGATTATCAGGAAATTGGAATTGGCGGTCCCAAATTGAATCGCCCTGTGCCGCAATGACAATAGGATGAGCGGAAATGTGCAACTTCATCGACACAAAGTCCGACTTCGTCAATCGGTGTCGAGAAGAAGCCGAAAGTCAGAACTGTGTCTCAAGTAAAAAAGGATCCGCAGAAGATAATAACATCAATTGGAACAAAGCTCTGGCAATACTTTCGACAAAACACTTACGATCATTAAACCAAAATAAATTCCTCAAATTAACTGTGATGGCAAAACAAAAAAAAATAAACAAAAAAAAAATATTATTAAAAGAGTCTCAAACTCCAAGCAAAATTAATATTGTCTGCTGTTTCCTTTTATTTTTATATATTTGTGTGGAACTGATTATGTCCCGTTTAGTATTAATATTATAGTTATAAGTATATTAGAGTAAAATATGAGTACTCGACTTTATAAAGCAACGACTTATTTCCTCGATGCACCTGTTAACCATCGTTGGCATCTAACAGCACTATTGTGCATCTAGATACAATATTCGCTTAAAATAAAGATAAAACAAGTATGAATGTTGTAGTCGATTTAGCTCGACTACGATATACCCTTAACCGAGTTGTTAAATATATTCTAGCTTAATTGGCAATTTCCCTTTTAGATCATGCATGCCATCTCTAACCCTAACTTAATTAATACTTCATTCAAATAGAATCGACTTTTATAAAAAGAGATATCTTAAAGTGTATAAAATGCGTTTACTTAATCTAATTAAGCAATCGTGGAGCCATGATTAAATATTGAAAATTATTTTAAATTACGAACTCCTTAGTATTTATAGCAGTAATTTAAATGAATGCGAGTTAGATTTGATTCTTCAGTCAGTTAGTCACAACACAGTCGAGTCGTTTCAGATCCCAAGGAATATACATATCACCAAACACAAGTAACTAAATATTATAGCCAAATAATCACAAGTCTCCAAACTGTACATACATTATCCCATTTAGCTTAATCATCTAAATTACGAACATAATTAAAACCATGAGTGATAGCCAAGAAGAGATGAAGATGTTTCCCGAGGATGCGTTTGTCAAACTGGTGAAGCGCGCAAAGCGCTTGCAATTGAGCAGTGTGCTAAGCAAAGAGGCGACGACAAATGAGCGCCTCCCAAAGGAGTTCGGATACGGTCAGTACAGCGTACTGACAATGAACAAACAGAAACTGACCACCGCCAATCGAAAGCTACGCCGGCCGGATGGTGATGTGGTTCTATCGCTACCGCCAGCACCACCGCCGTCGCCATCTAAGCGAGACGATCTCTCCGAGCTGAGGGATGAATACATGGAGACCGCCAATTTGGTCGATCAAATCAAATTAGAGGCAAATATGCTCAATGAGGAGATGCTCCACTGTGTGCAGCACCATCGCCATATAATACTCGTGCAGGAGATCGAGTTGGAGACGGTCGCAAACTCGTTGAACTCGCTGGACTCGCTCGCTGGCGACTTGGGCGCGAAACTCGACTCCAATGAGTTTAAGGATATCATGCAGCGCTGCAACAACACTCTGAAACAGTTCAAGAATCGAGACTTTATGCAGTCCAAGGATTCAGTCGATTTCGCACACACCAAACAGGCCATCGCCGATGAGATGAATGTGGACTCGATCGAGCCAATAGGCTTCACTGGGCCAACTTCAGAGCAGATCGACACATCCTCATCTGCTACCATAAACAAATAATTTGTGTGATCTACAACAAATTAAATTAATATTGTTGCTGTTTATTAATAAAAATATATCGTTGTACCGTTAGAAAACTCACACCTAAGTCTTTATTACTATTTAATAACTCTACCCTATATATACATACATATATATATATATATATCCCCTTTACGCGTATATCGGAGAATATAAAAAAAATAAAAATATAAACCTGGAGTCAGCAAACAATTGTTTACGGTTTATACAATCAGTGCACAAGCACTTCTTACCAAAGTCGAGGCTTGTGGAACGAAGTTCGAGTTAAAAGATCCAAGGACGAATTAGATTTCCTTTGGCCAGCTTGCGTCCTTAATTAGTATGACATAATCCGGTTGAGATATGACCATTCTTTTAACAACTGAAGTGTTTTTTTTTATCCTGGGTATTTTCATACACTTAACCCATTAAAGATGACTTCAAATTCAGAATATAGGTATTCATATATCCGGCCCAGTATTAGCATTTTAGCAATGATCCGAAAACTGGCACAACAATTTCAGCTGACCTAAAAGCAATGATTAGATATACAAATATAGATACAGATGTTGATAGATATATATATATAAATATATAGAGATATATACATAGTCATGGAGTCATTGCACCAGATCCATATAGATACAATAGTAGAACATTTTATAATTCCTTACAACTATTGTGAAACATGTCTGAGGATGCATTACGGAGGCATCTTTGAATATACATACATATGTATATTTACGTACATATTTTCATGCACATAAATGCGCTAAATACATATACTAGATTTAGACAAACATACGTATTTTATTTATTACCATAATATAAACAAAAATGGAATTGAAAATTAAACATCTACAGATCAATTTGTTTTCAGCTTTGGCTGAGGAATCTCATTGCCCCGACGCTTTGCCAGCGCCAGTGTCCAGCAGATAATCCAAATTGGAAGAAATATGGTGCAGATGGCAAAATAAAGCCAATTTCCATAAATCTGAAATAGAGATAGAGAAAGAGAGAGAGAGAGAGAGAGAGAGAGACAGATATAGAAAGACTTACTATAAAAGAAACTAATTATGATTGGGAATTGGACTCACTACTGAATCAATAAGCGCAAATGCTGCCGCATCCATGGCAGCTGTGGCGGCACGCAGCAGAAGCTGTTGCATGGTCAGCTCGGGAAACTGATAGAAACTCATGATGAGCACAATGATATAGATGACCACCAGTGGATTCATGACTAGCGTCCATACACGCGCCAGGCTGCGCAGTGTGCTGTTCCTAGTGCTAGTATTTAAAGCAACAACCATGGGCTCCGTTAGAACGCCCACAAAGAAGCCCAGCGAGAAATTGAGCAGACCAATCACAATCAGAGTGCAGCCGTAGATGAGCAGCAAACTGATATGCAGCAGCTCGAGGCCTCCATCCGGCAGTATCACAACGAATGGCAGCACGAAGCCGGTCAGGCTCAGTGCTATTAGTACGGTGGCGGTGAGCGGAGCGGCGCTTAACGGCAGCTCCAGCATATAATGTTGCAGCGGCAGCACATTGCCCAAGTAACCGATGAGCAGCACCACAGCCAAATATATCAATACGGAGCCATAGGGCAAAGACAGTTTCAATGACTTAGTACCGGGCTTGAGGGCAATAGTTTCCTGCGATGATACTACAGCCGCTGCATCCAGTGTCGACCATGTGAGATAGGCTTTGATGAAGCTGCAGGCGACAAGCGCGACCAGTGCTGGCATATAGTCGCCAATTGATATGTAGCGATCATTATGCACAATTACGTAGAAAAAGAAACTCTGATGAAAGCGCTCCAGCAAATTGTTCAGACTACGCGCAATGCCCTCGATAGCCTTTAAGAGTGGCACTGCCGATGAGGTGGGATTGCTTTTCACATTGGAGTTAGTAACACGCTTCGCAGCGGATATGGTTAGCGCATCGATGCGATAACGATGAAATAGTCCATGATTACCATTGGGCACACCCGATGATTGCGTCGCAAGCATTGCCAGCATTTGACGCAGATTCTGCTCAAAGTTTGAGAGGCTGGAGCGACGCTTTTTGCGCGGCGTCTGCTTGTAACCCGAGGTAACGCCCTCGCGTGCCATTATGCGCTGCACCAAATTGAACATATCCAGGTTGGGCAGCTTGCCATTGAGGCCCTCAATCTTGACATCAACGTAATCTACATTAAACTTAGTTAAGCATTTATTGTTTCAAGTCAATTTTGCAAATTCACATACCAATTTCCAGATCCTGCACTTCGATATTTAGCGCTGCTTGAAGCGACCCTGCACGTGCGGGCAAATTGCCCGATAGCAGATAAGAATTGGAGCTATCTGGTGATTTGTCGCCATCATGGTAGGCCTCCAGCCAGGCCTGCATGCCCAGCTGTTCCTGCTCGGTGACCAAAAATATCAAATCCTTGGCCCAATAGTTTTTGCCTGCAATGCGCAAAACTCTTGACAATTGCCATCTATATTAATATTACATATGTATATCTCTCGATACTTACGCCTGGCAAAATCCGCAAATGCCAAAAGTAGCGGTACACTGGGTGATATTTCCACATGCACCGAACTGGGTGCACGATAGGGCGCCGAGAATACAATCCCTTCTGTGGATCCAATGCGCGGAGCACGCAAAATGCCGTAGATGTTTTTGCCATGGAACTCCTTGCCGCCGCCGAATGGATAACGCAGCGAATAGTTATGTGTGTGCGTCTCTAGACCAAATTCATTGAATTTGGCCAAGATCCAGGCGTGCGGCGTTGTCGATTGATGATCCTTCCGTTCACGCTGCAACTCCTCCATCAGTTGGACGGCAAGTCGATTGGCATCTATGCGTATCTCGGGATACACGAGACCTAAAGCCAATCAATATATACACAATATTTATATATGTATGTACAAAGTTTCACAGCGCTAATCACCTGGTGAGAGCGCATTCTCTGATAAGTAGGTGCCATGGTTGAATTCTGGCAGGGCCAGGCACAGAAACCAGACCACACCCGCTGTGTAGAATGCGTAGCAGACCTTCCGCACATGCTTCGCTAGATTGTCCACCAGCTTGTTATGCGTCGATAGCGATGGATCGGAGAGCAGACCCATTGTTCCAGGCACTAGTTTCCATAAAACAACAGCAACAACAAAATTTAGCCGGCACAGCAAGGGCTGCAAGACATTAACAAATACTATCGATAACTGCAATCAGCATGCAACCAGGGCTGCGTAACCATAGATAACAACAGCATTCAAATGCAGCTGGTGGTTTTGAGATCCCATTTGATAACCCTTCGCTTGCTTCTTTTATATTTTTTGTTTAATTTACAAATAACTGTATAATCTAATGAGATATACACAGATATAATGCCGATATGGTTTTTTTTCTTACCGATATTTAATCAATGTCAGCCTTTTTTGTTGTCATTCCTAATTGAAATAACGAGCAAATTAATTTGATTGCACCCTTCAATTTAGATAATTAATGCAATGTGCGGGCTTATTAAGAAAAACACATTCAGGGGATGGAGTTCATTGGTTACAAGATCTAATCTTGTGTAGAGATTAAAGATATATTTTTTAACTTTTTCTTGAAGTTCACATAATCATTATATTTAATATATATATATGTGTATTGTAGATTATATCAGTTATGAATTTAATATAAATCCGTTTAATTTACTGTGGTAAAATGCTCGGCACTGGCTTTGCACGTGGCTCCCAGTACAGATAATTCAAATCAATGGTTAGTTTGGGACGCCTGAACTGTGGCAGCTGGAGATGATCATTGATGGTTTTCGGGGTAACACAGATGACATGCTGTCCCTTCCAGTATTTGATCATTTTCATGGACTGCAGGGTGTAGATGATGTCGTCGTGGGTAATGCCACTCGCCTCACTCAGCTCCTTAATGGTTGTCTGCTCCGCCGAGCAATATCCCTTCATCAGCTCGAGCAGCGTATAGGCCCAAAAACTGCGATAACTCAGTCGTCCCAGATCCGACAATGGCTTCTCGGGGCTGCCAACGACGCCTTCTTTGCGGGACAGCACATAGCTGAAGGCAATCAACAGTTTGCCATACCCCTTGCGCTGATGCGGCGGTAGCACCAAAATACATGCCACATTATAGTTATCGGGCGAGTGTTTCTCTTTGGAGAAATAGCCGACCAAGTGATAGCCCTCCCTGTCGATCTCACAGAGTACATAGAAAATGAATGGATCCATGTCGAAATAGAGCACTTTGTGATCCAGAAATAGCTTGGCCATCAGACAGAGCAGTTGGCAATAGAGTGAGTGCTCCTTGCCATGTATCTCGAAGATAGAAATTGTGCCTTTGCGATAGATCTCCCGACCAGGCGGACGGCGCTTCTTGCAATCATACAAATGAAAGCTATAACTCCTCTCTAATTGCATATATTTCAGGCAATATTCGCAAACATATAAAATGCGTGCCTTGCGGTACTCGTCCGGAAATGGACTGAAGTACCACGTATCTATTGCATAGCACCCGAAAATCAACTTGTCAATATATTTGATCTTCGTTATCTGCTCGTGCTCCTTCTCCAGTTGGGCCTGTGAGGCCGTGAGCTCCGCATGGCTCTTCTGGACATGATTGATTTCGTCGTAGCGTCGCTTCTGATAGCGTGTCATCTTCCGGTCACTGTAATCGTAGCGGTTACTCTCGCATGGCGACAAATAATAATCCTTTAAACCCTGCCGCTTGGCACGTGGCAACATGCTGCGTCGGCTACTTCTCATCGGTGATTTGGCGCCGCTGCTGCTGCTCGGTTGATCGCAGGGCGGCGTCGATGGCGATGGCTGGCTGGTCACCGTAAAGCCACCCAAATCATCGGCATTATCGGAGATGCGATGCCGACCCACCCAACCGTCGAGGCGCCGATTGAGGCCTACATAGTGTACATAATACTCATTGGGCGAATTGCCGTTGTCGACGATGCGTGACTGAAGCACATGACCGGCATGCACGGTGCCATCGGCACGGCGTATATAGTATATCTTGTCGGTATGCTCATTGATTTCGATCTTCTTTAGAGGCATATCGGAAGCATCCGAATCGGTTTGCTCTGTTGCTGTTGCCGTATCCACCGAGCTGGCATCATTCTCTGTCAGGAGTAAATCATCATCGTGATCATCGTCATGATCATCATCATCATCATCTTCATGATCATCGTCATGATCATCATCATGATCATTTTCATGTTCATCGTCATGATCATCATCATGATCATCGTCATGATCACCATTATCATCACCATCATCAACAATATCTTCATCGTGCTGTTGCTTGACATTCGATTCGTGCTCGTCATCGCCAGTGCTACTTTCATCCTCGCTGCTGCCGGAAATGCTCTCATATTGGCTCATCGCACGAAAATCCATCTTTTGTCGTGGATCCCTTGGCGCCATACCTGGCGACAGTGGGCGATATTTTTCATCGTGTTGTTTTTGTTGTTGTATGTGCATATTAAAGGGATATTCGGAATACCGACTGCCTGTCAATATATCCAAAGTCTCCTCGCTGTCATCTGTGGGTGATGCCGGCGTTTCGGGCACTTCCATCTCAGCTTCTGGCTCCAGTTCCGCATCGTCTTCAGCACTAGAGCGCGATGTGTTCGAATCGCTCTGCTCGCCGCTGGATGAGCTGTTTGTGCTGCTGCTGTCAGCCTCCTCATCAGCGGACACGGGGCTGTGTGCTTCGCCCATTACATGTGGTTGCTGTGGTTTAACTTCTGTTTCAGCCATTGTATCGTCGCTTTGTTCCATCGATTGTTCAGCCGAATCGATAACGTCGCCATCGGATTCCTCCGTTGAGCCGCTGAGATCGAGGCTAGCATTCAGCTCGGCGGCACCATCTCCGACTGGTGTGCGTCGTGGATTCCCGCCAATTTCGCTGTGATTGCCATCGCCCGCTAAGGTCTCGGCGTATTCGGGAATGAGTATAGAGTCTTCCTCAGACATTTTATGTATATTTGATTTTATTTCACACTGCACATATATGGAGCGGCACAATTGGTCAATTATTTAAAATTTTATTTACTCCAATTTACGGAAGACAAGGCATCCGCCTCATACTTCTCTTTCGATGTTAATTATGGTAATGGCACTGCATCGTCTACTTCGTGACATCGATAAAATGCAAAAATATCGATGACTGTAATAAGAGTGTTGGCAGTGCATCTTACAATAAAATAAGGATAACAAGCAATTTTGACCATACATACAAAATTAAAAGATTTGTTATGCTAGGGAACTTGTAATTTTATTTTTTATTTTATTATTCTTTTCCAATCCAAATGTGAACTCCCAACGTACCGATAACGATAATAGTGTTGATAAACTTCAAGCTCTTTTTTATCTCAATTGCGTATATACATATATATCTACGCGCGAATACATACATTTATGTACATATTTGCATTTAAATATACACATGTATGCATGTGTGTACATACAAAGCGCAAATACATACAGTTGTTCGGGCAGTGTTTTTAAATTGGGAAAAATTCAAATTTTCTAAATTCTTTTGCAATAAAATGTATGTTTTAACTTTTTTCTTATTTTTCTACTATTAAATGGATTTATCTAAACTACATAACATTAAAATTAACAAGTTTTATCTAATTTGGTGGCTCATTTAATGTGACTTCATTGATACCGTTTTGTTCCTTAAGCTATTCTCTTACCTTCCAGTATCCCTAATAATACCCCCTAATCTTAGTCTACCTTTTTCCGAGCACATCTACTGAATGTGTCTGCCTCCAAGGTTTTCAAGTTATTTGATGGGAAGTGACTCAATTACATCTGGGGACACTCCAAAGAGTCCAGACATTAAACCATTAGAAAATCTATCGTTTTCCCAATCTATACCAACGCGGATATCAATAGCTTATTTTTTTTATTATGACTTTTATTCAATAATTATCTTGCGCGGACAAATTTCCACACAATATGTTTACCAAGGTCATAGACACAATGCACGACCAATAATTTTTGTTTTGAATATTTTACAATTCTTTAAACAAATGAATCTTGTTAATTTTTATGTTAATTCGTTTAGAGAAATCCATTTCATAGTATAAAAATAATAAAATATTTGAAAGTCAATAATAAAATACATTTATTTTTTGAAAAAGAAGTTAGAAAATATTTTGAAAACTATTTCTGGAGAAACTATATGCATTTCTTCACTGGCATTAATAAATGTACACGTATGATTTATTTTAGCTGCATTTATTTATCAATAAGTGTTCATTCATAAGTAACTGAAACAACGTGCTAAACAAATTGAATATACTATGTATATTGTATGTATTGTAATAAAATCTTATTTAGAAATTATTGAAACTTAATATTATTATTTATCACGAAAGCAAATCAATTTAAATTAACGCAGACCAGCTAATAGATTGATTATCTCAGAACAGTTTAAGCTTATTTTTGCAACTTTTTGGTTTTCATCCAATCCATTATTTAGTATTTGTTTTTTTTTTCAGTTTTAAAAACATTTTATTACACAATTTTTAAAAATCATTAAGTGCAATATAGACAATTGGCATCACCTGTGGCAGCGAAGCCTTGGAGTCTAGTGGGATTCACGAGCAAAAAATAAAAAATATTGTAAATATTGTCTGATGGATAAGCGCTGAAAAATAAACTAAGCAAGAAGGAAAATTCATTGGTGATTTTCTGGTAGCTTAACTGCCTTAATATGCGTTTACTTTTGTTCTAAATACATACTTATTTACTAAATAATCGGAGCAAAAAACAACAAAATGCATATATAAGTATAAACATTAGTCTCTTAAGTTTAAGCCATGTGTTTTTGTCATTTAAATGGAATTCATATACAAGTAAATCGGCCCGATTCAATAAATGTTACACGTTAGGCGGTTAGTATTATAAGCCCAATATAGGCTACGAATATAATGTGTGAATGCTTGAATATATATTATATATATATACAATACATAATATATAGTGCAGTGCGTGTAATATGTCCGGTGAACATTTAACAGGTAAAAAGAACAGTATATGTTTACAGTATATACGTAAATTTTAGGCCATAGAGGAACTACTCGTAAGCGTACCATCAACAAACTAGGCAAATACATCTCAAATTACAGTTAAAATAAATAATTATCTAATTTACATCCATTTCAGATAGGATTACACATAATGCATAACTATATATGTTTGTACACATGTACAAAGTGCAAACGCAACCGCAATCACAATCGAAATTATGTCTGCAAACTGGCACCGGTCACTCCTCCATATTCATTGCCGCCCGCAGCTGTGTCCTCACTTTCGATGAAGCGCCGCATAAACTCGCTGCAGCTGTTCTGATAGTCTTGTGTCAGGGAGCCTTTACTGCTGCGCAACAGAATGCGTCCAAAGACAGCAGCTGTTTGGGTGAAAAGTGGTTGTTGTGTGATTCCGTTAAGTGAATTTTTATAAAATATGCCACTGGACTGGATAACTCACCGATGCTGGATAGTTCATAGTCATAGCGTTCGATGACTTCGCGCAGGAACATGCACAGATGCATGAAGACATTACGTTTTGGTGCGCTCAGCAAATGTATTAGTTCCATGGCCTCCGATTTACTTCTGCTAACCAACAGATCATCAACAAGTGGCTCCAGCAGCGCCTCCTCAGGCAGGTCAAGGAAAAGCAACAGCGCCTCGGCAGCAGTTTGTGGTGTGCCCGCTATAATTGAATCAGACACGTGACAATTATGTTTCAGTTCGTAGACACTAGTAAAGTTAAAGTGCAAACTTACGAAACTCATCTTCCGACCAGGTGTCCAGCCAGTCGCGTACGGCGTTGAAGTGACTGCTCAGCTGGCGACGGCGATCGTAGCTCTGGAAAATGCCCGTCAGCTGGTCACCATGCTTGTGTAGATAGTCTATAAGCAGGAAAAATTCTCGGGGCATCGTTACACGGTACTCGGGCGACACGTCTAGCATCTAGCGAAAGGAGATAATAATTGATTCAGTAATATTAATAGACATATGGGCTTTTAAAAATATTTATATCGATTTATGTATTACCATTTGCTTCACTTGATCCTGTTTGTACTCGGTGATGGGTCGATCGGTGCGGCACATTGTCTCCATTGATAGACCAAAGCAGCTAGGCTGATATTCACCCGTAACGGTTATGAATATGTCTCGTCCAGATCTCACGTGCAGTATGAGTATATCGAAATCGCATTTGCCCGACGTATTGCAGATCTTTTTAAGCAAGCCCGTTATCGAGTTGGGATCGATCATCATTCTTAAGCGTATGCTGCGCGCCGAGTCAATCATTAAGCTGTCCGAGCGCGGATCCACTTTCAGCCACTTCTCGCAGATATCGTTTAATGGCGAATCCTTCACCTTGAACTCAAAGTCCACCTGCTGTGGACAGTTGTTGGACACATTAAAGTCCCGCACGGACGGCTCGTTGAAGCGCACTAGACCAAATTCGATGACCGTACACTCAGCAGTTATCTGCGGCTGATTATCATTCTCGCGCTTGTCCACCGCCTTCAGAACCTCCTCTTGGATACGCTTATACTTGGCCTCATCGCGCGTCTTGATCTTCACCCGGAATATGGCGAAGACGGGCTTGTGATCGCTCTCTTGTATCTCCATTACGCTATTGTATACCAACTGCTCGATCCGCTTACCCTTCCATAGCACACGATCGCAGTAAGCAGGAGCTCGCTGTTTTTCGCTAGTGTCATATGTATCGGTGCCGACATCATATTTGTAGGTGGGCAAAAACTTGATCTCACCCTCCGTGTAGCCCTTGAAGCACCTGCCGTGACTCATCTCCTTGCGTAGCTGATCGTATTGCAGACGCAGCTCATATGATTCTCCATCGCACTGTAGCCCAGGTGGTTCTTGTATGCGATAGTTCAGATCTCCCAGCCAGAATATGTGACTGCAATTATTAGAGTCGATTATATTTATATTTTGTAGAAGGGGACACATATCTGATATCATATAGCTGAAGCACTTACTCATGATCGCTGATAGTGCTAGGATGAGAGCCAAAACCATCAAAGCGCGTGCCTTCCTCAATGGCCTTGTAGTCTTCATTGCGATCCACAACATTACCCATGTGAGCAGCCAGATGTGAGTTGATAAAGCAGATGTTGGCCTCGTTAAGCTGGAGACTGGCTGCAACGCCGCCCTTATTGCCCAACGCTCTGAAGACGCCGCGTGCCACCCAACTGACCCGGCAATGTATATGTGGTCGCAGTTGCTTGCGCACAATGACCGTTAAAAGAATGCCAGCCAAGCGCACCGAGCGCAATTCCTCATACTCGACACCTTCGTGCACGCTATTCAACATCTTGATTCTGTGCAACAAATAAAATCAATAAGTTAGCAAGACGCCAATTTCAAACGAAATCCCCTTTCCCCAAATACATATACATTTAAATAGCAGCAGTTTAGGAACTGAGAGAAAGACAGGGACTGCGAGAAACACAGAGACCCTTTACAAAGAAACACACATACATCCACTGTGCCTGGATCATTTCCATCTGAGTGGCATTAAGTATTGCCTTTTTCGTCGTCTCCATTTCCTGCAGTCCAATCACATAAATATCGGGCGCCTTGTCGCTACGTGCCAGCCAAGGGCGCAGCGAGATGTTGCTATCCCAGCAGGGTTGATTATTAACGTTCCATGTAGCACAGTAAACACTGGAAAAGAAAAAAAAACGCATATGTTTTAGAATGAGAGAGGGATCGCTTGACTAGTTCTTAGCTCACATACGTAAAATCCTTGTAGACAATGTATTGGCTCTCGCGTTTTTTCAGCTCCTGTTTGACTTCGCCTATCTCACGATAATCGTCCAGCCAGCGAAAATTGAGCGTTGTTTCCGATGGCATATCGCCATTCCACATTGATGACTTGTAGGAATTGATTTTCGCAAAGAATTCATTAAAATCGACCGACTCCAGTTCAGTTTTGATTGGATGATAGTAGTATTTGCTTGGCCTGTCATTGTCCGTTGACAGATTGAATTGATTCGTTACGATTCCCGTGGTTTCTGTTAGGCGCACAACATATTAAAGGTTACAAAAGAACTGAGCATACAAGTGTTTTTGCTTAACATACCCGTCGTCATTTTAAAACTGGCGTTAATAGCAAATACATTATTTATTTTAAGCTCATTGCTTGCGGTCAGTGGGGAGCGCAGGAGCGAGAACGAAATTATTGCATATGTACCGCCCGATTCTGAGGACACGAGCGTAAGCAGTCCCTCGGCGTGCTCCTGGCCCCTGATTTGATACGCCTCAAAGATCTGGAAGATGTAAAAGATGCTTTCTTATTCATTTATTTCTGTTTGGTTGTCAAACACAATTTTGTAATTATTCTCCTATAGTTAAATATGACTATAAGTATTATTATTCAATGCAACTTTTAATTTCAGTTTAAAAAATATCAAGTGTATAAGAAAAATTGTGTGTGTGTGTTGCGCTTGGCACTTTATTTAAGTTTTGATAAACATCGCGTTGCCTACTTCCGCTTCCATGGTATGGGTACACAGAACACACACACACAAACACACAGACAGAGCAGGCTCCACATAACTTTATCTTTATAACATTCGCTGAAGGGCAGCAACGTATTATCGGCTGAGTGATATCTCACCCATGAACATGACACAATGTAATAATCTGTCCTTTGGATTCATATACATTTACTAAACGTACACGTATCAAACACATGGAAATTTAATTGAAAGAAATGCTGCATGAATCGATTAATCATCACATGACATTAGCGCATGGAACATGGTCAGCTTACCAGATGAACTCGCTCGTCAGCCTTGAAACGCTGCTGAATGATGCTAATTGTTGATTTGTCCGGCGATGCAGCTGCAGCAGTCGGATCCACGTTGTTCCCGCTCTCCATAATTTAGCGGTTTTCGGTTTTGGCGTGTAGTTTAAGCAGTTTTCACTATACACTTTTGTTTGTTATTATGGGCAATGCGATGGAATGTATAATAATACTGGATGGGCTGTAGTTACGATATTATGGATTCTCTTGGCAATTTGATTTTGTTTTCTAACTTTTTTTTGTCTTCTTTGGCTATTTTTAGTTAAGACTGGCGCTCGGATGTCGCGGTGAATGACGGCAGCAACGATTTGGTTTGCGTTGGTTTTCTTTTTCTTTTTGCTTTTCTTTTTTTCTCTTTTCAAAGTCAAAGCTTTCATGGACAGTTAACAATAATATTTTAAAGCGTTTCTTTCATGGTTCCTATCTATTACTTTTTATATTTTTTTCTTCAATTTATTATCTTGTATTTGCCTTAACAGTTATTGGACGGTGGGTGTGGGCGGTTATATTTACTTTGCAGCACAGACACACACATACACATACACAGAATCGCACTCTTATTCATAGCAGAGCACAACTACGAACGACTGACGATAATATGAATACAGCTTTTGATTTCGGTTAAACTTGCACTTACTACACACTACACACTAATCACTTAATAACAATGGCTTATATCAGGGAATTTCTGAAGTCTGTCTTTCGTATAGGTATTACAAAAACAAAAACAATAAGAAACACTCCACAATAACAATAAGAAACATTCCACTCGGAGCAGCAATAAAATCAACGTCAACAGCTGAAACTTAGCATAGCCCAAGGCAGGGTTGCAGCGCTGTCAAATGCAGTTGCTTGCCAACACTGTCAGCTGACAGTGCTGTAAACAGCCACAAGAGCAGCCGCTTTAATTTCATTACATTTGCACACATTTGTTTTTGCGGCAATTATTGTTTTGTTAGAAAAAATATGTCACAATTCCAAAAGGAAATCGTCCAGGCTGTCCTTATAGCCGACAATAATGTGTGGAACTTCAAACCGCTGTCCGATGAAGGCTCTACGGTTGGTATTGAGACATCGAACATTAAATTGTTGTATTGGCCACGCACGTTGCTTGAATATTATGTTAATACAAATGCTTAAATATTTGTTGACAGGCGCTGTTGCCGTTGGTTAATGTTAGTATGTTAGACTATGCATTAATTGCGCTAAATCGCAGTGGTGTCGAGGAGGTGTTCGTCTATGCCAGCCTTTATCTGCAGGACATTCGGGAGCACATCAAGTGAGTATACATCATATGTATCAAAATATATGTATGTGGCATATATCCATTTTAATCTGTAAGTCAGTTAGTTGCTGATGCAATCAGCTAGAAAAAGTCCTCATTATCCGTATTACTTTATGAAATTTAAGTTATGTAGATTGCAATATTTAATTAAAAATTGCAATTGTTAAATTGAGCATTAGCCAGTCAGAAGAAGAAGTATAGAATCCATTATCAACTGCATACTGATTTGAATGTTTGCCGATTCACAGACAAGGCATAGCCACATATGCGTCCTGGTCATTCAAGATGACCGTTCATGTGATCGGTGGCGAGGGTTGTCGCTGCTTTGGCGATGCGATGCGTGATCTGGACGCCAAGGCGCTGATCCGTGGCAATTTCATTCTGCTGGGCGCTGACACGGTGACGAACGCCAATCTGCGGCCAGTGCTTGAGCAGCACAAGCGAACGGCTAAGTTCGATAAGGGCACGGCTGCCACGCTGGTGTTCAAGGAGTGCGCCAGCAGCGCAACCGAACGCACTGGCAATGAGCTGCTAATTGCCGTGGACAAGCAGAATGCACGGCTCCACTACCACCAGCGGCTGCGCCTGAACCACAATGAGTCACGCTATCAGATACCGCTCAATGTCTTTCTCAGCAATTCGTGTGTCACACTGCACCACAATCTGTTGGATCCGCAAATAGCCATTGGTTCGCCATCTATGCTTTCGCTATTTAGCGATAATTTTGACTTTCAGACGCGCGACGATTTTGTGCGCGGCCTGCTAATCAATGAGGAGCTGCTGGACAGCCGCATCTATGTGGCAATGTTGCCACCAGCACAATATGCGCACAAGGTGAACAACTGGCTCTCCTATCAGTTGGTCAGCCGGGACATTATTAGTCGCTGGGCGTATCCGCTGGTGCCCGACATGGGAGTCTATAAGCTGCAGCAGCAGTATGTCTTTAACAAAGACAACATCTACAAGAGTCACGACGCCAACGTATCCAAGGTGGCGCTGCAAGAGAATGTCGTTGTACATGCTAGCAGTCATGTGGATACCGGCACCACTATTAGCTGTAGTGTTATTGGCGCCAATTGCCGCATCGGCAAGAACTGTCAACTCAACAATGTCTTCCTCATGGCCAATGTGACCGTGCACGACAACTGCCTACTGCGGCACTGCGTCATTGGCTCCGGTGCCATCATCAACCATAGTTGTAGCATAACAGCTGGATGTGTCCTAGGGGCCAAATGCATCCTGCCGGCCAATACAAAACTGACCAGCACACTGGTCACCAGCTCACCCAGCACACAACGTACCGAGGAGCATGAAATGGGTGAGTACTTGTTCAGTGCTTATAAAGCTTAAATAAATTAAATGAAGCTGCTTTTATTCGACTTAAACTAAGGCCAACAAAACAGTACTAGCTCTTTAATTTTATTTCTAAAGTAATCAATTTAATTTCGAATCCGAATTCTCAGTTGAACTGGAGGCCCTTGGAACTTGTGCCTACATTGTTAGCGATCTGACAACCGGCGATCCCGATGACTCAGATGCCGATGAGAATTTGATACCACTGTGTATACCGAAAATGTGTGAGCTACAGCCGCTGGCAAAGGATGACAGCGATTGCAGCTATTCCAGCGACGATGAGGATGCCGGCGAGTCCCGCCTAGCGACACCGCTGCCCGATGACACAAACAGTAAGGATAAAACTATATGCCTAGATACTTATTGTTATTATTCGTATACTCATATATATTCATTGCTCGTAGTCTTCCTGTCGGAGGTTATCGATTCGTTAACACGCGGCTTTCGCGAAAAATCGAATCCGGATTTCCTAATACTTGAGATTAACTCCTCACGTTATGCGTACAACATGTCGCTTAAGGAAGTTAATTTTAATGTGGTTAAAGCGGTTTTCAGCATGGAGAGCATTGTAGAACCAGCTAGCAATAATGTTATGATTGCCGTTAATGCTGCGCTCAAACAGTTGGGACCTGTTGTCTCCAACTACATTAAAAGCGAAGATGCCATGTTGGATTGCCTGAAGGCATTGGAGGTACTTTTTAACTACTACATATTGACTTGTTTTGTTTTTCTTGCAAGAATGATTTCAATATAAAATAATATCTATCGATTCTCGCAGGATATTTGTGAGGAGAACAAGTTGGTGCTTGAGAAGATCTCGCAGGTTGTGCATTATTTGTACGACAAGGACTTTGTCAGCGAGGATGCAATACATGCATGGTATGAGCAGCTGGACATCAAGGAGCACACAACGCTGCGGCAAAGTCTGGCCAAACTGGTCACCTGGCTAAATCAGTCAAGTGAAGATGATGACGACGATGATGATGATGATGACGACGATGATGATGATAAATAGGTAGCTCAATCAACGCTTCCATCATATGCAAAAATAAACAATTTAAAAACAATTTGTGCTTATTTGTACATTTTATTGCGAAACACTCGAACTAGTTTAAACATGAGTACTCTAGTCGAAATTGCTCAACTAGCAGTTACCCTGTACCCAAGTCTGTAATTTCCCCAATTTGTACATTAATGTGGTTATTTCAACTTTAATTTCTTTTTATATGCCGATATTGATATCTATTGATTTTTAGTTATCAACAAACTAAGATGATAAAACAAATTTTGATATATATAAGATCCTTGTGATAATACAAACGGACCGCAAAAATGGTTTGATGCTAATCAAGAAAAAAATATAAAATACGAAAATATAAAATATGAAAAAACCCGTCTTCTTCAAAGTAAACAAGAATAGTAAATACATCACTTCAGAAAAATTTTACCTTTTAAGGGTCGCAGATTACTTCTGCCTTATTAAATACGATTGTACAACTTTTTCATAACCTTGTTAAACCATTTTTAATGGGTACAGGGCATTACTTTTTGTAATTGTTAGAATTAATATTAATATATTAAAGATGAATGGGTCGTTTCTTAAAGATTAACGAGACTGAACAAAAAAAAAAAGAAGAAAATATAATTAAAATAAAAGCCAATTTCCTCTCCATATATATATATATATATATATATATACAAATTTACGTGTACATATACAGTGTCTCAACGCTTATTTGGAGCAGTATCAAGCAAAATATTTAATTGTCTGCCATAAACTAATTATACATTTGAACATTTTCCGTTTGTTTCCTTGTTTAAACTTTATAGCACTTTAAATTTTTTGCTAGACAGTGCTCCAAATAAGCCTTGATACACTGTATATTACATAAATATATGTATTGGAGATATGAATATCTTGATCGTGGGTATGCTCATAAATGGTAAGTATCTAAGGCTTAACATAAACTAATCGCTAATCGCTACTCGCCAATCGCCACTCGCTACACGTTACTTTTCTTATGTGAATTCCTCCTGAAAGTCGGATTCATCGACGGCAGCCACCATTTCGATCATATCGGCCTCGGGGTCATCATCCGACTCTATCATCGATTCGATGGTGATTTGGGTGTCTTCGGTATTGGCATATACTTTACCAACTGTTGCTTCATCTTCGTGTTTGTCTCGGGCATCTGAATCACCGGCTTCGGCATCACCATCAGCTTCGGCATCACCATCGGCTTTGGCATCTGCATCAGCATCCGCATCATCATCAGCAACATCTTCATCATCGTCGTCAGTGTGCTTTTTCGGCTGTTCGGTTTTGACATCGTCATCCGGTTCACTGTCCATATCCATGGGCTCCACATCGGACTCAACCAGCAATGTCGACTTCTCTTTCGCATTGTTTGCTTTCTTTCGTTGTTGTTTCTTATCCTTGTCCAATGATTTGGCTGCTGTTGTTGATTTTATGCTGGCATTTTCTGCCGCATCGGACTTGGGTGTCTTTGGTTGCGAGGCGGACCTGTCCTGGCTGCTGTTAAGGCTGCGCTCCTTTATATGCTGATTAATGACAACAGCAATTTGCTCGATGCGCTGTTGCACGCACTTCTGAAAGATCTCGGCATTTTCGGCACAGATAAGATTGCTGCGCACCTCCTCGATACAACCTTCGAGCACTTTATTCACCTCGCCCGAATCCCAACCGCTCTCCAGATTCTGTAGGACAATCAGCACTGTGGTCAAATTCTTCAGTAGATTCACCATGCTCTCGCTTTTAATAGCGTCATTGTTCATATCATCGACCGTCCGGCTGGCCCTGGCGCGACACTCTTCGCGCAACAGCGTCGGCGATATCATGGCCTGTATATTGGGATTACGAGTGAGACTGCTCGATAGCTCCTGCACCTTGGTCAGCTCGTACATGAGCTCCCCATTGATGCGCTCGATCGATATAATGTTCGAGGCATAGCGACGTTGAAAATTATCCCGCACCAGGCGACGATTGTGTTCATTGGTCTCCCCTCCAGCCGCGGTCAGCTCGGCCGAACTATTCATTTCGGCCAAGCGATCAATTCGTGACTCCTTCATTGCAATATAGTTTTGCAGCAGCACCAGATGCTCGAGCAACTTCGTCGAATAGCCATGATGACGCACCAGCTGCTGACGTATTGGACTCTCACCGATGGCATCCTGTCCAAGCAGCGGATCACTCTTGTTTAGCTTCATGCTGAGCGCATTGCGTGCGGCCGCATTGTTGTTAGCCAGATGCTTCTGTGGCGTTATAATTGATTGGTTGCTATTCACATTGCCAGAAGTAGTGGTGGCCAGTGGAGAACGTTTGCCCAGAAAGCCGCTCGACAAATTGGTGGTAAAGCCCAGATTAGTTGTATAGCCCGTATTACTGGTTTGATAAATGGTTATCAAATTTGGACGATAGTCTTTGGTGAAGCTGTGCAGTGGCAGCATCTCATGAAAATTCTCCGACACAATCTCATAGTCTGGTACGGTCTGTGTGCTCAGGCCGGGACGCTCAAAGGTGACACGATATTCGGAATTCATTGAATCGTAGGCGGCGACTGTGCCCGCAAAGATGCCGTCCTGCGGCTTACGCAATCGTGCCGTCACCTTGGTGCCCAACGGCAATGGCATCGGTATCTTATCGGGCATATCCGAGAGCAGCTGCGAATCCTTAAACTCGCCTGGCTTACGTGACTGCAGCGTGCGTATCAGCTGACGCTTGCGCTCTAGTTCACGTCGCTCCTCGTCAAAGAAGGCGGCCGAACAACGTCTTGGCCGACCCATGCGGCGTCTGATGCTCACCCATTCATGGCGACACAAGTGGCGAGTGCCCAGTTTCGGCGCCAGCTCATTGACATGGTTCATGAACTCATATTTGCAGTCGAAGAGCGGCTTATCAATGTACGAGTAGAACCACTCGGCAATTGCCCACTTGTGCGCTTTGGGCAGCTTGAGAAGATTGCGCAAACGCTGACCAATCGCGAGGCCCAAACGTTTGTTGGCCACCGCACTTGCCTCGGCCTTTTTGGCCACATCCTCGGCAGCGGCAACGGCAGCGGCGGCAGCATTTCTCTTAGTGCCACCCATGGCGCCTCGTCCCGCTCGAAGTTGTGCCTGCTGCTGCTGTTGAGCCTTGGATGTCGATGCCGACATGGTTGGCAGTTTTCTCCTCTTGCTGGCTGACAGCTCTACATCCACGCCAACAGTGGATTGGGAGGTAGACGCAACGTTACCATCATTGGAGCGCATATAGCGAGAGACGACGCCCTTGCGCTTCTTCATCACCTTCGAGGGTGTCGTTTGCATCTTGTCGGCAGAGCCGCGCGTCATTGCCTTCTTGGGCGTGAGGCTCACGCGCAGTGGCTTGTCATCGTTGATGATGTTCTCGTCGTAGAACATGGGATTACGTTTGCGTATACGGGCGGGCATACCACGAGCGTTTAGTAATAGCATTTGGGGCTTTTGGGTCTTGGGTTTTGGTGGCGGGGCGCTGCCCACGCGCTGTAATCCGAGCGTGGCCAGACTGAATGCAGGCGGTTCCACTTGCTCCTCGGGTTCGCTTGCCTCATTGCTGTCCGGCTCCTCCTCCTCCTCCTCGTCGCCATCCTCCGCCTCGTTGTAATTTTCATTGTCATTCAGCACATCCTCCACCATTTTACCCACGGCCTCATCCTCATCCACATCCTGCGCGTTCTTCTTTTGAACGACGCTCTGCTTATCGGCAATTGGCTGCGCTTTGGTGCGGCTCTCCAACATTTCGTTATCGTCATTGGATTCGCGTGCGATTTTGCGCAATGCGGCAACCGCCTTTCTCGGCCTGCCCCGATTGCTAACGCTTTTTTTCTCCGTTTCGGGCATCTTCGCCAACAAGTATTTGCTAGAAAATATAGGGAGCAGTTAGTTAAGCATTTTTTAAATTCAATTTTTGTTAGGATCATTTTTCGAAGATATAAGATAATATGTGCGAATGTATATTTTCGATGAGATTGGCTTTCCAAACCTATTTTAAAACTCTTCATCGGGAAATATTCAATACGTCTTCCAGGGTGTGGCCAAGAAATAGTTTTCAAGTGGTGGGAAGAGCTTTCTAGTAACCTTCCTTCCTAACTGTGACTCTAAAATTACGGGAGTTATAGACTGTTTCTGGCTTGTGTGCTAAAGCTCATTATATCGCTTACATCAATCATTGGCGAGTTTGAATCCCGCCTGTTGTTGTTTGTCTAGTCCAGTAGTAGTCCGTTCTGCCTCCTTTTCTTAAACTTTCTGTCTTAATCTCTATACACGCGGCACCACAACGGGACAAAAATTAACGGCACCACAAACAGCTGACAAATGAATAGAGAAGGTTCCTAGGAATCTTCCTTCCAGGTTTCCTAACTGTAGCTCCTAAATTGTGGGAGATATAGGCTTTTGTGAATTTTTGAGGTGAGAGGTGAGGCCAAAACAAAAGTTTGAAGCACAATCTTAGTAATCTCCATTTCAAGTTTCCTAACTATAGCTCTTAAATTGCGGGAGATTCCAAGTTTGGTAACTCTATGTTTAAAATTTTGGTAGATAACGGATTTATCGATTCACACCTATCGAAATATCGGCTTTGGTGATTATGGACGCAGGTGTGGGCGTGGCCACACAAATTTGTTATCGGTTCTTAAAGGCGGCTACCAGTAATATACCTACCGAATTTGACGGTTCTAACTCAAAAACTGCGGAAGATATAGAGATTTAAAATTTTGAGGGGCGGAGGCCTGGGAGCGGCGGGGATGGGCGTGGCATATGCAAATCTTTAACGAACATCGCCAACAACCTAATTTGTTGACTGTAGCCTTATAATTGTGGGAGATATGTGGGTTTATCGATTTGCAATTATCGACTTTATCGATTTCCTAGCACTTCAATTGAAACACTTTGTCTGTCCAGGTAATATTGCCTTATCATCGTCCGAATTAATTTGGATACTCGCATTTGTGCACTTACATATCGGTGGCTAAGATTAAATAAGATTCTCAATCAAAAGTCTTATTAAGGGTTATTACGGTCAAAGTTGGTATCATTTATTCAATAATGTTTTATACACAACTTTTAACGATTCACAAAACTAAACAAACTGCAGACATTCTACATATCTCTCTCTAAATCTACCCAATTTATGATATTCCCGTGAATATAGTTAATAATCAGAAATAATCATGTTTGGTTGACTTTATTTGTTGCATGTATATAATATATATATATACATATATTGTTTCTTTTTGTTGTAATATTTAATTTTGTGTAATACTTTGAAGGATCCCGAATATACATATACATACATATATATTATACATATATTCGAACACGCTTGTTTTTATTTGTTTTTTATCATATTCTGCAGTATATATATATGTATGTGTGTGTTTAGGTGTGTATGTTTATATATGTGTGTGTGTGTGTTTGTGTTCAGTTTAACTCAGGTAAACACAGACACACCTGTGTGTGTGTGTGGGTGTGTAATGTGTGTGAAACATTTGCGAAGCTTTCATTTTATATAACTTTTGTTTAAATAGTTGACATTTTTAATACATTAGATTAATGTTTAACTTCAGAGCTCACAAATTGCAAAATAATAACAAATTATCAATAAATACAGGTTACATAAGTGAATAAAAACATGTTCAAATTGTTCTTATAATTTTTTTTTCTTAATTTTTGTTTTTTTTTTTTTTTTGTTTTATGGTAGCAACGTTTCGCAATACATGTTTTCTTTGAATATTTATAGAAAGATAATAACAATACATTAGGTATAACAAATATCAATATTAATAATAATAGTAATTATAATAATAATAATTATAGTAATAATTATAATAGCATAGGTAGTAATAACAGCATTCTTTCTTTGTTTTTATTGGTGTTTTGTGTTGTTTTCAATTCCATTTTGTTAAAACAAATACAGTTGGATTTTTATTAATAAATTGTATTTATATAGCTTAGTTAGTTTTTTTTTTCTTTCTTAGTTTCTCGTTAATATTATAACAACAAAACAAAATGCATCCATAGAAGCGAATCTAATAAAACTTCAGAATACACGCAATACATAAATATTAAACAGCGACTTTCTCAACTCCGAAAAATCCAAAGCAATTATCTCAAAATTAAATGTCGAAAAACTTTGTTTTAAAATCAGTTAAATGCGTTTTTTACTGCGTTGTTTACTGGATGTTTAGGACCAATATGTGTAAACTGATCAAATTATTTTGGATTTCGAAAAAGTTTTTGTTTTGCGCGCTGCCTATTTGGTTTTTTTTTTTAATTATTTATTATTTTAAAGTTGTTGCCAAGAATAAACGCTTTTAAAATCGCACAAAATACAATTAAAATACATATGCATATACAATATATATGTATATATATATAAATATAAAAACACATCTGTTATTTATTATACATATATATATATATATATATATGTTATTTTTTGCATGGGGCTTGTTTGTTATTATGTTGGCGCCTGCTCCAATTTTTCAATTGATTTTATATATAACTATATACATATACATATATTTATATATATATATATATATATATATATATAGTTTCCATTATTTTGCTAGTTTTTGTCTATTTATTGTTGCTGTTTTCAGTATATGATCGTGTCGCTCGCTTTTAAAGTTCGCGTTGTTGATTGCCTGAAATAGTTTGCAGCTCGGCTGCTCAGTGTGTGGCTTAACGTTGCGACGTTTACTCGCTGCTATCGATAACTAACCATAATAATCGCCAATCGATAAAACGATAAAATGAAACTCGTTCGCTAGCTCGCTCGTTATTTTTGCTTTCAATAGCTGCTGCTGTTGTTGTTGTTGTTGTCGCAGTTGTTATTGTTGTTGTTGGTGATCTCTAGACATTGAATCTGGTCTCGGAGCCATCGGCTAGCATGAGCGTAACAACACGATTATTAATCCAAACGAGCTTGGCCAATCGCATCGGATTCAGACGCGACACATCCGGTATGGGCGCCGTCGAATAGCCCTTGGTGCAGCGCGTCTGTGACTGTCCCAGTCCGAACATTCCGGTGCTCGTCTGCCAGAAGGACAATCGATTCTCGGCACACGAATACGACACCAGATATTTGCCATCCGGCGAGAAGGCCAACGAGGTAATCGGATGCGTATGCGCCGGTATCATCTGACATTTATTCTGCCTCAGCTCATAGATGGCTAAGTTGCCGCTGTTTGCCCCAACAGCGATGCGACGAGTCTGTGCACAATGCGAGATTTGATTGAACTTACAAATGGCTGGACAGAGTTCGGCCAAGCCGCGACTCTTCAACTCATTGCTATCGACACAATGCAGCGCAATGTCCATGACCTCAACAAGCAGTCCAGCAATCTCCGATTGCATCTTATCGATCAGCATCTCAACGCACTGGAGTATCTCACTTTTGGCCTTGTATAATACAGATTGCGTTAGCGGTGCATTCATCGACTGGGCATTCTGTTGCATCGTATTGTAGCGTGCCACCTCCCTTGCCATCGTTGTAATGAACGCTGCCGGTCGAGCGGTTGCGATTAGACGCAACGCATGCCGTGCGGTACGGCACGCATCTGCCTGTGGTGTCAATGGCAATTTGTAATTTAGATTCGGTACCGCTTTGCCCTCGCACGAGATCTCAAGCAGGCCGAGCAACACTTTCGATACATCCAAATAGGGTTCCCAGACGGTGAAGCCACGGCCCAGCAAATCAATGGCCGCCCGACGCAACGGAGTGTATTGCGGCAGCTTCGGCGATGGTGGTGCATACAGCAGATGGGCCAACGCCATCGAGGTGAGACGGGCCAAATTGTTCGCGATGCCAAAGCCCTCCACAACGGATGAGGATTTACGTCGTTCGCTGGTGGTATGGCTAATACTGCCGCGATGATTGGGCGACTCCTGTGATATATCCTGACCGAATTCGGCGCCAATCACGCCCAGCAATATGACAGCGGTTGTCTGTTTGCGCTTCAGCTCCGACAGACTGGACGGCTTGCGTATTATCTCCTCCTCCTCCTCTTCATAATCCTCGTCCTGTTGATCGGCAGAGATGCCACCGGCGCCAGCATTGATGCCACCAACACCAACAGACTGACCAGACGCAATCGAATTGCTGCCGTTGCCCATGAGTGAGCTGCTGCCGGCACTGGAACCACCAGCACCGCCAATGCCGACACCCGCCTGATTGTTAGTCATGGCCGCCACCTGCTGTGCATTGACAATCGGTTCCGTGTGCGTGTAGAGGGGCAGATATTGTGCCCAGCTCTCGACCAGCTGTTTGCGTCCCTTCTTGCCCATGCGCGTCAGCTCACCGAGCAAGATCTGTTGGGCTGCCTCCCGTATCTCAATGCAATGATGCTGCCAACGCTTGACCATCATCTCGACCTGGGGACGCTTAAATTTCTTTGGTTCGAGCGCCTCAATCTTGTCGGGCAGCAGAAAGCAATGGTGTGTGGACAAAAGACTCCAGCCCTGTTTGATCTGTGAGGTGTGATGGGCCAGCAGCTCCTCACGCTCCTCCTCATTGCTGAGCGTCGATTCGGCCCTTTGGGCCAGACGCTGCAGCTTCTTGTGCTTCTCGCTGTCGGGCAGAAATGAGGCGGCGCTCATCGACATCAGCGTATTGGACATGGCCACCAGGGCCAGTATGTGATTCGAGGTCAGTGTGGTGCTCAGCTCCCAGTGTAGGCGCGATGTGAATATGGCCGTCAAGTGCTCCAGACGCTGCAGTTCCTCGGGCAGCGGACGCTTCTTCGAACTGGATGGCAACTGGAGCAGGCCAGGCGGTATGGCATAGTTATTCTGCCAGGTCGGCAACAGCAGCGACATATAGCCGGCCTTGGATAGCACACCATACGAGATGGGCACAATGGGACGCAACAAACCCAATTGGGATTCGCACACCTTATCCAGATGCGGATCGAGACCCCAGGAGTGGAGCAGTGAGAGCAAAAGTTGTGCCACTTCCATGACATGTGTCACCTCCATTTTGGATGCAATTTTACTCCTTAGATCCTGCGGCTGGTGCTCCTCGTGCGTTTCGACAGCCTTCTGCAGGCTCTCCACCTTGGCCTGCACCTTCTTCTCAACAATTTCCGTTTTCTCCTTGAACTTCTGCACAAGTCCGTGCTTGTCCTTGTCCTTGAGTATCTTCTCGACATCGACAGCCTTGTTCTTGACCTTGCTAAAGAAGTCGCCGATCTTTTTGCTTGCATCAATGTGCATCGATTTACCATCCTTGGGATTCTGCAGATGAACACCGAGTGCCTCCAGTGTGGCGGGCGTCATCTGTGCATATTCCTCGCTGTGCAGCTCAAATATCAATCCCTCGATATCGAAGAAGAGTATGTGACTCTCGGCATCCTTGGGATTGGTGCGCAGGCCCTGGATGACCAGCGGATTGCTGCGATGCTTCATCAGGAAATCAAAGTTGCCCTGATTGTGACCCTGAAGCTGCTGCAGCTGATGGATGCCACGCTGTGTGGCATGCCGCATTGCATTCATATTGCGCGACTTGAGACCACGAAAGAAATGCACCGCCGGATTGGCCATGCCCATTTCACTGGCTGAATTTGCAGCACCACCACCGCTGCCGCTGCCCGAACCACCACCACCACAATCCTCCAGCGCCTGTTCATCGCAGGCAGATAGCACCTCCTCCGCAAGCATGCCATGAAGGACACGATCCAAGTGGCCCGTTTCCATTTGCCATACATAAACGCTGCCATCGGAGCAGCCAACAATGAGAAAATCATCCAGTGGACGCCACTTAATGGTCACCACAGGAAACAGATGACGACTGGCGAGCGTAACGCACTTGCGCTCCTGCAAACTAACCAAGGTCACCGAATGATCCGATGCCACCGAACAAATGCATTTGAGTATGCGTGGACTGCACGTCTCGGGCGGCACAAGGAGCTGTGTTATCTCACCGGCATGCACACAGAAGCGATGCAACAGACTGCCACTGTACAGATCCCAGAGGCAGACAGCGAAATCAATGCCGCCCGACAGCAAATGGGATTTCTCATAGCGTGGATGCACCATTGATGGGCAGAGTAGGCAATTGACGCGTCCACGATGTCCATAGAGTGTCTGATGCGATGGCCAATCGCTGAAGTTTTGCTTAATACCAACGAGCAGCTGCATCATGACCGTTTGTGTTGCTGGCACAATGACAATGCTGCCATCTTCGCGTCCAATGACCAAACGACTCTGCTGTGGCAAATAAATGCTCGATGTTAGCTTCACCGGTGACTCGGTGATCCTCGACAGTTGATCGAGTATGCCCACTGGCGGTGGATCCATAATCGACCATGCTTCCACCAATGAGGTGCACACATGCGGCTTCTGGATGCGTGGTGGCATTTGCTTTGCCTGCAATATGCTAATATTATCCAACGGAACCTCAGGCACATTCCACACGGATATGTAACCCTCCGAGTCGCCGCGCAACAAAAAATGTGGCTGCAATCCCGTCAGCAGTTTCATGGCCGGAGGACAGGAGAGCACCTTATCGCCGGCATGCTGCAGCACATAGTACAGATAGGGGGCATCGCGGACAACGCTCTTCGAGTGGAACTCCTTGTTGTCCGGTATACAATTGGCGGGCAGCTTGTACAAATAGCCCTTGCCCTCATCTGTCCAGAGCATGACGCGATCCGATGTAATGAAATCGCCACCCTGCCAACGTTCCCGAGCTGGTGCTATAACGGAGCAGAGGACTGTGAAATCACCGGCATCATAGATCTGCCAATATTTGGTGCAAACGAGGAGAACGGTCCGCTGATTCTGTGCACAGCAATTCATTGTGATCGCATTTAGGCAACGTATCTCCTTCGATTCATTCTCATAGATGGGCTCCGCGTGCTTGTTCTCATTGCCCGTCAGAGTCCAGACTTTCACTGTGCCGGTGGTGGTGATTGCCAGAACGACATCATCTTTGCGACGCATCGGACGCAGCACGTGTATGGCTGAGATCCAATCGGGTTTCACTTTGGAGCTGAGCACATATATCACCTCCAGGCTGAATGGATCCATAACCATAATTTCGGCGTAGTAGCCAATGCAAAAGAGACGCACATCCTCACTGTTTGCCGTGTGATAGCTCTGAATTTGTGTATGCACCTGCGGCAATTTAACGGCCTCGGTGCATTTGCCATCGATCAGATCCCAGGTGCACATCTCACCGTTCTCCGATGAGCTGACCAGAAAGTTATTCTCGGGCAGAAGTGAGGCTCGCACCAGGCACAGCACCGGTGCCGAGTGCCCAACAAGGAGGCATCGCGGTGACATCTTTAAAGTCGCTGGCTCCACTTGCCATAGACAGATCTGTCCATCGTAGCAGCCGGTGACCAGTGTGCATTGATCGTCCGATAGAAAGACGCTCGAAATGCAATGGGTGGGCGCTGTGGGGCCCCACAGCACCACTGGCACCACCAGATTCGTACTCACCATGGCTCTCTATGGTAAAAGCACCACACTAACCACGACACCAACTCCTGCTCCGACTCCGGCTCCACCCCTTGCGTCTATATTTCTTCTATGTTGTTTTGCCTGAGTCTCTTTCTCTGGGCAAATATCTTTTTTTTGGGTTTGTTGTTTTTCTCTGTAAAAATTTATTAGTAAGCATTGGACCACCTCGTAACTTGGCGGGGCCATACCGTAATATATATATATAAATAATATATATTTATTAATATATATATATATATATATATGCGTGTGTGTGTGTATGTATGTACGTTTTTGCTTACGTTTAAATATACAGTAAACATTCGATTTAGTTCACAAACTCATTTAGGGAAACTAGATTATATTCAAAAACAAATACTTTCCTCTGCGTAAGTAAATAATTTTTTTTAAAGTATTTATTGACTTTTATAGACATTTGTAGCCATAATAAACAGAGGTTGAATGGAAACTGATATAGATTATCACGCAACGACGGCTATGAAATGCTAGTCGATAATGCGATTCCAGATATCAAATAATGCGAAGAAACTGTTTAACACAATTATAAATAAATGAATAAACAAACATATAGTGTGCACATTCAAGAATTATGTTTCCTTTATCGATTATTTAAGAAATACAAAATCAACATTTTTGAGAACGTTGTCTCGTTACAGCAGCAACTGTAATGATGATATTATGGGGGGGGGGGGGAATAGTATTGCATTAACTATTTACATATACAATTCAAATATCCAAGAAAGCTACGCTTACAGTAAGCTATTTACGGATGGGAACGAAATATGTAGATGGAAGGTTGTTCTTCACAATAAGTGAACTTAATTGTGAGTTATGATTTAGCTCATACCTTTTGTTCAAACTTTAATGACAAATTCCACAAACGTTTTTTTGGTTAAGAGTGACAGACCAAACAGAATCAATAGAACCAGCACTAAATATAAGCTGTTCTTTGTATTATTAATTAAATTGATCGAAAAACATATGTTTTACTTCGAGCTGTTATAGCGACACTTTACTGCACTGTACTTAAAAGAGACAGAGACAGACCAAGAGAGATAAAGAGAGCAAAGTCAGCGTATTGAATATCAAAAGATAAACACAACGCACACACAAACATACAGAATTGTGTTATACAATTTGAGGCGGCGCTTGCTGGAGACACAACCTTGGGGGTTTCAAAATAAAAGTGTCACCTTCCGTCTGGCAAACAATATGTTACCAGGATAAACAAACTAAAGAAACTGAACACATTGCAAAAATTAAAATAAACAAAGAATTAAAAGGAAAAGAAAAACATTTGCTTTCCAAGCTGAGACAATATGCGTTTGTATGTATTAAAGAATATAAATGTGTACCACAATTGCTCTACAAAACAAACAGATGGACTCGACTTGTACTCAACTGGACATACATACATATATATAAATATATATTTATATATGTATTTATGTTTGTACGTCAGCAGCAGGCGGGCAATTAGCTGCAGCCAGCAACAACTTAGGCAAACCTATAAAATTTGTTATATGGCTAACTGAGCAGAGCGCTCATCAATTCTATAATATGCTAAATTAATTGGTTGACAGCCGAACGATGGAATACTCGTGCGTATGCATTTTAGGCTTGGAAAAATTAAAACGCCTTCCCAATTGGGGTGCACACACACACACACACACACATAACACAGTAAGTAAGCAGTGTAGACCCCGCCAATAAATTATAATTGTAGATAACTTTGAATTTAGCTAACATTTGTTGTTGTATTGGATTCCGTATTGGTGGCGCGTGATTTATTGCCCTCCTCCCTTGTCGTTTGGGTTTGAGCTGTGTTGTTTTGCTGTTTGCTGTTGTGTGTGCCTTTGCTATTGATCCTGATCCGTGAATTGCTGCTGCTGTTGCTGCATTTTCAGTGTTGTAAGTCGGTGTTAGTTACGCAGCGCACTTATGGAATGTCGTCGACGTTGTCGTCGTCGCGTCACGATTCTAATTTGAATACACTCCGTAGTTTTATTTTCTTTCCGTCGCTAGCCGTTCAGTTACAGCATGTACACATACATACGAACATTGCTGTTTTTGTTGTTCTTTTTGTTATTGCTATCGCAGTTAGCGTTTTTTTCATATGTATTTTATACGATTTTGCCTATTGGATTTTGGCAAATTAATACAACTTTTCGTCCGAATGTTCTTGTACTATTTGACTCCAATATATACACGTTCACATTAAACAATCATTTGGGATTTCACTTTGTATATTCTATTTGTTTTTATAAATATATTTTTAAACATTTTTTTTTTTTTTTGTGAACACGAAAATCTGCTGAGCACAGAAAAAAAAGCAATGAAGATATCGACCGTGGGGCACAAATTGTCGATTAATTTCTAGAGTTGTCGTGTCGTCCAATGAGGACGATACATTTGCGCAATTTGCGACTGGGTGACAGCTCTGCACTACAATTTTGATATTTTGCTTAAATGTTAATGCTTTTTCAGGTTTACTGTGCTTGCATCATAAATTTGGAAAAAGCCCAATGCTTTATATGAGCTCTATGCAAATTTGACAGCCTCCTACCACATTTGAGGGACTCTAGCCTCACGCATTTAACGTATATGTCGTTACCCATTGCCCAACGGCCACAACGCAGCCAACGGTGGCATGCGCTTGCTTTGCAAGCAAGAATTCATATATTTATGGTATAATCATACAATATGTATAATTATTTGATCGAATGCTGTTATCTCTTAGTCGAGCTAGCTCCAAACATATATATATAAATATTTTTGAATGCTCCAAATGATATATGCATGTTAATAAATAAACACACGCTAGTCAACAATGAAGCGAACTGTAGCTGCTGATTTCGTGTAAATACCAACGATTAAATATACATAGCGAATAGTTAACGCTGCACAAATTCGTCCACTTACCGTCGAAAATTGTTTTAATATATTTGCTTTTAGCTTTGAGTGCACTTTATTATGAATTTACAACAAAATGTTCTTGAAACACACTCTTTTGAATGGCGGCTAGAAAAGAAAAGCAGCTATGAGTTGTACGTTGTAGGGTTGTATAAAGGGCATATATCGACACATCGATAAATCGCGTCAGGCCAATATTCTAACATTTTAAACAGTTGAATCAGCTGATGCAGATGCAGGTTCTGGTACTGATAATAATACAGATACAGATAAACTGATACACTGTTAAATATTATGTTTTTTTTAGGATATGAATGCTGCCTGTTGTAAAACGAAGCACTAACTGGGCTGTTTTAATAATATATTATTTAGCATTGAATCAGGTGCGAATAATCCAATTTATTTACCACACTTAGCACGTAACCTCTAACGATTAAATTTGATTTATGCGTATCTTGAATTATTGTGCTATTACTTTATATCTTATTTAACTCCGGCAACACCAAAGTGAGGAGTAACACTGTTAAGTGAGGAGCAGCTCTGTTTAGTGAAAATAATAATAAACAAATGCGGCGCCTGTTACAAAATAAGAATTCCGGACAATTCAATGTCTGGCAGCTTATCAGTCGACATGTAAGCAACAATAGCGCTGACTCCGCCATTCACAGGCCACAAGTGGAGCCACAAAAGCCAACGCAAACCATAACGGACTCTTCCAGCAGAGAAGATAAATTTGGTGCCAAATATTGCATGGGCCTTGTGGAGTAAGTGAAAAATTGACAATGTTATTTAATGATAATGATTTTTGATTCGAGTTGCTGCAAATACTAGGAAATACGACTATGAAAACTATTTGAGCACGTTGCTGCTGCCGAAGGATCTGCGTCCGGCGGCCTTTGCACTGCGCGCCTTTAACGTTGAGATATCGCGCTCTGTCGGCGCTCAGGTGGGTCAAAGCGGATCATGGCCAATGGGCCAAAAAAAACACCAGTGCATAATGCAAATCTCATATCCTTGCAGCTCACCGAACCACAAATAGCCAAATTGCGGCTCAAGTTTTGGTACGACTCCATTGACAAGTGCTTCGAGCCGGAATCAAGTAAATCCTATGTAAAGGATCAGCCCGTGTTGCGCGAACTGCGCCGCACTGTGGGCACAACCAAACTGAATAAATTATATTTGCGCAGGCTGGTCACGGCACGCGAACGTCCCTCGAATCAAGCATTCGAGACGCTGCGCGAACTAGAGGACTATGCGGATCAGACATGCTCATCGCTGCTGCATCTGCTGGTGCAGCTTAGCGGCGTGCAGGACTTGCAAGTGGACCATGCCGCCTCGCATTTGGGCAAGGCGCAGGGCATAGCTATGCTGCTCCGCGCCATACCCCATGCTGGCCGTCAACAGGCGGTCTGTGTGCCCCTCGAGATCCTCATGCGTCACGGCGTCAGCCAGGAGCGCATTCTGCGCAGCGAACGCAATGACAAGGGCGTCGAGGAGTGCATCTTCGAGGTGGCTAGTGCGTCGAGTACGCATCTGAAGCTCACCCGTCAGCTATCGCCCCAAGTGCCGAAACTGGTGCGCAAGATTTTTTTGCCTGCCGTCGCAACAGACGGTTATTTGGAGCGCCTGAGACGTGCGCGCTTTTTGTGAGTTGATTGTATCCAAAAGAAAGTCAGCTATGTTTTCCAATTTGTTGAATTGCATTAATTTCAGACTGACGCATCCGAGTTGCATTAAGCGCGACACCATGTTGCCCGCTCGTCTATTCTGGAAGACGCTCTTCAACAAATACTAGAATTAGTCGACGAGTTGTTTAAAATTTGTTAGTCATTAAAGGTGATTGAAAGCTCAAACTTTCTCATGTACACAAAAAGCTTTTTTTTTGTTTTCTGTTCATTTACAGCTACTTAGCTTAGGTAGGGAAGGAAAATGACAAAAGTTCAAATCAGATGGCCTTTTTCTGACTACTCAAACACACACTCAGTCAATAGGCAATTGGTATCGTTATCGATACTCAGTTGTTGCTACTGTTGATTGAACGTAGCGCGCTGCAAATTTATTTTAGTTTTTAGTGAATGGCCAAAATATACAATTAAGTCAAATGAAATGTGCCATAATTTTTAAATAAATGTCTTTATTATTATATTATTAATGTGCCTTCCTATTGTGTGTTATTTGCAAAAATATTTCAACGGAGCCGTGCGCCAGGCGCACTTCGAATTTAAGCACCGTTTTGTTAGGTGAATACAATGTGCAATTGCATTACGAATTTTATGGTGAGTTTATTTTGTAACATATAAATATATACAATTACATATTTTATTGTGAGTTCATATTAATAAATTGAAAAAATAATTCATTTTGTTTCTATATCAAAGCCTAAAGGTTAAATGTACGCCATTTTTTCAGTACACGCCAAATATCTTGTGAATTTTTGCCGGTCTCTGCCGTTTTTTTTCCAACGAAATAACGGATCTTGGCATCGCACACACTCGTTTGCACATACAGCTGATGGTACGACTGACACAAAAAATAAGTACGGTTACTTGTATACAGTAGTGTCCAATTCCAATAAGCAGAGAGTAATTTAATAAGAAGGAATAAAACTGAAATAAACTGCGCACACTGAAATACTCTGCGAAAACAATCTTAATACAAACAATAAACAAAAACAAATAAAATTATATAAAAACTATAAAAATATAAAGAAACTAAAAAAAAAGAATAAAACACAACAGAAAATTAGCATTAGGATTAAAAAAAAAATAATTAGCGTAACTATATCAGTAAGCGCCGTACGCCTTGAACAAAGCAACAAAAAAAAAAGCCAAAAAAAAATTAATATTCTTCGTATCGTAATTGGGCAATGTATACGAACCAAGCTGAAATGAAAATCTTTTCCACGACTGTTGTTGTTGCCAGCTCAGCGGATGCTGCTGGTGCGGCAACTGTGGCAACAACAGCACAGCACCAACAATTGCAGCAGCAGCAGCAACGCGAATATCGCTGTGCTGCTCAGGTGAAGTTCAACAAGTACAACAACAAGGCAAACAACATGTTGCGACATGCCAAATATAGCAACAACAACAATAATAATAATAATAATATCAACACTGATAACAAACATGCCAAGCGACTGCAGCAACAGTCACAACAGCAACAGTCGCAACAGCAGCAGCAACAACAACAACAACAGCTTCACTACAACAACAATAATAATATGCACAGCTTTGCACGCAAGAAATATTTTGGCAGCAACGCCAACAATAACAATAACAACAGCAGCTACAACTGCAACCAACAGCAGATGCAGCAACAGTCGCCTTATTACCAGCAGCAACAAGCGACAGCAGCACCAACAAACAATAATAACAACAACAACAACTTGGTGATGAAAAATCAAAATATTATCGAAGAAATCAGCTGTAAACAACAAAGGAGTGACAACAACAACAACAACAGCAACGATACCAACAACAACAGCAACAACAATACAAAGTTGCTAATCAAATCGAACAACAATAGCAGCAACAACACTAGCAACAGCAGCAACAACAATTCAACATCATTTGTATATTATAGTAGCAACGGCAACGAGTCATCGACAACTCCAACAGTAGCCAACAATAACAGTGATGAACGCCACCAGCTGCTGCAGCAGCAGCAGCAGCAGCAACAACAACAGCAGCAGCAGATGCAGCAAAGCACACCAATCAAGTTGGCAACATCAGCCAAGCAATCAGCAACAGCTGCAAAGCCACCGCAACAACAGGAAAACGGCAACAGCAGCAAGACGCAAAAGCCCCGACAGCAACCACTGAGCTTCTGGAAGACGAGCTATCCACAGCAGCCGACGCCGCAACAGAAGGAAGTAAGCCAAACATGGAACAGTTGTCAATGTCCTTGCAGTTAAAGAATATACCAAATATAGTAATTTAAGAACAAGAATTGGAAAAAAGAAAAGAAAATTGACCTACATTTAAGTAAACCACCATAATTTCTTAGAAATAATTGCTAAATTTTTGGAAAAACATTCTACAATTTTGAAATGCTTGACCTAGATCAACAATCCCTAAAATATGGCGATTTATTTCTTAGAAATATGTTCTATATTAAAAAAAAACATTTTTAAAAAGTCAATCAATTCTAAAATTCAAAAACAAGTAACAAAAATTACTTGCTCGGTTTTTACATGAGAATTTAGCCATTGTCTGGCCTCAAGTTAGATTATATAAATTTATAAACTGGAAACTGGAAATTAGATCTATTCTAAATAATAGAAAGCTCATGCTGATATTTAGAAATGCAAATTAGTTTTTTTTTTCTTACTTTCTAAATAATAGGGCGACTTTTGTTGTGTGGGTAAGCCAAAAGATTTAGGATTCTCGCCGGTCCCTTGACAGGACACTTAAGACTAAGAAATCACTCCGCCGGTTTTGTGATAATGAGGAATAATCTTCAACACAGATTGCATTGCCTTGGGTAAAAACAACATGTTTTTTCGTGCAGGAATTATGATTAATGGATGAGCTATAGGAACGCATGGTTTCACAACAGATCTATAATAATAATAAGCTATGCATATATTGTTAATGGAACAACCCTCGCAAGTGGGAAACCAGAATAGTTTTAGTTCACGTCCGATTCCCATGCTCATCAGTGATAAATAATAACTAGTCGTACAAATAAATATATAGCTAGAAACCAGTACTGACTACACGGATATCAAGGATAGTTTATTTGATTTATTGCTTTACTATTAACTCAAGTATTTTACGCTCTTTTTGCACCAGCAATTCAAGCAGTCGTTGGCCACACAAAAGAAAACTGAACTGGCTATGGCAGCGGCAGGCGGAGGAGGAGGAGCAGCAGCATCACGGGATCAGCAGCAACAGCAGCAGCAGCAGCATTATTATCAATATTACTACTCGCATCCCAAGCAACTGACAATTGCCTCGTTTCTGCAAAAGGAGCAGTTGCCCGATACCAACGAGACTAGCCCCCCACTGCAACAGAAACAGCAGCAGCAGCAACAACAGCAGCAGCAATCAGGCGCTTATCAGCAGCGTTATCGTAACTACGGCTACAACAACAACGGCAACAACAACAACAACTATCTGCAGCAGCAACATACACATCCTCACCATGCACAACAGCAACATAATCACATGCCCAACTCGCACTTTCGTCGCAATAAGAAACTGCACTACAATAGCAACAGCAGCAGCAACAACAACAATAACTGCCCTTTAGCGACATCTGTACAAAAACCCATTGAGGTTGTGCCCGGCAGCAGCTATAACAACGCCTCACTTCGGCGCATGCAAAATACAACAGTTGCTGCTGGCAATTCCAATCATCATGTTGCCACAAGCCACAAAAATGGCTACTATCAGCACATGCATCAGCACAGCCATCGTTTTCACTCGCTGATGACGTCCAATGGCGGCACGCCCATCAGAGCCGAGCATCAGAAATTATACAATCTTACCTATGTGAATATGGATGTGCAAGAGGCATCCACAGTTGCAGCAGCAGCAGCAGCAACAGCAGCAGCAGCAGCAACAGCAGCAGCAGTTGCTGTTGTCACAACGCCAACAACAGCATGCGAAAATGGTGATACTACAGCAGAAACTGTGGCAACAACATCGAGTCGCAGCAGCAACAGCAGTAGCAGCATATTTCTGCAGCCGCCGCCAACACTCCAATTGGCGATGCTCGGTCCGGGCATACTATCGCCCGTAGCTCTTACGCCGGAGTCTGCTACGACGCCCACAAACATGATAAGCTGCGCCCAGCTGGATGAGGCAATCACAGCGGCAGCAGCCAGCGGCACAACCAATCAGCCTGTGGAACCCTCACCCATTGTCTATGTGCACAGTCCCACCTATGCACCACTGCCTTTTATGCTGCACCCACAACAGCAGCAACAACAGCACCAACAACAGCAACAACAACAGCAGCAACAACAACAGCAACAGCTGTACCCAAACAAAACGCAGCAGCATCAACACTTTTTCGTTGGCTTTGGCGATAGGTATAACAGCAACAACACCGCTGCTGCAGCCGCCTGGTCGCATGGCCAAAATTCACCATGCTATACGCCTGCGTACGGTCCTGGTCCTGGCAGCATTTCCAGTGGCTCATCGCATTCAAACAGTCGCATTCCGTCGCGTTGCCCTGTTTCGCCCGCTTCGTCCACCTGCTCGCTGGCCAGCGAATCCCAATGGAGCAGTCGCAGTCGGTAGGTGTTCCTTCTCCAGTTGTATCTCATCTCATAAAATACCGCTCACTAAAAGGATAAAGCATATATTTAATCAATATTATTATTTATTCTATTAATTTTCCGACTTGCTAAAAACCAAATCAGATTCATCACTTTGCTCTGGAAAATCTGCTGTAATCTCATTTGTTGAAAGAGGTCTTTAATACATATATATATATATATATATAATTATAAATTTTCTATTCTATTCTATTCCCTATTTTAATTGCTGGCAATATACCGCATCCGATCTTATTTTGTTGGACTACGTTTGGTTTTAGTTTGCTTTGTTTGTGGCCTTTCCTAAAAATTACAAAAATGTTTTTTCTGATGCGGGAGGGAAACACCTTCTCAGAAATTCAGATCCTGTACGTTTTTTTTTTGTTTTTCCACCGCAGCTTTGCCTCCACGGAACTGTTAAGCGTTTCACCCACGCCGACAGCTGCAGCTGCAAGCGCCATATCAGTTGCGGCAGTCTCGGGGGCAGGTACAACAGGCGGCCAACCGGCGACATCGCCACGATTGGGAAATATGGGTAATGGAATGCATGCGATGTTACCATTTGGGATGCCACCACCACCACTGCCACCACTACCCTTGCCCGTTAGTGGGGCATATCCGCATTATTGCACACCAAATTGCGGCTGCAGCGGCGGCAACATTTCGTGGACGGCATCCTGGTATGAGCCGATTTTGCCGCCGGATCGCTTTCTGGATCATGCTCGCAACGTCGAATTGACCATGCAACCGGAACAGCTAATATGCCACAGCAAATACGACAATCTATCGATGGATATATGGAAGCAATTTCGTGGCGCACAACAGACGCACGCCACGTTCAAGCTGAAGATGCGACTGTGGCGACATCTGTTCATTTGGCTAAACGTGAGTAAATCTTGGCCAAAATGGATCCTCTCTCCTTTCTTTTCTTTTTATTTGTGATATGTTCGTATTTTTTAGCAGCCCATGTTTTCGGGCTATCGAATCTGCTTAGTGGGCTCGACAATCACTGGTTTTGGCACGGACTCATCAGACATCGATATGTGCCTGTTACCAGACCATCAGATGCATCATCATCATCACCAACACCAACACCATCAGCAGCAACAGCAAGAGCAGCAGCAGCAGCAACAGCATCACTTTCACAATGAGCAGCGCACCAAGGCAATCATGACATTGAATCTGTTTAATGAGGTCCTTAAAGAAACGGCCAATGGTAAGCAAATTAAAGTACACTAAACAAATATATATATATATGGCCCAGAGCTTATTTCGACCAGTGCCAAGCAAACAATTTAAAGTGCTATAAAGTTAAAACAATGGAAAAAAAACAAAATGCTTAAATGCCAATTTGTTTCCATATTATATCACATTTGAAAAAGAAACTTTAGTGTTTATTAATATATTAATTAATTAAATTTAGTCAAAAACTGAAAAAAAGGATGTTAATAAGTAGTAGATATCCTTTAGCCTTAACAACTTCCCTTAACCTATTATTCATGGCTTGCACCACTCATCCAGCAGTGCAGTTTTGAGATCCAGGTTGCTGGATATGCTGCGATTCCGGATTTAATTTTCCAGCAGAGCCCACAAATTTTTAATAAAATTTAAGCCAGGACTGTACAATTCCGGACTTATACTTGGGGTCGTTGTCCTGGTAGATCCGGAAAGTACGTCGGATTCCTACCTTTTTGGCACTTTGGAGAACATTTTCCTTTTGTATATTGAGGTACACATTCTTGTCCATTGTTGTTTCAACAAGCACAGAATTTCCGACGTCGGCTGATGAGATAGATGCCCATACCAGGACACTTCCTCCGCCGTCCTTCACTGTTGCTATTAAGTTTATGGGATTCAGCTCAGTATTGTACTATCGCCACATATAATTCCATCCGTCCGAGCCAAAAATGTTAAATATGGACTCATCTGCAAATATGACTGTGTTCCAAACCTCCAATTCTTGCCCAAGTAGGTTTTGGCGATCCTAATCACTTTATTTTTTGCGCTTATAAACGGCTTCTTCCGTGTTTCTCGGGCATTAAAGTCATGGTTGCTCAGAACTTGGAGCACAGTTTCCACCATCTTTTCCCATTTTCTCCTGCACCTGTTGAGTCAGTTTTTGAGCCAATAGCTTAAGATTTCCCTTATTTTCCTGATGATCCTCCGCTTGTCCTGTTCGGTGAAAATCTTGTGTGGTGTCATTTCGCCCTTGTCCTCTGTCCGATTTTCGTCGTAAGCTGAGGTGCTTTTCGTACATAACCCGACCTAGCAGGTGGGGAAACCCCAGTTGTTGGGGTCGTATATTCATTTTGGTGTACCTGCCATCGGTCTTTGGAATTTTTAAATAATAATAAATAATTAGTTTATGGCAGGCAATTAAAATTTTTGCTAGACCACTAGTCGAAATAAGCTTTAAGCCACTGTTTATATATATCGTTTTAAGCTTTAACCAGTTGCATTTCTTACCATAATCCTTGCAATAATAATAATAGTCTATGTTCATGCACTCAATTTTTGCCGCAGAAGATTTTCAGGATTTCAATTTAATTGAGGCACGCGTCCCAATCCTACGCTTCAAGGACCGCTTAAACGGCATCGAAGTGGATCTTAACTATAACAATTGTGTGGGCATTAAAAACACATATCTGTTGCAGTTTTACGCTCAGTGTAAGTACAAATAAGAAATCCACTTGCAATTATTCATCGATTAATACCATATGATGTACAAATCTACAGTGGATTGGCGCACACGGCCACTGGTGGTAATTGTGAAGCTGTGGGCACAATATCACGACATCAACGATGCCAAACGGATGACTGTGTCGAGTTACTCGCTAGTGCTGATGGTATTGCACTATTTGCAGTATGCCTGCCTGCCGCGTGTGTTGCCCTGCCTGCAGGCGCTCTATCCCGATAAGTTCAATTTGGGGCAGCAGGATTGCCTCGATCTGGATCTCATCGAGCCCATCGAGCCATATCATACACAAAACAAACAAACGCTTGGCGAGCATCTGCTTGGCTTTTTCAAATACTACAGCACATTCGAGTGAGTTTTCCGCACCAGCCAAGCCAAGTGTGTTCTTTCAAGTGTGTTCCATTTATTTGTTTGTTGTATATCCTTTTTAGCTTTGAGAACTATGCCATATCCATACGTACTGGCGGTGTTTTACCAGTCACAACCTGCCGTCTGGCCAAGAGTCCCAAGAACGATATACACCAGTGGAAGGAGCTGAACATTGAGGGTGCCCTTTACATTTTACATATACATATATACAGTGTCTGTGAATAATGAGTTTATGGCAGGCAATTACAATTTTTGCTTGACACTGCTCCAAACAAGCTGTCAGACACTGTAAATAGATTTATCTCTCAAATGTAACTTTGCCAATGTATATATTTCAGAACCCTTCGATTTGTCGAACACAGCGCGTTCCGTCTACGACAGTGCGACATTTGAGCGCGTGAAGACAACATTTATAGTGACCGCCCTTCGATTGGAGCACACATTGGATTTGGTCTCAATATTCACGCAAATTAATCACACCACCCAAAGGCCGTCCGTGCATCATGCTGCCCATCATGTCCATAACTCGCACGGCCCGCACACTTCGCACAGCAACCATCATTCATCATCACAGCCGCAGCAGCAGCAGCAGCTGCAGCATTCACTGCACGCACGTGACTCCACCTTTGGAGCGGCGCCCCCATCCGTGCATCACGCCTGAACACACACAATTGGCATATGTATGAATGAATTATCTGTCATTTTGCAGGCATTTCATAATCATCTACAGGTTAGTTTCAAACAGTGACTGTTCTAGTTTAGTCCAGTATCATCGCTATATAGTAATAGTCTCTATGTTTTATATTTGAATTGTTTGTTAAAACCCGGTTTTTATACGTATACTCAGAAATTCCACTCTTCGACTGTAGCGCATATATATAAATAGTTTGAATTATAATAATGAAAAATAATTTAATGTTTTCCGAATTTGTTGCTGAAGAATATTCTAAACTCAATAACAAATTTAATTTTTTGAGCATAGACTGTTAGTATTATACACTGTATTAAATTTGCTATATTTTAAAATATAGTTTTTATTGTGCGATTTTGAGCGATTTTTGATCGAAAGTAATTAGAAATATATATGTATAGATATTTATTGATATTTCTGATTAAATATTCAATGCTAATGCGCTTAATAATAGTAATAATTGTATATATCATATACTATTGTAAATTGTGTGATCAAAGCAAACATTCGGGAACATCGAACGATAATTGTGATATATTAACTTAATGTGCAAAGCTGTGTTTTTGTTTTTGTGTTTGTAGTTTACACGTATGCAGTTAAATTCAAGATAATCCTCATTTATATAGATATTTCGAAATCACCTGAGCACGATTTTATTGACGAATATTCAATCAAATGGGGAATAACTACAGTTATTCCAAGTACTAGGAATTTTGAAAGAATTTGAATTAACATATTTTCGAGTTAATTGAACATGTGTAAACTTCACTTTGCAATTAGAAAAAAAAGAGACTTAAAAAAAAAAAACTTAAGAAACCAGTAAATGATAATTAAATATGCATTTCTTACAGCCCTCCTTCTCCATACAAATGCAAACATATTTCAAAAGTATGTGCGCTCAAGCGAAGCAATGAAAAAAGAAAACTAAAAATAAAACAAAATAATAAATTATAATTAAAATTTATTTAAAATATACATATTGTAATACCTTTTTGCTACAAGTTTTGTAAATTCAAATTTAATTATATAGAGTTTGAATAATCTTAAATTCCATTTATATCTTTGTCCGCGTTCTCTATTTAAATTATATAAAATCGTAGCCCTCTACCACCCCCCACCCCCACATCAATGTAATTGTTAAGTTTTTTTTTTCGATCACTTTACGTCACACTCATTGTAAAAAAAAAAAAAAAAAAATGTAATCAAAAGAATATAAATCGAATCATGAAATTTGAAATATGTTAGGCGAAATAGCTGCAGAGATGAATACATATCCAATACATCGCCCAAACCAATGTCATACCAAAATAAAAATAAGAAAAATTCAACTTTCGTTTATGTTTATAATTTTTTTTTGTTTTGCAAAATTCAATATTTTTTTTTATTCAGAACTCTTTCAGAACTTGTTTTTAAAGTGTGTGTTTTTTTTTTTTGGGGGAGTGGTTTAATATAATCACATTATTGACGTATCTGTATAAAAATATACTATTTTTTGTTTGTTAACTTTTGTTGTTTGCATTATTTTTGTATGTGAGTATGTGGGCAAAAGATTTTTTTTTATTTTTAACATTTTCCAATGTTTGTTCTTTCTCGGTACAAATTTAAAATAACTCAAATATTTCCAAACCTTAAATACGTTGTTTTGTGGGGGCGCCTTTTTAAAATACTCTTTATTTAAATAACAATTTTTATAATTGTTTTAAGAAAAATGGATAAAAGTACATTTTAAAAATAATTAGACACTTCTTTGCGTTACATACGTGACGTATCCGAAATAAAAACTGATTTCGAAGCAAATTAAAAAATTTTGTGATTCTCATGTTGCAAATTTTTGGGTTGTTTTTTTTTTTTTGTTAAACAGAAACAAATGGCATTTTTCGCATACAAGGTTATTTTGTTGGGCATTTTGAAGCGGCATCATTCCGCACTGAAAATTCGTTGAAAGTTTGTAGAATTTGTAGGAAAATGGCGCCCGACGTTGTTACGTTGTCACGTCGTCTCTAATATCAACGGATGCATCTGCAGGCAGGCAGACGTGCAGCCCGCGCGCCTCTCGCGCTCTGTGGCCGCCGCTGCCAACGTTGTCCGCTCGCTAGCCGACGCCAGCTACAGCGTGTCTGGGAAGGCGAGCTGAAGCTGGAGCTATTCTCATCCACGCATGTGTGTGTGTGATTCCGTTGGTGTGCGTGTCCACAGCAGATTCTTTTCACTGATGCCGCTTCTAATCATCAATCGCTGTCGCTCTTACTCTTTCTCTCTCTCTCTCACGTCTGTGTGGCGAGATTTAACTGTTAGACTGTTTCCCTGATGCTCTGCCATATTGCTTCGTTGCGTCTTCCTTCGTCTTTAGTTTGATGCTCTTTCTCATGTTCTTGTTGTTGTTGCTCCTGTTGTCGCTTTCGTTGTTGCTTTTTTTTTTTAAATTTTTTTTTTTTGCCATGCTGCTGCTGCTGCTGCCTCCGCCTCTGCTGCTGCTTTGGATGGCTTCAAAGTTCTTTCAATTTGTTTGTTGTAGTTTGCTGAGTTTATTGTTGTACATTGTGTTGCAATTGTGTGCATCTCCTCAGGCTTCTCAGTAAGGTTGCGAGAATTGATTCAAACTGCGTTCGCCCGACTAAAGCATCCACGAAAATAAAAAAAAAAAGGAGAAGAGAGTAGAGAATATTAGAGATTTAGTACTCAGCGAATGTCACATTAAATATAACAACTGGTTTTTTTTTAATAACTGAAATTAACACCAATCAAATACGTTACGATGTTTCGTTACTAGTTTGGCACCTATTTGTAAATTGCTCACTTTACGTTAACTTAAAGGGAATTACGTTTGAATGTTACGTTGCCAGTTTGTGACGTACATATTTGTAAATTACGTATATGGACAATTAAGGACAACTTAGTGTGCAACGACAACGAATTAAATTTATAATTAAATCATAAATTACTCATTTTTAATAATATAAAATGACTAATTACAGCAGCAACAACGTTAAGTAACAACCCTATTGAAATTAGTGACGAAATTATGAATTCAATTTCGTTTCGACTCTGGGCGCCTCTGTTAACTTGTGTTATGTTATCTTACGTTATGTTATCTTACGTTATGTTATCTTATGCTACGTTATGTTATTTTGAATTTCTTGAAATTCGGGAACTTATAAACTTATGTTCACTCGCCGTAAAACTTACCACATTGAAAACAGCATCCTGTGAGAGCAGTCCGTCCATTTGCGAGATATGACCAAAGTCCTGCGACAGCTCCGGCTGCTGGGACAGCGCAAAGCCGCTCGGCTGTGTCATCTGAAGCGACAGATCCGCTGGATGTTGACTGAATGGAGCTGCAATAGCTGCTCCACTTGCTCCACCTGTTCCTGCTGATGCTGTTGTTGTTGCCGTTGTGATTGTTGTTCCTGATGTTGCACCTGCTCCTGGAGTTGCAGCAGCTGCTGCTGGTAGTTGTTGCGTTGTTGTCGCTGCTTCAGATGCTGCTGCTGCAGCAGCTGGCTCCGTGCCTTGAAGCATGGCAGCATTCAAATTGTTGCCGCCGCCAACACGTGTCTTTGACATTTTGTTGCCTTTCTTGCTGTTGCCGGCGTAGCTGGCGGAAATGGCCGGCACATAGCCAGTTGATTGATTGCAGATTGCCCGATTCTGCTTGGCGGCCATAATGGCTTGCTGATGCTGATTGTAGAAGCGGGGCGGCAGACTGCTCATGTTCATGAACATGCCCACTGGGACGGGCATGTTGCCCAAGGCAGCGGCGCCATGATCATTCGATATGAACCCAATCGAATCGTGCAGATTCGCTGCTGTCCAGCTGGCTGGATTGGTAGAATTGTTGCCGACGCCGCCAAGGGGTCCATAACTGTTGTTGCCACCACCACCGGTACCATAAACGGGATTAATCATATTATTGCCAACAGACGCCATAGCAGCTACATTTGCAACACCAGCACCAGCAGTCCCATAGTTTGCATAGGGATTGGGTGCATAGTGGCCACCAATGCCAACGCCACCGACACCATTGAAGGATTGTGTGGGTGGATTGAGTGGCGCTTGGCGTGTATATCCGCTGCTCCGATCGTAAATGGAGCCGGGGATGAGCACCTCCTTGGCATCGGCCATCATTGTGGACATAAAATGGGCGCCAATGTTCATGCTGTTCACCAGCTTCTTGGGCTTCTGGAAATGGATGAGGGACTCTTTTAGATTATTTAGCGAGCCCTCGACGAGCACTTTGCGATCCTTGTAAAAGTTGAGCAAATGATTCCACAGCTGTTGCTTGGACAGCACCTTGGGATTCCCGACAATGATGATGCCGTATTTGGCGCGAGTTAGCGCCACATTCAAGCGACGCGGATCGTTGAGGAAACCGATGCCCTGTCGCTCATTGGAGCGCACACACGACATAATAATGATGTCCTTTTCGCGTCCTTGAAACGCATCCACGCTGGCTATCTCGATCTCTTGATACAGGCGAGAGTGCAAGCTGCCCTGATACTGCATATATTGGACCAGATAGGCACGCTGACCCTCGTACGGGGTTATGATGCCAATCTGTTCCGGTTTGATGCCCGCCTTGAGGAAACGTGTTGTGATCTTCTCCACATTGGCCGCCTCGGTTCGATTGAGAAACGATGTGCCCGAGCCGGCAATCTCCTCCTGTCCCTGCGTAACCAAAAAGAACATCGGACGATCTGGCTGCGGCCACGGAAAGTCCAGTTTAAGGCGACGATCCTCGGCACAGACGCCATTCTGTAGCGAGCCCTCATAGAAAAAGTTGGACGGAAATTGTGACAGCTCCGGATGCATGCGATATTGCACCTCCAGACGGAACGGTCGTATGCCCAGCACCACGAGACGCTCGAACAGGCTCTGAGAGAGGCCGGCGCGCGCCGCTTTCTTGCACATGACCACTGGTCCCAGCTGGCAGTGATCACCGACGAGAATGAGTTGCTTGGCACCAAGCACCACCGGCACCATACACTCCGGCTCCGTGGACTGCATTGACTCATCGATCAGTATTGATGTGAATTTGATGCGAGACAATCGTACATCGCCGGCACCGACGCAAGTGCAACAGATGACATCGGCTGCCTCGAGCAGTTGATTTTCGGTGGCACGCTTCAGACTGCGATAGCGTTTTTCATCCGCTGAGCTTAGCTCACCGGTTTCATCCTTCAGTTGTTGCAGTTTCTTAAGCTCCGAATTTGTTTCCATGTTGCGTATCTGATTGTGCAGCGCCAAAAAGCTAACGGGACTATCGATAGCCTCGCGACTCTTGGCACAAACGCGCACCACCTTCAGATTGGTGCGATGGATTTTCTCGGTGAGCTGATCAACTGCCGTATTGCTGGGCGCACAGACGAGCACCGTGCCGCCATGCTGCTTCACCAGTTGATACACAATTGTCGCCGATGTAACTGTTTTGCCAGTGCCTGGCGGTCCCTGTATCAGGCTAAGTGGACGCTGCAGGGCATGCTTCACAGCATATACCTGCGACCGATTCAGATCCGGCAAATGGGGAGCACTATACAACTTTGGCTGTGGACCACGAAACAGCACCTCATCGCTGCCATCGGCCCGACCGTGTCCCAGTAAACGCGAATAGATATAGTTGGACACCGAATTGCGATCCATGGCAAAGTTGCGGAGAGCACGAGTCATGCGATCAAATGAAGTACACTTCCATATGAAGTCAACGCTAAAGTTGCTGGTGAACTTGAGCGGGGCATTTGAGAAGCATTTGAGCTCCAGGCCAACATCGTCGCCAAAATTATCGGGCACCTTGATGACATGCCCAATTTCGCTCCACGGATTGTACAGTTCGCCGACATAGCGCAGTCGGAGCTCATCGCCGTGCATGAGTTTCATGTCCGAATCGGTTTTGGCAAGCGTAAAATATGCAATTGTCTTCTTATTGAGTCCCACATCCCAGCGCACCTCGATGTTCTCCTGTGTTGCGGACTCCTTTAGCTTCTTATCGTAGTCGGCCTCGAGGCTGACCAGTGGTCCAAAGGTCTTCTCATATTGATAGCCATCTTCGTAGCGGAGCAGCACTTCCGACGGCTCCGAATCGATGCCGGGCTTTTCCAAATCCTGCAATTAGATATTGTCAATAAATCATCGATATTTTCACTCACTTTTCTATCTATGGATCGTCAAATATGATGCACTCTCACCTGGAATGTTGCCTCAATGTTATCCTTCCACAGTTCCTCGAGCTTGTTGATTTGCGCCGCGGAAATTTGGCGTGCACGCAACTGACCCTGCTCGCTGGGCTGTTTGACCAGCCAGGCGAGAAAGCAGCGATCGGCTATTAGCGGTTTCCACTGCTCCTGATCCCAGTTCATGTCCTTCAGGGAGTTCTGGGCGGCGCATGGCTGGCGGCACAGCAGCACCACCACAGAATCCGCCTTGGCGGGTATAAAGCCCAATACGAACACATTGCGCACACCACACGAATAGCACTCGAGTATGGTCTCGCCAAGTGGGCCATCGCCGTGGAGGGTCACCTCGCGATGCTTGGCACGCACTAGATGATTGATGATGTGCGAGCCGGAGGTGCTGCCGCGTCCATTGCAAAACCATTTCTTGCAATTGTTGCACATAACAACGGTGGCCGGATCATGGATGCCACAATATTTACACGCATGTGCCGGCAACTCTTTAACATAGGCCGAGGTGCCGCCGACACAGCGACCGATGCCATTGCCGCCGCCTGCGCCACCGCCACCGCCACCGCCAATGCTCTCATCATCCTCCTCCTCGAATTGTAAGTCGGCCAAAGCATTGGTAATCGAACCCAAACGTGGCTGAATCAACTGATCATTGCTGTGAATGCTAACGCGTCGTGTCTGCTAGGGCAAAAAAAAAAATAAAATAAAAATAAGAAATTATTTATTTTTGATATACACGTGGCGGGTAATCCCCTCCTCCACTCACCTGCAGTTCGGGCAGCTGGTCTCCCTGGGTCTGGCTCTGCGATGTGGATGGCATGGTGAAGTCACGATAATCATATGGCGTTGGCTGCGTATCGGCGCCGCGCAACAGCTCATTGTCATCCATGTCCAGGAATGTGAGCGCCGAACTTGGCGCATACGTGTCCACGCTCATTGCGAATGCGTATTTTGCTACTCTTTTGGGTACTCTTTGGTTGTTCGTTTTGTTGTTGTTTTGAAGTTGAAGTCATGCAAATGCATATATGCGGTTTAATTATTTAGCCAACACACTTTTACCTATATACACACAGAGACACACACAAAAAACAAGAACAGCAAAATAAACATTTCATTTTTAATTTTGTTTAATATTATTCGGGTACACTGTAATCAACCCACACAACTCAGGCAGCTCTCGTTGTTGACCGTCAAAAATTTGACACAAAAGTGTGTGCGTGCTGTGTATTTTCAGTTCATGCAAACTGTTGCCGTTTATTTCAACTGCAAATTACAAATTAAATACAACAACAAAAAACAGAACGAAAAAGAAAAAAGAAAACAAAAAATGCAGTGACCGTTTACAGTTAGTTTTTGTTTTGCGCGTGAAATATGTACGTCGGTCGGGGCAAATGGCAATTTACGCGTTCAGCACGTTGTTTGCCTTACGGAATATGAATGAAGACTAGGCACTTGATCAAAAATAAAATTAAGCCTAACAGTATACATATACATATAAATAATTACAACTCTAGTGACTGCTATTTCATTGCATTCTGACAACTACAGATGTTCGTTTAGTGTTATTACGAACAAAATATATAAATACCAGTATACAATTTTATTGAGTCGCGCGCAAAATTTTTTGCCTTGTATATTGGCAAGTTGGCCTGTAGAACTTGTGTGCATGAAAAGAACAGTGCTTTGGGAACCTATTGAACCACTTTACTGTTGTAATTTTGGGGACCTATTGAACTAAATGATTTGTAATTTTCTCATGCGATACATTTTTATCGTCTTCGTTTTACTTTTTCGAACGGCAATTCTTAATATTATTAATAAGAATTTTTCAATAATTTTACCTTACAATACCTCCAAAGAACTTTCCACACACGCGATTAATGATTAAACTATAAATAACTGAAGAATAAAAGAAATTTTTATGACAAAATTAATTATATTTATAAGCGATCTTTTGAAAACCTCTTCGCAAAGTTCTACAATGTGGAGCTATGTTATTTACGTGAGTTAGCGTTTGTGTAACCGATCTTGTTCTTTTGAACATCAATTTTTTTATTTTTTTTTTTAATATTTTTTTATTTTCCACTTTGAAGCGATAGTTAGAAAACATTTTAATAAATCATTATGTTGTCTTTCATAGATTACCAATCGCCTAAGAACAGCATTACAAAACAAATCTAGTATTTTTATGATCGCACGCCAGTTTATTTCACCTTTTTTTTTTATTCTACACATTCACACAAAATCTTAATTTTTGTGAGACAATTGCAAAGTCTGGTCACTCTAACTTATATCGGTGCAATCGATAGATCGATACGTTTGTATCATCCCTTATACCGATTGCAAAACCGACAACTCGCAACTCGCTTCTTAAATTTTCGCATTGAAAAAAGTGCTTTAATTAGTAAAAGTCTTTTGAAAATTGTGCGAAAATTAAGGTAAGTGCCATGGCAAATCGAATAAAGCGTTCAGTAAAATTAAACTCAATCGGCCGAACTGCCAACACAAGTGCAAAAATCATCTAACACGGTCTGTGAGCGTGTGCGTGTGTGTCTGTGTCGTGCCGCTACGCCAAGCGCGCTGTTGCTTAAGGCCCAGTTGGAAAATGCACCACTCGATTTAAACCAATTTCTTTCTGTTAATAATGCTGAACTTTCGTTCTCAAACCCAACATATTTTAACGCATTTGAGTGTCAAATACAATCCAGACAATGGATCAGTGTGTCCAAAAAATTGTGCTAAGTACGAGCATGCAAACAGTGAGTGCTTGATTTCCACACGGGTTGGGTGTATTGCCTGCCTACTAAATTTCACTGCGCTCGGTGTCTCTTTTTTTTCTGAATTTCTTTGCTGCTGCTACTTCATGTGTGCTTCTTCTTTCTGCTCGGCACATTTTGTATGAGCAGCGCTTGTCAAAATACGCGTACAAATTTCCGTTCAATCGACTGTGCGTTGAAAATAACAAGCAAAAACGAAAAAAAAAATATACAAAAAAAAAGTGGCCGCAGTTTTAGGTTCTATCAGTCACGCGTAAATATAACAGCAACAAATATTCAGACAAAAAAATAAGAATAATAAATAAGAAAATTATAATTATCGAGTAAATCGAGACGCGCTCTTAAAACTCGTGGACAAATTCGATTCGTTTACTCTTTTCATTGTGTGTGTTTGTTACATACATACTGCGTTTGTGGACGTTGTGAGAAGACTCCATTGTAGCACCGCAAAAGCTAACAACAACAACGCTGCCCCTTCTATGGTTTTTTTAAATAAATAAATCGTCAAATTTCGCAAAATAATTCCTTTAATGTAGGTTGGAGCTCACAATGAAAATCGCTTGCATGTGCTTTCCATATTCCCCCTTCCCCCACACACACTTACATGATTTATTTGTGTGGTTTCTTTTTTTTAATATTTTTTTTTTGTATTTATTTTCTGTTGTCTTCCCAGCAAAATGAGCAGCTCCGAGGAAGTCTCCTGGGTTACCTGGTTCTGCGGGCTTCGCGGCAATGAGTTCTTCTGCGAGGTGAGTGCCACACACACACATATATACATAAATAAATGTATCATCGGCTGCTAATTCCGAAACATTGCCCAGATCCATGTTGGGTTGTTACCTAAGCGAGCGCCGCTTGCAACACAACAAGGCGCAGCGGACGCCAATAGTAGCCCCTCTGTATACATATTTATATATATATATTTTAATACAGTACGCGCACGTTAAAGTGTATCAATTGAAATCGCGCATATTCACATCAAAGTGTCAAACAAAAGCGGATTTTCTATTATTTGTATTGTTGCTAATATTGATCCATTCATATTGCTTAAATTAATATATATTTAAGAAAACATATTACCTTTGAGATCTATCTATCGTATGTCTTTAGCGTTACCCGAAACGTTCTCATCTCGAGCAATTATCGTAGTAGCTCTTACGAGCCTTACAATTGCTTCATTGTGTGTAATATTAAATTGTGTACAACTGTTCGTTATTGTTGAACACTATTAGCTTTAAAACTAAAATGCAGACAGACTTACAGTACACATCTTTTTAAATACTTACACCCAATTAAATCGTTCACTAATGCAGCTGGCTTCTAATACTTTGTGCTCTTCAGGTTGATGAGGATTACATACAGGACAAGTTCAATTTAACTGGCTTAAATGAGCAGGTGCCCAACTATCGTCAGGCCTTGGACATGATTTTGGATCTGGAGCCGGGTGAGTTGAGTGCTATTCAGTGTGTATGTCTAGCATCTATACGCATTGTTGTTGTTTTACTCTAATATTGATATTGTCTTACAGAAGATGAACTTGAAGATAATCCATTGCAATCGGATATGACCGAACAAGCAGCTGAAATGTTGTACGGGCTCATACATGCTAGATATATATTAACAAATCGTGGTATCGCTCAAATGATTGAAAAATATCAAACTGGAGATTTTGGACATTGCCCACGTGTCTACTGTGAGAGTCAGCCCATGTTGCCTTTGGGTGCGTAACGAACTCCTCAACATTAATACGTCAATATATATATTTATGTAAGATTTTGCAATAATACATATGTATCTATTCTATATCGTATCAGGCCTGTCGGATATACCCGGCGAGGCAATGGTGAAAACTTATTGCCCTAAGTGCATTGATGTTTATACACCAAAATCATCACGTCATCATCACACTGATGGCGCCTATTTTGGCACTGGATTTCCACACATGCTGTTCATGGTGCATCCCGAGTATCGCCCCAAGCGTCCTACTAATCAATTTGTTCCACGGTAAGTTAACTAGTTGATCCACACCCAAGTCACTATCAATTTGCAGAGCTGTGACAAAAAAAAAGAATAGATTATAATTATAATCACCATCTCTTAAATTACAATTTACATGTACATGCTTATTGTACGTCTCGATTTCACAAACGAAGTTGCTTACCGAAGTAAGCGAAAGAGCGCAAAATGTGTGATTTAACTTGGGAGATTTAATTTGCCTCTACTGCTTAAGTCAGTAAACCATATAACGAAGAGCAAGCCAGTCTTTGGAAATTCCATATAATACATATACATTGCATATTTTGCATTTCTTTGTTTAAATGCATATTTTAATTTATATTGTACATGGAGACATTCCTTAAGGAAATGAGAACATCAATCTCCGATTTCCGATTTCCGTCTTGTCTGTTTTTTTTTTTTTTCAACATCTCTAAAAATTTTAGTGCTTTCTGATATTGATTTATATCAATATGAGTATGTGGGTTAACAGTTTTTTTTTAATGTGTTCAGGGAATAAAAACAAAAGGCAGTACTTGGATGTTAATGTTCCAATCTATTTTGCTATCCAGTGTCAAACCAAGGAAGTTGGCACTGTTATTGAAGAAGAGAGTTGCGGCATTTTGGCTGGAAGGGACAACAGGAGGAATTTTGTATTTTCTTGTAAAAAGAACAAGTTCCGTTTTATTTGGGTTTACCACACAAATGTATTTATCGCCAAGTTCCATAGAAAGGATGACAGGACTTCTGCTGACATACCTGGAGAGAGTTGACGATCCAAGTGTAGATTTCACAATCCTGCAAGTGAGCAATTGATTAATCAATCCCGCTAAACTGGCGTCAATCTCCAGGTCCAGCAGAGCTCCAGCCTATGGTGAGGCCAGTCTTGTGTTTCTCACACGAGGGAACTTATGATCTCCTCTGGTCGTGGTCCAGCTTCATTCCCCGCTATATCCTTGGGACCCGGGACCCATCTTAGAGTAAGCCTATTTGTTTTCCTGGTGTTTCGACATGGTATACCGCTACCGATTTAATTTGATTTTAAATAAGATGGTTCTATAATCAGCCATAGATTCTGCCCTTAGGGCCCTGCTGGCCAGGGTGATGTCCAACACCTCTTCCCTGATTCAAATGCCGTCTTATAGAGGGACACCAGCTGACATGGCGATTGGGGTCCCCGTCAGCGCTGCCCGCATTTTGATTCCAGCTGCTGCCTACTCTCGCAGCTCCTCCGCCAATCTCCGTCTATTGTGGGCTGGTGCCGCAGCTGTATCTTGGCTCTTTATCCTTTTTGAGGGCTTTATCCGGAGCAAGGCCTTGATAGAGGTACCTTAGCTACCACTCAAACTTCGAATCGCAGAGATTTCTGCCTGTTCGGGCACCAAGCACACATCTGTTCCTCGAAGCTGGGGCCTGCTAACTTTACTAATGCTGTGCCTGTGACACTCTGTGAAGGATTGTCTACCACAAGCGATGTCCACCCAACCAGAGATCCGTATCACCAGCGTTAGACTAATTGGAGCAGGCGGTCGACATTTTTCTGAGCTGACCGCTCACGATTGAGCTAGTTTTTTATCCGGGCCCCCAGCCATGTTGACTCTCAGCACGATTCGAGTGACACCTTAATCCAATCCAAAGTTAGATGTGAATCTCCTGTTATTTACAGCTCACCTCCCCGAGTGAAGGCTGCTTACTATTCGCAAACCGCGACCAGCCTGGTGGCCTCAGCTCGATTTCAGACCTCTTTTTTTTTTAATCAGCTCGTAGGAATTGCAGTCATTTTGAATTGTAGTGGCGAAAATAAACCGAAGAGGAGCCCTTCACAGGCATGTAAGAAATAAGCAGCACCTCAATCGCCAAAATCAATGTAGACTAAAAGAATAATATCGGCAAAAATACGTGTAAACAAAAATGAATAAGGAATAAATACGTATGAGGTCTAATGGTATTCCGAATGATGACTGACACTAATAAAATGCAAGCAGATATTCCGCAAGCATCTGTTTGAAGCTCTTCGTATTCCACACTCTTCACATCTAGACTAGTGAGATGCCCAATCCAAATAATAACCTTATAATTGCACAATATGCTGACTATATGGTTATATATTTTGGCCGATCGCACTCATGTCTTGAAACTTAACCTTACAATCTCGCTAGTAAACTAACTACCTTTCAAACTCATCTCACGCAGATGAAACAAAATTGGCACTATTACTTTTGTCATTTCAGCTATCTTTAAGTTCTTCAATATATTTTTTTTATTTTTATATTAACTTTAATACTAATCCATATGTCTCTCTCTCTTTTTATATTGCATCCCCACTACTGCTGCAACCCATCCTTGTGATATCGTCGTTCTATCGACAACAATCAACAACAACAATCAACAACAACAAATTCATCTTTAAAATCAACTATAATTCAGTCTGTACGGCTTTAAAATTCACAGCTTAGCTTATCAAATTCAGCTGCAGGCAGCAGCCAATTTCAAAATGCCACTACGAGCGGTAAATTTAAAATAATATTTTTATTAACAATTTTTTTATTGACTAAACAAAAGAAAAACAAAACCAAACAAAAAAAAAAAAAAAAAAAACAAGAGAACGTTGCAGTCGGACGTCACCGACAGCGAAATACAATGATACCCTAAGCTGTGTGCAGACAAGAATTACTGTCCAAGTTTTTCCATCAGATTGAGGTAGATATAAGATAGTAACCCTTCTTCAAAGTTTGGCAACTGTATGTCTTAAATTACGGAAGATATGAAATTTTGGGTGCGGGAGTGGACGTAGTTGAAAAGAAGTAAAGAGAAGGTCCCTAATAATCTTTCTTCCAAGTTTGGTAACTGTAGCTCTTAAATTGCGGGTGATATGGGCGCTTATCGGTTTTTGGGGGCGGAAGGGGATTACTAGCAATATACCTCTTTAAATTTGTTGACTTAAGCTTGGCGTGGTTCAAAAAATTATATGCCTATCCTTGGAGAAGGTTACCAGCAATTTATTTTCCAAGTTTGGTCTTTTTATCTTTAAAATTGTGGGAGATATACGGATTTATCGATTTACACTTTCCGTAGTATCCGGCATTATCGATTATGGGCGCAGATGTGGGCGTGGCAACACAAATTTGTTTTTGGCTCTTAAATGCAACTACCAGTAATTTACTCAAAAACTGCGGAAGATATAGCCGTTTAAAAGTTTTAGGGGCGGGGCGGTCTGGCGGCCTCGGAGGTGGTCGCTTACAGACAGGCGGACGGACAGACAGCATGACGGACATTGCACAAAACCAATATACTATATACCTTCGGTATCATAGTATAAAAAATAGAAAAAAAATATCATAAAATCAAAAACATGCAACAAACAACGTCTCAACTGAGCATATATATATATATCTATATATTTTTTTTTATTTGTTTCTCTCCCCACACATACAACCACCACCACCACCACCAACCAACCAAACCAACACAAAACACCTAATGGTCATCTATCTGAACGACAACCAATTCTAACTTGAATCTCAACCGAATCCAACATATATGTACATATATGCATATGCACACGTGTCTGTGTATGTGTGTGTGTGTGTGTGTGTGCGTGTATGTGTGTGTGTTGTTAATAACCTAACCTATGATCTGATCTATGCAAATGTGCCGGGTTTTTCTTTATGTTGTCTGTTTATCGATGTCTGCAAAAAACCGATCGTCATCGATTAACACAACAATACGCTGCCATACATACCATACATACCCCTATACAAAAACATTGTGTATAGAAAAACTAAACTTAGAAAACATATACGCATACCACGCACGAAAATAAAACACACATACAACAAACAACAACAAATAAACAAACATAACATTGCATATATATATATATATGATTGATTATAAAGAAACGAGAGACATAGTTTCAACTGAAGAGAACCGACAGCTACAGACCGTTACAACTGCAGAGGTTTTGAGCGCCACAAGCAAAAATCATTTATACAAAATAAAATTAAAAAAAAAAAAAATACAAACAACAAAACTGCGTTTATATTTAAAAAAAAAAAAAAAAAAAAACTAAGAATAAAATATAAAATCGTAGTGAAGTGAACAAGTAGTAGAAAATGTATTAAACCTAAAAAAAAAAAGAAAAAAAATAAACAATAACAAAAGAAAGTAAAAAAAAAACCCGAAACATTCGAAGCAAAGAGTACTGAAATGATATGAAGTTTTCTTGAAGCACACGCACACAAACACAGTTAACAGACACACATAATACCCATATGGCCATATACCAGTTGATCGATATTCCTTATCGCTATTGAACATGTCGCATCCATACAAAAGCTCATCAGTACGAAGATAATAAATTTTTGTCGTTTACACAATCAAAAAAAAAAAAAAGGAAAAGAAAAAGAAAGCATATGTGCATACTTATGTATATACATATACATATACTTGTATATATATATAGTCAATGTACTTATGTTAGCATTTAATATAATTGTAAGCAACAACAACAATTGAATGCAGCAAAAACTAACAACAAAGCAAACAATTTACACATTGTGCATAGAAATTTGTTTCATCATCATCATCAAGTTTTTGCGCTTGTGTTTTGCTGCTTGTCGTTTCTCCTTGTTTTTCACACACACACACACACACACACACACACACACACATACACATATATCAACATACAAATTACATACTAAACATTCACACACACACACACACATACAATCTCGTCTTTAACCTAGTATGTATTCGTAAATAATTATGTTAAATTTATAAACACATTTTGTCTTTAGTTAATAATCTTATATAATACTTAAATATGTACTTTTTGCATTTGTTTTTATTTTTGTGTGCTATTGCATAACTGTATTACTTATATGGTATATATACTATATATATTTTATGTTGTAAAACAGGACACTGTAGGTGGCAGCACTAGACCAAAACACAGTTAGTTCTCCAACCGAGTGAAATAGAGCAAACAACAAAAACGAAAAAAAGACAACAAAAGAACGTTGCAGTCGGTCGTAACCGACTCGAAATACTTTGATACCATAAGTTGTGTGTAGCCAAGAAATTATGTCCAAGATGGCCTTCCAAATTGCGGTAGATATAAGATAGTAACCCTCCTTCGCCGTTTGGTAACTGTAGCTCTTAAATTACGGGAGATACAAGCTTTTGGAAATTTTGGGAGTGGACGTGGCTAAATAAAATTATAGAAAAGGTTCCTTATAATCTTCCCCTCAAGTTTGGTAACTATAGCTTTTAAATTGGAGGAGATATGGGTTTTTATCGGATTTTGAGGCGGGAGTGGGCGTGGCCATACAAATTGGTTATCGGTTCTTAAAGGCGACTACCAGTAATGTACCTAACAAATTTTACAACTCAAAAACTGCCGAAGATGTAGCCATTTTAAAATTTTAGGGAAGGGGACACATGCCCAACTTTAAAGGACATCGCCAACAACCTACAAACCAAATTTGGTGATTGTAGACCTAAAATTGTGGAAAATATGTGGCTTTATCGATTTGCGTATATCGATTTCCTAGCTCCCTAGTGGACATACTCTAATTTTAACACATTATCTAGCGGGAGAACAGACCAGTAAATGTTCCAAGTTTCAAGTCTCTATCTCTAAGGGTGTCGAAAAAAATTGTGTTCATACTGAGGGACAGACGGACAGCAGACAGACAGAGAGCATGACGGACATTGCAGAAGACCAATATACTAGGAGAGCTTCGGTATCAAAGTATAAAGACAAAAAGGAAAACTTTTGTTTAACCTAATAATAAATATGAGCGAGATCCGTATAGAAGCGAGAAACAATTAGGGAGCGAATGAAAGTTCAATATTGTTTAGAACACATACAACGATATATAAGGAACATAGTACTTCCAAAAACCATTTATTAAAGCAAACAAACGAAACAAAACAAAAAATGAAGATAAGAAACTAAATGAACAATATAATTTTAAACTACAATATATTTATAATATGAATACAACGCATATACATTTTATAACAATCCACAGGATGCCTGTATCAAAATAAAGAAGGTCACAAAACAAAAATCAAACGAAAATGAAAAACAAATCATCTGTAAAAAAGAAGAAAAACAAATAGAATCCGCTGTTAAATATGTATAAGCAATTGTGCACACACACACACACATACATACATGCATACATATATACATACATACATACATACATACATACATACATACATACATACATACATACATACATGCATACACACGTACACGCAAACAAACGTACATACATACACGCGAACACAGCCACACATACCAATACGCTTTAATTGACATATGTGTCAACAAAGAAATCACAAGGAATATCAAATTAAAGACAAGGACAGCAACAACGGCAATCACTTAAATCACTGATCACTGCAAGGCCGAGCGAGACGGACTCAGAGAGAGTGAGAGAATTAAATCTGCAAAAAGCACACAACACACGGCAGCGCAGCATCACAAGAAGAGGAAGCCTGTCACGCTCACGCAGACACACACACTCTCACACATACGCAAGAGGATACACATTGTGTAGATTTGATGTGAAGCGAAGAACACGAAAATGAGGCAGCATTTTTACACAGAAGCGCCCCCACACACACACACACACACACACACACACAAAGACAAATGCACTCACACTCACAAAACCACATTCAAATGACGCAAGTGCTGCCCAGCCTACCAAAATCATTCGCAAATGCAATAACCGAAAATGTTTACGAAATTTCCAATTGAGCAGAGTAGGTTTCTTTATTTTTTTTTTTTTTGACGAGATTAAATGTAGTAAATATGAAAAAATAAAAACCACATACAAAACGACTAGCTACAGATTGGTTTTATAGAATACATTTATATGTGTATGCGTATATCTAATTGTATATTATTGAATTATAAGCAACGGTAAATAAAATAGAAAAATAATTAAAATGAGTGCATCATAATTTGAGGACACTCGGCCGAAACTACAAGCAAACAAAAATAATAAGTAATCCAAATTTCGGCTTGCCGAAACTTAAATACCCTTGCATAATAATATTGCATTATAGTATAGTCTGATATTTAGAACAACAAAAAAACAAAAACAAAAACTAAAAGAAGAATCGAAGATCAATGTAGAAATTATCAAGTTGGTTGTAGTAAAATAATGCAATTATATAAAATATTTGTAAAGCATATAGTCTTCCGATATATCTTATGCCAGTTTCATTAGTTTGTACTCATTCTTCAAGGGTATTATAAAATCGTGTTTCATAAATTTTAAAAGTTATCAATTGCGCTTGTTTTTAGCAACTCGTTTAATTTTTAAGGGTCCAAATTAAACGTATGTAGTTGTATATTTCTTTTAATATAACATGTAAATTTTTTTGTTCTTTTTTTTTTTTACTATATTAAGCACAAACGTATAGAACGCAAGTTTTTTTTGCAATATCTAATTGTAATATTTTTGTTTTCTCAATGTGTAGTTCCATAAAAATTCATATGTGACAAATTGTTTGTATCAAATTTTGTTTATTTTTTTATGCCATTTCTTATAAAGAATGTTTTTTTGTATGCAGACAGATTGTATAAGATGATGTTGTAATAGAGAATCGCATACTGAATCAAAAGAAAGGAACACAAAACAAGTACATAACAATAAAAGTGAACACATTTTTTTAAGCAAATTAGCATTAAAGTAAATATATATACATATTATATATAGAAATCGATATAAAAAAAAGGCCAAGTGCGTAAGGAACGTTGATAAGTTGAGTGCAACAACAAAAGATAAAATAACAAAGAAAAAACTGTTTACAATTGATATATAACTTTTACTGATTTAAACATAAACGAAAAAGATGAAAGAAAACAAAAATGATTTGAAGATGAAAAAGTTGAAAAACAAGAGTAATATTAACAATAACTAAAATAAAAAACAAAACTGATATTTAATACAATTTGCAGTGTATCATTTTGGTTAATCATTATTACTTTCCCTTTGCATTTTCTTTTCGTTTGTACAACAAAAAGTAGGAGACACGAGACCATCATTGACCCACACTGATCATCATCCCTAACCAAAAATCGTTCTTTATGTTGCGTATATATGTATGTATGTATGTATGTACGTGTGTATTTATACGCATTACACTGCACTCATCTCAGCTGTTGTGTTCCATGTCGATGGCTGTGCGGTGTTGGCTACTTATTTGTTCAATGTTTTCCTTTCTATGGACTATAATGCTTATGACTATTTTTTATTTTCTATGTATATACAAGTACTTTCTCTCTCTCTCTATGCTATGCTATACTTTTTTTTTATTTTGTTTTATATATAAATATATAAACATCGATAACAAAATCTAGGACTACATTGCGCTGTGCCAGGAGATCTTAAGTCGTCCCGATCCCGAGGCCGAAGTTGAATAGTTTGCTTGATTATCCTGCTAGCAAATGCTGACGATCTGCTACTAATGCCATTTCACTCTAACCACCAGCACGTGCGCTAAGCGAGAGACATTAACTGACAAAAGCTAGCTGCTATACAGATACTACCACTATGAAAGCTTGCCTCTATCTCTATCTCTCTCTATCGCATTCACATAATTTGAATCGTTTACATTTTGTATGCGTAATTTAAATACTTAATATGTACTTATTTTTTTAAAGCTCGTTCTTAAATTATTTAGTTGCCATGCGAATGTGAAACAAAAATAAAATTAAGCAAAATGGTTATTTTTATTATTGTGACTTACACGCTTAACTACTATTGGTTGGGATCACATTTTATATTTATGCAATTTATCCCCAATTCACGCAAATGCTTTTTATCACGATCACGCTGTGGGCTGCACTGCATCCAAAAATACCCACACACAGCACACACACACACAGAAAATCTCAAAATCGACAAAAGAAAATAGGCAAATATACAAATAATAATACAGACATACACAATTTGTATACCTAATTCGTGCAAAGTTTGGATTGGATTCTTCAGGTCGACGACCATATGCATAAATATACTGTATCTCTATCTAACACACACACAGACAGACAGACATGCACACACATACGTATATATTTATAAAAGGACGTGCCGTTTCTCATGATCATAACGGTTCATTAATAAATTGGCTTACAGAAAAAGAAAAAAAAAAACAAAAACAAACGGCGCATTTCGTATGCAAGACAAGGACAACAACAAAATTACTTTCATGCACATATTCTTCTTTTTATATTCCTCCCTCAATTTTGTAAATTATACAGAAAGTTTGTCCAGACATCTATTTCTGATGTGGGGAAAAAAAAAATGTTAACATCCTTTGCAAAAAATAAATAGTTTTTCTACTATGAAATGGATTTCTCTAAACTACTTAAAATTAAAATTAACAAGATTCATATATTTAATCAATTGTGAAATTTTAAAAACCAAAATTATCTATTTTTTGGATTGTCCAGTGTTTTGACAATGGCTGTTTATAATTTTGCAATTCCCTTCTCGGCCGGTTCCGTTAGAATTTAACGATATTTTCTGTCGTGTATTGTGTCTATGACTTTAGTGAAATAAAAATAAAAATAAAAATATTGATATCCGCGTTGGTATATTATAGCCACCATATTGGGAAACCGATCGATTTACTAATGGTTTAATGTCTGGGCTCCTTCGGGGAGTGTTCCCAGCTGTAAGGGAGTCACTTCCCCTTAAATATCTTGAAAACCTTGGGGCAGACACATTAAGTAGATGTGCTTGGAAAAAGGTAGACTAAGATTAAGGGGTATTATTAAGGATACTGGATTCTGGTTAATCCGCCAAATTATGAGCAGATTCACTAGAGGATAGCTTAAGAAACAAAACGTTATCAATGAAGTCACATTAAATGGGCCACCTGGCCTATTATGGGTACATGCATTTGGACACATGCATTTTGACAAACAAATACCGCTTTCCTGTATTATAGTGCAATTATTATTAAATATTTTTAATTATTGAAACATTTTATTTTTCCGTGAGACCCATATGTCATTTGACCAGGTGGGTACTTTAATGTGACTTCATTGACATCGTTTTGCGCCGTAAGCTATCCTCTAATGGATCTGATCCAAATTATTTAGATTACCTTTCATTATGCTTAATAATATCCCATTTTTCCCAATCTGGTGGCTAAAATATTCAAAATCCCATATACAATTTTCATAGTCAAAATATTTTATGGACAGTCAAAAAAAAAATGGATAATTTTGTTTTTTAAAATTTCACAATTTTTTAAATGAATGAATCTTGTTAATTTTGATGTTAAATAATTTAGAGAAACCCATTTGAATAGTAGAAAATAAAAAATAATTAAAAGTCAATAATAAAATAATTTTTTTTGCAGAAGTTAGAAAATATTTTTGTTTTCCCCGCGTCAAATCTATTTCTGGGCAAACTGTATGTATGTATGTACATATGTATATACATACATACATTGTACTATATATTGATGATGTAGTTTTGGTTTCTTCTGCTTTGTTGTTGATTAATTTCGCTTTTACGTTTTTCTCTCTTTCATTGTGTCTTCCTTTCTTTGTATCTTTGTTCTTGTTGCGCGCAAATTGGTGGCAAATTCTGGCATCTCTGCATATACCGATAACCGATATACCGATTTGAACTTGTCTACGCACCCACTTCGTCTCTTCGCTCTCTCTCTCTTGTCTCTCTCGGCCTACGAAATGATCCCAGCAGCAACGCGGGCAGCCACCAAAGGACGAAGAGCCTGAGAATAATGCCGTCGATACGATTCCAAAACGCATCTAAAATTGCAGCAGCCGCTGCAGCAAACCCCAACAAAGAAAACCACACAGACACACACATACACACAACACACACACACACACACACACAAGCAGAAGCAGAAACAGCAGCTACAAGCAGCGCCTTTGTGGGAATAATATGTCACATTTCCCCCATCCCTAAGAAAGGACCAACTACGCAATCCGCTGGCATTCACGAGGCTTGTGCGAAAATCATATTCTTAAATCGAAAGTGCAGCTATGTATTCATAAATAGCATGTAACATCTACACACAACACGCAAACACAAAAAAAAAACATAAAAATAACAACAAAAAAAAAAAACAAAAAAAAACAAAGAAGAATCAGAAAAACGCAACTTTGTAATAGCAAGGCATGGTCCCCTTACGTGCGACCGGTGTATTCAATTCAATTTTATTCTTTGCATTTTATTTACTAAGTGAGCGAGCGGCTGAAGTTTAGAATAGTTTTAAATATATAGTCAAGTCCCATTTACCAATTATCAATTTCCCTCTACACAAACATAAACACAAACAATGCATACAATCAGTACACAAAATTTTTCAAAAATTATTAACTTGGGCGGTTTGCTCATGTTTCTGTCATAAGTTAACGTCGCGTGTTAGCTGATCTTCCCGTCAAAAGTTAACCGGCAGTTGATTTGCTGCAGTGTTGCCACATCGTACACAAAACACAGCTTGTAACTGACCTATCGATAATACATTTCGATACATTTGCAAGCGACAAGCTACCGAACCGCTTTGCCAGCTCGCACCGTTGAGGTGTTGCCAATTTAACGACCTGGCGTTCCCAATAATGCACAGCTATTATATTTAATGTAACATTTTAATATTTAATATTGCTGAACTTCTTGTTAACTTCAACAGAAACATAAGAAAACGTGCCTAAAAGGAAACCGAGAAGAAAAATCCGTTACCGTAACAACCCAGCAAAAACAAAAAAATATATAATATTAATAAAACTATGCGAGCCGAAAGATTGTGTCGAGTCGGCCTCGCAATTCAATATCTGAGAGTGCATACGTATATAAGTAAATAGAGAAATACATACATACATATGTGTACACAATAAACAATATATAAATATACCGTTAGCTTATTTATATACATATTTAAAAAAAAAAAAAAAAACGAAAACAAAAACAAACAAAACAAATATTTTATGTATTTTTTTAATGTATTTAAGAATAATTAAGATTACTCGTAATGCAGTAACTGAAAAACTGAATCGTAGTAAATATATATAAATATTATGTATGCGAATCGGTGAAAGTGCAAAGCGACTAGCTCCCAAACAAAACGATAGAGCTACCTATAAAGTAAGTAACGCCTGATCAAACTGAAATCTATATGCGCAAGGAATATGAGATACGCAAACAAGTATAAGAATAATAAGAACAAAAATAATAATAAAAAAATAAAAAAAAAAAACAATAAAAGATACCGAAAAACGATTGAACTACAAATATTATCTCCTGAATACTTTTCATTTTCAGCTTGTTGCTCCACTCATATATGCACAAATCTAATGAAAAATCGCTGAGAAGTCTGTAGGGAGAATTTGGTTGAGAAGCGTTTCTCTATAGAATTCGAAAATTTTACCAGCAAAAATCGGATTTCATCGGATTGACTACATATATGTACATCAATTTGAGAAAAAATAAAAAAACAATTGATTTTTCAAATTTATGTTTTTCTTTATTTTATTTTTAAATAAATTATAAGGTTCTTCGTAAAATCGAAGAATCCGTTATTATTATTATTATTTGTTAAGTTTTGTCTGTGTGTGTGTTTGTTGTGTGTACATATCTTGTGTTTGTTGCTTGTGTTTTATACTACACACACTATATCTTTTATTTATTTCCCCGCAGCACTCGCTTTCTCTCTTTTCCTTCTCTTTTCCCTTTTCACGCGCTCTTATACATATAACATTCTTTTGTATTTAATTTTTTTTGTGTTTAATTTTTCTTTTTTTTTTATTCTTAATAAGATGGTGTTTATATAACTTGTAGGCTAACCTATTGATTTGTGTTACCTCAATTTGGAGAGCTTAGCTGTTGTTATCAAAAAATGTACAGTGCTTGACGAATGTTTTTCTTTGTCGTCCATTTGTGGGAAGAGGAATGCGAGGAACACATACGATAATCATCAGCTCTCTTTATACAACTCTTAAGTCCAATGTGACTTTTTTTTGCTTTTTTTTTTTTTGAGTCAAACGAATACTTTACAAATTGTAATATTAAAAATAGAAACAAAAATTTTGCTACAAGAAATTGGGCGTGAGGTTTAAGAATATGTGAGTTGTTCAATTAACAATTCAACAAAAAAACCTAATTTGTGGCTTTGGGGGTTTTTGCATTTTGATTATGCGACGGGGGGGAGTGGGGAGGAGTGTGTGTGTGTGTTCTTTTATCTATTTGTTGCTGTTGCAGTTATTGCTGTTTGTTGGTTTATTTTTCATAATTGTTTAATCAGTCTGATTTACTTCTACTGCCAAAACTATTTATTCCAACCGTCGTCGTACGTTTCTCAATTTGGGCAACGTTCTCTTTCCGTTCGCTCGCTTACAGCTCATCCTTGAGATCGTCACCAGCGTCGGCGCCTTCTGGTGGTGGTACACCGCCAGTGCTTTGGTACAGTTTGGCAATGACGGGCTGAACGATGGCCTCCAGATCCTTCTTCTGTTTCTTGTATTCCTCGGGATCGGCATCGGGATTCTGTTCGAGCCATTTGATTGACTCATCGATGGCCGTCTCCAGTTTGGTCTTCTCATCGTCGCTAAGTTTGGCGCCGAGCTTCTCCTTGTCGCCGATTTGATTCTTCAGACTGTAGGCATACGATTCCAGCTCGTTGCGCGACTCGACACGCTCCTTCAGCTTCTTGTCCTCATCGGCGAACTTCTCGGCATCGTGAATCATGCGATCGATATCCTCGGGCGTCAAGCGATTCTGGTCGTTGGTAATCACAATCTTCTCCTTGTTGCCGGTACCCTTATCTTCGGCGCTGACCTGCAGAATGCCGTTGGCATCTATCTCGAACGACACCTCGATCTGGGGAATGCCGCGCGGTGCTGGTGGAATGCCAGTCAAATCGAATTTGCCCAGTAAATGATTATCCTTGGTCATGGGACGTTCGCCCTCGTAGACCTGAATGGTTACCGTATGCTGATTATCGGATGCCGTGGAGAACACCTGCGATTTCTTGGTGGGAATAACTGTGTTGCGTGGAATCAGTTTGGTCATAACGCCACCGACAGTCTCAATGCCCATGGTCAAGGGATTCACATCGAGCAGAACGATCGCATCGGTGTCCTGTTCGCCAGAGAGAACGCCAGCCTGGACGGCAGCGCCGTAGGCAACGGCCTCATCGGGGTTAATACCACGGGATGGTTCCTTGCCGCCAAAGAAGTCCTTTACAAGCTGTTGCACCTTGGGAATACGGGTGGAGCCGCCAACTAGCACAATCTCATGGACATCCTTCTTGTTCATATCAGCATCCTCGAGCACTTTCTGCACGGGCTTCAGCGTCGAACGGAACAGATCCAGATTAAGCTCTTCGAATTTGGCACGGGTCAGCGTCTCGGAGAAGTCATCGCCCTCAAAGAAGGATTCAATTTCGATGCGCACTTGATGGGAACCGGACAAAGCGCGCTTTGCCTTCTCGACCTCGCGACGCAGTTTCTGTACAGCGCGATTATCCTTGCGAATGTCCTTGCCCTTCTTCTTCTTGTACAGCTTGATGAAATGATCCATGACACGCTGATCGAAATCTTCACCACCCAAATGAGTATCACCATTGGTGGCAACGACCTCAAACACACCATTATCGATGGTCAGCAGGGACACATCGAAGGTGCCGCCGCCCAAATCGAAAACAAGCACATTCTTCTCGCCTTCCTTCTTGTCCAGACCATAAGCAATGGCAGCGGCGGTCGGTTCATTTATGATGCGCATCACCTGGAGACCAGCAATGACGCCAGCATCCTTGGTGGCTTGACGCTGGGCATCGTTGAAGTAGGCGGGAACGGTGACAACAGCGTGGGTGACCTTCTTGCCAAGATACGCTTCGGCCGTTTCCTTCATTTTACCAAGCACCATGGCGGAGATCTCCTCGGGCGCAAAGACCTTGCCACCCTGCGAGGTATCGACATTGATATGTGGCTTCGAGTTCTTTTCGACAACCTTGAAGGGGAAGAATTTGATGTCGTGCTGCACATTCGTATCGGACCATTCACGTCCAATCAATCGCTTCGCATCGAAGACCGTATTCTCTGGGTTTGTGGTCAGCTGATTTTTGGCAGCATCTCCAATCAGACGCTCGCCATCGGCTGTGAAGGCCACATATGAGGGCGTAATACGATTGCCCTGATCGTTGGCAATGATCTCAACGCGTCCATTCTTGTAAACGCCAACGCTGTGAACAAAAAAAGAAAAGAAAATATTACAATTAAATTCAATTACATATGCTATTGGAAAGTGCTAAATATTCACTTTTCATTTAAAATGCAATTCCACAATTCCAACTTACCATGAATATGTGGTGCCCAAATCGATGCCAATAACGGTGCCCAGTTCCTTGTCCTTCTCCTTCTTTTCCTCACCAAGTGAGAGGCCAACAAAGGCCACGACAGCCAGCAATATGCACAACTTCATTTTTCTTTTGTTATTTTCTAGAGTTTTTGGTGCTTAGACTTTGACACCAAACAAAAAAAAACTGTAATGAGAAAAAATAAGGAAAAAATAATGATTAATGGAAATGCATGAAAGCTTAGCTTAATTCTTTCTTTTTTTTGTACACGTCAACACACGGACAAAAAAGGGAGAGAGCGAAAGAGAGTGAGAGAGACTAAAAAAGAAATGTCGCTGACGTTGACGACGCTGTCAACAGGTAAGATACCGTTAGGTGTGCTACTTTTGCAAAATGATTGAAGCAATGGCCTTGTTTATTTAAAGCACAGCCTTAAAATATGTCAAGTGCGCTTTAAACTGAAGGGTAAACACAATTAACGCACACACCTAAAAGAAAATACCTGGAGAAAGATCTCGAAGAAATAATACACTAGCGCACGTCTGTTCCACTGACTAAACGTTCAAGAACTGTTTAAGCCGCATCGCTGCTCTTGTCTGCTCAGCTCAGCTCAGTTTAGGCTCTGCTCTGCTCACTGACATTGACCGACGTCGTTGCTCTCCCAAAGTTAACATAGAATTTTTGTATACGTGGTCGCATTTTTCTGGTTTTTTTGCTTTCTCTCTCTCTCGCTCTCTTCACAAAATTTGTTACCGGTCACTCTGTTCTCTTGTGTGCGAGAGTTAACTGGTTTTTCTTATGCCTCTACTCTCTCCGTCTAATTTTTTTTGTTCCCAATAAATTTTTTATTTGGTCTTCGCCGCGTTTGCATTCTCAGTATGTAGAGTGCAACAACAAAAACCAACAACGACATTGCGATAGACACACGTCTGTCTGCCTGCCTGGTAGCACAAGCAATTTACTCACGGTGAAAGTTAAGGTGGGGCGGGGCAGGCCGGGCGACTTCTTCTGCCGGCAACAAACCCAAGCAATTTGCACAGCTGTATTAACTTTGTCTGTCTTTACTTACTATGCGTTCGCTGTGTCAAACTTCGAAAACAAAAAAACCAACTAGATAATCCACGAAAATGCTCAACTGACGTGTACTTTTGTTACTAATGTAAACTGTAGTTTGCGGATCTGTTTTAAATGACGTGTACAATGGTGATTAAACCGACTGTCAGTCACACACACACGCACAACTATGCAGAGACGATGCCAGCAAAAATCGACAGTTGGCGCAGGCGCGTCTCTCTTTCTCTTTCCCTCTCTCTCTCTCTCCCTCTTTCTATGTGTGTCTGTGTTTGCAATAAATTCGAATTGTTGAGTATTGCGTACATTGTGTAGTTGCATTTATTTGTTATTGCACCGTTATTGAAATCAAGTGTTGCCAGGTCAGCAGGCAAATAATGCTCCACACTGGCAACGCGCACAGAACTCAAACATGTACCAGCTGTGCAATCTGTCGACGGCGTGTGGTGTGTGTGTGCCCAGCCAGTGTGTGCACAAAAGCAGAGCTTTAAAAACCGATGTCGCAATAATTTAAAATGTTTAACAGCCGGCATGAAGAAAGTGAATGAACTTTGCTACTGATTGTTAATCATTTATGCATGTCCAAATATAACACATAATTCATTGTTGCTAGTGGCCAGTGTTGCACGACACGTCATGCAAATTTGGGGTTACACTGGTGGATGCCGTAGCAACTTCCCAACACCAATTGTTTTTAGATTATAAAGCATACTTCTATGGGGAGGCAGGCATTTATGTACTATGAAGGAGACAAGACACGTGCTTTACTTTATTTCGCACTGTGTGTGACGCGTACACGCTTACACATGTGTGTGTGTATAAAATAAAGCCCCTGAATTTGGGCCAACATTGCCAACATGGCGACAGCTACATGTGCACTAATATTCTATGTAATTCACTTTCTTTGTACTACTGCTTTTGCTTTTTGTGCTTTTGCTTATGTGAGCAATGCATTAGATTTAGCCATTGTCGCCAACTGATAAATTAAAAATATAACTTACACTTGAAATATTCTGCTCGTAACTTTTCTCTCTCGACGTGTAAAACTTAACTGAAAAAATGTAGCCGATTACTGCTACTTTGTGCCGGCGCTTTCTACACACGCAAGCTATACACACACAATCACACAACATGCAACGCTGAGCTTTTGTACACGTCAGTGTTAGCTTTACAACAGTGTTGCACAACACGCGAAAATATAAAAGTAATCGATTGTTGTCATTTCAAAAACAGATTTTTAAATACTTACTTTTACTAACTTAAGCTAATTTGAGCACTAAATAAAATAATCCGCTCGATATAAATATGTTGACACTATTATGTGTACGGCTTGACTTGTATAGTCTTTGTTGTTTCTTATTTTTGGCTTCAATTATTAATTACTTTGTACAGGGTTTCACAGTCACAGCTTTTGTTTATATTAACAAAAAAAAAAAAAATTCTCTTATTGTTAAACGCACGTTGATTGTAATTTTAAATATAGATATTCCAATATAATTTCGCTTTCTTCTATATGCCGATCTGTTACTTCTTTGCTGTCTGAATGGAAACTGTTGACTGCTCTCTGCTCTGCCGGGCTATTTATTCAATACCATTGTTTACCAACTGACGTGTCGACCACGTCAGTGTCTGCTGCAATTCTGATTGGCGTTTCGTGGTGCTGACCGTCGTATCTGATTGGCCCACGCTGGAAATTTCCCCACGCAACTCGAAGAGAAGAGACCGTGCTAGCAAAAGCTTTGTTTGTCGCTTTCAAACATAATTTTCGTCATCAAATTCAAGGCTGATGACACTGAATGTGAATTCTCTCGCACTTTGTCGCTCTTACACTTAGTTTTTTTTTTTTTTTTTTGTCTGTTTTCTCTGAAATCTATGTTGATTTGGTGAAAATAGCTATGATTTTTTTTGGCAGACATTGACGTGTACGTTGTTTAAATTGTCCACAATCAAATTCTTATCGAATTCTCTAATGCATTTTGGTAACATTGTCGTGTACCGTTAGAAATGATTAGCATATGTTCTAGAAATTCCACAAAAAAAAAACGCCCCATTTATAATTTTTTCTTTTTATGATATTTTTAATGACACACATTCGATATCAGCATATTTTTAATTTTTTTCTTTCATTTTTTTTATTTTTATTTATTTTTTTTTTTTTAACAGTAATAGCATTTTCATAAGTGACAAGTCCAACATACAATTTAACTTTACCATAGTTGTGCAATTTTGGTTGTCAATAGAATATTGTTTACACAATCATATGTTTTGTATGTTAGGCATATAAATAGGGAGTGTAGGGATGGGGGGTGGGATGGGAAGAGGAAAAATTCGCTAAGCTTCTGGCATATGATTAATCAAATAAAACTGCATCTGGCGAAATCGCATCCAAACTCAGTGGATTATTTAGCTTGCAATGTTATGCATGCTTGTGTTTTTTTTTTGTTTTGCTTTTAAAATTAAACTATTTATCTTAAGGAGCGAAAGGCAACCCGGCAAATAGTTTGCACACAAATTTTTTTTTTTGCCTGCCAATAAATATAACATTAAAAAAAAAATAATAATAATTGCTTGTGTGGCTGTTATAATGTTGTTAATTTTGTTCTTCTTCCATTTGTCCATAATAAAAATTGTAGGCATAATGAAAATTTCCAAAAAGTGAGCTCGTATAAGTAGTATGTATGTATGTATATAAACATTAAAAAGGTTTTGGTTTCTTCTTCATTTTTTTTGTGTTTTCTTCTTCTTTGTTTTAAAAGCTAAATTTGGTCAAAAAATTTGAGCTAACCTCATTCAAAAAGTTAAAGCAAAAGACTAGGAAGTAAATAAAGATAAAAACCATGTTGTGATAAAGACGAAACCTGAGAAGAAAAACGAAAAATTGTGTTAACAGTTATTCGAGTATAGTTTACAGTTGACAGTTTTACAGTTACAATTGGGCGCAGTTCATCGTGTGCACAAAAAATTTGCATAAAAATGTTTTTTTTTTCTGTTTTTTTTTTTTAGATTGTATTCTCTGTTTTTCTTTTTCATATCTTTATAAGTAATTTAATTTTAATCGAAATTTTGGTTATTTGCATCTATTGGTTATTTTTTTTGTTTTGTTTTTTTTTTTTTCGTTTTCTTTCTAAACATTTTGAAACACATTGAGTTGCCCACAGAATTTGTTGTTGATTTTGCTGTTGTTGTTGTTGTTGTGGTTGTTGTTCTTGTTCTAATTGTTGTTGTTGTTGTTGGTCCGAAATAATTGGTAACTACGCGTATTGTACGCATTGACTGGCGGCTGTTTTGTAAATAGTTATAGTAAATATATAGTAAATAGATACACAGGCTAGTTAACAATATCAACAAATGGGCGTGCCTACGCCTGCATTCTTAGTTTACATTTTTTTTTTTGTTATTTTCGTATTTTTTTTTTTTTTTTGGTTTTTGTATGTGCGTGTGTGCGTAGTAGTAGTAGTAGTAGTAGTAGACTGGACATTGCCTCTCATCTCTCATATTTATCTCTCTCTCTCTCTCTCTCTCTAGCGCGCGCTCTCTTGTTTTATTCATGGCGCACACCGCATATGGACAGGAACGTACTGAAATTGTGCAAACTGCAGGCTGGCAACACCGTGTACACCAAGGATGCCATATCCTGGCATTTGCTACGAAAATCGTGCAACGCCTGCAATAGCAGATCTGTGGGCGGTGCAGCATTCACCTGATAGAAGATCTTCAAGTGAATCGCTGGCAATGTGTTGCTCTTGCTCGATGCCGAAGACGGCTGTTGATCACCACCAGCACCACCAATTGGCTGCTGGTTTTGTTGTTGTTGTTGTTGTGGCAGTGACATTGCCTCTGTGGCAGTGGCAGTGTTGGCTGCATTTGCTATTTGTTGCTGCTGTTGCTGTTGTAATTGCAATTGCTGCTGCTGCCGCTTGTTGATAGGATAGTCCTTGAGCAGACGATTGACAACATAGGTGAGTATCTCGTCCAGGTGCTCGGCGCTGAGGCACTGCGATAAGCGGCAATGGTTGCCCAGCACATCGTCGCTCAGCTGCGTCAGCTGTGTGGTGGATGAGGCCAATCCGGTTGCCACATAGCAAACAATTGCAGCACAATTGTTCTCATAGTTCCAGCGACGACGGATCGAGATGGTATAATCGCTAACCGAACATCCGGTTTCCTCATCTATAAGCACAGCATATAGTTAAATATGTTTAAACCTCAAATAAAAAAAAAACTAAAACTAAACTTGATCAAGTTATAAAGATTATTGTTTAGTTGGTTTCTAATTTGAAATCGCGTCTAGATTCGTTAAATTTAGCTAGATATAATTTCAATTGAATGGTTTCGAAATAATTTTTCAATTTGTGTTTAAGTTAGCAAGTTGAAATGTTAAATATTCAATAAACATAAATTTTAATTTAAAGTCTAACGTGATGTTGAAATTGCGGATTTAGATTCGTGAAAAAGAGTTGAATTTGAATTTAAATTCATGTATGAAAAGAAGTAACTCGTTGAACTGAATACGCTTAACGTAAATATTAACAAAGTTTGTATTCTTTTTTTATACTATTATGCCAAAAAGGTATAATATTATATTGGTTTTGTGCAATATCCGTCATGCTGTCCGTTCGTCTGTCCGTCTGTATGAACACTCGTTCCTCCGACACCCTTAGAGATAGAGACTTGAAACTTGGAACGTATACTGGAAAGTACCCTCAAAAGTTAAAGTGTCTTTGGGTTTGGTCCTACGTCCACTAGGGAGCTAGAAAACCGCGAAAATCGATTTTAGCAAATCGATAAGTCCACATAGCTCTCACAATTTAATGGATACAGTCACCAATTTTGGTTGGTTGGTTGTTGTTTTTGAGTATGGAATGTCAAATTTAGTAGGTATATTACTGGTAGTCGCCTTTAAGAACCGATAACAAATTTGTGGTGCCACGCCCACAACTGCGCCTATAATCGATAATTCCGATTGTAAATCGATAACTCCGTATATCTCCGAACATTTTAAAGATAGAGTAACAAAACTTGGAAGGTAATTTGCTGGTAACCTCCTCCAAAGATTGGCATACCACATCCGCCGCCCCCAGGAACTTCGTCCCCAGAAATTTAAAATGCGCATATCTGCCGTAATTTGCAAGCTAGAGTCGCAAAATTTTGCAGGTATGTTACTGGTAACTCCCCCAAAGATCGATAAAAAAATTGGATGGCCACGCGCACTCCACCTACCTAAACCGATACATCTGTTGGTGTAAATCGATAAACCCATATATCTCACGCAATTTGAAAACTTAAGTCACCAAATTTAAAAGGTATATTGCTAGTAACACCCTTCATAAATGTGTAAAAAAAATTTTGGACCACGCCCACTCCCACCCACAAAAAACGATAAATGCGTGTATCTCCCGCAATTTAAGAGCTACAGTTACCAAACTTAGAAGGTATATTCTTAAGATCGAGCTCCAACATTTTTTTGGGCCACGCCCACTCCCGCCCCCAAAACCGATACACGCCCAAATCCCCCGCAATTCAAGTATTTCTTAACTGTACACAAATTAAGGTATAATAGTATTTCGCTGTCGGTTACGTCCGACTGCAACGTTCTATCTTGTTTTCTTTATGTAATGTTCGAATATTCATTCTTCGATTTGTGAAAAATATATTTGAATATGACAAATGAAAACAAGCTGAAGCATTTAAGAAAATTGATTTGATAAGTGCTGCATGCAATCAGTTCGAAATTTGCTGCAGGTTCATTTTGTAAAGGGACATCGTGTGTGTGTGTGTGTGTGTGTGTGTGTGTGTGTTGTGCGTGTGTAAATGAACTCACAGTCGAAACGATCGTTGTGGGTGTGCGCCCAAACCTGCCACTCAACGAGAGCGTCGCGTGGCAGCGCTGGCAGCACAATGTAGTCCATAATGGCATTTGTGGTGCGGCGCTCCCATTGGCGTCGCGCCTCGCCAATGAAGGCTGGATGGGTGACAAAGCAAATGCCATGGACGACATCGCGCAACTGGCCCTGGGCATTCATTGCCTTCGCAATGCGACTGATGTGACGCAACGTCAGCTTGCATTGCGGCCGAATGCCGCCCTCGATGATCGTCATGCTGCCCGGCACCAGCGCTATTTGGCCCGAGATGTACGTAATGTCGCCGATCTGTGTGCAAAATTAAACATATATATATCCATATATATATAATAAAACTCTTCTATATATACATATATATATAAGGTGGTGGCATGACTTGACTTCGATGTCTATATATATTTTTGATTTGCATAGTTGCAATATTAAATTGATTGTGGAATATATTTTTATTTTCGGTCTTCCCATCCAAATTGTCAAGCTGTCTCCATCGAAGGCTGGTACCTCAAAATAGCTAATGCCACCAACTTATATAGTTAATAATATATAATAAATTATAATTTTGCACTATCGCTCTCTCTCTCTGTCTCTGTCTCTATCGCTCGCTGGCTTGTTGCTCAGTTGCTCGTGTGCATTTCTCACCCGTGTCGATTGGCTGTAGGGACCAATATTGGCTGGCGCCCAATGTGAGATGCCCTGGACATGCATCGTATTCCGGCGGCCATTGAGCAGCAATTGGGTCTCCTCGCTATCATCGCCACTGTGCGTCGGTGTCGGCCGATGTCCGACTGCCTCCATTATGACATGGCAATCATCTGGGAGCGGACACTCGACACACACCCGGGTCGGTGGATTGTGAAAGCCAAACGATTGCAAATAGATGGCATTCAGCAATGGATATTCGGCTATCGAGCGCACATAGAGCGTTGTGAAGCACAAATCCTGCAGTTCATAGCCATTGCTCGAGCAGAGCTCACGCAGCGTGCTCAATGCCTGATGCATGCCCTGCTCGATGCTGGGGGCGCAACCTAAAAACAACAACAGCAAATCTTAATTAATAAGCATTAGTGCAACATTTCTATAGAAATATGTTTGTTGTCTGTTCTTATGATTCAGTGTGCGTGTATGTGTGTTTATGTATGTGTGTGTGTGTGTGTATGTGTTTGTGTGTGTTACCCTGTATGCCAGCTAGCCACATCCAGCCCTTGGCATTGATGGCCGCTTTGGCCTGATTGGCAAGTGGACGAAATTCACGCTCATATTTCATGGGACTGGGCGGTTGGGTTTGGCCCGTCGGCATCGTCGCCGTCGCCGCATAATTTGTGCACTGTGTGGTGCTCAGCCCAAGCGAGGAGATGGCCAGCGACAGCGAGCCGCATACGGCGGCCGTGCTGCTGCCCAATGGATGTGAGATGCCAAAGCCGCAGCAACTATTCGCCTGCAAGGCGGCGTTGTTAGCCCCATTGGCGGCGATGGCGGAGGCGCCTGGTCCGGCGCCGGCGCCGGCTCCCAATGCCAATGCCGATGCGGATGCGGATGTCGCTTGATTTGCATTGGCTAGCAGCAGCAGAGAGGCGCTGCCCGTTATCGAGGCGCTGGCCGTCGGTATGGGCTCGTCGACGCTGGCGCTCTTCGTTACAATGGGTATCGGCGAGGACGATGATGTGGCCAAATGCCGTCCAAATGAATTGCTGCGCGAGATTAACTCATTCTGGCTAAGCGATTCACGCAGACGTGTCTCCTTCTCGATCAGCTCCAGTTCCGTTTCACTAAAATCGGGATCGCTTAGATCACTGTACGTCGACTCATTGAGATCGCTTATATAGTCGAGGGATTTCTTAACAAATACAACATCGGTGCCGGCATGCAGCTCCTTTGGTTGCAGTGTTAGCTTTGTGAAATTTATATAGCCAACGGGACAGATGGGATCGGCACTGCTAATTATCGTCTGTATATCCTCGACAACGATGCGCTGCTTGAACAGCGGACAGTCCAAAGTGAATGTCTCATATTCGCCACCCTCGCCGCACACATTCAATCCATACTTGTCGCGCATCTTCAACAGATGCGTTTGCATCTCGCGCAGCGATTTGCCCAAATGACGATCAGGCACAAGACCCAATGCGGCGACCTATAATATATATATATAGATATATATATATATTTCATATTATAGGGATAATTTTCGGAGAGCTTTCACAAAATGGTGGTACCTTGATGATAATGGCATGCACCTGACAGTCGATCATCTCCTGCAGCAGTTCAGTCTGATCTCTCTTCCACAAATAGGCCAAGGATATCAGGTTGAGGCGACTGCAAACATTCTCCACGCGCACTCGCTGATAATCCGATAATATGGCACCAACAGCCACCGCGTCCACATTTAGCTCATGCTGCGAATTCAAATGAAAATCAAATCAAAATAGGAATACAAATGAGAATCAAATAAACAAACAAATAATACAACTATAGTCTTTGTATTACTTTCTGTAGAATGTTGGAAAACTATCCAATAAAGGTTTAGGTTTAAGTAAATCTGTTTATTGACGGGCAACAATCCATTTGCCAGAAGCGTCCCGTATTAAATTACCAATTGTAGACAAAGAAACGCTCGATTCTCAAATTTCGACTTTCTAAAGAAATACAAAGTACACTGAATATATATATATATATATATATATATAAATATATATACATATGTTTACCCTTATCCAATTCCGAGTTGGTACTTTAAACAATGGTACGAGTTTACATAAATATGCACAAAATATCCGATTCAATAAAATACTATGACAAATAATAACTGACTGTGTCCTACTCTGATAATTTATGGCAATTTGTGACCGACCCATTTGGCAACTGTTCCTCTCTGAATTTTAAAGTGCATCCACATAATGGGACAGCCGATGGGGGGGTTGGTTGTCTAATCAAATATTCGACATACTGCGACAAGTTCACGTGCTAGACGGCATTATTGATAAGATTGCGAAACTAATTTCCGCAATTATACATATATATAATATATATATATATATATATAAACGTATATATATATATATATATGCAAATTGTCTTTTACATTTCTTTTCGATTTGTTTGTTGGGGCGCACAACTCGTTCAAGGACAACGCGTGGCAAACAAACTGCAACTGGACTCGCAGATATGCTGTACAAATAATGTTCTACAAAAATTGGGACAGATTTGGACAATAGTTGAAATTATGTCCTACAAAAATTGGGACAGACTTGGACAATAGTTGAAATTTAAATTAAGTATTTGTAGAAGCTTGTTTGCTCAGCTTTGCAGTTAATTTAATGTTTTTTTTTTTTACTAAATAACAACCTCTAGCAATAGATTGTAATGTTTTTCTTGGTTCTTTAGTTTTTTGATATATTTTTTTGAAGATTAGTTTAGGTATCTTTTTCTTTTTAGAATGCTAAGAGAGATTTTAAAGACATCTATCTACACCTTGGGTATTCAATTCAAAGTACAGGGTATACAGGGTAAGCGTTATTCGCTAGCTAATACTTGCAACGATAATCGCTTATCTATGGCCTTAATCTGGCATTTACTCGTACATATATAAAAATATATATATATATATATATATATATAGTAGTGGTATGCATTGATTTTGATTGGGGCAACATTTCTCACCTTGCACGTTTCCAGCAAACTGTAAAGATCCTCGACTTCATCGTCATCGGTGGGCACATATTGTTTGCCAGTCTGTATGCTTTTGCCTTGGGTCTCACGTCGGTACAATGGCAGACCCATGGCGCTGGCCAGGATCTCGATGCCCATATGGCCAACCGTCTGATACATGAAGCTATCCAGCTCATCTGGGAGCAAGTTAAAGTTTAGCGATTTAAATATTTATATATATATATATCAGTTTTTATTTTGTTTTGTGTGTTGCTTACCTCTGTCCTTGGGATGCAAATTGGCTAATGCGACAATTTCGTGGCCCTCGGCGACGCACTGCATCATATTGTAGCAGCTATCCTTGCCGCCACTCACCATTGCCACAACGCGCATTTTGATTAGCTGGGTGGGGCTGGGGGAGGGGTGTGGGGTATGAATGTGTTTTTTGGTTATTCTTCGCAATTTTTTTTTTCTTTTTTTTTTGGTGTGTGTCGTGTGTGGGTGTTGTGTGTGTGTGTGTGTGTGTGTGTGTGATGCACAGTTTAGATAAAGTGTGCGTTCATTTGGCCTGTTTGCTGACTAGACTCGTTCACCATAGGAAAGGAACGTGGCGTCTTCGCTATTAACACAGTGTCGCTGTTCTTATTGATGTTGTTCTTCTTCTTGTTTGTCCTGCTTCTTCTTCCTCCACCTCTACTTATTGTTCCTGTTTTTGTTGTTGTTGTGGTTGGCTTGTCAACTGTAACGAGCAACGAGCATAAGGACAGTTCATTAGTAAAGAGAATTTACCTCGTTGCTGTTGCTGTTGTTGTCTAGGTTATTGCTGCTGTTGGTGTTGCTGCTGCTGTTAAAAGCTCTCTCAGGTGTCTGTGGAATCTAATTAAGACATAATCAGACGCAGAAGTATTTCTGCTGCTGTCGTCCACTCAATGCACTTTGTCCCTTCGATGTAAACACAATGTTAATAAGAAATCGTTATTTGCTTCTTTTTTTCTACGTTGCTGCTGCTGCTTATTGCGAAAGGTTGCGCACAGGATGCTGGTGTACTTTGATTATAATTGGCAAAAGTCGGCCAAACTAGATGATTGCACGAAGGTCACACATTCACACAATAACCGCACATATATACATTTATAGCATTCATATGTATATATACATATATTTCTATAAACTGTTGTACACACACTTGTCACACACTTTTGTTATATTACTGGCGCCGCTTGTGTCACACAGCTGACCCAAATATGAAAATCTCCTACACTATTGGCACCTAGACAGAAAATCAAAAACAAAAAAAAAAAACAAAAAAGAAAAGCTTACTGGATATTGTTTAATATTTACCCGACCCCGTCGCTGGCCGTGTGCGACTTTATGGAATTCGCACACTTGTGTATTATGTTATGTCCTAGAGATGTGCGATGGCTTTATATCTCATCGAAAAGGAACTTAACAGCTACGCGTCGCACCTATAACATAAAATCACAGTATATACACATGTAAAGCTAACAGAATCAAGCTTTTCATTTAGGCATTTTCTGCTCAAAAGAAAAATACTAGCATGGCAGTAAATGTGTTCTATTAATTTCATGTGACTGGCATTGTTTATTATTTTGTTTAATTTGGCGATTGTGGCGGTGTAGGGTGCTAGTGCTTTTGTACAATCACAACAACGCATATTTTCTTTAACGAAACCTTTAGACTGAAAGCACACCGAAATAAACATAAGCTTTTTGGTTTTGTTGTTTAGAGAATTTATATTGTTTACGTTTGTACTTCCATTGCCCAACTTACCAGTAGCTTTTCTTATCCCTAATGTTAGCGACTTTGATATCTAAATTTAAATTTTTGCTAAATTAATGTTTTTAACTTGCTGAAGCAAAATGCAAAAGCTTATAATGATTTGTATTTTGAATATTTTTACACGACATACCTGAACGTAACTTACGTTACGCATAGCTGCGCATACGTTGCTCCCTTTGCGTTTACATTGCTGTTAATCTATTAACATTATGTGTTAGCCTGACGCTTTGCTGCCAACATTTAACATACACATCTGTTTTCGACGGAAATCCAATAAATATTGTTTCGTAGTTTCGTCTGCCAAATATTTAGCATTTATATGCATTGAGCTTTAAATTCTCAACCGTGCATAAGCTGCAAACCCTTTAGCTTTTAACAATATTTTGAGCACAACCGAAGACCAAGTGAATCAATTGTAGTGTCTGGAAAAAGTCAAAATAAAAAAAATGAACGCTCTGCCACAAAGTAAACACTACAATTTAACACATTATCAGCAGCGATATAACTGGGACTGCGGCATATCTTGCATTTTGATGATATTATCGACGACGCAACGCGAACAGTTCCTCAACAACTTCGAGAGCATCTGCAAGGAGGAGGGCTTCGGCTCCAGCACCTGGACAATTGATCTCTGCTATCTGCTGCATCGATACCAAGTGCGTCACGAGTACTTTACTCAAACGCTTGGCATCGATCCCAATTACACCCAGCATATGTACTACTCACAAATCATCGACAAGGACGAGAAGCGAGTGATGCGCAAGTTCAAGGATGCCAAGGCGCACGGTTTGCGAGTCGAACAGCGCACAGTGGACATGGATGTGATACTTAAGCATTTGGCACGCGATGGTCCCGTTATATTGCTAACGAATGCCTCGCTCCTCACCTGTGAAATATGCCGCACAAATACTCTAGAGAAATTTGGGTAAGCGATGAAATTTCCAATTACACCACATCTGCACGAATGCACACACACACACACTCGCACACATGTTCTCCAGGTGATTTGTCTGTGATCAACACGCTGTCCTCTCTTTCTAATGAACATTACTGTTGTCTTTAACACAAACATTAAACTCAATTGCGTTATTAAAATGTTTAACGTCGAACTGCTTATAAATTTTCGTATAAGATGACTGATCAACAGATGACCTCCCTTTCTATCACTTGCGAACAGCAGCTGATGAAGTTAACAGTTTTCTTTGACACAAGCATTAAACTCAATTGCGTTATTCTAATGTTAAGCGCAAAACTGTTGATCAGTTTTCTTATACGATTAATCAAGAAATTAACATTGAAATTTGCGGCCGTTTGCTGGTTGTCTTTTCTTACCATAAACTCATTTTGGGACAGCCCGAAATAGGAAATGTGTGTGTTCGTAACGGTTTGTTTTTGCTTTGATTACTTTGTTGTTTTTGCTCAAGCCTTACATTTTTGCATTCATTATCAAGTTGTATTCATTTATGTTGTATTGCCCAAAAAAACACACGCTTGCCAACGGCTGCCAACAAAAGATACGCCGGACACTATGTGGTGCTCTGTGGCTACGATATAGCCATGCGTAAATTGTTCTACCACAATCCCGAGGTGCACGACGGACGTGAGTAGATTCTCAATTTAGTTGCTAAGCTAATCTATCAATCTGTACCTAAATATATATATTTGTTTTTGTTTTTTCTTCAGATATTTGCCGTTGTTTGTCCGAGGCAATGGATACGGCTCGGACGGCCTTTGGCACCGATCAGGATATCATATTCATTTACGAGAAGCCCAACAACAACAGAAACAACAGCAAACAGTAAATTCCTTAAGCATAATAATGCCAATAATGCCGTAGTACCTGCTCAGCGGTTGCCAATGTTGTTTGTTGTTTGTGTTTCTTGGATCTGCGCCTATGTGATATATATTTAACTTGTATTAGGATTTCAATCTGCTTGTGCTAGGCTGGGCCACTCATCTAAAGTACCTAAACAATGTGGTATACACATATATTAATATAGATATATATAAATAAATAATAATAATATAATAGACAATATACACAATATGTATCCACATTTTTGACTAGTTAACTAACATTATAATATATACACACATATATTTTATTTTCCTTTGAAAGTTTGCCATTATGTTTAGATATTCGATGCATTTCCTTTTGTCAATGCTTTCGTTTTACAAAAGTACATATATATTTATTTAGTATTAGTTAGTTAGCTTATTTTAAAGTTGGTCCCCATAAAAAAAAAGAAAAACAATTTGTTTTCCATAGTATAATGATTTCCACATGGCATAATTCCTTATAATCCAGGGCAAATAATAATTTAACATCTGTTTTGCAGATCGGCAAATATTGATGTTGATATATATTAATGTTTTGTATAGTCAATATTTGTTTTGTTAAAAAAAATCGTTTACAAAATGCTCGATAAATACAATTAAAGTTGACCCATTTATGTACAAATAATAGTAATATTTGTGTAATTAAGTTTAATCATATTCGTATCTGAAACTTGCCCAAATATTTTCCTGAGATTTACTTTGGTTTTATGCCATTGTACATTCCAAAACAACAAGGTCTTGTGTCTATATAGAAATATATGTAATATACCACATATGTGTGTGTATAAAACAAAAAAAGAATACAACTGTTGTGTTTACTGATCCTTGATGTTCTCATCGTTGAGCTGTTTGGTGAGCATCTGCAGCTTAATGTGTGGCGCCTCCACAGGCAATATTATCTCTCCGGCATCATTTGTGTATTTGGCATAGAGCTGCTCGGAGAATGGCTTGAAACCATTGGACGATAGTATCTTCTGCGAAAAGATGCCGGTGGCATCGGCCTTGAGCAATTGAAAGTTGCATTTGCGTGCCATGTGCTCGGCCCGACGCACCAGCTCCTTGGCAATGCCCTGGCCACGAAAGCGCGAATCCACTGAAAGGATGCGCACATCGAAGATGCGACCCACATCGTAGTGGGCAAACAGATTGGCCTGCAGGCAGTGCCTGTACAGCAGCTCGAAGATCTTTTTGTAGTTGCTGTCCGCGCTTAGTTGCAGCTTGCCCAGCGCCTTTTCCGTATCGCCTGGCAGCAGGACGCCGTTGAGTATGACGCCGGCTATTTGACCATAGGTGGCGCTGTCGGTGCGCCCATCAACGGCCATTACGCTAAGCTGATCTTGCAGCGTTGCCAGACTGAGATATTCCAGTTCAGTGTTTCCATCGCCTCGCTGACAAAGTCCGGCAGCCCGATTCAGCGGCTCGTCGGCAAAGAAACTGTTACGTAAATGTTCGATCACTAGTTCGTAGTGCTCGGCAGTAATCAGTTTGTACTCCATTTTCTTGTTTTTCCTTTCTTTCTTATAAAGTGGTTCTAAATAGGTTAAATGAAAGAACAAAACTAGTTATCGAAATCAACATTGATAAGACATGAAGTAGCATGCTTAAAAACTACAATTTTTTTTTTCTGAACAATATAATATTTCATAGATCTCCAACTCTTAACTCAAACTAAACTAACTGTGTATAGCCGACTGCGGAATACTTTGGTACCAATAAGTAATACCATCTACACACCAAGCAATACCGATCTTTGATGGAAGTTCCTTATAATCTATCCTCAAAGTTTGCCTTCAATACAGGTTTTTGTGAATTTTTTGAAGCGGAATAGGGCTTGGCCGTAAAAAAATGTTGGAGGAGTTTCCTAGTACTATAGTTTGCAAGCTTGGTAGCTTTAGCTTGTCTGAAAAAAAATATTAAAGGTTCCTAGTAATATTTTTTCTAAGTTTGATAACTGTAGCTATTAAATTGCTATAGATATAGACTTTTAACGATTTTTAACTTACTTGCAATATACCTTTCAAATTTTGTGACTGACCTTCAAATTGTATGAAATTTATGGTTTTATCTATTTGCATCTAGGTGCTTCGATTTTGGGAGTGGCGGGGTCATCGAGTTTTATTATCGATCGCTCAAGGAATAAAGATTTGGTGAATAGCTGAGAAAATGTGGGCATTTCACTATTCTAGGTCCGAAGTTCCTGGTGGCGGCGGACAGACCATATACTCTTAATATGCCTTCGGTATCAGAGTAAAAAACGATAATATAGCAAACAAAAAAAATTTAGCATACTTATTTGCCGATTTACTGTGCTCGTATCGAGTAAGGACATAAATATTTGCATAATACTTATTTTAAAAAAAGTTGAGCCTTTAAGCAGCTAAAGACTGGAAGATTAATTTTAAATTGAAATTAAAGTCTTAACAATGGAAAAGTGTACTCATTTGAAATCAAGTGCATTCTGATAAAATATGTATGTGTGTATGTGTGTGTGTGTGTGTGCGTAAGTGCGTGAGCCATTTGAATAGCACTAATAGCACTAATACACTCTCACTGGCTTTTTCCTCTCATAACTCAATCAGAGAGGATTCACGTCTTATGCACTCAGTCACTCTCTCTTCTCTTCACTTCTCTTTTCCTTTGTTGTTGTTGCGACTGGGTGTTGCTGCGATTATAATCGCTATACGACAACAAAAGACGAAAACTCTTCACATTCACTCCTTGTTTTTTTATTTTTTAGTTTTCATTACTGTTAATCTTCTGTAGCATTAATAACTCACTTTGTAAGCTCAGTTGGTGAAAAATCGCTCAACTTGATTTCCTAAGTCGCGGGAGCGGCAAAAAAATATGTAACCTACTTGCAGGCGCTGCTAAATGCGAACTGCGGCAACAGCTCAGCAGCAGCTCAGCATCCCAGCTGCTCTATTCTATTCCTGTGCGAGAAAAAAAAAGCTTGACGTGCAGTGGCGTCGTCTGTGCCTGGCTCGTTGCTCAACAAGTTGATCGGCTGCAGTGTTAAAAAAAATACCCTTAAAATCTGGCATATTGTTTCTATTTTCAGTGTAATTGTGTAATAAAACGAACAGTGGACATTTTCGGCTGACCCCTTCAACTGCCGTCTATGGCAGAAAACTCACTGTTAACAGCTAACAGGACGCGTAAGTGTGTGCATGCGTGCGTGTATGCGTTCATGTGTGGGAGCGAACAAGAAAGTTGTTGGGTGAGTCAGCGAGCAAGTGATTACCAGCTCGTGACTTATGAGTGAAAGAGAGTGAGAGAGAAAGAGAGCTTCTCTTGTTTTTGCCTAGCTCCCACCGACACCACTCCATTACATTAACCAAAAAAATTTGACAGTTTTGTGAGGTGGGAACAACAAAATTGACGCCAACTGTTGATTCACTCGTTGAATGTTTGTGCGTGTTTGTTTGTGTGTGTTTTTATGTATGTGTGTGCTTGTATCACACAAATCGTGTTTAATGTGTGTGTATGCATTTGTAAATACATGCGGATTTGACTTTTATTTGACATGCTCAAGATATTAAGCCCAATGAGGTCGCACGTGAATATTGGAGCAAATCTGTCTGGTGAATGAACTCAACTACATACATATCTTAAATGTTAGTTAGTTAGAGAGAGACAGACAGAGAGTGATATTAAAAATTCGTTTTAAAATGTTTCATTAATCGTGTGTATGTGAAATGATTATTTTCATTATTATTTATTTTATTATATGTATGTATGTATGCATATTTATAATAATATTAAATTTTTATCAGAAATTCAGAACTCTCCTGATTGAAATCAGAGAGCGCGCAACGTGTAAGCCGAAGGCATGGAAAAACAGTAACCATAACTGTAAATTGTTTAAGGTGCTTGCCTATTTTATTGTTGTTGCATACTTCCAGTTTCGCTATTCCTTTTGTTCGGTATTTATGCATTAGCAAATTCACATTAACACGGCGATTAGAATGAAGAATAATGAAGGAAAAGACAACTGCACTCAGAGCAGCTTAAGCAGTGCGCCTCATCTGTTGTTGTATTAAACGTTTAAGTATACGGAGGAACTGAAGAAACCGCTGCTTTCAACAATTAATATTGCCCAATTGTCTGATTGAGCAGCTGCCCCATTTCATTGACAAACATCGGAAACTATCTCAAGCTATCTTGCAAAGGATCTAGAGATATTTTGTGTATTATTCTGCACTGTACGGCTAAATGTCATAGGTCAAGGTCATAGATTAAGTACAAGACATAAGACAATAATAATCATTTCTGTTGCGATCGGCTCAATTGAAACTCAAAATCATAAGTATCGGTTATTTCGTTTGATAATCAATCAAAATAGCTTATATTTTAAAGTATTTTAAATAACTCCAAGTAAGAATAAAAAAGGTCAATAATAAAGTACATTTTTTGCAAAAGAATTAAGAAAAGGTGTTTTTTTTTTTCTGCGTCAAAACACTTTCTTGACATAGTGTACGTTTTTTACATTATTTTTTCGTTGTATGTTTAGAGAATTGAGAAGTTTAAAAACTTTCTTATTCTGAATGGGCTTATTTTTGTTTTGTTTGTTAAGTTTTTTTTTTTTTAGTATTGGGTGTAAATAGAACGAAAATTAAGTATTTTTGGTGCTAATTTTCCTTTTTTAAATTTGACCTTAGCACACTTGCACAAAAGCCTGACTAGGGGATGCCTTGTACGTAATTAGTGTTAATTTGTATAGTACAGAAATACACGTAGATTTACAGCTATCTTGGTGTCTTAGGATGTAGACGTCTCCACTCTGTAGGCAGTAAGTACATGTTAGATGAAACTGTCTAAATGGGATCATTTATAGTCGATAGATAAGTTCTATATTGAGGCATTGGTCAACACTTTTCACAATTATAACTTTATCAAAACTAATACAATTTTGTATTGCATTTTAATTTGATTTTGGATCGAAAATCAATAATTTTTATTTCTATATCAGTATTTAGCAAAATTAACCTGCTGTTAATTTCAGTACAAGTATAAATATTTGTTTATTATATATGACTCACCAATCTGTTTTGGTTTAGATTAATCGGAGTTGGATCGGACGATGTCTTAACGACACAATAATATGCAATGAGAGAAGTCAAAACACTGATGCTGAAACTTTCCGTGTAATTTCGGATTGATGCTTGAAAAATGGTTTTACAATGGACTGTGTCATATCAAATTGTTAAGAAATAATTCTAACACTAATAAGATACTCTAGCAATTCAGAAACTAAGAATATCACTGCAGCATTTCTATATAGTCAATCGATTGACAATGGGTAAAAGCGGTGTAATGAAGTTATTCTTCGACCCCATGAGGTATATGCATACATATAATACTGATCAGATCCAGTTTTTATTTCGATTGATCAATTTAAAGCCTTTGAATTATAGAGTATTAAATATCGTGACACATTATTGATAAACTGTGCAAATTTCATTCGCGTCAGCTTGGATCGAATCGGAACGGATAAGACACACAGACTTTATAAACAATACCTATTTTCATACGGAACCAATAACTACTGGCAAATATCTATACAGAAAATGTGAGAGAAGCGAGCAGCAAGATAGTCAAGGTGAGCAGCATGCGTTTAAATTGATGGCTTCAGGGTATCACCTAGTCGACCTCTCTCGACTAGAGCATTCTTGATTATTATTTTAATGAATATTATTAACACATTCTGCCCATACCCAAAATACCCCATACATTGGGTAGCACCATATAAAGTGCACACGTGTTGATTTTTATTATTTTTTCTTTTTCGGACACATGACGCCATAGGACGCATATTCAAATTGCGTGACTCGGACAAGTACACCCCACCAATGGTCACACTAGCACACACACACACACACACACACACGCACACACACACACACACGCACACACTTCGTATTCCATTGTCAGGTCATGGCAAAATTACAATAGAGGCGACTGTGCGTGTTTCTGGCATTTGGGAATTTAAGAATTTTTGGGCATTTCTTTTTCACTTTTGTAGGCCGGTCAAAGTGCCAAAATTGTTGTGCGTATTTTTTGTTGGCAATCAGCATCAATTTAAATCAAGAGCTCTAACGGCAAACGCAATGATTTGGCAGCACTGGCTTAGAAATATGCGTGCGATCTAATTAATCATCAGCTTGTAAATATCTATGTATGTATATATATATACATATTTGTTCATCAGTAATTGACTTGTGATTTGTGATAGGTTCTTAGAGATTTTATTGGCTACAATTGCCTATTGTCTATTTATTAAGGTTTGATCATTTATTTTTTGTTTCAATTCTGGGGATTTGCTTAAAGACAAAATTGCCTAAATGTGTCAATTTACTCCGTATGCAAACTCGTCGTAAAGTGAGAGCTACACTGAAAAAAACAAGCCGCCTTGAATTTAAAAGTTTGGGTGCGAAGGGTAACTGACAATTTATAAAATGAAATGGTATGTTTTTTTAAAAGGCGTGGATATTCTTTTATTTATAAATCAAGGTTATATTTATCTAAAATGGGTATTAATTAAGTTATTAAGTAATTTTATTTCTATTCTCTGCATTTCAGAAATGACTATTTCAAGAATAATTAGAAATATGTTCTATTATTAAAAAATAAATGTTTGTAAAATAGAAAAAGTCTTCCTGATTTTAAAACTTTTTTTTTAATGCACATGATTTATGTCTTAAAATGTGAAATACTTTCAAGTTGTCAGGAAGAGTTTCGAAATTTCCGTATGCATTTTTTAACTATAACTAAGAATTTACTAGCCAAGTTACCTTTTTAGCTACTTTGGTCTCAACTAATCACCCAAATATCAATACTGAATATTAATATGAAATAGGAAATCCCAATGTTTTGTCACTGACTAATTTCAGAGAGTATATCTATTTTTATTAAGTGTTTTTCCTTGGACATTTTTTAAGATCGTTCCAGCTTTTGAAACAGAGTAATTACTGCTGTCAAGCTAAATAGTTGTTCGGTAAATTGATACGTAGAAAAATAGCGAACAAATCATAGCTGAAATTCTATTTACGTGCATAATTCAATTAACACTCACGAGCTCCTCTCTAATCGTATCTGGCTGCTGCTACTGCTGCTGCGGAAACAGCTGAGCGCCCGACCCAACGGTCGCTTTTATCCATAGAACGCCGGCGTCGACGTCGATGTTGGCGTCGCTGTCGCCGTTGCTGTTGCCGTCGCCGTTAACGTCGAGACCATTTCGCGGTTGTCATTTGGCCCATTTTATTGTCGTATGCTTTGCTTTGCGGTTCTCGTTCTGGCTTCTTCTTCTCGCGCTCGTCCATTTATTTTTGTACAATATTCGTCGCATATATTTTATTTACCTAATATTTTGTTGTTGATATATTTTTAGTTTACAGTTTTATTCAGTTTGTTTTTTGTTGTGCTCCACGCAGTAGGTACTTGTTTAGTGTTTTTTGTTCTATTCGAAAACATATTTGTCAGCTCACGTAACGTATCGGTAACTGTAAGTGTAACGGTAACTGTAGCTGTTTGTAACGGTACGCTTTTGGATTGTAATACTTAAATCATGGCTTCCAAAGATCGTCTGCCCATATTTCCATCGCGCGGGTGAGTACTAACTTAAAGAAAGAGAGAGAGAGAGAGAGCGGGAGAGAGTGTTAGAGAAAAATTTTAAATTTTTATACAGCGCACAAATTTTGATGAAATCGCGCCTGGCGGGTGCAACCAAGGGCCATGGCCTGCTTAAAAAGAAGGCAGATGCTCTCCAGATGCGTTTTCGCCTAATTCTGGGCAAGATCATTGAGGTAGGCCAGCGTGTTAAAATCACAAAAAAAAAAAAAACAAAAATGAAGATGATTCCTTTTTTTTTTAGACAAAAATGCTAATGGGTCAGGTGATGAAGGAAGCGGCTTTCTCGCTGGCCGAGGTCAAATTCACGACCGGCGACATCAATCAGATTGTGCTGCAGAATGTGACCAAGGCACAAATCAAGATACGCACCAAAAAGGATAATGTCGCCGGCGTCACATTGCCCATTTTTGAGCCATATCAGGATGGCGTCGATACCTACGAGCTGGCCGGTCTCGCCCGTGGCGGCCAGCAGCTGGCCAAGCTTAAGAAAAACTATCAGAGTGCGGTGCGTCTGCTCGTTGAGCTTGCCTCGCTGCAGACATCCTTTGTCACGCTGGACGACGTCATCAAAGTGACCAACCGGCGTGTCAATGCCATTGAGCATGGTTAGCTTGAACATCATAATCAAAACTATTACTTCATATATATTTATATAGTTTATAATTTTAATGGCGATTACTTATATTATTTATAGTTATAATACCGCGCATCACTCTCACCATTGAGTATATCATCAGTGAGTTGGATGAATTGGAACGCGAGGAGTTCTATCGTTTGAAGAAGATACAGGATAAGAAGAAGGCTGCCCGCAAATCGGCAGATCTGGCCAGGGAGGAGCTGCGTCGCCAGGGCTACAATGTCACCAGTAGCGAACAAGCGCAGAATATACTCGAAAATGAGGGCGACGAGGATCTTCTGTTTTAGTCAACCTTCAACTTTCAACTGAATACCCACAAGTCACGCTCATACACACACACAAATACACCCACACACACACACACACACGCTACCTCATCCAGACACAATGTGAAGCTTTCCAAATTTTAAATTTTTTTTCTGTTTATTTTTTTTTTGTGAATTTTGCACCAATTTGTTCATTGCTGTTGCCCTTGTTGTTGTTATTGTTGTTTGTTGTAGCTAATGAAATAATGTACACGTATTTGAATACGTATTTGTAGATGTATTATTATTATTATTATTATTATTATCGCTATTATTATCGTTATTGTGTGTATTGTTGTTAATTTGCGAATTTCGTTGGTGTTTCTTCATTTATTATTTTTAGTTCCATTTAATTGTGCAAAAATATTTTTGATGGCCTATAAAAAATGCCATATTTAGCTGCTTATAGTAGTTGCAAATTGGAATTCCAGCGTCATCAGTGTCAACGATATGGACGACCTATTGTGTCTGCCCACCCACCCACACCTATATATAGACTATAGTCGAAACATGACGATCGCTAAACCGCAATTCAAGGCTACGCGTAGAAAAGAGATTATCTTTCAGCTGGGTGGAAATATCAATTAATAAATAAAAAACGAGACTCACATTTATTAATTATACACACATATAAAATCATCATGTTTATTCAAATTTCCATGTTTGCTTATACAAGTAATAGTTTGCCATTGACCATTGTATTTCTTGGTCTCTATTGATCTCTATGTTTCTTTGATTTGGTTTTGTTGTAGTTCTCACAGATCTGTTGCTGTATCTTTTTTAGTTGTTTTTTTTTTTTTTTTTTTTTTTGTTGCAAGTAGATAAGTTAGTAGTTTATTTATTCCTTTCTTTTGTGTGTGTGCGCATTGTTTTTTTTTTTTTTTTTTTTTAAATTCGGCTTGCTTTTTATTGTGTTTCTTCCTACGAAGCTTTTGCGACAGTAGAAAAAGAGAGCAACACAACAAAAGAAAAGATTGCTCTAAAGTTGCAAAACGCGCATGGATTATATATATGTATATGTATATGTATGTGTATATGTATATGTATATGTATATGTATATGTATATGTATATGTATATGCATATGTCTATTATCTATGACTATACTCAAGAAGAATTTAAAAATTGTTAAGAATTTGTATACCAAGTACTACGGCGACTGCATTTTGTACTCTCCAAATATGCATTTATATATATTGACATATGTAAGTGTAAATGCTCTATACATATATAAAAATAATTAGGTGGTTTTTCACGGGCATGGTCAAGATATAGGAGACATATAGAGGGAATGGGAATGTAAAACTTTTACGTTGTAAGCTTTAGTTCACTTGCACTTGAAAATAGTATGACAATAAGTTAAAATGTAGTTTAAGCATAATTTAGTTGGTATGTAAGACAAAAATCAAATACATACATATATATTTGCTATGATTTTGAAAATTAGAGTAAAACTGTTGGAGCTATTTCAATTGCAAAATGTTCGACATTTTTGAATCACTTAATTGAGTAATTGAGTAAGTATTGGTGGATGTGGACGTAGAATTTTGTATGATTTGTTGGTTCCCCTATGCTTAAAATAGAACGCCGTGAATTTTGAAATTTTAATACATGCATTAACATCGATGTACGATGTACGATGTACATAGGTATGTAAATTTAAATTCGTAGGTTGTATGTATGTATGTTATATGTTCTATGCGATTTACAGAACAATATATTGTCAGGTACCTTGGTATACCGTTATTTTTGTTGTTGTATGTGATATATAAATATATATTTGCACTAATATTATACATATACATATATGTATGTAAATATGCAACTACATTTATTGTTTACGAATATGTATGTATGCGTAAGTATGTATATATCTTTAGTAGTTTACCGACTTAAATTGAGTACATAAGTTTATTAAAAATCGCAGAATATGCTTATGTTTGAACAGTAAGATTGAAAAATGCACCTTACACACACATGCACATCAATTTACATACAATCCACAAAAAAAAAAAAAAAAAATTATCAAATTGTTTTTTTTTCCAGATTTCCTAGTAGTTTCGAATAAATAATTAGCTGTACTTAGCAGCCGTTAAATACAAGTATATATAAACATACAAATATATATGTATATATATATATACATATGTACATATATAAATATAAAAAGATGGTATTCATCTATGTGAGTATGTATGTATGTATGCAAATATAAAAAAGTGCACACATACATTTCAATAGAGTTCAGTTTCGGTAAAGTTGCGCGCTTAAAAGCTAAAAACTAAGCTTAGCCAGATGCACACACAAAGACAGCGAGAGAGAAAGAGAGAGAGAGAGTGAGACAGAGAAAGCAAGAGATGCTTAAGCTTTAGGCGATTGCTGCTTTTGTAGTATTTGCTGCTGCAGCGGCTGCTGCTGCGGCTGCTGCTGCTGCGGCTAATGCAGCTGTGGTTGTAACAGCGGCGACTGCAGCTCTTGTTGTTGTGCCAACTGCTGCTGCTGTTGTTGTTGTTGTTGTTGTTGCCGCCAGTGCTGTTGTCGACGTCGGCAGCTGTGACATCATAAATATTTGCTGCGACACTTGAGCGCCAGGCATCACACATTTGTTCTGCAATTGAGACAAGCAAAAAGACAAGAGAAAAAGAAGGAGACGGAGGAAGAGCGTGGTAGAGAGAGAGAGAGAGAGAAATGAGGAAATGCAAAGCGTTCCGAAAACAGTAAGCAAAAATAATGTAACCAAGGCACAAACAGAAGAAGCGTAGAGGGAGAGAGAGAGAGACGGAGAGAGGGAAAGGAAAGATCACAAATAGATATTAAGTTTTGTTGTTTTCGCTGTTTGTTTTGAATAATATTAAAAGAAATAATTGCAAATTGTTGTGACCAAGCGCAGCAAATAAAAGCAGTGGTCAAAATATTTAGTATTACGTAATTGCAATTATTTAAAATAGCGAAATAATAAAGCAATGTGGCAACGAACGCCGCAAATAATGTTAACGGTGATCAAAAGTGTGCACAGTGTGACCGTATTCGAAGCAATGCGCGAATGCAGCAAGCACAAAGGATGTGGCCGAGAGTGCTCGACAAGTAAATGCAATAGTCAAATAAATACAGAGTTTCTTTTGCCATGTATTATTTACACAGTGGAACAGACAGATCTTACAAATATGAGCAAATATAACATTTAAGCAGACTGGCAGGCAGATGAATGTTTGTGCATAGATAATAAAGATACTCTTCTGGTGTCAAACATATCTTTCTTTTTTAAAGTTGTTGATTTTTAGCAAAACTTCAAGTTTAGATTTAATACATATTTGATTCATGATAAATATTGGTAAGATCACCAAGATTTTTATTTTTTTAGAAAACTAGTAATATTTGTTGCTTCCAATTTGATTTTATAGCTTCGGTCACACTGATTGCTAAGTTTAAAATATATGTATAAAATATTTACGAATGTTTTTTTTTTTAATTATACATGCTGCCTTAGTTCCTAGGACTTGCTGAAAAAAATATCGTTTGATATCCATGCTGTTATTTGAGCTAAAGCCCATTGAGTGATGGAGAGCTTTTCGGTGAGGTAAGGGCGAATATTATTTAATTGGATCTGTAGGATCTTTAAGAGGGATTGCGATTATAAACAGTGCTTTAGCTAAAGTGTATGTGTAGTACTTATAAAATAGCATAGCCTACGATGGCTTATAGCTAACAAGTCGCAACTGTCTTAGCCAGCTAAAAGCTTGCACATACTACAGTTATATAATAGCATAAAGATGGGCGCGTGATCGGTTTTTATGACAAGGCACGAGCACGAAATACAAATTGTACACGGGAACGTGATTCGACAATTTCTTTTTTAATCAAATCAAAATAATACTAATAATATACAAAGAATTACTTAATTGCACTTATTATAAAATACCATTATTAATAATTTAATTTAAAAAAGGGTGTCAAGCGGAAAGTTGTTTCTAACCGAACCGGAATCGAAAATAAAACTTTTTTTTGTTAGAGCCCGTAATCGAAGCAGACCAAAACATTGTAACGGTTTTTCTGAATTGTCTTGTCCCGGTACGTTAGATACGAATACAGATCCGAAATATTACGTACAAAATTCCTTCACAACCGAATTCTGTTGTAGCTAAGGGAAATTATAATAATAAATTGTAGATTACAAAACTGAACAGTTTTATAAGTTTACAAAAATTAATGAGAATAATTTGTTTGAATATTAATTAAAAATTCAATATAAGATTAAAACAAAAACGACACACGCGTCCAGCTCTAGTTAAATGTGCGTGGAGAAAGCTGTAAGCAACGTGTGTGTGTGTGTGTGTGTGTGTATGTGTGTGTGTTTGTGAAAATTTTGTACAAAAGTAAGCATAGGTAGAACTACATTATTAGGGCTTAGCTAGACGCTGAAGGCTCTAAGAGCAACTAAGATGGGACTACGAATACAGACTACGTCTACGTCTATGGCTAGTACTAATTTGGGCCTACAGCTCTGACAACTCAAATACAACTGACTCGGGTGGCACGGATGACGCTGGCGGTACTCGTAGTACCTTTTTGCCGCGAAAGCACAGGCTCGTCATCCAGTTGGTGCGGCCAGCCGACGATGCCTTGCTCCGTATGCGTGTTGCCGTCGCCGATCCGGTTGCATCCTCAACGGTGCGTGGACTACTACCGTTCGCCGAGTTGTTGTTGGTGTTGCGTTGTTGCAGGCTTCGATGCTGCTGCGGCTCATTGCCGATGACGATGGTAACGTTGTTGGCCTTGCGGCTTCTTTGCTGCTTAATCGGCGGTGCCGACACCCTGTACAGTGAGAAACAAATGAAAAAAGTCGATATTTAGGGAGGGATTCGAAATTCCCATGGCATTTACATTGCTATAGTCACGACTTGGATTTTAACTTGAATTCTGAGTTCAGCCCGCTTAACAATGACTAGGATTATCATAAAGATAAGCAGAATGATGATTAGGGCTTACCTGCTGCTCGTTGAAATCTCCTCGCCTGGCTGCTGCACAACATCCGTGTCAGGTGCGGTGTTGTAGGCGGCGGAGTACATCGATGCGCGCTTGGGTGCCCATTCGGGGTGTCCACGGACGGACATCCAAACGGCTAGGCTCTTCAACAGCACTGTGCGTACCTGCAACGTGATAGATGCCTCAAGTAAGTGATACTTTCATTTTATATATGGATTTGGTGGGATTATACCTCGCCATTGAGGAAACAATAGATGAGGGCTATGAAGAAGCCCTGGAACGATGTCAAGAAGTGTGTTACATAGCTCCAAACGGCAAACTTCCAGGCGGTCTTCAGGGCCGGCACCAGATGCAACAGATTCGTAATACCCAACAGGGGCAACAACACAATCGCCGCCCGTACCGCTTTGCGGGTCTGCTCGATTTCGCTGGCCTGCGATTGGCGCAGCTTCACCACCAGCACTCGTATGATATTCACCAGAAAGAAGAAGTTCAGCTGCCAGACAGAAGACGGACAAGTTCTTGCATAACTCTCTCCGCATGAACGTGATAAAAACTCACCAATATGACGGTGAGGCGAGGTCCTTCCAGTATCCAATAGTAGGGTGTTAGATTGTAATTCCACATGCATTCGCCGACGGTGGTGTCCATAAATATCGCGGTGCATTGCACCCACACGAAGGTCATCAGTACGGGCAGACCCCAGCCAAGCAGCGCGAATAGTTTGAGCGGAAACTTACTCTGGAATACCGCCACAGTGACCATGTTGTGCAAGTAGAGACCTTCAATGAACATCCACATGAACATGGCGGTGCGAGCGTATTCGAGCAGCACATACGATGCCTCACACAGATATGGCTGAAAGCGATAACATTCCGATAACATTCGATTTACGATATATATGCTGTTTGTTGGCACATTAAAGAATCTTGAACAACTCCTTGGGTTCGAAATCTTGCATAAATAACATCGTTGCCTTCTCTTAACTATATAAGAATATTGATCAGTCCTACGATCAAAGTTGAAATCGGGAATTTAGATCGGAGTCCATGGAAATATTCTACCCCACACAAGCCGCTAGAAAATTATTATGTGTTTTTAAGATTTTTTTTTGTATTCGAGGTCGATGACGCCCTGGAGGATGATTGTTCCAGTATGTTAGAAGCAAAATTTGGATACCATTATTATAAAGTGGTAAATTTGAAAATCTTAAAAGTCTCCCTTAAACGACTCCAGTTAAACCATTTTAAATAACGTGAATTCGATTCGCTTCACATTCAGCTTTATACATGTTACACAGTACATAAGAGGCCTGCTAGGCTATAATCACTATCGGAAATCGATTTGTATCGATTCACTCTTTTGCACAACTTCATTATACAATTTATAGAAATTGTATTCGTTAATAATTTTCTAGACTTATTATGTTGAAAATATAATAGAAGGTTTTACGTTCTTTACTAACCGTATTTTCGATAATCGATAGACTTGCATTGGTAGCCGTTTCCGGTCTGCCACGTCGAAATTGATCCAGGTAAAGGGTCAGTCGCACAATCACCTGCAACACCATTGCAACGAACAGGTTCTTGTGTATCTTGGTGCGATTGTTCCTCAGCGAGCGAAAGGAGCAAAATATCACCAGGGATATGATTAAAGCGAGCAGCGAGATGCAAAGTCCGATAATTTCTAGAGTTCGTGTACGCTGTGCTATATCCATGTAGAGCTGAAAGTGTGCAAATTGAAACTCGATTCAATGCTATGCTACTTTCTCCACTTACGTTCACATCCTTAATCTGCTTCATGAGACGTAAAACCTCAGGCTTGTAGCACGGCGCGTAGTCTGTCCAGCCGCCGGTATTCAGGTCGGTATCGTTGGGCCTTCTGCCCCAATGACCATCCAGTTCGCACTTTCGAATGGCAAATTCTGTTTAAGTAAAATGAAATCCATATTAAATAAATGAAATCAGCCATCGACTTCAATCAACTGAGTCCTTTGATGACCATTCATTATCTGTCCTCCAACGTTTATTGCTCCCAAATGGCGAACAAGTTGTTTGCTGTAATGCGTATACCCTATTGTGACCAAGGACAATGCAGGTATCCGTGGGTGCACCGACAATGTGAAGGGTTTGCCCACGTCCTTTAAACAACGTTCAATTGTTGTCTAACATTTGATTCATTGCGCTTTACGTTTGCCCTTCTCGATACCCTCCACACACACAATGACCCCGGTGCGGGTATAAATAAGGATAAGACGAAATAAGGATGTCTATTTGATGTACCATTCGAAATCAGACAATATAAGAGCTAAAACTTATTTTGTATTCAGCTTTTTTGCTCACGTAAATATCAATAATAAAAAAAAATGAGAAAATCAATTTTATATTAAAAGTCCAGCTGATCACGTCCATATATTTTTAAGCCCTAAACTACCTTGTTCACTAAATATAAGGATTATTTTATCGATTTTATTTATTTTATTTTCTTTAATGTGCACTAAGAACAATCCACAATTTTAAATAATATAAAATAAAATATAGTTGTTTATTCAATTTTAAACTAATTCAAACTTATGACATAATAAATAAATAATTGTTCAGGTTAAATAAAAATGTAAAATAATCCAATATTTACAGCAAAAACACATAAAAAACCAGTCCGATAGTTCCTATGACAGTTATATATGTGTATGTAAATATATGAAATCGTAGGATTGAGGCGGATTGCATATTGGAAATAGGAATGGGAGAAATGCTTTAATAACAGAAGACAAAAAAGAAAACTTGAATTAATTATGTATTAATCTATTGGATTAAAGATTACGATCATAATATCTTACATCATAATATGTACAGGGTAACTGTTAGTCAGGACAACTGTGACTATTTCCGATTTATATTTGGTTCCGTTGATAACGACAGCTTTGGTGCAACAATAGCTACGTCAATCAAAACACCCCGCCCCCTCTGCCGCACACACACACACACACTGCAACTAGTGAGCCCAGGGTGCAAAATGAGACCAGGTCAACTTGTGAATAGTTGTTTTATTCAATATTTACATTTGCACCTGATTATGGACTTGGCACTACAATTACTTGGCCGAATGCAGGGTAAAGGAGCTGTCACTAACCATCTAAAAAAGGTGGCCAAAACCCTGTATATATATATATATATATATATATATGTATATATATATATGTGTGTGTGTGTGTGTGTGTGACACGTCTGTGGCAGTCGCACGAACATTTCGAATGCAATCTTGGCCCAGTTGAATGTGCATAACTTAAAGAGCTGCTTGGAATTGCGTTCAATTTACTTCAGACAGGTTATAAATTAAAATCAGGTAGTTTTCATTGCAGCAACCGCCATTTCATCAATATCCACAAAGCACTGCTTTCTCCATTTCAAATAAGTCACTGAAATATTTATTCCTTTTTATACCCATTAAAAATGGGCAAAAAGGGTATAATGGTTTTGTGCAAATGTATGTAACAGGCAAATGGAAGCATTTTCGAACCCATTAAATATATATATTCTTGATCAGGATAAGCAGCCGAGTCGATATAGTCATGTCCATCTGTCTGTCTGTATGAACACGCGGATCTCAGAGACTATATGAACTAGAGACTTAAAATTTGGAATATAAGGCTCAGATCCAGTTTTATAGATAACTGCCTCAGTTTCTCGATTATCGATACATTTCGACTTCCGATAGCAATAAATTTCACTAATACAGAGGCAGAGACTTCTTATTTATACATAATACGCATATGCATATGATTAATTGCCAAAATTTCATCGAGATCGGATAAGAAACACCGTCAGTTATGGTCGAAAATATATCCTCATACAAATAAATAGGCGGGCGCATGTGTGAGAAAGAGATGGCATGATAATCGACGCAAGCGTCATTATATTTTTGTGTATTTTGAAGAGCCCCAAAATCCACTATTACGTGTACGTATGTACATATGTCTGTAAGTATGTCCAGTTCGGGTCAGTTCGGGGTTGTGAGTAAAAATACTTTGTAAGAAATGCACTTTCAGACCTGAACATTTGAGTGCAAATCATCTTAAAGGGAAATTTGGCAACAAAACTAGAGTATATTTAACAACTGGGTTAAGGGTATATCGTAGTTGAGCTCACTCGACAACAGCATTCTTACTTGTTATCGTACGCTTAGCTGCTCCCTTTAAGGCAAATATATCTTGACAAATACGTGACTTGCATGCCTTGCCTTGTCCAAGTCTGCGAGAGCGAGAGAAAAAGAGAAAGTTTGCAATTTTCCTGAGCTGACTGCAGGTTTTCCTTTTTCAAAGTCCAACTTGTGCAAAGTGTTAAGAGTAATGCTTCCGATAGAGCTGTGAATGGCTGGTTCTGAATATCAATTGGTAAAGATTCGGTGCCTATTCAGGTTCCGCTCTACCAAGCAGCCAAAAAAAAGATGAAGTTTTTAATAGCCAGATTCAACTATGGTCAACATTTCGAAAATGACTTAAATTCAAGCTCGGATCAAGTCATAATTTCATCGGTTTGCGAAATTAGTAACAAAACTATCAACTTAGCTGTGTTTATTCATAATTGTTTAATTTTAATTGTATAATAATAATTTGAAATATCAGTTATTTGGCGTGGTCCAAAATTTGTTTTCCAGATTTTTAAAGTGTGTTACTAGCAATATACCTTTCAAATTTGCTTTCAAATTGCGTGAGATATACGGTGTTATCGATTTACACCAACAGGTATATTGGTTTAGGTAGGCGGAGTGGGCGTGTCCATCCAATTTTTTGTATCAATCTCTTGGGGGAGCTACTAGTAACATATTTTTAAAATTTGGTGACTTTAGATTACAAATTATGAAAGATTATTCCTGGGGGCGGCGGCTGTGTGCGCCAATCCTTGGAGGAGGCTACCAGTAAATTACCTTCCAAGTTTGGTTGCTCTATCTCTAAAATTGTGGGAGATATACGGAGTTATCGATTTACACTTTCCAAAATATCGGCATTTTCGATTTGTGAAAATCGATTTATTTGATTTGCGAAAATCGATTTTATCGGTTTTCTAGCTCCCTAGTGGACGTAGGACTCAAACCTTGACACTTTAACTTTTGATGGTACTTTCCAGTATACGTTCCAAGTTTCGAGTCTCTATCTCTAAGGGTGTCGGAGGAACGAGCGTTCATACAGACGGACAGACGAACGGACAGCATGACGGACATTGCACAAACTCAATATACTATCTATTATATACCTTCGGTATCATAGAGAGATTTCCAATACTGGATTCAGAATGTCGCTGGTTGCAAGTGCAACTGCGACCCGTTGTGGATAAATCTGAATGTTGGCTGTTTACTTACTGCGCGTATCCACGCCGTGATAGCCGGGGGGACAATACATGCGAGCCATGACGCCGGCCGGCGTTGGTGGCCAGCAGAGCAGCGAGTCCCAAGTCCAGTTGCAGAACAGACCTAAACAGAGAGAGAATGAGAGAGAGAGAGAGAGAGAGAGTAAGTGAATGGGATAATATATGATTGCTAGCAAAGTGACAGGCAATAAGCAACGAGGCGAGCCCAAGGTTACAAGTGCATAATGTGCCACATGTGGCACAGGACTGATTGGCTGCATACACTCAAAAAAAAAACACGCCATACAAGGTCTCATCATTTATTTAGAAATTCAATTTGTAAATACTGTGTTTTGCATTTTATAATTCAGCTTGGATAAAATATTAAAATATGTCTAGGAATATAGATAAATTCAAATATTAGATTTTTCTACTTTTAATTAATTAAAATTCATTTCTTAACAATAGATAATATTCCGAATAAACTTAGGAATTTTTGAGATTGGCGACTTGGGGCAAGCCCTTTTAATTTGTAGAAATCTGTTTTCTCATTGAAATTATTTTTGAAAACATGATAAACTTTTTAATTTTCAAGGCGAAGTTGTTTTTTTTTTTCTGAGTGTATTCAGCTGTTGCATAAAACATGCAATAAACATATCTTTATGTTGTGGCATATCATTATAAAAAATATGTATTTATTTCAATTTGACGAGCACACTCTGATTGTCAGGTGTTGCACTTGTGATTGCTGTTGCCGCAAATGTTGTTGTTGCTGGAGGGGGCACTCAGCTGCCGAGGATTGAAGCGGCTCTTTGAAGAAATCGCTTTGACTGCTTTGCCCTGTCAGCGGCGACATTTGTGGCTTACTCCAATCAGCCAGATATTGACTACTTATTGACGCAGTGCATCACGTAACGCCCAGTCGGTTCACCCTTAATGGCAATATTTAACACGACATTCACCATTTTCAATATAATTTCAAAATGAAATTTGGTACCGAAAGTTTCAGAGCAGAATTTGCTTAACTGTAAATTTAAATGCGGTCTCAAAAAAAAAAAAAAAAAAATTAAAGTTTTTTTTTTCGCTTGTAAAATGATTTTTGAACACAGTTTTTTAAGGCATAACGCGGGAAAAAAAATTAAAAATTCAATTGAAGTTGTTTAATAACAGAAAATAATAAAGTTGTTGTTTGAATAATAAGTATTGGAAAATATGTATATTAATACAAAATGCTCAATCGATTGAAATTGAAATTGATGTGGGTTGATTAATAACATGTAATAAATAAATATATTTTTTCCTTTTTTCTTGCAGTGTATGTCCTGCACACAGAGGGAAGGATACTAACCGGTTGGCGGCTGGGTGTAGTTGGCAAACACTGCTGCGCAGTTGTCATAGCTGTTGGCCGAGGCTGTTGAGAATGTTGCATTCCAGGATGAGCTGGTGGTGGTCGGATCGGGCACGGTGGCGTCCAGGCCAACAGCCGTTGCTGCTGCCATCGTGTCCAGCTCCGTGCCGTTGATCGCATCCGCCAATTCTCTGATGACTAAATCTGATGTGCTGCTGCCTGTTGTCGGATGTGTGGATATCAATGGGGATGTGGATGTGGATGTGGTTGTGGTTGTGGCTGTCGATGTCATTGTCCTGTTGAGCGCGCGACTACCGCTTTTCATCATGGACACCGATGTGGAGGCAACTCTGGCCGCCCTCCGAGCGAATCGCTGAGAGCTGATGCCAGGCTTCTTGATGCCAGGCAGCTGCATCATTTATCATCAAATGACATCACTGAAAGCGGTTACAAGAACAAAAGAAATAAAATAACTAAAAGTTTGCAATTTTATTTAAAATTTAATTTAAAAATAACTATTACAATTTATTGCAGAACAACATTGATTTGTGGTAACCGCTATTGTTTCATTATAATAAGGATTTATGTCTAAGAATTTGTTTGTTTGATTGTTGCTTTTATCGAAAATTGCAATTGTTAGTCACAGGTTCTTATTATGGTAAGCCGGCGTCAAATTGCCGTTATTTTAATTTTGGTATCAATTAAAGAGCTCACCGATTGCTACGATGACATGGTCATCCGATAGTTCTTTGTCCAAAATTAAAGATCACAATAACTCGCACAACTGTTGAGTTTTGTCATGATAACTTTGATAGCAATCAAGTAAGAATGCTGTAGTCGAGTGCGTTCAACTTAGGTATACCTCTCAATTCAACTTTAAAATAGATTCTAGTGGTGTTTTCATTCCGAATTTGGTGAAATTTGTCTAGTTGATCAATAACATGCATATGAAAATGAAATATATCGATATTTGCGAAATGCAAACAGTTATCGATAAAACGAGATCCTATACTTCAAAGACTCTGAGGCCCGCTAGTTCAAGATAGGTTGAAAAGTTAGAGACTGGTTTGGATAGAAACAAACAAACAAACAAGATTATATCGACTCGCCTGATGGAGAATTTATGTATATCCTAAAGTATTGGATTATATTCATTGCCTAACCTGTGGCTGGGTATAAAAAGCAATTATCACAGCACAGCTCTATTCTTAGCCGATTATTATTATAAGCTGATATAGGGTGTGATATATTTTTCTTTCTTTGTTGCATAGCTTTATTTTGTGATGAGAAAGATAATTGAGTGGGGGTGAGGGGGATGGTTTGAGTTTTAATTAAAAAATCTTGATGAAGCATCGCAATCAGCCCACATCCAAGCATGTGATTTATACTTGGACGATATATATATATATTATTTGTATATATGTATATATTTGTCGAAGCAACGTTTTCATTGTTATTGAATCTAGTCACTGACGCAGTTTTATCGTTGTTTATTTTTAACATTGGAATGCAATCGTTGGCGTTATTCAGAATTTCTATCTTTGCATCGTTCCGTTTGCGTCACACAGTAAAATTAAACGAAGAAGTCATCATTATCATGATGATGCTAATCATCGTCATCAGCATCAGCTTAACCGGCTAACGCTCTGACATCGATTGGGCCTGGCAACAAGCGAAGTTTATAGTTAATCCAAAAGATTATAAATGTGTTGCGTTCGCCGATCTATTCAGCTCAATTTATTATCATACAAAGTTGATTCAGAATCATATCGATTAGCTTTTTAATTTATATCAACTCTGAATCAAAAACTGTGGACTGTTGCTGAAAAACTATAAACAGGCGTGGTCGATCTTATAAAAGATGCCACCAGCGATATAGCCTACGAATTTGGTGACTCTAACTAGCATATGTCTTTCTTTATCGATTTGCACATATCGATTTTTTTCTTTCTTCCAATGCGATTAGTGGGACGAAAATAACTTCAAAAGTAGTCCATGAGGCACGATCCAAACTTGACCAACTTGGGAGAATCAATAGGCTTACCCTAAGATGGGTTCCGGGCCACACGGATATCGTATGGAACGAATTGGCCGACAGGGAAGCAAGATTGGGGGCAGAGAGTCCCCTAATAGGACCTCACAAAGTAGCCCTCAAGCTCAGATGGGGGCACAATAGATTTATTAGGTCTCAGTGCACACGTCCCACCTTAATAATTAAATAGTGTCACGAGAAATCTGAAAATCAGTTAACCCAAACTCATGGATTACTGATAGTTAACATATAGTATCTGTATATATTTATCAAGTATATATATATTTAGGTACTCATTTGTTTAACGCGGCATTTTGATCAAATTTGCGCGCTGTCGCATCTGCCAGTTGAGTAGTTGTCGTCAGTCCCTTTACACTTGGCCAGGTGGCTCACCTTGACGGAGAGCACCTCAAATAACTCTCCGTTGATTTAGTAGCACACACACACACACACACACACACACACACACACACAGAGAGACACACACACACACACACACAGACTGAGTGACTTTTAAGCATAATTGACTTAATTGCATGATAGAAGCCGTTGCCGTTCCACTAATTAATAAGCAGGCTGCAGCTTACTGCTTTCCCATTGCTAAGCATAAGCAATGAGTAAGGCCAGAACACTGGGTGAGGGGGGAGGGGTCGGGGGAGGGGAGGAGGGAAACGTGTCAGCAGCTATTTTTCGGGCCAAATGATGTACAGATAATTGCAGCACGAGCTTCTTGCATATTGCTGCAACTGCAGCAAAGTTTCTGGCTTACGCTGAGCGCGCTGCTGGGGCAAGTGTGTGTGTGTATGTGTGTGTGTGTATGTGTGTGTAATGTAATTAACAAACGTTGCAACAGCTGGCAAAATTGAAAATCTTATGAAATTAATTCAAATTCAAAAGACAATTCGGGAGAGTGGCAACTGCAACATCAACAAAAACAGTACTCAAGAGGATACCCCGCATTGTTGTGTGTAAATACTACAATATATATAATAAGTATATATATATACACATATACATCTATATATATATATATGCAAAAAAAGTGTATAGTTCACGCTGAGCTCAACACAAAACTTATCGAGTGCATTTGGTTCAACTTGGATCAAGTTCAAAACTTAAATGCTGCTAATATTATTTAAGCTCAAATTTGAGTTTGTGGCTTGCATTGCTACAGGGTATACTGCATTCGATCAGGGTCATCAGTTTGTTACCTGTGCATAGCTGACCAACTGCTGATGCCAGGTTTTTAATGCGTCCACATGACGTATACGTAATGCTTAATATCAGAAGTAAAAATTCGACTTAATGCAATTGAAAACAATGCACTGAGCGCTTTTTTTGCATGCATTTGAATACTCTTGAATAAAATAAATAAGACTAGGAGATACCCTGGCTGTTCTTTTCATCTGAATGGAACTTCTCCACAGTTGACCAGATTGTGTCCAGCCATATTTTTACCCAATAAGAGCGCTACATCTTTAAATAAGTATTTGTTATCGACTATCGATTCCTTTCGATTATCGGCATGTTATTGAAGGACTTCGGCTTAATAAAAAAGCGCTAGTTCTCAAATGGGATGCGATTGGAGACCTTTCGAAGAAGTGCATATTTTAAGAGTTGTTAAAGCAAATTGTTGGAAATATGAAATCTGATGCGATGCTCATTAACAGATAGAAAAAAAGACAAGGAAATGCTGGCTCATTAAAAGGGGGAATAATGAGTCATAATTTTTCGCCTTACTTGTTCGCTCTTTGGGGCAAAAGTGCATTGTTAGCCAAGTTGGTTGACTTGGTCTGTTGCTCGTTGGCTCATTAGCGATGGCATTTTGGGGGCGAATGGATTTGCTTCGGATTTTTGGTTTCGGCTTGGTTTCTTTTTTTTTTTTTAGATAGAATACAGTTAGAGTGTGGGGGAGGGTGAAGTGGGGGGGGGGGTGCACTGTGGCTGCATAGCTTTGGGGCTTGAGCGACCTTAAAAACTTTCGCACGATTTGACAATGGGGACGTCGCGACGTGGCTGTGATGAGATTTGTAACTGCTCTAAATTGTGCTGTGAAAAGAGCGCCTGAGGGCCACAAATGTAGAGTAGGGCAAGTTGATGTTGCTCTCAAGCTAGTTGGCTTGGAAATAAATAGTTTAGTTGAGCAGCCAGCTCGTTTCTTACATGACGCAAACTTTTATGGATATTTACTTAAGCAGTGAAAGTTTGACGCTGGCGCGGTTTTTGCTTAAAAACTAATATAAAACATAATTAAAATTGCAGTCGCACGTAACCGACAGCGAAATACTATGATACCATAGCTTGTGTCCAGCCAAGAAATACTGTCCACGTTTGCCTTTCAGTTTGAGGTAGATATAAGATAGTAACCCATCTTCGAAGTTTGGATGTAGCTCTTAAGTTACGGAAGATATGAGCTTTTCGAGATTGTGGGGTGGAGTGGGCGCGGTTGAAAAAAAATGAAAGAGACTGTTCCTAATAATCATCCTTCCAATTTTGGTACCTGCAGCTATTAAATTGCGGGAGATATGGCCATTTATCGGTTTTGGGGGCAGGAGTGGGCGTGGCAATACAAAATGTTGGTGATCGATCTTGGTAATATACCTTTCAAGTTTGGTAACTATAGCTTGGAAATTGCGGGAGATATGGGCATTTATCTGTTTTCGAGTATACGTGGTCCAAAATTTTTTTTTTTTGGTTTTTGAAGGGTCTTACTAGCAATATACCTTTAAAATTTGGCGACTTAAGGTTTCAAATTGCATGAGATATACGGTGTTATCTATTTACACCAACAGGTGTATCAGGTGCAGGATGAAATGCGCAAAATATCAGAGTGGATACTGTGCTGCTGGGTGTGAATGTGTACCAATATAAAGAAAAATTTACTCCAAACTGCCGAGAAGCTAGAAATCCGACGTACTTGCCGGATCTACCAGGTCAACGACCCCAAGCATAAGTCCGGAATAGTAGAGTTCTGGCTTATCTGGGACTGCCCTCACATCATAATTCAACCGACCCTTTCTCCAGATTTAAATGTTATTAAAAATATGTGGGCTCTGCTGGAAAGTAACATCCGAAATCACAACATATCAAAAATGTTCTGCTGGAGGAGTGGAGCAAGATCAGCTCAGAAGCTACCCGGAAGCTGGTATCTTCCATTAATAATAGGTTAAGGGAAGCTGCTAAGGTTAAAGGATATTATCCTACGTGTTAACATCCTTATTTTAGCGCTTATACGCCCAATGTGTAACTTTTTTAAGACTGTTCGAAATAAGCCTTGACATGTATTTTGGATATGTTTTCAGTTTTTGACTAATTTTAATTAATTAGTATTTTAATAAAAACTACAGTTTCTTTTTCAAACGTAATTTTGTTTTTTTTTCATTGTTTTATCTTTATAGCACTTTAAATTTGCTTGGCACTGGACGAAATATGTTTTGAGCCACTGTAAGTGTCTGAATGGTCCTAACAGCTACACTGAGAAACAAAATACTTAAGTATATAGAAATGGGCAATACCGTTAATCAGTGCATTCATTTCGTAATTAAAATACACATTTTTTGAATAACTATTCATAAATTCCAAATTTGTATCAATAATTTTTCCAGCAGGTTAATTTTCTTATGTGTTTCTTTTCTGAGTGTAATTGTAAGGAACTTAAAATTTAATCAACTTCACAAGGCTCTGTTTGAATTTCATGCCCCCTTTGAAGGGTGTTAATTATGTATTGGGCCACGATGAAATTTCAGTTAATACAGACGAGCAACTGCTTTGGCTTATGTGGCTTTAACGCAAGCGATGATTAATGAATAAGGCTGCTGAGCCACCTTGATTCCAGGACCTTCATGTATGTATTTGCAACACTGCTTTTACACTTTGATACCAAAGGTAGATAATGTGTCAAAACTGGAGTGCTAAGTCCACAAGGGTGCTAGGATGCTCTTCGATAATCTATCTATAGTTATTAAAAGTTTACTACTAGGGACTTATTTATCAAAAATTTTCAAAGTCCTTAATATCCCGCAATTTAGGAGCTACAATTACTAAACTTGGAAATATGGTTATTAGGAAATTCTATCAATATTATTTATTTTTCAGCCTCTCACGCATCTAAAATTTCCAAAATCCTATTTCCACAGTAATTTTAAAGGCAAGCTTAGACTGTAGTTTTCTAAAAATCTCCTTAAAAGTTCGGTATTTCTGGCTACATCCACCGTGTACTTTGCTATCTGTTAACAACTGGCAGCACTTATGGTATCAGAGTATTTTGCAGTCGGTTACGCCCGACTGCAACTCTCTCTTCTTTTTACTTTAAGAAGAGTAACCCAATTGAGAGCCACAAAGACTCACAAGGTTTGACATCAAGATTTCGTTTTTTTATATACACATATCTAAGTAGGTGACATGTTAAAGTGACGGCCAATTCAAGTGCAATAATCAACATCTAATCCCGTGTTGCATGCTGCGAAAAACAAGTTGAAAATGTAATGGGTAAATGGACACACAGTTGAACTTGTTTCGAGTAACAAATTTGAGGTTGAACGCAAACTGCAATATGCAAAGCCTGCCACAGCTTACAAGCAGATTGAAAGCGACAGACAGACAGAGAGAGAGAGAGAGAGCGAGAAAGAGAGAGAGAGAGAGGGAAAAGCAGATAACCTAAGGACATCTTGTGGTGCATTTTCAACAGCTGACCATATCTGAGCACGGCTCTTACATCATCTCTTACTATCACTATTAGAATTACAGCTCGAATTCTTAAGGCAGTTTGTCTTTATTTCGTTTGTCGAGGGGGCGAGGGTGGGTTGTGGGGTATGGGGTATGGAGTATGTCTTATGTTCAGCACCACAGGACATTTGCCGCTTGGCTAAGCTGCCCTTGCCGCTGTCGTTGCCTCCACAAGTTGGCATTGAATTTGCTACACTTTGCTCAATTCGCAGTTTTGCACAAGTTTGGTTCATGCTGTGGTCTGTTGCATTGCATCAAATGAAAACAAGAGAAATCGTTGCAGTCGGACGTAACCGACAGCGAAATACTTTGATGTCATAAGTTGTGTGCAGCCAAGAAATGCTGTCCAAGTTTGCCTTTCAGTTTGAGGTAGTAACCCTCCTTCGAAGTTTAACACTGTAGCTTTCAAGTTACGGAAGATATGAGCTTTTTAGGATTATGAGGGCGGGTGTTGGCTTGGTTGAGAAAAATGAAAGAGAAGGCTCCTAATAATCTTCCTTCCAAGGTTTGTAACTGTAGCTAATAAATTTCGGGAGATATGGGCATCTATCGGTTTTTGGGGGCGGGAGTGGGCGTGGTCCAAAATTTGTTCCACAGACTTTTTATGGTCTTATCGATTTACACCAACAGGTGTAAGTAGGCGGTTTAGGTAGGCGGAGAAACCAGTAACAAATTTTTAAAATTTGATGACTCTAGCTTACAAATTATGAAAGATATGCGCATTTCAGATTTCTAGGGCCGAAGTTCCTGGGGGCGACGATTGTGGGCATGGTCCAAAAAATAATATGCCGATCCTTGGTCAATCTATTCTTAAAATTGTGGGAGATATACGGACTTATCGATTTACACTTTCCGAAATATCGGCATTGTCGATTTTGGGCCCAGGTGTGGGCGTGACAACACAAATATAATATCAGTTCTTAAAGGCGACCACCAGTAATATACCTATCAAATTTGACGTTCCCAACTCAAAAACTGCGGAAGATATACCCATTTAAAAATCTTATGGGCGGGGAGCTGGACGCGTCGGAGGTGGGCGAGGCATATGCCGATCTTTGAAGGACGTCACCAACAACCTAACAACCAAAATTGGTGCATGTAGCCATAAAATTGTGCGAGATATGTGGCTTTATCGATTTGCGAATATCGATTTTATCGATTTTTTAGCTCCTATTGGACGTAGGACTCCAATCTTAACACCTTAACTATTCGGAGAGCTTTCATGTATATGTTCCAAGTTTCAAGTCCCCATCTCTAAGGATAACAGATGGACACTGCACAAAACCAATACACTATTATACCTTCGGTATCATAGTATAATGACAAGCGAATACAAAAAGAGAGAAACCGCAACAAGAGAACTATGATTACAATACATAAACATGAACGAGAATGAGCCGTTTGGCAGCCAATCGAATGGGATGACTGGCGGCGCACCCTGTTGGCGTTTATCGCAATAACAATAATAACATTATCAATATTAATAAAGCGTATTGAGACAATGATACGGACATTGAACAATAGAGGGCGCCATACGTTTCACCGCTCATGCATATCATTTTACTTTTCAGGGCGAAAAACCGTTTCTGACAGCTCATCACATTTTATTGCCTCGCTCACGCTCTCGCTCTCGCTCTCACTCGCACTCACTCCCACTCGCTCTGTACCGCTCACATTTGGCTTTGTGCCTGAATCTGTTGCATAGACGTTGTTGTGTAACATGTCAGATTGACACACTATAAATCAATACCGAGCACAGGTAAGCAGCGCGAATACCCTTCAACAAAGTTGTGTGTTTTTGCTTTGATTCCCATTTCAATTCATATATTTTTAAAATTATACATTTTTGTTTTAATTTTTGTCGTTAATCACTTTTCACTTAATGACAATTTTGAGATGTGAGATGAGGTTGACTGCGAACAGGTGATTTCAAGGCGTCTATTGCATCATTCACTGGATGTCAACACAACAAATTCCATTCAAGTCAAATAAACAGCAAGCGAAATACACATCTTAAAAAAAAGAAGAATACAAATAGAAGGGTAACAAATGGAGGGAAAAACCCTAAGGTGGGATGCATACTTGTATAAATAGAAAACCTTGCAGGAGGCCAAGTTCATCTCCGTCTGACTGGCTGCTGCCAGTCGCAGTGACGGCAGCACTTGATATGTTGCCACACGTTGCATGCCGCAAGCCACGAAACTGGCTTCAGCTGCAGACCTTGGGAGCGGGCAAGCTGCCAAAATAATTTCGTAACGCTCGTTTGATGCCACAGTTCGTGTTATGCCCGGTTTCGCCTGCGGATGATTATACAAAATTTCGTTGACTTTCGCCTGCCGTTTCAAATGACAAAAACTGAGGCAAGCGAAACTGCCTATGCAATATAATTAGATATGGTTATGCATCGTATTATGTTCGTTTATAATTGAAGGTATTTTCCCGAGCACGCCCATATCACACACACACACACACACACACACACACACACACACACGCACACCTAGCACCCTCACACCTGTAACGCTTTGTAGTCCTCGGCTGGTTGCATAATGTCCATTCGCACGTTGCCAGCAGCGGTCGCTACAGCTTTGGCTCGTTATCACTTTGTACAAGTGTTCATTCAGGAGAATGAGTCGAGTTGTGTAACCTACCTACTCAGACGAGCCGACGGCGGGTGCGGTAATGTCCAATTGTGTAAGGAGCCCATCAAAGCGGCAACAAATCAATTCAATTCAATTCGGTTCAATACAATTCCAAATAGAAAAACTGCAGCAATACTAGTTAAGCGTACAAAACATATACACACACGCACACACACACACAAACACACACACACAAACACACACACACACACAAACACACACAGCTCTCGGCACAATCCCTGAGCAGGCGAGGTGACCAAACCGGGCCGCTGCTCCAGAAAGAAGGAAAGACCAACAAACAGCTAGAAACTACCAACGAGCATTGAGCAACTAACAACTAACAAATGGCAACAACAACAACAGCAAATAGAACTAACAACTAAATCAAATATCTCGAATATGTGATACCCTACTAAATAGGGAACTACTCACAAGAGTCCACCCGATTGTGAGCTCAATTGTTACCTAAATACGTTAGCTATCAAAGCAAAAGTGTTTTTTTTTTTTTAAATCTAAAAAAAATAAGAGTTTTATTTTTAAGCAGAATGTTAAATCAAAACAAAATTGTATTCCGATTACGATTCTGGCACATAAAGTAAAAAAAAATCCAGTAAGGATTCGGGTATATTTTCAAACCATGATTTTTACGGTACGTTTCCGACGCAGCGTTGATCAGGATCAAATGCCGAGTCGATCTAGCCATGTCCGTCTGTCTGTCTGTAGATAAGCCAGCTGGACACATTCACGTTCAAGAAACGGGATCGACGACGAATTTTCCGCTGCGATATTTTTAAATATCGGTTCCGGTATTGGGTAATTTTCAATATAGGTTGTGATTGCGATTGCGATTAGGGTTTTAAATTCCTATTTCGGTTTGACAACAGTCGTTTCAAGAAATGTTAACAGAGTATTTCAAACAGGCAGCAACAAATGGCAATCAACAATAGATTTTCGCTAGCCAAATGCAGTCTGATTAAAAATGGAAGAAACTAAATACAAATTAAGTGAAAATTGAAAAATATCTGGATGAGCCTAGTTTTATATAAATACATATGTCAAGCTTATGTGGGCTTACAGGAAGAATTTTGCAACTGAACTTTACAACATTCTGCTTTCCTAAAGCCATACAAGAAAGTTTAACAAGAAACCGGTCAATTTGTAGTAGTTTTAAAGTTATTATTCAGTTTGTTGTATTTATCCTTCGAAAATAGTTCAAATCGTACATGAAACAATGCTTTTTGGCGACACATTCAAGTCATTTTGAATTGTAGGCCATAATTTTGGTTGAGTTTGCTTTGTGCATTCTTCTTAAACGTTTCTTTCTTATCCATTTGCCAACACTGGCGCTGTCAGAAATGCAAGTAAGTAATCACACATGTGTTTGTGCGTGTGTGTGTGTGTGTGTGTGTGTGCTGGTGTGCGTAGCATACATATACACATATTAAACACACACACACACACACTGGCAAGCAAATGCTGTGCTGTGCCAAATCTCAATTTTGCATTTGCAAAGCATTCAAAGCCCCGAACCGAAAACAATGGCTGATGTGTGTGTATGTGTGTGGGAACATAATTAAGAACGCTAGATAAGCAAGATTGAACGGACTAGTCTAAAGACCCCACTGAACTCAGTTTTTAGATATATTAATTCCCCTAAACATATCTGAAGATCAAATTTTTAATATGAAAGTGCATTTTGTGTTTCTTGTACAGTTCGATATCGATAATGAATCAGAATATATTAGAAGACTATATCTTTAGAATCGTATCTCTTACGACCATCGGCAATCGAATTATATCGATATTCGCAAAACTGGCGCAATTATCGATTAAATGAAATAAATGAAATGAAATGAAATGAAAAAAAAAAACATTAACAAACTTGATTAGATAATGGTGACGATATACGAGTATAAAAATAGAGATACTAATGTTACTCAACTCGATGCTTGGAATCCGAAATTCTCAGTTTTTTAAACGTCTTGTGACGAAATCGAACTTAAAATTTCAAAACTATCATTAATTAATCGATATGTGTGAAAAAAAAAATAAATCAACTTAAGAAGAAAAGCTTTAGAATTTATGAGAAATCAGAATAAATATAATAAAAAGTATCTTAAAAGGTGATGTTTATTAAAATTTATTTGAGTTTTGCTAAAAGTATTAATAATATCTGTAATCAAATAATAATTTTAATAGTTATATTGTAAAAGGCATCGAAGTTAACGAGTTTTGCTCAAGTCGACAGTATTTGAAATGTTCATTGCCACGAATTTGGGTTGTCGTTGACATCTATTTGGGGTTAAGCTGCGACAAGTGCAATTGCCATAAGAGCTGATCCGCCTCTCATAGTTGCCACATGCTGTATGCCACATGCCGCAGCACTGACAGCGACTGTCATAAAGTGCTAAGTGCAAAAGGATTGCGTTGGTAAAAGTGTAATGAAATCCGGATTACAGATCAAAGGGCTTAACACAAATGGGTGTCGACTGTTGCCTTTGTGTGCGGCAAGTGGCAAGTGTGGCATGTTGCATATTGCATGTTGAACGGGGTTTGACTTTTGCCTGCTATTTAAGCTGTTGTCTGTCTGTAAACATTCGTTACTGCAAGCCAATTGCCACTGATTGAACCCCACCAAATGACTAACTATGTGTGTGTGTGTATGTGTGTGGAAAGGGGATTTTGGAAGGGTATTTGGAGGGTTTTTGGGGAATAGTTACCAGTTGACATAACATGACAGCTTTTGACTGCACAAAATACTATAAGTGGCCTAAGAGCGATTTGCCAGCCTGATCCGATTACAAAGCTGACAGCTCTTGAAAATGAAATTAAACTGATTGCAAGGATATATATGAAAAGGATTATTATATCATTTCGGTCTTTATTCTTATGGCAGTTGATTTCAAAAGATAAACCATATTAATGAATATTTTTAATGCAATTGAAATTAAAATCGAATAAGCTTAATCGATAAACTCATAATGAACACCAGCATTAAAACACTGAAATTAATTGTAAATAAAAATGTATTTTTGTGTTTCCACAAATGAATTCAATTATTCATCTTTGCAATTAGCGAATGGTTTCCAACTCGATTGGTAATAATGCTAAAGGCACATTTCATAATCACCTCCAGCTTTACTTAGTTGTTGTAACTGCCAGTATGAGTCACACACACACACACACACACACACACACACACATTGGCATTCTCCACACAACCTTTGCCTTTTGGCCTTTTGTGATTATCTGCATAAATTTCCATATGAGCTGCACAGCCAAATGCACAAGAAACGCCATTTGCACCACCAGCACCACCAACATCAACAATTTGTTCAGAATACTCTGCTATTTTTGTTCATGTTAAGCTGTTTTACTGTACTAAATGCGAACAAATAATTAAAATACGAATAATAAAGCAAGCTTTCAAATGCTTTCAATCATTCCCTTTTTTTTCATAAAGATTTAAACTTTGTAGAAAAACACATTTTCCAAGTTTCCAATTATGGTTCTAAAATTTGCTGATCTTTTCACATCAATTAACAGAGTCAAAGGCAAACTACATTTTATGATTGATTGATTTTGATTGATAACTTTAAATATATCTTCAACTTCATTCCACATTTCGAGCTTAGACTTAATTTAATATTTTCAAAGGCTCTTTAATAAAAGCTGTTCCTATTAAAAAGTAAGCAGATCCAATGTAGTTAACCTTAAAATAACGCCAAACAAGTAATATGAGGTTCATTAACTTGTGCTCTCAAATAGCTGTCAGCGTTTTTAGATCATTTGCAAAAAACTGCAGATTCGAATTAAATAAACGGAAATGCATTTTAAGCCAATGTAAGCTGTGAAACTGGCCAGCTAAGCAGCTTATCAGCAGTGCCTGTGATGCAATGATGATGATGATGATGATGATGATGATGATGATGATGATAATGATGATGGTGCTGCTGCTGTTGCTGTTCGTTATGATGTTGTTGTTGGCCATTACAACAAAAGAGTACAACAAATCAAAAGCAACGAAAGCGAAAATTCAGACAAAAAATCGTAGCATACTTTTCTGCGTTGACCAAATCCAAAAGCAGCCGCTTTTTAGTGCTTCAACATAAGCCGCTCTCGCTTGCGCTTTCCCTCTTTGTATACTGCACCGCAACCCCCCCTCCCCCCTACACATTGCGAAAAAACCCACCAAGCACACATTTTTTGTGTGTTTATGTATTCTTTTGGCCTTTTGTGAGCTTCTTTTTTATACTTTCGGTTTTAATTTTTGCTTTCTTTCTGCTTTTGTTTGTTTGTTTGTTTGTGTGTTTGTGTGTTTGATGCTCTTCCGTTTGCCCTGTTGGCTATTACATTCCGTTATTTTGGTTTTTGTTGCGGAATGTGTGTGGCTCTGTGTTGGCGGTCTTATCCAGGCTAACTAACTTTAATTGCCAATGCTGCAGCCAGCAAAACCGAGCCTTCCCATTGTCTGCTGTTAATTTGCCAGGCATTCATTTCAATTTACACGCAACTCATTTAAATGACCATCGTCCACAGACCCTGGCTTAAGGGGGGAGGGTCACCAAATGTGGCCGGCCATCTGTAATCTCGTCTGAGTTCTTCTTCCCGCTTGGCCCTGGAGACTGCAATACCATTCGCTGTTGTCCTTACAGACATATCTGTCGGAGGCGCTTCGAGTGAATATTAATGGCAATTATTAGAGAATATAAAATTGGTGCAATGCTTGAGTGTCACCGACGTGGAGATACACTGTTTTCATTTTAATTTAAGCTCAATTTACATTATTTCTTTTTAGAATGCAGCGCAAGGAAAATGAGAGAATAAATCAAGAGGAATATGGAAGTAAGCATTCTGAGAATGTTATAATGGTTTGGGTAACATATATTCAGAAAAAAAAAACAATTTAAATTCTATTAAACTAAAATTTCTTAATATTGGAAAATCTCATTTATATATATATTAAGTAATACATTTCTTAAGCAGAGAAAATATTTTTTTAAAGCAAGTAGAAATTCAAACTATAATTTTAAGAAAAAATACTTTCTGAAACTCAGAAAATAATAATGAAATTTCCTCTGCTATTTATATTTATTTATTTGACGTTTGTTATACCCTGAACCCATTAAAAATGGGTAAAAAGGGTATAATGGTTTTGTGCAAATGTAACAGGCAGAAGGAAGTATCTTCGACCCCATAAAGTATATATATTCTTGATCAGGATCAATAGCCGAGTCGATATAGCCCTGTCCGTCTGTCTGTCTGTCTGTCCGTCCGTCTGTATGAACACGCGGATCTCAGAGACTATAAGAGCTAGAGACTTCAAATTTGGAATATAAGATCTCGTATACCAGGCGCAGATCAAGTTTGCTTTATTTGATCGATAACTGCCTCAGTTTCTGAATTATCGATACATTTAGATATCTGATAGCAGTAAATTCCACATATCTCTCACAATTTAATGGATACAGTCACCAATTTTGGCGTTGGCGAGGTCCTTGAAAGATCGGCATGTGCAACGCCCACCTCCGACGCCCCCATCACCCCCGCCCCTAAAATTTTAAAATGGCTATATCTTCCGCAGTTTTTGAATAGGGAACGTCAAATTTGGTAGGTATATTACTGGTAGTCACCTTTAAGAACCGATAACAAATTTGTGGTGCCACGCCCACACCTGCGCCTATAATCGACAATTCCGATTGTAAATCGATAACTCCGTATATATCTGAACATTTTAAAGATAGAGTAACCAAACTTGGAAGGTAATTTGCTGGTAACCTCCTCCAAAGATTTGAAGGTATGTCAAATCTGAAGATATTAGTGTTTAATAAGAATAATAATACAATTGGGAGATTGTTCAGAGTATAAAAAGAAAATTTCCACTTTATGTTTACGTACTGAAAAATTCTCTGGAAAAATGTAACCATTCAAAAGGAGAAAATAAAAGCCCTGTTTGTTTTTAGAAAGAATCAACCTTCCCCTTTCGAAATATACCTTGTGAATAATAGGAAGATTTAGTTATTTTTCTGAATGCAGACAGGGACAATGGTAAAGCGAGAGAGGCGATAAATAAACCAGGAGCATTTCAACTAAACTCCACTCAATGATGACAAAACGTTGTCACGGAAAGCTCATCCGAGTCCTTCGCATGTCACAAGTTCCAGGAATAAGGGAGCTTACCTTGCATTTGGCAGATTATTGATAATAGCATGTTGGCATTTAATTTATGTACGGCATGCGTTTCAAGGATAAAGTTATGCAGCTTCACGACAAGGCAAGGGCGTTATTTTTTTTCAGGAAAGGTCTGGACTGGAGGTCGGCTTAAAGAGGCAATTCCTATGTGGCAAATCTGTTTCCACGAAGGAAAATAGAACAATAATAGTGCTTAATTGCAGACTAACAAGACAACTGCCTGATATTATATCAAGGTGCGAATAATTGATGATTTTTTTTTTTTTGGGTGCTGCTGCATTTGAGTGTTGGTCTAATTCTATTTATTGCTGCGTAATCAAGTTACAAGCGAAAATAAATGTTGTTCAATTAAATGATTTATGTTCTATGGTTTGAGGTTGCCAGCGCAACTCCAACAACAACAACAACCATTTCGCCTCGAATTCCACAAAATGAGCCATCAAGACTTGGTCAGTTGCCAGGATGAAGTCCAAGCAACGAGAACCACTTGTTGCCAGTAAAGTGGTTGGTAAGCAAACGAGTTAAATATGACAAAATACTAAGGCGATTCGCTTAAAGTGTCAGTCATTCATTTTGTATATGCTGCTAAAATGTATATAGAATATATTTATTGGGGCTATCTGCTTTATTTTATTTAATATTATTATTATTATTTTAACTACCTCCATTCAGCTTATGTATTTCTGTTTATTTTAATTTCAAGCTCAGCTAAGCGGATTTTAAACTTCTGGGAGTGCAATCAAAATTAAAAAAAAAAAACAAGTAAGATGCTGTAGTCGAGTTGGCTCGACTACGATTTACCCTTAACCCAGTTAAATATACTCCAGTTTTATTGGCAAATTTCCCTTCAAAATGATACATACGTAAATACACACATACACAAGTACACGAAACAGTACTTATCGGGGCTCTGCAGAATACACACAAATATATTGACGCTAACGTCGATTATCATGCCATCTCTTTCTCACTCATGCGCTCACCTATTTATATGCATACAGAAAATACTTGCGGCTGCTGATAGAAATGAGATCAATATGAGAATATATTTTCGACTATAACTTTGGTGTTTCTTGTCCGATCTTAATGAAATTTTGGCAATTGACCAATAATATGCATATGGATATTATGTATAAATGCCTCTGCCCCTTAAATTGTGGAATTTATTGCTATCGGAAATCGAAATGTATCGATAATTCAGAAACTGAGGCAGTTATCGATAAAATAAAGCAAACTTGATCTGCGCCTGGTACACGAGAACTTATAATCCAAATTTGAAGTCGCTAGCTCTTATAGTCTCTGAGATCCGCGTGTTCATACAGACGGACGGACGGACGGACAGACAGACGGACAGGGCTATATCGACTCGGCTGTTGATCCTCATCAGGAATATAAGAATAAGAGATGCTTCCTTCTGCCTGTTACATACATTTGCACAAAACCATTATACCCTTTTTACCCATTTTTAATGGGTCAAGGGTATAAAAAAATGCATTCGTTTCTCACATTAGAAAAAAGAAAAATCTTGAAAAATTTCAATATAAATTTACTCTGCACATTTTGCAATTCTATCAATTTCGTACGTGTCGCATGAAAAACTGTTTTTTATTATTGATTGAATGAATCTCAATGGAACTGCTTACTTTTTTCAGATTTATCTCTATTTGATTTTCTCACCTTATCATTGGCTTTCTCTCTCTCTCTGTCTCTCTCTCTCTCTCTGTCTCTCTCTCTCTCTGTCTGTCGCTGGCCTATTAAGCAGCAGTCGTTTTTATTGTCTGTTCACTTGCGCATATGGTAAACACAGACATACATCTATCAAGATCAAGGTCAGACCAGCCCGTTCAAGTACACACCCACACACACCTACACACATACACATATATGTATATACACCTATACTGAGGCATTTATAAGTAGGACAAGTGATGCATGTAAAGCTGCTCTTGCCGCATCTGCTGCTTCATATGCAAATTATTGTCTCCAGCTCTCTCTCTGTGTCTGCTTTAATGTATGTAGAACATTATAAGTACACTTGTAGGTCCGACTCACACACACACATACACACACACACAGACACACACACACACACATGCATGCATGCATGCACACACTGCTGGCAGCATCTTGGTCTTTGCAGATGTCTCCATTGCTCTGCTTGGCTGATTAATAGCAAAGCCCAGGCTCAAGACCCCAGGCGTTGAGGAAGACCCACGAAGTACGTCGAGCACAGTGTGACCTGTTATAGCTTGTATAAGCCTAACTAAGCTCCTACATCCATGTATTTGATTAAGTATACAATCAATACAATGAGACTAGCTGCAAGTTAATCTTTATTTTATCCCACATTTAAATCACATCTGTCTAGGGGTAAATACTAAATTCACTTCATGTTGGCTGAAACAGTTAAAATGAAGTTGGGCTAAGGTATATATATATATATATATTATTGATCAGCATTAGCAGACGAGTAGAAATCAAGATCATTTCATTTTACTGAAAACTTTACCGTTTCACGTATATCGATAACAATAATAGACGTGAGAATGGGAATAATTGTCTTAATTTTCAAAGGACAACCTTCCAATTCTTATGAATATATCTTTTTTTTATTATTTTATTATTATTAGAGTATTGGTTATGGGAACAGGCTCTGTTTTTACTTTCTTTTAAGGACCCTTCAGCACCCGTGTCACAATGCTCAACTACCTTTTTATATTCAGTGGCGACCGAAGATGGATGAATGTCGTCTAATGCGATTACATTACAAAGTCCAAGTTTAATTCGAATAAGGAATCTTGTTGCAGCTGTCAAAATATTTAAAAAAAATTTCTCCTGGTCGAACTCTCTTGACTAGTCCATTATTACCTTTGTTTTTTATAGCCATTCTTTACATTTATCACTACCCGCTGCTGATACTCACTAACAATATTACTATATCATTATATCTGAACATTTCTGAACTTCTTAAGTGCTTAATTGCTTTATTGTTATTAATTAATTCTAGTCTGTTACTCGTTGCTTTACCAGTTTTCCTATCCTTCTAAATTTCTTAAGTATTCGAATGATCTGAAAATGATGTCTGTGAAATAGTTCATGAATGTTTGACACACTGTTCAGCACTGCCACTGGCTACCGGGAGTAACAGTTTTTATTGCCGCTTTGTTTCCAAAAAGCTGCTCTTCATATCTAACTGTAATTTGGTATCTACCCCAAGTCATCCCAACCAAGCAGCTCTGGTCCATTTTCCATTTTCCCTGTCCGCAACCAGTGCGTGTTTGCAACAATAAGCAGCAAAAGAGCTTCTCTCAGTGCCTTTGTGCTCTGTGGGCTGCTGGCATTCTTTTGTCTTGTTTGTTTGTGTGTGTGCGTGTGTGTGTGTGTGTGTGTGTGTGTTAGAGAGAACACAATGCAACAGTTTTTGGCCTTTGCGAGAGCCTGGCCATAATATCAACAATAAAATTATATGAGAAACGACCTGTCTAAAAACCCACCCAATGCCACCCATTCGCACCACGCCTTCCTCATAATTTTGCAGTCGACGTCGCAGTCGCAGTCGCGGTCGCGGTTGCCGTCGCTGTCCCCTTAACATTGTCTGATATGTGCAGGGCTTTCAGAGCGCCTTTGTTTTTCATGCAAAGTGCGGGCGCAGCAAAAAGTTGTCAGCCTCAAATAATCAAGCGCATTGCCACCCCCCCTTCCACTGTTCCCCCCTCTCTGCCCAGAACTGGGCAAACAATCGCCATTTGTTTTTTGGCCGCACGGGAAACGTGCGCCGCTATTTCACTGATTAGCCAAGAAGCCAACTTCAGCTTGAAACCTGCACACATACAGGTCAAGACAAGGCTCTTAGCCTTATATATATAAGTATATATATATATATATATATATATATATATAAATAAATATATATATAATGGTGTAGTCTATGTATGTGTACTTTTGTCATGTTACCTTTAAAGTGGCAAAGTTCACTGATCTCTCGCTCTGTTCCCCCCGCATTGTTGAGCTCTGGGTTAATTGTCTTAGTTAAGTTAAGTTAAGTGTTATCTTAACTATTAACTGCTGTGCGCCGTTATGTTGCCAGTAGTTGTTATACACAAGTGGTCACATTGGATTACGTATTTATAATTTAGCATTTGACAGGCTCTGAACGTATAGCAGCGGAAATAAAAATAACACTTTGCCTTATTTAATTATTAAAACAAATAAAAACATAAATCGCAAGTGTGAGTGTTTTTTTTTTAGTAAAAACTTTAATTTTAGCGAAAATTAATTTTATTTATTTTCTTTTTAAATTCACTCCGGTTATTACATTATTATTACACAATGAAAAGCTTACAAAGGTATATTTTAAAATCGAATTTAATGGGTATAAATTATGTTAATAATATGGGTAGACAACTTTAGATAGAGAGAGAGAGAGAGAGAGAAAGAAGAAAGTTTAAAATGAATACAAAATAACTAAAAAACAATTTGATGCGTTTACCCGACTTTAACTGCTGCCACATCACGTGGCGCCACTTTGGTACGTTTGCCGGGCACTTTGATTGGAATCGAGATCCTTGAAGGAACTACTACGAGTAGTTGGCAACTTTTTAAAAGTGGTTAACTGCAACTCGGCAACTACCTGGGCAAAAATTGTGAAGTGGCAATTTTTTGTAGTATCTTACGCTCTATTTGCGCAGCGCGTTCGATTGTAAACTTTTTAATTATTATTTCGTATGTTGAAGCTGGGAACTGTTCGTGTGGTCGATCCTTGAACTAAGCTCTTTGGCTCATTGGCCCATAGGCTTAATAAATTGGACAACTCAGTGGGGCGTCCATCTATCCGCAATGTTCGCCAGTTTTGGTGCGCGTTTCGCTTTTATTTTCACTCTGGCCACTAAATCCTAATCCCGCTAGCCCCGTTCGGCCCAAAACTAACCATTCAACCACCCGACCATCCAATTATCCAAACATCCATTCATTCAGCTCGTCACCCACCCCGCAACCAGCCATAAAAATTGACGGCTGACCTTGCTCGTTCCCTTTATTAAAAATTGAAAATCTGCACAAATGGAAGCGACGACGCATTCGTTATTCGGATGCCAGCAGTGGCTGGCTTCTTCTTCTTCTTCACTTAAAAAATAAAAAACACAAAAAAAATAAGAGAGAACGTTGCAGTTAGAAGTAACCGACAGTGAAATTCTTCGATACCATAAGTTGTGTGCAGCCAAGAAATACTGTCCAAGTTTGCTCTTCAGATTGAGGTAGATATAAGATAGTAACCCTTCTTCGTAGTTCGGCTGTAGCTATTAAATTACGGGAGATATGAGCTTTTCGAGTTCTTGGGGGCGGGAGTAGGCGAGATTAAACAAATTGTAGACAAGGTTCCCAATAATCTTCATTTCAAGTTTGGTAACTGTAGCTCTTAAATTACGGGAGATATGAGCATTTAACGGTTTTGGTCGCGGGAGTGGGCGGGGCAACACAAATTTGTTATTGTTTCTAGGCGTGGCATATGCCGATCGTTGAAGGACATCGCCAACAACGTACCAACCAAAATTGGTGCTTGTAGCCTTAAAATTGTGGAAGACATGTGGCTTATTCTATTTGCGAATATCGATTTGATCGATTTTCTAGCTCCCTAGTGGACGTAGGACTCCAATCTTAACACTTTATATTTTAAAAGTACTTTCAAGTATATGTTTCAAGTTTCAAGTCTCTATCTCTAGAGTGTCGAAGAAAGTTGCGTTAATACAGATGGGCTGACGGACAGACAGACGGACAGACAGCATGACTGGCATTGCACAAACCCAATATACTATTATACCTTCGGTTTCATAGTATAAAAAGTAGCCATTATCTGCGTGCCGCATGCCAAACAGAATCCAACGGTCACATGGGCAACTTTCAACACTCACAATGGTTTTCCAAAGAAAGTTCAAAGGAATAAAAAAACGTATTTTTTTTTTTTTTAAATTTATTACGCATTCGCTTCGTGGTACGTTGTCGCCTTGTGCGTGTGCCACATGTGGATTGTTAGCTAATTAATTGAATACTCTTCCGAATCGATCATCACAAAGTCGTCGGACGTTAAGTACACAGTCGGATTATTGGCCACAACAGTCCACCCGGCGGCCGGCGGCTCGGATGATTGAGCGGGCCAAGGGAATCGCTGGCATTAAATATGCGTAGACCATTGCAATGGGTGACACGGGTCGCTATGGCTTCGTCCTGCCCGTTCGCCACTTTGCGCACTATTATGGCTACACCTTTGTCGATACAGTCGTCCGTGCCGTTGCCCAATGACGCTACCTGGATGCCAGGAGCAGCAGCAGCATCAGCAGCAACAGCCGTCGTCGCTGGGTTTGCCCTGGTTTACACTTAGTTCAATACGATTTTTTTTTTGAGTGCGAATTTTTTTTATTGTATTTATATTTGTATATTTATATTTATTTACTGATTTATATGTAACTAGACAAATTGAACTTTCCAAAATAGACTGAGACATTGAGACATTTATTGCAACATCCGCGAGACCTTTTTATGACTTAAGCGCAATTTTCGTAGAATTTATCATTAGGTGTAACTGTAAGTAACTGGTGCCAAAGACTACATATCCCAGAAGGAGGTGCTCTATGCGAGGGTATATTGAAGACCTCTAGATTAACAGCTGTGTTCTTTAATTCGCGAAGTAGGGAAGACGAAGTTATCGACAGTTATCGATAACGTGAAAGAAATTGTTTCCAATTCCTTCTTATTCATCTTCCTCCTCTACCAACTGCTCCTCCTCTTCTCCCCCGTCCTCTTCTCCCTCGTCCTCTTCGTCGTCCCACTCTTCCTCATACTCCTGCTCCTCTTCTTCTTCTTCTTCCTTTTTTGCAATAAGCTCCTTTAACTTTAACTTAAAAGCGCGAATTCGCTGCTGCATCCTTTTTTTTGTTCGATTTCTATTATCCATTCGCAGACCGGATATCCAAAATTGTACGTTTTAGAAAAATTATATTTAAGTTCTCTGTTTGATGACTGCAAGAGCACTGAATATTTCTGATTTGTTAAGTTAGCTTGTATTATAAAAGGGTGACAGAATGTCAACGCCTATCTTGATCCCTCACAACGATGCCGAGGCGCCCAGAGATCGAGGAGACCGAAGAAGCAACTCCCTTACAAAATCTAGAAAACAAATTTTGACCACGCCCACTCCCGCCCCCAAAATCGATAAATTCTCATATCTCCCGCAATTTAAGAGCATTTCAACCATGCCCACTTCCGCCTACGACTATGAATTTTTAGTCAAGTTTGTGATATTTTGGAATATAAAGTTTTAACGGGAAAAACTTTCGAAAAATACGGAAATATCGCAAGTTGAATAAAATGCGTTACAAATTAATATAATCTACGAAAGTTGATAAAAATACCATCAAGTAAACCACACAAATTGGAAAAGATCAAAAGGAGCATTCACAAGTGCCAGTCTTCAATTTGAATAATTTGCCGATTGCAGTCGCGTTGCAATCATATTCTTTGCCGCACTCGTTCTGAGTGCCTCATTGTGAGTAGCCAATTCAAATGGGAATAGAAAAAGTGGCTGAAGTGAATAATGTGAATAGCTCATTTCAAATATTGCAAGCAGCGAATTGAAGAACGTTTGACTGATGCTGAGCTTATTATCATTTGCAGTAGAAGCACAAACAGAGAGAGAGAGAAAAAGTGTGAGAAAGAGATAAAGAGATAGAAAGTGTGACAGATTGCAAGAAAGAGAGAGAGAGATTATTTTCTACGGGCTGCTCCTTCTATTGTAATACAAATAGAATTATTTAAATAGATACAATATTAAGGAGATTTTCTATTAAAGCTCAAAGTTTGTGTTTTCCACATTTTCAATGGAATCCGCCCACAAAGCGCGAAAGAGGAAAACGATAAAAGAGGAAAGAGGAAAGGAAACTGAAAAGTGAACTAAAAAGTTGTTCACAGTTGCTTAATTGAGCGCAAAGGAAAGTCAACGAGAAAAAATCAAATGCCGGATGCGGTGTCAATTATGTCGCTAAATTTTCCAAATGGATTTTCCGAAAAGAATGTTTATGTATGTGTACGCATGTGTAGATGAGTGTATATCTCCAGTACTCGATAAGCAGTTCGCATCGGGGCTTTAACCCTTACCTAACAGTTAGATATGAACAATTACGATACCATATTTATTTATTTATTTTACAATTGTCAACTAAAGCCAGTCGGAACCAAAAATACCAAAAAAATAAATAAAATTAAAATTATAAATAAATTAAAAAATACTAAAATATTTATAAGAATTTTTTATTTCAAGTTTATCTTTATCAAAGTAACAAAAGTATTTCTAATATATATTCTTGTTTAAGCCTATTTTGAACGTTCGTTCCAAGTACACTTATTTATTTGATATTGTTTGGCATTCATTTTTAATTTTGGAGAGTGGGGTCTGCTTTTGTGACAGTGTACTGGGTATCTCCTAGTCGTAGACTATCAACCAGAGAACACTTACGTGTTCTACCACAGCAATTTGAAGGATGCTCTGAACTTCATGTTGTAATTGTGTGATTTTCTCTACTTTTTGGTTTGTCCACACAATTAATGAACTTTGGAGTAGAGCGAAAGTTGAAGCGGGATGCATTAAATTTAAATTAATGTTGTTGTTTAACAATTGCTTTGGTCAATTGAACAGTTATTGTTATTGGCCATATGCTGATTTTATGGTTAGTTAGCTTGCCAAAGGGACTTTCTCTGACGTCGGTGAACTTTGGCTAGCCGTTACATCTAGTACAGGTACCGCATGTGAGGAGTGACGAGTGACAGGTGTCCAACTTGCAACGTGCAACTTGCAACTGGCATATGCAAATTTATGCCAAGCTAAGTGAATTCGGCGGCTTTATGGCATTGCCCTCAACCAGAGCTGCCGCAAATTTCACTTAAAATCTGTTTTAGTAGCAACCAAAAAAGTATACTTTAACACACACACACACACACACTACTAAATACTATAACTGTAAGCGTGACCTTTCTTGACTGTATTTTGCAGCAGCAGCAGGCAGCCGGCGGCAATCAAAACTATCAAGCATACGCCGCGTGGTTGCATAAAGCAAAGGTGCAACATGAAAAGCGAAAGACGGCTAAAACAGGTACAGTGCCTTCTACAGTGTTTGTACCAAATGTCAAGTACATTTTTTTTTGTCTGCTGTAAAGACCAACAGAACACGATGTGTTATTCAAGTCTCACAGATTTAGACTTGGATTTGAAGGCACTTAGAACAAAACTCGTCCTGCATTTGAAAAACGCGGATTGTGCTCTTTTCTTGATTTTCTTTTCTATTTTCTTTGCTCAAGAGTCCAAGGTACAGTTTTTAAAAATTTACAAATAATTTGCCTAATTTCTAATTTTATATTTTAAATAGTTTGTAATTTAATTTGGAAAAGCTTATGATTTTTTAGACAACAACAAAGCTCTAAGATAACAAATTTCTTTATTAATTTGTGAATTTTACGAAGGAATTTATTTTTTTCTAAAATTATTGTTGTTTTCTAGTTTTCTTAGATATTAGAAAAGCACATTAAAGCTGCAAGTGAATTTCCTTTTATTAGCCCAATTTAGCTAACGATTAAACTTCTCCTTGCTCTCCACATTTTGACACTTGTGAAGCACTGTGCGCCGCCTAATTAAGTTCTAAGTTGGTACTAATTAATTAACTACAGCAATGTGGTTAAGGTTCAAGTTAATTATGAGCCCGAAATGGGTCACTAATTGTGGAATCCAATGAATTTTACGACAACCAAAAAGTGGCAAAATGAAGCTGAAGTTTCCAGTTATAATTTTCATAATAAAAAAAAAACTGCCAAAAATACATAAATTAAATGAAATTGATATTCATTTATGATTTTTATTTTGATTGGAAGAAGACAAATGCATAATTTGATTAAAATTGTAGCAAAGTAATGCGATGCTTGTTATTTTCAGTGGGATGAAAAATCAAGTTTTTTAATGACTTTGTGATATTCATGGAATCGATTCAAATTTCAAATTTCGAATATATCTTAAATTTGAAATCGATGTGATGAAACTGCTTAAAAAACGGACTCTTTTAGCCTAGTGGTAGTTGCTGTCTTCTACTTATGTTAGCCTTGGCGTTTCTCACCTAGCAACACTTATTTTTTTTTGTTTTTTATATTTTATGTTTCTCTAGAATCGCAATAATTGTCACTTTACTGACTCTCAGCAGCCATTTTTATTAGCAATGTCATCTGGGCGAATACAAAGGAAGGTCAAAAGAAGGTGTGTGGCGTTTTCGCAATGTGTGTGTGGGTGTGTGTATGCGTGTGTGTGTGTGTGGGTGTCTGGGTATGTGTGGGTGTCACATTTGTCATCGTTGCACCAGAATTGCTGTAATTGTCAATTAATCTTTTGCGCATTAGTTTTATTATATCCTATTAGACGTTGTGTCATGTTCAGATGCCGGCACTGCATATATTATGGACAAGAGTTAAATGGTTGCTATGAGCAGAGAGAGGGACACCAGAGGGTGGGGGTGGAGTGTCTGTGTGTGTGTGTGTGTGTGTGTGTGTGTGTGTGTGTGTGGGTGTGTGTGTGGGTGTGTGTGGGGGTGTGTGTGTGGGTGTGCTTATGCTTACATAAATAGATTGACATCGTGTCTGGAAGTCAACTGCATTGGTGTCGATTCAATTACAAGTGCAAGGATGATGGTCATGGCAACCAAATGAAATTGCAGCCAATTGGTTTTCGCCTAATTGGTAAGTCCGAGAACAACGACGGCGACATTTACAAGCGTCCCTGACACTCACACACTCACACAGAGATCAAAACACACACAGATTGAGCAAATGTCTTATCTGATGGACAACATTAATTAGTCCTTCCGATGCAACTGAATGTGCCTGACTGTCACAAGTCACAAATGGGATGGGCTGAGGGGGTGGGGGAGGAGGAGGGGGAGGAGGAGGAGGAGGAGGAGGAGGAGGAGGAGGAGGAGGAGGACGAGGAGGAGGAGGAGGAGGAAGGGGTTGGATATCGAGTCTCGATTGCTTTGCTGCCTTTACACAATCATGTCAGTCACTTTCGAGCAATTATACGCCCATAAAGTTGCCTGAAGACTAGTTAAATTTGTAATATTCAAAAAAAAGTGCATGTAAAATAAAGGCTTTTGTTTTTTAAAGTGTATTCTATTTTAGAAAACCAGGTTAAAGTTTGTTGTCAATTGAGTTCGCCAACTTGAAATCCAATAGCTCTTGGTTACACATCGACATTTGACCTTTACAGGCTGAGAGTTAAACTGCACTGAAATATGTGTGCGGGTGTGCGGGTGTGTGTGTGTGTGTCTGTTTATTTGTATATGTGTTGTGGCTAGGGGCACACACATAGCAGTGAAATGCAATGTTTCATTGCAAACACAATAACACAACCGCATTCTGTGCTCATTCTTTGGCCTCGAGCCACATCTGCCCAAAAAAGTATGCTACATTAATGTTATAAGCTCACTGTGTGTGTGCGTGTGTGTGTCTGTGTGTGTCTGTGTGTGTGTGTGCCTGTGTGGACAAAAATCAATAGAAAAATGAAGCAAACCATGCATAATGCACGCATATCATTATCAACCAGTTCACTTGCAAAATTGCAGTCGCATAAGTGCGATTTATTTTCCATACAGAATCTGTTGATACTTTTTTATGTGAATTGTTTTTTATTCGTTATGCTAAACAAATGTGTTATATCGAGCGTATATGTATGCATATTCCATGCTTAAATTCAGATTTGCATCAACTTTGTTTATTCAAGTTTTTTTTTATTAAATCAAACTATACGCTTAATGCGCTTATTATTTTTATTTATTTAAGCGATCAGATGGTTTTCTAACTCCTTCTGATTACATTTGTTTTAGGATTGTTTTAAGCAATCACCATAATTTTAAGTAGTCGATGATGAGGAAGCCTTTTGATTATCCAGAGAGGCTGTTTGAATTAAGCGGTACACGCAGCACTGCCATTTATCAGGAATGGCCATTATTTTAAGACCCATCATGATGATATTCGATATATGCCAGAGTATATAAGAAATAAGGACATACTTCAATTTGAATAAGTATTCGGTGATTTTTTGAAAAAAATGATTTGGAAAGTTAATTTTGAATTGTTAAAATGAGATTTGGTAAGCTTTTGAGCTACATTCAGGCAGTTGAAATTAATGCGCATAGCTGAAATCATTGATGAAAACTATCAAAGAGTTGTTTAAAATATATAAGTGTATACCATTTAAAAGGTAGGTAATGCAATGCTCTTTTGCTCAGTGTATAATTTTATGACACAACCGTTGAAATGTGCCTTTTGAGTAAAAACCGCTGGCGACAAATTTTCATTATGCATCACACAAATGCGCAAATAATATAAGCAGCGCCCCTTAGCCACGCCCACTTACGACAGGACTAGTCGTCCTTGAGGTCGCTTCATGTGCATTTCACATGTGTACCAGCATGTGTGTGTGTGTGTGTGTGTGAGAGTGTGTGTGTGTGTGTGTGGCACTAAGCCGTTTTGGTCTAAGAGTTTGCAAATAGAAAACAACAAGTGAAAACAGTTTGAGCCCTTTGGAAATGTAATTTGTTGAACTAATTGCCGAAATAATGAAACTGTATTTGAAAGTAGTCAAATCCCAAAACAAAAGAGCACATTTCAAAGTTGTTTCGATGGAGAAATTAAATTTGTTAATAATTAATTAATTAGTGCATATAGACAGTCGCTAATGTTAGACTAAATTGATTGATTGATTGATTGAGAGAGAAACAAATTATAATCAACTAAACCTCCAGTTTAAGGTTTAAAAATCTACACAGGGTATTTACAAGTTGATCATTCGTTTAATTTTGCTTATATTTGTTTATTGCACTTTCGATTTTGCATTTCTATATTTAATTTGTTGCCTTGCAGATCATTGCAGCTGAATGTAATAAAAGTATCCAAATTGCGGAAAATCATTATTAACATCATTATCAGCATCATTATCAGCATCTTATCATGATCATCATCATTCGCCAGCCGGCAAACATTTTGACTGACGTAAGCAAGTTTCTCTACCATTTATTTATTTTCATTCATGAAAAGAAAATACTGATTTTTTTGAGAGACTACAAAAGAAAATTTGGTAAGCAGTTTCCCCTCACTACTGATACAAATGTATTTTAATCAGAAAGAAAAGCTGTACCAATTCATGACCAGAGCCAGCACCCAGGGTATCTGTCAGTCCAGCAAATACAACTCTCAACTTAAACTGCTTGGGGACTTGCGTACAGCTACCCGATTTATTTATATCATTTATATATATAATTTTTCTTTATTTTTTTTGGATTTCAATGTTGTGTTACTACCCACAATAATATTTTCATTCAAAAGTGAATGGGAATTGACTTTTTCTTATTAATGGTAAAATATTCATATTATTTTTGCGATATAATAAAATAACATATGAATGTATTATTTATTCATGATATTTTAAAATAAAATAAAATATATATAAATAAATACAAAACGTTTGCCAGATAATGTGAAATAAGCTAAATTTAAAGATACATCTTTAAGGCCAGTAAAATGACTTAAATGATTTAACTTTAATGAACGTGAAAACTTTGAAACGTAAACAAATCCCAATGAAAGGTAAACCATTTAAAAGAAATTTAAGTTCTCGATGAGCAGCAGCCCTCTTCAATTATGAACACATTTTTCCGCTGACCGGAAAAGTGAAAAGGAACAACAATAAGTGGAAAATTAAATCCTAATGTGAAACAGCAACGTAAGCTGATTAAGCTTGACAAAATGATTTATTGTGTTGTTACTGAATGGAAAGTGATACATGCCAAATTATACATACATATTTATATATAAATATCTATACATATATATATATTTATATATGTATGTGTATTTAGTAATACGTGTATTTGCAATGACAAGCAACATAATTAGATTTATAATTGGTTATTCTTCCAGCTTTTTAATTTTCAGAATTTGTGGTTGTCATACCATTAATTGTGTTTGTTCTGTTTGTATTCATTTGATTTATTTATAATACATTTTTGTTGAATAGAAAATTCATATGTCTTTCAAATATTTTATTTGCTTTTCCCCTTCAATTTTTTTTATTATTATATTTTATATTATTATTATTATTGTTATTGAACGTTGAACAGATCAAGCAAATTGCGACTTTGAATGGCATTTAGTCAAAAAAGCTAATAAATAATATATAAATTTGTTTCTTTTAAATTTATATTTATATATTTATTATATTTACATTTTAGTGTAAAAATACTATAATTTTGACATGGATACTGGGATGACACCTCGTTGAAAATTGAATTTGGCACTTGCATATCATAAAATATAGTGTATTTCCATTTTACATATTTTATAATATATTTCGAGTATCGAAATTAATCCGAAACTTGGTTTCTATTTACATGGATGATGTCTCTCCTTTAATCTCCTTTTTATTGACTGACAGCTGCTGTAACTAAATCGAAATTCGACAATAAATCGTATTTTCCTCTTATGTTCTATTTTTGCAGGTTGAACATCCGACGCGTCTGCCTCAAAGCGGCAAGTGGCAAGTGGCAAGCGGCAACTCGAGTCCATATGCAAATTTCAATGCGCTGTATCCTCTTTACACATTTACTGAGAAACGTGCAACGCATTGATGGAGACAGTTATTGAATTAGCCGCAGATATTCCCTCTTTGAATTATTTAATAATTAAAAATAATTTGTTGTTGCATTTAAAAATAAGAAAAAAAATAAACAAAAAATCACTCACAGACTGATTGTTGGTCGATTTATTAATTTAATGACTTCTGACCTAACAGATTAAAAAGAGTTCTCAAACGAAAACAAAAAGCCGACTTTTAAATTGAGGTCCCAAGATTAATGTATACCTGTCTAGGACATTAAAACTTCGTCAAACCGCAGATGATTGGTTCATTTTTTTTTTATTTTATGCTTTCAGTTGTATTTCATCTGCTGTGTTTGCAGCAAGCTTAAGCCAAATGCTGAGGCACACACAGAAACACACACACACACACACACACAGAGAGAGAGACACACAAACGCCGTTAACCATCGCAACGGATTCTGGCAGCAACAAATACACGAATGATAACCACTGTTGTGGCATCCCCTTAATGGCGAGCACTTAAAAATGTCTAGCGCGAGTGTGTGTGTGTGTGTGTGTGTGTGTGTGTGCGTAAGAAGCAAGAAATCGTGTGAAAAACTTGCCAAAGGATTTTCATCAGCGCAAAGGACTTAACTGTCGCACCCGCATCAGCTTCGGAACCCATTTTACGCTCATTGCGTGTGTTAAGGAAAAACGGCAAAATTAAACGGTTATGTGTATGTGTTTGTATGTATGTGTGTGAGCCGAAAAAGCCAACCGCACTGCCACAAAGTTCATTTGGGGCGGGAGAGGCCTTTCTGGAGTTGATCTTTAAACTAACACTTTGGCACAAACTCGGCTTAAGCTGCTCGCTTGCTGCTAGCCCCAAAACACTTCACGGTCACCACTTGCAACACTTTTGCGCAACGCTAACGAGCAACATACAAACAGACACAGACACACACACACACACACACACACACACACCTATGCACAATACAGCAAATGGCATTTTGTGTTTTCAGTTTAGCACATGTTACAACTTTTGTCAACAAAAAGTTTGTTTTTCGGCCAGTCCATTGCACGCTAGCGTCCTTGTGTATAGGCCAAAGTCTACAGCTAGCCCTGTCCCTGCCCCTGCCACCGCCCCAACGCCTACTTGCAGTGGCAGCCTAAATTTATAACAACTTTTCTTTTCTTGCTGCACATTGTACATATTTTTAGTGGGGAGAAGAATTTTAGCAACAGCAACCGCAAAAATTTCATTGTTGGTCAAATGTTTACAAACAAACACACACACACACACACTCACACACTCACACACACACACATACTCACACACTGACACGGTGTTGGGGCCGTGTGGAGAGCATATTAAAAATATGAAATTATTGGCAAACTTACGACATGATGTAAACATTTGTAATGTTGAGCATACATCGCATAGAAATACGGTCGAAGCAGAGCCTAATGAAAAATTAAATGTGTAATTAATAAACAATGTAAGCATGCCACTGGCAGCACTGGTTGCAACAGTCACGAATACATTTATTTACTTATGCGCCCAGTTGCACACAATGTCGCGAAACAAATGGAAATAATAAATTGAGAGCAGTTTCAATACCAAGTTGATAGCCAAGTTATAAACTCTTTGAAGTGCAGTTATTAATTAATCAGCTTGAGCACATTTTGTGGCACTTCGAATGCTACAGCAGAAATACTTAATTGGGGCAAGCAGTCAAAATGTTAACTTTAAATAAAAACTGCCTTTTTAATTGGTTGTTGTGAATAACTCACACCCCTCAAACAAATATAGCCTAATTATAGGCCAACAACCACACATTTTAAAACTAAGCCCTAATTTTCGTATCTGCATATTTTAGCTTGAAATCCAATTGGGAATATTTTGAAATTGAATCTCATAAATACATATCACATCAAATGTGTAGATAAACATTTAATTTGAATTTTTAATTTTCAATATATTGAACTGGCCAACAGCCAAAGCCAGCCAAAAGAAAGAATTCATATAAATTGTTTACACTCGTATAAATAAATAAATGAAATAGTTGACTTTTGCCTAGACACAGTTTCTTAGTTTATTTTTTTCGCCATTGTTTTTCACACTCACCTGCAGCTTTGGGTTTTTTATTTTTCAAATTTTTTGAATTTAAATGTTTTTAGGTGTTTTTTAGCGGCAGCCGCTGTTTTCGAATGACCCGCAAATACTTTGACGTATTTCACAGCTGAGCTATGTCTTTCTACCGATTTGTATTTGACATATAGTAACCATAACATTGTTTCAGATTTGGGCACATCTCTCACTTGGCTGGCGACATCACATCACATCCAAGTGCGTTCCGTTCGAAAACGCTTTCCAACTGGCAACTTGAAACTGGCAACGTGCAACAACAACAAAACACACACACAAAATAAATCAGCAGGCACAGCAAAAAAAAAAAAGATACAATTTTTGAAGGCAGACGCGAGCGCGCAATTCACTCAAAAATATTTGTGTTTAGCCGTTTTTTAAAATAGTTTTTTATGATTTTGTTATTGGATTGGTTTCCTGCTTTTGGGTTATATTTCTGCTGCTGCTGCTGCCGCGTACGAAACGCGCGCCACGAATGCCGAAGCCGTTATGACAGAATCTTGCAAGCATCCGGGCAACTTATCCTTTTTAGCGGCCGCCACAAGCGACGCCGACTGCGACGGCGACAGCGACTGGCGACAGCGACCGGCGAGACACGAATCCACGAGCCACGAACGACTACGCGAAAGGCGTTCGTTTCGCTCGGCTCAGCGTCGGCGCTTGTGGGTGGGGGTGGGTGGTGGATGGGTGGTGAATGGGTGGCTGCTGCCTGAATGTACCGAGTGCAATTACAGGCGTTTAACTAACAGCCAAAGCGCTGCGCGTTGCCTGCCTGCCTGTGTGTGTGTGTGTGCGTGTGTGTGTGTGTGTGTGTGGCGAAAACAAAACGCCAGCGGAATATAATTTTTACTGCTTGCTTATTGTTTATTTATTGCTGTTGTTTTTGTTGATATTGTTGTTCATCTGCTTGTGAGCTTCAAAATAAGACTGCAAACAAATTTCCGTTACCGGTAACACACACCAACACACACCAACACACACACACACACACACCCACTCACCCACCCACACACACTTACATCACAGAAAGGGACACATTTACAAAACAATCAAATGGCAATCGAAAATCAAACCAATTAAAAACCTGGAAACCATTTAAGTGAAATTAGAAATATACGAAAAATGTGCATGAATAAAAAACATTAATTTGATGTTAATTAAAACGAATAATTACATAAATACAAATGTAACTAATTAAATTTTTGGTGGTTGCATAGGCAAATATTAATCATATGCTATATACAATATCTATAGATACACTCAGAGAAAAAAGTCACGCTATATTTTAGAAAACGAACTGAAAACTTGACAAAGTTTCTGTAGAAAATCTTGAAATAATAATACCAATTATTAATAATAGTATTAAAGTAACTCAAAATATAATGTAAGAGCTATGTGTAAACTTTTAAAATTAGATATATTTATTTTCTAACAATTTTACACTTTATTTAAGGTTACTAGAATGACGCTTACACAAAAAAAAATAATAATTTCTGAATAATGTGGTAACTTACCCTTGGCAATTTTCTAAAATTTGTAGCGATTTTTTTTCAGAGTGTATTTAGAAATGCTCCCAAAACCCACAATATACAATACTGAGCCCAATTACAGCTGTATAATTAACCAAACATTCTCTGTTCACTATGAAAATATGTTTTGATTAATAAATTCTGTATACCCTTCAAAATACCCGTTCTTATACATTTTTAACGAGCACAGAGTATGAAAATACAGCCAAACATAAACTTTCGAGGAGCGAATTTCCCTGTCATCTGGAATGATCGACATGTGTGTTTATGGGGCTATATTTTATTTATTGGCATTTTGTATACATATCGGAAAGAAAAACGATGGAAAAGGCCATAAATATATTTTGTAGCTGTGCAACAAGTGTATGGACCATGAAAATAGATTATAACAAAATTTCAAATAACTTCTGCTAAAACAACAATTCGTAAAATAATTTCGCAAAGGGAATAAATGTCTTCCATAAACGATTTCCGAGTAAATAATTCTGTTATAAACTGCTTGAGAAGGCCTTCCAGTAAGCATATATATATATATATATAAATGATTTATATATATGATTTATTGTATATACTGAGCAAGAACAATTAAAATCTTATTTTATTTCAATTTAAAGTTGATCAATATAATTTTAGCTTATCGTGCAATTAGCTAACAGATTAAAATTAGATTAAGCAATCTAAGTAAAAGATATTTCAGCTTAAATCGAGTTTTCCTGCTTTTACTGATTAGTTTTAAGTCAGCGCGAGTTTTCTTGCATTCGCTAAACAAATTCAATTTCAATGCATTTTTTTTAAATTTGTGGCTAATGTCGCTCAAGTGTAATCCAGTTTGTCTCGTTTTCAGTATTCTATCTCTCTAACTCTCTCTCTCTCTCTTTCGCTCTCTCTATCTATCTCTGTCTATCGCGTTTGTTCCACTTTGCATAGGAATTCAAGCTAATATTGCTTACGGTATTTACGCAAAAAAAAAAAAAAAGTTGCAATGGAAAATAAAACGAGCACAAAACACACAAATATACCGTTTGCTCTCTTTTGGGCATTGCTGCATCTCCGACATGGCTGCCACATGGTGCATGCCGCATCTGTTGTTCCATATCGGATGCGATTTTTGGTTTCGCTTTCTAGACAGTCCTGCAGACCGCACTCGTGACATTTGCAAATGGACAATGCGATGATGTAACCAAAATATTTTATTGCTGCATACTTGCAGGCATTGGGGCAAGCACCAATACACACACACACACACAGAAGGAGGAAGAGAGAGAGAGAGTGCGAGATGGAAAGAGCAGCTAAAGCAGAGAAGAACTGTAGCTATGATTGCATCCAGCAAATGGGTAAATACTGTAAATTCTTTCAGTGTGTGTAAATTCGTGTGTGTGTAAATTTGTGTGTGTGTGTGTAAATTTTTGTGTGTGTGTGTGTAAATTTGTGTGTGTGTAGTTGATTGCATTCTCAAAGACATCGAAACGACGTATTAAGCGTAATTGGCCGCTATAGCTGTAGGCTTAAACTGTTAAAATACAAACAAAAATAAAGAAGGCTGGGATATATCCATGCGAACGCATATACATATATGTATATATATATATATATATAATTTACTTCTTATCCAATTTCAATGAAATGCTTACTGTTCTTCACTAATATTGGAATGTGGTTGTCTCAAACTACACAGCTGACTAGACGGATGCTGTGAATCTCTCCCAACGGTCGATTCCCAACGGTATTCGAAAAATACTTGACACTGGAGCTAGTGAAAAACATGTTTAAATTATAAAAACATAAAACGTTTATCAACATTTTTGTTTTTATTGCTATCCCAAAACGATATTGCGATTTAAATTCCAAATTTGATTCCGTAGTTTTCGTACTCTTTTAGATCCAATAGCCCATCTATTCCTGATCAGGAATATACATAAATACATTGTATATTTTATTTTAATTTTTGAGATGCGTGCACAGATCATTATATATTCCAATATATAAAAATGCTCATACGGAGAGACTGTATAACGGATATTGCACAAAACCTATATTCTCTAGAATCAGAGTATAAAAATAGATATTTGCTATCTGCATTTGGTGATTTCGATTAACGGTTTGGTTTCCGGGTCCGGGGAACTCAATGATAGAAATACCAAAAAAATTCATATGTGTGAATTTGTGAGTGTGGCCGTGTGGGTGTGTGGGTGTGTGGTTGTGTGGGTGTGGCTATGTGAATGTGTACTATTTGTTTGTCGCGCACAGCATGAAAAATTCTCTGATGACGATAATGGTGATAATAATGATAATGATGATAATGATGTCGAGGAGGCGGATGATGAAGTTATCTATAGAATAACACACATAACATATTGTTATTTTATAAATCGTATAAAAAAGGGTAAAATTACTATTCTACTTGTGTGCTGTCATCCGATGAAAGGAAAAATTTTTGATGTAGTGGATTGGAATAGTCCGACCACAAAAAAGTCTAAAATATTCAAAATTTCATTAATTTAAATACACTTAAAAGAAAAAACTTAAAATGTTGACCCAAATTAAAGGCTTGTCTTATTTTAAGAAACAACTTGTAAGTGTAGGAAATTTTTCACAAATAAAAATTTTTTTATTGAAAAAATAAGAATTCCAAACACTTATATTTAAGAAACAATCGTAATGAAATTCAAAAAATAATAATAAATTATATGTATGTTAATGATTCTTTATAAATATTACCAACATAACAGACAACATTTTAAGGCTCTGCGCGCAGGGCGTTTTTTACAAACATAAAAAAAAGCCCCTGAAACTTGATTCTTGGCAAGAGAAATGTGCTTTCTGAAAAATCAACACTTGGGATCAAAATTAGGTAGATTTTTGAAAATTCAGAACGGTTTTATTACCTGAGTGTAGCCTTAAGAAAGTGACTCTAGTTCGCATACAGACAGATATATTTTGGTGAGAAAGATTCTGCCTTCTTGCTGTTCATTGATGCAGATGTATCTTACATCAGCAATCAGAAAGGGATTTCGAGTTCAATTTTCGCATAGGTTTCATGAACACTTGCCACATTGTGCGGCATAACGCAAAGCAGCGCGAAGCCAACGTAAATCTTCTGTGCGTTATTTGTTTTCAGGCCCTGTACTCAAAATGCTAGAAATGGGTATATAATTATTTAGAATGGTTGCTATGTGAATACAAATATACAAATATACAAATATATAGTGCAAGTGTGAATGGACAACTGATATTTAAAATCGAACCCTAAAACCTTAGAAAATTTTCTCTTACTTAAAACAAGAGTGTTGAAGCATGTTTGATTTTCTAGTCGCACCATTTTGCATGAAGCACCTCGCAGACTGCATTGTTGTTTACTCGGCTTTTCCAATTAGAAGGGGACAAATGAGAAACTCTGTACCTTTGCTTAATTATAGCCATTGACCAGGTTGTTCGACCCTTTCGTTGAACTGTGGTCTTTGCTTTCAACGGACCCCACCCCTCCCCCCTCTTCATAATACGACCTGCAGTTACTCCTCGTGGTCATACAACTCACAGTCCACGGGCTTCGCTCACGTTGACATTGCACAGAACTGGGAGGGGGAGAGAGAACAAATGAACTTGAACTCATAACATCTGGTGGGGTCACATACATACATACATCCCCAAATATGTACAAGTGTTTGAGCCATGCATTTAGTTGGTTACCTCTTCTCTTTGCTTTGAATGGTCCCTTAAGATTTACATGTATGTATGTATTTGCATACGCTGAAAACAAAATGTGAATTTTAATACAAATTTACGTAAAAGCAAAAGTTAACGTCTTTCTAAAAACCAGGGTTTTTCTCTTCATACCTCAATTTTTCTAATATTTAAAAAAGACATGAATAATTTCCAGGGTGTAGAACACTAAACCGTTAGATAGCAGTCGATTAACATAATCGATTAACATTGTCGATAACATAAATTATTTGAACTTATGAAAATAACTAGAATTTTTTATTTTCCAAATATACGAACAAATTTTTTAAATTGATATATACATATGTATATATAATTATTTTTATATTACCGTAATTCGAACAAAATTATTTGAGCTTGTATCAATTAAGCTGCAACATTTTATTAAATTTGTTTTTTGCGAAATGGAGTTTTGTGGAATTTTGTGTATAAATATATATAACAGATATTTATATGTATATGCATTCACATTAAAGTTCTACTACAGCTAATCCTCGAATTGATATGAGAAACACGTACTTTGTTTGTTTGCTTTTTTTACGATTTACTGATTACCTTAAGCTTAAGCGGAATTGACAGACGACTGTCAGCGGCAGCGATTAACTGGCAATGAGTTCAAAATTTTAAATGCACTTGGGACTGGAACTGAGCAGCTTAGAGATTTGAAAAAAATTTGCACATAACAAAAAAAAAAAAAAAAAACAAGAGAGAACGTTGCAGTCGGATGTAACCGATAGCACAATACTATGATACTATAATTTGTGTGCAGCCGAGAAATACTGTCCAAGTTTGCCTTTCAGCTTGAGGTAGATATAAGATAGCAACCCTCCTTCGAAATATGGCAACTGTACGTCTTAAATTACGGAAGATATGAACTTTTCGAAATTTTGGGGACGGAAATTGACGTGGTTGGAAAAAAGTAAAGAAGGTCCCTAAAAATCTTTCTTCCAAGTTTGGTAACTGCAGTTCTTAAATTGCGGTAGATTTGGGCAGTTATCGATTTTTGGGGCGGAAGTGGGCGTGGTTTAAAATTTGTTTTCTTGATTTTTGAAGGGTGTTACTAGCAATATACCGTTCAAATTTGGTGACTTAAGCTTTAAAAATGCGTGAGGTATTTGGTCTTATCGACTTACACCAACAGGTGTATCGGTTTAAGTAGGCCGAGTGGGCGTGGCCATCTAATTTTTTATTGATCTCTTACGAGAGTTACCAGTAACATATTTTCAAAATTTGGTAACTGTAGCTTAAAAATTTTGGAAGATATGCGCATTTCCGATTTCTAGGCCCGAAGTTCCTGTGGGCGGCGGCTGTGAAGGAGGTTACCAGCTAGTTATCTTTCAAGTGTGGTCCCTCTATCTTTTAAATTGTGGCAGATATGCAGACTTATCCATTTACACTTTCCGAAATATAGGCATTGTCGATTATGGGCGCAGGTGTGGGCGTGGCAACATTTGGCTCATTTGGTTCTTAAAGCCAACTACCAGTAATATACCCACCAAATTTGACGTTCCGAACTCAAAAAACGCGGAAGATATAGCCACTTAAAAGTTTAAGGGGCATCGGAGGTGGGCGTGGCAAATGCCGATCTTTGAAAGACATCGACAAAAAAAAATCAACCAAAATTGGTGACTGAATCCATAATATTGTAAAAAATGTGGCTTTATCGATTTGCGAATATCGATTTGATCGATTTTATTGCATTCAGCTGGACGTAGGACACCAATCTTAACACTTTATCTACTCGAAGCACAATTTGGCAAACTAGAACTAAGTAATAGTTGTTATTTAAATCTAAGGCGCCTCTCACACATTTCAATTTTTATCGAACTACGAAGTTGAGATTTATTTACGTATTACAAAACGGAAAAATATCTTAAAAGAAATTTTCAAATTTAATTTTCCATTCGAAATACGCACATAAAATGGGAATAATCCTAAATTTTTTGGGGAAATGCAACGATGCTGTTGTTCATCTGTCGTATACTGTGTTTAAATATGTGGATGCCTATTTCCAGACACAGAAGATCAATATATGTTCAATTTGCTTAGACAACCTTACGAAACAAGAGATGATGTCTTCAGCATACTGTCTGCCCTGTGGTCATTGGTTTCATCGCAAATGTCTATCCCGTTGGGTCAGATACAAGCAAAGCTGTCCCTATTGCCGTACTTTTATTGGTTGGATGGAATATATGAAAATGGAAAGTTGCGGGCAAGACTCAATAAGAAGGTGGCCCACTCCGCGGGCTCCATTGCAGACATACTTGGATCGCTTATAGGTCAATTTACCAGGAACTTTAATATGCCACTTGGTGTTGATGACGTGGAAGTGCTCCCAATGCTATTTGAGATGATGTTTAAAGTTTATACCGTTTATTCAGTTATTTGTTTTTTTTTTTTTTTTTTTTGAACCAGCCCTAAAACTAGTCCTAACCAGTATGTTATACTTTCATCTTTATTTCATCTCCACCTTATGTTCACAATAAAATTATTGATGTTAAAGAATTATATATGATTCAGATATTTTCGGTATTAACAAACTGAAGGTCTAGAATTCTTTGACTGTTCTAAATATAAGTAAAAACAAGAGAGAACGTCGCAGTCGGACGTAACCGACAGCGAAATACTACGATACCATAAGTTGTGTGCAGCCAAGAAATACTGTCCAAGTTTGCTTTTCAGATTGAGATAGTTTGGTACCTATAGTTCTTAAATTGCGGGAGATATGGGCACTTATCGGTTTTTAGGGGCGGTAGTGCGCGTGGTCCAATATTTGTTTCCAGATTGTTATCGGTTCTTAAAGGGTACTACCAGTAATATACCTACCAAGCTCAAAAACTGTGGAAGATATAGCCATTTACAAGTCTTAGGGGCTGGGGGCGTGGGAGGTGGGCGTGGCATATGCCGATCTTTGAAAGACATCGCCAACAACCTATCAACCAAAATTGGCGACTGTATCCATAAAATTGTGGGTGATATGTGGCTTTATCGATTTGCGAATATCGATTTTATCGATTTTGTAGCTCCCTAGTGGACGCAGGACTCCAATCTTAACCCTTTATCTACTGGGAGTTTCAAGTCTCTATATCTAAGGGTGTCGAGTTGCGTTCATACAGATGGACAGACGGACAGACAGCATGTCGGGCATTGCACAAAACCAATATACTATTCTACCTTCGGCTTGAAAATAGTATAAAAATCGAAAAATTAAACGAAAATAATATCAAAATGCGAACTGTGATAATGACAATAATTAAATGACAACAACAACAACTTTCGCGTACATTCGAGCGACAATAAAAACAAAAAACAGAAGCGACGACTTTGCGATTTGGAAGGCCGGCAAACAAAAAGAGATTTTTCTCCAGCCTGCCAAGCACACACACGCACACACACTCTCTCTGTCTCACTCTCCCTTTCGTTGTCTTTCATTCTCTCTCTCTCTCTCTCTGTATTTGTTGGATAGTAACAAATGCAAGTTGAAGCAAATGCGAAATGCGAATAAGCGAAAATTAAATAAATACTTGGAGAACAAGAGAAAGAGCCGGCTACTAAGAAAGGAGGAGGCAAAGATGAGCAAATTGCAATTGCAGCAACAAGCGCAGCAGCAGCAGCGAAGCTGACATCGACGTCAACGTCAACGTCAACGTTAGCATCAACAGCAGCGTCGGCTTTGGCTTTGCTGTCGCGCACTCGACTTGAAATCTGAGCAAATCTTTTGATGTTCGCTTTGCCGTTGCTGTTGCTGTTGCTGCTGCTGTTAGTGATGAGCCAGTGTCAAGGCCGCCTGAGTCATGGCTACAAAAGGCCAATAGGGATATGCCCAAATATTCTATATATATAGCATATCTATAATTATATATAAAGATAGAGACAGAAAGAGAGAGAGAGAGCGACAGCAGCTAGATGCAAACATCTGCTGTCTATAGTTCATATGTATACCGTTTCAGGAAGAACTCATATGTGTGATTTATAAAATATTGGATACGGTTTTTCTTTTCTTTAAGTTAAATTAAGTTAAGTCAAGACTGCTGACTACACAATAGAAGAACATACAATCTTTCCATACACACCGAAGTCATGGAAATAGATCTGTTTAATCAGTTGAGTAGGCCGATAACATAAGTTGCCTATGGGAAAATAAAAAAAACGGCTAAAAAATTATATCACGCGCTCTTCGCCACTCTCCACTTGCCACTTGCCACTTGCCGCTTGCCAATTGCCACTTGTCGCTTACAACGGTTGCCTGGTTGTTCTCGGAATCGGTTCTCGCTGCAGCTGTTGCTATCAACTTGGGATAAGGGGCAGCGAGACTTACCTTCACCTTCACCTTCACTTACTTTGACGTCTAATTCCGATACCCTTTGACCTTGCCATAGCCGGGCCGTGGTCCACTCATTTATATATTATTTATATGAATCTGTCTAATGAAATTATAAATGTTGATTCTTTTCAACATGTTTTCTTTTTTATTATTATCATTATAGATAACTTATTAAAAATCGGATCAAAACTGAGTTGTTTTATTTGTGAAAGATGGTTCATTTTCGAGGACTTTTTGAATTTCGGAATATTTTAATATATCCTTATCTAAATGCCAGTATTTACAGAGTAACTAGAATCTGAGGGCTTCCTTTGTGACAGCATTATTTACCCTCTGCTAGATGACATTGGAAACTGGCAAATGAAAACTGAGTTGTTTCAGTCAAAGTCAAAAAGTTCAGATTTCTAGTTTTCGATTTCCAAGGAATTTGACATTTCCGAATATTTTAGTATAGCCATTGATAAATGCAAGAGTTTAGGGAGAACCATTTAATCTTCAATCTGTTGACTTATTACGTAGTTATTTACAATCTGCTAGATGACATTACATCTTCCATTACGTGGAAATGGTTGGAGTTTTTGAGTAGCGCGTGGCAGGCAACAGTTGCAACTCAATTACCAATAGGACTGGGCGGATTTGTTGACTTGCAATCGGAGAACTGTAAATAAGTTGGCTCTTTTACTTAAATAAGTGAAATACTTGAGAATGCGATACTTTTACGGAACAGGTAGCGATAAGCGAAAAGGGAGAAAAGTGTGCAATAGTGAAAATAATGTCATCATAGCAGAAGTCATCCGGAATCCAATAAATATAATATTATCAAGTTTAGTGATTTTCATCTTGACCTCTGAGCTATAACCATTTAATTTTGTGTATCATATTTAGTACTTTACTTCGAATATGCTTACGAAAAATGTAATTTTCTCGGCAAATTTAAAAGAAAATATTTTAAGATAGATTTGTATTAATTATTATAGAAGTAATATTTTGACTTGTATTCAATTTCTTCACCCCCAAACTCATGTAAAATACTGAAAATGTAGTTTTTTTGATTTCTTAATAATATAAATTAGCATAAAATGTATGGTGAATGCTCTTCTCTTCAAGGAAGTGTATTTTGGGCTACGAGCAGTCGATTTAATTAGCTTAAAAGTAGCTTCAATTTTGTAGTTTATCTATATTAATAATTTTCTGTGCCCGTTGCTCTCAGTTTTTACGACTCTCCGTTTGGCAACATTCATTCATTGTTTAGATTTAAAAAAGTATAATAAAAAATGAAAACAACAACAAACAAAATAGGTGAATGAGTGGAAGCAGAAGTTGAAGAAGGCGAGGAGCAGACAGCGGGTTGCAGAGGAACACAAATTTTATTTCTTCTGATTGAACTTTGTTTACACTTGCATTTATTAGGCAGGCGCCAAAAAAATGTTCCAAAAAGGAACAAAACCAACAAAAAAAAAAGAAAAAAAAATGCCGACAGGTGACAAACAGAACCCAGGGAAATGACCCTAATTTTCATTCGTAGCAATGGCCTTTTAATTACTTTGCAGATACTCGAAATTCAAGTAAAATAGGGCCAACAAACAAGCTACTCCGAGAGAGAGAGAGAGAGAGAGACACAGTGAGGGTGCCCCTACCCATTGTTAATACCCCTAATGTATTTGCTTATCGGCAGCCATTTAATTACCTTGCTGCAAATAAACATAAACAACATTTATTTCGATGGCAAAAGAGTTGAGTAAGATTTTCAAATTGTTTTAGTTGTTGTTATTTTTGCAAAAGATTTTGTGTATATTTATAAATATGTATATATATTTATATACATATATATACATATATATTTCGGCGCCTTGATGAAATGATGAAATGTTAAATTACGAAACACTTGGCCGTTAACTTTTAGCTCATTTGTGCAAAGCTGCCAAAGGTCAAATGCATAAGAGCCATTCATATTCACCAGCAGCATTGTGCACCGACATCTTGGCTAGGCTAAGACCCAATCTGGCAGTCCTTAACCTTTGGTCTTCTCGGTAATCCGCGACTTTGACGCTCATCAAAGAGTCTGTTCAGGATATTCTATAATTAGACAAGGCGCTTCCTCAAATCCCTTCATAGCTTGTTCAGGATATTCTATAATGGGAAACGGAGCATCCTTTAACCACTTCTGGGTTTGCTTGCTTGTTGGGATATACATAATATAGTAATTTCGTTAACCCATTTTAAGTTAAAACTAATTGTTACAAATCATTCAAGCACGTCCGATCGGGTTCCTGATTTTCAAAACCCTACATTACCCGCAATTCAAGAGCTTTTGTGACCAAACTTGGAAGGCAGATTACTAAAAACCTATCTAACTTTATTTCAGACACGCCTAGTCCCGATCCAAAATTGCCAAAAGCCTATTGTAATTTAAAAGCTAAAGAAAACAAACTTGAAAGATAGATTACTAGGAACCTGCTCAAATACATTTTGCGGCCACGCCTACCACTGCCCCTAATATTCTAAATAGCTTGTGACTTACGCAATCTAAAGCTACCTAAACTGGGAATTAGATTATTGGAAACTGCTCCAATATTTCTTTTCTTTATCTGCCGGCGTAGAAAAATACAAATAATGTGTAAAATAAATGAAATTAAATTAAAAATATTATGTATGTTTAAATTTAAATTTAAATGTAATTTGTAAATAATTAAATCCCTAGTTTTCAGGCCAATTTTGTTGGTACTCTGGCTAAGAGGTGCCGAGTCTTCGATTCTAATGATGAAGTAGGATTTTAGTATCAGATATAATTTTATTGGATGTGATTTTTGAAGTTCGTGAAGGAGATCAGGATAATAGTAAAATTAAGGATAAGGAAATTAGATAGAAATTGTTTGGTAAATTTTGAATTAAGCATAGCTGTCTTAATATATACATATATATATAAATGAAGGGAACGCTATTATATATTCTCTAAAGTAAAAAAATAAATCGAAACTGAGCAGATAATCACATTTGCAAAGAGACATTCAAGAAAATCTCAATTGTTGGTTAGTCCGTGTTGTATTTAACAATTGTGATTGTTGCCGGTTACCTTTTGGCCCAACTGAACTGCCAAGTTGGCGCATGGCTTCGATTGCCGCATGTGTCTGGCCAAATGGCCAAAGACTCGTCAATTAAATTGATGGCCAAAACTTCATGGTGTTAGAAATGCGATGGTTATGGGCAAAGCTGCCACGTTTCTGGGGCTTAATTAAGCTAAAAGCAGTTCAGCCTTTACATTGAGAGAGACAGAGAGAGGGGGGAGAGAGAGAGAGGTGTGGGTAAAAGCTCGAGCTAAAGGAGCAAAGGCACGTTGCCACGGCCAACGAAGTTGGGCAAAACAGAGTTCAAAGTGAGTCGCGTTTTAAATTGAAATTGCTTCACATTACCCATTCAAGTCAAGTTGCAATTGCACAACAATTGAAAGTCCGTTATCAAGTTGTTAAGAAAATTACAAATATAAATGGTCAACAAACCGCTTAGCCGGCAGGACAATGCCATTTTTAGAACACTCATCAAGCCAGTCAGTCGATAGGGGGTGGTGGCAAGGCTGGGAGTGCCCCAGCCTTATGCAAGTTGCAAGCCAAATAAAGACAGAAAGTGTGTCAAACGAATTCACCGCAATAAACACCCCAGAGTCGCCCCAACACAAACACACACACACACACACTGGCACACTGACACAAGACCACATTAATATTTCAGAAATCATTAAAAGGTGGCTTAGACATGTAAAATCCGTCGCTTGTCAGCCAGTAATTTTCAATTTCATCGGGGACATTCCATGGGACTCAGCAGATGGCTTAATGGAATTCTATTCAAAATTCGTTTTCAATTTATCCGTGCTCTAGAAATGACTAATGGAGCGCTATCCATTATTTCAATATATGTATGTTATATAGAACAAATATCAACTGTAGTTCACTACATTATTTCGGATCTAATAGCCTTATTCTAATTCCAACAAATTCCATAGTTTGAAATAAATCAGCTAATTGCCTTTGCAAAATGAATAATAAAATAATTTAGTAAAAATATACGACCAAAAAAACAAATAAACAAATTGAGGGAATCCTCACGGAAAAGGCTAAAGGCAGCCACCATATTAAAGTCCCAGCAGTATCTTAATATTAATAAAAAAAATATTAATTATAATATTACGAACAGCATTCTACACATTAAAGAATACTTGTTATATTTTCATCAAGGTCAGCTTGCAATAATGTACTTATATTAAATAGTTAAATAGAACTATTAATATTCGATCACTATTCTTTAAGAATTGTAAAAGAAATATTGTTATATACACTGAGAAAAAATATGGACCTGCATTTTAGAAAATCGGCTTAACATGCCGAAGGTATATTTCTAAAGCTTGTGTTTTTTTTAAAAACAGTGTTTTTTTTTTACTTAAAATATATATTATATATGTATAACATTATTAATTTCAGATTTCACATTTATAAACATATTTTTTTCTAAATTTCAAAATGGATTTTTTTCATGAAAATGAGTGCTTGCATTTCCACGATGTAAACAAATTTTTCTATTACTAAGAAATACATTTCTGAGATATATTTAAAAAAAAATTATTTATTGGATATGTAAAAATTATATCGAAAAAAAAACAGAACATTTTGTGTAGTTTTCACAGCATTTTTAAAATTAACGTCGATATATTTCTGATTGTAGTAAGTTTACTATTGGAACTTCACATTTTCACATATTCAAGGAGTGGAAAGTTAATCAAATTATGTGGCAGATGATGGATGGCACCAGTGTGCAACGGACTGTGATTACGGCAACATTCATCTATGGTTGCATATGCAAAAAGTTCTGTGTCCCAACCAAATTGAGGAGGGGAAGGAGGTAGGAACAGGTTGACTCGATAGCAGCATATACATACATATATACGAATGCAACAATTTTGAAATTGCAACATTAAAGGACTTCTCTCAGGAATGGGAAGCAGCAAATTGAGTCGCTGTCAAAAATAAATGCTGCGACTTTATCTGGCTTCCGAGTTATTAGTAGCAACAATTAGTTAAGAATTACGCGAATAGGAATTACACACACACACACACACACACACACACACGCACACACAGATATGCACACAAACCCACAAGAGAAAACAAGAAACTTTATGTGGCACAACAAGTTGCCGCAAGCCAAACACGTGACTTGCAGTAAAATGAATGCATTTCCCCCAGCCACACTCCCAACCACCTCCCCCCCATTTGAGTTTTTCATTGAAATATGAATGAGTCCATTTTGCTGTCACTCGCAAAAGCGTAAGCGAGATAGCACTATATGGAGAATAGTAAATATGAATGCACTCATTCGAAATTGAGTGCTTGATAATCGTTATTAATTGCGATTCTAACGATTCTAACATATATAAATGGATTAAATGAGTGCATTTGGATTTGGATTTGGATTTGAATTCTGAATAACCAAACAAATGTTATTTTAAAGCAAAATTAAATAATTAAAAATAATATTAATGCACTCTTCAATAAAATGTGTTAAGTTGAAGTCAAGTAAATATTTGGTCATGAATAAAGCGAGTGGTGGTTTTTAGTCAATACTGATCAAAACGGGCTCTGAATATAAATGAACTCATACCGATTCAATCAATATCCACGAATATGCATTCACTCACTCATTAATTATGTGCCTCAGATATTATTGATCAACATCACTAGTTAGATTCGATATAGCCATATAGTAAATTTTTGTCTGTCAGTCTTTTTGTATGCAAAGTAGTCGCTCAGTTTTCAAACTTTGCCATATTTTTATCTTTTTAAATATATAGCTGGCATTGGAATGATCGGGCGAATGTGAGTTCTTGTATCAAAAACTTTTTAGTGCAACAAAATATTCGAACCAAATGTAATGAATATGCGTGTAACCATATTATATATCTATATAGGAACTATTGGTCAGAAAATAGGTTGTTCTTTGAATACTTTTTTGTGGAGTATGTCGGAATTAAAGCTCTAATATATAAACAACATAAAATTTAGATATCGGCATATATTAATATTATTCGTTTTTAGTAGTGGTTTTTTGACATGGGGCTCAGAATTTCATATAACTGCCTTTTCACAGTCACAACTAAGTAAAACAAGTAAGATGCTGTAGTCGAGTTGGCTCGACTACGATATACCCTTAACCCAGTTAAATATACTCCAGTTTTATTGGCAAATTTTCCTTTAAAATAATTTGATGAAATGTAAGTGCATTTTTTTACAGAGTATTTTTACTCACAAGCCCGAACTGACCCGAACACACGTGGATATTCATACATACATACAAACAAACAGACATACATACGTTCACGAAACAGTAGTTATCGGGGCTCTGCAGAATACACACAAATATATTGACGCTAGCGTCGATTATCACGCCATCTCTTTCTCACACATGCGCTCGCCTATTTATATGCATACAGAAAACGCTTGCGGCTGCTGACAGCAAGATCAATATGAAAATATTTGTTCGACTAATCCAATCTTAATGAAATTTCGGCAATTGACCAATAATATGCATATGCATATTATGTATAATAAATGCCTCTGCCTCCTAAATTCTGGAATTTATTGCTTTCGGAAATCGAAATGTATCGATAATTCAGAAACTGAGGCAGTTATCGATAAAATAAAGCACACTTGATCTGCGCCTGGTATACGAGAACTTATATTCAAAATGTCATTGATTGAATTGATCCGCGTGTCCATACAGACGGACGGACGGACAGGGCTATGTATATCGAATCGGCTGTTACTTTATGGGGTCGGAGATGCTTCCTTCTGCCTGTTACATACATTTGCACAAAACCATTATACCCATTTTACCCATTTTTAATGGGTTAAGGGTATAAAAACAATGTCGCAATTACAATTCTGTGCCGAGAAATCTACTTGAAGACGATTCCGCTGTTTCCTTAGCTATAACTTGGTTCAAACCGAACCGTTTTGCAAAAGCTTAAACCACTTTGATTGTGGTTTGGCCTTTACAATAGGTGTAAGCTTGAAAACTTTGTGACAAAGCTGCGATAGCAAAAGCACACGTCAATTGACTTGGCTGAAAAGCTTTGCGGCTGCTGTACAGTGGCTGCCAAACTGTGGCAGCGGTTGCTCAACACGGTTAACAGGCGCCACAGCAAGTGTGGTGAGTTTCGTTGGCCTTTACATTTGTGGTGTGAATTGAAGCGATTTTGCGTCAGTTCTGGCGAGTTGATAACCTTTCTTTAGGGTTTCTTTTTTTTTGCGGCTTTTGCAACTTCATTCACATCATGAATATGAATATGAATTTGAATTTGAATCTTTAAGTATGAATTTGTGTGCTAGAGATAAGCTGCGGCCACCTCTGACTTAAGTCGGAAGACACAGAGCCTTGGACATTAATAATATTTATATGTGTACATACATACATACATACGTACATATGTATATAGATGCTTGTATATTGTCACTGTTCTTGGTCGAACTGACCTAAATCGAGTGGCGCCCCGCTGATAGGACAGGTCGCGCCAACATTAGCAGCAGCAATGCTAACACCAACACCAACACCAACAACACCAACAACACCAGCAGCAGCAGCAGCAGCAGCAGCAATAGCCATAGCAAATAGCAATAGCCATTTGCATAATCTATCGTCCAGCAATTAAATGCTCATCTGAAATTATTTTTAGACTCGCGCTGCTATCAAGAACGGAAGCCACACACACAAACCAAATCTTTCGGGCTCCGGCTCGGGCTGCTGGGCGCAAAAAAGGCAACGCTTCGATTGGTCGTTGCCTGCCACCATACGAAGCCACCAGCACAGCCAGTTAGCTAGCCAGCGGTGGGGAGGGGTGGGGCTGCCCCTTGCCCCTTTTTGGGGTTGGCACATGCGCTCAGATGTCGCTTTGGCATCGGGGCGCCAATGGGAAGCCCGCCTGCTGTGGGTGGCAGCTGGGCGGACAGGCGCTGCTCCTAATTCGCCAGGACAGTGCAGCTCAAGTGTGTCAACGCTTTTGTTTATGATCGTAACCAAAATCGTAACAAAATGCGACTGGCCAGTTGAGTAATTTCTTATATTCAGCTTCAATTTGAAAGTTATCTGCCAAACTACATTTTATTTATACGATTTTGCTCGATTAGAAATCGCTGCAACATCGGATAAGGTTTAAAAAACCAAAATATGTTTTTCACATTGACCTTAAATTTTGGAATCATCTGACAATTGAATTTTATTTTATTTATTTAATTTATACTCGATTCGAAATCAACAAATTAATTTGAAAAGGTGGTTTTTATTCATCTTAAATCTTAGATTGCTAAGCAGCTTTATTATTAAAAACAGCTCAGCTTGTTCATAAATGAAAGATGTTTCAAAAGTTATTCTAATTTTAATGATGTACTTATTTTGTCCGTTAAATTTTGATTTTGATCCATATTGGATTTACTAACGTTAAAACTATCCAATAAAGGAATTTATATTGATAAGCGTTTTGCTCTGGAACTATTAAGTTAAGCTGATGTCCGAAGATAACTCCACAAAGTTTAGTTAGCATATTTATTTTTAGCCATTAGATAAGATACAATATTAGACCCGCCAAATTTAGAGCTTAATATAATGGATAGAATTAGATACTCAATAAATTAAGTACCGATGTGATGGGTACGCAGTCAAATTATATATATCTTTCTCAGATCAGAGAAAGTGAAAATTTGTTTGGTAGAATACGTAAAAGAACGAATAGAAGAAACTCTCACATTCTACGCTTTTTCTCTTACTTCTTTTTTGCTACCACGTAGTGTGCAATGCGCCGGGCATATTAGTTATTGGCCAAACAAGATATCATGAAATTGCTGATTAAAGTTAAATGTAAATGTAAATGTAAATAATATGACTTAGTATCCTTAGAACAGGGTATTTCATGTTCGATGCTCGACTATGTTTGTTATATTCGATTCCTTCGTGTGAAATGCAAACAACTCCAAAGCTGTTCCCAAGAAGGTGTTCGAAGAGAGACAAAAATAAAACAAGTACGAATTCTTTAGTGTAGAGTGCTCGACTATCAGATACCCTGAGCCCAGTTGTTAAATGTATTTGTCCACTCTAATCGTGAAAATTAAGTCTAATATTTGTAAATATGTATCGATCAGTTCGGGTTGTTAATGAAACCATTAGTGTGTGTAATATGTATATATATACATCTGATATCAATATAGGAATACTTTTTGGGCTATAACTTGTGTAGTGAATATCCAAACTTAATAAAATGCTTACAGTTGAATATTAAATTGTCAAGGTATGTTTATAAATCAATTGAAATGGTATGACTTTACAATTGTGGCTTTTATTGTCATCGATAACCGATATGTATCAATATTTACAAAACTGAGCATTTGTCGATAAAATGAAATAAATGTAATCTGCGTATGGTACACGAGAACTAATATCACAGATTCTTATAGTCTCTGAAATCCGTCAGATGGACGGACGCACAGACGGATATAGCTAGATCGACTTCTATGTTGATGCTGAACAAAAATATATGTATATACTTTATGGGGCAGAGATGATTTTTCTATCTGTTACATACTTTTGCACAACAAATTCAATATTCCAGGGTATAGGAAAGCGTTACACTAATAACAAATGCAAGCATGGACAAAGCGCCATCTGGCGACCGTAACACAAATAACAAATCTAGACACAGCCACACAAACACACACACACAGATGTGTTTGTTTGTGCACTATCAGTGGGTGCTGCATTTGGGTTGGCTTTTCGGTTGGTGTTGGCTTCTTCACGCCAATGTATCAGTTGACCTACAGAGCTGCAGCAGCAGCAGCAGCAGCAGTAGCAGCAGCATAACGTCAACGTCGGCAGCGGCAGCGTTGCATTTGTTGCTGTCGTCGTCGTTCCAGTTAAATGTGCGACCGCTCCCTACAGCTGACAGCGATAAAGAATACGGAGTGGGGCTTTGTCTGGTTCAGACCCAGGCCCTGGAGTAGGCTTACATACACACACACACAGAGACACACATTTCTCTCATTTCGCCATGAGGCGAATTTAGTGCAGAGCCTCAACTTTGCATCCTGTTTACCGACAAATGTGAGAAGAGCCAGTTGCACAAGCGCGCTGTGATAAACAAAGCATCGCGACGCGACGCGAAGCGAGGGGACGCAGCAATGAAAGCCACCCACGGCACGAACAGTGGCACAGTTTAGGTGACAACAATTTACTACTTTTCGCATTTATTCAATTAAGGTTAGCTTTTTGATTAATATTTCCATATATTTTATGCATTAATATTAATAATTCAAAATCTACAAATAATAATATGAATATTTTAAAAAAATATAAACGCAGCTTGCATACAAATGTTTAGCAACATTGCACCACGGTAGACTCTCACGTTCAAGTTTTGCTATGTGTGCGAGTGCCTGTGTGCGTGCGTGTGTGCGTGTGTGTGTGTGTGTGTGTGTGTGTGCGCACATGCTAACATTTAACGCTTCGGGCTTCTTCGGCCGTTTGCGGTCGTGTTCGCAAGCTGCTCGTGACGATATTTCTTCCACGGTGCAGCGGCTTTCGTGTTGAAGTTCTTCCACTTCTACATTCGGTTGCGCGCCGTTGTACGAGACGGTCGCACAATTTTCGGTGCGTTAGTTACACTATTTCCTGCGAAAGCGAACTCGATTGTGATTCGCCTGGGCCGCCAGGCTGTCTCTCTTGATTTCTGTTCTCGTTCTTATTCTTCTTCTTCCTTCACTTCTTCCTCTTGTTTCTCTTTGTGTTCTTTATGTGCAATTTAGACAATGTCGTTTTTTTTTTAAGTGTTCTCTCAAAGTGCTATATAATAATATAAATATATTTTTTTACTGTTCTGGTGCCAGCAAGGATATCAAAAAGAAACAAAACAAACCAGGGAAAACGCGCGCGTTCTCTCGCAGGATCGCAAGAAAATAAATCTTGGCTTTCGGTACTTTGTTGGCTTTTATTGATGTGGTTTTGTATTTTCATTTCGCTTAAGAACCGGAAAACAGAAACTGAAAACAGCGAAATTAGCAACAAAGTGTAAAGCCAAAAAGTCCGAATTTATGAACAAACCAAATAAATTGCATAAAATCAAGAAAAATAAACAAATAAATAAAACATAAATGAGAAGGAAGCGAAAACCGAACCCTATCCTAAAAAGTGGCCGACAAAAAGTTGCTAAAATTTTGAATGTCGCGCGCGAAATGCAAAACGCAACCCAAATCCAAATAAACAAATACCAAATTCGGGCAGATCTACTAAAGAAAAACACAAAATACTAGGAATCAATAAGCAAAAAAAAAAAAATAATAATAATAAATAAATGATAATATTAATAAAATAAATAAAAGTATGAATTGTTTTAGGAATTTCGGGCAGCTTCTGCTCAAGCCTGAGCTTGTCCACAGTTTATCCCATTCTCGTCTTCTATTCTGTTTGCGTCTTCTTTATCTGGTTTCTCGGCCAGCGTTTTCTGACGAATTCGCGTTTTGACTTGTCTTTCAGTTTTTTTTTTCCTGCGCTGGCAGCTTTTGGTTTCATACATGAAATATGTTTTATATTATTTTTATTATTATTATTTTTTTTTTTGCTTTCTGCTGATGCAGCTCATGCGTTTATTATTTCGCCAGTTCCTAAACGGCTCTGTCGGCCCGTTGACAATAGCTGAATGTTTGTTTTCCTCATTTCTTGCAGTGCCATAAACATCGTAACCTTTTTTCTTTTTTTTCTTACGTCAAAACGCATCGATCGCATCAGAGGAAAACACCTCGAATACGAATAACCCCCAAAACACTGCCCCAATACAATTAAAATCAATAAATCAAAATAGCCAAATCGCTGCCAAATCCATAAACTCCGCACTTAAAACACACACAAACCATGGGATCAACGGGATCCCAAGCGACGGCTCCGACGTTCCGTCAGCGGCAGACGATGTCGCTGCTGTGGCGCCTCTTCGCCGTTGTCCTCGTACTGAACGCCTGCCATGCGCAGCTGCTCAATGCCAAGGTGAGTAACAGCTGACCGCTGACCGAACAGATTAACTGAATTAGGAACACGAGCTAACATCAAGTTATAGTAACACACATATATATATATATATATATTTAAAAATGTGCAATGTTTTTTTTTTTTAACTATATAAATGAATAATTGTCTTATATAGAAGGCTATCAAAATTAAATAGCGTCTTACCAATATAAAATGATATTTTCATCATATTCAGAATTCGCAGGTCAACATATTAATTAACTTGCAGAGTTTTTAATACTTAGACAATATTTTAATTTTTAATAATTAATTAATGAGATTTATGGAGAATCAAATAATCAACTCTTAATTGCTTGATAATTTTCCTATTGATTTGTAATTTGTCAAAAATGTAATCTGCATTTGTTTCATAAAGCTACGTCACTCTTAATTTTAAATCGAAATTTATCAAACTTTGCCAAGACAAATAAAAACATTTGCGAAAAATATCCTTCTCAAGCGTAGGCACTGGAGAATGCTGGATGAGGTCGCTAATCTGCTTAGAGCACCATAAAGAGAATATGACTTATTTGCAGCTTTAAACGCTAATCTATCGGATATCAGATAATGATATGAATGCTGATCAAGATTGGTTGTTGTTACAGCGATTTGTAAAGGCAATTAAATATTCAGCATTATTGTTGGGAATATAGAAAATCATAATTATATATTATGATATATTATATTATTATGATATATCTGGCATGTTTTTTTTGCTATGTGTGACTACATCTGGCGAAGCAATGAATTTGAGATCTAGAGAAGATATGTATATGTATATATATATATATTTTTGAATATGTATTACATACTTGTAGTTTGGCTAGAAACATCAAGAATCTTACTCACAGCATCCTCACACACACTCACACACACACACACACACACACACATATGATGATCTAGTTTTTATCTTATGTAGATGACACAACACACGAGACGAACAGAAACAGCAACAACGAACTTGATCTATTTTACATGACAGATACATAAATATTAAACAAAAACAAAAAACAGCAAAAGCAACAACAGCAACACTCTGTTGGAATGTCAGCTATATGCATATCCATATATATACACATATACATATTCAAAGCGTACTTAGTTTTTCCACCTTTTGATGTTGACCTTTGCTCGTTTGTAACAAATTAATAAAAAACTAATGAAAATGAGATCCATTAAACTGAACAAAAAGAAGAAGCAAACTGGGTTGGCAAGGGGGGAAGTGGGGAGTAGAAGAAAAGAACACTTGTGTGTACGCACTACTTATCAGCAGAGTGTGCGACAGAGATAGCATCTGAGAGCAACAGAGTCAGTAATAGTCAAAGTCAGAATTTCATAATGGTACCAAAATAAGCATACCCTATAAAATGTGCACACACACACGCATACACACATAAATACACACATACATACATATATTGAACTGACACCGGATTTGATTGCGACAATTTTTCGTTACTGTTTTATTTTTCATTCTTTTTCATTCTTGAATTCAATTAAGCTAAGAAAAACAATTATTTCGTCTGTCAGGCCAAACGCCTTTGAACTCCATTATGGGGTTATCGTAGTCCAAATTAGAAAAAAAAACAAGGACGGAATATATATTTTTAATAGGTTCATTCAATTTATATTTGGTTGCCAATATAATCATTTGTTTGTTTGTTTCAAATGTTCTATATATATTTTTTTTGCCAATTATGAAAGGCCTGATTGTTGTCCATCACGCGTGTATATATATATATATATATGTATATGTATATATGTATATATATGTGTGAGTGTTTGTGCCCATCATAATGAGCTGATAGCTGATGGCTGATAGCCCCTTATCAGCGTGTTAATGACATGTAGTCGAAGAAGTCAACGTCGCCGTCGTCTTGCCATGAAATAATTTCTTAAATTAACATTTCAATAAAAATAAAACAACAATCACAAAAAAAAATAAAAAGTGGAATAAAAAAAGGCAATTATATGCTAGTGGTCGATGTAAGCAGAGCCTTATCGGACCGGACCAAGCAATTACAATGTATTCTGCAAGAAAACTGAACGAAAACGAACTGAATTAAGAGCAGGCCATCGAATGGGGTCAGTCAGCAACATTGAGTTCCTCCTGCTAGCGATATGCGTGCATTGGTTGCATCCGGCGTATACGCAATATGCGCATTGAGTTTACAGAACACGCATACGCACAGGTTAACAGCTTAACTAACAGACAAAGGAATGCAGAGCATACAGAGCTGTTATGCTTACGAGAGCTGTGCGTAAGGATAACCTTTTAAGTAACAGATAATAGCTGTTAAGATCATTTACATGATTTGCTTAACAGTGTCGAGGCAGAGTGTGGGTGGAATAACAGCAGAGTGAGCTGTTACCGCTGATCACGTTTGAAGGGATAACATTTCATCGTTTACATGCGAGTTGGCTGCGTTAACAGAGAATGAGGATATTTGCAATGTCAACCTTCAACTATAACAGCTGAAAGTATATCTGATCACACGCATATATAAAATATGCATGTAAATGTGTGTGGGTTGTGTGGCCTTATTAACAGTCGTGCCGACTGCAAATAGTAAAAGTTTTGGGTGGAGCCGCTGTATTTAGCTATTATACGCTAATCACAGCCGGCAGATTCAAATGTTTTTGCACATGTGCGTCTGGATATGTATCCACATAGGGGCGAGTGTATCTATAGCTATATCTATATGTATGTAGGACTGACATATGTGGCCTGCATGTCGTCAGGTTTCGACTCTCTTCCGCCCCCCTCCACTCGTCTGTCTTTCTGTCAAAATATTTGCAAAGACAGCAAACAGTTGCCACAAAACAACACCAACAACAATAAGTGCCACAGTGTTGTCTTTGTCTGCTCTTCCTTTTAATTTTGCTCATTCTTTTGCATTTTCGATTTTTTTTTTTGTTGTTTATTTTTTTTTTCTCAGCAAATCAATTCTTGAGATGAATTTCATGTGGCTGGCTTTCTTTAGTGCTTTCATTTCTGTTGCTATCTGCTCAATTGTTTGTTTGCACAACATATGGACACAAGATGTTGCCACACATGTTCTGCTGCTGCTGCTGATGCTGCTGATGACTCCAGCAACACCCCACAAGATATACATATATATATATATATACATCAGCAACAACAATTGCAGCGATCGACGCACACCGGCAATAGTTGCTGCTGTCTGTCTTTTGACGCTCGAGCTCAAGTTCAGCTCACAGCAAAACCTGCCCCACCTTATCAGCCACCCCCGCCACCTACCTCAAGTGGCAAGTGTAAAGTGTTTGGCTTTGTCAATTTGCAACATGCGACGCTTCCGCCATGTATTTTTTTCTTTGCAACTTGGTCAAGGGGATAGGGTTGCGGGAGGGCTCTGTTGTTTTAGCATCAGCAATTAGTCATAGAGTTGCTCTTTCTTGTTTTTGTGCCTTTTAATACCAAAACTGGCCAAAAATACAACAACAACAACGGAGAGCAGCAGCAGCCAACAGCTGGCCAACGTCCAACAACTGACAACATGAAGAAGAGGAAGAGATATATGCATTTTGTAATAGCCAAGTCTGAAGCAAACATCTATAAATAGTTGGCCAACAACGCAGCAGCAGCAACAAGATACAAGATACAAAAACTATACAACAAACAGATACAGATACAAAGAATCACATCAAATAGTAAGTCGTAAATCGTAAATCGTAAAGGGATAAGAAGAGCAACAATCTGGCATTAGAAGACTGACTGCTGAATACTCTAAGAAGCATCCACTTCAAGTTGGAGTTGCCAATTATCGACTGAAGGTCAAATTGATAGCAAGTCAAGTGAACACTTTAAAAGTGATTTCCCGTTATTCATGATTTCCTGCTTTTCAGATTTGAAGAGTCAGTCAAAACTGAAACTGTGCTTAAGTCTTAACTAATTGTGTAGAGAATCGAACTAATTTCGATTCGATGATAGGCTAATTGAAGGCTCATCATCATTATTTCATTCGTTACGTCACCGCGTGACGTAACGTAACGTTGGGTTTTATCAGTTACCTAATTGTTGATTTATTAGCCCATTTTTATGGAGCTTATCGTTTTAACTCAAAGTGTTTGGAATGCACCCGCAGAGGCGAGGCGAAATGATACATTTTGTGGCACGAATCAGTCGTCATGGTGCACTCGAGTGGAGTCGAGTCAAATCGAGTCGAGTTGCGTTCTCCATTATTTAAGCATAGACATGCAAAAGTTAGAAAGAAATATATCTGATTACATTGGCGGAATGCCACGATAATCGGACAAGTGTTTCACATCTTAGGGAATTATCCGATTCGTAGTTGTACGTAATGCCCGACATAGACTAAACACCAATTCCGAGCGTATCAGGCGCCAGCCCAGTGGCTTCGAATGTTGTAAACCAATTTCAGTTGATGCTATTGTTTATCATACTTGCTGCTGTTATTTTTGTAATTCAATATTTATATGGCACGTCTGCCGCAATGAGTGCGCCACACTGGCACTCAAAGCACTCACGCATTCACAATCGCTCATTCACTCACACATATTCGTTTCAACTTATGAATAATAATTGTTTGCCTTTTGCATTGCGTAAATCTTGAAAATAGAAAAATACAACAAGACGAGGCTCCCTCCCGTCCGCGCCTCTCCCCTCCCCTCACCAACCCACCTCCACCACACCCCCAGCGAAACTGTCACAAATTGCCTTTCAGTTATTACAAAATGCAGAAATGGCCGAGTCTCAAATGCGTCGAGTGGGTGTCTATCTATCTATTTATCTATCTATCTATCTATCTATTTATCTATCTATCTATCTTTCTGTGTGTAGCTGTATCTATTGTGTCATCCCAGTGGCAGCTGCCTTTGCAATTAACTACTAGCTGACCAGTCTCGACTCGACTGGACTCGCCTCTGCTCGACCTACAACTACCCTGTTGCAGAGAACCCTCATCTCAACATGACTAATAATATGCACCTCTATCTAAAGTTCGTCAATATCTGTATCCTCGATTAGTCAGTTGCAGGGTATTCGCAAAGCAAAGCATAAAAGTACTAAACAAAATAATGGTATTTCGAGAAACTATTTTGCACATTTGAAATGGCATTAGCTATAAAATCAGTTGGCAAACTGCATCCACATGTTCGAATATGGCTAATTCTCGCATTTATCCAACGCTGGCAAAATTACAATTTTGCTGTTGCTATGAGATAATATAATAATAATTAAAGAATCCCCTTTTAATTCCAATAGCAATAAAAGTCACAATGCATACTATTGATCAACTGAACAATTTTGATCAAGATCGGCTAAGAATCAGCCAAATCTTATTTATTTTGACTCTTTTATGTATCTGTATCTGCCTTTAGATATGAGAGCAGTTCTACGCCAAATTATTAACAGGACATTTGGCATTAAAACACAAATTTATCAAACAGCTCGGTTCACGGTATATCGAAGTCGAGCTCACTCGATTGCAGCATTCTTACTTGTTTTATTTATTTATTGTTGGTTTTTATGTCTTTCGAATTGATAACAAAATTCTTCAGGACACTAAATCATTTCCTGACTAAATATTTTTAGGTTAGTTTCGAAAACAACTTCAGTACTGTTTCTAGGGGTAACGCAAAGAAATTTTGTTGCTCGTATGTTTTTCCTCAGTTGCGAAAACCAATTTTTCACAATCAATTAAAATCAAATTAATAAGATATGAAAATTGGGCTCAATATGCAAAGACTCTGCTGAAATGCCTATATATAAATCACAATTGGTGCAGCTGTCTGTTTTTTTATTTTTTATTTATTTTTTTTTTTTTGGGTATAATATTCTGATGTGATCTAAAAATTGTTATGGGTTGGGACTTGGGACTTGTGAAAGAGTCACTTTGTTTTTTGGGTGTGGCCTTGCCACCAGATGCGGTTGGGGTGACATCAACAGCTGCAACTCGTCAATATGCGCCAATTTATAATCGCTATATAAATCTTTCATTTTGGCTTTCCGTTTCGTGGAAATTGAAACAAATTCGAATGCCAGCCTTCAGTTAAAATGCTATCGTGGGGATCTCTGTACTGTTGCTCGTCTCCCGTCCCCCGTCCCGTTCCCGTCCCTCTTCACGTGTCTCTGTCTGTGTCTGTCTGGAGTTGCATCATCTTGCAGCTGGAGCTGAAGCTGAAGCTGGAACTGGAACTGGAACTGAAACCGAAACATGACATTGTGTCACCGCTGGGCGTTACGGGTTCTATTAAAAAGCATTCGAAATTATTTAAATGGGTCTTTATGGGAAATTGCTGCTCAATTTGAATTAATTGAAGCTCGCGCGCGTTAATTGCCAAAACTGTTTACATCAATTTCTTAATATCAAGAAATACAAAAGGGGGGGGGGAAAAAAAATTAAAACCAATCGAAATAAATATTCAAAAATAAATGTAAAAAATATGAGGGAAAACTTAATTTGCTTTTATTGGCAGTCAATTAATTGGTAAACAAAACATAAAAGCCAGAAGCGAACAAAACTCAAACGAGGCAGCAATGAATGCATAATTATGCTAATTCATTAATTTGTTATTGCATTAATTTATACAAAAACAAAAAAAAAAATAAAAATAAAATAAACAAAAAAATAAAACCAGAAAGTAGAGCTAAAAATCTCACCTGACCGAGCACTAAATGCCCTCACAGCCAAAAACATACATCGGTTTTTTGTGATTATTTTTTACATCCGCTAAAAACGAAAATTTGTCCTTGATTTATTATCCTCTAATGGAAATTTACTAGAAGAAAAGTTGAATTTCCTATAAATATTTTTCTGACAGCTTTCTTTATTCGTTTTTGATCCCTAAGCCAAACTCAATCACGTGAGATTCCATTGAGAATACAGATATTAAAAATATATATAAAATATTTGGAATTATATTTCCTTGACTTATTTGAAGTGAGACTCAGCTGATAATATATTGAATATCATCGGAGCTCTAAAAAATAGTTGTCAGCTGATTTCTTAAGAGGTGCAGGATTTCTATATTTTCGTACTTCTTTATTAAATATAATATATTAAATGTATAAAATATAAAATAAAGGAACATTAAATGTTTTATAAAATCGAATTGTGAATGTAGCTTTATTGTTAGAATATTAAATTATTTAAATATATCCAAATGGCTTCAGAGATGAGTTCAGATAAATATAAAGCTGTTATCAGTTATCTTTAAAAATGCCTTGATTTAAGTTCCGTATTGTTTAGTTATTTAATTTCAAAATGGAGACTTATCTAAAGCAGGAAAATGAACAGATTTATCAAATCGAATGGGGCAAGTAGCTTTATTATTAACAGTTTATTGTTTGGTGACCTTCGCTTAAAATTTAAATATGTTTTCACATTAAATCTTTCTTAACTCCAACTTATAATCAGTAAGATATATATTTCAACTTGACAGCTGTCTGTCTGTCTGTCTGTCCGACAATAGGGAATATGCTTTCGGTTTTTAAGGGGTTAAAACCAGAACATTTGGATATTCGATTTCTTGAATAATTTTAATGGCATTTTTATATTGTTTGACGAAATGTCTTAGCCATGTTTTAGTTGGCTTAGTCAGCCAGTTATTGTTGTTGTTGTTGTTGTTAAAGTTTGTAGTTTTCTTTATGTTGTTGGTGTGTTTTTGTTTCAATTAAGTGAAAAATGTAAAGCACTCAACATATATTGTAGAAACGAAAACCCAGTCAATTGCAGATAAGATATAGCTAACTAATAGAGCACACACACACACGCACACACACACACGCACACACGCATTTTATATGGCTGGCATAGTTTGGTGCTGCTTCTTTCCCATGTTTGTTGTTGGTGGTCTCATGTTATATTTTTTGTTGCCAAGCTAATGATAAGCGCGGCAACATGACGTGTTGCAGCGGCATTGATAGCCGTCGATAGCCCTGCGTGTGCTGTGCTTCTCAAACTTTCAATGGATACACTTAAACAAATAGTCCATCTGCATACAGCAGAGTCATTTACTTGCTGCGCAAACATCATTTTTAAAGCAATTTTTACATTTTTGAAATTTCGACTGATTCAATATTTTGTGAAGGAGGTGTTTGGTGGGGGCAGGCCGTGGGGGCAAGGGGCATGGTTATCGGGCTAATGAATTTGAATTGAATGCATAATTGTGACATTTGCATGCGTTAAGATTGCCCCTCTGCTGCCCCTCCCTTTGCCACAAGTCAGTCAAGTCGGCCAGAAACGTTTGATTGCTTTATTTTATTTCCTTCGGTTTCTATTTGTATTTTATTTTTCCTATTTTTGTGTTGGTTTTTTTTTTTTGGCTCTGACAACCGGTTTCGCTTATTAGACGCTTAACGGCGCCGCCGCTACGCTTGCCACAATTTATGATTACTTGTGGCTCTTCGGAACTAGTCGCCTTATCACTTCTTCGGCTTTTATAAGCCACATTTTGGTGTGTTTTTTCTTTTCGTTTTCATTTTGGCCACAGGTGCCGATAACTATTCAGTTGCTTGAACCCAAGCAGCCAACAACAACAAATCGACCAAGTTTGTCTCAACTCGAGCTGACTCAGCGCACAAATATGCGCCCCTTGTAGTCCGATCCGATACTCAGTTCGACACTCATGAGTGTACTCATCGGCCGAATGGTGTCATTTGCAATTCGAACTGCAGTCAGCAATAATAGCCAACTGTGGCAAGTTCATTAGCTTCTCAGTCTGCAGACTTGGTTGATTGACTGGCAATGAAATGACTCAACGCAAATATCCTATATGACAAAAGCTGACATCAGTCTGCTGTGCATACAGTCGAGCTCCCTTAGAATGAACTTAGCTACAGAAAATTCCTATCTATAGCATTGTAATATCTTTTATTTAAACCCTGAACCCATTACAAATGATGAAAAGGGCTATAATAAAGTGTGTGGCAGGCATAAGTTAGCATAATAGAAAATAAGATGTATGTTTGCTGGATAAGCATCCACTATCGGTTCCATATAGCCATGTCCGTCTATCCAGATCCCAGAGACTCTAAGAAATGCAGCTGGACATGCAAATTTCAAGCCTCAATTTTAGAGATATATCTTTCTGTTCAAGAATGCAGATATCTTAGCCTAATATTGATTTAGATCACTATTATTTTGAGTCGAGCTCTCTCGACTACAAAATTCTTACTTTATTTTCAATTTAGCGTAGCACATTTATAAATTTAATCGTAATGTTATTAAAATGCGTATCATTTTGAAAGACTTTTTGTTCACATTTTTTCAATTGTTATTACTGATTTATTTTAGTTTTCTCTTGTAACATTTATAATTTGAATCATAAGTATTGTTCATAGCTATTGAGACCTTCTAACTCCGACTAAATGTTAATAAAGCGCCACTTAGCGTGAGTCCAAGAGTCGAATCAAATTAATTTGTGAGTTAATGCAGTCAGTTAATGGGCTAAGAGATCTCGTGTTAACAGTGTGTATTGTGTGAAAACAATAGCTATATTAACTTAAACTAAAGCTCATAGTAGCCAAAAGTGTCACCATAACTCGAGTTGTATCTTTGATGAGGATTGGCTTGGAAAGCTGAAGAAACAGCAGAAGCTGCTAAGAGCTCTTTTCATTGTTCCAATTTGATTGATTGATGGCTTTTTAATTGTACTTCCTAAGCGTGGACTAGATATGCAAATATTCATATATGTACATATCTATATATGTATATATGTATATATATATATATATTTATGTATTTATGTATTTATGTATCTATGAACTGAATAGCTGAAGATCTCCAGAGCTGTTGAGCGTAAAATAAATAAATAATAAAGAGAAAACAGGTTTATAAACATTATGAAGCTTTAATTATCGAACATCTGATTTCGCATTGATTTATGCATTAGTAATTCAATTAGCAACAATTTTTGAGTATTTGAATCATTTGCAATTCTTTTGGTTTCTATCTATTTTCAGGTATGTCTCGATTTAATATGCACTAACACACACTTTGCCTGAGATCGGTAAGTCTCTATATCTATAAATATACCTGTGTGTGTGTGTGTGTTTGTGTGTGTGTGTGTGTGTGTGTGTGTGTCTTTAAGCCAGTTTAAACAGACAGCTTGACGCTTGAGCTCGTCTTTGGGTTAAACCGGCCACGCCCCATGTGGCCAGACTCCCCCGCCTGCTCGCGCCACGCCCCCTCTTGCTGCGCATGGGCGCCTTACTGGTTTGGGCCAAGGGCCGGCCACTAAATGTGCCCATTAGCCGCCAAAAGGCAAATATTTGTTGTTGTCACTAGACTTGGCAACAACCAACAACCAACACTCGTCGCTTGGCCAAAAGCCGAACTTGATTTATTTCCTGTGTGCGTGTGTGTGTGTGTGTTTGTGTATGTTTGTGTGTGTTTGTGTGTGCGTAGCGCAGTTTCAGCTTTTGTTGTTGTTGGCCACAATAAAACGTGCCGCCAAACAAACTGAAAATTTCAAACAGCAACAGCAACAACAACAAAAACACCAAGCAATTTGACCTTGACGCATGTTGTTGGCCACTCCATTTTGGCCATTCAGTGGACGAGTTTAAAATACACCAGAAAAATAAATATGAAATGAGCTGTTTAATTCAAATACACAATTTAATGAACTATTTGAGACATTTCAAAATACTCTCTCTGAAGGAACTTGCATAGAAGATAACTAGTTGAACTAGTTTCTACCGATTTTTTTTCTTAACTTAAAATACAATCTTATTTTAAGTCAAGCTTGTTTATCATTTGGCTGGCATATATTATTTATTATATGGCTTAAAGTTGCCTAAAGTTGAAAAACTGTTTAAATTAAAAATAAAATGTCGTAAAAAGCGAAAGCAAAAAAAAAAACATGTTCATTTCAGTTTTATTTATTTGTATTTTCTCTGAAGTTTTCAAATTGGTTAATTTTTGAAAACATATTTGAAAAACATGCCCGTTTCAGTTTTGCATTTTGTGGACTTTGATGTTCGCGATTGGTGCAAATGATTGTGGCAATAATGAAATACATAAATGGATGCGTGCAAATGTATTTTGCTAACTGATGTTGGAAAAACTAACGCTAATGAACAAATGTGCATTTTTTTTGTTGTTTGTTGATTGTATTGTTTGTTTTTTATGATGCCTTCAAACAAATGCCGAAATTGTTTTGCAACTTTGGACTCAGAACAGTTTTTTGGCCGGCATTGTCAGCAGTTCAAACGCGCTAACACATCTCAGGTGGAGTGGGACAGCTGGAGAGGAATGGGGCGTGTGCTGAGTGTCACTCATAAGTCGCACTCGCACTCGCAGTCGCAGTCGCAGTCACAATTGCAGTTGCAGTTGCAGTTGCAGCTTACGTTAATGCAGTTCAAGTGTTAGAAACATAGAAGAAATAACTCATTTTGCGCCTTCTCCTTGCCTGCCCCCCTCAGTCGGGTACCTCTTTAGAGTTTCTGGGTAAATGTGCAGCAATGCGCTAAAGAAATCAACAAGCCGCTCAAGAGGCACACACACACATACCCTCCTCCCCCCTGGCACCCTCTCCGTTGTAAGCAGCACTCGTGTTACTGAGATGCTGTGACAATGACAAGGAGGTCTACAAAGATTCGAGACGACAACTGCGGGTAAAGCAGTGGCAGGGGCAGGTGCAGTGGCAGGGGCAGCTATTGAGGTTGCAACTAGAGATGCGCACGTGTTGCATTTATTTTTTTTTTATTTCTTAAATGACACGAACTTCAAATAAAACAAAAAAAAAACACTCACCGTGCAAAACTCTAGCAAAACATTTAGTTTTGTTTTTTGAATTCTAACGAGTTGTTTTGTTTAATTGTTTAAATTCTTATGCAGATCAACGTTTTGTAAAATGAATAATGCATAAGTCTAAGCTTTTTGTCGGCAATTTTTAATTCAAATAAATTCAAACATTTCTTTTTTATATTTTTATGTTTTCCTGCCTCTCCAGGTCAAGTGATTTATGAATTTTTGTATATTGTATGTACTCCAATATATAGAAAATTGTTTCAATCTCCCGATTTAACTGAACCTCTGCCGTAAATTCGGGATGGGAAATATTGGAGTAATCGAAAAAAAAACGATATTACATTTTTAGCAATATATCTCCCAATGGCCCAGTCTTGTTTATAAACATAAATCCAACTAGATTTTAACTTATTAAACTCTGACGGCGTATAGCATTGAAATAAGAAATCATCGCTCTTTTAATCAAATATATATTTTTATTATCATTGTGAATTGATCAAATCTCTTTTCACGAGCGCATCTCTAATTGGGACTCAAGCGCTGAAACTGAGGCTGAAACTGTGGCTGAGGCTGGGGCAGAGTCTGGGGCAGAGTCTGGGTCTCCTCTAGTAATTACGTTTACTTGTTGTCTGCTGCTGTTATTGTTGTTGTTGTTGTCTGTTGTGTGTTGTCTGTTGTGTAGGTGTAATACCTTTAATAAGCAGGATGACGTTGCACTTGGCGACGACGACAACTGCAGTTTAACACAGCAGAGCCGAGCAGACCCGGGGGAGGAATACCTTTGTTCAGCGCTGACTGCTCCACTCGAGGCGGCAGGCGGCACCCCGTTTTGCCCTCGGGCACCTGCAATCTGTGGAGTCCACACCACCGTTTCCCCGATCCGAGTGCAACATAATGACCCCATTCGTGGCAACCACAATTTGAGGTTAGTTTTGTTTTCGAGCAAACGCCAACAATGACAACAGCAATAAATTTGCAACTTTTGACTGGGTTAGCATTCAACTGGTTCCACTGTAGGGCTATGCATTTGTAAAACATGCGCCGACATTTTCAGTAGTTAGTTTTCCTTACATTTCCTTCTTCTATTTATTTATTTTTTATTTGTGTGTATTTTTTTTTAAATTACCCATATGGTAGTTAGCAACGCATGCTTTCATTTTCAGCTGGGCTCTCGACGCATAAAATGGCTTAAACAAAGTTTATGTTGAACGCATGTAAATCACTAGAACCGAGCTCCAACCCTATGGGGTATATACATATGTACCTTTAGGAATTGTCAACAGCTTTATTACAGTTAGAGTGAAAGTGAAAATAAATAATAAGAGATAGTTTGTGGAAAGCAGAGGAAATCAATTAAAAATAAATATATTGACTGGTTGAGTATTTAAATCTAAATTGAAGGGTATGTGATGGTCGGGCATCTGCTGTGGCCTGATGCTTGTTTGTTGACTTGTTTGACTGGCCAATGGCAACGTGCCTCGCATGTTTGGCTTGTCAGCGAAACTGAAATCAAAACCTGCGCCCACTTAATGCCCCAAACACGTTGCTAAAAATACAGAAGAAGAAGAAGAAGCGGAGATTGACCAGTGGGAGCGGGGAGGGGATGGGTACTGGTGCTGGTGTTGGTGGATAAACACTAATCGCGACTTCAGTCTATAGTTTGGCTGGAAGTGAGGCTTCTTTATGGTCTTCGAGCTGTCATTAATTTATGCAGCTTCTATTAGCAATTCTGGATGCCTTTTGCATACGCTTTCATTTTTTATGTCTCAAAACAATGTGGTAGGCCTCAAGTGCTTGATCGTTGTTATTTTTTATTTTTCATTTTTCTGGTGTACAATTTGATTGTTTCCGCTAATGAATTTTCGTATCGGTTTTTTGGTGTTTATATTATTCGTATGCGATTACTTGTGATGAGGTAATATCGGGCCAAGCGATAAGCTGGAACTGCGTATAAATTGCTCTGTCCCTGCGACTGCATGAGCCTCATGAGTCTGTGGTCTATGCTTGGCCCGGGTTCCGCTTCAATCTGTCAGCGGGGCGAGAATTTGCCCTTGTCGTGGCTCAGTATTTCTAGATAACTTAATCGCCGGCTGCGTTTACTACGTCAATATTTAATTTATTGATATGGCCGGACTCACCGTTTACACTGTCCCCGCAAATAAGTGGCCTCAAACCAACAAAAAAAAAAAAAAAAACAAAAAAAAATCTAAGGGAAAAACTATGAAAACTGTCAGACAGACCGTTGGCCAAATGTGCGTCTCTCACTCAGTGCGACATGACAAGGAGAAACTGTCAGCATCCAGCAACAATAAGAATGATCGATGGCTGAGCTGTTGTTTTTTTTTTACTAGTTTTACGGCTGGCTGCTCATGTGTGTAAATCATCGGCGAGTCAATTTTAAGTAGCACGCTGCTTACCGTTTTATTTTCAGTTGGCATCCCCAGAAACTGCAATGAAATACATAATTAAATACGTCCTTCAAGTCCAGCTTGATCTTTGCCAGTTCTCGTGGAATTTAAATTGTTATTTCGTCGTATTGTCAGCAGCTCATTGAAATATTACGAAATATTGCAAGGCTTTTCAAATGTCACTCAAAATTCAGCTATTGCCTGTCATTAACATTGCTTATGGCATGAAATGATAACATTCTGTACATTTAACATTCGTAAGGTATGAAACGATAACATTCTGTACATTTAGCATTCGTAAAGTATGAAATGATAACATTCTGTACATTTAACATTCGTGAGGTATGAAATGATAACATTCTGTTGCGAGACGATCTCGAATGATCGTGTGCATTTTTAGCAAAGTTTAGCAATAATAATGATATAAATCTGAAATTTTTATTTAAGTACAATCATAACTAACTTTTAAATCAAGCAAATTATGTAACGTATGAAATGTTGGAATCAGGCTATTAATTAGAATATATATATTTTGGTTTCATTCTTCATAACAGCTAAATGCCTCTCATAAGCAGATTATATTGAATTCAATATGATTGTTTGATTATGTGTCGCACGCTAATGTTGGCATTAGCATAATGCGGCATCTTGATCGATTGAATGCCACACGCTTTACATACATATATATATGCAGATAGATAATGTCACGTTCAATTACATATGCCAGTCATGTTAACATGTTAAAATGTTAAAATTCTTAAATTGAATAACATTATTCGAATGTTATGCCATCTACATATAAATGTTGGCATTAGCATATTTGTCCACTCGGATGAGATCAGATAATGAATGTTTGGTGCCAATTAATGCAGACTTTCAATGTTAGCGTTAATTGGGCGAGTGTAATTGAAGATGTACAAACTGTTTCCCATATTTATTGCATATTAAATTTCCACATTTGAAATTGTTTGATTAATATACATAGATATATTTTCGTTCTTATATAGTCGGTTCATTTAGTTCAGAGTACATTGACACTTGAACGTCAAGTTCAGTTAACTTTATTTTTGGTGTTACTTTGCACAGAGATCGTATTTCAAAGTACATCACACACAAATACACACACACACACACACAAGCACATTTGAGGGTGTAGAATTCATATTCATAGCCATACTCAGATGTCCAAAGCACCTCTCACAATTCACAATTCTCATGCTTGTAGTGCAGTGTTTCGTCTTGGCAAATGCCCATGAGGAAGTCAACATAACACACACACACACACACTCGCACACACACGCACACACACACATAACATACAAAATAAAACGAAAACGAAAATACAAATAAGAATAGAATTAAAACTTTTGCTGTGGCTTTTAAACAATCACTCAACTATGCCAACTTGCTGACCATATATCCATATATCCACTTATGTATATATATATAAATAGATATGTGAGTGTGAGTGTGTACACAAGTGTGTACATAGAGCTTGGTAATTTAGTTTAAAGTTTAGACACAGGCATAACCCAAGTGGACTGTGAAGCATCGTCGAAGTGTTGACGCCTTCAGCGTTGACAGCTCAGTCGTCACCCAAAATACCACAAAGTCACCTAAGTCACCAGTCACCAGTCACCAGTTGCCAGTTGGCAGTCACCAGTTGGCAGTTAGCAGTTGGCAGTTAGCAGTTAGCAGTTAGCAGTCACAGTTACAGCGCCAACAGCCAACAGTCGCCAGACTGACCTACAACGGAGCCACTGACTCGATGCCATCGCCGTCGCAGTCGCGGTCGGGGTTGCAGTCGCAGTCGCAGTCGCAGTCGCAGTCGCAGTCGTCTGTCGTCTGTGCGTGCCTAATGAGTTGCTCTAATGCTAAACCGAATAAAAATTGCATATTAAATGCATATATGTACATATGTATTTGCATATACATAAATATTGTGAACACCCCCCCCCCCCCCATCCACTCCAGCAAAAACCACAGATATTTTTTGTTATTTAGATACTAGAAGGCAAGTACAGTGTTGACTGCCTAAACTGTATACTGGCAGCTGTAAAGTACAGCTAGCACAGCTATTAATGCCAAATTGTACCCAGAATACAAGAAAGAATCAAATTTAATAAATTATTGTTCGGAATTTAAAATATTATATTGTTATTATATTTTTGTTCGTTTTGAAGATGTCCTGCTGTGAATTCAATATTCTGCATTATTGTTTGTAATAAATATTTGTATATATTTTTGTAATTTTGTTCAACACAAATATTTTTGTAATGAGATCTGGGTTTGAAATAACTAATTTTTCCAACTTTTATGTTGTCGGAATGTGTGACGTGTATATCTATGGCTATATTTAGTTGCCAGCAGATTAACTTCGATTGACAAGCGTATGTCTTCGTCGGCGTATCTTAGATAACTGTGCTTTCTTAATCCAGATAGGCGCAGACAAACATATCACTTGAAACTTATCTTTCTATTGATTGTTCCTTTGGCAGCTATATGATCCGGTAATGTCCGACCTATGTACTATGGATGCAGAAAAAATATTTAAATTAAATTAAATAAATACATATATATTTATATATATATTTTCTATATATTTATTTACATAGTTTTACAAACGGTTAACAGAGTTAGTCCGAAATTAGCGCTTAGCGAAGACATCCTGTACACGTATGTGTGTGTGTGTATCTAATTCCCTGACTGTCTGTCCTTATGTGTGTGTGTGTGTGTTTGTAAATTGGTAGCTTTGGACGGGCCTAAAACAAATTGCACGCAATTAAACACGCTCCACGCGGCGACGTCGTCATCCCCAAAGACGTCGGCACCGTCAGCGTCAGCGTCAGCGTTGTCGCCGTCGTCGCCGTCGTCATCGTCGGAACCGGCATTCGGTAATCGACATTCGGCGAACGGCATTCGGCATTCGGCATTCGGCGAGCGGCTGCTGCCATTTACGATATGCATCGGGCCACCAGCAAGAGTGGCAAACAGCTGGCTTGCTGGCTTGCTGCTCGCTGACTAACTGACTAACTGAGTAACTGTAACCGGCGTTTCAGCTAGCGCTGGCAGCGCTGTCGCTGACTATCAGCTCGAGTGCAGCTTTGTCTACTCTGTGGCCACACATATAATTTAGCTGTTAGCATCTTGATGGCCGATTTGCGATTTGGCGGCTGTGTTTGATTAATGGATGCCCGAAAAATAGCAACAAAAGCTTGCAGCTCTCATGATGTTCATCATGTTCATAATACGAATGCTGATGATGATGATCGGTGATCGGTGATCGTTGATCGTTGATCGGTGATGGGTGACTGGAGATCATTGTGGCTTTCGGCCAAGTTGGAGTCGACAAGTCAAGAAATGGTATTCAATAGCCGCAGCTAATTGCACATAAACACAAGTTGCATGCAGCTTAGCGCCAGGGGCGGGCATCATGATTTATGCCTTGCAATTGCAACAGCGACAGCAATTCTAAAACAACAACAACAATAACAACAACAACAACAACAACTACAACAACTACAACTATGATATCATATGCATATCGGCTACACTCCATGACATCATCGATGTTTACCGTCTACGCCGGCAAATGTGACGCAATTTTCATTTGAATTGGTTTTTATTTTTAAATTTTGTAGCTCTCTTAAGTTTAGTACTTAAATCAAGTTACTGACTTGTATTTGCAAGAGAAATGGACGAATTCACGTGAAATGAAGATTGAGAATCTTAACTGAAGGCTGTTTCTATTTATTTTATTATAACCTAATCAGTTGTTAGCTGATCTAAATTATTTTTAGTTGCAAGTGTATTAATTAATGTAGTATTGCATCACACCATCAACCAACATTTGCATTTATATTTAGGTTTCCATCAAGTGTATGTTATCTGAATAATATGAAGACAGCTGGCCTTAGCTATTTATATAAATATGTACACATGTATGCAATTCTGGACAAACAGTTATCAACTAACTGTTTGATTTGTGGCTGCAACTCAAGTATCTTACTGCGGTCGTCCGGGCTGTTGACTCTATTTTGTAAATCAATGTGTCTAATTTTAACAGCACAGTGTTTTACAACACTGCACGTAATATACGGCACACATAAATTAGATATGGAAAATAAATTATAATACAATTTATTATTACCATAAGCAGCTGAAAAATTAAAAAAAGTCCATTCGAATTTTAAGACATTTTTTCGTGTACTTTTTGAATGTATTTATTTTAGTAAATTAAATTTGTAAATTAAATTTAAAATAAAAGTTACGCACTAAATTATATAAAATTAAAAGAAAAATGTTCAATGGAAAAAAATATAAAATATTATATACAAAATGCAGCTTCTTTTCGAATTTAAAATATTTTTACTTGAATTTTAAGACGTTTTTTCGTATATTTTTTTATACCCTGAACCCATTAAAAATGGGTAAAAAGGGTATAATGGTTTTGTGCAAATGTATGTAACAGGCAGAAGGAAGCATCTCCGACCCCATAAAGTATATATATTCTTGATCAGGATCAATAGCCGAGTCGATCTAGCCCTGTCCGTCTGTCTGTCCGTCTGTCCGTCTGTCCGTCTGTCTGTCTGTCCGTCTGTATGAACACGCGGATCTCAGAGACTATAAAAGCTAGAGACTTCAAATTTGGAATATAAGATCTCGTATACCAGGCGCAGATCAAGTTCGAATATTTTATCGATAACTGCCTCAGTTTCTGAATTATCGATACATTTAGATTTCTGATAGCAGTAAATTCCACATATCTCTCACAATTTAATGGATACAGTCACCAATTTTGGTTGGTAGGTTGTTGGCGAGGTCCTTGAAAGATCGGCATGTGCCACGCCCACCTCCGACGCCCCCATCACCCCCGCCCCTAAAATTTTCAAATGGCTATATCTTCCGCAGTTTTTGAGTAGGGAACGTCAAATTTGGTAGGTATATTACTGGTAGTCGCCCCTAAGAACCGATAACAAATTTGTGGTGCCACGCCCACACCTGCGCCTATAATCGACAATTCCGATTGTAAATCGATAACTCCCTATATCTCCGAACATTTTAAAGATAGAGTAACCAAACTTGGAAGGCAATTTGCTGGTAACCTCCTCCAAAGATTGGCATACCAATTTTTGGACCACGCCCACATCCGCCGCCCCCAGGAACTTCGTCCCTAGAAATTTAAAATGCGCATATCTGCCCTAATTTGCAAGCTAGAGTCGCAAAATTTTGCAGGTATGTTACTGGTAACTCCCCCAAAGATCGATAAAAAAATTGGAAGGCCACGCCCACTCCACCTACCTGAACCGATACACCTGTTGGTGTAAATCGATAAACCCATATATCTCACGCAATTTTAAAACTTAAGTTACCAAATTTTAAAGGTATATTTCTAGTAACACCCTTCATAAATGTGGAAAAAAATTTTGGACCACGCCCACTCCCGCCCACAAGAAACGATAAATGCCTGTATCTCCCGCAATTTAAGAGCTACAGTTACCAAACTTTGAAGGTATATTACTAAGATCGAACTCCAAAATATTTTGTGCCACGCCCACTCCCGCCCACAAAAAACGATAAATGTCTATATCTCCCGCAATTCAAGAGCTACAGTTACCAAACTTAGAAGGTATATTACTAAGATCGGGCCACGCCCACTCCAGCCCCCAAAAACGATAGACCTATAATGCATTTAAAGCTTGGTTCAGGGTATATGGTAGTCGAGCTCACTCGACTACAGCGTTCTTACTTGTTATGTATTTATTTTGTATGGATCAAAAACAGTTTTTAATAAATGAAAATTTTAAATAAAATTTAAAGTAACAGATACTATTTAAGTAATATAAAATTAAAAGAAAAATGTTCAACGAAAAAAAATATGAAATATTATATATTATATACAAAATGCAGCTTCTTTTCGAATTGAAAATATTTTTATTTGAACGCTTTCCAGCACTGATTTCACGGAAATAGTTTCATGTGTGGGGCAGAGGACTTTTTACTCCTGAAAAATGTAAAATAAAATATAAAATATTATATATAAAATGCAGCTACTTTTCGAATTGAAAATATATTTTCTTTGGACGTCTTACAATACTGGTTTCATGTGTGGGGCAGAGGACTTTTTACTCCTGATCTTTGGTAATTGAGTGAAACTCAAACACAGAAAATCGTGCTAAAGACTTGTTTGTTAGAATGCATAATCGCCAAGTTAATTTAACATCATTCATCGACATTAAAATGCCACATTCGCCATGATGATTGTCAGCTATTTATTGTTGTTGATGTTGCCACATGACAGCTGCAGCTCAACTGGCGTGCCTCATCTGCATTTGCTGCTAGCGTTCCTCAGTCCCTGCCTTTCCCCTTTAGCGACTTGTAGTCGCTGTGGTTACAAGGTCGTCTGGCAGCCATTACGTGGGGGGGGGGAGGGAGGGGGACCGCAAAAGGGTTAAAAGGTCAGATTGCTAATTGCGCCGCAGACTCCAGGCTCAGCAACAGCAGCAGCAGCAGCAGAGGCAGCAACATCAGAAGCCGCAGCAGGCAACTTTAACTCTGATAGCCAAACTCGCTGTCGTTGTTGTTGTTGTTGTTTGTTTTTGGCATCGAGGCTTTTGGCCAACTTGCCAAAGTTTGACAAATTAAAACCGAAACAAGCTCCGCTGTTGAAGTAATTAAGTCAGCGCCAAACGGAAGCCAAAAACGTGGTTGCTGCTCCACAACTCAGATTGGCCCTCTGACCTGCGCTTTGGCCTCTCCGGCTCTGGTGTTTTTTGGTTATTATATTTGCTTTTGGATTATTTTTGTGGAACTTACGACTAATTGAGCTCAGATTTCATGGCAGCCCCAAACGCAAAAGCGAGCAATTTTCCGCATGGGTCAGAGTTTCAAGCAGTTTCAAAGATGGCCAGAACAAAATCTTGCCAAAAATTACAAACGAAGTTTAAAAAAAAAAAACCCCCAAAGAGTGTGTTGTTCAGTCTCGGTAGTGACTTGAACATGTTGCAACTACAACTGTTGCATACTTTCAACTCGTTGTTCTGCTTATCGCTGTTTGTTTCCTTTTGTGTTGCAGCAAATTTATATTTGCATAGATGCTGACGGCCTGAAGTCATTTCTATAAATATGTGTGCAACAACTCAAAGCATAGGAATGCAACATTTATAGCAATGCCCCACACACACACACAATATAAGCATGGCGAATCTGCTGCCATAAAATGATGACTGAAACGTAGAGACATAAAAATCCCAAAATGTAACGACTCAGCGCCGACAATACGATTATTACAAAATACAAATCGCACGCAAATAAAAAAATAAAAAAAACAAGAAAAAAAAAACAAAAAAAAAACAAGAATGAAAAATACGCTACATTAAAACTGCACATAAAACTTTGTAACAATAAAGTACAGCAAATAATGCGAAAAACAAAAATCAAGAAAAACAAAATGATGCATAAGAAGAAGAAGAAGAAGCTACGAGGGGCAGGCAACATAAAGCACAAAGATCAAAATAATCATAAAGCTAAAAACGTGTGAAGAGTTCGCCAGATTTTGCTCAAGTATAAAATTACACACACACATATATATATATATATATATATATATTCATATGTATAAGCACATAAGGTCAGCGTAAATGGTCTAAAGTGAAAATTGCTTTTAACGAACGATGTGATTTTATTTTTTAATATACCTAAAATTAGCTGGAAATTCATTTTAGTACTTTGAGTTGAGTGCGCAGCTCATAAAGCCAAGTTATGCGTTAACAACTAACTTAAATGTGTGTTGCCAAACAAGTTAACTGAGTCTGTGTTCGACCAGCACATGCCCTATTTGCAGGTGCACAATTTACCAGAGATGAACACAAATTCTACACAAATAGTTATCATTAGAATTGCATCTGAACTCGAGTTCATTTTATATGGAGTATGTCAAGATACCCGCTTAATGCATGCAGGATGTACAGGGTGTGCTGCCACTCCAAAGTGCTGCGTATATTTTTGATGCGAATGCAAAGCAAATTTTATTTTTTCTTAAAAATTTGCTGCCAATTTGGAAGCTAATTGGCCACATTAATTACGTACAATTGACCAGCTGGGGGGATGCTGGAGGTGGTGGGTGGTGGAACGGGTCGTTCCTGGCCAGGTCAAGTAGCTAATGCTCAATTACAAGTTGGCTGGCGTGGGAGTGGGAGTGGGAGTAGGGTTGTGGAGAACCACTTAATGCAGACAAATGACAAGGCGTAAGACGTTGCCACCTGGCAGCCGCATCTCTTTAACAGTGGCATCGCCGTGCGGCACGTAGCGTCTAAGTGCCACAAATTACGCACGCAAATTGGCTTTGTTATGGCTGCTGCTGCTGCTGCTGATGCTTGCCACTTGCCACCTGACTGAGAGAGTGTGCGAGTCTGAGATTGTGCGAGTCTGCCACCATATGCATATCAGTCAATAGTTGCCACATGATGGCAGTTGCAACGTAACTGGTCAGCAGCCAGGCGCCGGCCTAAATTTGCCCATTAAACGTGGCTTAGTTGATCAAAAGTGTCTTCACTTGCCAACCCAGCCCAGCCCAGCCACACTCTCTCTCTCTCTCTCTCTCTTTCTCTCTCTCTCTCTCTGTCTCTATCCGTCTCTCTCCGTCTCTCTATCCACGCTTGACAATGTGTTTTGTGGTTTGCCGCTGGCTGACAACTTAATATGTGGCACGAACAAAGTGACACCCACGCTGCTGGAGCCGCACACGCGCCACTGTCGAAATAGCCACCCAACCACCAAACCACCCAACCAGCAAACCAGTGAACCAGCGAACCAGCGAACCACCCACTCGTAGCTCAACCACCAAAACGTAGAGCCACGTCAAAAGTCTGCCGACAACTTAAAGGCGTTAATGGTCGTTTGTTTTATGAGAAATTGCCAAAACGTGCACCGCATGCCCAAGTGATGTGATGTGCCACACTTGCCATACTTGCCATACTTGCCACAGGGCGCCAACCTCGTCAACGTCCCTCAGCAGAAAACAAAATCTGCTGCAGCCTCTGCTGGCTGGCGACGACGACGACTTTGTAAAACATCAAAGCGCCAGGATCAACAGTCAACGGGCGTGTTGGCATTTCTGGCCATCATTTTGTTGCCACTTCTATTCTGCTACTCATAGTTGTGCATACCCTGTAGCCATTGAATGGGTTAAGAAGGGCATTATGAAATGCGATTATCCTTTCGCGCTGTTCAAAGCGGGTCAGCGCTTCGATATTTGTATTATCTTTGACTATATCTGTATATAGATATTATTTGCTTTTTTTTAATTAATTAATTATTATTGCATTTTTATAATTAATAATTATATAATTTAATTTGATTTTTAATTTATATTTTGTATTCATGTAAATCTTTTTAATACATTGTTTTAATTACAAAAAAATACCTGATTGTGCAGAACAAAGCTTACATTTCTGCTTACATTAACCAAACTACTTACTTAATCATACTTACTTATGGTAATTCGATGATCAACAACATTTATGCATCAGTTTCCAAATTGGTATCAGAGTTTTTCAAAAGAAAATCCAGTGAAAACTAAGGCCTTGTGGGTCTCTAACTAAATATTCTCAAATAGCATTGTGATCAGTTAATATGCTAAGTGCTGTCACATATTTAATTAAATATAAATAAAATTATACAATTATTAGTTTATAGGGTATCTCAGAGTTGTATTTTCCTTCAATCTCGCTGAACGGCGATGTAAAAAAGAAAACAAATCTGTTTTACAGCAAAAAAGGAGACGTGCTCCGGGGGCACAACATTTAAATGAGTTGCATATTGTACATTGTATATGTGTGTGTGTGTGTGTGTGTGTGTATATATATAACTGTATAACTAACTAACAGCACAGATTTATCAAGTGCTCAAAACAATGATGTACCCTAACAATGACAACGTCAGCGAATGCGGCTGCGGCTGCGATTGCGACACTTTCAGTTCAGTTTGAACTTTGGCTTTGTCATTTTTCTCATGCCACATTTGGAGACCACATGACTGCTATCCACAATCTCTGGCTAATTCGCAACCAGGTGTCACTTGTCAGGTTGTCCCTCTCTCTCTCTCTCTCTCTCTCTCTCTCTCTCTGTGTGTGTAGACAACATTCCATTGTTTGCTATTTGCTTGTTGTAACATTGAATTTAATTTCCTGCTTCGCGTTTGGGGGTCGGGTTTGGATTGGGTTTGGGTTTGGGGACAGTAAGTCACAGGGTCGGGTTTATAGATCACAAATTATCTGAAGCAGAAGATGGATAGCGTGAGAAGTTTTTGTGAGTCTTGAGGGATTAAAAAACACAAATGTTTCAAATTGTTGCCAGGTTGAAGAATGTTTCAACTGTAACTGAGCCTTGACATATTTATGTATTGGATATGTCTTTACATCAGAACTGACAGATCTTCAACATAGTAAAGTATTATGTATAAAACGTAATTTAAGAGTTTTTAGAATGTTTATATTTTACAGCTTGCTCAATAATGTGCTCAATTATATATTTCAAGTGATGAAGAACGCCATAAAAGTAGTGAATTTATTACTCAAAGTACTAGTTTTTGTAGTAAAAAATTCCTTAACTTCTTTTATATGTATTTAGTTGTATATATGAGACTAAGTTATGTAAATATAATGCCAAGACAAGTACCACTTCCTTGACCTTAAGTACCACTTCAGAAAGCAACAAATTGGTTGACTTTATGTCGTTCGACAGCACTTTAAGAAGTAGTACTTAAGTGCCTTAACCCTAAAATCGTATCTAGAATACGATTTGGGCTGTACTCTAAAAGTACCGCCCTATAAAACTATTATCTATTGCATTTTATTACAGTTGTTGCTTCAAGTGTTGTCTTCATAGGGTTACGAAGTGTGGCAAGTTGCACTATATATGAATATGCCTCAATTTAAATAGCTGCACTGGCATAGAATTCAATGCGACTTGTATTGAATCTGGCTCCGATGGGGCACAATTCCAGTCTTAAGTCTGTTGCACACCTACAAAAATGCCACAAGCTCGCACATAGAATGCTGTGTGGCAAGGAAAAAGGGGCAAATAAAAACTAATTAAATCAAAACAATTGCTTAAATCCACCGTTTAATTAAAGCCAAAGCAAATTTGCAAATATCTATGTGTGATTGCGTGTGTGTGTGTGTGTGTGTGATTGTGTGTACATGTGTAGATCTACACAAATTGAGTTGAAGCATCTTTTAGTCTAAATACTTCCTGCTGCGACGAGACCCGGCAACAGCTAATCGCATCCCATCGCATCGCTTTGGATTGCATCGCATTCCGGCTCAATGTCTAAATGCAATTTGCTCTCTCTATGTGTGGGTGTGTGTGTCTGTGTGTGTGTGTGTCCAGGTCCCACACCTCCATCCCAAATCTGCTCCTCTTCTCCAAGTAGTAGGTTCAAATTTCAGCTACTCTGATATATATGTATATATTCATATACATTTTTTTTGTTGTTTTTATTTTAGCCTTTGTGGCTATCTTTTTATCTTTACTCGCGCCGCTGCTGATGAAGATTGACGCGCTGCACTTAAATCGCGTAATCTTTTTGCGAGGCGTCAATTGCTTTGCACTTGCTCCAAATACCCAAATACTTGCAATAAGTGCACTTGATCCGATCTGCCTCCCCTCCCCTCACCTTAACTCCCGCTTTCGCTGCCTTCACTCCTTTGCTCTGTGGCCAACACGTCGTATGCGCAACGTGCCACACACACACACAGGCACAGGCACAGGGGCAGTTGCAGCACAAGAAGAAAATGAAAAACAGGAACAACAACAACTGCCTGTTAGTCATTTGCCATTTGGCAATTACCTTGACGTTAGTTTTTAATCAAATTTTCACATGTTTTTACCCCGTTACTTATAATTGTGGCCTGCAGCAAAGAAAAACAAATCAAACATTGCTTTAGTTGTGTAACGGTGTCTGCTGTGGGTGGTGAGGGTGATGAGGCGGGGTGGGAAACTGTACGTTCCTGAGTCAGTCTACTTTTTCCTCTACTGATATTTATATATATATATATCTATATATATATATAATCGATTGTGTTGTCGGCAATTGTCTGGCGAAAAGCGATTTTCACATTTTGACTACATGCGAGACTAGATGAAAATAAATTGCCAGCCACACACATGTGCCGCACAATTTATGAGCCGCCAAAGGAGGATGTGGGGGTGTGTTGGAGGTGCCAGAATTTCTGGGCTCTGCAATTTGTGTATACCCTGTAGCCAGGACTAGTTTTGTAAGCTCTGACAAAAATCACACTGAAACTTCGGAATCTATGTTTCCAAACGGAGATGTTGTGTCTTTCTGAAAACCTTTGGTTTCCCTTTCATAATTACAGGATATATTTTTCTAAAATTACAAAATTGTCTCTAATTTAAAGGACGTATTTTTTTGTGTAAACATAGAAGGATTACTATAAATATTTTAAGATCTCACATATCCAAAATTTTTAGATAGTTTATACAATTCACATAGCAGTAGAAAGCGAAAATTTTTAGGATTATTAACGGGTTTTCAAAATGTATTTAAAATGGAAAGATTGTTTTTTTAATTCCAAGACAATTTCTATAATCAATCAAAATGCTGTTGTTTTGGGCGCATTTTTTCAAATTTCCGGTGGATTTTTTGTTCTGAGTGGAGGTTATTTATTTTGCTGAGGTGCTGATTTTTTAATCTGTGGCTTACTTTTGGTATATTTGTGGCACAGGATAACTGCCAGTTGAGCACACTCTATTCGAGTTTTGATTCTTTGAATTTTTATTTTATTTTTTTTTTGTTTTTTTTTGGGTGGGAATTTGTGCAGTATGTATTCGCAGGAAATGAGGGAAAATCATTATCTATGTGTCTGTGGGTCGGACCGTCCCAATTTGCCAGCCAAGTCTCATTGCATTAATATTTTTGTGGTTTTTGATTTTTGGTTTTTCATTTTGGGCTTTGATTTTGTTTGCTTTGGTTTGGTTAGGTTTGGTTTCTGTGCTCTGTCTATTTTTGGGCTCGCATTTGGGTTCGGGTTCAATGGACGCGTCATTTTGGGGCGTAGAATTCTTGCATGACGAACACCTGCATTGACCTTGATGACTTGTGTGTGCCTAAATGTGTGTGTGTGTGTGTGTGTGTGTGTGAGTGAGTGTTTGTTGCACTTAGTTATTTGTGTCAGCAACAAGTGACGGTCCCCCACCAAGCACCGCCACCTTTGCCCCATGGTGCTGCCACTTAAGAATTCATAATGCTGACAATTGGTTCAAGGACATTTGCTCTCATTCATCTCTCAGGCATCTCAGACATCTGCGAGATGTCCGCCTAATTGCACAAATATTTTGCATCTTGCTCGATCTCGATCTCGATCTGGATCTCGATCTCGTTACTTGTTTGTGTGCGTAACAAAATATATTAAATGCAACACACTCTGCGTGGGCGGTGCGTGCTGCACAGTTTGCACAGTTTGCACAGTTTGACGGGCACTGCGCGAGCAACCTGCTGTTCGTTGGCTAAACAATAAACAAAGCAAACACACATTCTGTGCCAATTATGCCAATTTAATATTCGCACATTAGCTTCAATTGTCTACTGTTTAGCTTAGTGTTTAGCTCTATAGCATAACTCAACTGATTTATCTAGACATCTGTTTAACTGTTGTTTAATGTGCCGATAACATTCCAATTTATCGATAATCAACGATAAATGAAATGGCTTTTTAAATATATTGTTAGCTTTTACACAATCTATACCATTTTGCCCAATCTTAAAGTCACCATTTGCCATTGAGTAGTGTACACACACACACACACACACCCTAAACAACAACTAGAACTACCACAGAAAATTTGTCGAAACATTAAGGATCGTTTATCGTAGGCACACCGAATATTGCATACCCTTATTCGCCGTAGTTAATCTGCCGATTTCTAAATATTAATGCGGAGCTTAAAATATGTTTTGCTTTACGAAAATTACGACTGACTTTATGTAATTATATTGTATCAGCTGGTGTGACAAACTGATACGAATTTTCCATTTCGAATTCTGGTGATTTTTTTCAGTTTTTTACAGTATTCGGTTACCTGTGTTAATCAGAATCAACTTCCGAGTCGATATAGTCATGTTCGTCTGTCCATCTATATATCATCTGGAACAGAGACTATTTATTGGGGCTATTTATTATTTGATAAATTTATGTTTTGATTTAGATTTCGATTCAAATTCTGGTTTGCATAAAACTCAACCGGCCGACTACTTATATGGCACCTATATAATATAGTGGTCCGATTTCGACAATTTTTTCATTTGCTAAATCTGAGTAACTTAACAGGCATTTTGTGCTAATTTGGATAATTAGAACTGACGCAAAATGATTGATATATATACATATATATATATATATATTCAGGAAGATAGCTAAAAAGCTGAGGAAGATCTGTGCCTATAAGGCAACTAATTCGGACAGGATGGAGGAACGACCCGTCCAATGATGCTGATTAAGAATATATGTATATAGATTATGGGTTACAGATTTCATGACAAAATTAAGGTACCCTCGACAAGGGCGCTGTCCGGCCAAAAGCTAAAAGTTCAGATACGCTGCACGTGACTATGCAGTTTTATAAGTAAGCCTATTGGCTCTGCCCCCAGCTCCTCCCCAACCCAATGGAGTTACTGTTACCGATATGTGGCAGAGGCAGAGACACAGACGGAGACAGAGACAGAGACAGAGACAGAGACATGGCATAAGCACAACACGTACATACTACTTAGTATCTTCAGTGTTTTGGGGACCAGACAATGTCGCAGACGCAGCGCAGACAACGCTCAAAGGCATCAGCCATAAAAGCAGCCAAACAAAATGACAACAACAGCAACAACAACAAATATAATAGCAACAACAACAACAACAACAACAGCTACAACAAAAGCGAAAGGCCTGAGAAAAATTACAACACACACTTTGAAAAGTTTGTTCAACTTTGTTGTTGGTGTTGCGCTTGTTTTGAGTGGTTTGTTTGTTTGTTTGCTTGTTTGTTTGTTGTTTATATATTTTTAGTTTGATTTTTGATTGATTCAATTTCCGCAGAACTCTCCAAGTGCTGCATTTCCCCCATACACACACATGTACATACGATCTGTGTAAATTTGAACGAAAATTGAGTGAATGCAGCAACACTGATGAAAATGCAACAGGCGTTTCCACTGCAATTCCCCTGCAACCATCCGCATTTCCATCATTTTCGTGTGAATACCTTATCAGCGTTATCAACGAGTTGTGTAGCATTTGGGGGAGGGGCGGGCTGGATACCTGTCTGTTCAATGCACATTTGGCCCACATTCCATACACCTTTGTCTGAGGCTCCACAGAAAGATAAAAGATATAGGTGGCGATATTTGTATTTGTACAGAACAAAAGAGGGAAAGGAATGCGAGTTTTAGCACCTGGCATCAGTGTTAAGTTGGCTGCGCCTGAATTACGTTGTAATTAAGTACAAACATCGAATAATTACAATTGATGAAAGTAATTATGGTTTATAGTTCATTTTAGTTGAATAGCTAAATAATTAATATAATAATATGTGCTTGTATTTTCATTATGACTAATGAGCGAATGAAGAGCTCGAAATTTGAAAACTTAATTTGTGGCAGACAGATACAATCTTAGAGAGGGGGCAGAGAGGCATAGCACTAATCACAATTGAAATATGACGTAGCACTGCCGACTAGAAGGAGCGGCGGGGGGCAGGGCACAGTGCCGATAGGGGATAGTCATACGCAGGGAAATCTAAAATCTAAAATACGTTAAGTAAAAAGTCATAAAAAAAAATTGACACTTGAATTCAATTGGCCGTTCAAAAATAGCCAGCAACACTTCGCGCTCCCTTCCCCGTTTCCGATCCAAGATACCGAAAACTTGTTGTGCCCCAAGCAGACAGCAGTAAATTGAACAGCAGCAGAAGTAAGTCAGAAGAAAAAAAACACATACATATTTCAAGAATATGGGTCACTTGGAAATTATTCGAGCTATTGAAAATGCAACAAAAACACAGATAAATAAACGAAAATTGCACTGAAATTGAAATACAAATATTTGAAAATTCCTGCCTTACAGTTTGACAGCCACCAGCAGCAACTACCTGACGAAGTTAACGCAGAAGAAGAAATAATTCACATATTGTTATTTTGGTGCTAGGCTGATTAAGGGCTCAAAAAGCAGAGAAACAGAGAAACTAAGAAATCGAGAAATCGAGAAACCGAAAAACAGAAGAAAGAGAAACAAGTGCTTCTATTGAATCACAAATTACGCAAAAGCTTTTTATAGAAGTTCAAGTCATTGAATTCAGTTCCTCAAGAACACAAGTCGACCACACGCACTGTACAAATATATCGAAAAGATAAAAAACAACACAACACTGAAAAGAACAGCATATTTCATAATAGAAACAAACAAAATCGCACTTGAATTTGACAAAAAAAAACGATTTAATTTTATTGGTTTTCGATCAAGATTTAACTGTTATATTAACACTGTACTTCAGTTGTGTAACTTAGAATAACAGTCAAAGTATTAAAAATATGTATTCATATATTATTTAGTGTGTTTGAGATAAATATCCCTATAAATGACCAAGAAAATCATTTGCATAAATGAAAACTCAACACACTGTAAGGCCAAGGAACGCGAGTGCCGCAGCAACGAGCTTTTGCTGTTCAGCTTAACAGCGCACGACGCTGTGCTGAAAAGCTGAAAGCTGTGCAAGCTACCCAGTGCCTCCGCAACTATACACCACGGCACTTAGCATGGAACACAACCCACGAATAGCTTGAAAGTTCGCGTTCAGCATTTTGTTAGTAATTATTAAAAATACATTTTTACAGTTTATTAAAAAGATATACGGCAGGAATCAAAGGTTTTATTGTGAAATTGAAACTTAAGTACATACGAATGAAGGAGGAATGCAAAACTTAAGACAAAGAGTTGCCAGATTGCTACGTTGCTAATAATAGGGTCACATTTGCAATACATTTTCTTATGATGAACATTGAAAAGTCATGACTTAAATTAAATCTTAAGCTTTAAATATAGAACAAATTGTTGATTGTTATTATTGACGTGCACTTGCAGAAAAGCTCAAATCTCGATAACAATGACAACATGTTCTTCGATCTGGAGGAACGGACGGCCTTCGCGGACTCCGACAGCCTGGAAGCGTTTGCGCCATTGATCGACGATTCCGTTGCCGAGGGCAACTGGTTCAACAAGGGCGTTCGGCGAGTGCGTCGCGAAATAACCCGATTCTTTGGCAATGGCAAGGGCGATTCCCTTGCCCTTGATTCCAGGCATAAGCTCGCCAAGAAACATAGCAAGAAGAGGCACGTGGGCAAGCGGCAGAATGGACCGTTGCTCCATAAGCGGGCCTCTGGCGATTACGATGACGATGTCGGCTCCGGTAATGATGTCATGGAAACTTCAATGTGTAAGTTGTTCAACTGGAAATGGAAATGGGAAACGAAATCGTAATCACTGCTTTTCATTACATTTACAGACCGCACAAAATTCACCGTCAATGAGCCCTATCAATATCAGTTCGAAAACAGGCACAGCGAACAGTTTCGCAATCTATCCGACGATATCCAAAGCGGTCTCAGCAAACTCTTCCACGATAGCTACTCATTCGATGATGATGATGTCGATTTACACAGCGTCCTGCTGCATGTCAGGTAGGTCAATTATCAGCAGACTGGCGAGCTTGCAACTCGTTGCAGCAAGTTGCAACTTGCAGATGGCAGATGGAAACTGCGCACGTTTCGTGTTTTCGTATATCGTGACACGATCGTGTCTCACGCAACAAATCCTGTTAAATGAGTATTTATGCTTGGATTGCCAAATGCCAAACAATGAAAATTTCAGATTATTTAATACTTATAATTATAAAAAAAAAAAATTTATTTAATTTTGTTTTTTTTTTTTTAAGAAACAATTCTTTTCACACAACGTTGCTTTAAAAAATATATAAGTTATCGCAAATCAATGATTATTAATTCAAATATTTTGAAACGTAGAAACAAAATTTCTAACTCAACATTTATTAAGAAGGCTTTTTAATTTGCCTAAAAACAAAAACAACGATTTTCACCCTAAACACAAATATTACAACAAAGCAGATAAAAAGTGAAAACTGCAGAAAATGCGAAACGTGTCCATCTCTAGATGCAAACCCAACTCAGCCCAATCGAATCCAACCAGATGTTAATTCACTTGCTCTCTTTTCCCAATTTTATGTGTTATTTTCGCTGACCAGCCGAACAAACGATCAGTACAAGATTAGTGTGATCCTCAATGTGGAGATACCGACGAATATTTTGGGTTTCGAGGAGAAGCTGCGCTACCAGCTGCAGACCTACAATAACATTGGCGACCAGAGCGCCTCCCTCGGGGATGACTTCTATTTCAGCCTCGCGTCGGGTAAGTTTCACCCAAGTGAGATACAATTTAGCAATTCAACTACCCTCTCCCCCCTCCTCCTTTACAACTCCAATTTGGATTTGGCTGCTTTGGGTGTTATACACTGAGTAATACTAAAACATACTAAATATTTATTACTCGATGGTTGTTGCCACAAACTGTACAAAGCTGTCTGCTTCTCCAAGTAGCGCCCATCTGTCTCTGTAAATAAAAACTACTCTTAGCTTTAGACAAAAATGAAAAAAAAAAACCCACAAAACTTTACTCACATGCCCAAAACACAAACACACACACACACACACACACACACTTTTAACCGGTAAAATGCAGATGCCAATGCGAATGAGATGCCTCCTCTTCAGGCACCGGTTAGACAGAGCGAAGAGGATATCGATTCGGCAGAAATGCCATGCAAGTTCCAGAAATTTCAGTGTATTAGCGATAGTCCCTTTGAGATAGACTGCTGGAAAACTTGCGACGGCAATCGAGATTGCAATGATGGGTCCGATGAGGAACCGGACCTATGCGATCTCAAGTACCCATCAATGAGCTTCCCAAGTGGCAGCGGCTGTACCCGCCCCTCCGATAGTTTTCAATGCTACAGCGGTGTCAAGCTGCACATCAACTGCTGGACCCTTTGCAACGGACGCAACGATTGCGACGATGGCTCCGATGAAACTCCCGAGCTCTGCCCCCATCTGTATGAGACCTTCTGTACCGGAGAGGGCGAGAATAAAGTGTGCCAGCGAAAAAATTACGGTTTGTCATCCCTCTCACTCTCTCGCCCTCTGTGTCTGTCTGCCTTTCAATGATGTGCTTGGGGAATACTTGTCCGGATAAGCGACTCTAATAAAACCAACCACACACACACACACTTACAAGCAAAGCTAATCTCTAACTGATAACCTGATAACCTAATTGTAGCTGTAACTGTTAATTAGCACAGCAGTCACTGTTATTGTTACTAACCCACTATATATAACGAATCATATTCTGGCAAGATCAGTTTTCATCCATTTTCATATGTTGGGCGTGCTCCGATTTGCGAAATCGAAAGAGTTTTCCATTTGCAAAATGGAAGATTGTTTGTTAAAAACGGAAATGGAAAAGTTGTTTGTAAATTGGACGACGCCTATCTATATACATATGTACACATATATCTTTAGAATGTAGAATGATCACTGCGCAGAAACTCAAAATGAACATTGCAATTTTCATTGGAATGTTGTTTAATCTCATATTACTGATTTATTAAGTCTTGAACGATATATAGAACTAGTGTCTGATCAGCCTTAAAAAAACCAAATTCAATTTTTGAATTATGCACTTTCTTCATGTAAAACTATTTTTTGTTTTATTTTGACTGCTTTTAATTGTAATGATTCATTAAGTGATTTGCTCAATTTAATATAGCCTTCGATACAACAAAAAATATATATACGACCTATAAAATCAATCTTAATATTAATTTTACTATTCAATATTAATGTATATAGTTAAATTTATCACTGCAAATCGAGAAACCTATGCATATATAGAAAAATCATCAAAGCTGTTGCGATACTGCTATTCAGGTGCCATCTCTTCCCCTCTTTCGCTTTCTCTCATGCTCACTCTTTGGGCGGCATGTTGGGCTCTCTTTCTCTCTCTCTCTCTCTCTCTCTCTCTCTCTCTCACTCGATCAGTCTCACTCTCACTCTCATCTGATCTCAATACTATGTGGCATATCAACTATGCAGAATCGCCAATCACTTTTTCAATACATTTTCATTTTGTCTCGTGTCTCTTGTCTCTTGTCTCTCCATCTCCCTCTCTCTCTCGCTTTCTCGCTGTCTCGAGCTCTCACTAACTATCTCTCTCACTGTTGCATTTCACAATAATTTGAATATGTATTGTTCTTTCGATCTCTTGTTGCTCTCATTGAATCCCAAAACGAAATTGTCCAATTGTGTACTCAATGTTTGTGTTTTATTTATAATTTGAAATACTATAATTTATTCAACGTGCCCTCCACACACACACACACACACACAAACACACACACACACTTACACGACTTAGATACAAACGGCGGTGAGTCGCCAGATGACGATGGCTCTGGAGAGGTGGAGTGTCGCGGAGATGCGACATTCTATTGTTCCCGCAGTGGCAAAAATATCTGCGACGATATGAGATGCGATGGCAGAAATGACTGTCCCTTTGGCGAAGATGAGGAGAATTGCCCCAGTTACCTCGGTAAAGATCATCTCCAATTGCCAACTTGCATTTCACATTATTGCCATTAAATACGAAATTCGAGTTGAGAATTAGCATTTTAGTCAGAGCATCGACGAAATTACACTCAATCAATAAATTTGTTAAATCATCAGCCATTTGAGATCAACTATTAAGCATATATATATATGTATATTTATATATATATATATATATATATTTATATGTATGTATTATATTATAATCATCACTCGTTTGTTTTTTGTACACGTTTGTTTTGATTCAGTTATTTTAAATCGATATGTTCGCTTTTCTTTTTTTCTTTGCATTTATTTTATGTTGCGCTTTTTGCCTAACTAAGACGAACCCGAGCGCGTGCCTGAGCCAGATAACGAGCCAGATAACGGGCCAGTTAACGAGCCAGAGCCCGTGGATGAGAACGAAACCGACGACCCACACGATCCCTGGAAAGAGCAAGAGCAAGAGCAAGAGCGAGAGGAACGTGAGCGAGAGGAACGTGAGCGAGAGGAACGTGAGCGAGAGGAACGTGAGCGAGAGGAACGTGAGCGAGAGGAACGTGAGCAAGAGGAACGTGAGCGACAGGAACGTGAGCAAGAGGAACTTGAGCGAAAGGATCGTGAGCGACAGGAACGTGAGCAACAGGAACGTGAGCAACAGGAACGTGAGCAACAGGAACGTGAGCAACAGGAACGTGAGCAAGAGGAACAGGGTGAGTTAAGATTTCCTATTTTGGTTTTCGTTTATTTCTCTTATTAAATTGATTCCTCATAATTGCCCCATAAAATTCGATTATTTTCTGATCTGAAGTAGTATTCTTAAATTGCCTCGAGTTATCTTTTCATTAAATTCTCAATATTATAGTTTTTTCCATTTATGCATGTTTTTTTTAAATTTTTGTTATTTATTTTTATTTTTGAAATGCGTGTCTGATGTCAGCGACGATCGCTGATCTCATTGGCGAAAAATGGGGGCCACGTGCCGTGTGCTTTTCAAAGAATGCCGCATTTGATCGGCGAATATTGAAAATTTGATGGTGCAATTGCAACATGCAAAGTAGTTGTTGCACCAAGTGCAACAAATTCTATAAATTACAAACCCATATGTGAGTGTTGCACATATTCATTTCTAATACGTGCCGCTTCAATGCCAATTATTTCTCTGTAATAATTCCAGGAAATAATTACTTATTCAAATACTTTAAATTTCTGTTACGGCATTTGTAGATTTTAAGTCGAATTTTGTATGGCGAGTAATAGCTTGATTTGGCATATGCACAAGTAGACAGTTATTGTCGATGTTCTCCGTGTTTCACTTCTATTGTTCCTTCTGGTAAAAAGTATAATATGTATGTCGAAATGATGGTATATATTTTATTGATTGTATTATAATGGATTGGCTTAACGATATATATCGGTATGTTTGCGCTTATTGATGTGGAATATAATCTTATGTCTTATTGCGCTTCATTCGTCTTTCTCTTTATCGATATTTTACTGAAATCGTTGCTGATTCGATAACATGCTCACAATGGAATCGGGACAATTGCATCAAGGTTGCAAAATAGCTTTGACCGTTTCTTGTTTGCTTATCTGCTATTCTCCTGAAATCCCACATGTCGATGTCTGTGTACCTAACTAGGTTATCAGTTAGGTTTACTGTCGGAACAGTGGAAATGAAGCATGAATTGAATGCTGGAATGAAACAGAACACAGCAGTGTTTCAGTTCCAATGGGTATGGAACGGGATGGTATGTGCTCAGCCACATACCTTCCCGTTTCATTCCCATTGTGCCAGCGCTTCATAAATGAAATAGCCCAGCTATGACCCTGACCCTCCTCCAAGCAATCGACGCTTAAATTACAAAAGCAACAACAACAAAATATGGAAACCTATTCCAAAAAGTGAAATTACTATTGCTCCCCAAACGGGGCGACGGACACGCCCACTCTGCCCACTTGCGTAATGAAACGACCCATGCTGCATGCAGCAGCAAAATCAAAATCCAAATCATAACCGCAGTGGTGCCCCCTCAGCCGCCCGCAACACTCCACGCTTCGCACACATGTGGATTACAATATCTATGAAATATGCTACAAATACGAGCACGCACTTGCCACAAAAAAAAATAAAAAAAAAAAAAAAATTAACAAACAGAGATAAAAAACCAGCAGCATCGCAGGCAGTGCAAAAAGATGTTTTATGTATGGTGATTTTTGGGTGGTTGGGCGTCTCAGTGGTTTGGTGAACTGGCATCGTCGATTGTGGCGTCTGCAGCGGGGCAAGCAACAAGCTACAAAAACAATTTGCAACAGATTAAAATTACCCCTAAGCGTATTATAAACTTAAACAATCCGCTGCACAGTCCACACACACACACAGACACAAAACAGCAACCACCCCCTCCCCTCTCCCCCTCCATATCACATCCCCTCAGCCCATTTGTTGAAGTGAGCTTTTATTTAGACGGGCGTCGCCGCTTTTAGTACGCAGGGGCGTGTTAAGTGCTGTCAACGAGATTAAATGCAATGTCAGAGGTCACAAAAAATACAGCAAGTCCAACGCAGCCCAAAGTTGTGTCCTTGTAAATTTAATGAATTTTTGGCACTCGACTTGTTGTTGTTATTGTTGTTGTTGTAGTTCCATTTCCTCTTTGGCTTTGGCGAGTGAAATTAAGTAAAAAGTGTAACTGGAACTCGGACTGCAACTTAACTTAAGTACAACTATGTTGCCTTAAGTGATTTACGCACTAATTTAAAACTGCTGCAATTGAATAAAAAATCTATTTGGAGTTGTTGTTCACATAACGGTTTTTATTTAAGATTTATTAATATTAAATATACTAATGGAGTATTAAAATACTCTCTAAATAATCTACTAAAGAAATCCCCAAAGTCCATGCTATCAGAAGAGGATGTAATATCCTAGGGAAACATATCCCAAGGTTGCATATCATGGAAACCCTGTTGGAACTTGAGGCTTAGGAGAGGATCACAGTAGATCAAACTAGGTCGCAGTGTATGAATAATAATATAATAATAATAATATAATAAGAACAATAATAGTTTATACAAAAATTAATATTGCAATTAATAATGCAGGTTAGAGCACTAGTGACTAATCCTTCAGATCGATCAGACTTTATTGAATACAAAATATTAAACAAAATATGTTTAATGCATTTTTTAATATTTGTATTATAAAATTGTCGTTAAGTTTGTAATTCTTTACTTTTGTGCTAGAATGCAATCGATTAGTATCGATAATATGCTATTGTTAATCATGGTTAATTAAGTTCATCCGAATTTTAATAATAATTTTTTTTTTTTTTAATAACTTGCACATTGATTTAATTTCTTGAAATTGCTCTCATTCCGAGTTCAGTTGACACATATTCGATGCAGATATTCTCGTGTTTCCATTGCCATATTTCTAGCCTCTGTTGATACCTCGAGGAAGTGAATCGAGATGGCAACCGAATGATGCACAATACACGTAATGTTTTGTTGCATCATTTTCATTGCGTTGAATATAAATCCGTAAGGCCGTGTATAATTTGCAATGCAAATATTTATATATGTATACATGTATGTGTGTATGTACAAATGTTTGTTGAAGTAAAACGATTAGATTAGACTACAGTAGAAACCGTAAGAAAATATAACCGTATATATATATATATTCACACATATAAATTTGAATACACACTTAAAACACCTACAGCTTACAACAAAGTTATCAAAAATGCAACAAATTTATAATTAACAAATATTTCGAAGGCTTCTTAAAGTTGGCTCTTTGTGAAGATATATATACATATATTTATATGTATATATATATGTATATATATACATATATACACTGCTTAGTGGCCGCATTGTTGAGCAATATTTTTAGAGCTGTTGAGGCTTTGGAGCTGTTAAATCGGCTACTACAAAAGAGTTCTGGAATTGCAATCGAATTATTATTTTATTTTTTGTTGTTTTGTTGTTGTTGTTGTTGTTGTTACTGTGGCACAGTGTTGTGAAATTTGAAGCTGTTGTGGCAGTTGTAAATTTTGCTGTTGTTGCTGTTTCGAAAGTGCAACATTTGCGGCAACTTATGCTGTTGTGATTGTTGTTGCTGCTGTTGTTGTTGCCGCTAAATTTTAATTATTATGTAAACACTCACAAACACACACATACACACACACACACGCACACACAACAAACGCACACTCAGTCGTATTATGTTCTATCCATAAAGTTGCCCTTTACTTGGTGAGCTTGCAGCATTAGAAGTGTTGGTATGTTGGATGGGGGATGGGGGATGGGGAGTGGGGGCAGGCGTCTGCTCAATTAACAGCTATTTTTGTTTAGTTTTATTTTATTTGTTTGTTGCTCACTGTTTGTTTGAGGTTGCGGTTGCTGCGGTTGCATTTTGCTCGGCTCAATTGTTTAAATTAAATATTTTGTTTATAATTGTTTGGCATCGACACTTGCACTTTTTGCACCCATTCCAACAACCCTACCACCAACCCCTGCCCCTGCCCCACCCCTGCCCTTACCCCGCTAGCACTTAAACCAGTCAGCGAATCTTCAGCGAGCAGCGAGAGTCAATTAGCAGCTTCGCTTGCTGCTCGGCGTTAAATGGCTGCCGATTTGCCTGCTGCACGGAGACGCACACAAACATAGACACACACACACACACGCACACACACACACATAAAACACTTGCACTACGGGGACCATATATGCAAATTAAATTTGCTGGCCAGCGCTTTTCTTTTCACACTTTGAGCCAAACAAAAAAAAAAGAAAAAGAAAAACAGAGTGAAGAAAAAGAGCGTGTTAAAATTAAGGCAACGAGTGCAACGAGACAACAACAACAATCAGTAGCAGCAGCAGCAGCAGCAGCAACTGTTGTTAAAAATCATAAAAATCATAACAGCAAACAATGTAAGCACTGCAAACCCACTAAAAAAAAAACACCCCCTTGCCCACAACAGGAAATCATCCGACTTCCCCAGACACAGGGGGGGAGTTATGCATGTCTGATAAGAAATTGCGAATCATAATAAAAAATTAAAATTGAAACATGTTAAAAGTGTTTTCATCTACGAATTGTGCTGAGTATCGAATACACTCACTATAAGCCATAAATTAAATAAATATTTACATAGTAATGTGAATATAAAAAAAAATTAAAAATAAATTCATATATGTTTCCATCTATTTGTTAATAAAAAGTTTTTTTTTTTATCATTTTCAATAACAACTTGACATTTTGAGAGATTTTCTAGTGCATAAAAAATATTTTATTTTTATTTTTATTTTTGCCTCCTTTTACATAATTCAAATAGTTACTTAGTTATTTTAAGAATACCAATTTTAATAGATTGGAACCAAATAATTGCAAAGATTATCAGAATACTTGTGTAGTTTTCACACCTCCCTTCGACAAGTAAATATAGGGTATATTTGACATATGCTTATGATTACATAACAATACTCGCTATGATAGGGTATACAAAGAAAGCTGAATGCTACACAACAAAGCGACTTTTGCAACTTCTGCTTGTGCCACATTTTGGATGTTCTATGTTGCTGTTGCTGTTGCTGTTGCTGCTGTCGTCGCCTGTTGTTTCTATTAGATCTGTTGGGGGTGTGTGGGTAAGGGGGTGGGGGAGTCATTGTTGAATGAAATGCTTGTGTGTCTTAAGCTAAGGCCTGTTGGCTCAAAGCTTAAACGGTGACTGGCGCAAGCGCAACACACAAGCAAGCAACATGTTGCTGTCGTGAGGAACAGCAACAGCAACAGCAACAACACCATCAACAGTTGAGTGTTAGCAACATGCTGCTGTTAGGCATACCCTGTACATGTTGCCAAGCCATCCAACCTGGTTGGCTGTGCCCATTGAAGCATCATTCCCAGCCCGAGCGCCAAGCACACCTTCGTGTCCGAGCCGAACACAGAGCCGAATGCATCGTGCGCCTTTATTCGTTAGCGTTATCGCTTCGGCTGCTTCGGTTGCTTCGGCTGCTTCGGCTGCTTCGGTTCATTTGAGTGTTCGTCGTCGCTGTCGTTGTTGCTCGTGTTTACGCCTCCTCCGCCGACTGCTGCCGCTGCTGCTGCTGGGCTGCTTAGCTGCTTGGCGCTTGGGCTGCTTGGGGCGCTGGGCGAGTCGATGCCGGCGCTGCTTGCATCGCTCTAGCGTCAGTTCAAATTGAAGCGTTTGCGTGTTCGTTACGTTGTGCAGCGACTTGGTGAATTGCTGACTTGGTGACTTGGTGACTTGACTTGCTGACTTGACTCCGACGTCGACTGGGACAGTGGCGCGTGTGCAAAACAACTCAGCGGACCAACTTTGTTCAATTCTTTTTTTTTGCAAGTTTCCTTTTAGCCAAAATTTCAAATAGAAAAACAGTTTTTTTTCTTGTTTTTTGAGTAAGTCAATCGAATTGTGTGCCAACAATCAAATTAAACAATATTAAAAAAACAAAAAAAAAAAAAAAACTAAAACAAATTTTAAATTGTGCCAAATTTTACAAAACATAAAATGTACAATTTGGAAAATATTGAACATACAGATTTGCAGCTCAGCTCTTGGAGTGTTTCCTCGTATCCTCGATCGTTGTTTGTCCTGTTGCTGTTGGTGATCCAACAATTCGAGTGCCGTGTCCAGTCTCTAGAAATTATCAAGTTTTTCTGGAAAGTTGGCGCTTTTATTTTTCATAGTTTTGAATGATAGCTTTGTTACTTTTTTTCTGCTGTTTTTTTTTTTGTATATTCCTCAGGCCTCAACAAAAATTGAAAGTGGAAAATAGATTATTTCAAGTTGTGTCGAAAAATAGATAGGGATATACTTTTGAATTGGCAGTGAATCAAATAATTATATTTAAAAAATTAACTTGTATATTTTTTGGGTGATGAGAAAAATTGCAGTTAACTGATCGTTTTTTTTTTTAGACTTTCAGCCCATTCTAATAAAATCAAGCTCCGATATTTTGTGACTCTTTCGATATAATTACTAATATTCCTTTTTAACATTGTTGCATGAATGAATCCACAGTGTGTTCAAATATAGGCTCAAATTAAAAAAAAGCATTTTGCATTCGTTTCCAAAATATGTTGACACTTATCAAATATATATTTTTGTTGGAATAAATCAGATTATATATTTTATATTACATTTTCGACATTTTCATGCGTGTTCTTTCTGTTTCCACTGAAGTCCCGATGAGATGAGTGAGAAAACTGAAAATTAGAACTACAGTTTTCTGGCTGATTTATTTCGCATCAGTCCGATCTGTGTTTTTTAAATATCAGTTTTTCAACCACATTCCCTTTCGAGGACTTTTGAAATCTGATGAATTGCGTCTCAAAATCAAAGATTCTGGAGAATAAGTAAAGCACAACAAAATTTTAATTATTTTTGTAGTTGGACAGCAGAATGGGCTTCTTGGAAAATGGCATTTATCAAGAAGAGATTGTTTACGCTTAGCCATCAGTATTTATCCAGTTTCCAAAGTTTCACAGCGAATTTGCCATATGCAACAGCTAATTTCAAAACGTATTCAAATAAAAATTGTCTCTAGTGGGTTACCTGAAATTGTAAAAGGGCCAAGACAAGTAAGCCATTTATGGAAAGAGCAAGAAAATATTTGCAGCATTTCTACAAAACCGTCTCAAAGTTTTATCTCGAAAGAAAAGCGAAGATTGCATTGTTTGCTCAAATTGAGAGTTGAGGAGAGGATAGGTTAATGCCTTATATATAGACTCGTATCTGGAATATCGTGTGGAACACGTCAACAGATCAGCTTATGTCGTTCGCTGTCCAACAGGATTGTGTTAAAATAATAATTTAGCTATCTGTGAAACAGTTATAAATTATGGCCATTGTTTGCTCTGCATTCTTCTTCTTGTTATGGTAGATGTTTTTTTCTTTTTTTTTTTTTGTTGCTGCTGCTGCTGCTTTTGTTGTCGGCAGAAAATCTTAATCAAAGCGAGGGGCAAACAATCGCTGAGCCAGCGAATAAATCGAACAAATCTGCCTGCGAACATTAAACGTTTGTGGCACTGATCACAGCTCGTGTGCCTTTGTGGCATCTAAAAGATTCAACGTTGCTCGGCGCGATAGAAATAGCAACAAATACAAAAGCAACAACAGCAACAACAACAACAACAGCAATTAGTGTCGAAAGTTGTGCAGCCTGACAAATTGTCGACAAAACAAAACCAAACAAAGTGGAAAAGAAAGAAAACACCTAGCAATGAAATCTGTTGCATTTGCCCCGCTTCTCTTTCTTAGCTGCTCTGCTTTTATTTGGGGGGTGACAAATCTTATAAATAACAAGCCCAAATATGGCAGAAGCGACACACAAAAACTATTTTCGTTGCAAGTATTTCAATTCAGAAAATTCCTCATGCAACAGCTGTAGATGCGCTCTAACATTTGTCTTGTTGCTGTTCTTTTCGTTTTTGCAACATTTGCTTTTTGTGCAATTGGAGTGAAGAAAATTTTGAATTTGTGAATTCATTTTTTTTTTGTTTTCTTCAAATCGTGTTATATTTTATTGTTTGGTTTGTTTGCTGTCGAGGATCGTTTTGCAAAAGACAACGTTGCAGTTTTGATTCTGGGTTTTTCTCAGACAATGTCCAACATTCAATGGAATGCCAAATGCAAACACCAGAAGAACGACAACAACAACAACAACAACAACAACAACAATGTTTATTGGGCATTAGAGCTAACGCATCAATGGTGGGGGTTAGTGGAGCGGTGTTGCATAGTCGCACAGTGGCACAGTGGCATGATAGCTGCTCAAAGGAGCTTTGAGAAATGGTTGCCAGAAGTCGAGCGCCTGGAAAATTATGCATCATTAATTTTAATGACTTTTCACTCGCCAAATGTGAGCTTAACTAAAATGCTTAGCTGAGTTTTAATGATGGCATTTTAATATGCAAATTCCATCTACTTAGATATCAGACATACACACAACACATACATACATATATACATACATACATACAGGCAGCAGCATCATTAACGACTTGCCACAAAACTTTGAAACGCGCCACTTTTGTTTTTTATTTTGTGTACAAAAAAAAAAAAAAAAAAAAACCACAGCCTGAAAAGCGCACGCAGGGGGAGGGGAGGGGCAGTTGATGCAACTTGCCTCTTTGAATAGCTACAAATATATTAAAATGAACAGTTAAACACAGCTTACAATTTATCGTATTAACAGACTGCGAATAAAATTAAGTTGAAGAGATTTGTTTCAAAATCGAAATTATCTTGAATAAAATATATCGAATGAGAAATTTGAAATTAATGTAATTTTCAATGTTGAACAGCAATTGGAAGAATCTATATTTAAAACAATTTTGGAGCCACAGAATAATATAATATATATTATAATACCCATAAAAAGATAGAACTGAGGCATGTTGTAAAGGATCTTTGGTTGTTTTATTATATATAGAATTGATAGCTAAATTGATAGCGGCAGTTTTCAGTTTTCTTTTCTTTTGTGCTTTTCTACATTTTCCCTATGAAATTCCAAGTCAACATAAATATGTGTAGAATATAAAATAAATTGCTTGATTGCTACTCATTTGTATCGAAACTACTCGTTAGTGGTGCATACAACACCCAAAATATATGTTCAGCTCCTGTTGCTTTTCGCTATTGCTTGTTGCTGTTGCTTGTTGCTGTTGCAGCTTCCATTGTGTTGCAATTCAGCAATTATTATGCGTAGCATGTTGGCTAAGCCAAAACTTGGCTGCCTCGAATGCCGAGCCGAGTCAAGCTAAAAGCATTCCTTTAATGTTAACTTAATTGAGGCAGGGGCAACAACAACAACTAACGCAGCAGCAGCAGCAGCAGCCGAAGCAGCAACAGCTTTTTGTTGTATCTCATTTAATAATTTAAAAAAAATAGATATATATATATATTTATATATATATGTGTGTAGATGCAGGCATTTTGCCAAACGCCTCATAAACTACAAAGCTTTTACGCGTATCTCATAGATACGGCTACCGCAGCCAGACTTGCAACAACAACAACAGCAACGAAGCCTTTCACGTCACAGCATTCGAAGCATTCAATATTCAAGCATTCGCGCATTCGAACATTCGAACATTCAAACATTCAACAATCAACATTCGACATTGTTTCGCACTCATAAAAGCGCAGATGGTCAAATCATCCCCACCCCACCCCTCCCCCCTTTCGCCGCTGGCCGAGCAGCGAGCACACATGGCCAAAGGTAGGGTTGGAGCAGGGGTGGGAATCGGGCGGGTGCTTGTGGGGTGTTCAAGTTCAAGTTCATTACAGCACCACATGAAATCGGAATTTTTTTCGCTTTTCATTTCTTTTTTTTATTTTTTTTTTTATATTTTTTTTTTATAATATTCGCGCAATTTGTTGTAATTTATGCGCGAAATTTTATGCAATATTTGCACAATTTGCCGTAGCGTAGAAATGAGAGAGACAGAGACACACACACACACAGAGAGAGAGAGAGAGAGACAGTTAACGAGTTAGAAGCGTTTTGTCAACTGAGCAAACATTTTCCCAACTTTTGACATTTTTTCCATTTTCTTTTTACTGCTTAGTTGTTGTCAGAAAACAGTAACTGAAATGTGACTTCCACAATATTTAACAGCAATTTTAATGCACATGCAACATACAAAATATCTTTCAATTGGCCAAAAAAAAAAAATTTTAATTTTTTTTAAAAAAATCTTATAGTAAATTCAATTTTAATGTTATAATTAAATAATGTGCTAAGCAAATTGCAAATGATCACCAGGCAGAAAATACATTCCAGAGTTTCCACAAGTCGTAAAAAAATATTCAAAAAAAAAAAGAAGAAGAAGAAATAGTACATTATCCTCCCTGAAAAGGAACAATATATAGATTGCTGATATTTCTATTTTCTATTTTCCATTTTCAATTGACATTTGATTTTGAGCGTTGCACTAATCGAAATTGATTAGAAAACTCATTCAATGGACGCGCTACCATTTTTTAGCAGCCAAGATTGCTGTTTGAGGTTAGACGCTTTTCTTGCCTGCCACGCCCCCCGCCCCTCCCTTGCCCCAGCCCACTCCACACACACACTAGAAAAGAGGAGCAGAGAATAGAATGGAATTTGAAATTTTGATGCCGAGTGTCGACAACAATTGAACAATTCAACAATTGAATGCTGATGAGGCGCGCGCAGCCTGCTAAAAGCGAGCACTGAATTTTCCGTCAATTTTCCGCAAGTTTTTCTCTTCTTCTTATTTATTTTTCTGTTGCCTTTTTGGGCGTTGTGTTGTTGTTGTTGTTGTTGTTGGTTTTATTGTTGCTGTTGGGCATATGAAAATATTGCGTTATTTAAAATTAAGCAACATTTAATGTGCCCCAGTTGCTGCCCCCCCACCCCTTCACTATGACTCAGTGTGTGTCCTGCGCCGCTTGTTTTCAGCTCTTTTCTGTTTGGCTTTTCTTTTCTTTTCTATTTTGTTTTTTTTTTTTGTGTACAGTTTTTCACTTTTACACCCGCATAGACAAAGGCGGAAGTGTCCCCAGTGCGGGGTGGGGCGGGCGGGGCAGCCTCTTCATTGCTTTCATTTGTAACGGAAATGCTTGTGAAAGTATCCCTTTGTGTGTGTGTGAGTGTGGGTGTGTGTGTGTATGTGTTCTGCTTTGGCTGGTGCTACAACTGCTGGCTGCTGGGCGTTGGATACTTGGTGTTAATGCGTTGACTTTGCCCCGGAAACATCTCCACTGTCCGGTGTCGCCCCGTCACCCGCTGCGAACTTTATGCGCTGCCAACGGTTTGGGGCACAGTAGTTTTCTTGTGGGTTGTTCTGCCAGCGTTTGTTTAATATTTGTATTTGCCACTCCAAGAGCTGTCGCTGTCGCTGCTGCTGCTGCTGCTGCTGCTGCTAAATAGGCTGCAATCTTTTGCAGTTGCGGCTTCAGATCAGGGAAAGCGGAAAGTGAAAAATCTGTGAGAAGCACAGCAAACGATAAACCAAGAACCAGGAAGAAAGAATCGCTATAGTTAAAGGCCATGACCAGGCTAGTGCAGCCCCTGGCAGCCACGTGGCTGCTTTGGGCGCTGCTCGGCGCCGTGCTCGTTGAGCGGCTTGGAGTCGCCGAGGGGCATGGCTGGAACAACTGGAATCCCATTGGTAAGTTTGTTAAGCTTGGCGAGCTGATCGCGCCTAGCATTTGCGATCGGTGCGCCCCCTAATCAATGAAACAATAATAATAATAATAATAATAATCACAGCAAAAACAACAGTGGAAACGTTGCGGTTTCTGTGGCACACACACACACACACACACGCACACACATACATTCAAGGCACACACATCGATTGTGGTTAATTAATTTCAATCAGTGAATGGCATCCGCATTTAATTGCCACTCAATTGCACGAGATGCGATGCGACAGAAGATGCAACAATAAAAAAAAACAAAAAAACAATTGCCCTCAGCAGCTGCACAGATTGGCGCCCGCAACAGGAGTCGCTAACACACACACACACACACACACACACACACTCGCACACACACACACACACTATTCGTTCACACTATCTTTCGCCTCAATCGGCGTTGTGCTCAAATCTAGGCTAATTGTTTGTCGCTTTTGTAATAATGATGCCAGCGACCAATTAATGTGCACAAACATCTTAATTTATAAATAAGAGAAGCAAACACACACACCAACACACACCAACACACACACACACATATTGTAGAGCACTCAAAAACACACACTTGAAACTGGGGTTTCGTTTGAAATGTGAATTTCGGTTGCATTCTTTTGAATTTGTATTCAAATTCATTCACTTGACTTTATGAATGAATATGAATATGAATATACATATATCGAATATTGCGCAAGTGCGAGTGCATTTGAGTTACACAAGTGTGAATCATCTGTGAAATTTGTAATTACAAATTTTGATATATTTTTGGGTTTTAGGCCAGGTTCAACTGGCTCATCTTGGACATTTAATGCCTGATTCCAGTGCACAAATTTCCTGTATTCTAAAATTGCATTTTCCGATTTTCCTTTGTTCAAGTTTGAAATTCACATCGAGTATTTCAGTTTGTTTTTTTTTTTTTTTTTGCAACTGAGTCAACTCGGACTGAGGCATTATGTAATTATAATATTTCTATGTAAAAATAAAATGCAAACATTTGCCTTAGAATTCTACTGTATTATCTAATGTATAAACACATATCTATATATATATATATATATATATATATGCTGTGTAATTAGCTGAGTTGCTTTGTGACATGCTAATATTTCCTGATTGTAAATCTTTTGTTTCAACCCAAGAACTCAAGGGGATTTCATTGGTCACCAGTTTAACTTCTCACTTTCTAGGCCTTTGGTCACGGTCAGCGCCAGCCTCCTAATGAATGGCAGCGAAAGAGTAGAAGATAGTCACATAGAGACAGAGAGAGAGTGAGTGAGAGAGTGAGAGAGAGTGAGAGAGAGTGAGAGAGTGAGAGAGAGAGAGAGAGATCGAGGGAATAGCTTATGCTAGCTAAACAGATTTGGTCATTTGATACACAGGAAAGACAATGTCAGAAGACAAAGCTACATAGAAATTAGAAACTGTAAACTGCAGCGTGTGTGTGTGTGTGTGTGTGTGTGTGTATTTGTAGTAGTATTTGCAACAATGTTATCCTTGACTTCATTAAACGGCAAGTGTGTCTGTGTTTGTGTCTGTAGCTATGCACATATGTACATGTGTATCTAGATACAAATGTAGCTATCTGAATCTGTGTGCAGCTGCAGCTACGTAACTTTATCTATGACGAATGCAGCAGCAGCAGCAGCAACAGACGCAAATTAAATAAAAAATAAAACCCAGCCAATGCTCAAGATAACAATATCTTTTTTTTGCTTTACTTTTTTTTAATATTTTTTTTTTTTTGTTATTTTTTTTCGCACACGTTGTTATTTAAATGAAAAAAGTTATCTTTAAGATACATTCTTCTCGGTCACATGACGAATTCAAAGTTGCGCAATTTAACTCAAATAAAATATGTTTTATGGAATTAACAATAATTTCCTGTTTTTCAGTTTGATTTTAAATGCACCTAAATAATAAAAAAAAGGTACAACTTGCAATTGTTGAAGTAAAACAAAGCGTTTCTTTTATAATTTTTCAAAATGATTTTGAAAATAAGCTAAGAAAAGCCTCCAACTTTTCGCATCTGATGAATCAGTGACTCAAGTTAAGTTTTGTTTGACTTATGACAGGGAATTTGGTCGTGGGGCAATTGGGGACTCTGTTGGTTAGTGCTTAATTATTTTAATATATTATTCATTTACTTTTTTTGTTTTTACACTTAAAGTCGTTAATTTATGAGGCCTTTGCATGTGTGTGTTTCTCTTCAAGTTGGGCTTTTTTTTAGTTTCTCTCTGTTTTTTAGTCTGCGCATCTCGAATGACTTCGTTATTTATTTTTCTTATTTTTTAACTAGAAATTCGCTCTCATTGTTGTTGTTGTTGTTGTTGTTGGTTTGGTTGCCAGCAAAATGTTTATTTTTAGTACAATGCAAAGCCCAACGCCCACAGACACACACACACACACACAGACAGACACAGACACAGGCACAAATACAGTGGCACGTATGTAATTGAAAAGCTGCTGCACAAAAGCTTCAACTTGCGATTATTTGCTGTTGTTGTTGTTGTTGCAGTTGTTGTTGTAGTTCTTCTTATTTTTCTGGTTGCCTGCGTCAAGCGCTTCCTGAAGAAACCCACAAAAAGCAGCGATTGAAGAAGCAGCAAACAAAAGCTGAAAAGTGGAAAATGTAGAAAAAAGCAGCAGCAGCAGCATTAAATGAAATGAGCACCGAAATGAGATCTGCTATATAAATAAATGATGTGACTGCAACTGTGTGTGTGTGTGTGTGTGCGAGTGTGTGTGTGCGAGTGGGTGTGAGTGTGTGTGTGTGTTTGTCTAGCTGCATGCTCATGCGCTGATGTAAGCGAGGTTCAAGTGTGTGTGTGTTTGTGTGTGTGAACACAATTAAAAGTGTGCAATACTGTTAAGTGCATTTATAGTTGTGTGCATGTGTGTGTGTGTCAGTGTGTGTGTGTATAACAACGGTGACTGCCACAAACACAGTTAACAACAGCTTCTTGTGAGCATTGTTGGGCAGTTGTGAGTGTTGTGTGTGAGTGTTGTGTTTGTTTGTTGTGTTGTCAACAAACTCCGCATTTCATGGCCAGCTCCAGAAGAAGAAGAAGAAGAGATTTTTGCTGCTGCTGCTTCTTTTTATTTGTTTGTTTGTGCATTCTTCAAATTGTGGCAACAAATTAAATTGCAACTCTTTGACTTTAACTGCCCAGCGGCGCAGCACAGTTAGCAACGCTGTAACAAAATACGCTCTCCAAAATAAAAGAAGAAGAACATAAAAAATTGTCTAGAACTGTAGTTTTCAGCTGTATCTGTATCTTTAGCTGTAGCTGTGGCTGTAGCTGTAGCTGTAGCTGTAAATGTATCTGTAGCTGTAGCTGTATCTGTATCTGTCGTGACGGGCCTCGTGTGTAATTTGATGCTTATGCCATTAACAAAAATGTCAAAATGCCATTGGGCATGCAACCACGCCCACAGTCGCTGCGCCCCAAAAGGGGGCACTGTGTCGTGGCACGTAATTTGCTTGCCGAGGCGCGTGCGAATTGTTAAAAAAAAAACATTTGTAAAATAACTGAAAACTGAAACAGCAAATGGCACAAAGTGCGCCGAGGCGAGAGAGCTGCTCCTGATAAGAAGAAAGTTTCCTATATTTCCCATACATATATATATACATACATATATATATATATATATATATATATATATTCTTTTTCTTTTTCTTATTCGCAATGAGATTTGATTTTTGTGTGTGTGTGATTTTGTGCGAAATGTGTTAGAAATGTAGAAAAGTGGCAAAGTCTGCGCAACTTGTTTGTGCAACTCCCGTGTTAGCCCTGTTATCCGTGTTTATTTTTCCATTTTGAGCATTTCCCGAGACGAGACAGGCTCATACAATGCGGCATAATGTTTAGCTGATTAAATACGTGACTTCATTCAATTGTTGACAAGTTCATTTTGTTGCAGTTTGCCAGTCAACGTTTTAAAGCTGCAGTCCATAAATAAGCTGGCTGCAAATTTATGAGCAACACACTCACAGTTACAGCATATACAGCAACCAGATACTGGCAACAAGCTGCAAGCTACAAGATACTTTACTTTACCTGTCATATTTCGTATGCAAATTTATGCAGCTGTCTTTGGCGTTTGACACGCGAATTGCTTAGCTGGGCGCTGTCCAAATAGAATCGATAAATCGCTCAGCAATCGATTACCGATTAACGGGGCACGACTTAACCTTGAGTCCGAACATGGCCATGACAATGCCACGCAAAGGCCCAAAGCCTCCTCAAACTTCACCTCAACATCAACATCAACATCTACATCAACATCTACATCAAACTCCGACTTCGGCTCAATTGCACTTCAGCACTTTTTGGAGAATATTCAGTTGTGTTTTGACAGGCAGACACTTTTAGCCAAAGTCTTTTTGTTAATACCCGCAATTAATTGCTTGGCAACAAATGGATACACGTGTATCTGCAGCACTTAAACTTGCAATTGAGCATTGCGTCGCATACCCTGTAAATGGGCAAAGCTGCAGGCATAACTTACTCAAAATGTGAGTGAAAAAATGATTAAAAACTTAAATGCTGATTATAATTATTTATTTATTTAACGTTGACTAAAATAAGTCCACAGTTTGTTTTTAAAGAATTCCAAAAAATGAAAATTAAAGTTACAAGTTAGGTTATTAATAGACATAAATTAAAATTAAAATTTTAAAATGAAAAACAATAATAAAATTAAGCAAGGTAGTCAATCTGAATGAAGTGAAAACAATAAATTAAATAAATAAAAGGCGCACTAAATCTGAATGAAAGGAAATTATAAAAAAAATGTGATAAAAAATAAAAATAAAAAATTCAGGAATGTTTGGGGAAACAGAATAAAAAAGGAAAAAATAATTTAGAAAAATTACAGCAAATTAGAATTAAAAAAATCTGAACTTGGCGAAACAAAAATGAAATGATCGTGTTTTAGTTTTAAGAGCTAGTTTCGTGGCAAAAACATTTGGCAAAGTAAATCAACTGCAACTTGGTCAATTCGAATGCAATTACAGGGCATTTGTTAGTCGTGCATTTGTGAATACCGATTGCATTTACAGCTTTCCTTGTCTTATGCAAATCGAGGCACAGCAGCAACAGCAAACAGCAAACAGCGACAACAATGTTCATTCGACTGACTGACTGAATGACTGACTGACTGACTGACTGACTGACTGACTGACTGACTGACAGAGTGAGTGAGTGAGTGACTTGCATGACAAATGACAAGCTCAGCGAGAAGAATGAATTTACGAGCGCAGTGCAGATATCGCATAAAGTATCTTACAGATACACAGATATACAGATACGAAGCTTGTTGCATGTTACAGTAAATTGTCTGCGCTGCGGCTGCGGCTGCGGCGCGTTTGGATTTTTGTTGCATTGTGCGACGCAACGCAATCGAAAATATTCGCATAAACAGTCCAAACGATTCACGGGCCACTCGAAAAGCACTCAATGCTCAATGCTCAATGATGATGATGCTGATGATGGGCTCCTCTCGCCCAGTGGGCGTGGCCGATCGCATATTTGTTCGATCTACGCATTAGTTTTGATTTGCAAAGCTCGGGAGATTTTCAAGTTCTAAATTCTTGAGTATCTTTCAAGCACAAATAAGGTTTTTTTTTTTACTTGAAAACTATTTAGTTTTAAAACACTTTAGTTTTTTTTTTCCTTTTATCAATTTTAATTTTTGGGTTCCGTATTTGTTGCTAGGTATTTTATAGTATATTTGAACATAATTAAATTGTTTTACTCATCCTTAAACATTTTAAGTAGCAGTCGAAACTAAATTCGATTCCTTTCTGAAACACGTCTGTTCAATTTACGTTATTCACAACTATGCGACTCTTCTGCCTCACACAAATGATATCGGACGTTATCGATAAAAATCGATAATTGCTGTAAGAATATATTTGAGCATCTTTTAGTTGATCAGTCTTTCAATTATTGTGCTCAGCACGGTTACTTGGCAATTACAGGATAACTGTCGGGTCTATGGTGAGTGAGTATGTGATTCACTTGAATGGCTGCATAAATTAGTGAGTATGTTTTAGTTGATTGGCCAAATTGTTGTTGATAGTTGTTAGCTGGCACACACCTGGCCATTAAGCGGCAATTTGCCAAATTACAGGGTATTTACAGAGTCGACAAAAACATTAAACAAGCAATGCACGCTGCGCCTTTTTGGTAACGAGTTTACTGGGTTACTGCGTGTTTTTTGTTTTTTTTTTTTTGCTTCGATGCGATCCATGCACGAGTTGAATTGATATCGACGCCTCCCCCACCCCTTCCCATCACTCTGTCTCTATCTCAGTCTCTCTCTCTCTCTCTCTCTAACTCTGTGCTGGCAATTGCTAAATTACGCCAAGAATTTTAATCGAGCGTCAACGATAAATGACAGCAACGTTGACGCAGCTGCGCAGAGATCGCTTAAGATGCACAGATGATAGGCACCGAGGCTGGAGAGGATGTGCGGGCTGGGCCTGGGTAGGGTTTGGGGGGGGTGGTGTAAAACGGGACTGGCACGAGCAAACCTCTCGTATGTCATAACCGAGCACAGCTTGCCCCGGCTCGCAAATTGCAATTTGTAATTGCAATTTCAATTGCTGGGCGCTTGACATCATCGCCTGATGCAGTGCGGCAGCTGCTTGATGCAAATTACCGATGCCTGATGTAGCAGCAACAGCAGCAGCACCAGCAGCATTAGCATCATAACTTGCGCGTGCCAATGCAAATGCCATTCCCATTACACACTCACACTCACACTCACACACTCACACACACACAGCACACACACACACTCAGTCAGCTCTCAATCGCAATCCGCATCCAAATCCAAATGCCATCTTCCATCAAAACCACAAAAGTGCCGCGCCGCTTAGCTATAAAATCTGAATGAGTTTCATACAAAAATGTTTGCTTGCCGTGGGAGGGTCGGAGGAAGGGGTGGAGGGGGGGGGGGGGGGAGGCGTGAGTGTGTGGCACATTAATATAAAGCTATGAATGCATTCGAACAGTGGCCAGTGGCATTTGAGTGTCATGAGTTGCAGTTGCAAAATTAACTTGATGAGTTTTCTTTTTTTTTTATGTCATGAATCCAATGAATATGGGTTAAAGGAAGCAGTCTATATATACATATATATTCTTGATCAGCAACAACAGCAGAGTCGATGTCCGTCCGTCTGTCTGTATGTAATTGTGATATATACATATTTATATATTTTGACTTGTTTTTCTGATTTTGGCTAATTATGGGTTTGGCTAATCGCATTTGGTTCGCTCCGATTGCACTGTGAATACTAAATTCACTATTCACTGATGGGGTTATTATGAGTGTTATGGGATTCAAATCAGCATTTGCCATGTGTCAACAAACAACATCTCTAACTCAATTTGCATTTGTAATTTTGCCTGTAACTAGATTAGCACCTTTTGTTATTGTTTATTATTATTATTCTATGCCAGAATTCAATAATTAAATTATTGTTATAAACAAAAATAAGTCAAAATTTATTAATAAACAGATGTGACTGATTCACACACAAATCAAACGTCACGCTCCGAATTGAAAAGCGTGAGGCATTCCAAAAGCGATAATAAATGTCAAAGTGGAGCCAGTAACAAGCACAGTCGGGCATGCTCGATTGGTGTATACCCTGTAATGCAGTAAATGAGATGCAAAATAAAAGCAAAACTACTTCTCGCTATCACAGGCTGTAGTAAAATGAAGATCTGTGGAAGAATGTTGGGTTAGTTTCAAATCTAAAAGTTGGCTTTCTATATAAAATATAAATCTGACAAAAACATAAAACGACCTGATCAGTTTGAAGAGCTTTTATTATTGGATTAAATATTTATTTTTTTGTATCATTGAATAAACTTTCAGCTGTTGGAAGACTAGAAAGAATGTTAAGTTTTACTTACAGTTGATTTGACTTCTGATCTTGATTGAGAATATGAATACTTGTCGCATATATATAGGCATATATATATATGTATATAAATCTTTGTCATGCTGATGAGCTGATGACATACATTTGCCCTTTTGTATACCCTGAAAACTGATAGTGCTATTCATAGAAATATTCATATTCATAGCTCCATAGCTCATTGCTCAAATTATAGCAAATCGAATCAGCTGAGATAATGCAATGAGTAACGCAGTAGCTATGATTCAGGGGAAGTGGGTGTATTCATTGTTTCACTTTGCTAGCTGATAAGATCAGCGAAATGCATTCGTCAATATATGTGAATACATTCAGATTCAAATTGATACCACTCAAAGTAGTCAGAGTTGTGTCATTGTCATGACGACATTTAAAGTCACATTTCCTGAGATCACGATATTTGCAAAAGAGAGAGAGAGACAGACAGAGAGAGAGAGAGACAGAGATAGAGAGAGAGAGACGCTCATTAGAATTAGAATTCATGAATATTGCATCATAGCTGACACATGTATGAATATGAATGAATCATTTGCGCTGCCTGCTGCAGCTGCATTTGAATATTAGCTGTGCAGGGATGATGGACTGAGGAACTGAGGAGGTGAGGGAGGGAGGAGTTGAGGGGCTGAGGGGAGATGGTGCTTTCAGATGATATGTGAGTCAATTCGTAGGACAGACAGTTGGCAATAGAAAATATGCGTTCAATGGAGACTCTCAAATATTTGACCACAAATTGTTATTATGATTGTTGCTGTTGTTGCTGCTGTTATCGTTATTGTTGTTGTTGTTGTTGTTGTTACTGTTATTGTTGTTGTTGCTGTTATTGTTGCTGTTGCTGTTGCGTGCTGCGCGCGTCATTCGCGATGATTAATGACAATTTTTCGGACATAGTCGTGTCCATGTCCGTGTGATTCTGATTGCCCATCACTCCCCCATCTCTCTCTCTCTCTCTCTCTCTCGCTCAGTCTGTCTCTTTCTCTCTCAGTCGGTTGTGTTGTGTTGCTATCTCTCTTTGGACGTCTCTGCCACGGATAACATTTAATTGCGTAGCGATATATCAGAAGATAGCGCAACAAATGAAGAGCTCGGCTTGGGAAAGCCATTGCCAGCGGGTGCAGGGGTCGGAGGGTGGTGGGTGGTGGGTGGGTGGTGAAATTAAATAAAATACATAAATAAGAGCAAACAATACCATAATTATACAGCACATATATACCATATTTAATATATGCATATATATATATATATATATATATATATATTTATTAGCATTGCAATAAAATAACGTCGGCAAGTTGCACAAGGAAATCCGCTGACTCCAAAATAATCTGCAAAGCTGCGTGGCACAAAAAGGAAATTTAATGCGATTTCCAGGCTTCCATAACTCAATCGATTTTCACTTTATTATTGGCCAAAAAATAGTCGGCGTTGTATTAATTTGACTAAACTTTTTTCGTATTATTTTGAAAGTATAATTTTTTGAAAAAAAAAGAGTGTTAATTCTTGAGCTGCGGAGATGTTTAATTTTGGTTCAATTACCCAATTATCTTATGATTACACGACTCTTCAGATCGTGCCACTAATTGTGTGCCACTAAGCAAAATTGAAAAGACTTCCTCAACCCGGTGGCAAAGGTTTAAATTGCCCCCAAACATTTTCATTGTTTACTTTAAACTTGAACAAAGCTAACTGTGCGCATGGCAAAGAATGGAAATATAAAGCAGGAAAATGCATATATGAAAATACGCATACGCCGCCTTGTCCGAGACGGAGGGACAGACAGACAGACAGACAGACAGACAGACAGACAGACAGACAGAGGAACTGACAGACATTCTAAAAGTCACACAGATTGTGGATGACTGGAATTGCTGTGCTGACATTTGGCCAATTTCAAGGCATGGGGCATTAATTGTTGTTGCTTTTGTTGTTGTTCTGTTGTTTTACTGTAGTTGTAGTTGTGGTTGCTTGTTGTTGCAGAGAGTGGTGTGGGGAGAGCGGGGGAGTGGGGGCAAAACCGCAAAAAAAGTATTTAAGAAAGTTGGCGAACAACTTGGGCTGCCTGGTTTTGGTGCCAGGCACACGCTGACACTTTTACTTAGTCAAGGGATGGAGGGATGAAGGGGGGGCGGGGGTGGATAGGGGAGGGGTGGCAAGTAAGCGACGACAAGCCCAACAACCGCAACAACCGACAGAACAACAAAATTCGATTGCATTTGCAGGCGACAACCGATTTTTTGTTTTTTTACTTTTTTTTTGTTTTTTGTTTGTGGGCAGCAATCGAGCGGCAAACGGCAATTATTGTTTTGCAACTGGATTGTGTTGTCAATGGACTGCAGCAGTAGTTGCAGACACTGTTGGGGCAGTGGCAGTGGCAGGGGCAGGTGTGGAGTTGTGCGAGTTGTGCGAGTTGGGGATAACCGCAACCTGGGCACAATGATAAATTTATTTAATTTGCCATAAATTGCTCAAGTAACTAAGACGACGCACGCAATGTCGTGGCAGCAACAGCCCAAACCGCAACGTGCAACCCCTGCTGATACCAATCCCCACCCCTTGCGTTACCTTTTGGCTGGGAAAATGTTGTGTGTTTTTTGTTTTTTTTTTTTGTATGCAAAACAAGGCACAAAAATTAACGTTTGTCACATTGCGCAGGGAATGCGACAAATCAGTGGCAACTTGGCAACTTTCATTGGGTGCTGCGAAGAGGGTTGGTCCGGGGCAGGAGGCATGCTCAATGGCAGGCAGACAATATGTCTTCACACACACACGCACACACACACACACACACACATGCGAGCGTTAAACAATTTCATCGATTTTGTGGTGGCAGAAGACACAAAAACCAAAAAGGATTTTAATGCCCAAAGCAAGCGAGGATGCGCGACTGCTAGATATGCTGTAAATTACACTAATCAATTCTCTACCAACTATACACTCGAGAAAAAAATCCTGCAAATTATACATATTTTTTCTAAATTCCAATAAATGAAAACCCTGCTCTAAATAAATATTTTTTGTAAATAATAAATAAGATGAGTGAATCTCTAAAATTTTTATTTATTTTTTTTTTCTGAGTGTAGCAGCTGTTCATAATAGTCTTCAGCAAGCGTTTGCCGAACACAGGGCAGACAATGACTTTTGGAGTTGTGGAATTTGGCCAACAAGTTGGCAGTTGGCTGTTGGCAGTTGTCTGTTGTTGCCACTGATATCGACTATGAAGCGCAGGCTTACAAGTATTTATGCAATGTTTACATTGTGTGTTAATGCCTATGCCCCGTGCTAGTCATTCTATCTTCTCCCCTCCCCCTCCCCCTCCCCCTGCCCCTGCACCACATGGCACCGTTGTGCACGCCCCCCTGTTCGGCAAACAGAGGCACATGCAAAGGCGCACTTAAAACTGCAGACGCCACATAATTGTCGCCACTGCAGCTGCAACACAGCTGAACTGACAACTGTCGCCGCTGCTGCTGGTGCTGCTGCTTTTTGACACGGTTACCCCGCCGTATCCCGCTCTCCCTGTGGCAGGGCGCATCCAGCAGTAGTCAGTTGCAACCAGGCCAAACTTTGGGCTCGAAATGCCCGACGGCTAATGACTCATTAAATAACGCGCTTGCGGCCGCGGCGGCGACGCTGGTGACGTTGCAACCATGCCCATAATGTGGCAGGGTCTTCTTACAACCCGTTACCTGCCACAGCGCCCCCACTCCTTGGCCGTGTGTGCATATTCATGAGCTAAGCGACGTCAGCAGCAGCAGCAGCTTCGTGTTAAGCTGCCATTTTGACGTCGTCCTCGTCCTGCCCCTGTTTACACACAAAAACAAAAGTAATGCGGAAAGACAGTGAGAGAAGAGGGAGTAGGACTGGATGAGAGAGAGAGAGAGAGAGAGAGGGAGAGTGCACTTGAATGACAATGAGTGTGTATATGGGTATGATTATGAATATGAATACGACAATCAATCAAGCGAGCGTCAGTCGAACGCAACTTGAAATTCGTTTGCTTAAACCACACGACAAACGACAAGAGACAGACAACAGACAACAGACAGAGACAGACAACAGACAGAGACAGACAACAGACAGAGACAGAGACAGACTGATAACCGACACGACAGATACTTGACATGAATTTTGTGGCAAGTGGTTAGCTTGCAGGCAGCCGCCTGTGTTGCAAAACGAAGAAATTAACTCGTTTGCTTAATGTGCGGTTCAATTTAATGCACAATTCACGCAAGAAACCGCTAATTCGCATTTATATTCGATAGAAATGCGCAACAAATATAAACAAATAAATTATATATCAAATGCAGATGGTAAACAAGTAACAAGAGAACCCGACCAGCAGACACTCTTTCTCATCCAGTCCAAATCAAGAAAGATTTTATAATTTAGCTTTTAGCTTCTATTGCAATCAGATATCGATTTGTATCGATAATCGCAGTTATCGATTTATATAGATATTCGCAGTTATCGATTTGTATCGATATTCGCAGTTATCGATTTGTATTGATATTCGCAGTTATCGATGAAATGAAATAATCTCGAACCGCCAATTCTTATTCCAAATTTGATCTCAAGTATATAATCTTCGCGATCGGTGTGTTTATACAGACAAATAGATGGGCATAAATCGTCACGATTGTTGTTGTTCTTCAAGAATTTATATAGCTTATGGCGCAATTTTGTTATATCTCTTCCCATTTTGATTAGGGTTCAGAATTCAAATTCATATTTTATTATTGTCACCAATTTGAACGTTTTGTAGACAGAACGATTTGAAAATGATGTGTATTTTCTGTGAATAAGTAACGGAACCTGATCCAAGACTCATATTGAGGACTGTGTGAGCTTTCACAATCTCATTTTATGACTCTTCAGAGAATATTTTACCAACTTATTCAGTTTACAAACAAAAGAGTCGTTTATTAAAAAAAAAAAAAACAAATTTGACAAACAAAATCGCAAAATGACACTTTCCCAAAATGTTTTGCTTGAATTTATTAAATGAAAAAAATGCATCTAAATGTAAACTAAACTTGAGACTGAGCTTCATTTATTTATTTTATTATTTTTTATTTTATTTTATTTCATTAATATTTCACAATTTCACTATCAAAAACTTGCCAACATTTCGCTTCACTTCAATTCGTTGACTTTTTGGGGGTAAATGACTGATAGAGAAAGAGCGTTAAAAAAGGGTTGTTGGGGGGGGGGGGGGAGTGGAAGGGGGAGTTTTTTTAAGGCCAATGTTGTCAGTCTGTTCGATTTCCGATTGTCCCAAGCCCATCTCACTTTTTTAGAAGCGGCAGCAAACGAATTAAACATGCGGTAATTACTTGCTCGGGTGTGTGAGGGGGTGTGTGTGTGTGTGTGCCAGTGTGTGTGTGTATGTGTGTTGCAAGATCCTTTTGGACACATCATCAACAGCTACATTACAGTTACACACATGAACAGCTAGTGTCGCATTTACAGTTCCAATTGCGAGCGGATTCCGCTTGTCTGGAAAAATATTGCGTATACGCGACGCGACGAGGAACGCACGGAAATCGATTAAGCCTTGAAATGACGGCAAAATGCTTATCGTTTATAGTTTTTGGCTTAATTAAAACAACGACTACCCATTGCAGATGGTGGAAGGAGGGGGGGAAGGGTGTTTTTGCCTAATAACTCATTTGCATGGATGGAACGAAACTTGCCAGTTTATTTGGCGTCGCTTACTTTAAGCAATGCTTCGACCCGAAGTCGCTTTAAAGCGGTTAAAGGACCATTTTTTTTGTAGTCCATGTCGGGTGGGGCTTGGGTGGTTTTGGGGTCGAGCTGGTGGGGCTTGTGTCTGTTGTGTGCACTTTGCGGCAAATAAGTGAGTTAATGAGTCGATCAGCGCATACCGAAAGTGTCGCTGAGTGGTTGAGTCAGTGGATGACGGGGTGACGTCGGGGCAGGAGGGCGGAGGGAGGGGGCAGGGGGCAGGTGGCGCACAGCGTCGCTAACGAGCAATAATCAAATCAAAATACTTTTTATTACTACCAAATGACAGCGACAACAACCACAATAGCAACCGCAACAAAATTTGTTAAGCTGCTAAAAAACAAGCACTTTTAAACGACAGCAGCAGCACTCACACACACACACACACACACAGATGTGTCTGTTGGCTGCTTGGTGTTTTTCTTTACATACCCTGTAAATAATTTAACAAAGAAGAGCATTAGCGGAATAAAATGCCATTTCTGCAAGTTGAAGCAGACAACTTATATCTTATGATAGCAACGAGAATATATATATATATATATATATATATATATAGATATAATGGTATTATAAAAGCAATACACAAATCAATTATAGATATAGTTATATACAAATACAAATAAAGATTTTACTACAAAAGGTAAAAGCTAAGCAAAGTAAAATGAGAGAGGGTCATAAAGTTGAAGTTGTGATTATTCAGTTATTTATTCTACATATAGTTACTTTTTCCAAATATAAAACAAACTCAAACTTGAAGCAAAGTCAGTTTTTATTTTAATTGTTTAATATTTATCTGAAATATTTAATTTTACTATTTTTATTGGAGCTGCGACTTAGTTAGATCTATTTGGTTCCCTGCTGGAGCTGTAGCTTTTCCATCCACTCTGATTCTTGGATGGTTTCATGTGTTTCGATCTTAAGATATGTTCTATTAGCGAACTTCATCCTCTTCCATCTTCCATCTGCAACGATGTGCTTTACTGATTTTATGTATTTGAGCTACTTCGTAGTCCTAAGGCCGATGAGTTTTCTCAGTCTGCGCCTCCCCATGGAAAGTGTATTTGAGTTGAACTAGATTATTATATATCGATTATAATCGATAGTATACATCGATTAAAGTATATCTGGTGAGACGTATGAACAGTTTTCTTGATTTTGCCATAATAAATCATTGGCAATTTGCTGCCCATATCCACTTTACAGGGTAGCTTGGCAGTCGGTTCAATGCGTTTATTTGTTGCTGCTGTTGCAGCTAACCAGCAAATAACAAAACCCAGAGCTGGGTAACCCAAACATTTAGCCACCCATTGTGCACCACCCGCACCACCTGAAACTCGTATACCACTCAACTTTGTTTGTTTGCGGTTTTGGCTTGTGCGCTTTTGCGATTTCCATTCGCCGCGTATCAATTATCGTCTCGAATTTAGTACCTGGCCCCAAGTCAACTTGTCTCTCTCCCTCTCTCTCTCTCTCTATGTCTCTCTCTCTCTTTGTCTTTCTTTCTCTCTTTGTTTTTAGTTGTCGTCTATTTCTTTTCATGTGCTGCATACTTGCAGGCGGCGCGCTTTAAGTTCCAGTGCAGAGCAGCCTGATGGAGTCTGACATTGATTCACACACACACACTCACACACACACTAACATATTCACATATTCATTCACTTGAGCTGCTGTGCGCCTGCTGACAAGCCTCTCATTACATGCCAGAGAGAGAGAGAGAGAGGCAGAGAGAATGTGAGAGAGAGAGAGAGAGGCAGAGAGAAATTCCACACGGCAATTTGATACTTCGAGAAACAGTTGCTGCTGTATGTTTTCGTGTGTGTGTGTGGCAACTGCTTACTCTGCCACAGCAGTGTCAACAGGCGTGCAGCAGCAGCCACAGCATCTGGAGTCATGCAACACAGTTATGTTGCAACTGTGATTTGACTGCGGCTGAGGCCAAGTTCTGTTTGCCTGTTTTGCCAAATATTGGCCAATTTGTGTGAACTTTTTGACCTCTGTCGCAAAAAATATAAACAAAAAAAAAATTGTAAAAAACACACACTAACAACTAACGGTTAATGTTGGTTGTGTTTATTTGCTTTGGATTTTTCTTTTGCGGATTATAAATGCTGCACGTAATTTGTTTACCTACGTCCTGAGCATCAAACGAGCCGGCAAATGGCTTACCACTCGTCTGTCCACCCGTCTGTCTGCCCACCCGTCTGCCCACCCGTCTCTCTGCCCAACTGTCCGCCATCCCCCTGCCCCTTATTTTCTTCCGCATTCTAAGTCTGCTGCATAATTGGAAGCCTTTCTTTTACATACCCTGTTCGCTTGAGTTGGGCGAGAGAGAGTAGCTCTGATTGGATACGCAACAGATGAAGATAGGCGACATACAAGACAAATATAAATATGTATATATATACATATATAATAAATATATATGTATATATACCAATATATAGATATAAGTGGATTCTTTATCTATGGTACATATGTATATATATATATTTTTTTTTTCTTTTTTTTCTTCCATTTATTAACCTGCATCTATCATTTTATCTATAGAAACATTTAAATAGATTTGTATCCATTCGAGTATCTGTGATAACTATCTATCCATTATATGCTTATAATATTTATATTAGTATTTACATTATTTATGCATAATTCTGTTACTTTATTAGTTAATATATAAAATTGTTGGGCATCCCATAGCCGAGCCAAATCTCTTTCTTTTCTTGCCGGTTTTTTTTAATTTGGTTATATTTCTGCTGAAGGGGGGCTGATGGGATTGGCAGTTAAATCCGGCAGCTGCCACATGTTGGCCATTATTGAATCTTTAATGTCAATAAGCAAAACCCTTGTTTGCCCCTCACTCGCTGCCTGCACCTTTTTGCTTTCTGCTTCACTCTTTCTTCTTTCTCGCCTGTCAAATTATGTTGCATACTTGGAGGCGCCGCCAATAGCAATCGGAATTGTCAAAAAACTGCATTCGGTGCTGTGAAAGATGTGTGTGGGGAGTGGGTTAGGGAAATAGGGGTGCTCGGTGGCACGGGGGCACGGGGGCGTGCCAATTGCGGCACAGACAAACTTCTTAGGTGCATGCATAGAAAAGCGCAGGCCGACGTAGAGGAAAATAATAATAAGAAAACGCTTTTGGCAGCTTCGTGTTGCAAATTGCGAGCTGAGTAAAAAACTTTGACGATTTGTAAGCGCCCAAAAAGTAGTTAAAGTTGGCGCTGCAGTTAACCACGACGACGACGACGACGACGACAATTGTTGATTTCTGGCGGCCAATGGCCCCAATCAACCACAACAATAAAACAACCTCCAAGCTGCAAACCAGTCTCAGAAATCCCAAACCAAAAACAAACAAAATGAATTTGCGTTAATTGAATGCGCCAAGAATTGGCCAACAACAATTAAGGGAAAACAGCATTTAGCAAATAACAATAATAATCATAATAAATTGGCCAACAATGAAATATATTAACTAATTATCCAGATTAAGTTAAGCTGATTCAAATCTTGTTCATCAGCAGAGATAACAATTACAAAAAATAGATACACAAAGCATTACTAGACTAAATCTAAATCGGATCTAAGTGAAGTAGAAGAAAATGTGTTAAATGTGCCATATTAAATAACATAATAAAATGACGGCAATAATCTATGGCAACTAAAGTGCCTGGTTTTTTTTAGCGATCTATTTTAATATATATTTTATTATTTTTGTCCGAGGGAGCAGCTGAGACACATCCGAAGCTGGCTCTGATTACACTTGTGCTAAGTGACACTCCCCAAGTTGTTGTCTGTTGTCTTTGCTTTTAATTAGCCTCTGCTCTCTGCAGACACCATCCCTTTATTATTCAGCACCCCCTTCGCCGTCCTTTGTGTAACACGCTCTTGTAATCAAATCCGCGACGCTTGCCACTTTGTGTTGCATACTTTTGAGCGCGTCGTGCCAAGAGCAACAGCAGTAATCCAAAGATGAATGAAAAGTGTGAAAAATATTTGTGAAAATGCTTAAGTTGACTCGAATTTTAGGCATCCTGTCCAAAAACCAGGCAGCAGCATCAGCGTAGGCCAGAAGGGGGGGGGGGGGGCGGGGGGTGGGGCACACAGAGAAAAAAAGGGTTCAAAAAGGCAAAACATGCACAGGAAACTGTGGCTAACGATGCCGTAGCAAAAGCAGAGCTGGAGGTGTGCCATAGTCAAGTAGGTTGCCAGGCTTATCAACTTATCAACACACACACACACACACAACAGAGACACACAGATACAGAGACAGACACCTAACAAACTTTTGCTTTCAAGTTTGGTAACTGACAAATTTGGCGAAAAAGTGGGAAATGCTTGTTAAAATGCATCCGGTTGAAGGCTAATTGCACCATTGCCAGTACAACAATATATATGTGTAGCTGCCAAAAAGAAATAAATATATAGATACCTCTTTTAGATAGATACCCTGTGGACATCTCGAAGTTAAATAATAAGCCAAGTTAATGTTAGTTATTCTTTTGGCTCACAAAACTTATAGTTGCTGATGCTCCTTATCTGGTCAACAATTAGTCCAATTATGAATGTGTATTCTAAAATTACATCTTACATACTCCTCTCACAACTCCATCATAATTACAGGGTATATAAATAACGATTTTTAAATTTTTTTTTTTTCAGAATGCCCTTCAGATAAATTCAGATGCCGCAACGGGGATTGCATCGATCGCCTCAGGCGTTGCGATAATGTTCCCGATTGTCCCGATGGCGATGATGAGGGCGAGGATTGCCGTAAGTGTATAGTTGAGACAAGATCTAGCAGTACTATATAGACATATACACACACTTTTACACACACACACACACACACTGTCTATACACATACACGTACACGTAGCCATATGTATCTTATTGGTAGACGTAATCCCAGTTAATTGGGGGCGTCTATGCGTTAACTAAGTTTGACTAAGTTTCTCGTGAGTAAGTCATTTAGATAGTCGATAATCGATAATCGATAACCGCTGCCGATACCGATACCGATAGCATCGGTCGTAAGCATAATAATAAGTTTGCTTTCGGTAACCGCTCCCCACAAGCCCAATGAATTAACTTGAGTTATTAACAACTAACCACTATCCACTAACCAAATATATTTGCTTTCTCTCTCTCTCTCTCATACTCACTCAATATGGGCCAACTAAAACTAATACAAAAAAAAAAAAAAAACAAACCCGTAACCGTAACTAACGTGCCCCAGCCGCTAGCTGCAGCGACATGGAATACCAATGTCGTGACGGCAGTCGCTGCATCAGCGTCAGCCAGCAATGCGATGGCCAATTCGATTGCAACGCTGGTGACGATGAGGAGCACTGCGATGGAAGTGAGTATCAATCACCTCAGTCAATCAATCACTCAGATGATCAATCAATCAACACACATCTAACATTTGCTGATCTCCACGGAATTCAACAGTTCAAGTTTAAAAATCATTTACTCTAGTGACTTTCCTTTTCCAAGTCAGACATAAAATTTATAACAACAAACATTTAATTGACTATCAAATTAAATTAGATTTTGTTATTCAATAAGAAGAAATTAGGGGAATTTTGTTAAATTAAATAGAATTGTTTCTTCATCATCAGTATCAATAATAATTAAATTGTCTATATTCCCATTTGTTGCATTACATTTATATTAGTCAGCAAGGGAAAATTCTTAAATATTTATTTTACTTTTAATTACAATGAGTGATATATGTAGTCATGAGCTTAATTTCGAATCCATATTTTTTGTATGATGAAGTAGCAAAGACTTGATTTAAACAATCTGTCATTCCGTGGCTAGATCAGCACACATCAATCAATCAATCAATAATTTGCTCATTACCTAACTCTCTTTCTCTCTCAAACACGCGCGCTCTCTCTCTCTCTCTCTCTATTTGCCTCTCCGTCTCTCTTGTGTATTATTTGTTGTGCTGCACAGTTGTGCCAAAGCTGCGCTTCACGTGCCCCAAGGGCAAATTCACCTGTCGCGATCTCAGCTGCATTTCGATTGTGCATCGTTGCGATGGACGCACCGATTGTCCGCACGATCGATCGGACGAGGAAGGCTGCCGTATGTCTCAACTGCACTCTCCCTCTCCCTCTCTCTCTCTCTCTCTCTCTCACACACTCTCTTTGTGTCTCTCCCGTTGAGGGTTGTACACTCTTATAATTTCTAATCTGTTTATTCATGCTCCCTCTCTGCACCCCTCCCCCTTGATTCATGCAGCCTGTCTGTACGACAAATGGCAGTGCGATGATGGCACTTGCATTGCCAAGGAATTGCTCTGCGATGGCAACATCGATTGCCCCGAGGACATATCCGATGAGCGCTATTGCGACGGTGAGTGTTGTGTGTATCGATGTGTATCTGTGATTTCTCTCTTCTGTTGCGAGTGTCTGAGTGTGAGTTTGAGTGTGACTGCGAGTATGTTTGTGCTAATAGTTGCTCAGAATGTGCATTTACAGGTAAGTTGTGGTCACTCAACCACTCCGACTCCCACTCCCACTCCTGCCTTAGCTCTCCCTCTGTCTATCGATACACAACACTATTTCCCACTGGTCAGGCTCAGATCCGAGAGTGCAACATTTCTTCGATATCTATATAATTCTACATTAGACTCGTCACTCTCACAGCGCCAAACTAACCCACTCATAGCAGGGCCATTGTCATTGATAACCGATAACCGATAACATTGCATTACATATTACACAAAAATAACACACAGACACTTAACACTCAGGTGGCTCCGATGCCGAGGAGTGTTTCCATTATCAGTTCCGCTGCAGGAACGGTGAGTGCATTCCGATGCGACAGGTGTGCGATAATATCTACGATTGTAGTGATTACACAGATGAGCAAGACTGCGGTAAGTCCTGTGTCTCGCATTGTTATTCCGTGTTGTGGAATAAGTCTCTTATGTGTATTGCTTTACGCGCCTTTCTGTGCTTTTCATTTTTTTTTCTTTTTTGGTAACTAGTTTGGTAACTTTTGGTGTCAGTGCAATTTTGCAAACGATTCGCTCTTTATTTCTCCCTCCATCTCAGTATCTACCTGTCTCTCTCTCTCTCTTTCTATTGCTCCCCATGTCTGTGTTTCCTTTTTCATTTCCAGCTGATATTTATGAAGTGCTTACGCGTCTTTGTTGTAGCTTGTTTTACTTGTGTCACCTGACAATATGTTGATCTTTTATTTAACAAGCTAAAATTTTATTTCTCTTCTTTTCAATTGGTCGAAAACAATTAAATTGCGGTTTTTGCTATCGAATTTCCAAAAACTAATCGAATAATTGCACGCTACAACAACTACAACCCAACTCCCGGAACAACAACAACAATTGGCTCAACTGCAAAATTTGCATGCAAAAAACAAAAACAAAAACAAAAAAAAAAAATTATAAATAAATAAAAATTAAATCCAATCCATTCCTTAATAATCCCCATTCCCTCATCATAAATATCGCCGGTTTTGCATGCGGATACAAACCCTTATCCCTTTTCCCACACCAAAAAAAAAAAAAAAACCAAATACGACTAACAGATTTGAACGAAATCAACGAAAATCGCGATAGAAATAACGATTACTTCGATGGGGACGGCATAATACGAATATATAAGGACCCCCGTCGACCACCGCCCAAAATTGGCCGTGACAACGATAACGATAACAATAACGATGTCTTTGGAATCAACGAAGAGGATGCCAATGAGTACGAAGTCTACCGGCCGAACGAAAGATACGACAAGTCGAGTCAACAGAATCCGTGCAGCAGCAGTCAGTTCAGGTGCGACAACGGCGTTTGCATACCGGCCCATCTGCGCTGCGATGGCTTCCACCACTGTAACGACATGAGTGACGAGGACAATTGTGACCACTATGTAAGCCAATCGACCACCCGGCGAACCGTGACGCGTGCACCGACAACTACGCAATATCCGTGGCCAAGGGTGCCGCCTGCCTCACTGGAGCGCAGGACAACGAGCGGTCCGCCAACCTGGGCGACGGCAGCAACGCGTCCAACACCTAACCCAATCAATATGACAACGAGAGGAGATGCAGAGCGTAGGTTCCCTATGTATAAAGTAACGAACTAGCGAGTAACGAGTAGCGAATAACGTATTGCGCCGCATCGTTCACTGTTTGGGTAATAGAGTAACGAGTAGCGGATAATGGGTAACGAATAACGAGTAACGAGCAACGTATCGCTCAATGCTTGGGTATAAAATAACGAGTAGCAAGTAACGAGCTTCGTTGCCTCGCAAGAAGTGACGATTAGCGTATTGCGAGTGCCGAGTGGCGAGCAACGAGTCGACTTGCATCGCTCAATCCCTGGGTGCTATTTTTGTGCAATTTGATGGGATTTGTGGGACACAACAAATTGCATGCCATGACTGTGACTCGTCCATTAAACATTGAAACTTACTTAAGCTACGCTCTCTCAAACAACAACAACACACACATAAAATACACAACACACACACACACACACACATAGCCAACAAAGTTATAAAGTGAAGCGATTAATTTAGTTTTTAATGTTACGTTATTTTAAAATATTTGCCTCATTCACCTGATTTTGTTTTTGTTCTATTATAATTGATATGCATACACTCTCTCTCTCTCTAGCTCTGTATCTGTCCCTTGTGTATATGTCCCTCACTTACTGTTACTCTCTGTCTCTCTCTCTCTCTTTTCTGTTATTTATGTACGTGCTCGCTCGTATTATTATAAATACATATATGCCTTGTTGTCTGCCAAACACCGACATCCCCCAACATCATCCACACAATAAAAAACAAAACAAAAAACACCAAAACCAAACCAAACACCATTTAGCCAGCTCATCATCATCATCATCGTCATCGTCATTGTCATCGCCGTGGTCATCATCATCATTGCCAAGCAATTGCCTCGAAAACATCGAATTCGCGTGCCACAATCGCGATTGCATTCCGATTGAGAGCGTCTGCGATGGCGATCCCGACTGCGAAGAGCACGAGGATGAGGATTATTCACTGTGCAATTGCAGCAATGACAAGGTGAGTTCTGACCCCAACACACACCCACCCATTACTCATTCCATTACACACACCCACACACACACACACACATACATATACATATATATATATACAAACATGTGTATTCTCAGTACAAATGTGTGCGCGGAGGCGGTTGCATACCCAAAACTCAAGTCTGCGATGGCAAATCTCAGTGCCGCGATGGTAGCGATGAGAGCGCATGTCGTAAGTAGAACAATAATCACAATGATAACAATAACAACAACAACAACAACAACAACAACAAACACAGCAGTCAATGAAAGTCTACCTTATCAATACATGTCTTACTCCCAACATGCATGCACTCCTCCATAGCCACACTTTACACCCACCCACTCAACCACTCACTCAACCACTCACTCTGGCACTCACAATTCTAGGCTGCAGTTCGATATGAATTACTTATCCACTAACCATTTCAAATACATATATTTACTATATGCACACCTAGCGGGTAATTATAATATTTTTTTTTGGAATTTGTTATCTAATTTATTATCGAAGTTGGTGTTCAGCAATATATATATACATATATTCATTTGATTTATTCCGAATAACTTGCTTAATTATGATTTTACAAAAATTAACTCGACCATAAAGGAATATTCCTATGAAGTTATTTATTACCCCATCTATATACTATACTATATATATCTATTATTATTTTTGGTACAATTTTGGTTTGAGTTTGTTTAGCTAATTGCTTTTTGCCATAAATGCACCATCACAACCTCCCCCCCTCCCCCCCACAGTCTTTCCCACACCTCTACACTGCAAAAGGGTACAACACTTTTTTAGTTTTTATGCCGCTAACTGATCTGTTTTCTCTTCTTCTTTTTTACACTCAAAAAAACAAAAAAAAAAAATAAACCAAACGATATCAAAATTATGCGCGATCTCAACTGTGTAATATCGTCGTCTCTCTTTCGCTGCCTTCCTGTCTGTCTCTGTCTCTGTTTCGCTCTCTGTGACCCATGCTCAATGCTTGCGTACAACAACAACGACACCAACAACAACAACTGCAACTACAACAACAACGACACCAACAACTACAACTATATCAACATCAAACATCCGTCATACAATATCATCATGCATCATGCTCCCCCACATCAGACTTTCATGCCAAGTTCAATAGGAGCCGACCACTCGTCGAGTGCTTGAGCTTCCAATACCAGTGCGGAGACGGGAGTTGCATTTCCGGCTACAAACGCTGCAACGGCATCACCGACTGCGCCGACGGCGCCGATGAGTACAACTGTCTGATCAATTACGACGATACGAACTACGGTAGATTCTCAATTCCCACAATCCGTGCTACATTTTACAAAACTAACCTCAAACAACATTTACAAATATTATTAACTAAGTTATAGCTTAGGGAGGGAGGGGCGGGGCCTGTTGTACTCAACTTGTTCGTTTTACATTTTTGCGAGTGTTTCATTGTATTTTTTATCATCTTTATCCATAAAACCATATATACAACATCCAGACACTGACACAGACACAGACCCCGACAACGATCCGCTGAACGAGTGCGATTTATATAATTTTGAGTGTGACTTTGGCCAGTGTATACCCTTTGAGAAGAAATGCGACGGCTATGCGGACTGTGAAGATCAAACCGATGAGCTCGATTGTCCGGGCCTCACAGGTAAACACAAACACTCATTTATTCGTTTACACACACTCACACACTCACATTCAAACACTCACTCGACTACTCTATTCAGAAATAAAACTAAACCCTAACCCCAAATAGATTTAGGGGCAAACTGAAGCTATGTTATTCACACTGACACTCACATTCCCACTCACACTCACACTCACACTCACACTCAATCATGATCAATCATTTTGCAGAGCATTGCCTAGAGCACGAGTTCGAGTGCGATGATTATTGCATACCGCGCGATCAGCTGTGCAACGGTATCGTCAACTGCAACGATGGCAACGACGAGCGTAACTGTACTTATTGTCGAGAAGACGCATATCTGTAAGACATGAAACAACACTCTCCGCTCACACACACACACACACACACACACACAACAAACACACACAATCGGTCTCATTTGATCGTTTTAACCTGATCCATTATCTTATCTTTTATGTACCCCACACACAACGCACCATACACACACACGCGCACATACATACACACACACACACACAAACACACACACACGAACATCATCGTCATCGCCATCAACACCATATACACGATCACCATATGATTATCGGTCATTTGGCCAGCTGCAACACTGGCGATTGCATTGCATCCAAACTGCATTGCAACGGCATCGTTGACTGCTCCGATGGCAGCGATGAGCTCAACTGTGGTAAGCAGATAAGTACCTTAACATACCCCCAACACACACTTGCAACACAACTCTCCCAGTCCCACCCAACGAAAATCAAGCACTGCAACTGTAGCTGTACCTGTATCGTAAACGTGCCACAATTTTTTGGGTTATTTCGAATTTGTAGTTTTCTAATTAGTTTTTGTATTTGAAATTGTAGCAAATTGAATAGTTATGTTTATTGCATTTTACAGTGTTTTTGTTTTTTTCTTTTATATTTTGTACATCTTTTCATTGATCTGTCACATTTTGAAGGTAGCGTCTGTGCGCCCGATCAGATTGCCTGCAACGGCATCTGTCTCGATTCTTCGCTGCGATGCGATAATAAACTCGATTGCGACGATGGCATCGATGAGCTCGATTGCGAGGGTAACAATTGCATCCATTATACATTTACATATACATATATATTACTGATACTATCTACAAGCACACAGCCCGATTTTCCAACAGATGTATCACAGCGCTGATCATTTGTGGCAATCGAAGACTATCGATAACTATTTGTGCAGCTAAAGCTTTCAGTTTGCACTGATTTCGCTCACTTTCTTATGCTGCTCCTTTTTTTTGTTTTGTATCGCTTGCACTTACTTTTTAAGAATCGTTAATTATGCAAAGTGATATCGATATTTATTTTAGTAGCTTGATTAGAGCTCTTCCTATTTGGCATTGCCTGCCTTCTTTTCAACTATTCAACGATACCTTCGATAACTTTATTGCTCTCATTTCACTTGCACTCTCTCTTTCTCTCTCTCTCTCTCTTTCTCTCTCTCTATCTCTCTCTCTGTGTCTGTCTCTCTCTCTTTGCCTTTATTTTTATCTTTTACTTCACTCAGTCACAAACATTTTGCATATTTTTTTGATGCTCATGCGTTTTTTATGTTTGTTATTTTTGTCGTTTTGTTCTTTTTTGGCTTAATAACAACACATACACAAACAAACAAACACACACACACACACACACACACATACAAACACACTTACAACACAACAACAAAAGACTCCACAGCTGGCAGCAACAAGTTTATAAATACCACAACAATTGAAAGGTGCCACTTCAGGCAGTGGCAATGCGCGAACTCTGAATGCATTGAGGCCGATTTAGTGTGTAACAAACGTGCCGATTGCCAGGACAAATCGGATGAATTGCCCAAACTTTGCTTGGGACGGGGTAACGATATATACACGAATCCATTCAAACCGTCCACTACACTCAATTCAACCAAAGCACTGACCTCTTATACACCCCCCACGTTGAAAACAAAAAAAAAAAAACCCACTCCCAAAAACTATTAAAACCCAACTTACCTATCCTACCGATTTAAGTAAATAGTCTTAAGTTAGTCTCTAAGCATTCCGATTACCGTGTTGATCATGTGAGACAGGTTCGTATTTGCTATATATATATACATATATATATATATACTTATATATATATACTTACTATGTGAGGTTGTGTTTATGAATGCTTGAAAGCGCCGCTTTAATGATCTCGATTGCTGCCACAACAAACGTTGCTCATTTCGTTCTCTTGTCTCTTTTTCTTGTTACGCTAAAAAAAAACCAAACCAACCAAAACAAACCAAAACCAAAAAATCATCAACATCAACACGAACACGAACACACGCGCATTATCGTTATCGATAATCGGCTATCGATAACGATATCAACATGCATACATCAACATAAATATCGCATGCAATCGCAATCGCAATCGCAATCGTTATCGTTATCGCAATCATAGCCACCACTCGCTTAACGGCCAAAGATTGCAGCCAGGATCAATTCTTTTGCGATGATTTGTGCTTCGATCGTTCGATACGCTGCAATGGTCATTATGAATGCACCGACCGCAGCGATGAGCATGACTGCCACACCACGCATCACACACGTCATCCATACTATCCACAACTGCCCTGCCCACAGCATGCATGCCCCAGTGGCAGGTGTTACACGGAAAGCGAACGCTGCGATGGCCATCGTCATTGCGAAGACAACTCCGATGAGGCGAACTGTAAGTTTTACATTAACGCTCCCCACTCGTATTACCCATTTATCCACAAACACTCACACTCACACTCACACTTACACTCACACACACACATGCACACTCACATCACACACTCACACACACGCACAAAGTGAGACACACACAGAACAAAAACTAAAAGTGTTTACTAAAAAGAAATCAAATATGGGGATATATATTTATTTTTTTTTTTTTCAAAATCAAAAATACATTTAAGTATAGCCTTAAATCGCACACTTGCAGAGTATGTGTTTAATCGATATCGCCAATTGTCTATCCGAACTTGAGCAAGGGGTATTTAGGAAAATTAGCGAATGTTTTTTCTGCTATTCATTGACCGACAACCATGACTTATAGAACAACTGTGGTAAAATCTGTACATTTAGGAATGGGATATAATATTTCGATTAAGATCACTCTGCAAGGGTCTGCAATCTTCGGCAGTCCGAAGACAGATATCGATTGCAGATATCGGGAGCACACTATTTTCGGAAACTTCTCATTTCTAATTACGGAAATTGCAACTTTAGTTTTTTGTTTTGGCTTTGGTTCTTGGAGTAAACTCCTAGCACAGGCACCTTAAGTTTGTTTTTATATTCGTATTCGTAGGTTTGTCTGCACTTGGATTAGTGTTTTTTTTTTTTTTTTGGTTGCTTTACACACTTGTTGTCTCTCTCGCAGTGTCTCTCACTGTCTCACTTGCTCACATTGTCCCCTTTTTGCGAACTTTTACATATTAAATGCAATGCGCCAATGTATTTTATTGTTCTCTATTTTAAATGTCTCTCACGTATTTCTTTTTTTTACGCTTTTATCGAATTCTTTGCTAAATTGCACAAAAAAAAAAAAAACAATAAAAAAATTCAAATAAAACAAAATACAGGTACTCAATGCAAGGATAGCGAGTTTTTCTGTTACGATCGACAGTTTTGCATAAATGCAACACAGCACTGCGACGGCTTCTACGACTGCAAAGACTTTTCCGATGAACAGAACTGTATTGGTTAATAAGTTTTTCAATTTTCAGCAAACTTTTCTCACATTCAATTTTACTTTTCACATGTTTTGTTGTGAAATTTAGTCTAGTTAATTTTCTATATACATATATATATATATATAGAATGTAGTTTTATATATTTATGTTTAGCACTGCATCCTAAGTTTTTATTTAAGCCAGTTGCATGCTATCTGGAGACCGTAAAAAACAAAAAAAAAACAATGAAATCTAGTACAAATTTAAGTCAGATGCCAAGATTCCTAAAAGTACCACCTGTGTATGCACTCTTCAAGTTAATTTGGTTCCTATGATTATAATAATAATAATAATACTCGATAAATAATAATATTTGTTTTTACCTAGCCTTCAACTCCGTACAGCAGTAGCATACTCTATAAATTGGTTCAATTCAGTTCACTAATTTCTGCCTCTTGAATCCCTCGCAGGCTGCGGCCCTCATCAGTACCGCTGCCGTAATGGCGACTGCGTGAATGGCGCCCAATGCAACCGTTACACAGAATGTCCGGATGGATCCGATGAGGAGAACTGCGACACGATGCAATGCAAGGACAACCAATTCAGCTGCCGCAACGGACAGTGCATCAGCTCCCTGCTGTATTGCGACGGCCGCACCGATTGCCAGGATAGCAGCGATGAGCAAGATTGTGGTAAGTAGCCAAAATTGGCAGAGTCGGTCCGTTATAGTCGGTCAGCCATAGCTGCACACATCTACTCACTGCATCTACATCCACATTCACATCCATATCAACATCAACTTTGATCATCGATCGCTGATCGAAATAAGGTCATCAACATACAGCTAGCAGCAGCAGTAGACCCGCATCGACAACAACAACAAGCACAACCGCAACAAGTAGCATGTCGACAACAACCATAATGCCGTTGGTGCCGTTACGCATCATCTGTCCATCGACGACGTTCCGATGTGAGAACGGTCCTTGCATATCGCTCGGATTGCGCTGTAATGGCGTTATCGATTGTCCATACGATGCCAGCGATGAGCTCGATTGCGCGCCCATCACTAATGAGATCGATAGTAAGTGGTTATCGAACCGAAAACTCAACCACCCCACAAACCCCCTCTCCAGCAAAACGGTGTCAGCACAAACCCCACCAGCAACAATCACCAGCAATCGTAACATTACCAATCAAATAACCTAAGTAGCTACTAAACGGTTAGATCAGGCGGCAGGGTTATTACACATATAGAATATATAATAATCCAAAATATATAATGTACATTTTCTAATTCTCGAATATGTTGCGCTCTTGTTCACAGCATCCCAGCCGTCGCAGCCTGGACGAAGCCAGCTGAACCTGAAGACCTATCCCAGTAGCCAGACCATTAAAGAAAGTGAGTATTCAGTTAGTGCTTCGAGTCCCTATTGTGTTTGGTGTGCTCCAAGCAGCGAGATGTCCAGCTGGCAGTACGCCTTGCAATAGATATATAACTGTTATCGACAAGCCAGCTATCGATAAAAAAAAACACTTATCTTGCAAGGCCCAACTGCAGCTTTTAATCGAATTCGAAGATCGTTGATCGTTTCGACTTTGTTGCTTTCTTTCCGTTTGTTGTTTGTATTTGTTTAATATGTTTACTCGAATCTACATAATGTTCTACCATTACTTTTAATGCTTAACCCAACCAAAAATGACATAACCTATAAATTAAATACCTGCAGGATATATTAGGGAGGGTAAGTTGACCTAACTACACACAATATTAAAGTAGTTGACACTCGTCTCGTCCTATCGACCACTGCACCACTGCACCACAGCAATTGGCAACCGGTTCCGGTGTTGTACATTCCTGTCCAAATTAAACTTGCTGCTCAGCACCCACCTGCTAGAAACCTTTAAAAAATCCCAATCCAAAGAGAAAAAAATAAAATAAACACCACATGAAAATACTACCCACACAACGATTGTATGATAGTCCCAATTCCTAGATCTAGATCCTGTAATTTGCTCGCAATGCTCCCAAAATAAACATCTATTCCAACAAAATGCTTGAATAATGTGTCTTGTGGCATGCGCAGGTCGCGAGGTCATCTTCCGTTGTCGTGACGAGGGTCCAGCCCGCGCCAAGGTGAAGTGGTCGCGTCCCGACGGTCGTCCCCTGCCAGTCGGCTTTTCCGATAAGAGTGGACGCCTGGAAATACCAAACATACGCGTAAGTGCATGCCTTACTCTAGTCATATTACAATAATTTACCCATGTTGAACTACGCTGCTTCCAGGTGGAGGACTCTGGCCAATATATATGCGAAGCCGTTGGCTATCCAGCCCACATTGTGGGTCAAAAAGTCACCGTCAACCTGAAAGTGGAACGCTGTAAGTTTATAGATTGCCTAGGTTGTTGTAGTTCCATATGCGATGGAGATTGGGTAATTGATCCATAATCTGTCTCCCGCCTGCTACTCATCCGCTCGGACGCAGCTTGGGGAGAGCACAAGTACGAGGAGCCCAAATCGAGTCGAATCAAATATGGCACCGTGCCGCACATTGATCTCGAGTTCTTTGGCCTTGGTAAACGCACAGTATTTAGTAATCCTCCCCTTTAGAGCTGACTTAGGTCTAATCCAATGATCTCTCCTTATACATAATTTGTTTAATTATGCGAGTTGTTATTTTCTTGCTGCTTATACTGATGTATCCCCCATCCCACAACTCCCGACTGGAGATACCCATTCGGTACCTAGTTTATTCCCCATAATACCTACCAACTCACAACTATATGCAAATATATAGAGTATATAGAGATATTTGGCCGACTTCAGCTCATTTAGTCTTACTTTCTATCTAATATAATTCAAAATCTTTCTCAATCCATAATGCCGCCATGGCTTTTGAATTGGTAAGCGGTCTTTCGCAGGCCAAATGTAGTCCACTGCTGATAGTTGACTTGGTCTATTTGGCTATTCCACAGTTAACCACGTTGATCGGCCACCGTCAGCCTGCAGCGAGTACCAGGCCACCTGTATGAACGGTGAGTGCATCGACAAGTCGTACATCTGCGATGGTATTCCCCACTGCTCGGACCAGTCGGATGAGCACAGCTGCAGCCAAGGACGCCGATGCCAGCCAAATCAGTTCCTCTGCAGCAATTCCAAGTGCGTGGAGCGCACCTGGCGCTGCGACGGCGAAGACGATTGCGGCGATAATTCTGATGAGCAGTCCTGCGATCCGGAACCAAGTGGTGCACCCTGTCGCTACAACGAGTTCCAATGCTCCAGCGGACATTGCATACCCAAAAGTTTCCAGTGCGACAAGTTAAACGATTGTCTCGATGGCAGTGATGAGTTCGGTTGCAGTAAGTATTATTTATGTATCCAAATATCAACTATTAACTGAAGGTTTTGATTAAAATTGTAAAACACGAAATAACTCAGGTGGTTAATAAATGACCAAACATCTGCTGCAGCCAGAAAAAAACTTAATTAGACCAAAACAAATGTTGAATTTTAGTAGTTGACAAAATTTAACATATTTCAACATAAATCAATAGAAAATTAAATTGCTTAAAATAAGTAGCAAAATAATAATAATTAGAAGACAGACTAAAACATTTTGATATCAACATTTACAGTTGCACCCAACCCGATACATCCACCACCACCAACGGAGACGCTGATGGAGGGTCAGTACTTGAATTTGACGTGCACAGCCACTGGTGTTCCAGTGCCGACTATTGTCTGGCGCCTGAATTGGGGCCATGTGCCCGACAAGTGTGTGTCGAAGAGCTCGGGGGGACGGGGCAATCTCTATTGCCCAAACATGCAGTATCAGGATAGCGGCGCTTACTCCTGCGAGATAATTAACACGATCGGCACCCACTTCGTCACTCCCGATACGATTGTGAAAGTGATTCCCGAACGCAATCAATTCTGTCCCGCCGGTTTCTTCAATATGCTTGCCCGATCCCGTGACGATTGCATCAAGTGCTTCTGCTTTGGTGTCGCCAGCTCCTGCGAAAGTGCCAATCTCTTCACGTACGCCATACAGCCGCCAATTATATCGCATCGTGTGGTCAGCGTCGATCTGAATCCCTATCAACAGATCGTGATCAATGATGTGCCCTCACAGAATTTGGTTAACCTGAACCATGGCTTCCAGTTTCGTGCCTCCGATGTTCATTACAACAGTCGGGAGGCACCCTACTTGGCCCTGCCCGGCGATTACATGGGCAACCAGCTGAAGTCCTACGGCGGCCAGCTCAAGTACGAGATCAACTACGTGGGCAGCGGACGTCCAATCTCTGGACCGGATGTGATAATCACCGGCAACGGATTCATTCTCACCTATACCGTACGCACCCAGCCCAATCAGGCCAACAAGGTGGACATCAGCTTTGTGCCGGGCAACTGGTTGAAGCCCGACGGACGCAAGGCGACACGCGAGGAGCTGATGATGATACTGGCCAATGTGGACAACATTCTGATCCGACTCGGCTACATTTCGACGGCTCGCGAAGTGGAGGTGGTCAACATTGCAATGGATTCAGCTGGCACATCCGATCAGGGTCTGGGCAGCGCCTCCCTCGTCGAGAAGTGCAACTGCCCGCCCGGCTATGTGGGCGACTCCTGTGAGACCTGCGCACCCGGCTATGTGCGCCAGCGCGGCGGTGCCTGGCTGGGTCGCTGTGTGCCCTTCGTTGCGGAGCCCTGCCCAGTGGGCACCTACGGTGATCCGCGTCGTGGCGTCCAATGCCGCGACTGCCCGTGCCCCCACAGCGGCAGCAACAACTTTGCCAATGGCTGCCAACTAAGTCCCGACGGCGACGTCATATGCAATTGCTATGAGGGATATGTGGGACGACGCTGCGAGAGCTGCGCCGCCGGCTACCAGGGCAATCCATTGGCTCCAGGCGGCTCTTGCCACAAGACGCCCGAATCGATGTGCAACGTCGAAGGCACCTATAATCACTACAGCAACGGTACGTGCCTCTGCAAGGATCGCGTCGTGGGCGATCGCTGCGACACCTGTGCGCCCAGCAGCTTCCACCTGAACTCGTTCACCTATACTGGCTGCATTGAGTGCTTCTGCAGCGGTCTGCTGACGGACTGTACGAGCACCTCGTGGTATCGCGATCAGATCAGCAGCAGCTTCGGCCGCTCCAGTGCCCCGCACGGCTTCTCGCTGGTCAATGATTACACACGTCCCACGCCGCAGGCGGTGCCAATCAATACACTGTCCAATGCGATTAGCTTCTCATCCGACTCGGACTACAGTGCGGATACCCTCTACTGGAAACTGCCCGCCCAGTTTCTGGGCAACAAGGTGACCGCGTACGGCGGCAAGCTCAACTACACACTCAGTTACAATCCACTGCCCGGTGGCCAGATGTCGCGCAATAGTGCACCCGATGTTGTCATCGATAGCGGAGAGGATCTGATGTTCATCCATTATCGCAAGGCCTCTGTCAGTCCCAGCACATCCAGCTCGTATGCGGTGCCCATTGTGGAGAGCGCCTGGCAGCGCAGCGATGGCGAAGTCATCAATCGACCCCATCTGTTGATGGCACTTAGCAAGATCGCTGCCATCTATATTAAGGCGACCTATACAACCGGCACCATGGAAGGATCGCTCAAGCATGTCGCCTTGGACATTGCCAGTGCCACCAATCAGGGCACTGCCCGTGCCTACGAAGTGGAGGAGTGCCGCTGCCCCGTGGGCTACATTGGACTCTCCTGCGAACGCTGCGCGCCCGGATTTACGCGCAGTCCCGAGGTAGGCCTATATCTGGGCAACTGCGAGAAGTGTGCCTGCAATGGCCACTCCACCCATTGCGAAGCGGAGACTGGCGAGTGTCAGGTATGTAAAAAATCTCCATTTCCGTAATAATGCTGTAGTAGAGTGAGCTCGGCTGCGATATACCCTGAACCCAGCTGTTAAATAGATTCTAGTCTTATTGGCAAATTTCCCTTAAAACAGCTTTAAGCAGGTCTGCAAAAGTAAAAAAAAAAAAAACTGACCCGACTACAAACGTTCATATACATATATGTATGTGTAGAACACACACAATAAAATATTACGCGTCGAGTATTGTGCCATCTCTTTCTCACACATGCGCTTGCATACAGAAAATGCTTGCAGCTGCTGATAGAAATCAATCAACAGAGATTAATATGAGAATATAGTTTCACGCATAGCTTGGGTGTTTTGTATCCAATCTTGATAAAGTTTAAGCTATTCATCAATAATATGCATATTATGTATAAACTACAGGCTTGCCTCTAATCTTGTAAAATTTTTGGCTATCGAAAATCGAAATGTATCGATAATCGTGAAAGGAAGGCAGTTATTGATAAAATAAAGCGAGTATACCAGAACCTATATTCAAAATTTGGCTAGCTCTAATAGTCTCTGATATCCGCGTGTTCATACAGACGGACGAACTCGTCTCGGCTGTTGACCCTGATCAAGAATATATATAGTTTATGGGGTCAGAGGTGCTTCCTTCTGTCTGCTACATTATTAAAGTCAAATTAACCTTAACAGAATTGCGGCGACAACACCGAGGGAGAGAGCTGCGAACGCTGTGCCCCCGGCTATGTGGGAGATGCTAGAGGTGGCACACCCTACGATTGCCAGCCGGGCAGTGACAATTCCCAGCTGCCGGACCCGGAATCGGACGATCAGCATGACAACTGCTACTGGTGCAACATCGACGGAACGGAGAGATGCGTGGGCAACAGATGCGTGTGCAAAGTGAATGCGGTTGGCAATCGCTGTGACCAGTGCCGGGTCGGTACTTTCGGTCTGTCCCGTGAGCATGAGACTGGGTGCAGTGAGTGCTTCTGCTCCGGCCAGTCGAACCAGTGCCGATCGGCAACGCTTTATCGCCAGCCGATTGCCATTGATTTCATTAACAACAAGGCGCTGATCACCGACGAGTTTGGCGGGCAGATGGAGATGGACGATAGGAAACTGCAGGTGGACATACCGAACAACACGTACAACTACTATTTTGAATCGTACTCAACCAAATACTGGAGTCTGCGCGGCAATGTTCAGGGCAACAAGCTGAATGCCTACGGCGGCCTTTTGAACTACACTCTCACCACCACCACCAAGCCGTTTGCCCAATTTAGGGACGGTTACGATGTGATTCTCATTGGCAATGGCATGCATCTGATGTGGTCCCGTCCGTCCGAGTTGTCCAACTCGGATGAGTATAGTGTTAGTCTCAGCGAGCATGATAATTGGCAGCGTTTGGATCGTGGCAGTGCCGTACCCGCCACCCGCTACGACATCCTCAGCCTGCTGACCAACGTTGAGCATCTGCTGATTCGTGCCACACCCAAAATACCGACAACTAGCAGCTCCATACTCGATGTGAAATGGGAGCTGGCCATGGAGCGCGCCGAGCCCAGTAGCGAGCGTGCCGTTAACATTGAGCAGTGCCAGTGCCCCCCTGCCTACACGGGCAACTCGTGCGAGAATTGCGCCCCGTTGCACTATCGGGATGAGAGCGGTCAGTGCCGTACCTGCCCCTGCCAGGAAAACACCCACAGCTGCGGTCTCGGCAACAGCGGCTATGTGGAGTGCCAGTGCAAGCCACGCTTCACTGGCGATCGCTGCCAGGACATCGGTGAGTAGTGACTGCTGCCTCCACCCACATATATGGCGTGTAATACGACACAACATTAATATCTGTTTATCATTCCGGATCGATTCAAGTCCTTAGTTTGGGCACCAAACTGTAGCCATATACAAAGCCCTTGCCAACAAATCCACCACTGATTTATGAACCCATTCTTATAATTCTTATAATCCGCTTCCCCAAAGTTCCCTCCTTTTCTATCCACTATCCATATTCATTTAGGTGTTTATCTATATATATCGATCTCAAACTTACTTTAAGCTAGCTGCTCTCTTTCGATTTATCTCTCTATCATATTTTTTATGCAATTCTCAACAAATCTCTCAACTTTATTTTTTTTCACCACAACACAATTCACAAAAAAAAAAAAAAAAAATATATACATATATACATATATGAAACCATTCAAAATCATGTAACCGACAAATAAATACGAAATCATCACAACAAAAACATCCAATCCATCCACATTCTAGACACATCTCGCATTATTGAAGAGCCGCCCAAGATATGCGATATAAGCATGGGATTCTGTTGCAACGGCTTTCGGTTCGATATTGACCCCAACGAGACAATATCATACAATGACACCCTGCTGATTTATAAGGGCAACAGAATTATAGGAAATATAACCAAACTGCGCTACGGCTGCCACCAGCGAGGTTCGCCAATCATCAATCAATAAATCAAAACAATCAAACAAAACAAACCAGCAAAGCCAAAAAACTATCACTCTCTGTCTCTATTTTATCGCTCTATATATATATTTAAATATATATATATATATATATATATGTATGTATATATATATATATATATGTATATATATTTCACTCATTCGTTATTGCTGTTGTGAACTACTCGTACACTGCAAACTTAGAAACCCATCCACCAACTAGTCAAATCAAACAATTATCTCGCACATACCTCCATATATGTATATACATATATATATATATATATATATATATATGTATGTATATATACATGTGTGTGTATGTATGTCTGTGTGTATTTAGTATGTTCAATGTGTTTACACTTTCATCTCTCCGACTTTCGTTTTCTAACGTTTTGCTACCAGTTTATACACATTCTTCCTCTCCCACTCTATCTTTAGCTCTTTCTCTCTTTTAGAATTTTTTTAAACTTTTACATTTTCGAATTTACACACAAGCGAAATTACAATAATTGTTAAATGTAAATTTAAAAAAAAATCCTCCTTTTTACATTAAAAAAAAAACTATCTTGCTAAATTTTAAATAATTTTTTTTTTAATTTCACCCAATACAAAACTAAAAATTAATAATAACAATAATTGTTGAAGCTGCCAAATGTTTCCTCTGTGTTTCGTCTTTCTGTGTTTCTCTCTGTGTATACACTGTTAGTTGTAGGCTATCCCTCTCACACTTTCACCGCAGAGCGAGACAGAAGCTCAGTCGCTCGACGTTATAAAATAAAATCTGAAGCCTCGACTTAAACTCTATGTTGTTGTTTACTTTGTTTTCGTTGTCTTGCCTATTATATATATATTTATTTATACATATATATTTATATTTCTATATATATATATATAATAGTTTAGTATTTATATATATAGAGCACCTCTTTAAAATTGCATTTGTTTGTGTTAAAAAAAAAAATACTAAATGTGTCTCATCGCTATGCAACGTATTCATAGATGGATAACTCTGTGTATAAATATATATATATATATATATATATATATAGTATATATATATATATACTCGTATAGTAGGAAACAAATCCCCACTTTTGATACTTTCTAGAACTTGCTGTTGCTGTCACGTAGTCGGCTTTAAACTTAAATACTTGTACCACTAACCCCAAAAACATTTTAGCGGAACCACCCTTGCCTCCTCCCTACCCTCTTTAAGTACTATGCAGTTGTTGAGTTGAGAACCCGCTGGGACACCTACGGGACAACTTAAAAATATCTCATACTATATAGTGTAGTAGTATCTACGTTTGTGTGTCGAATCTGCTGTAGTCCTTTGGGCTGGCCAAATGCTGTGACAAAAGCACTCACAGCCATAGCTGGCAACTCTCTGCTATTACCTGTATGTAGTAGTTGGTGGCTAAAACTATTCGTACTTGGGACAATCCCATACCCAACAACATCCACAAACTCCACCAATACCACCACCACCACTACCCGATCACGTTAATAAGCCGCAACCGTGTCACTAAAACATTTTGTAAATGAGTTGAATTTGCTAACCGTTAAGTGCGTTCTGGTCGGGAGTCTAATCCACACATACATATATATACAAATATTATGATATTAATAATATATATACAAAATTCTACATCAATCAGACTACGGCGTGACGGAGCCACCGATCGAGCCCGATAATATACGCACCCAGATCGTCGTGTCGATATCGAAACCACAAATCACCATTTTGCCAGTGGGAGGATCTATGTCCTTGCGCTGCAGCGGTCGCATGAGGTGGAACAATGTAGGTCCTTGCATTGCACTGCACCTTGGATTTAGTTAATCAGCAACATTTCTTCATTTCTTTTGGATCCCATAGGATCCAGTCTATGTCAGCTGGTCCAAGATGGGCAGCCGATTGCCCAACAGCGCGGAAATCGAGGGCGGCGTCCTCAATTTGTATAATCTGCAAATCTACGACTCTGGCGTCTATATCTGTCAAGCGGTGAACAACCAGACCCAACACGTCTACGAGGATGAGGTCTCCATCACCATATCGAGTGAGTGGAATTTATAATTATATATGTAACTATATATAAAATATATATTATAACATAACTAACCCTTTGCCAACAATTTATTGTGCGGCATTCGCCTCAAGGATATGCCGAAGAAATGTTGGCCCGCTACGGTAGCTATTCAATCCCCATTTTCTCCTGCACAATTTTATAGATACTTTAATTTTAACTTTGCACCAAAATGTTTATTTTGATTTCAAAAACATAACCAGAAAGTTAATTGAAGTACAAAAATAATTTAATAGAATTTAGTGTAACCGATTCTTTAAGAAGTCTTCACAAACAAAACGAAAGTGTTTCATGCAAGAAGTGATTATTCGTCAGATTGTTCCTATATTATATCCTTAATGATATTGAAAATCGAAATTTTGGAAATAGAATAGTTCCTATACTTAAAAGTACTAATATATTCTCAGATTAATTTCCACAGAAATATGACCAATGATTTGAATATAAAAAATAGGAAAAAGTCGCATTTTTAGATAACTGTGTGGAAATTATGAATTTTTTTTTTAAATTATTTTTTGGACTGTAAGTGTTACTAGTGGATTACTTATTTATATGGCTTGTAACGCTTTCGTTTCTCTCTCTCTCTCTCTCTGACTGTCTGTCTCTGTCTCTCTCGTTACCACTCTTGTGATAGATCAATCGCAACGCTCGCCCGCTCAGATCGTCAATCTGCCCAGCACTGTGACCTTTGATGAGTATCAGCCGAGCGAGATTATCTGCGAGGTGGAGGGCAATCCGACGCCAACAATTACATGGACGCATGTCGATGGCCAGGGCGATGGTCGGACTAGAACGGATGGCAATCGATTGATATTCGACTCGCCACGCAAATCGGATGAGGGACGCTACCGCTGCCAGGTGCAGAACCAGCGCGGAGCGGACGAGAAATACGTGGATGTCTATGTCCGGGGTAATGCGCCGCAGCCGGCACCAGTGCGAGAGCGGGTCTTCATTCAGCCGGAGGAGTACAATGGCAAGGCCGGTGATAGGGTGACCTTTAATTGCCACTCCACCAGCGATGCCCAGCTGCGCTTCGAGTGGCTGCACAATGGCCATCCATTGAGTTCGCAGCAGCAGCAGCGCAACGTTATTATCGCTGGCGATATGCTCCAGATTGTGGATGCCAGGGCCAGTGACTCTGGTGTTTACACGTGCATCGGCATTGATCTGCGCACACGTCGCAACTATACGGAGGATGTACGCGTCTACATCGAGCAGCACCAGTTGCCGCCAATTGGTACCGGGTAGGCGAACCAATCTCTGGCAAAAGGCAACATTCGTTTCTTAACCAATCCCAAAACCTTTTCAGCATTAAGCCCCGCATAATGCGACTCACCGAGCAGGTCTCCATCGATCAAGGCACCGACTATAGCATCACATGCGAATCCAGCGGCTCACCCTATCCCAGCATCCAATGGATGAAGGACGGCGAATCGATGCCATCCAATGTCCACATTACCGGCAATGTTATGCGCATCATCAATGCCCGGGCCGAAAATCGGGGCTACTATTCATGTACCGCCGAAAATCAATACGGATCAGATCATTCCAGCGTTCTTATCGACGTTGAACGTAAGTCTCTCTCTCTCTATATATATTCATACATATATATATTTATTTGTATACGGTATAATTTACTACTTGATTTACGTATATAACAACCGGATATATTCAACATTGGTATTCACCATCATCTCGTTTTTCTGCAAATCTCAGCAGAGCTATGTGAATATATATTTTTTTATTCATAGCCTTTTCAAGAGCTTTTATGTAAATGTTCTTTCCGCTTTATTAGCTGAGCTTTCAAGCTACGCTTTTTCTCTTAACCTGCAAATGCTTTAAGTTGAAGTTGAGCTTTTTCTTTGGGAGAGCTTTTAAGCTCCACACTTCCGCACATTTAAAAGTATAGTTTGTGCTGATTGGCTTCATATTTAAGCATTTAATTTAATTTTATATCCAAGCTTTTGAAGCGATACTTAAAGCATAAGAGGTCAATCTCTGAACTTTATTGAAAGCTGTAGAATTCGTAGGGAAGACGAGAAGATGAACGAATACGGAATATGGAAAGAATTTTAGGTGTATAACATTTAACTTTGATCTGTTTCTTCCCGTTGCTTTCCACACAATGCTAAAAACAAACATTGGTAACGTAAATTTATGAATTTTGCCCATAACTAATAATATTAAATAATTTTTGATAAATGCCTATATATATATATATATTATTTTTTTTTGATTAATTGATTATTGATATTTCAAATCGATGGTTATGCAATGCAAGTGCACAAGAACGGAGTCGGTAATAAGACAGGTCCGCACTGTCTGATCCTAATACTAATCTGTACAACCACCATAATTTACTTGCTTGCAGCGCGGGAGGCTCCGACCGTTGAAATAAGACAACAGGTTCCAACGACATTCCAAGTCAATGAGCGGGGATACCTCTACTGTGAGGCCCGGGGCATACCCAGGCCGACGGTGCAGTGGCGCCGCGTCGATGGCCAACCACTCTCGACCCGCCACATGGAGGACGATGTCGGCCACATAATGTAAGTAAATGCACCCATGCACCCATGCACCCATGCATCCTCGCACCCTTGCACCCATGCGCCCATTCACCATTCACCCCAATCGCTCCTAATCCCTCTCGGTCCCTTCTCTCGACAGCATTCACAATACTCAAATCGATGATGCCGGTGATTACGAGTGTGTGGCTGAGAATTCCGTTGGTCGCACCACCGGCGTCGCCACGATCCGCGTTATTGAGGCACCAGTCGTTACTCTCGACACGAAAACGCAAGAGATGAGCTACACCGAGGGCGATGAGGTGCGCATCACTTGTTTCGCCAGCGGCGTACCCAATCCCGTCGTCGAGTGGGACACCAACCAGCCGATCAGTCCAGCCAGTCGAGGCCAGAACACCGCCTATCTGAACATCTACCGTGTCACGCAGAACGATGCCAAAATCTACACCTGCTCCGCCAGAAACGAAGCGGGCACCGACCACGTCAGCATCCGCATCAATGTCCAACCTAAGCGCGGCGATATCGGTGACGGTGAGTGCAAAATACTGTCCAGCTCAAGAAATCAAAAAATGCATTAATTAAATGAATCAATAATTTGTATTAATTTGTTAAATAATATTCTATCTATAGAATCCGACGATGTGGTGTATGATCCTTACCGTTCCCGCTATCCAGAGCCAGCCACACAGCGTCCGTATTACGAGAACAGTCAAAAGTTCAATACCAATCTGGGCGACAATGTGACCCTCACTTGTGATCTGGCACCGTCTTTTGTCACCCGCTGGGCACGCGTTGATGGACAACCATTGCTATCGAATGCTCACATGGAGCGCAATATGCTGACCATCACGTTTGTCGAGGAGCAGAATCTGGGCCAGTACCGCTGCAATGCGATCGATAGTCGCGGCGACCTTGTGACATACGTGGTGCGCGAACTGGTGCTGCTGCCACTGCCACAGATCACATTCTCACCCAACATACCCCTGGTGGTGGAGGCTGATACCAATGTCGAAATCCACTGCATTGTGATCAATGCCGAGCCACACAATGTCCACTGGGCCACCGACAATGGCCGACCACTGCCCCAGTGAGTCTCGTCTACAAATATATATAATTTATAATTATTCCCATTAAGATCATAATACATAATTATTTTTCGCATTAAATTGTTGTTAACATGCAATTTCTTGGCCATTTCCGGACAGATCTGTGCACACTAACGGAACTTTGCTACGCTTTGTGGCCATCACACCGGCGGATGCCGGCGGCTACAGTTGCACGGCGACGAATGACTACGGCAACCATAGCAAGACCGCTCAGGTGGTGGTCAGGCGGCCAACCTTCTACACTCCGCCGAGTCAATCGGATCTGCAGGAGCATCGCGAGGGCGACAGCATCCACTTGCGCTGCACGGTCTCCACGCAGCGTGGCGAGCATCGCGACAATATCCTGGTGAGTAAAGGACTATATCAATATCAGTCCGGATGTCAACCTGATACGAATATAGGATCGATTCCGATTCCGATACTGGAAACTGTAAACTGTAACATTGTTACGATATTTGATAAGTTATTGTTGCGTTTGAAAAAAACGTTTAGTTGTCGATCAGGAAGTCCATCTGTCTGTCAGCTGGCTTATCCGGTCTACAAATGATGCATTTCTGTTCCGATTCCAAGTCTGGTTTAACTGATTTAAATGCTTGGCTCATTGCAGTTCCACTGGTACCGCGAGGATAGACGTCCGCTGCCGAACGGTGCGCGTTCCGATAGCCAGGCGCTGATCCTGACATCGTTGCGCTTAGAAGATGCCGGTGTTTACATTTGCGATTCGTATGACAACAACTTGCGACAGCATTTGACTCCCACCTCCATCGATTTGCGTGTACAGCGTGAGTAGAGCCCTACCCCAAATCCACTCAACACCACCAATACCCCACTCTCCAACACACACACACACACAACTCTTTGGTTATGTCAGATGTCAGGTCCGACAAATGCAACAGAAATATCTCCTTATCTCTCTCACACACATACACACACACACACACAAACACAACATGATCCTAAGCTACTACTTTATACGATTCTTAGGTCAGAGAATTTCAAATGCAAAATGATACAAGAAAAAAAATCAAAAAAAAAAAAAAACACAATTTAATTATGACGAAAATAAGTAAGGAAATGAAAACCCAAAAGGATTAGGCTTTGTTGGCAATAAAAAAAAAAAAATAATAATAAAAAACAAAAACAAGAAAAAACATAAACCGAAGAGCAGATTGAAAGATTGAAACGCTCGCTCGCTGATTTTACTTTGTTCTATCTATACACTATCTATCAATATCCAATATCCATATGTATATGTATGTCCATATGTATATGTATATCTCTATTACTACTTACTATTAACTAAACACACACACACACACACACACAATCGTACTCACCACTTACTTACAAACAGTTGAAGTACACTCCTTTTATATACAAAAACATACTCTGTGAAATTAATTCAGAAACAAGCCCAGAAAAAAGAGCTTTGTAAATATGCGAGCTGTTAACCAAGTATCTTACTATCTACAAAATGTAATCATACACAACACACACACATAAACACTTCTCGACCACAACACACAACTGCCAAGAAAAAAAAAAGAAGAAGAAGAAATTAAGCAATATCGTCTTAACGGAAATGTATCTGATGGTTTTAGGGTATTACACACTCTGTATATATGACAATAAGCCACTAACCATTGTAACTCTAATATTTAAGCAAGAGTAATGATGCAAACATATTTAATATAATACGTCTTAAGTGCCAGCAGTGGTTTTTTTTTGACAAATAAAACAACAAAATATTAACAAACAATTTACACAAGCAATTCAAATTTTGTGTAAAGCACAACAAATCTAACAAATTCTTTTTATTTCGTTTTTTATTAACATTGATTAATGTTGACTTTTTTTTTAATTCATAAACCCTGGCAGATCATTTTAGTGGTCCGAATTTGACTTCTTTTTTTTGTGGTTTAAGTTTTTGGGTATTTTTTCTTAAATAATTTGGATTTTTGTGATATAGAAAAATCGGTCTTTTATTGCAATTTTTTTTTTTTTTTTTTATGTGATCTGTTCATGAAGCTTTCTAGAATACTAGATGGGTTTACCGGGTATAAATTTCATGCAAGGGTAATTAGACTTTGGCATGCCGAAGATATCTGTTATCCTTTATGGGTTTCTATGAGTGTTATTATTTATTATTATTATTATTATTTTTTTTTTTTTGTGGTTTTTCACATTTTATTTTGTTGGTGTTGGTTACATTTACTTGTTGTCGTTTCTCATTCAGGTGGTTTTCTGTGTTCAATTTGTAATGGTTATGGGATTACCTTCTCTCTATCGATCTGTGTTCGTGATCATCGGCGCTGTATATATACATATATAGATCAACTGTGTTTTGTTTTAATACGCATAAAAATGATAAATGAACAAATATAAATTTGCACTGCACACACACACTTCCCTCTTACCATTGCTCTATATTCCTTCTCCTCCCCCTACCCTCCCCCTGAGCACACAAGTTGCACCTGCACTCAAACAATAGCCAATAATCTTTAAAAAATAAATAAAAAATAAATACAAATCTTATGTATTTGTGACCCATTACTATGAAAATAAAAAACAATGTAAATAATCTTTGGTAAAAAATGTCACCGTAAATTGTCTTAGATATTCGTATATTGTACTTTTGCGTTGAATAAGTTAAAATCAGCAATTTAAAAACAACAACAACAAAAATGAACTTTTCAAAGAATTTTTACCTAACTTGAGGCTAACAACTTTTGAATAATGTTTCAATCAATAATTACAGTAACCCAATTGGCAAGACGAATCAAAATTGAAAATACTTTAATTTCAAAATCTTCAAAATTCGAAATTATTTTTGTATTACTTACCGTTAGCTCTGCTCTGCCAAAATCTAAAGTTCTTAGAAAAATCAAAATTAAACTGAATTAGGGCAAACTTTTTTCAAATCAATAATTTGATAAACATATAATTTTTATTTCTCTCTTTCTTTACTGCTTTTTTCTCTTCTCTCTCCTCTCTCTCTCTCTTACATGTGCGCTTGTGCAAAATAAATAATGCAAAATGAAATACATTAAATATTGAAAAACAAAAAAAAAACACATATACACACATATATATATATATAATATAACTTATGAAACTTGAAATGTTTTGGGCGCATTGCATTTGATACAAACAAAACAAAAATCAAAAAAAAAAAACAAAAAACTCCACACGAAATACACAAATTCAATTACCTATGCTCATGTATACATAAACCATATACTCTACTATATGCCATATAAATATATATATTCATATATACACATAATATATATATATATACATATTTATGCAATGGTGCAACAACATCAACTCGACTGCTACAACAACAACCGCATCTACAACAACCGCAACAACTGCATCAACAACCAACAATAAAAACAAACAATAAAATATTAAAAAAAAAAAACAAAAAAAAAAAAACAAACAAATACAAAATATCAACTTCAAATCACCCTAGCTAATAAGTACAATTTGAAGCCGTATTTGGGAAGCCAAGATTTCCCCTGCATGGTTTTCTATATATGTAAAGGTGTGTGAAAAAGCAATCGCGTAATAATCACATATGAAATTCATTTTCCAGGACAACTTAATTCTTATTATTTTTTATAATTTTGTATGAGTAGATTTTTTTTTTTTGTTTTGATTTTTTTAATTTTTGATTATTTGACTTGCATATAGTTTAGTATGTCATTATGTATTATTTTTTAATTTTCTTACTTATGTCTAATGAAGTTTGCTATGTATTACTGATTACTATAAAACTGTTTCTACATTTTATACTAAATACTCAACTAACACAACAAGAAAACAAAAATAATTTTGTTCGCCCACTAAACAAAAAAAAAAAAAAAAAAACAAAAAACTAAAAAAAAATAAATAAAAAACCACACACACATTCCCGCACAAAATATAGCTAGTATTTAGTGTGCATCTGCATCTGGTCACACTTTCCCCGAGCACACCCCGAAATTATACTAATCACTGTTGTGATCGATCGATCAACAGATCAGTATTATCCTAAAAACATTTGGAAACCGGTAGCGTATGCGTAATCGGGGCAGGGTAAATGAATAGAGGGACTCTTAAAGTTAGTAGCTACCACTAACCGTGGCTGAAGTTGTACGAGGAGTCACTATGCTAATCTCATATTTTATGCTCTCTACACGAAAACAAACAACTGTTTCCAACAACAAAAATATGTTGAACACAAAAACAAACAAACAAAAAATATGTATGAAAAATAAATTGCTGCAAATAGATTTAAAAGTGAGCAAAATAACGCCGGGCAACAAGCCACTGGCGGCGACTACACGTCCCTCGATCGTCTCCTACGCTTGCCAGGCGAACGATTTCAAATGCGTCTCGCATCCGCACACCTGCGTCAAGTCGAGCATGGTGTGCGATGGAATCTACGATTGCACGGATCACTCGGACGAGTTCAATTGCACGCGCGACTTTGCCAGCAAAACGGCCAGCGTTGGTTCAACTGGAGTCGGAATCGGAACGGGAACGGGAACGGGAACTGGTACGGGAACAGGATTGGGCAGCTTTAAGCGCTGGAAGAAGAGTCACGCACGCAAGCAGAAGCGTCATCCACAGCAGCAGCAATGGAGACCGGAACAGCGACAGGGTCAACAACAAGAACGACATCGAGCAGGGATGGGAAAGCGCCAAGTTGTGCAGTTGGCAGAACGCTTCGGTTCGTCTTAACGTTTTTCACTTTTCTTCTAACTCTCTTACTCTTTTTACTACTTTAGCCTTGCCTCTCGTTCTCTCTCTCCCTCTCTCTCTCTTTCGCTATTTTTCTTTCCCTCTTGCTCACCCACACATTCTCTTTTTCCTTCATGCTACAGATCCATTTTCTCATGAGCGACTAAATTAAATCATATTTACGATTTCTTACAACACCCCGGTCCAAAACTGGCCTAAATGTGTCAATCGTTAAACCTAAGATTTCTCACTAGCTGGTCACACTGCGACTCATTACTGACGTCAGATAATTGACAGGAGGAGGAACTGACAGACGCATGAGAAAACGGATCTTCAACATAATATATAACTCCCTCTCTCTCTCTCTCTCTCTCTCTTGCTATCTCTGTCTCCCTCTCTGTCTCCCTCTCTGTCTGTCTCTCTATCTATATCTATGCTTTATCTTTATCGTTATCTTTATCTGGCTATCCGTCTATCCACCTGTTTGGCCCCTCTAACTTCGCTCGTAGGCGCACAACTTTTAAATGCAAAACGACAAAACCTGCAACAATTGCAACATGCACTCAACTCACGTTAAAACTAAGTTTAATCTAGATAGAAACAGTATAAAAAAAAAATAAAAAAAAAAATATTTAAAAAAAAAAATATATAAAAAAAAAACGACAAAAACAACACGAGTACTGATGAAGCAATTGCAACAACAACTACAACAACAACCAGCACAACAACAACAACAACCACTGCAACAGCAACAGCAACAGTAACAAAAGCGCCTTAGTCGGTGTTTGGTTATAACAGTTAGCTGCTTTTCTGACTGTGCGCGGTTTCTTAGTATGTAAGTTAATGTTATCGATAACGATAACGATAACACAAAATGTGCCCGTTTACAGCATCAACGTCACCAAAAACATTGATGACGATCGCGACTCAATAACAAAACAAAATGGTTTCCAGATTTGTATTTGTATTATCGCATGTGGGTATACCAACTTGTACTAACCCATGAAAATTGTATAAGGAATCAATGTCGATAAATATCAAACAAAATTTTGTAAATAATGCACCTCAAAAACACACACACACACACACTCTTGACTTGTGAACGACAATATTAAAATTGTAAACTAAAACAAAAATCTTTCGATCGAAATCAAATTGCCATTAAAATCCTATCGATAAATGTAGACTTTGTATCGTTTGAGTAGCCAACATAAATACCTGTGTAAATGTTTGTAGCTAAGTATAATGAAATTGTACTGGTCTAGTGGTAATCCATTTGTGTCATTTGTTTCGTAGCAGGCAGCAAAAATCAACATCAAAATGAACCCAAAAAAAAATAAATGCATAAATTAAACATCAACAAATTGTTCAATAACCTGCCTAAACAGAAACATTTTGAACAATCGCATTCGTAACCCTCTTTCATCACACACACTCACACACACACTCACACACACACACACACACACACACACACACACTACATACAAACATATGTACTCGTATTCTGTGTGATTCGAAATAGTAGAAATAATTAGTATTATTTGATGTGGCTGTGTTCCATTGTACTTCTTTATCTTGTGCATTTATTTTTCTGTTATCGATTTTTGTTAATTTATTATCGAAATCACCGTTCTTCTCGCCCCTCTACACCCGTCAACATCTATGTAATTATTTGTCTAACTAGGAAACCAAATTCCAAACATAAAAAATATATAAAAGAAATTACTAAAAATGGGATGAGTATCGAACGCACACACACAACACACACACACACACACATAGTGTATACACTACGGTAGATTTTTTGATAATTAATCTATCGCTTAGGCGTTCGATAAACATCGCATAAACTATCTGTTTTAATCGACATTCTTGACATGTATTTTGCTAACTGCTTTTTTCTCTCTGTGTATTTTTTTTACTATCTTACTCCTCTCATCTCAATGCCACACACGCACACACACACACACACACACACACACATATATATACTTGCACTTGTTCATCACATAACTCAATTGTGAATTGTCGCCAATTGTGAACGTTGCCACCGCCGAAACACAAACATCTTCAAATCCTTCTCGTCGTCGTCGTCGTCGTCGCTCTTATTGTTGCTTTACTGTGCTGTCTCGTGTTTTGTGGTGGTGATGGTCGTTACGATGATCCTCTGTCCCATGCTGTGCGGATGCTGCAGCGGGCGGATATCTGCCGTCGGTTCTACCAACACCGCCACCAGAGCCAGTGATGCCCCGCGACTACCGCCTCAAACTGGACCAGCAATCTTCCCAATTGCGTCCCGGCGAATCCACCCAAGTTGAATGCTACTCCTCGGACAACAGCTATACGGATGTGATCTGGGAGCGTGTCGATGGTGCCCCACTCTCAGCCAATATTCAGGTTAGTGCCCCAAATCCCCTATCTATTTCTAACACCGACGTAGAAAATAGAAATGCTACCCGTTTGTTTTTAGTAAAATAAATTCACCATCTTTCAAAATTGAGAAACTAATTATGAGTTTTCACGTTTTCCCGATTTCTACGACCTTAGCGGTATTTTGCTTTGGCAGCCAACTAACTAGCTGAAATCGCTGTAAAATGGCAACTTTTCCAAATTAAATTATATAAATTTGTAAAATGTTTGAATAGATATGAAATCTTAAAATTCCCATTATTTTAGTTAACAAAAAAGCTAATGTAAAAACAGAAAAACAGAATTCAATTTGGAAATCTTTTTTCTACATTTAAGAAATCTCTACCGACTTTTCAGAAATAGATTTTTTTCTTATTAAGTTGAAATTTCGTTTGAAAGTAGCTTCAAAACAGCCCGCTGACAAAACAGCAATTGAATTAAGTCAACATTTATGATAAAAAAAAATAAATAAATCAAATAAAAACAAGATAGAACGTTGCAGTCGGACGTAACCGACAGCGAAATACTATTATACCTTAATTTGTGTACAGATACAAATTATAGAGAAGTTTCCTAATAATCTTCCTACCCAGTTTGGTAACTAACTAACTTGAATTGCGGGGGATATGGTCATTTATCGATTTGTTGTGGGCGGGAGTGGGCGTGGTCCAAAATTTTTTTTACACATTTATGAAGGTTGTTACTAGCAATATACCTTTAAAATTTGGTGACTTAAGTTTTCATATTGCGTGAGATATATGGGTTTATCGATTTACACCAACAGGTGTATCGGTTTAGGTAGGTGGAGTGGGCGTGGCCATCCAATTTTTTTTATCGATCTTTGGGGGAGCTACCAGTAACATACCTGCAAAATTTTGCGACTCTAGCTTGCAAATTACAGCAGATATGCGCATTTTAAATTTCTAGGGACGAAGTTCCTGGGGGCGGCGGATGTGGGCGTGGTCAAAAAATTAGTATGCCAATCTTTGGAGGAGGTTACCAGCAAATTACCTTCCAAGTTTGGTTACTCTATCTTAGAAATGTTCGGAGATATACGGAGTTATCGATTTACAATCGGAATTGTCGATTATAGGCGCAGGTGTGAGCGTGGCACCACAAATTTGTTATCGGTTCTTAAAGGCGATTACCAGTAATATACCTTCCAAATTTGACGTACCCTACTCAAAAACTGCGGAAGTAATAGCCATTTGAAAATTTTAGGGGTGGGGGTGATGGGGGCGTCGGAGGTGGGCGTGGCACATGCCAATCTTTCAAGGACCTCGCCAACAACCTACCAACCAAAATTGGTGACTGTATCCATTAAATTGTAAGAGATATGTCGATTTATCGATTGGCTAAAATCGAATTTATCGATTTTCTCACTCCCTAGTAGACGTAGGTCCAAACCCAAGACACTTTATTTTTTGAGGGTACTTTCCAGTATACGATCCAAGTTTCAAGTCTCTATCTCTAAGGGTGTCGGAGGAACGCGCGTTCATACAGACGGACAGACGGACGGACAGCATGACGGACATTGCACAAAACCAATATACTATTATACCAAAATGGTATAATAGTATAAAAACTGTAGCAAAAAATATAATATCCCAAATTAAATGAAATTAAATTACTAAACTAAGCTAGTAATTTAAAATTCGAAATGCGACCTTTAATGCCCAAAATGTGACACGAGACGAATCCTTTGGTCTCTTTCTCTCTCTCTCTCTCTCTCTCTCTCTCTCTCTCACACACACACACTGGTTATTTGGTTTATAGCAAGTGGGCAACAGCCTGGTGATTAATAAGGTGACCGCCGCCGATGCTGGCGTCTATGTCTGCAAGTGCCGAACTGATGGTGGTGATCTGTATACGACCAGCTACGAGCTGGGCATTGAGGCGGACCCAGAGTCGGAGACACAACCGGAACCCGAGCCGCACCCGGAAGATCTGCGCCAGCCAAAGATCGTTCACGCCCAGGTGGGCGACCAAACGGAACTCAACTGCGGTGCTGATGAGAGCCGTCAGCCAAGTTATCGCTGGTCCCGTCAATATGGCCAGCTGCAATCGGGTCGCGATATACACCAAGTAAGTATTCCACATCACCCCCTCTCTCTTTTGCTCTCTCTCTCTCTAACTCGCTGTCTCGACATAAACAGGAGGAGCTGGTGCTACAGGATGTGCAGGCTAACGATGCCGGCAGCTATGTGTGCACGGCCAGCTACAGCGATGGGGAGTCCGTTGATTATCCGAGCATATTGGTCATTACGGGCGCCATACCACACTTCCATCAGCTGAACCATCCAAAGTCTAGTTACATGAGTTTCCCCAAGTTGCCGGAGTCCTCGTTCAAGTTCAACTTTGAGGTCACATTCCGGCCGGAATCGCCGAATGGTCTGCTGCTCTTCAACGGCCAGCCACGTGGCACTGGCGACTACATTGCCCTCTCCCTAAAGGATCGCTATGCGGAGTTCCGCTTCGACTTTGGCGGCAAGCCGATGGTGGTGCGTGCTGAGCAGCCCGTCAAACTGAACGAGTGGCACACGATCCGTGTGCAGCGCTCCCGTCGCGATGGCTACATTCAGCTGGACGAGCAGCGACCCGTCGCCTTCCCCACCCTCAGCCAAACGCCGCAGCTGGAGCTGATCGCTGATCTGTATATTGGCGGTGTGCCCAACTGGGATCAGCTGCCCGCGGATGCGGTGACAGAGCAAAAGGGATTCGTTGGCTGCATCAGTCGGCTGACGTTGCAGGGTCGCACCATTGAGCTGATGAAGGAGGCTAAAATGAAGGAGGGCATCACCAGCTGCAAGCCATGCGCCCAAATGCCCTGCAATAATGGCGGCATCTGTCTCGAGAGCCAAACGGAACAGGCCTACACCTGCATCTGCCAGCAGGGCTGGACGGGTCGCAATTGTGCCGTCGAAGGCACCCAATGCACACCCGGTCTCTGCGGCGCCGGACGTTGCGAGAACACCGAAACGGACATGCAATGCCTCTGCCCCCTGAACCGCACCGGCGATCGCTGTCAGTACATCGAGCATCTCAACGAGCACAGCCTCAACTTTAAGCGCAACAGCTATGCGGCCTACAAGTAAGTGTTGACTCCTCTCCTCTCCTCTCCCGACCCAACCCTGCCTATATCTATGTGAGGGTTTCCTAGAATTCAATTTGATTAGACGGATTGCAAAAGCAGCCCTAAACAAAACTTTTGTAATATTTCCAACTTGTTGGATCCAAGGAATGCAAAAGTTGAATAAAATTAAGCTCGAGACTCTTCTGATAGGAGTAACGCAAGGACATCTTTTTGCTCTAGGCATTTTAAATATATATATGTATATATATTTTGCTGGTCAAGTGGGATATCAGCTAATTCGATATCGGTAACAAGCTGATGAGCTAGCTAGAAAAGGCACCCAGAAATAGGTATGCCACTGTCTGCCTATAAGCACCAAGACCGGCCAGGAAGTCGCTTCCAACTAATCAATCAATGGGACCAACGAAGATTGCGAAATTTAGAAACGTAACTCTTCGATTCAGTTAGACCAGTGCAAGAGAAATCGAGCCCACATCTGGAATATGTCTAACCAAAGCAAAGTTGAACTCTTGTAGAACTAAGATTGTATACTTTACGGAACTCCCATGAATTGGTTGCCCATTTGCATTAAGCTAGATGCCGCAGGGTGTACGTCTCTGCATAGAGAGGATAACTAAGCTGCTCCTCTAATCCTTAAATGTTCTTCAGTACACCACGTGCCGGTCGCCTAAATGTGACACTATCGCTGCGTCCGTCCAGTTTGCGGGATGCAGTGCTGCTATATACGGCGGAATCGAATCTGCCCAGCGGCGATTATGTTGCCCTTCTGCTGCACGATGGCCACGTCGAGCTGATCATCAATACGGCGGCACGGCTCAAGCCGGTTGTGGTGCGCTCCCAGCAACCGTTGCCACTGCATCGCTGGACACGGGTCGAGCTGCAGCGTCGCCAGGGCGAAAGTATACTCCGTGTCGGGGATGAGGTCGAGCAGCGCGCCAAGGCGGCGGGTGCACCACGAATGTTGTCGCTGAAGACGCCACTCTATGTGGGTGGCTACAATTGGGCGGCGGTCAAGATCAATCGGGACGTGAACATCACCGATGGTTTCGATGGCTGCATCTCACGGCTGTTCGACTCGACGCGTCCCATTCAACTGCTGGCCGACATTAAGGATGCGGCCAACGTGCAGAACTGTGGCGAACTCAATGAGATCGGCGATGCCGATGCTGATGCCGATACCGACGGTGGTGAACAGCACATTGCACCAGTCATCGCTGACGAGGATGAGCCGCAACCCTATGCGTTGTCGCCCTGTGCAAGTGAGCCGTGCGAGAATGGCGGCACCTGCACCGAGGTGGAGCAGCAGGCGATCTGTGACTGCAATCTGGGCTTCAGTGGCAAGCGTTGTGAGGATCGTAAGTGTCTCGATTTGTTCTAAATCTCCACCCAATGTTTAATTATCTACTTGCTTCCCGGCTTGTTAGATATCCAAGTCAGTATCAATGCCTCGTTCCGAGGCAATGGCTATCTGGAACTGGATCGGGATCAGTTCAAAAGCGAAGTGGATCAACAATATACGACAGCAGTGATTGTATTCTCCACGACCAAACCCGATGGGTTGATAATGTGGTGGGGCCAGAAATTGGGCGAGGAGTTCACCGGACAGGACTTTATAGCCCTTGCCATTGTTGAGGGATATGTGGAGCTGTCACTGCGTCTCGATGGCCAGGAGGCGATGATGCGCAACTCGAAGCAAGTGAACGATGGACACCGTCACATTGTGATTGTGCAGCGTGCGGACAACACTGCCAGACTGGAGGTCGATCGCATCTCCGAGTCTGTCGAGACGCGGCCCACCAGCAAAAAGGAGATGCATCTGCCAGGCAACGTATTCATTGGTATGTCCCAAAAGTATCCCACATCTCTGTTCCCTGTTCTCAATCCAAATTCGATTTCGATTTCCAGGTGGCATTCCGAACATCATGAGTTTCACGGGTCAACGCTACAGGCACAACTTCGATGGTTGCATCGTCAGCGTCGAGGGTTACTACAGACAGATCAATGTGGGCAAGGCAGCCATCAATGGCGTCAACGTGGACACCTGCTCCGTGTGAGTAGCTACAAGTGTACTTTTAACATCTCTCCGAATGGAAGATAACCAGGTTGTGAGTCTTTTGCTTTTCCCGTTCTCTCAATGTCCTTGCTTATTTTACGCCTCTCAATATGAGATATGAAGAGTGGGTATCCGAGAGGTATATTATAAATGTGAGTAAATATCAGCATTGCTAAGCGGACATTGAGAAAACGAAATTTCTTTATTTGGAAAGTTTATCGGAATGATAAATTAAGGGATTTGGGTTTGGTTCCGGCATTTGGTTCTCGCATTTATTGCTGCTAATCTGTGTTAATTTTGCACTTTAAATGCGGCTCTGGCGGAAATTAGCGACTACTGGAATCCATCCAGTCTCGTCTACAACGACTACGATCCCAGCGACAGGCGTTATGATCCAAACTTTTTCGATGCCATCGATCAGCCGCCGCCGGTGCACATTATTTATCCGCGACCCAACTTTAAACAGTTGCAGCATGGTCATGGCAACGCCTACGATGCCAGTGTGCGGCCTGTGGGCGTGCCAGTGGCGCCACTAGCCCTGCTAGCAAGCACCCTCATCTGGCTGCTGCTGGCGCCCAGCTAAGCGCTCGGCAATGGCGCCATCTATTGACAAAATTAAATAGCGCAAAAAATTGATCGTGCCATATCATTGCAAGACATCATGTTATATAAATATACATGCAAATATATGAATATATACGAAGTATATAAGAAGGAAACTATAGCTAATGGATAGATAAATATTGGATATACCTGTGCACTACGAGATCCTAAAGGATTTCACCGTATACATACATATACATACATAAATAAATATTTACAGACCTAAATAGTCAATGTGTAATTTTTTTTTTTTTTTGCCAAAATATGTAGTTAGCACGAAAATATTGTTGAAAACGACGTTTAATATTTAATAGCAATTAAGAAACTAAATACTTGAACCCGTACTACGCAGAACCTATAGTTCTGGCCAGATCCCGAAAATTTTTGACACATGCCTGGCTATTAACTAAAAGAAGTATGCATACAAACAAATATATTCTATGATAAACCTACTGAATATAGCAACTTGTGTGTCTCTATATACATACTATATATATATATATATATATATATATGCTGGCGCAGGCGTTGAGACAAAGTCTGAATTTGCATACGGATAGGCAAACACTTAAATATAGGACAAAGAATGCAAAGCGATAAAGCTTCCAACTCAGTTATCAGTTATCCCTTAGCAATTGTTCAGATTTTACCATTTATGGTTATGACCATAAATATCTATAGAAACTTAAGTTCAAATGACATTAACCGAAACTAGCTCTTAATTTGATGAATCATTTCGATAATTTAGAAAATTACGAAAAGCTTTTAAAGTTGCAAGAACATCAGTGCTTTGAAAGCTTATTTTATGTTTGGTGGCAGCTTAAAGCTCAACCTAACGGCAGTCATACGATTCATTCGATAAGCAAAGGCGTTTGAGAGCCATTTTTAGGTTATGTTATCAACTTGTTAGCCAAAAGTAACATTTGTAACTATTCAAAACGGATATGTTTTTCTAGTCACAACTAAAAAGATAAATTGTATTTTATATCAGTTACACTTTATTTGAAATATTTACATATTTTTATACATTTTTTTTCTTTTTATATCTTTTTATTTTAATGCAATTAATTAAGCTGCATTACAAATTATTTACACATTATATTCTACAAATTTTAATAATTTTGGTTTTTTATTTTCATTTTTTTCGTTTTCATTTTATAGGGTCGATGAGGCTCGTGGCGGCACTGAACCACCAGTTGTTTAAAACAATACACAAAAACCCACAGCAAAAGTTAGCTTTTTTTAAATCAACTTTTTTTAATATATAAACTATGTTAGACTATGCGAATGTGGAATATCTATACATATAACTTTTAAAGAACAAAAGGAGACAATTTACACACTGCGCTAATTTTTGTCGCGAAAAAACAAGCGAATCACGATCGAAACAAGAACTTTAAACGTAATGTTGCAATTGCTTCTTCTCCTTCTTATTCTATTATTGTTAATCTTAAATGAGAGCAAAATTATTGTAATGATAGTGATTAAAAGAAAAAATGAGAAAAAAAAAATAATAATTATGAAACCAAACAACTAACTTTAAAATTACAATGGCCATAAGAAGTGAGACACAAAATCCAACTCGAAACAAAACAATAAAATATACATAGAACTTTAAGGCCAACTAACTCAAACACAAAAACAACGCATACTAGCCAACAACAAGAAACAAGAACAAACTACATATTAGCATTTTATAATCATTTATTTTTTATCTATTCATTTTCAATGATTTTGATTTTTTTTTTTATTCGTTGAGAACCCAGTGTAAAATGTTGTGCAGCTTAACAATTAACAGTCCTTAAACTTACAAACAACCAATGGCATATAACACACGCACACACGCACACACATACACACAAACAAGCACATTGCACAGATTTATAAATTTAAACTAAATATGTATACTTATACTATGCAGTTAATTCAGCAAGAATAAACATTAAACAACAAAATTATTATCAGCATAAATGTATAATACAAACGAACCTGTTGAGTGGATAACAATAAATAAAATACAAACAAAAAAAAAACTAAAAAAAAATATTAAAAACAAAAAAAAAAATTTCAAAAAAATGCACTTGTTTATTGTACAATTGATGGGTGGGGCAAGGGGGAGGTTGTTGGGTGGGTGACTTCATTAGGCGCAGCTTCCTTAACGCAGAGCTGCGATTGTATTGGTGAGATCCCTAGAAGAAGCTTTGTAAAATTGCATGCGCATTCGTCGTTGGCGCTCTCGACAAGCGTGTCGTGCGAGCCGAACGAAGTGAGCCGAACGCATCGTGAAGGCCTCGACGGTCTTGTTGTCGCGTCACGTCTTCGTTCAGTTACTTACGTGACGCGACGCTGGCAGGTTGTGTGTGTTGTGTACACGGCGTTCCGACAGCAGCAGCGTGCGCCTCAATTCGGTTTTCCCAACGCGTCTTTTTGGCGTCTTTCTCGTCAGTGTTTTTATTGTTTTTTTTTAATGTATTTACTTTTGTTATTGTGCGAATTGGTATTAATGATATAAATGATAATCATAACGCTAACGAGAGCATTGCTGTGCCTACCTGTTTTAATATCTCCTCATATTAAATGACAACAAATGCAATTTGCCTTTGCAAGCAGATCCAAGCACAACAACAAGAACAACAAAAGCAACAACAACAACAACAATGAAAGTGCGTGCGAAGTGCTTAAAGCGTTTCCATTGTTTGTGTTGTGGTTGTTGTTGTTCTTCTTCTTGTTTTTTTTTGTGTTTCATTTTCGTCTTATTTTGATTTTTATTTATACTTGTTCTGTAGTTCTGTGTATCCCGTGTATTTATTTTGTTAGTATTTTTAAAACGTCGACCGGCAAACAGCTGCAAAAGGCAACGAAACAACGACAACAAAATGACATAAATACTCGAAATTATGTACGATCCGGTTAAATGATGTATGATCTATGATGTAAAAAAAAATAATAAAAGAATAAATACATGCGATGTATGTTTAAGTAAATGCAGATAACATGCATAAATACATTTAAATACATACACACATACATTCAAATGCATAGTTATGTACATATTTAAGTACAAGTTGATGTAATCGCAAATGCTTTTATTTATTTATATTCACGCACAAGTGATTTACTGATGTATGAATTGCCAATGTTTCATAACATAATTCTTTGGCGAAAAATAAATGAATGGCCAGAAGGCCATTAAATATGTTTATTCATTTACAATAACCGTAAAAATATCAATTTTTGCGGTTTACCTTTTGCCGGCTGCTGCTGTTTGCTGCTCTTCCTCTTCCTCAACTATTTTTTTTTTAGAGTAGAATTTGGGAAATGTTCCGTTGCTCGATTTAATGCCAACGGATGTGGCATCAACTAATTGACTCCAATGCCCCCGCCAAAAAAAATACGGTTTCTTAGCATTTTCCTTATTTCTGTGTTTTCGTTGTTGATTCTAAATAAAATAAATTTACGATTTGATTTTTTTATGTGTTGCAAATAGGTTCTCATGTTTTATCGCTGTTAACTAGTGAATGAACCAAGTGCTTTAAAAAAACAATAACAACAATAACGCCAGAGCTGAAACGCTCTCTCTCTCTCTCTCTCTTTGACTCTTTCGCTCCACTCAAATATGTCAATGGAGTGCGAGAAGTGAAGTCAATCAAAGGCAATCAACGATTTCGAATCCAGGAATCCTGGAACCCAGGAACCCTAGCACAGGTGAGTTGAGCATAGTTTTTTTTTTTCGTTTTGCTACGCCAGCTAACGGCAATTGCACGACTGGAAAGTAGTTCATCTGGTCAACAAGTTGGCCATAAAATGCAACCTGGCCCGTTCCGTCCAACTTGACAATTTGTACTGGCCAAGTGAACGACGCATGTTGTCATGTCCTTTTTTGGCCAATAGTTGCCACCAGTTTTGTGTTTTTTGTTGTTTTATTTGTATTTTTGTCTTTTTATTAACTCGTCTTTGGCCCATTTCTGCAAATAACAGCAACGACTACAGCAACAACAACAAGTGCAGCTTAACATTGATTTAAGCAGAGACACAACGCAGGCAGCATCGGCAGCAGCAGCAGCGCAGCAACTGCGCTCAGTAATACGAGCTGCACGATTCATTGTTGTTGATGTTGTTGTAGTTACCTACAACGATGCGGCCGAAATGCAAACGAAATGAGCGATCAGCTCCCCCCCCCCCACGCCCTTTCCACTAACCAGCTCCTCATACCCCATGCTGTTGATAACATTAATGAACTGTCTACAAATGCGACGGCGACGTCGCCGTTGGCTGCTGCGCCCGCACAAGAATAGAAACCAACACACACACACAGGCTCACAAAGAGAGCAACAGAAAGAGATAGAGAGAGAGACAGAGCAAGAATCACGCACAATTCTTGGCAAAAGGTAAAAATGTTCAAGTGCGGAATGCAAGAACTACAACAACAACAGCAACAACAAAAATAAAAACAACAACAGCAAATGGGAGAGCGATTTGCGCCTAGCAGCAACAATGCAGTTGTTGTTGCTGTTGTTATTGGTCTATGCATTATGCCTTTAGTCCGTCTCTCTCTCTCTCTTTCTCTCTCTGTTTGTCTCTGTGTTTTTCCTGCTAACAATAAATCAAAAGGCAGTGCAGCAACAATGCACAAAAATGCACGTGTGTGTGTGTGTGTGTGTGTGTACCTGTGTGTGCTAGTGGAAAAGCCCAAGATAATAAAAATCAAGGCAAGTGTCGTCACAAGCAGGCAGACAGAAGAGCAAGCAAATAAATAGGTTTGTTTCTCTTTCTCTCTCTTGCTCTCCCTTAGACCCATTGTTTGTTTGAGATCAATAAAGAGAGTATGCTGAATGGAAGGTGTATTACCACCGTTGAGAAGAAGAATATATATATAGAAGATATATATATACAATATACTTATATATATATTATGTGTTGCTAGAAGTGGGTGCATAGGGTATCGTCTAGTCGGTCAGTTCTCTCGCTTTTGCTCTCTCTTTCTCCATCTCCCTCTCATGTCGAGCAATGTTACTTGTTGATTTCTGTTCCATGAGATTTCATTAAATTACTTTCGATTGTTGTCAGCGCCCATTGAGACCAAGCCAAGGTTTTGAGAAAGAGAATTGTTCTCGGCTCTCAAAACAAATAAACAGACTGCAGGCAGACAGCATCAGCATCATCAACAGCATCAGCTTCAGCATCATCAGCAGCTTCAGGACGGGCTGAGCTGCTCTTGCTCTAATCGCATAAGCAGTTGAGAATGGGAATAGAAATTCGAATGGGAATGGGATTTGGATGGGGAATGGGAATGAGAACGAGAACGGGCCACACGGAAAAAGTAAAGGTAAAAAAAAAAAAAACAAAAATGAAGCAATAAATGAAAAATAAATTTTAAAAAATTGCTTTTCAAGTGGCTAAAACGAAACTGCAACAGGTTCCCGCATTCCTATCTCTCTCTCTCCCTCTCCCTCTCTCTCTTTTTTCTCTTTTCACTGTTTACTTGCATTCCCCGTTGTCATTCAGTCTTTGAGATAGTTGTACACTTGCAGCGTCATCATTGTCTGTCTGTCTGTCTGTCTCGGTCTGTTGTGAGTCTGTGTTAACTGCTCTGACTGTTTGGGTCAGTCCATCCCCTTCTGCCCCCTTGTCCATGCGTCCGTCCCACTGCCCGAGCTATTGAGTTTGAGACCTTTTATCCCGTTTTCATGTGGGCATCTTTGGACTGAAAATGTGTCTTTGGCATTTCATAGCAGTATTATTGGGATGATCTTGTATTATTAATATTATTTTTATTGTATAGCTATTTGAGATACGAGTCATGGTAATGATATATAGCTAAATACCTTTCGGAATTTTATAATTACCTATTGGGTAGTTGTTTCATACATTTATTGTCCCTTAAAAACTTTATACCCACCAGAAACTGGAGAGCAGACAGATTTGCTTGTCTGAAGTGTCTTTCTGTATATATTAATTAATGAGAATAGCTAGATTAAGATGAGAATAAACCATTTGTAATTCACACAGAAGAAGAGGAATTCTCTTGTAGAAAGACAGAGAGAGAGCTCGACACTGAATTTATTAAGATTTTCTAGTACTGTTTCTTAACCAATCTTAATGAATTTACAAATGCTCAATATGTAAATACCCGATGGGAAGGATATATCTAAAAATGATCAATTATGGGTTGTATTGCCAACTGTAATCGATTCCAATCGATTTATGAATGGGAGAGTTATCGTATATTCCAAACTTGAAGCCTCTAATTTGGACATGGCTAGATCGACTCGGGTTTTGAAGCTGATCGAGAATAAATATATACTTTGTGGGGTACTAGATGCTATATTGTGCTTATTACATACATTTCCGTAATGGGTTAAGGGTATTATAAAAAAATGAATAGGTGCAACCTTTGGCACTGAAATACTTCAAGATAATTAACTATCTCAAAATGAACAATAGCTGTCTCTGCCTGATTTAAGTCACTTATTGTGACTTGCGATTTCTTGTTTTTGCTGTTTTTGCGTTCGCATTCCGACAGCAACCCGACCCCATGACCACATGACCCCATGACCTTGCACCACTTTGTTGATCGATAGTATTTGGCGCATTTGCTAATTGCAAAAGCACAAGGCGTCTTCTATTCGTGTTCTTCTCACTCTTGCATTCTCAATCCACTCACACAATTCTCTGCTCTTTTTTCTCATCAAGTCAAATTAGCGATTGACACCTTTTCGGATCTCGCATCTCGGATTTTGTGTTCGTTCCGTAAAAGCGGCGCATAAAAATTATTTCACGCTCGCCGATTGAAGCCCCAAAAATTATGATTAATGTCGGCTACAAAAGATAAACTAGAGAGACGGAAAAAAAAAATACTCAACAAAAAAAAAAAGAATTTGGATTTGATTCTTGTTTGTTTGCCGCATATCGTGTGTTTTTTTTCCTTTGTTTTTAATCATCGTACAAATTGCACATCGTTGAAAAAAGACCCAACAAATATATAAAAAATGTATACATACAGCTAAATAAAAAAAACAACAAAACATTAGTTTTGCTATTTTCGCTGATTTTTAGTTTATTGTTTAGCGTTTCCCCTTTAAATAATATATATACATATATACATATTTCATTGAAAATGTGTCAAAAAGAAAATAAGTAAAAGAAAGAAAATCCTGTCAACACTTAAGTACTTTATAGAAATCGTGTTATCTATTTCGAACTTTGATTATTTTATGTGCACATTTGAAAAGTGGTGCATATTTTATAATCTTCACATTATTCCTCTTTCATATGATCTATGGATTTTAAAGAGTCTGTTTTCACTTCCAAAAGCTTTCCTTAAACTTACAAATTTCAAAAAGATACATTTTGAAAACATTTCTTGTGCGAGTGGTGCTATTATTTTTTCCGCAACTATATATGCTGTATATGATAATGTATATATGATGTATCCGCTATGCTTGTCAATCTCCAATTTTAATATCAGCAGGTTAAAAAATCAATCTCATATATACCCACACCAATTTCTGTAAATATATATAAAAAAAAAAAAAATAAGAAGTTTCAGCAATCTGAATACGGCAATTCTTCCAAAGATAAAAACTGCCTACAGGGTATCCTTCGAGTCGAGCATTGCCGAAATTGAGTTGTGGTGCTTTTTGCACTAGGAATAACTGCGGCCCCGAGAGAGATTGAGGGAGAGAAAGAGAGAGAGAGAGAGAGATATGCGGTAGAGGCGGCCCTCAAATACCCAAAGGTGGCAATCAACACTACTTGAATGAATGAATAAATGAATGGATGAATGAATGCATGCATGAATGAATGAATGCGTGCTCGATCACTAAATAAGGCACGAATGAACCAACTTGGGTTTTTGGTTTCGTATTCGCTTTCGGATCCAACGTTTTTCTTTTTAGTTTTTTGTTTTTTTGTTTTTTTTTTCTTTCTTATTTCTTTTCCTTCCCGCCCCTTAGCGGAAGTGTAATTGCGGGTCTCTGCCCAAAAAATAATAAAATCGAAAAAACAAAACCGAATCTCAGGCGACCTTAAGTAGCGGCTACAAATGAGCCGAAAAAACGCCGTTCGCTTAGCGGCATCGGTGCCTTTGCTGTGCCGCAAACTCCGCCTGCCCTAACACGCCCCGCCCGGCCACCGGCCCCCTCCTTCTCTCTATCACCCACAAATAGCCACGGCTGCTGTGGCAATTACCTGCTGGAAAACGGAAGCGCATTACAGGCCATCTACGTAATGTGATAGCATATGTTGTGAATGGGCGCCGATGACACGCCCACACGCACAACAAAAACACAATGTGTGTGACTGTGATCGACTTAGTGATACCTTTTAGGTATGGCCCATATCAGAGTTGCCAATACTAACCGAAAATTACTATGAGTTTGCGGAAAAACCACTGCAAACATGAAAAATAGAATCCGTTTTTTTATTAAGTTTATTAATTTATTTTGTTTTAATTTAAAATGTTTTTTTTTTTTTGCGGATGTGATCGACATTGTGATACCCTGTCAGAAAATCTTTTAACGTTAGCATAAAAACCACTGAAACAAGGAAATCTATCAAATTGTTGTAAAAAGTAGCTAATTACATTTTCCTTTAATCTGAAATAAAGCCAAACATGAAATGTTGAAATCAATGAACTAAAGCGAATTCATTTGTAGTTTCGACCTGTTTCGATTCTGATTTTAAATGTCAATTGATGAATTATAGTATATAAAAATATCTAGGAGATATAACAAATGTATATATTAAATATAAAATAAACAATATATAAATAGATATATATATAAGTAAAAAAAAACGACTAATTACTGCTTTAAAACGATTTCCAGTTTTAATGGTAATATGTAGCAAGAATTGGCAACTCTGGCACATCTTTGCGCATGCAGATGACAATCCATTTTAATAATCTGATTACGACTTTAAAGTGAACAAAATAAAAAAATATTCAAGCAATATTATTTCCTAAATTATTTGATTATTTTCCATTTTCATAATCCTCAGTTTGATTTGAGAATGGCAAGCCAAGCAACCTTGAAAATCCGTATTCGAATCCGAATCCGAACTCGAATTCTCAGTTCGAAACAGAAGCATAGCCAAAAACGAAGACAAGAAGAAGAAGAAGATGGGAAAAGAGAGCAAACAAAAGCTAACCCAGTAGCACGTAGCGTAGAACGAGATGTTATCGCGGCGAGGATATTGGGAGTGGGTATGGAATGGGAATGGGAATGGAATGGGAATGGGAATGGTTAAAATGGGGAACGCTATGGTTAGTTCTTATCAGGGACCATCGTCGGGCCGTGACGACGGCGACAACATCAGCAGCAGCAACAGCAGAAGCAGCAAACAACAGCAATCAAAGTATTTTGCGGCTGCGCGACGACAGCGACAAGAAGACAACATGACGAGGGGTGTGTGTGTGTGTGTGTGTGTGTGCACAGCAGATGAGAAACAGACAGGAAGTGAGCTATTTGCACTTCCAAACAAGTCATAATTTTCGGCAGACAGACAACAGACAACAGACATTACGTGGAATTCAGTCTGATAAAGTAGCTCAGCCGTGTTCCATTCATTTCAGACAAAAAAGGGGCGAGGGCGAGGGTGAGTGCGAGGGCAGTGGCAGTGGCAAGGGCGAGGGCGGGGTTGAGGGTGAGCGGGACATTTAATAAGCGACAATTTAGCGCTGAAGTTGACATTGACACAGGTAAAGAGCAGACACAGACACAGGTCGACATCATTACACTACCATGTTAGGTAGCTGCAGACAGGACAACCTAGCTGGTAGTCAAAGTCGACTTACTGAATAGCCTCCATCGGCTGCCAGACTGAAATCCCATACAGTCTAGTCTTACATAATATTATATAGCGAATTAGGTATTCCCCAGGTAGGAAAAAGAGAAACTGAACAAATCAATCTTGAAGTTGCCGGGTGAATAATAATTCTGTTGAAGGACATATTTCAGACCCCATAAAGTATATGCACATAGATATATATTCTTGATCTGTCGAGTCTGGCCATCTGTTGAATCAATCAAATAATTCCACAACTATATTTTATTTTTAATTTAAGCAATAGCTATTTATATTTATATTTGTATTTTGCATTTAAATTAAGAACCACAGTTTTCAATTAAAAAAATATTTAAGATTTCTACCCCAAATAAAGCGTAGAAACTTTTTAATGGACATAAGTGAATAAAGTAGGTCTGAAAAAGAGCTGAAAAGTTTTTCTAAATTTGAAAGTTTTTTTTTTAGCATCTTTAGAAAGTATTTCTAAAAGAAAGACAAATCGTTTTTCTGTATTTCAAAGTGATTTTTTTTGCTAGGATATAATGACATTTAGATATGCGAATAAAATTTTGAGTAATATACCCAAAATTTTATATATGTATATATATATAGATATGTATTTATTTATATAGATATGTGTATGAATATATGAAATTGTTGAAAACAATGTAAAGAAAATAAACTTACAAACAGTTGTAATCAATTGAGATAGTTGTAGTATAGAGTAAATGAAAAGACAAATTTAATTAGACATAGAGAGAGAAAGAAAGATAGAAAAAGACGGAAAGATTGGAAAAGATGAGAAGTGAAACGTGAAAGGCATCGCTGATGATGATGTATTAATTTCTCACAATGCTGCACGTGTGAACAGATTGAATAATCCCAAGACATCATGTAGGCCAAAGCCATAGCCAAAGCCATATCCAAAGCCATAGCCAAAGCCATATCCATAGCCAAAGCCAGATCCAAACTAACTATCTTCATAGCCTCATAGCTATCGGTCTTTCTATTCTGTCTCTTTTATCTCGTTGTCTGTCTCTCTTTCGTTTGCTTTTGGACCTGGGATCTGGGCACAGCACGTAGCTGTCATCGCCAGCTGTGTGTGTGTGTGTGTGTGAGTGTGTTGGGGTCAGTTCAGCGTATTTGTGAACTCAATTAAAATAGCAGACGCAATACAGCTAAAAACAAACCTACTCCCCTCCCTTCCGTTCACCTCTCCTTGTGGGCAAAAAAAAATACTCACATGCAAATGCTGCTGCTGCTGCGACAACAAGATCCACAGTTAAAGATCCGATTGGGTTTCGCTGGGGTAATTAAACCTGTGTGGTACACTCAGAAAAAAAATTGCACAGTCGCACTGGTTTTTGCAAATACTTTCTAAATGTTGGGAAACAACATTTTTCTATTTAAAGATTCGACAATCCCAAAAACATGGCAAATTTTTTCAAATATTAAAAATATTTTCTATTATTAAGCTATTATTATTTTATTTCTATTATTCCATTACTGTTATTATTTTTTAATTTCTGGTATTCCATTATTAATATTTTTATTTCTAAAAAGTACAAATGCAATCCCTAATTTCTAAAAGAAATTCTTTCTAAAATTCATAAATATACTGGTTCGACTTTAAGATTCGAGCTTAACTGATTTTACAGTTCAAGAGCTAACAGAAGAATTCTTCACTGTGCACTCCGAGAAAACGGCAACTAATATTTAAAATTTTTCGAAAATCCACTCTGATATTAAGAAATGCAAGACTTACTTTTCAGTAAGCTACAACATTCAATATTAGGAATTTGCATTTTGAATAATCTGTCGCCAAAAATATGGCGATATTTTTCTGAGTGTAGCGCTCAGTCGGAGAAGCCACTGTTGGTGGTAAGGCAGCGGCATTGGGCAGTTTGGGGGATTGGGAAGTAATAAACACATACCAGAGAATGGCCTACAACATCGAGTCGAGGCAAGCGCTCACAATGAATAGAGAGACAGGCGGACAGGGGTCCAGACAGACTGACAAACAGACATTCCTCACCGTGGGGCAATTAGAAAATGAGTTCAAGCGAGCTGCGCCAAGTCGCACCAAGTTGCGCCGAGTCATAGATCAGCGTTCATGATAACCAACCGACAGAGTGGTCCACAAAGTCCAGCAGTCCAAGTCGAACTCGAACTCGATCTCGAACTCGAAATCGGAGTCGAAGTCGATACCGGAGTCAAACTCGGAGTCGGAACAGATGAACACTTGAATCGGAGCAGTCTAAACCACTGGCCAAAACTCAAATTGCGTGCGTAGAAAGCAGAAACCGGCGAGTTTACAATTGCATACCCTTCTAAAGGGTATCATAAATTACTGATGAAGCTTGCATTTATATATATATATATGTTATGCTTACTATTCCCTCAAAGCTTGGAAATCGGTCAAGTAATCATATAGCTACAGAACGATTAAAAGTTGAGTTAAGGTATAAATAACTATTTTGCTAAATAATACGCATATGTTTGGATCGGATATCTTTAAGTATTAAGCTCCTGAATGTAACCTAAGAAATCATCAGCATCGAAATCAAATCTATCAAATATCTCTCATAGGAACTTTCTCTAGTATTAAAAACTAAATTAGTTATCGTATCCAAGTTATCCTATCCAAACTCCCCACCTTGTCAGGGGTTATCGACGTCGGATCACTTTATCATATAGCTTTTATAAGAATAATCTTTGGGTTTTTTTATATTTATATTTCTATAAGGGTATTTAGTATTCGGCCTGCCTTTCGTTTTTGTTTATATATATTTTTTTATTTTTATTTATTTTATTTTTTTCTTCATGTTGTTCATTAGATCCCCCCCCGGGCGCCGGCCTAGCATCATGAGAGTCATGGCATCATTTGCCGTTTCCAGCCTCATTTTTTTTTTTTATTTTATTTTTTTTGAAAGTAAATGATTAGCTGGAGAAAAAAAAATAGAAAAAAATATCCAAGTGCTGCTGCAAATTTCAGCTTTGCGAACTTCATTTGCTTTTCCACTCAAGCTAAACTCGCACGTATGTGTGTGTGTGTGTGTGTGTGTGTGTGTGTGTGTGTGTGTGCGTGCGTGCGTGTGTAGATCACATTCCAATGTGAATTCAAACTGTTCCAAGTATTGTCTTCATTGCTATGTTGAGTTTCATTCATTTCAATACGCTACCGGAAAGGATTTACAAAGATTATCACATTGAATGGGCAACGAAAACAAGGGTTTATTATTATTAGACAAAATATACGACGACAAGTGATTCTATAAAGATTAGAATTATGAATCAGGTTACAGGTAAACATTACCTGTAACTGCGGTCAGCTCAAGATATAGCTAAGAACCTTACAGAGGTATTACGGAATCAGAGAATCTTTTGTGAACGAAACAAACCAGTTTGGTTTTACTAAGATTCCGATTACAAATATTACTTAAGGTTAAGTCTCAATTCAATAGTTGTGCAACGAAAAGTTGACACTTTTTAAAAGAAAATTAAAACAATGAAGTCTTATTGTATGTGGATCAACCTAAAGATTACTATTTGCTCTTGGGTCAGTTCGGGCTTAGGTTTCAAGTAATTTATGAATTTGATTGTCTTTGGTTTTTGGTAGTGGTTAAATCAGTTAGAGCATTCTCAGTGGGTCTATTTTTGGATAGATAGAAGACTCAACTCGAGACTTGTTTGTGGAAGGATCATCAGCTTGTTATTGCAATTTGTGTGCTCGGGCGGAACGGAAATGGTAACGCTGGAAGAGGGAAACAGGGGCACCGGGAATCCGGAGAACCGGGGAATCGGAAAACCGGGGAACATGAGTGGAATCTAGTTGGGGAATCTAGCAAAAACGAAAGCAAATTGGTTGCCCATTTGTTGTTAATTTGACATCGCCGACATTTAAGGCCAACGCTCGGAGCAATGCGGAATCCATTCAACCGTGTGATATGCCATGAAATTGGGGAGTAAAGGGAACTGGCAGCTCTCTCTTTCTCTCTCTATCTCTCAGGTATGTAAATAGAAAATGGCGGTCAGGCGTTGCAACACCAGAACAATAAAAAAAGACCGAAAGCTGTAGTTGAGAGAGTTCGACTATGAAATACCCAGAACTGAAATCAGCAACTTGAATTTTATATATATTATATTAGATTTCCTAAATGTGAATTGGATATCTATATAATTGTTCTCAACGTCAAGCTATGTTATATACAAATTTTAAGACACTGCCTTTAAGATGGCTATCGGAAATCGATTTAAATCGATATACGCAAAACGCAGTACACGAAAAGTTCTATTTGAAAACTAAATTTGATCTCTGAGAAATGCCCAGATCCAATCGGATTTCGAAGATGGTCAAGAATATATAAATGTGCATATACCTTATCAAGGTTGCCTCATCTTCTTCTTCTTCTTTTGGCTGCAACATGCCCATCATTGCCCTAACATCATTATACCCACTTTACGCATTTTTAATGGGTTCAGGGCATAATAATCACCCGAAAACGGTAGCTCATTCATGGAGAGATCGTAACAAAGATGAACCACCAGCTCAGCCCAGCCCAGCTCTGCCCAGCTCAGCCCAGCCCTGCCCAGCCTAGTTCTGTTGAGTTTAGTGGTTTCAGTCGATTGTGGTGCGTTTTCGTTGAGCGGGTTTAAAAACCGCGCGAAGCGCATTTTCATTCATAAATAGGCGACTCGACGCCGCACAAAGTTCAACAGCAACAGTTGTTGTTGCTGCTGTTGTTGCTGTTGTTTGCTGTTGTTTGCTGTTGTTTGCTGTTGTTGTTTGTCTTCTTCTTTTTTCTATGACGCCCACACAAAAGCAGACCGAAAGATGTAAAAGACGAAACTGAACCTGAATCTGAAACTGAAACTGTTTCTGTATCTATTAAATGCGCTACCTGAGGCACAGTCAGCGAAAGAGTAACACAGAGAATGAGACACACAGAGAGAGAGAGTGAGAGAGAGAGAGTGGGGGAATGAGAATGGAAATAGGTGTGAGAGATAGAGACAGAGGCTGCATCAGAAAGGGGCAGAGGCTGCGGGCGGTTGCATGCTGAAGGTTAACGATGCTATTCAACGACATCGGCTACATTTTAACTGCTTCATTATAACAAGTCGAGATGCACTCCAGACCCCAGCCAGAGACTGAACGACACATAAATACCCTGTACTCTCGTACACAGTACACTCAGGCAATCTTTTGATGCTCAAGCTTAACTCACCGTTTTGTTCTATAAACCAGTCTTTTTTTTATTCTAAGATTGAGGGTTAAATTTTCTAAAATTTAAAAAAAAAAATCAAATTTCCAGGGTGTTTTTGTTTTAGATATCATTATTATTATTATTACAAAGCGTTAGCATTTAACGATTTCACATTTACAGACATAGTTTGGATATTTTATAAAATCATATAATTTAATTTAAGAAAGTTACGATCTTAGTTAAGTGATTTCCCACTAAGGCAAATCACAACTTTAAATTTCATTACTGGTATTTTCCAGAAATTTATTTCTTAATAATAGAAAATATCTTTCAAACACAGAAAGAATTTGCATATTTTTGGGATTATCGATTTATGACAAGTCTGTCTAAATTTTAGAAATATTTATTTCGAAAAATAATAATTACTACCTTTATAAATTGGACTTGACGACTTTATCTCCACTTGACGAAAGGCTTTTGGCTAACAGGCTGCAATGGGGGGCAGTGACTGCTGCTGTTGCAACATCCGCATTCGCATCGCATATAGTTCAACTTGTGGACAGACTTATAGCCAGTTAAGTCAAAGTTAAGTCTGAAACGGATCTGAGGAGTTCAAGTCACGTTTTTGTTATTGTCGCTGCAACTTATTCGTTGGTTCACCTTGGCACCGCATACCAAAAGATGCTAAACAATGTTGAAAGGGGTTCGAGGAGGGAAAAGGGGGATGGGAAGGGGTACGATTAGTCGACAGTCGGGCAACCTTTTCATTGATTGTTTTTCTTTACCTTTCCTTTAGCCCATAGCCCGTTTCATTTCACTGGAAACAGACAACAGCAACAACAACAACAGCAACAACAACAACAACAATAACAACAACTGGCAACAAGACAACAACCGACAACAACAACTTGCAACAAGCAACCAGTTGACTGCATTCCAAGGCATCGCTCACTGCGATCATTGAGCATTGAGACTGCGATGTTCGCTTTGGCCTCGGACCCTTCTAGACAGGCCTCCCTGCTATTCTCTTTGGGATTTAAGTTCTTCTTGGTTTCTTCCGTTCTTCGCCTCTCGCCTGGCTCCCCAGAAGCAGCAGCAGCAGCAGCGTCTCTGCTAATTGCTTCCGACTCTGCCTGGTCATAACTTTACCCAAGGACAACCTATTCAACATATTTGCTGGTCAGCAACTAAACCTGTCATTTGTGTACCTCACGTTCCTAAGGAGCTTCAAAGAAAACAAAAATTAAGAGATGATCTGCATGATTTTTAAAGAAAGGGGAAGAGAGGTCTCTCGACTACTCTATATAGATCTAGTAATATGTGGTGAGATCGAGTTCAGTATTTAGCATACTGATAGATCGATTGAAAGTAAATATCTTAATGAACAGATACAGTGCTTAAAAAGCTGTTTTAAGACTTTTGCAAGTGTGGATATTAAATGAGTTGAATGACCTTGTAAGTCTCCATACTTGACTACATTGGGCTGTTTAGAGGACTACGTGAACAAAAGAACACAATTATTCATTTATACTCATTCTGAGTATGAGTGTAAAAAGATATCAAACTAGATTAGGTTTCTGTTATATAAACAAACATATTCAAACATGCAGAAAATACTTGAGTTCCTTAGAAGTACAAATTTGAATTATTTTGCAGTCGCTTGAAAACTCAAGAATGCCGAAGCATTCAAGCGAATCTTTCAATTTCGCTTTGGGGACACATTGACACATTGATAAGCTCAAATAGGGCACACTTCTTGAAACCCTACCCTCCACTCCCCGCGACTCCCTTCCGCATCTGCTTCTGCCTAGCGAATTATTTTAAGAATTTGTTTTGTATTTTCAAGTCCGAAATTACGTGATAAAAACATTGTTGTACGTTGATTCGCTGATAAGACGATCGCCCCGCTTTGCTACTCCCTATTTTCAAATTGGGGCGCAACCTAAGGCACACACACACACACACACACACACACACACACACAAACAAACACACACACCGAAAGAAAGAGGCGTCTCACGTCCGAGCGAGTAAATAAATGAAACAAATAAAAACAAAAATTAAATTGGGTTTATTGCATTTCATGTGAAAAGTAAACGAGAGCAACAACAACAAACAACACCAACAACAACAACAACAACAACATGCAACAAAACAGCGCCACAAAATTTCTGTAATCGAAGCAACCCGATAAAGATCCATGAACTAAAGAGCTGCCATATGGGATCCATCGAGAACACAACCATCGACAATCGACGATCGACGATCGTCCATCAAAAAATTGAAACAAAATCAAACAAATCAAATTCAATACGAAAGAAACGAGTATCGCTTAGCAGACGTGTCAAATACTCTAATTGAATTGTTGCTCATCGATTTGTTATATAATAATCGAATTAATTCGATTAATCGATTATTCGATTAAGCGAGTTGATCACCCAAGAAACCTAAACTTAATATTGGCTATAGCCAGCTGCTTGTGCTTAAATTTCAATAAAACTTGATTAGATCATGATATAGATTGTATATAATTTGGCATATAGATTTAGATAGATCCCCATTTTGAATATAGCTCATAACTTTTAATTAAATGCAATTTTTATAAGCTGTAAGCTTTGATTTGTTCAAGCTATAAAATGAGTTAGAAAACTAGTTTAATCATAATTGACTATAAATAAGTTCTCTATGGAAAAAGAAGTGAAATTTTTGTGATGTATTTATGATGACTAACTGTTCATATTCATGTATATATATATATCATAACATAATGTCATAACATCCACCACTTTGGGCAGAGCATCACAATCAGCTAACGAACTTTCAATTGAGACAATGCGTTTTGTGAAGCCGTCTGGCCGATCATCGATTAAGGTTAGGGTAGACAAGCAGGGGGGGCATGATGGTAATGATAAGGGGGGGAGGGCTGTTGCATGGGGGGTAGTTGTTGGTTCTTTACGCATCACTTACTGTGGGAGCAACTGTTGCTGTTTGCTGTTGATGTTCTCATTGTAGTTGTTGCTGTTGTTTGTTGTTTGTTGTTAGCTTTCGGCTGCTTCAATTAAATAACCGAATGCCAATTAATTAAAAGCCCATAACGGTTAGAGTTGACCCCTTTCCCTTACCTGACTGGTTGGTTAAGTGCCGTCGGCATCGTCGTCGTCGTCGTCGTCGTCGTCGTCGTCGTCGTCGTCGCTGAGTCCGATCTAAATTACAAATTTGTCGTACCAAAATAGATAATATGATCTAATAAAATTGAAAGAGCAGCCGCGCGACAATAAAAACCACGACGCAAATATATAAAAAAAAATACAAAAGGCATCTCACAAAGAGGGGGGGGAATGACGATGCAGGTTTTCGGTGTGTGTGTGTGTTTTGGTTTTTCGCTTTTACATTTTTCCCGATAACAAATTAAAGCCAAACAAACAAAAAAAAAATAAATAAAAAAAAGTTAACTTAATGCAAAACACTAAAAGAATAGAGAGAAAAAAAAGGAATCGTTTAAATAAAAACCGAAACTAAGAATAGAAATGTTGTTGAAGAATCGACTCGAGAAGTCGTCTAAAATCGCATCCAATAATGTAATACTTAATGCCCCCGACCGAAGGGAGTGGCCCTGGGTCAAACTTAATGGAGGCTGTTAAAAGCTATGCTCAACATGAGATCATCAAATCTGATTCAAAACCTTAACTCAGCCACGAGAAAGAGTCGTAAAACTGGGCAAATAATTCGCATGAGTCTTCTCTGTATTTGTGTTTGTGTGTGTGTGTGTGTGTGTGAGCGTGTGAGAGAAACAGTTATCAATCAACTAACCAATTCCCAAAAAAAATAAATAAAAAAAACACGTTTTTCATTGTCAAAATTATTATTTTAGTGACAAAATTAATACAACAAAAAAATGAGACTGAGTTCAATCAATGATTGAAGCGAATCTTTGCTGAAAAATACGAATAAGAAAGATTTAGAAAATATAATAAAATATAATAAATAAAATCTAAAATACACTGAGACACAAATCTAGTTTGCATAAAATTAATGATTAGTGCTTAACGAGGGAACGATGTGAATGATAATGTTTCTGATTCCTGAAGGAACAATGCCAATAACAACAAAGGTTCAATCAAATCCATTGTTGGGATTGTACACCCCATTCCTTCTGGAATCAACTGAATTTATTCGCGATGAAAATTACACTCTTCGAAGCAGCTGCTCGAATTTATGAATTTGAATTGGTATTTTAAATTTGTTGCTTTTCCGTTTTTCTGGATCTGAAATTCAATCGGAAATCGGTTGCTCCGTTCGAATCCATCAGTTATTAGCAGAAAAAGCACGTTCTGAGGTCATAGATTCAAAGCACAAAACTTTGAGGAGTAATTCTATATATATATATATATGTATGTATATATACATATATAACTTGAGTCTAGATCTGAATCTGCCTTCGAATTGACGACAAGTGTTTGGCTTTGCGAGTTTGCCTGTTGTTGTTGTTGTTTTTTTTTTTTTGTTGCCGCTGGGTTTCCAATTTCCTTGTTGCATTCGGCTTGACTCTCTGCCACGCCCCACTTGCGCCCACAACGTGGCTGACGTGCGGCATCAATTGCATTTTTCATGTGAAAAATTCCGTAGCCGGGAAATCTTCATTTCGTTGCATTTCTTTTTTGTTTTTTGTTTTATTTTTTTTTTTTTTAATTTTTCACAATAACAGCTTTTTTCAACAGAACCCATCCTTGATAGCCCTTTGGAAGAGCTGCTTGCAGCAAGTGTTGTAAGTGTTGCAATTGTTGCGGGCCTATCAAATTGATATTATGCCACTTAATTACTGCATGCCTCTTCCTGCTGCTGCTGCCGTTGCTGCCGTTGTTGCTGTTGCTGTTGTTGTTGTTGTTGGTGTTTAAACATTGTTGCGTGTAATTGTTTATGATTATGATAGCCAGTGACAGCAACAACAACAAACAATCAGCGGACAACGACGCGTGCTTAATTGAATAATTAATTTGAGTTTTTTTCTTTTCTTTTCTTATGTGATTTTTTATATCACGTTTTGTTTATATTTGGCCAGACGCCAGTTTCAGTCTTCGTCTCCGCTGCTGCTGTTTCTGTTTCAGCTTCTTCTTCTTCTTCGTCTACTTCTTAAAAACGCCACCCCCCCCCCCCTGGGTCTCTTCTCCCCTTTGCTATTTACAGCTCAATTTACGCGTTGACCAAATTGGCAACAAATTTTTTTGGTGTGTTTGGAAACATTTCCCATATTTCTCGGACTTTGCTTCTTTTTTTTACAAGTGCATGCAACGACTAGTATGTATTCACACACACACACACACTCGCACTAACTTGTACACTCATATTCGGACATTCACACGTAATGAAATTGTAAACCAATATCGGGCCACGTTTTGAACGGCATCCCGTCAAGTCACTGGGGGCCAAAATGTACCCCGAATGGGTCGAGAGAGTTTTGAGCAAAAATTAAACAAACAAAAAGAAAACCAAAAAAAAAAACAATATTCATTCGAAGCATTCCCCTCTAGAGCCACGCCCCCTTTAGTCACACAAAATATATTTGTAGTATCAAATTTTCTCGATGAATTTTGAAAGGTTTTTTTTTTGGTTTTATTTTTATATCCACTCTGTGGAGTATTTTGCCTTTTATATCCAATGTGTAACGCATCTGAATCACATAAGCTCCGACAAATAATATCTGAGCCACATTAATACATTTTTTGGCACAATTACTTTTTGTTATCGATAGCATCGATAAATGTTATCGATATGGCGATACATATCTGTCAAAATTTGAAAGCAACAAAATTCTTAGCTTGAGTCACCAAATTTAAAAAAGATTTATTATTGATAACCTTTTTCACCTGTTATCTGATAATTCCACAATGCATAAGTCACATAATGTTGCAATCAGATCGATCTTTGTAAAATATCATTTAGAGATATGGATAATGTATGAATGAATATTGTTTTTGATGAAACCCACCTGTTGAATACATTTTTCCTGATTTAATTGCACGAGTAAATTGAATCACTTCTTGAGGCATGCTGCAATTAGTTTTCTCTGTTGAAATTTTTTGGAAAATAATGGAAAATATGTTTTTCTGGATTAAACTTTATCTGATTTTATATATATGATATATGCTATCACTGTACGTGTTGCGGATTAACGAACGCGAAATGCGTTTTGAAGTTTATTTATTTATTTTATTATTTTATTTATAATTAAAAATTTAAATTAAATTAAATTTAAAATAAAATTAAAATGAAAAATAAATTAAAAAATAATAAATAATAATAATAAGATATATACGATTTTTTTTTTTAGATATCTAAGATTTCCGGGGGTAGAAAACCAAATGGTCCAACAATTGTTGCATGAATTGGGGAAAACCCAGATAAACCCAATCAGACCAAAAATAATTAGTAAGAATTGGTTAAGTTAATAATAAGTTAATTAGAAATGGAGGACTCTGAATTGATTACATGAGTTCGTGTCAGTTTTCATCTCATACAGATTTATCGCAATATACTGAAGCCATAAATCAGTTGAAGCAGCTGATTGATGATTGGGATATTCACAGGGTATTCACGCAACTTCATATTTCATTCATATTTGTGTTTTTTAGTTTCTTGTGTTTGTCTTTTGGTTTTTAGTTATTAGTTTTTAGTTTTTACTCTTGTTGTTGGCCATTTATGCATAATTAAAATTAATGAACATATTAGGCCCAGGCAGTTGGAAAGGCAACAAATATGACAATGGCCCTGGTCATTCATTTTTGTTGTTGTTGTTGTTTTTGTTGATGTTGTTGTTGTTGTTGATTTTGTTGTAGCTGCCCGCAGGTAACCCGAGAAGTTGGCTCGCGTTTTGAATTACACACAAAACACAAAGAAAAATAATAATATAAAACAAATAAAAAACAACTACAAAAAAAAAAAACAATGTCTGACGCAAATTGAGACAGCACCACGGAGTCCACACACGAAAGGGGTATGGGGCGGTGGGTTGGGGGTGGTTGGGGTTGGTTGTTTCGAATGCAACCCTTATTAACATTGGCCAGCGAAGCTCTTCAACAGAATCTCAGCTTGCCAGCGATCGTTTCTCCATAAACAACGAGATAAGGATAGATAAAGATAAATATTTATCTTTATCTATGCATATTGCTATTATCTACAGCAATGCAAGGCAGTAAAAAGTATATCGAGTTGACTTTCTCATGCAATTTCTGCAATTTGATATTCTTAACTTTGCCAATTATCGGCTTCGGTTTATAGCCAAAATTGTGTAAACAATGCAAATTTAATCATGGGCGTAGTCAGGTATGGTCTGGGGGGAGTTGCAGCAGTAGCAAAATACACTCCAATAATGACTCTAAATGTTGTAATCCATTTTTTGAATTGATTAACTAGTGTTGTTGAATTTGATTATCTAGTGCCAAAAGTGATCAAAGTTTTACTTTTTAGTTTCTTGAACTTTAAGTCAAGTTAATTAAAAAAAAAACAAATATTAGAAATTTATTTACAGAAATAATATTATCTGGTCTTAATTATAATAATAATTATAAGTGCATACTTAAAAAGTAATGCTGTAATTTTTTTAAGTTAATAATCTTAATAAATGTAAATAACATTTTTGACGAGTCTTCTTGCACTTCTAAAAATGTATTTATTAAAGTTTCTTTAAATTAACAATTTAACTTTGACTGATAAATATAATAATTACACATTTTTTATGATTTACCTTGATATATGCAAATTCTTAGCAGTTTCCAAAAAAACAACAATAACAACAATAAACAAATACAATAATTCCATTTTGTGGCAGACTCCTCGAGTCTATTCTAGTAGTGTGTGTGTATGTGTGTTTGTGTGTATTTGGGTGTGTACGTATGGAAAAGTACATGTGTTACATAGCTCAAGACAAGCCGAGCATACGCACTGACAGAATGAAAGGGTATGCATTTACTTGAAATGAAAACCGAATGTGGGCCAATTTGATGCCACCCGGTGGCAGAGCCGTGTCGCCTTCGTCGTCTGGTGGCCGTTTGCCAACTGGCTGTGCAACACAAAAATATGAAAATTAACCGCATAAGGCAATGAGGCAGGGGGGCAAGGGGCCAGTTTAGTCGATCGGCAAGGTGTGCGGCAATTGCTGATGAATCTGCCGCTGCTGCTGCTGCTGCTGCTGTTGCTGTTGCTGCCACTGCTGCCAGTTTGTCGTGCGAAAAAAATTATTTTTATATGTTTGGCCCACATGAGGCATGTGGCAGCGACATAGCGACCTGGGTGAAGCACCGCCAGCGATCACGAAAAACAGATAGAAACAAAGAGACAGATAGAGAGAGAGAGAGAGAGAGAGGGAGAGGGAGCAGTGTTAGACTATTGCATTTCCTGTTTGGCTGCCAAATAAATATGTTGATGAATTTCAAATTAATTTGCACAATTTGCCAAGTGTCCAGCGCACAAAGCAGCAGCAGTCGCGTGGGCAGAGACGGCAGCGACCGAGGCAGCACGAGAGGCAGCACGAGAGGCAGCAGCGACTGAGACAGCGGCAGAGGCAAAGGCAGCAGCAGCAGCAGCCGATTGCAGCTCATTAGGTGGTTCATTAGGGCGCCCACATGAACAGTTAGCCGTTAGCAAGGCGGCCCACATGGATGAGCAGCAATTTGGTAGCAGCAAATGTTGCCGTTCCCGCTGCCGTTGCACGTAAAGGTGACATGACAGACGCAACAAGAAAGAAAAAGAAAAAATAACAAAAAATGATGAAAAGCCAAAAAATTCAAATTTCGAACCAACGGAAACGGCAACAAAAATATATATCTTAATGATCACAGCTGCGCAGAGGATGGGCGGGGTGGGGGGGTGTTGTGTGTGCGTGTGTGGCAACGTTTATGATGAATTGCCCCAAAAACAGCCTCGTTAGGTGAGAGCAAGAGAGAGAACGAGTAAGAGCAAGAGAGAGAGAGAGAGAGAGAGAGAGAGCTAGCGCCAAGTTAAAGCACAAGAATAACAGCAAACAGCAAAATGAATGCAAATTGAAATTCCAAGATCGAAATCAAAGATGGCGACGCACTAAAAACAAAGGCGCAAGCTAAAAACAAAAGGCAACAACAACAGCAATAACAACAACAACGAGAACAACAACTGCAACAACAACAACAACAAAAAAACAAAACGAGCAACAGAAAGCCAAACGAGCAGGCAACAGAAATTTAATGCAATGAAAATCAAATAAATTGCAATGAAAAGGCAACAACAACAACAACAACAATGTCAACGATAGCAATCACTGAACATGGTGGGCTGACGCCGACGTCAGCGTCGCTGCCGGCATCAGCAGCAGCAGCGTTTAACGAGAGCGGCACACCAAAAATGAAGCATTTGAAAAATGCATAAGAAGCATGCAAATATAGCAGATAGTAAAAAGATTAAGCAGCGACAGCAAGTGGGGAAGCGGAAGGTGGAGAGGGAGGGGGAGGTGAAGAGGGGTGCCTGCAAATCGATCCAAAAATGGATAAAACGCAAACAGCAAAAGCAGCAAAAGAATGCAGCGACTGCGCGCAAGCGCTGCTTAGACAGAGAGGGATAGATAGAGAGAAAGAGAGAGAGAGAGAGAGCGGGAGAGCAAATTAAATGAGGCTCACACTGGAAACTGGAAGTGGCAGGCGCTCGCGCTCTCCTTGTGGAAAGCACACAAAGTGGCAACGGCGGCTCAGAGACAGCAGACAACGCATAAATTTTGGAGCATGTTGCCAGCGCTATATTTTTTCCTTTTTTTTTTTAGTTTTTTTCTTTTTCTTGTTTTATATAGTTTTTGCATGCTGCTAGAAGAGGCAGCTGCAATTGCCGACGGGGCGCGTGTCCATGTGAATGTCATGGATGTGAATGCATGTGGCTTTCACCCGTGGAATGCGAGCAGCAACGGCAACAACAACAACAACAATTATGAGGCTCAAATGCCTGCGGCGCAGGGCAAAGTTGCTGCTGCTGCTGCCTGTTGCTCTTATTTGTTGTTTGCCCTGCAAGTGCTAATAATAACAACAACAAGAACAACAACCATAGCAATCAAAACAACAAAAACAACAACAGCAACAGTAGCAATAAGAAATTGCATGGCTCGAGCAATAATTATAACAAAAGTTGCATAGGCAGCAAACGTCAGCTGTGAGAAGCCAGCTGCAATAAAAAGCGATGTGACAACAACAGCAACAACGACAGGCGTTTGCCTCCCATGCTTTGCACACACACCCACACACAGAGCAAGCTAAAAAACAAAAAAGCTAAAAGATGAAGAAGAAGAGCAAAGTGTCGTTGCAGCAGCAGCTGCAGCAGCAACAGCCGCAGCTATTTCTAATTTGCTGACCAATAAATGGCACAAGCAACAAAGCAACACCGACAAAAAAATACAAAATATAAAAAAAAAAAAGTGTGCCGACTGCGATGAGTCATCGTCATCGGTATCGTCATCGTCATCGTCATCGTTATTGGCATCGTGATCGTCAGCGTCGACAAATTTGGTCAGCAACATGCATTACACGACAGCAACAGCAACAACAACAACAGCGATAATAAATGTTGGCAACAATTGAGCATTGGCAACATATTATTACTGTTAATTATTGTGTTGCTAAACATATGCCGCCGTTTGCATTTATTGCAAATGGGGCTTAAATGATTCAATTTTAATCAAATCTGAATTCTATTTAATTACATATATTTAATGCGCTCAGCAACAACAAAAGGCATTTGTTTTTCTTGTTGTTGTTGTTGTTGTTTTTTGTCATAGGAAAAACTGAAAAGATATATTTTTGAAAAATGACAACTGTCGTTAAATGCACACACACACACACACACACACTTACACATGTGTGTGTGTGTAAATATGTATACGTATTTACAGCTGCTATTTCTGGTTGGGGTTGGCATTTTCGTTGTTTTTTACGTTTTTTTTTTTTTTTGCTGTTTTGTTGTTATTTCCCATTTCCCAAATTTTGCTGTTTTTTGTTGTTGTTTTTTTTTTTTTAGTGTGTTTGTTTTTAGTTTTTCACGCGCTCTTCGACTTGGCGACATTTCAAAATATTTTAGAAATTATGGGCCAACAACTGCACACATTGTAGCTGGCCCGGGGGGGTGGGAGGTGTGTGTGTGTGTGTGTATGTATGTGTGTGGGGGTATTGGGGGGTGTTGTGTGAAGCGATCGACAAGCGCCAAATCATAAACATAAATTAATTAAAAGCGTATTCAATGCACCAAATGGAATTCCACAGCGAAGAAAGACACACTTGACGGACAGATAGATCAACTACCCCCCCCCCCCCCACACACACACACATACACACACACACACACACACACACATACACACACTGGCACACGTTTTTTTCGCTGCTCATTATTATTTATGTGTTTTTTGGCACATTTTTTACCAAGTCGACCAAAAATGATTTGAGTTATTTACGACATTTTGCTCTGAAAAGGGGCGCAAAGGGGGCGGGGCTGGATGTGGGTGGTGTGTGTTGGTTGCTGGTTGCGAGTACAATTGAGGCGTCAAAAGATTGTGTTTGAGTTGTGTTCGTTCTGAGTTTTATGTATTTTTAAATGGACAAGCAAACACTAAAAGGGACTTACAACTCGAGACCCCCCCTAACGCATTAGGGGCACTCATCAACTCGCATTTTTGTCACCTGATTTATGAATTACTTTAGCAGACTCTGAAAACGAAATTTTCTTTCTTTCGTGTTTTTAGACTCTTAACTCGTTGCCTGTAAAAAGTTTTTAGATTTCATTCAATTTTTTCAATTTTTCGTACACCCTTATGAATTTTGCTACTGCACTGAGTAACCCTAATGCTGCGCATTTTTCCATTGGCGTTGATTATTTTTGTTGTTGTTGTTGTTATTCTCGTCTCGTCTCGTCTCGTTTCTTCTCGTTTCTTTTCATTTAGTTTCATGTGTTTTTCTCCTCTATTTTTATTTATAGGCTTCGCATTTAGTTTGGCTGTCGCTGAGCTTTTTTGGGCCAGTTTAGGCCTCAATTATTCTGAAATTCATTAAAAGTGTCATCTATTTTCAATATTTATGCGCAGCGTGACAACCCTGCCTCTTTTCTTGCTGCTGCTATGCTATATAGAGAAAGAGATGACACTTTTTTATTATTTTAATTTTTTGTTTTTTTTTTGTTGGCAACGCATTTGCACAAAAGTTAAATGGCTCTGAACTTGCCACAAATTGAATAATATATAAACCCTATCCTGCGCTCAGATCCAAGCCCAAGCCCAAGCCCAAGCGCAACGTTGCGCCCACGCTGTGCCACGCTCAGCCCAGGTGTGGGCGTGCCACACGCTCCGCGCCCCAAAAAGCGTCCCAAGCCATAGGATCAGCAATCAGAGCTGAGAATGCGCCGCAGCAATACAAATCTTGCTGCGCTTTTTTTTTTGTTTTTATTTTTTTTTTTTTGCCCACGCATGCCACAGAATAAGATGAAGATGATGGAGAACTGAACTGGAGTTGCATGCGACGGTTTTTGGGGAGAGGGGGAGTTGGAGTTGAATGGGGGAGGGGCCGCTGGGCTGGCTGCAGCTGCATGCATTCAACAGGTGGGGCGCACAAATTAGACAAGACGCAACGCTTGGCCCACACTTGCTGCTGCTGCTGCTGCTGCTGCATGCCACACTTAAAGGCACAATCCTGTTGCCTGGAATGCAGATTTCTGAACTCGTTTACATGTGAAACTCAAATGCCATCCCCTTCAACGTCCACCGTCCTCCCGCCATCCATTTGCACGGCTTGGCTTGGCTTGGTTTGGTTTGGTTTGCTTGTGGCGCTTGAGACTTGTTCCCTGTTCCCTGTTCTTGTTCTTGTTCTGGTTTCTTGCCTGCCAGAGCCTGCCCCCTTTCATTTTCGTGCTGTGCTTTTTTTTATTATTTTTATTCTTTATTTTTTCATTATTATTATTTGTATTTTTTCGGGTGGCCTGTTGGTGCCCTCGCTGCGCTCCTGTGCCGCATCTGCAGCTTCATCGACTGCTGGTTCCGGTCATCTTCTTCAGACTCTCAACTTCAGCTGCTCGCTCGAAAACAGGTTCCATTCCCCAAGAATTCTTTTTTGCCATCACTTTTTCATACATATAGACATATCTAGTGAATTTATATATACATATATAGTTGGTTTCGTTTGTTTGTATAGGGCCAGCTTTTTTGCTGTTGTTGCTATTGTTGTTGCTATTGTTGTTGCTATTGTTGTTGTTGTTGTGGGTTTGCTTTTCTTTTTTGCTGTTGCGCATTTCGTGACTTTTCTATTGCTATTGCTCCTTTTCTGCCAGCAATAGTTGCTGCTGTTGCTCTCAAGTTTTATTGAACTCTGTGTAACAACAACAACAAAAATGACAACAAACTTGTAGCAGGTGTTAGTGTTTTACAAGCTCTTAACTGCTGCTGCTGCTGCTGCTACTTAATGGGCAAGCAGAACCCAACAACAGCAACAACAACAGCAACATCATTGAGCTAAGCTCTTATGACAACAACAGCAATTTTAACTAACAGCAACTGTTGTTGTTGTTGTTGTTGCTGTTGTTGTCATCATGGTTGTCGTTGCGTTACGCCTCGCAAATGTTGATGAAAAACACGCTCAAAAAATATCCACAGCTCAGACAGAGCTTTAGGCAAGCAAACCCGTAGTTCGCATACCCTGTAATGCCTATACTCCAGGGTATCTTGTAAACAAGAAAAAAATATTGGAAATACACTTTACAAATTGTAAGAACTTAATTTGAAGACAAGCAAAATTATTAATAAATTAAAATATATTAGTGAATAGTTGTGAAGATATTTCCAAAATATGCTCAAATATTATCAGTGGATTGGATTTATTTTACTACGTTTAATATTTGCTTGTTATCGAAAATGTACCTTCGGATATGGTAAATATTCCCAGCTACCTCGGAAAAGTGTCAAAAGTAACACGTTTCTTTTGCACGGAAGTCAAAAATTGTGTAAAAAAGGGGATATCGGAGAAGGGTAGCTAAAAATGCAATAAAACAGCTACAACTTATTCACTGAAAGAATCGCAACTCTATATATATATATATAGCTTTTGAATTCGTCTTTTTCTCCAGTTGGAAGATACAAAAGTGTTACTCATTACTTAATATAATAATCACATTATTATCCTGATTTATCAGCATTGTGTAAGTTGATAATTAGGATTAATATCTCTATAATGGGTATTTGTGCGTCGATCATGCCGCACATAGTCAGTCACATCGTCTTCAAGCTGTCTTCTCTCTGACTGCTTTGGGGCTTCTTGTCTTTACTATTGGCATCTGGCCAGATCACGCCTATTTTGTAACGCATGTTTCAATTGTCTAAGACCGGGTTCAACTGCTGTCCTCCCCTGTTCAGTCTCCTACACCTCCTCCTCCTCCTCCTCATCCACCTGGTGTGCAACACCTTTACTAATTTCTAACAGTTTTATGCTAATTTGTGGACAAGCAAACATTTGAAGAAGCCGCTGACAACGTTGCCATTCACCAAAGTTGTTCGTTGTTCGCTGTTCGTTGTTCGCTGTTCGTTGTTGTTGCTGTTGTTGTCAGTCAACATGTGTATTTTGACAGTTAATTTATGCTATTTAATTTGGCATTTCATTTGATTAATAACTATTACTTTATCTTTAGTGTTGTAAGAGAAGTAGAAAAACTTGTCACCCCGTTAAGTTATTGTTCTAGTTTTTGTATATTATGTGACCCATTCGAAGTGTGACTAATCAAATTAGCGTGCAACACGTAGAATAACAACAACAGCAACAATTGTACACATTGAGCAACATTCCAGCTAGCAACATGTTGCTAAGACCTTTTTTTCTGTTTTGTCTTTTAGCATAGTTGAAGGCCGTTTGAAGGTACTTGTTGAAGGTACTACAGTTTTGTAGTGAAGCTCGTAACACATTCGACACCATAAAGTATATATTCTTGACCAGCATCACTGGCCAAAGTCGATATCGCCATGCCTTATAGCATCTTCCATGTGACTGCCTCTTTTTGAGGGCAGTACATACATGAATGTATGTCGGAGCTTTTATGTGATTATGTTATATTTTTAGACTTCACATACACACAAATATTTTACATAACTCGGCAAATGCATATAATTTTATTTCGAAAAACTCCCACTGAGCTACTCAGCCTTTGAGACAGACGACAGCTAAATTCTTATTTAAAAGCCGAGCCAGTAAATTTCATAAAGATTTTCTGAATTTCAACATTAAGTTTTTCTAAAAATTAACGTTTGTATTTGTAGTTTTTAGAAATGTATTTCTTAATGATTGAAAATGTTTCTGAAAAGTGTATTTAGAATTTAGATATTTGAAAATTACTTCTAAAAACCAGAAAAATTTCTTCTTACATTTGGGCAAATTATATTAATATCAGATCAGTATATTATATACATATATACTGCCTAGGATAGCCGATCTCACCTGTGTTCGTTTTTAATATGTTTGTTGCTTTGGACCGGATGAGGTACTCAGTGTTTTAAATATATTCTGGAAAATGAATAATCCTAATATAAAAATAATTGCTTATGAACAGTTACCCAAGCAGGAATACATATATATATATATGGATTTCTTTTCTGTAGAAAGTAAGCACAGCAGAAAGCACTTACCATTCATGCAAATACCTGCTCCGTGATCAGTGCTTTATGTGCATTTGCAATAATTGCGATTGAAGGAGGAAAATATGCTTCATGATATTCACATAATTACTTTTACATTAAAAGCTAGTCTGCGTGGCGGTGATCGAACAGCATGCAACATGCTGCACATTCCAGACAAGTAATCAAACCAAAAACGTTGGTGCTTGCCATTAATATTTTATTATTATAACATTTATTTTGATTGCAATGTGAGGCACAGTAGCTGGAGCCCTTTACTACCACCTGCCCCAAAACCGCAGACTAACGTCAGCTCATTGTGTGTATGTGTGTGTGCGTGCGTGTGCGTGTGTGTGTCTGCAACACACACTTGCAACGCACCATTCACTTCCTCTGTTCAGTTTGTTCCCTTGCTTAAGGTTGTATGCTGCTGTTGTTCCTGTTCTTGCCTGCTGGCTGTGGCACTGGAATGCGCATTAATTTTCAACACACGCAACAACAATAACAACAACAACAACAACAGCAACAACAACAGCAACAACAGCAACAACAACAACAACAAGAGAAGCAACAGATAAACGAGAGTCGCGAAAGCAGCCGAAGAAACCTGCGTCAATTTCGCGCTTTACTTTTGTTGTCAGATGTTTTAAATCAGCGTTCGCCGCTCTCGAGGATCGCTCCGAGTTGGAGTCTGGCAACAGCCAACTGGCAACTGCCAACTGGCGACTGGCGACTGGGACCTGTGTAGGCAGTCCGGTTTTCGGGGCTGCTCCTTGCGTTAACAAGTGGCCACCAAGGCAAAGGGGGAGACGAAGAGTAAGTGGCAGCAGAAGACGGAGGCAACAGCAGGGGCAGCTGCACGCGCCTGCCTCACTCGCAGTTTTGCCCCATAATGACTTTCAAATGGGAGCCGCGCTGCGATTTATGTGCGTCAAAAGAGCTGCCACAACCCAAATAGAGACAGCAAGCAACACACACACACAGGGATACAGAGACCGAGAGATAGAGAGGGGTGGTGGTGAGCGGATAGAAGGGGGGGGGGGGGGGGAGAGGAGTAGCAGGCAGACAGGCGGAGGGGGAAACTGGGCAGACCGGGAGGCCGTTTCTTGGAATTCCGCGCGCGCTTTTGTGTTTCGTTTCTTCTTTTATTATCTGTTTTTTTTTTTTTTTTCTGTGTACGCCCTGCATACCAATTGCAGTAAGTTGTGTTTAGGTTGTATATAGATTCTTGATCAGTTATAGATTTGTATTTCAGATAGCTGCCTGCTGCAGATCGATAAAGGTGCTGTCTATCAATACATGGGGTAGGTTCTTGCTTGCTTCAGCTTTCTACTCGATCATTTGCTCAGCTTGTCCACATATCGATATAAATCGATTTGCTCGCTGTAAGCAACAGCTTAAAAACTTCAGTCATCTGACATTAGGTGTTTATATACTTGATCAGTTAGTATCATATTTCGATAGCTGGCTGCCACAAGTTGCTGTCTATAAATAAGGAGTGTTGTAGAAATTAAGTAATTACTTCAATTTTATATTTCGATAACTTATGCACACATCGATATATATCGATGTCCGATAGCATTTATTCACTGTAAGCAAAAAACAAATTTGTCATTCGGCTTTCAGCTTTATTAATAGCTCACCGCCCACGTTAAACTTAGATTATTATTGACTACAGAGTATCTTGCAGTCGGGCACTCTCTACTCTTGATGATTTTTATGTTATTATTTTTATTTTTGTTGCTGCTGCTGCCAGCTTTTAAATTTCAAATCTAGAGGCGCAAACTGTCGCAGGGCAAATGCTGCACGAACCCGTTCCGCACAGCAAAGTGCCCCACAATCTCCCTCCCTCCGCCCCCCTTTCAATCCAATCCCCCTTGCAGCAGCAACAGGAACAGCAGCAGCAGCACCTGCAGCCTTGGCTGCTCATAATAATGACACGCCATTAAGAAGCTGATGCCCTGGCTGCCAAAAGGACGTTCGGCCAGGCAGGCAGGCAGGCAAACAGGCAGGCAGTCAGGCAACAGGCTGGCAACATGCTGCATGCAACATGCCAAGTGGCAGGCAAGCAGGCAAGCAGGCAGGCAGCTCAGCTTCACTCCAGTTTAAATGGCACATTGCAAGCGACTCTGCTTCCGTTGTCACGCCCCATTCGCGTACCAAAGGACAGCAGATCGGATCAACTCAACTCAACTCAGCTCCACACTTGCCCCCACTCCGCTTCCCTTTTACCCTTCCCTCTGCACTCACACACACACACACACACACTCACACACCTCGCAATCAATCGCTTGTGGTACAGTTGTGTTCAAGACATGACATTCCTTACAATTTGACCGCCCACTTCTGCTGGAAAAAAAAAAAACAAAATTAAGTTGCAATCTTTTTTTTTAATTTTCGCATAACAAAAGACATCTCTGACATATATTTATATTTATATATATATGATATATGATATATACATAAATACGAGTCGAACTGGAAACAAATTTGTTTTAAGATGATGTTAAATTTATGGCCGAATTATAAGAAATACATAATTAATTATTTTTAGTTTGATCAGTTTGGGGCTTGAACATTTGAATTGTAGACTTTTCCCGTGTTATTTGGGGTGTACCAAGATAGTTATCTAATAAAGATTGTTTAGATAAATGTTTTCTTTGCACATTGTTCAGTTTCCATAATATTCCTATCATTATTTTGTTATAAAAAAAATATTGATTTTTATTTTTTTTTTATATATTTATTGTATTTATACCCCTCTATAAAAAAAACTACTTAAGTAACATCTTGTTAAGAATTGTCTTTTTGCTTCGGTTACTCACGACTCGATATCCAGCGGGATCGGGCCACTATATCGTATAGCTGCCATAGCTGCAATAGGTTGAAAGATGACATTACACAAATCAGCTGTATTACTATATTTATTTCAACATTTTATATTTATACTATTTTCAAAATTGAAGTCATCCATATAATCCAAAGGACTTTGGGTGATTAACCCCACTTAACATGATTTTCTCAAGGGCATATGTTAAAATATTTAGGTGAAAATATCTGATCTGTCTTTCAGAGTGCCTTAGGCGAAAGTGGGAAATTTAATTTCAACATCGACTTTGAGTGATTTCAATCCCGAAGGATGTTTATTTTCGAATTTATAATGGGAAGTCATCTTTTCAAATCCATTACTTTTGTTAAACGCTGTTTCCTGGCGAAGATGCTGATCTCCACGTGCCGGAGGACCACGCATCCCTTTTCGGAAGCCAGATTTGCGACAATCATTGAAATTGAATTGGATATCGGCAATGGGCTGCGGATTCATTGAGGCGTCGACCTCGAGCTCATCGTCATCATTCTCAGTGCCAATTTCCCTCTTTTTGCTCAATACGATCATCTTTTTCCATTCGCAGTTATCGACGCCTTCGCCAGCTTTTCGCAGATTGTAATTGGGTTAGGCGCGCTGTTCCATAAGCGCCTTCCACTCATGCGGAGTCATCTGCTTTGCCTCCTCATCTTCCACCAAATTATTTGTACCTTCACCAGATGGCTCATTATTCGTAGACTCTTCTTTGTCTGTTCCACGAACGGTTACGCCCCCAGCCTTATAGTCCTCGATGTCCTGCTTGGCAGACCTCCAGTTGTGGGCGCCAGCACCATCACGTTTATCGATTGGCTTAATTACTCTTTTATCGGAACCAGATCGCCGGTCGAATTTACGTTTTCCTAATTTTCCATTGGCTCGAAAACGTGTTGGAAATTTATTTTCACGATCTTTAAATTGGCGGCGTTGTGGAAGCTCAGTGTTGTATTCGTTATAGGGTGCATTAACGGGATTATTCCGTGGGCGCATTTCTTTAATGGCATTCTGAGCTTTGTTCTTATTCTTATTATTGCCGACTGGGTTCGACTTGTTTTCTCGAAGAATTGGGGCATCACCTGCTGCGTCATCGTCCATAAATAATAGTCCATAGCGATCCTCCAGTTTTCCTAAAGAAATAAAAATTAGATACGTTGCCTTGAAGATGGCAATCTTTTAGAGACATTACATTTTCCGAGCACACTTCACTCGAATCAGTTCTCGAATTGTGCGACTTTCTAAACATTTATAAATAAATGTAAAAAATAAATATAATAAATAAATATAATTATAATATATATATATATATATATAACAATAATATAATATATGTTATTTTGTATTTTTGTTTTTGCAGGTGTCTGTTGCCTCATCATCGAACTGCAGCCAGGCGTAGCCATGGGTCGATTGTTGCTGCCACTGGCTGTGGCCATACTCAGTGGATGCCTGATGATCTCCACTTGCAACAGCAGCAGCAGCAGCAGCAGCAGTAATAATTCCGGCAGCAATATGCTGGGCGTGTACATTGAACGTGCCCCGGAATCGGCTGTGGCGCCCAAGGGTGATGAGGTTGTTTTCGAGTGTGAGCTAAATTTAAAGCCGGATCGATTGGAGTGGCGATTTCGGGTGAGCGGCAGCGATCCGTATCGCTATCTGTATCCGGCAGCCGGCTACAATGTGACCAGCAGCAACGAGGGTCGCACCTGGAAGCTGCGCATCTATGTGAATGCCCAGACACTGGGTGACTATCAGTGTGTGGCATGGTATGGACCCGGTGCCATTGCATCGACACCGGGACGACTAACGCTAGTCTCCATATCGCTGGATGGTGCCAACAATGGATATGGCCGGCACGCTGTCCGCTGGAGCGTTGCGCCCAATAATTGTGTGCTGTTGCGTTGCGGATCGGTTGTCTCCAATCCGCCGGCCATTTGGAGTTTCTATCGCAACGGCGAGAAATTGCCGCAAACGGAGCTGCTGCTGTCAGGCGCCGCCGGCGCCCTCGTTCTCAGCTCCGTCACCGCCAAGGATGCGGGCAACTATTCGTGTGCCGCAACGAATGCAATAACTGGCGTCGAGTTGCGTCTTCCGCAGGTGATCGATTTGCGTGTGGATTACACGGAACGCACGCCGCCATATTTTCTGCTACAGCAGCCGGCGACACAGGTAGCCGCACGTCCCGGCGACAGTGTTGTCCTCGAGTGCCCGGGCGTCGGTTCGCCGCGACCGAGCGCCGTTTGGAGCAGCCCCGATGTGCGCAACATCTATCACAATCGGAGCCGTGTGCTCGCCTACGGACTGCAGATCAGTGATGTGCGGCCCGAGGATCAAGGCTCGTATGTGTGTCGTCTGGACAACGGCATTGCACCCGTACTTGTGCACATGATCAAGCTGAGTGTGCTGCAGCGTCCACGCATCGTACGCGGCCCAGAGATGACCCTCACCAATGAGGGCGATGCCCTCACGCTGGAGTGCATTGCCACCGGACATCCGCAGCCGGAGATCTATTGGCTGTTCAATGGCGAGGATGCCAGCGCCGACAATGAAACGCTCATCGAGCCCAATCGCCTCCTCATCCACCATGTCCAGAAGCGACACGCAGGAGTCGTCCAATGCTTTGCCCGCAATCAACTCGGCGAGGTGAGTACAGTTTTTAGTTTCGTTTTTTTTTTTTAGAAAACTTAACAGGTTTGTACCCTATTTGAGTTTAGACAACTTGTGCAATACACTCAGAAAAAAATGGCCCTGAATTATGAAAGGAAATTTCTAAAAATTAAGATTGAGGTGCTTTCTAAAAAACCAGGGCTGCATGCATTTCGAAATTGAATTGAATTGATTGTTATACTATGATGCCGAAAGGTATGTCCGTCCGTCTGTATGAGCGCAACTCAACACCCTTAGATAGAGACTTAAAAGTAGGTTTTGGTCCTACGTTCACTACGGAGCTAGAAGATCGATAAATTCGATTTTCGCAAATCGATAAGGCCACATATCTCTCACAATTTTATGGATACAGTCACCAATTTTGGTTGGTAGATTGTTGGCGATGTCCTTCAAAGATCGGCATGTGCCACGTCCACCTCCGACGCCCCATCCCCCCGCTCCTAAAATTTTTAAATAGCTATATCTTCCGCAGTTTTTGATAAGGGAACGTCAAATTTGGTAGGTATATAGTATTGATACAAAATTGGATGTCCACGCCCACTCCGCCTACCTAAACCGATACACCTGTTGGTTAAAATCGATAACACGGTATATCTCACGCAAATTGAAAGCTTAAGTCACCAAATTTTAAAGGTATATTACTAGTAACACCCTTCAAAAATCTGGAAAAAAATTTTCGACCATGCCCAATCCCGCCTTCAAAAATCGATAAATGCCCATATCTCCCGCAATTTAAGAGCTACAGTTACCAAACTTGAAAGGTATATTACTAAGAGCGAACTCCAAAAATTTGTTGTGCCACGCCCACTCCCGCCCACAAAATGGGCATGTCTCAAATTATGTTATCATAGTATTTCGCTGTCGGTTACGTCCGACTGCAACGTTTTCTCTTGTTTTGTATATTTGTTTTTCATAAATTAGCGCCTTTTGTTTTTGTCTTATATATTTTTAAAAACAAAATATTTATAATTTTAAAGAGGATTTTAATTTTAGTGCAATTTTATAAACTCAAGGCGATTTTTTTGTGAGTGTGTTTGGTATTAATTTAAAAATTGTGTGTATATAAAATCAACAAAAATATGTTTGATAGTTTTTTCGCTTTACTATTGCTACTGCTACGAAATTAAATAGAGAAATAGCAGTAGCCAATGGCAGAATACTCAATGAATGCTCTTTCGCTCTGCTCCGTCATTTACAAGAGTAATATCAGTAGCAAGTAGTAAAAAAGAGTGCTCTCTGTAGTTGTAGCAATAGCAGAAGGAACAAGAGCTGGGCGAGAGCATTGTGCTACTGCTATAGCAATTGCATATTTAATTTGCTACCTAAACAGCTACTTATATTCTGTTAGGTAATTTTTTTTTTTTTAAGTTTTGCAATAAATAACAAATGAATAATAAACCAGAGTTTGAGTACTAAATACTAATTCAAAGAAATTCCATTGAAATTTGCACAACTTGAAGTAACATAAACAAAATGATTTGCCATATGAAAATTAGTTGAGTTATATGTATGTATATATGCACATCTATCCCTGATACCTCACCAATATGTGTATAAACAATGATTAACCCCTCTTGAAATTTTGCAGACGAGCGAGGGCAACATGTTGCGTGTGAATCCGTTGCAGATCAGTGGCGAGGATTATCCGCCGCTGGGCGATGTACCCATGCGATCGCCGCAAGATCCAATCTATGACAATGGAGGCTATGGTGGGTCATCCTTCGGCTCATCCGGTTCGTATGGGGGCGGTTCCCGTAACAAGAAGCGCAAATACATGAGAGTTGGTGAGTTTGATGTTTGTTATTGTTCGTTTAGTTTTGCTTAAAGTGTTCATTGTATTTTATAACACGATTTACAATTACAATAAGAGAACTTGCTTAGGAATAGACGATAATCGGTAAATGGTTAATGGTATACGGTAAACGGTAATCAGTAATCAGTAATCGGTTATCGTTAATCGTTAATCGTTACCAGCCAAAATCAGCTGGTTGTCCCGCCCACCCGAAAACAATACAAGTATAAATTTGTTACAAAAACAAAAAAAAAAATTCTAATAAGTCGAATTGAAAAAAAAAATAAAACTAAAATTTGTTGTAAATGTAAAATAGACTACATATATATTATATATGTATATATTATAAGCTGCGTCCATGCTAGAGCAGCAATTGCATGTCCAGGTCCATGTACTCGCCCTGTGTTGCCGCATCTGCATCTGCATCCGCTTCCACATCCGCATCCGGCTCCGCATCACTGATATCCTCCAGATCTCATGTACTGGAGCATTTACGTAGCTGCTCCTCCTCCTTTTGCAGGATACGTATCTTCATTTTGAGCTCCTCGACGCGCAGGCGATGCACCTCGCGCATATATTTGAGCTCATCCTGCGCCTTGTTTACCTCGATCTTCTTAGCCTCGGTGGCCAGTTGCTGCTCCCTGCATCGCAGCTCCGCCTCCTTCACCTTGAAATAGTTGATGCGCTCCTCGTAGCTATCGTTTGCCGTTTGCCCATTCGTTCCAGTCAGCGTTCCAGCGCTGCTGCTGCCAACACCGACGCCACCGCCGCCTACATTTGCTACCTGGACGGCTGCCTGGGCCGCTGTCACCGGGACGGACACTGGCACCGATGTCGCTGCCGTCACCGTGGGCAGGGCGCTGAATGTAAATGTCGGCGTGCCGCCAGTCAGCTGCATTTTAACAGCAGCTGCTGCTGCCACCGCTGCCGCTGCCTGTTGTTGCTGTTGCTGCTGTTGTTGTTGTTGCTGCTGCTGCTGCTGTTGTTGTTGTTGTTGCTGTTGTTGTTGTTGCTGCTGTTGTTGTTGTACGACTACGGCTGCTGCGGCCTGCTGCTGTTGTTGCTGATGATGCGCTGCCGCCGCCGCCGCCAATTGTTGCTGCTGTGCGGCAAGCTGCTGTTGCGCCAATTGTTGCGCCTGCGCTTGAGCCTGTGCCTGCGCTTGCGCCTGAGCTTGGGCCTGGGCCTGGGCTTGGGCCTGCTGATGCTGCTGCGCCTGGTATTGGGCCAGCGTTATTTGCTGCGGCTTGATCTCGCTGATGATCTGCTGATTGTAGCCGCCAGCGGTGATTGTTGCCATCGTATGCTGCTGCGGCTGCGCGGGTATTGTGTGAATCTGTGTGGCTGTAGAATGCAACCAGCCAAAAGCAAGCCGAAAAATATCACACATTTATTATTCTCACATCAATTTCAATTTCAATTTCAATTTCAATTCAAGTTGCTCACCTGTCGCATCTGTGGGATGCTTGAGCTGCAGTATTATCTCCTCGCGCGGTCGCGACGTCTTAAAGTGCAGCAGATCGTTCAGCGTCAGTTTGTCCGCACTTATTGAGTCCACATTGATCTGGTGGGTGTTGAGCATATTCGCATTTGCCGCTGCCACTGCGGCGCTTACGTGCAACTTTTGCATTTCGGCAACAGCCGATTGTTGCTGCTGTTGCTGTTGTTGTTGCGCCTCGACTTGTACTTGTGCTGCCTGTTGTTGTTGCTGCTGTTGCTGCTGCTGCTGTTGTTGCTGTTGTTGTTGTGCATCGAGGGGATCATCTTCCATTTCGCTGACATCGTTGCCATCCATTTCAATGTCATCGAACGTGTCCCCCTGCGGATTATGCTCGGATGCATCTGGACTGATTTGATACTCTGGCTCCACTTTGACATTGTCGTGATGTTGCTGCTGCTGTTGTTGCTGTGCATTGGATGAGACGCCGCTGACTTTGCACAGTGTTGCGCTGGCGCCGGAGCCACTCACATTTCGATACGGATACTGTTTGCGCAGACTGTAAACGGATAGAGAAAAAGAGAGATAACTCGTGAGTGAGTGAGATGAAAATATTGTGGCTTTTCCACCCTATTCCCTACTCCCTGCTGCCTGCTCCACTTACCGCGAATTGAGCCAAAACTTTTGTATCTGTTTAATGTTGCGCATGGCGCTCACATGCGGATGCGAATTGAAGTCGCGTACGATTTTGTCCCATGTATCCCGGACGGAGTACTTGTTGCGCTGCTTCCTCCTATGCTTAATGTCGATGACATCCTCGTGCAGATGGAACAGCGCAAACAGCACATCCTTCTCCTCGGCGGTGAAGCGGGGCGTTAACGACAGCTGCCCCTTTGAGCTGCCCGCCGATGAGTTATTGTTATTATTTGCATTATTGTTGTTGTTGTTATTGCTGTTGGTGTTGCTGTTGTTGCTGTTGTTATTGTTAGTGGAGCTGCCGTCGCTGTTGCCAGCTGCAGTTACCGTTGCCTGGACCTGAACGACGCTGGCATTCGCTGCTGCAGCGGCACCCGCATCTCCGGCAGCCGACATGCTCTCTCACTCTCAATATTTCTCTCTCGATCTCTCTCAAATTCGGTCTACGCTTGAGAATTTCTTCTTCTTTTTGGGCTTTGTTTTGTTTCCCAATTCTGAGTTTGTTTATGAAACGCAAAGCACTCGATGCCGAGTTTGTGTTCGAGTCCGAGTCCGATGCCGAATCCGAGTCCAATTTCGATTCCGATTCCCCCCAGGTTCGAGTGTCAACAAGAAAAATGCGATGCCGAGAGCGACGAGTAATATATGTATAAAAATCAATTGCACTCGTTTATATTATACACATACGCACACACCACACACACACACACGCTCGCTAGGTCGCTTACACTCGTGTCTGAGTGTAAGTGTGTGTGTGTGTGTGTGTGAGTCTTTTTTGTCTGTTGTCGTCTGCTGTCCGCTTGCCGTCGTCGTCGTCGTCGTCAGTCGTTGTCGCCACTCGTATCCAATATTGCACTATAGAATTGTATGAAAAATGTTGTCGCAATTTTCGGCACAAAAAGTTATTTGATTTTAATTGTGTTTTAGAATTTAATATAAATGCGCGCGCTTGTTTTCGGTCCAGGTATTATTTTTGTGACAGGGAGCACACGAAAATGTCGCTCAAAACGCGTACACAGCTCTAACGATACTACTCAATGCTGGGCTGCGCTGCGATACTACTCAATTCTCAATACTCAAATGCACATCGATGCTACTCAATGTACGAAGCGTTAACAGTGCACTGTTAACGCATATTTGCGTGCGCTCACTTTGGCACTGTTAACTAAAGACAACTTCACACGGCTGGAAACATTTAACAGCATTTGCAATCAAAAATTATTTTGAACAAGTTTATTTTGATTTTAATTTTTTTTTCTTGCTAAAATGTTGCAGCTAATATGGTGCCGCCATCACGACCCAATGTCACCCGTCTATCGGACGACGCCGTCATGTTGCGCTGGAATGTGCCGAAAAACGATGGCCTGCCCATACAGTTCTTCAAGGTGCAATATCGCATGCTCGGCGACAGCTCGCGCAAAATTCCGCGCGAGAACTGGCAGACGACCAATGAGAATATACCCTATGGCAAGCAGCGGGAGCGGGAGAGGGATCGGGAGCGAGAGCGTGATCGCGACCATCATCATGAGCACCCGGTGAACACGGTGACGGTGGGCGTCAAAAATTTCACATCGTCCGTGTCGGGACTGCGTCCGGATCGCAATTATCGCTTCCGCATCATTGCCGTCTATTCGAACAATGACAACAAGGAGGGCAACACCTCCATCAAGTTCTTCCTGCAGCGTGGCGCCGCCAAATCGAACCTGCCCGTGCCCGAGCTGCGTCAAATTGAGCCCTTTTCGGAGTCAGCCGTCATTCTCCACTGGACACTCACGGCCGTCCAGCAGCATACCATCGATGGCTATTATGCCTACTATAGGTCGGCAGCCTCTGCCGCCGAATACCTGAAGGCCACCGTCGATGGCGGCCATGCCCGTCACTTTAAGATTGATCTGCTCGATCCGGGCACCGCCTACGAGTTCAAGCTACAATCATTCAATGCTCACGCAGCCTCCGAGTTCAGTGAGATCAAACAGGGACGCACTCTGAGTAAGTCTTAATGAAGTGATTTTTGCATATTTACATTAAGGAAACTATTTTGGGCTGATTGAGTGACTGATTGATTAAGTTAAAGTACTATGATTAAATAATGTATAGATATTGTAACTGCTTGACTTATTGATTTAATTTTTGACTGACAGTCAGTTTTGTTAATTTAATGACTAATTGCATAACTTTTGGATTGAAGAAATAATTAATCCAATAACTAAGATCGATTTATGTAGTATCGTGCTTGACTAACTACTTGATTGACATGATGTCAGATTAATTTAATAATAACTGTTTGACTCATTGACTGATTTTCATTTATTACCTGTCTAGGTGATTAATTGTTAAATAATTGATTGGTTGACTTAACGGCTGATTGATTAAAAAATATCTAATGGATTAAAGAACCTTGGTCAATCAAAGACTAATTTAATTGTTGTGTAGCTACTGGATTACTGATTGACTCAATACTAACTGATGCACTGTTTAACTTAGTCAATCTAAGATTAAATGTTTGATTCATTTTACTGTGATTGGTTGAGCGACTTGTAATATAAGCTTGCACAACATTCAAAATATTAATATTTCAATTGTTTCCCCTCTTCCTTCTCCACCTTCATCCTGACAGAAACTTCCGGTCACTCGAGCAGCGCCTCCGCACCAGCAGTTGTGGCCGTGCCGAATGGTGCCAATGGCAACCCCGGGGAGCAGGAGAACTCCATTTACCCGGTAATCGCAGGCGCTGCCGGTGGCGGCCTACTGCTCCTCATTGCCATTGTGGTTGCCTGTCTGTGCCTGCGACGTCGCAACAATACACAGCCCGAGGGTAAGTCCAAACTCCATCCAAACTCATTCAGCTCGGGCGCCACTAATTTAGCCATTTACCTTTCTCTTCCTTCTAGATGAGAACAAGCCGCAATTGGATCACATTCAAGCGGATTTCGTTACATCCTCGGTACTGGGCGTGGCGCCACACCACAATCACAATCATAACCACAGCCTCGGCCACAACCACAACCATAATCACAATCAAAAGTCTGGCGATGTGCGTCGATTGAATGGGGTTATTCCACGCATGAATATCACGCCCAATCCTCTCGCTCAGGATCCCACCGCTGATAAGGTGAGCTGCCGTTAAATCATATTTTCCAAATGCTCCCACTTCTCCATATTTTTCCACTCGCATCTATTTTGTATCTCAAACCAAAGAAACGGAAACCAATTTATAAAAAGAAACCCCATTTCGCTGGTTGCTTGGTCAAAATTTAAAATACATAAGAAAAAACGTTTCTCGCTTTGCTTTGCTTTTAAACTGTTGCTGCTGCTGGCATATTTCTCTCTCTTTCTCTCCCTCTCCCTCTCGCTGTCCCTGTCCCTGTCTCCCCATTGCTTTTAGTGGCCATTTTGCTGTTTACCCAACTATTCAAATTCTACATTAGATTGCTACCTTTCGTCTCCAATTCTATGTACAAATATAAGTTGAAATTTTTACATTTTTAAAAACGTTGAATGATTTGAATCTGCTTCAATTGAATCCTTTCAATCGAGCATTCAATTCGTCATTGGGTTTTTTTCTAAATGGTTTCTATTAATCGGAGCATTCGACAAATATAAATATATTTTGGAATAGAAACACTCGTTGTAAAAAGAAGAGCCAAATCGCTTTGGGAATATGTTCTATATAATCATAATTATGTTACTTCCAGCTACGTTTTAAATATAGTATTTACCCACAAAAGTAGTAAATGGGATCTCGCTCTGATCCAGATATCGGCATTATTCTATAGCTATCTGTCGCTCGCCCTTTCTCTGTATCCTTTCTTGCTTTTCTTCCTTCTCTTTTTCTCTCTTATATCCCTGTCTTTATTTCTATATTTCTCTCCATATTCTTCGCTCTATGCCTATGTTCTCTAATTCTCCACCTAACTTTCGGTTCCTTCTGACTGTTTCTCCCATGCTATCTCTCTTCCTCTATTTCTTTTCCTCTCGTCTCACTCTCTCCTCTTGTCTTTCATTCTGTATCTCCCCTTTTGTCCACCTTTCTCTCACTTTGTCTCTCTTTTCTCTGTCTCTCTTTCCCTTGTCCTCTTGCTTATCCTTGTCTGGTTTTATTATTTCTCTAATTTCTCTTAAAGGAATCCTTATCTTGCCCACACTCCCACTTTATTCTCTTTGGCAGTCTCTCCCTCTCTCTCTCTCTCTCTCCCTCTATTGGTTTGTGGTCTTTGATCTTCTGTTCTGTGGACTCTGAACGCTCTTGTCGGTTTTCTCTTCGCCTCCGTTTGCCAAAGCCAAACTGAGCAGCGTCCCCTGTTCCAGAATCGCAATGTAATGGAGCTACGCTTCCTGCCGCCCAACGGCATCACCAGCATCACAAGCAACACCACCAGCAGCAGCAGCACGACCACCACCACCACCACCCCCAACCACAACCACAAGAGCAGCAGCACTGTCGAGCCAATTAATGCCAATCCAGATGGGATTGCAGATGTCGGTGTTGATGTCGATGTCGATGTTGATGTTGATGTGGATGTGGATGTTGCTGATAATGGGCAGACTGGTGGCGCTTCCTCCTCCTGCGAGACCTTGGAGGCTTGTGACGGTCTCACACAACAAAAACAACAACAACAACAGCAGTTGCAGCAGCAGCAGCAGCAGAAGTTGCCTGCAACAGAGGCGCCCAGCAAACCGCTTCCTCCGCTGCCTTTGCCCAAGAAAACTGCAGCTGCCAAAGCACAACAACAGCAACAGCAAGAAGTAAACCAATTAAATACAGTGATCGCTTGGTAATAAGAACTGCCACAGATGTACAACATTTTGAAAATCGTGGAAAACAATTTGAAAACTGAGCTGGAAATCTCTTTTTTTGTTTTTTCAAATGATCTTGAATAATTGAATACATCTTAAACTGAACGATATATTTATCAAAGTGTTTTCAATTAGCGAGCGGTCACTGTACCAAAAAGTTAACAAGTCAAAAATAAAAATTAGAAAAAAAGCAGTTCGAGAATCGTATTTTATATTTTGTTGCCAAGTCAAAGCCAAGCTACCCAAGCACATGCACCACTCATCCAACCAACCACTCAACCAAACACCCACCATACCTCAACAACAGCAACTCCCCATTTTAGCAGCATATTTGTTATACATCTCTCACTAATCGTCTAATCTATTCTCTTTCTATCTCTCTGTCTGCTGTCTCTGTCGCTCTTTAGACGAATGCATTGGCAATTGCGGCCGCTGCGGCACTGCATCAGCCGGGACTGCATCATGCGCAGCCGTATCATGCACCCGGCACCCCCACATTTCCCCACAAGCGACACGATTACCAGCAGCAGCTGCAAGCACCGCCCGTGCCACCTCATGCTGCCTACTACCAGCAACAACAGCAGCAGCAGCAACAGGTGGCGTCTGGTGGCGCCTCCCCCATGCTGGATCAGCAGCGACGTACGCTGGAGCGCAGCGTGCGCAGCCTGCAACAACAACAACAACAACAACAGCAGCAGCAGCAACATTTTGGAATGGAGGATGGCATGGCCACGCCCACTCGTATACCCTCACTGCGGCGACAGCGACGCGCCTCTGGCAGCCAGCACAATAGCCACACTAATCTCAACAACAACAACAACAGCAGCAGCAACAACAATAACAACAATAATAACAACAACAATAACAATGTGCCGCATCATATGCAGCATCATCACAATCATGTGCACCACCCGCATCCGCACCAACATCCGCATCCACATCCGCATCCGCACCACAGCCATGTGGTGGGCATACCGCATGTGCCGGGCAGCCCGCGCGTCCAGCGCTCCCCGATGCCCGGTCGCGCCCTCATCAAGCGGACACGCCTCGGCAGCCACACGGACAACATATCCTCGGGCAGTCTCAACAGTATTGAGGTCTAGACCTAATCCTAATCCTAATCCTAATCCTATAAAGCCTATAACTAGATCACCCCCCACTCAGCCCACAATGTACAGTAGTCGCTGGCAGTAAATGTCAATTGAATGAATGAATGATTCGAATTGAAATCACTTCTGTGTCGAATATTCGCTTTGTGTAGATTTCAATATCTGAAAACTGTCGAAAATGTAATGCTTTTATTTTTAAAAGTATTTCTAATTTATAATACACAATATTTAAAATTTGTTGAATTTACGATTTCAATATTAAAAAAAAATACTATATACATTAATTATTTACATATACATATATATATATTTATATACATATGCATAGCTCTATCCTACCTTCCTTCCGGGAGCAAACTGCAACTTTGAGCCGAGTTGTGTCCTGGTATTTAATTTCTTTTTTTTTATATTGTGTATCTAGATTTATTTATTTATTTAATTAATCAACGCAACGACAACTCGAATTAATTAATTAGTGCCCCTCTAAGTCCACCCCTCCCCAATCGTATGCAATTATAAAGACGACGAAAAAGATGCATAGTTGTAGACATCATTTAAGCTCTTAGCCATAAGTTGTTCAACTATTAACGTTATCTCGCTGCTTAATTTTAACACTAATTTAAGCACTTAGACTTTAAATTGACTATAATTCTGTAATGTACATCCACACATGCGCACACATATAGCATATATATATATATATATATATATATTTATATATATCGGTACACGCATACACAACAATCTCCTAAACTATCGTTAAAAAATAAAAGAAAAAGTGCATAAAAAAGTCGATTTCTTATTATTGTTGACTGCCAGATGGGAAATACAATTGCCCTGCGCAGTTGCTGTTCGATGGAGGTTGCTGCATTGGCTAAATTGCCCTCAGTCAAAAAATCGCGGCATACTCTTAGGGGCACAAGTTCGCGAAGGGAGTTGCTTGAGTTCAGCATTCAAGGATAATAGGATTGTAAGACTCAAGGATATTGTTGATTGCCAGATGGGAAATATAATTGCCCTGCGCAGTTGCTGTTCGATGGTGGTTGCTGCATTGGCTAAATTGCCCTCAGCCAAGTTCAGCCAAGTCCTTACAGATTTAGGATCGGAAATACGATCCGCATTCAAGGATAATAAGATCAACTAAGTACCCAAATACTTGGAAAAGGAGGAAAGTCTACCTACCCACAAACCCAAATGCAATTATTTTTCTTTATGAACTAATTTTATATATATTTATATATATATGTATATATATTCAGATATATTTGTAATAATTAAGGTAAAATAAAGTACATATTGTAGGATTGAACGAAAGAATTGCAAAGAAGAAAAACGATTTGATTTGTGTCGGTCCAGTAAGCGAGGGCTACTCGAGGAGTTGTTCTTATGCCGGCGCTGGCGTATCGGGCGCCTGTTCCTGCAAGCACATCATTCATTGGATGAATCATTCAAATAATTCACTGGACTGAGTCATTCGGAACAGCTACAGATGATACTGGTGCTCTGGTGCTGATGCTGCTGATTCGGTGCTTATCGGAAGTGCAGTGCAAAACGACATCGATGGGGGAATCTAAGGAGTCTTTGGAAACTGCGGATATTCGGTGGTAACTCAAATGCACATGCCGTTGAGGAAGGTGTGCCCAAAAAACAAAAGGTGTGCGAAGAGTTTTTTTTTTTTTTTTGTAATTTAGTTTAATTTACATTAAAAAATAGAATTTGTAATTAATGAAATATAATAAAAAAAAATAATTCATCAGAAAGTTCAGATGTTGGGATGTTGGTTGAATTCTTCATGATGTGTGAATTATTTTCGATAGCTGGTGTTTTTGTAATGTTTCTGATTGAGCTTTAGCTGTACTTTATTTCATATGCACACATACATACACATATGTATGCATAGATACATATATATAGAATATATATTGTGAGATAAATATATACACGTATATTGTTTGATTTTGGTATTTAGCATCAGATAATTGTTTTACTTTTGTTTTTGGTGAAATAATTGTTTGTATTGAATTATATATTGTTTAGGGCGGGAGTCACGGGTGGTACAGTGGACACTACGTGGACGTGGACACTTAAGCTTCGGCCTCAACCTCCTCCTTTACCTTGGCATCGCCGGGCTTGCCCTTGGACCAGTCGGGTTTCTTCTGCAGATCCAACCAGCATCGATGTGAAATAGAATGGAAGATATAGAGCATTAGTATAATCGTGGAAGTGAAATGTCGCTTAACATTTAACCAGTACATTCCGGAACAGATGACTAACAACTGTGCTCTGTGCACTACGAGACTACGAAACTACATACATACATACATACATACATATAGTACATACGAGTAAATATTGTGACAAATTGTGACGACTAGACTAATATTGACAGGGGGTTTTTTTAGGTGTACCATAAAACGAGCGAGACAGATAGATAGACAGATATGTAGTTAGATGATAAGAGTAAAAGAGACAGAGAGTGAGTGTGTGTGAGAGAGAGACAGAGAGAGAGAGAGAGAGCAGTACATAAAGTGACAATGGAGGACACGTGGTGCTCAAACATATGTAAACACACATCATTTCACTCATCCTTACACTTTTTGGTTGTTTTTAGAGAACCGGCATCTTTAATCTTTTTCTATGGGAGCGTTCACATCATTTTTGGTTGATCAAAGTAAATTTATATATATATATATATATATATATATATGGGTATAGTATATAGAGTATTAATATACATATGTAAGTTATACAAAACTATTGATATTCTATCTATGCCTAGCTGAAGGTAGCACCTGGAAGGGTATCCACCACAAGCCACTAACACAATGCGAACTTACCTCCTTCTCTTCCTCCTCCAATGTGAACTCCTTCTTCTTAACCACCTTCAGCTGGTTGCGGAAGTTGAATTCTGCGGCCTTCTTCTGCAGCTTGGCAAATTTGTTTTCGTATTTGGAGACCTTCTTCAAGGCTGGCTTAACGCTATACGTTAAATAAAAAATTGTTATTTAGTTGAGATTCAAGGTATTTTGTATACCCTTGCAGAGGATTTGGCCATATTTGATTCACAATTTCTGCAAGGGTTATTGATACTCACAATTTGCCGCGAAGATCGTTAACTTGGGCATTGAGATCGTTGATCTATAGCGTGCGATGAGAGATCAAAGAGAAACACATACAGTTAGCATATATATGAGAAATATTAGCTTAATGTAACAACGTTTTACAGATTCGTTTCAATAGACATGTACTAAATGTACCAAATGTGGCAAACTACTTGAAATTGCAATATCAAAATCAAAATGCGATCAAAAGGGGGCATAAGAGTCGTGCACAAGAGACAGAGTTGCAAGCAGACGGGTTGCATGCAGCGCGTTACACTTATCGCTTATGGTTTAAACATGTGCACAGGCACAAATACAGTTACAGATACATAAAAAAGATACAGATACAGATATAGATACATCAGCTGTTATTTTAATAGTTATGTCTATTTTTTGTTTTAAGGTTAAAACTGTAGCTGGTGCGTGCGAGCGAGCTAGCAGGACGAGCCAAATACGCAGTTAGGTTTTGGTCTAACGGTTTTTTTAATGGGACAGCTAAGGTCGGTTTCTTTCTTCTTTTTTTTTTGGTTTTTATTTGTTTGAGTGGAAGTTTTGGGTCCTTATTTTTAGGTTGTTTTTTTTTTTTTTGTCGATTGAACAGCATAACATCCAAATGTCGATTTCCTCTATATTTTTTTTTTTTTTTTTTTTTATAGTAGTTTTGTTTTTTTTATGGCTTTTTATTTTTATATACGATATTTTGTTTTGATATAGACTAGAGTTATGACCTATACATATACATAAGACTTGAGCGTACGGAACTGGGGCCTGAGGTACTGCACAGCATGGCACATACATACATTACATACATACATTTCATACATTGATTGATTGGTTGATTGATTGTTCGTTTTTATGACTATTTTAGGCATATTTCTTACGTATTTTTCTGATTTGTTTTGTGTTTCTTTTCGCTTTTCTTTTCCTTCTTTCTCATTTGTTTGTTCAGCTTTTATTTTATTTTTTTGCAAATACTTCGAGTTCGGAACGTGTTTGCTTTTTTGTGATAACGGTAAAAGTAACGGTAACGGTAACAGTAACAGTAACAGTAACGTTTAGTGGGCAGCGGTGGCAATTTTCTAGCGTTAGCTGGTTGAAGCGAACCGACTATTGGACTATTGAAACATTACTTTTGACAGCTGTGTAATTTGTAAAATATTTGATTAATTTTTTCTCTTTTTTTCAGATATTATTATTATTTTTTCTTTTTTTTTTAAGAACTCGAGTAAATCGACGCTTGGCGCTTATGCTCTTCAATGGTTTAGATTTAACGATTTATTGCATAATTTGTAAATTTCTTTATTATTGCATTGGTGCTTCTCTCTTTTTTTACTTCGTTTTTGTTTTTGTTTTTGTTTTTTTTGTTTGTAGGTTGTTGGTTAAAGCGAGCTTCAGATAGAAAGAGAGCGAACCAATTAACGATACAATGAAGTACATTTTACAACCAAATTACATTATTTACAATGAAGTGCGAGCGGTTGAGGTTGAGGTATTTGTTTCGAGATTGTTGGAGGTTTTGGATGGAATTGATGTTCTGTTGTTGATGTATTATTTTAATTGTCTATGGTTTGTTATTCGTTTGGAGTGTGGATTTTCTGACTGCTGCTGCTGCTGCTGCTGTTGTTGTTGTTGTTGTTGTTGTTGTTGTTGACAAGTGCACATGCAGAACTTCTAATTGAAAATAACCATTGCCTACATTGTGCTCAGCGTGCTGACGTGCTTTGTGTATTGATGTTGTTCTTTTGTTCAATTTGTGTGCGTGTGTTTAAATTGTGTGTGTGTTTGTGTGTGTGTGTGTGACCAACGGACGCACAGACAGTGGCAACAAAAACGATGCAAATGACGCGAGAGCGTAACAAACAAATTATCACAGAAAGGAAGAAAGAAAGATACAAAAAAATTTTGAACAATGTATGTAGTGGGTGGAAAACACAAAACAATGTCAGAATTTAAGTTGTTGCAAAAAAATTCCAGTGCTGAACAACGACGAAAGTTTCGACAAGTTTGACAGTGTTGTGTAGTGCAATGTGAGTGCTGCGTTTGCCAAATGAAAGTGCAAACAAATAACAGTAACTTAACAGCCGCGGTGCCGTCGCCACAGCGAGACACAGAGAGAGAGAGAGATAGAGAGAGAGTGAGCGATCGAGAGAGAGATAGAGAGAGAGAGTGAAAGAGCTAACCTCACTTATTTGTAGATAATTAGGCAACACTAAATGAATACTGTGCTTAGGTACCTAACGGAGATGAGATATTGTTGCAATTGTTCATTGTGAAATCATTTCATCAGAGAGGTGATGATTAATTGTGCAATTGAAACAACTGACTGATTGATTGATTGACGGTTTGATTGACTGTTCGTTTAACTGGCGGCTGTTTTAAAAAGTTTTCGGCTGTTGCTGTAGTTTTGTGTGGCAATTTTTCAACTCACAGATATTTCATTGTTGTTGTTGATTGGATTGTGTTTCCGTATTGAGTACAAGTAACATGAGATTAACAACGGCATATTAAAAACTTGTAAAATCGAACAAAGAGTGGTAAGTATAAAGAATCATCTATATATGTTTTATAATATGTATAGATACGCATTTTTTGTTTGTAAGTTTTTGTATGTGAGCAATTCAGAAAAACAGTTACAAGTAAGAGAGTCAAATACTTTTTTTTTTAAATATGTAACACAAGTATCAACAAGTTTTGATAGTTGATGCAAAAAAAAAAAAAACGGAAACGTAAAAAACATATGATACTAAAAAAATTGTATGTCTGGTTTTTGTATTTTTTTTTTTTTTTTTTCTTTTGTATTAAGAGTTTTGTTTTTATATTTATTTTGTTTTTTTTTTTTAATTGATTAAAAATTGTTGCAGTACCTCCCAGTCTTTTTTCCTGACTTCGTATTCCAGATCCCATTTCTGGCCTTCACAAATATACATACGCTCGTAATACTCTTCGCAAATCTCTTGCAATTCGCCTGTAAAAACACATTTTTGGGTGGATTTTTTGTCGGTTTGTCGTTTTTTTTTTTTTCATTTTTTCTACGAATCTTAAGGTACTTATTTTACATTTATGTATGCGTGATTTATGTTTTTATATTGGTTTATAGTTCTATATATATAAATATAAATATCATAATCAAATTATATCGTTTATTGTTTTCTATTTCTTTTAGATGTTATGTGTTCGGTAAATTTACTAACTTTTCGAAAACTGATTTGAAATTGACTTTAAGTGATTTTAATAGATTTGATTTTTTTTTTTTTTTTTTGGAATGGGGCGCAACGTACGGGTCTGAGAAATGTCTTGGCTGTTGTTGTTGTTATTGTTGTTGGTTATGGTTGGTATCGGTTGGTATCGGTATTGTGGGTTATACGTGAATAAGAAACGCTGTCAATTGAGCACGGTTATCGATACATATATACATCTTAAGGAGGCAGACAAAACAGAATAAGACAGATAGATAGAGAGAGAGAGAGAAAGAGAGACAGACAAATAGAAAGAGAGATAAAAAGAGCGATACAGAGAGGATATATGCAACTTTAGCTCAATTGTTCATTGACTTTAAGTTCAAGAATCGATATCGATATCGGTGTCGATATGCAAGACCCAACTGAACAACGTTTCTTTTAGAAGGGGTCTCCCACACGCAGAGTTCAAAGCGCGCGCCGATTTTGCTTAGTATCGTGCGCCTTGTATATTTATATATATGTATGTATATATGCAATTATTAAATAGATATTTTTTATTTAAGTTTTTTTGGCTTTGTACTTTTTTTGTTTTGTAGTTTAGCGCAGTTAAAAACAATATCAAAAATTAGGTTTAAGAAAAAATTAAGAAGAATAATCGCAAAAAAACTAAAAAAAAAATATGATTAAGAATATATTTAGAAAAAACCAAATCAAGGGTATAATAAAAAAAAGTTATAAATAATAATAATTGATTATTATTATTAAAATTATTATTGTAGTTGTTGCTGTTGTTGTTGGCAATATTGTTGTTTTTTTTTTGGCTTGCTTTTATCAATAGATTTGTAATAATAATAATCATTCGCATATTGGATGCTTTTTTTTTTTGTTTTTTTTTTTGGTATTTTGTGTGTTTTTTGTTGTTGTATATTTTGTATTTTGTTTTCTTTTTGGGTTTCATGGCAAAATTAATGGGGAATTTACCTCTTGTGCTTTGACTTTCTGCACGTGCTCTAAATCAAATTTATCGCCCTCCAAAGAGTAAACGCGTTGAAAATATTGTTTGCATATTGTTTGCAGTTCGGCTGTGGTATCGGTATCGGTAACGGTAACGGTTTTGGTATCGGTAACGGTAACGGTAGCGGTAAAGTTTAAAGTGAACGTCAGCGTTTACGTTAAATGACGTAACGCGCGTAAAAGCGTAAATCGACAGAATTCGTGGTGTGCGTATAGTGTGTGTGTGAGTGTGTGTGTGTGTGTGTGTGTGAGGAAGAGTCGTTGTCGTTTGTTGCGTGTGTGTATGTGAGTGCGTGTGCAAAAAGAGACACAGATAGATCGGAAATCGGATGTAAGAAAAAGATAGATAGATATATAGATATATATGTAAAGACAGAGAGAGAGAGAGAGAGAGAGAGAGAGATAAAGAAAGAGAGGAAGAGATAGTTTGATAGTGTGTTGTAAGTTTTTGTGCGTGTTTTGTGTGGGAATAGGATAGAGTATAAAAGATATGTAAAGTGAAAGATTTATAGAGAGAGAGATAAAAGATAGTGACAGACAAGAGAAAGAGAGAGAAAAATAGTGACAGACGTGAGAGAAAGAGAGAGAGAGAAAGAGAGAGACAGAGACGCACATGTAACGCGCGTTGTTCGCCGCGTGTCAGAGAAAGAGAAGGAATATTAAATATTAATTTATAAAGTCAGATATTCAGCTATATCCTTAGTTTTATCGCCTACAAGTTGCATATACATAAATACATACATAATAATTGTGCTTTGCTTGCTTTTATTATATTTGTTATACGTTTCTCGTTTCTTGTTTAAATTTGTTTTTTTTTTCAGTTTTTTTTTTTCAGTGTAGTGCGCTTGGTGTTGGGTTGCATGAGTTAGGTGTCTGTTGTTGTGGTTGTTGTTGTTGTTTTTGTTTTTGTTGTTGTTGTTTGTTGTTGAGGTGGCTTAGTGACTGTACTTGGGTATGTGTGTGGCTCTGCTTACAAACTAAACCAACGGGACATACGCCTATGTACAAAACACTCGTACTCGTTATCGTACTGGGTCTCGTTGTTTTTTGTTTTTTTTTTTTTGCCCTATTCTCTTTATGCTCTTTACTCGTTATTCGTTGTTTGTTGTGCGTTGATCGTTGCAATTAGTTTTAGTAGAAGCTGTTTGCAAAATACAAAAATAGCAACAGCTGTACTGCGACAACAAAAATACAACGAAGCTTTGCTTTAATACTTATTCTAGTTTAAAAAATTCTTATCGTTATTGTCATTTCAAAAATCTCAAAATAAGCCACAAAAAAGCAAAAATGTTGCCCAAAAAATTTGTTTATACTATAAGAAAACAAATACATATATATTATATGGGGATAGGTAACAACTGCCAGTATTTTGTGTTGTTGTTGGTTGTTGGTTGTTGTTGTTGTTATTCCGGTTTAGTAGAGGCTGCAAGTTATGTTTGGTTCGCACCCGTGGATCAGTTAAGGGGCCTTCCATTTAGCGTATTTGTTAGCTGGTTAATGGCATTGAAAATTGGTTTATACTCGTTTTATATACTCTTTGATTTCGACCAAAATTCAAAGTGGGATGTAACAAATTTTGAATGTGCTCTCTTGATAAATGTATTCAAAATTTGCACAGCTCTCTTCCAAAATTCAAAAAAAGGAAGAAAACAGAAGAAAAAAATACGGTGAATAGAGCTCTACATTTTCTACGTGTTGTAATTATTGTGGGTGTTTGTTTGGTTTGGTTTGGTTTGTTTTGTTTGTTTGTTTGTTTGCTAGCTAAACATTGTGCTCTATACTACGGGTAGCCCCAGACTGACACACACACACAGACTGGCCGACAGGGGGCGTTTTTGTGGCAGCAACATTGTAATATTTGCATATATCTTTCAGGTGCTGGTTATATGTATATGTACGTATAATATCTGAAATGTGTGTGGAGCATTGATTGTTATTAACGGTATTCAACTACGGACTACAAGAAGTAGCGACATTAAGTTCCATCGATCGACTGTTCTCTAGATCTGTTTTATCTCATTCCTTGTCGCGTGGAACTCGAAGGTAATCATGAGAGACACAGAGAAAGAGTGAAAGGCTAAGGGAGAGAATTGTGTGCAACGCTTGCCTCAAATTCCTTTCTGGCTACCTCGCGCTCCACATCGTATTTCTCAGACTCCAATTTCAGTATCTTATTGTTATAATCCTGACAAGCTTTCTGTAGTGTATCTGTGAATGTTGAGAACGAGTGAGTATTCTGCGGATATTTTCTCTTCGAGATCTCCTTGGCTTGGCGGCTCTGCAGAAATGCTCAAACTGCAGACTGAATATGTGCGCGTGTGTGTGTGTTTTCGATTTCGATTGTGTGTGTGTGTGTGTGTGTGTGTTTTTGAACTTGTGTATTATAGAGGGGTCGAGTGTGTTTCGGGGTGTGTGCTGAGTTGTTGTATAGACGTGGGCAGTGTGGCAGTGTGGTGCTTGTGTGTGTAGAGTACGTGATACTGAACGACTTCCCAAGGTGTGTGAGACAGATAGAGTGTGCGAGTAAAAGACAGAGAGAGATAGAGAGAGAGAGGGGGAGACAAATGGAGGGACTAAGAGAGCTAGAGAGAGAGAAAGACAAAGAGACATGGGAAGAGGGACAAAGAGATACGGAGAGCGAGGTTGAGAGCTGTAATAAATTGATTCAATTTTCAAAACAATTATTGAGTAATTATTACCGTGAATTATAATTACTTGAGTAATTGAAATTTTTGAAATTGTCACAAGAATTAAGGTCATTACCCAAATGGAAATATTCACTTCGACAATAATTAAAATATAAAAATGGTAATCGTATCGTAATTGATCGATTACTCAAGTAATTATGGTAATTAAGTAATAATAGCTCCGTTTACAACACTGGTTGCATATGTATTTGCTAAGCTATAGAATTATTCATTAATTAATTTTTTGTTGGTTGACAAGTTAAGTATACGAGTAGATATATATATATATAAGTGTATATAGGTATATGTATGTACAGGGACGATATTGATCAGTTTAGGTTTAGTTTGCTTGAGTTTTTACTGTATACAAAACGGAATTGTACGAAAATTAAGTGTATTATACAAAAAAGTAAGTGGTTTAGACAGCAATTATAAATGTATATATATTTATATATAAATGGATATATATAAATAAAGATAGATAGAAAGATAGATAGGTAAAGAGAGAGAGAGATAGCTAACAGAAGGTGTTGGTTTTGCGGCAATTGCAATTGTTGCTGCTATTTTTATTGCTGTTGTTGTTGTTGTTGTTTTTGTTAAGCATTAAGTTATTTTAGACTTTTGATTTTGATATGTGGAACGCTTTTTGGCAGATAGTAGCTAATAGATAGATAGGCATTTGGATATTTTATAACAGATAGATAGCTAGATAGATAGATAGATAGTTATGTAGTAGATATGTGCGTGTACCTCAACATCCTTGCGTTTAACAACATACTCAAGATCATATTTCTGGTCCTCCAGTTTATTAATCCTGTCATAGTGTTGCTTGATCAGGGATTTCAGTGTGTCTGTGCGTTTGACGTTTGCGGACACCCAAAATTGGCAGCGTGACAAAACACACACAGATACAGATATACAAGATATACAAGATATACATGTACATATGTATATATATATATATATATATATATATATAGTATGCATATAGTTGGGTAACATTCGATATGGACAGGGGACATTTGTGTGTGTGTGTGTTTGTGGTTGTGTGTGTGTTTGTGTGTGTTTATTTATATTGCAGTAAAAAGAGAGATGGGTAAACAGGGAGGGAAAGAGAGAGAATAAGTAACATAATCAAATACATAACAAGTGGTATTGGTTTTGTGTGTGAGTGTGTGTGTGTGAGTGTGTGTGTGTGTGTGTGAATGGGTGTATATATGTGTGGGTGTGGAAAGCGCAACTTGTTGTTGGTGTGTGTGTTTCTTTTTTTTTATGTGTTTCTGTGGCTATGTGTGATTGTGTGTGTGTGTGTGTGTGTGTGTGTGTGTGTGTGTGGGTGTGTGTGTGGGTGTGTGATGATAGATGACACTTTTGTAGACTTTAATGTTTATGCTTTAAATTTATTCTTTTCAGTTATATTCGTTTTTTTTTATAATTTTTAGCAAAAAGCAGCAAAGAAAATGTATCAAAATTTTGCTTGCTGTTTTTCTGCGCTTTTTTTTGCGTTTTGCATTTTGCATTTGTTATTGATTTAATTTGATTGTTTTCGCATTTATAATTTCTATTTAGAAATTGTATTTATTGATTTCTGCTTCGCTTTTTTTTCGATTGCATTTGGGTGGTTTATTTTGGACTGCTGGCACTCACCTTCGCTGGCATCACTGAGATTCCTGGGGCTGCCGCAACGTTCTTCAATGATGCGTCTGCGTTCAGCCGCCTTGCGTTCCTGTTCCTTCTTCAATTCCTCAGCGGCTTTCTTGCGGAGCAACAACTGCAAATCAAAATTTCAATTTATTAATTAGTGCTAGTAGCCAGTAGCAACTTTTGGCAGCTTTAACTGCCAGTAAAACGCCAATTAAGTTTGCCAACAAACTTGACAGTTGAACGATTCATTAGAGTAAAATAATTACAAATTAATTTAAGTTTTTTTGCGTTTGTTTGTTTCACTAACTGTTTTTGGTGGTAGACACTTACCCGGAGTTTCTTCTTCCTTTCTGGGGTCATGAAACCCTTCTTGGCCTTCTTGGCCTTGGAGGCTTCCTCCATGCGCTTGCGCACCTCAGCACGCTTGCGCTCGATCTCAGCCTGTTTAGCCTTCTTAGCCTGTAAGCAGTGCAACATATTTGTCGATTAGTTATCGTTATCGATATCGCTATCGCTAGCACAACACATGTAGATGTAGCACAACACACGCATATGGCATTTGGATACGGGGCAATCATTTTTTTTTTGGTTTTTCGTTTGGTTTTGGCATCGTGAACAACATTGGACATTTGACTTGGTGAGGCGATTGGGGCCGTGAGTTGCGGCCACACGTACACCAGTGTACCTCCTCGGCCTTCACTTTGGGATCGTTGGGATCCTTGGGCGGGCCGGCGGGCGCGGCTGCCTTGCCATTGGCGGCAGCGGGCGCGGCTGCTTTTCCATTGGCCGCAGCAGGTGCGGCGGCTTTGCCGTTGGCGGCAGCGGGTGCGGCAGCCTTAGCAGCTGGTGCAGCTGCAGCTGCTGCTGGTGCTGGTGCTGGTGCTGCTGCCTTTTTCTGCAAGTAAACAAAGCGATTGATTAGTTATCGATAAAACAAAGCATTTTTAAACATCTAATAGAGAATAGAGAAGGACGCAAAACAGACAGCACAACAATTGCGGACAGAACGACAATTGACAAACTGACAATTGATGACAACGATAACGATAACGATAACGTTAACGTTAATAATAACATTGATCACTTGACAGTTATTGTTCCATTATTTTGTGTGTCTGTCAACAGCATTAACTGAATCGAAATCGGAATCGGAACCGGAACCGGTACGGAATCGGCACCAGCTCGCTAATAGTATCTGTGAAAGCAAAAGAAGCCAAATGCGTGCGCGTGTTTAACAGTTAGCTTAAGCATTTAGTTCAGCTTATTTTAAGTTAGATTAAATTAGGTTAGACTACAGAGAGAAAAGCAGAAATAAACTCACCTCAACTCAAGTTCAAATGTTTCCCAGCCGCGTTCCACGTGCAGAGTTCCACATTGTGATGCCTTGCCTTGCCCTATCAACATCAACTATTTCAACTGCAAATGGAGTATTCATTTAATCATGAATCGCATTCAATGATTGGTCTTGCATTTTGCCGATACTCACCTCACCTCATCATCAGCCATTTTGATTTGTGTTTTTTTGAGTTACTGCAAGTAGAAAGAGTTGAGCACCAATCGGTGTGTCAGATTTGAATGAATTTAAAAATGCAACTGCTGATTGCTGACTGCCTCATGACATCAACATTAACATCATCATAATCAACACCACCAACCCACTCTGCCAATAAATCTTTGTATGAGTGTTTTGCATGGGTGTCTCTATCTGTGTCTGTGTCTGTGTGGGTGTATTCATTCTACTCAAAAGCCTGTCATTTAATTGGCTTCTAGTATATGCTCCATAATCCAAAATAATTGGCTGATTAGTTTAAGCATTTTACAAAAAAACTCTTCACTCTCACACATTGATGCCATGAAATACACACGCACATACACTCGCACACACACTCGCACACACACACATACTAACACACGCACACATACTCGTCTGGCGTCACAGTGCGTATGCGCAATCAATATAGATAAACACATTACGTATACGCTGGCAGTTACCGCACCGTATATGGGAGCACCGCCTGCTGATCACTCTCTCTCTCTCCCTCACTCTCTCACTCTCTTTCTTTTTCTCTCTCTCTCATACGCACACTTTAAATCACTCTCAAATACGTTTGATTGGGCGTGCAAGCAGGACAAAAGCAGGTTTTCATGAGGCGACTGCTTATTGCCTATCCATATCCAATTTCATAATGTCAGTGCGAGAGAGAGAGATAGAGATAGAGAGAGAGAGAGAGAAAGAGAAGGCGCTGAAGCTCACTCTTGACGATCACACGCACCGCAGAAAAAAGCTCTCAGTAAAAGCTTTCTGAAATGAATGAGCTCAAAAATTGGGATAGATAATGGGATAGATAAAACTGATCATGGCATTGCTGAACTTGTCGCTATATATTTCTATAGCTATATAAAAATACCGTTATTGAACAACAAGTTGTTAAACGTATCCAACTTTAAAATGCTTTTCAACTTAGCTTTCAAGCATTCAACCAACAATAGCAAAAGCTACAAAATTGAAATATATCCAAACTGTATATCTATATAGACTATGGTATAAATATACCGTTAGACAATGAGAATATAAATAAAATTGTAGAGCTTTCATAGCCGACTTTCGTTGCAATGTATCTTTCAATGTATTCTCAGCTCAAGAAGTATCTGAAGTATACATTTTGTATAGGTTTTAGGTGTTTATTTAAGAAGATTGAGAAGATTCCAAAATAAATAAAATACTATACTAAAATACTGTACAGTTATAAGTCGACTAAAGAAGAAGAAAATGTAGTTTTTGAAGAAGAAATATTTGAAGGATACACTTAAAAGTGGCATAAGAAAAATTGTATAATTTTTTAGTTCTCAAATATATTCTTAAATATGAAGTATTCTCAGGTGATTTTACGTTTATCTGTCAAGTTCAGCGGAAAATTATTGCTCAATTTTCTTTTTCCATTGTTCTAGTTTTAGCCAATTTGCAGCTTTTTATTTATTTGTATTTTTTTTTTTTATTTTTAATTTTTGTTGCTTCGAAACGTGTCGAGAGTCAAAGGAAAAATACACAGACTGAATATATTGTATATAGTGTGTATGTGTGTGTTTTTATAAATATGTGCGTGTGTGTGTGTGTGTATGTATTTAAACAGTGGCACATTTCTATTTTGGGTGGCAGTTGTTGTTGCCACTGTTGCCGTTGTTGCTGTCCGCACAGAATTGTTGCTGTGGCTGTTGCTCATACGAATGTATGTTGTATCTGCTAGCTACATTTATAGCTTTTGCACACATATATATATTCATATGTATATATATGTATGTATATGTATGTATATATAATGTGCACCACATACTCCTTACATAATCGTTGCGCTCAACGAATTATGAAATGTTTTTTTTTATTTTCGAAAATTCAGCAACAAAAAAAAATAAGATTAAATTAAATTACTACAAAAAGTATTTGAATAGTTCAATATATTGTATTTTTTTTTTGTTATTTCTTGGCTTATTTCAGCCGTTTGCTACACTTTCAGCACTCGAAAAAAATATGGTAAAAAAATGTTTGATAAAAAAAAATGAAAAAAATAAAAAAATAAAAAATATATAGTTATAGTTATTTTGCAGAGTTGGGATCACACGCACGATATGATGACTGGCAGGCTATAGTCTTCGTTGTTCGTAAAGGTTTTCTTTTTAAATACAGATGTTTTTTTTTTTTAAGCCAGTTACAGTTATGTTTGCATTTTGCACACAATGTTTTTTTTTTATTTTTTGGTCATTTTGTTGACTTTGTTGATGATTATTGTATTGTATTGTTTTAAAGGCTGATAGGGTTGGCTTCAGTTTCGTTTTTTTTTTTATTGATTGTTGTTTGCATTTTGATTGCTTGGATCTGGTTGAGGCAGTTTGCACTTTGGTGCGCCAGCAACCCACTCACCTTCAAGGAATTAGAAAAAAAAGAAAAAAATTGAGCGTTGCTGTCGATCACACGAATCGGATGGTACTGAACGAAACAAAAAGACTGAACGGTCCGACGATCCACGGCAGACTATATTCTACAGCCAGCCAGCCTATGGATACAGATACCGATTCCGAATCCGATTCAGATTCACAAACACACACATACACTCACACACATACATATACAGATACTATATGCCGCCCACCTGACCGTCCTTCGATGATTGCGTTTGGCGCCTGGTCCGCTTGACTCTCTGGCTTCTCCACACAGTGAGCAGAGAGAGAGAGAGAGCAGCGAACATCTGTCATTGTATCTGTGCGTGTATTCGTGTATTAGTATTGGTATTTGTATCTGTATCTGGGCGCACGGTCTAAAAATAGTTGGCGCTGCCGCAACCCAAATCGAAATGGATACCGAAAATTCGTTCTTTGCCCGTTTCGTGCGCTCGACGCTCACCGAAGATCGGCAACCAGCGGCCAGCAGCCTGTTGCAGGCGGCCAAAAAAACAAAAAAAAAAAAAAACACATTTGGAGAAACCGTCTATACATCCAATTGTATATATTTATGTATATATATATATTTATATGTGTGCGGTGTAAGCGGAGCCGCTTGGAATTCAATGCATGTGTTAAAAATAAATTTGCTCCAGTTGAGCATTGAGTGGGCCACCAAAGAAATTCTCTTTTTGCCGCATGCCGCTTGCCGCTTGCCGCATGCCGCTTGCCGCTGGCTCTGCTCTAGCCATTTGTCCCATATGCAGTTAACCAGGCATGCAGACAATGCCAATAACTCGAGAGACTCAGATTAGTCACATAGATTATGGTCTAGTCAAATGGAACAGCCAGCCCTGGTTCAGATGTGCCCTGATCACTACAAAACAGCTGCACAGCGAATCAATGAAATAGATTCGATTAAAAATATATCCAAATCTTCTCCAGCTAGCGAGCTTTCAACCCAACAAATTGTGTATCTAAATACAAATATATATTTGATTATCAAATGGCTGGCAACTTGCAACTTGCAACGCATTGAATATATTAATTATAGTTATTTGGCTTCGTTTATAGAATTACCTGCCAAGTTTACTAATTAACTTGAATCAATATTAACACATATCTACCGTTATATGTATATATACCAAGTCGAGGGAGTTCGACTGCGACATACCCTATTTCAAAGAGACTTTAAACAGTTCAAGAAGATCCTTGCGCAATTCATAACGGTAATCAAGCTATATTCCTGCTCAGTTGATATCGATATTTAATTATCGAGTTATCGGCTTATCGGTATGTTGGCAATGACTGTCTGATTAGCTTAACTTTAGCTTAGCTTTAATAACACAAGTATAATTATGACCCAGATTCAAGCTTGATTTATGTTATTAATATTAGGACAGTATATAATTTATATATATATATATATATATATGCCTCTCATTAGTCTGTCTTTCTACAAAGCTTACAAAACAATGTTAATCAAAATGAAGATTATATTTACTATGCAATGCCCAACAGATAACTGACAGCTGTGCCCCTGCAGCATGTTGCACATGTACTTAACTAATTTCGAAAGCAGCTTCCAAACTTTGCATTCAATTATTAACTTTTCATTTTGAAAGGTACACTTGAGTCGATGCATAACTAATATTAAACAAAACAGGCCAACAAAAGTTTTCAACTAAATAATTAGCAAAATGAAATATTCGACCATCAGTTTTGCAACGAGAAAACAATTAAGTGCGGAAATCTTGCCCTAGACTAAAATGGCTCTTACATATATATATATATATATATTATATATATGTGTATATATATATATACTAACTACGCATGTATGTGTGTGTGTAATTATGTGTTATGTGTGTAATTTGGCAGAGGCAACGTGAAGATGACGCTGCAACGCGTCGTATGCGCAATTTGCCAAAGACCAAACAATCAGAAAAACAAAACAGGCTAAGAACAAGATACACATATAAAAAGCATTGCATATATAGATACAGATACAAATACAGATACAAATACAGATACAGATACAGATACAGATACAGATACAGATACGGATACATGCTGCCTTGCAGCCAGTGCTAATGTGCAAAAATTTCACAGAAATCCCAAACTGAAATAATTGTTGTTTTTGTTGTTGTTGTTGTTGTGTTTGCAGTAGTTGTTGTTGTTGTTGTTGCAGTTGTTGTTGCAGTTGTTATTGTTGCGGTTTTGTTATATAGCCTAGCAGCAAATTTAAAGCAAACACCAAAGGCAACAAAATTTCTCATGTGAAACGTTTCAATCAGATATATCTATATATATATATATATATATATATATATATACATATGTATATATGTGAATGTGTGTGCGTGGGTGTTTGTGTGGGCGTTCTCTATGAAATAACCAGAATATATGTATGTATGTATGTATGCATAACATTAATATACTATATACACTATATATATATATATATATATATATAATGTGTGTCTACTTCGATCTGTGTAAACTTTGTGTTGAAAACACAAAAAGAATTCCGTTGCTGAAATTGTCTACACATGAGTATTTCGAAATTATTGCTGTTGTTGTTGTTTAGTTTTTGGTTTTTATATTTTTGAGAGAATTTTGAATTTCTATTTCTTTTGTGGGCCGCGTTTTGTTTTGTCTTTGTTTTTTTTGTTTTTTTTTTATATTTTTTAAATAGAACATTTTCGACAGCCATCCATGTAGCGCATTAGCAAACGCATCCATCAGATACACACAGTCACTTTGACACGCACACAGATGCAAATTTGATGGAGACTAAACAAATCTCATCGATACATTGATTACATATATACATATATATATATATATATATATCCAAAAATTGGGGAAAAAATTATGTTGGCACCATTTTAGTTTCTCCGATTTAAACTCATTATCTAAAGGATCTATATGAAAGGATCCTTAGAATATTTGTTCATGTTTAAATGAGTTGAAGTTTAATTTTCGCTCGACTCAAGCTTGAAACTTAATTAAAAAAAAATTACATTTATTTTTTTTTTTTTTTATTTTTATGTAGCATTTATATTATAAAATATTACTTTGTGCCTTATATTTAAATATTATATTGGTGTAAAGTAATTAATATATTTTTCGGATATTTATTATTTCACTGATCACCCGATTTAAACTCATTATCTAAATGATCTATAAGAAAGGATCCTTAGAATATTTGTTCATGTTTAAATGAGTTTAAGTTTAATTTTCGCTGGACTCAAACTTGAAACTTAATTAAAAAAAATTAAATTTATTTTTTTAGTTTTTATTTTTTTATTTTTATGTAGCATTTATATTATAAAATATTACTTTGTGCCTTATATTTAAATATTATATTGGTGTAAAGTAATAAATATATTTTTCGGATATTTATTATTTCACTGATCACCCGATTTAAACTCATTATCTAAATGATCTATAAGAAAGGATCCTTAGAATATTTGTTCATGTTTAAATGAGTTTAAGTTTAATTTTCGCTGGACTCAAACTTGAAACTTAATTAAAAAAAATTAAATTTATTTTTTTAGTTTTTATTTTTTTATTTTTATGTAGCATTTATATTATAAAATATTACTTTGTGCCTTATATTTAAATATTATATTGGTGTAAAGTAATAAATATATTTTTCGGATATTTATTATTTCACTGATCACCCGATTTAAACTCATTATCTAAATGATCTATAAGAAAGGATCCTTAGAATATTTGTTCATGTTTAAATGAGTTTAAGTTTAATTTTCGCTCGACTCAAACTTGAAACTTAAATAAAAAAAAATTAAGTTTATTTTTTTAGTTTTTATTTTTTTATTTTTTATTTTTATGTAGCATTTATATTATAAAATATTACTTTGTGCCTTATATTTAAATATTATATTGGTGTAAAGTAATTAATATATTTTTCGGATATTTATTATTTCACTGACTCTTAGCTCCTATATAAATTAACCGATTCGGTAAAGATATGTCCGATCACATTAGCTTCATATACAAGATGAGTTCTTCAATATTGGTAATCACGTCTCGTCCCATTGTGATCGAAGCAAACAACAACTTGGGATTAGCATATAGCATATAGCATATAGCTTTCATAGGAACAATCAGGTCTGTTTGAGGTAGGGGCTACCCCTGTTCGTCGATGCCCTGTGACTTATTTGGGTAGCTTTCTGCTGTTTGCTTCTGCAGCTATTTTTATTCTGAAAGCCGTTTGAAACAGTTTTAAACAGATTTTCAGTAAATGGTCCACGAAATTTATGATGCTCGATTTGGTGTATGTGTGTGTGTGTGTGTGATTCTGTGTGTGTGTGGGTAGGTGTGTGTGTGAGTGTGTGAGAGTTGCTGTTTTGCTTTTGGTCAAGTTTTTTTGTGTGTGCTATTTTTGAACTTTGGCAAACAGGAAACGGGGCGGTGGGCGGAGTCACCAGAAGGTAAGAGTTAAAGGTCCACACAGATGTGTGTGTCTTCGATTATTGGAGCACTCGGCAAATTGTGGGTCGCATTTGTTGCACTAGCCGTTGTTGCAACCCCATTGGCCCCACGCTACCTGACAACAATTTTATGCCGCTGTCGCTTTTTTGACCCATATCAGGTTATACAGCTGACGCACATGCTGAAACAATACACAGACACATTTGTATATATATTTATATATATGTACCTAATATATATATATATATATATATGCATATATATATATTTGCATATATATACATATGTTTGCGTAGATGACGTGCAGGCTGCAGCAACAGCAGCAGCAGCAGCCGTAGCTGCTGCAACTTGCACTAGTTTCATGTTGCACGTCACTGAAGACCGGCAATGACGTCATTAACCATTGCCAGTACCTCTGCACCAGCAACAGCAGCAGCAGCGACATCAGCAGCGACAGCAGCAACAGCAGCAACAGCGACAGCAGCAACAGCAATGAATAAACTAAGTGGCGCTAATTGATGCCTTTCCAGCTGTCAATTGCACTTGCTAATTCTCAATCCCAGGGAATTCCCGTGAAAAACCCTATTAAACACAAACACAAACACACACACACACACATACACACACACATACACCCTGATCAACGTCATTCCTTGCGAAGGTCGATGGGTTTTGCTTTTGACAATAGAATGCAAATCAGATTCGGATTTGGATTAGGATTTGGATTTGGATTTGGATTAGCATACGAATATTGTGGTTCTCATCTGTGTTTATGTTTGGCGACCTGGCGTTAACAGCATTTTGGAAATTTGACGATTTCCCGTTTTGGCCTTGAAATGAAATTTGTTGTAAATGAAATTTTGCAAAGTGCAACGCGTCATCCTCAATGGATTCTTTGTCTTTTGTGCGCGCTGCTAAGCTGGATCAGAAAGAGCCACTCTCCAACCCACACCCACACCCACCCACACACACAGTGAGAGAGTGTCCATGGAATGTTTACTGGGCATTCTCATTATGAAACCAATTATCCGACACGCGTTAGCTCCGCCTGGCATTGAGGATATTTTTAGCTCCGGTCGCCGGGGTTTCAGTTTCAACTTTTGCAGCTTTGACTTATGGGCTGCAGCCGGTTGCACAAAAGCCTTTTCCCGGGAATTGTCGGATGGGTGTGTGGGATGCAAACATAAATGTCAAGTTTTTATTGTCGCCTTTCACGTTGAATATAACATAATTGCTGAACGAGTAAATTCAATTAGGGTTCTGTTCTGTATTTCTAGGAAGGAAAACAAAAATAAAATCATAGCATTTATCTGGCGAAAAATTACGGTAAATATCCAGGGAATTTGCACTCGACCTTGAAGGGATGTACATATATACATATATCTAAAGTTTGACTGATTTGAAAAATCGGTTCAGTTCTGACAGTGAAATAATTGAATAATTGGACAAATGCCATTTGAGATCGAAATTTTAGAAGAACACCGATGAACGCTTATCTTGTGCAAGCCAAAGATTAAATACCCTCATGTCTTGGGTTTGAAATACTATCATATATATACCCAGATTCATAAAAACTGCTTTTAAACAGACCCGGCTAATGATGCTTATCAAGAATAAATAGTCACTAAAGTGTGTTCTTTAAAGCGTTGAAATTTGAAAAAAAAAAAAAATATATATACAAGGGTATATAGATTCGAAGAGTTCGATTCGTAGATACTCTTTAAAAGCTTTATGCATAAAAAACCAAAACAAAAAATAGATATTTTACAGCAATATGCAAATTCAAAAATTTTTAGATAAAAAAAAAAACTCTTTAAATTTCATTAAAGTTTGATTGAAGTAACGCCACAAAATGCAAGTTAAAGCTGCTTATTTACTCAACCAGCTCAGAATCTATATATTTAAGTATATATGCATATATATGTATGTATATTTAACTTGGTCGGTGCACCACCAGCGGGTGGCATTGTTGGGGGGCATTGCTGAGTGGTACTTAAGTTGGGGGCGATTAAACAATTTGGTGAAGGATATGTTGATTGATGAAACTCTGCAACTTAATGAGGCAAATTAAAGCCGCTTAATTTACTCAAGGAGCTCAGAATCTATATTTGAATGGAAATTAATATAATCAACTTGGTGGGTGCACCACTTTTCCTGTGGGTGGCTGGGGCATTGCTGAGTGGCTTGGGGAAATGGTAATTGAGAGAAATTATGCATTCATTTGATGGCAGAAGCGACGTTTTGTTAAAATGTTTTGTTAGCTCAATATCAGCTAAGATAACACAAGTTATTTCAGCTATTTATGACTGACTTTTTCAAGTGGCAATCGCGAAAGTTGCTGATGCACGTCACCAGCAACAGCAACAGCAACAACAGCAGCAGCAACAGCTGCTAAGTGGCGCCACTCATTAGAGTCACGATGCTCATGGTTATCAACTGAAGCATGTTGCTAATCAAATGATTTGCATTAGCTGCAACCGCGCAGCGCCTCAGCTGCAATTTAAACCAGATTAAAAGTTAGTGGCACAAATATTCCAGGAATTCGAGCTGGGTTTTTGTCAGCGGGCGAACTGACGTCAAATATACACTCAGAATAAAAATCTCACTGAAAACTGAAATGTCTAAAAATTGTGCTTTTTATTCTTTTACAAATATTTTAAAATTTGTAGAATTTTTTTGTGTTCGAGTTTAGTCGCCATCTTCCATTAGAAATCTCTCAACTTGCAAACTAAAACACGCTTATAAAAAATAAAATAAAAATAAATAAAAATAATTAATAACATTAAAAATTAAATTATATGAATTTATAAATTGTCTAAAATGTTTGTGTTTGTGAAATCCAAAAATATTTGTCATAATATTTATAGGCAATAAAAAAAATAAATATATAGAGCTTTTTGTATTCATAAAAACAAAATTTCAAAATTAGACATATTTGTTTTTATAAATTTTAGAATTACTTAACCTCAAAGATAATACAATAAAATTGGAATTTCTGGTTTTTAGAAATATTCTATCTGAATAATAATCCAAGTTACTCTTGGCGACAAAAATAATTTTTTAAAATTCAATTAGATTTTTTTAAGTGTACGAGCTTTTGATTCCAGATGGACTTGAGTTTTAAATATACAAAAAAAAAAAAAAAAAAAAAAAACAAACATTCTTTAAAAGGACCCTCAAATTTATGCCTTATTGAAAGCTGTCTCGAATATTAAGTAAATGTAATTAATTCTTGAATGCTTGAACTATCTAGCTACATATATATGTACATATATAGTTTAAATATGTATACATATTTACTCATTGATTAAATACTATTTTCAGCTATGGCAATATTTAAAGAGCTAAGCAAAACATGATTATGTTTTCGATTTAATAAATATCTGGCCAGCGGGCCGATTTCTATTCACAGCCAAAAACACATCTGGTATAAATACACAGAAATATGTATGTTTGTATGTATTTATTTAGTACAGCATATGCAAATATGTATTCATATTACACATTCACACAAACATATATACATATATGCATATAGCACAAATATTTTCAGTGTATTTATTATGTTAATAATGTGTTTTGAATCCATAAGTGAAATTTACACAAAAATATATCTTCTTTAAAGATTATAAATACTCTTAAGATATATGTATGTATATAAATAAAAAATATTCATGCAACATAACAATGCATATATAAAACCTATATAAACCTGCCTATTTCATTTTTATATGGCATATTCGCATATAGAACAGATATATATATATATATATAGATGAAAAGACGATATATTTTCGATAGCAAGTGAGACTTTTGCTGCCCGTTGCTGCAACCCAGTTGCAAACCCGAATACAGGACGAACCCGATTTCACGACCAGGCCTAGTCCCAGGTCCAGGTTCAGGTTCCACTCCCGGGACGAACCACGTGCAACTGTTAAATTGAAACTATCCAGTGGGAGTGAAGTTAATGCAACTTCGACGTTGCAAGATAAAAGTGCACTTTTAATGATACAACAAAAGTGTTTTAATATTGTAAATACACAGAATATTTTATCTATTAGACTAACTGAGTACCTTTATGTTTATAATAAATATATATGTACAGTTATCTGTATGTAAACTGTTCAATAGGGCAATCAAGCATTCCTATTTTAGCGATTAATGCCAAATAAAATAGCAACAAAAACTTGCCAATTTTATTTATATTCAAATCAAGTAAATTTGCAAATGGGACAAACAAATATGAATTGAATGAAAGGATGTCGTGGCACGGAATCGCGCAACCCACTCCCAGGCACATCCTTGCAACTATGTGACGCATATGCAAATTGAATTGAAATTGACTAGTAATTGGCAGCTGGTTGCTGCAGCATTTTTAGGGGCAGGATTCAGGAAGGGGTCAGAGAGGGTGTGCAGAGATTGTAGGTGTAAAGTTGATGCAAATTTGCTTTGCTGTTGCTGCTGCTGCTGCTGTTGCTGCTGCTGCTGTTGCTGCTGCTGCTGCTGCTGCTGTTGCTGTTGCTGCTGCTGATGCTGACCCCGTTTGAGTGTATTTTTAGAAAAGTGCACTAAAAATAAATGCGAAGGTCTCAACCACTGGGCGGGTATGCCAGGCTGCAACAACGATACGGTATTTTATGCAAACCCCACTCCTTTGTGTGTGTGTGTGTGCGTGTGTGTGTGTGTGTTTGTGACGTATGACGCTGGCAATGTCAAACAGGTGTCGACGTCATCGCAGGCTGCAACGTCTGCTACAAGCACCCCTTGAAATCATTCACATGGCGCCTTCGTCATCGACGGCGATGCCACTGCGACCAGCCGCCTCCACAACCACACCTAGCCGCACAACCAGCATCGATTGGCCGCCTGCGGATGCTGCTAACACAGTGACCCAGTGGCAAGGCCGTTGTCGTCGTCGTCGTCGTCGTCGATAAAAGCGAAAGCGAAAGCGAAGGCAAAGGCATCCACGAAGTCGCAATCGTTTTTTTGGTATTCTGCTTCTTCTTTTCGTTTATTTATTTTATTTATTTTTTTTTTTTGGGTGCAAGCATTTTGGGTGCTTCGATCTAGTGACGTCATAGCTGGCATTCATTCACAGGATATGAGGCGTCGCAACGTTTTCGTGGTTGTGCAGCCAAGGTGCGGCCAAACGTGCAGCAGCAGCAGCAGAGGGATGCAAGCACAGCAGAGGATGGTAGTGGGTGGGTGATTGTTGGCAGAAGGACAGCATATATAAAATTTCATTGAAAAAAGGGGCAGCAGCAACAGCAGCAGCAGCAGCAGCGCAGCCTCCGAACAAAACAAAACTCTGCAAAGGACATTCAGTGCGACAACGAGTCGCAGTCGCAGTCGCTGCTGACGTCGCCGCTGGCGTCAGCGTTGCAAGCTGTGTCTGCGTCTGAGTTAACTTTTTGAGGCTGGCGCATTTGGTAACATCAGTCGGAAACACATCCTCGAGCCAAGCAGTTCATCAATCTCTCTCTCTTTCTCTCTCTGAAACTTCGAACAACAATCTTATCATATTTTTTATGATAAGGAGATCTTTGCAAATAAATTTTTTTTTTTTTTAGTTTTTTTTTTAAGTGTTTAACAGTGCTTATTGCAAAGTTTGTGACAAGTGCCAGAGCATTTACAATGAGTAAGTATCTTTAGAAATCATTTGGCTTTGTATTTTTCCAGCAGTGCATCCATCCGGGGAGCCGCCACACTTACGAGTTCCACTATTCAAGTTTTGAGCGTATTTGAAATCAAAAACTTGACACGTTGAGCTCGTGTGTGCGTTGCGGAAATCAACTTACTCAAATCGTGCTAAAAGTTCATTATAAAAAATTAAATAAAAAAATAAAAGATTGCCTCAACAAATTTAGATTAAAATATAAGTCACTGTTTCAAACATCCTTAAGGTACTCATCCACATGTTCTGAATTTTATTTTGTTCGAATTACAAAAAAAAAAAACTAAGATATGTCCTTTTAAAATTAATTGAAATATTGTACCAACGAAAGGCTTTAATGAAAAAAAAAAAAACAGAATTTGGTAACATTAGAAAATGCATTGTTATCGTATATTGAATAAATGAAAATCACTCTTTTCAATGCACCACAATTGCAATAATAAATGTTGATCATCTCAATAAATCCATGACGGCGGCTTCTTCGAATTATTAAGCTCCTCAAATTTTAACCATACAAACCAAGTAAGAGTGCTGTAGTCGAGAGAACTCGTTTAGAGAGGCTCTGAGCCCACCTGTAAAAAATTATAAATTTAATGAAGGATACAAAAAAAAAGAAAGTTTGCGCCTGTTTTTATTCATAATACGTATATTCATTCAATATATATATATTGATATATATCAATTGGAAGTTTTATAAGTGGTTTTCAATCGAATCGTATCGATATTCGTGAAATATATAAAACAAAATAAACTTGATCTGCGTATGCGAGAAATTATATTATAAATTTGAAATCACTAGCTCGTATTGTCTCTGGGATCTGTTTGCTTATGGCTCAACTGTTGAAGCTGAACAAGAATATATATAATTTCCACCTGTTACATACTTTCTGCACAACTTCATTTACCCCTTTTACGTATTCTTAGTTGGGAATCAGCACACAATTATATATCATATATCATATAATTATCATAATTATCATGTACACAACTACAGTTCTTGGAAAATCTTTTCCGAGGAACCAACTGATCTATTCCTATTGAACTGTTAATAAAATGCATAACAGGTCATTTGAGTGTCATTTGCCTTAAGACAAGTATTTCAGTTTTTAAATATTCCCAATTTGCTATAATTTATGCTACTCTTTCAAAATATCGGTAGCTTAACATTTAAATAGGAATTAGTGAAACCGCTAGAGCAACATCAACAAATTTCTACAACAATAACTGTGCAATTATTACAAATATAAGGCTTGTCTGAGACATGTTCCTAAATGACCCTTTCGTTTTAATTGCACAGTATTTGATAGAAAATATGCCACAATTTTGCTGAACGAAGTGTGCAAAGGTTTCAGATGAATTGTAAATAAAGTGAAGCGAGGCCCAACACGTTTGTGGCACGCTGGCGACTTTTCATGCAACCATTGCCACCAAATATTTGCCAGCCACAATTGCCAGAAGAGAAAAAGTAAAATCCGTTGCCTTCTTACAGGCGCTGCCACTGATGATGCTGCTGTTGCTGCTGTTGCAACTGCTGTTGCTGCTGCTGTTGCTGTTGCTGTTGTGGCTGTTTGCCAGCAACATGTGATAAAGTGCTGACTGAGGCCATTTACCCGCCCAGCTCTTGACGTCATAGTCAACGGTAAAGAGCAACAGCATCATGGCCAGGCCCAGGTCAGGAACAGGCTGCACACACCCCCACCAAGCATCCCATAAACTCTATGACGAGTTGAATCCGAAAAACAAATCGAAACGAAACGAAACGAAACGAGACCGTGACGTCATCAACGTTGGTAAGCAGCTGGTGCACTCGAAGCATGTCCTAGATTTAACATTCTTACTTTAACTACATCCATGCATATCCATATACATACATATATATATACATATGCATAAACATATTTACATAAACATATATATACCATATTTTGAGGAGCTGATCATGAGCAGCTCTTATCGCGTCACTCTGCGAAGGCTGCAACCATTTTGCCAAGTTGCTATTGCAACTTTGACCCTCGCTCTCTTCTCATGACCCGACCCACAGTCTGTTTGCCGCCTCCCGCCCTCCCCCCACATCGATAAGGACACATTTGACGTGCTCGCACCAAGCACCCACTTCAACCCCTTTAAAAAACATGTAAGATTGCCCGAGAAGATTGCACACGACTAGCAGATACCCTAAACCCAGCTGATGTAAATATTAAATATATAAGAACACTAAAAAAAATATATCGCCCTGAAATGTTAAAAAACTAATCTCTTGTTTTTATAAATAATTTATAAACATAGGAAAAAAAAAAAAATTTCGAAAAATGTGAAAAGCCTTTAGAATTGTTCAGAATTATATTTGTTAAAAAGAGAAAATATTTCCAATAAGTAAAAGTGCAAAGCCCTATTTTTTCCTTGTTAATTCTTTGCTTTCTTGAGAAAATATCAGATTTTAGGGTTTGTCTGTTGTTGTCAGTGATAAGTCACTTAGCTCGGTGGAAAAACTAAAATCTTAAAATACCAAACTTTAATAACAATAAAAATGTTTAAGTATCAAAAAATCGAACGTTAGAGTTCTGTGTATGCACATAAAATAAAAATATGCTGGAAATTCTACATAGTTTTTTTTTCTGAATTTTCAGAAAAATATACTCTAAAAGCAAGAAAACAAAAACACTGGTTTTTAGAAAAACACAACATCCCGTTTTAGAAATATTCTGTCAGTGTAAAAATGTGAATTATACTTGGCGACAAAAGTGTAGCGATATTTTAAAATCTGTGCTGATTTTCTCACTTTGCATTTAGTTATGCAAGTCTGCTCAGCACAATCCATAAAAATACTTATTTCTGCTCGCTTCACACATGAAAATTGTGTATTCATTGATATCGATACACGATTTTTATCGATAACTGTGTAAGTTACCGATAGCATAAAATGAATTGCATCTGCATATGACACACGGGAACTCATAGCTCTTATTGTCTCTATAAATCGACTCGGCATTGGAAGCGGATACAAAAATTAAATATACATATTATTTGGGAGGGGGGATTCCCTCTTCCTGAATACTGTTGCACAACTTAATTATACCCTCTTTAGCCATTTGCAACGCGTTCAGGATTCACCTCTTCCAACAAAAGCGAAAGCACCACAAATCGCTTATGCTGTCAGACAGTCAGTCAGTCCGTCAGTCTGTCAGTCCGTCATTCCGTCCATTTGGCTGTCTGTCAATGTGCTCATTTAATATTGACGATGTGATTAAATGAATATTGATTGATATTTTATTTGTCAGCTTGTTAGTTTGTTAGCTTACTAGTTTGTTGGGGCTTGTATGCAGTTGGGACCTTGTCCTCCCCAGCACCCGTCCTGCCTTACCTAGTATGCTAATTTATTTATTTAATGTTGACTGAAAACAGTCAACAATTTTCAAAAATCGATATTGCTTACAATTTAAATATGTTTTCCGCTGTCTCTTTACTTAAGCTGTGTGCTTTTAATTTTTTATATATACACAACCTACGTCCAGCCAGCCATTTCAAAATGATCCAACATTTCATCGAAGGATTGTGGAAAATCAGGATAAACCCAATCAGTCCAAAAATTATTAAAAGTTGGAAGTATAGAATTATAGGGTGAGAGAGAAAATCAAGAAGAGATGGGCAAACCTCTAAACCAGTGAAGTTAGATAAGTCTTCCAGATCTTATTGATGTTGTGAAAGGGACGACCAAAGATGAGAGATAAATAAGAAAAATATTACTGAAATTCGATGAAAATCGAAGTTTGGGACATCAGCTAAAACCATATACGATATAATACGACCTACTTGGCTTGAACCTAAGATATCAACCCAACATGATTAGACAATTCGAATAATAATCCACTTTTATTTGAAAACACAGTTTTCGAAATATATTTACCCAATAAAGAAGAAACTACTCATTGAAAAGTTGTAGCCAATTCATTAATATGTTAAAAGAAATTCAAATAACTTATTTATATTTTTAATGCAATAATCTTAACTATAATTAAAACAATATTTAAGTTACTTGAAAGAAATTCAGATTAATTCGTTATATACAAAGTAATGGCTTGAATTCTTACACAATTTGTGGAGCAAATTTCACTCTTCACTTATGCATAACAAATTCAGGGACGATTTTGATTGTAAAATTGTTGAAGGCAATCAAATAACAAATTAGTGAGAACGGAACAGGTGGCAAAGAGCCCTTTAGGGGGCATGCCTCGACTTGTGGGAGATATATGTAGGTTTCGGCAGTGGGCATGGTTAATAAATCAACAATCTTCGAAAGAGATTCCTTAGAATCCATTTTACAATTTTGATGACTCCAGTTTAAAAACGGATTTGATGACGGATGGATTGATGGATTTCAATTTTAAAATTTTGGAAGATTTGTGTTTAGCGATCGGTTATCGGTTTCCTAGCACCACAACTATAACACTTTATCTGACGCAAGTATATATCAAAATTTTGAGTCTCTTCCACCTTCTAAAACAAAAACAAGCTAAATTAACAGAAAGTATTATAAATCCTTTCATTAGCTTCCTGAAGTGGTTTCGTAATATCATATGACCACTATATCATATATATATATATATATATATATATATATATATATTATATATATTATATATATATATATATATATATAATATGCAACAGAAAAGGCGGATTGAAAACCTGCACGACTTTTGTTGCACTTTCTCAGTTGCCGTAGCATACTTTTTGAGGGGCAGACAGGGAGAACAAGCTGCATAAATCAGGCACATGCCTCGTCTAAGCTAAGTTATTCATGCATGGCTCAGATTCTCATATTTTATTTCATTGTTAGCTGATACTAATTGGGAGTAGTCTAAATACGAGTAGGTGTCACAGGTGGTCAAGGAAACTTGCCACGGGAAAATCAGTAACAAAAAGCAGATGTCAAAAAGTGTTGCCACCTTTTTTTTTGTTTTTGTTTTTGTTTTACAAGAAATTTGCATGTGTTCATCAGTGTGTGTGTGTGTGTGTCTGTGAGTGTGTGAGTGTGTGAGTGTGTGTGCAGGTGTGTGTGGGTGGGAGGCATGCAAATTGTATTTGGCTGTCACCTGCTTTGGAAATTATGGTTTCACAAGGCAGCAAACAGCAAGAACAACAACAAGAAGAAGAACTGCACATGAAGCAGAAGCAGAAGCAGAAGAAGCACAAGCGGAACAAGCTGACAAAGAAGAAGAAGAAGCAGTGGAAGAAGAAGAAGAATAGCAATAGTGCCACTCTATTGGCCTCTTTGCCGCAGACAATCTGTCACTTGATACACACCATTTTCACTAAGCGCCGTACAGCAACCCCCGTCCCCATCCCTATCCCTCTTTCTCTTCCTCTCTCTCTCTTTCATTCCCGCTCTCTCTCTCTCACTCTCTCTCTGTTTGTCACACGTGCACCATGTCCATGGCAGGGTGCTAAGCTGCTGGCCGCTTGCTGATTGTTACCTTGTTGAGATTCCCCACACGGTCACACATCAGGCCCCGTTGTACGGGCGCAGCGCAGCGAAGCATTCCAAACGATGTGATGCCATACAAGTGATCGTCGAGAGGGCGTGGGCGTGGGCGTGGGCGTGGCACTGACAACTAGGGGGGTGTAGAACAAGGGGGCGTTTGCGGTGTGTGGGGTCAGATAAAGGTGTCACATGCATGCATAGAACAATGTTATTTAATTTTTGTTAGCTTGGTCGACACGAGGTTTCCTACAGATTGCACCCCACTCAAACCGCTATCGAGTTAACCACCCTATAGTGGTGCATGCAATATTGTTGCAAGTGTGGCAAGTGCCAGTGGCCAGCGGAGTTGCAATTACATCGCTCGTCGCGGCATCATATTTCCTAGTTGCATTGTTTTTTTTATTTTCGATCTGGAACTGGGCTTCAGCGTCGAGCAACCTGCCTCAATGATTCCTTTTCACTTGAACAGCCCCAGCCCATCACCTCCCCCTCTCCCCCCCCCCACCTGCGATTTTCTTGTTCTTTGTCTGTTTTCTTGCTCAAATGTTGTTGCTTGTTTTCATTTTTGATTTGCAATCGGACTACCGCCTAAAACTAGGCAGCGACGTTTGGCTTGCACTAATACATACAGTGATACCTTGCAAATGACTTACTTATATATGTATGTATACTATTATTATTGCAAACTATGTACATATCTAAGGGTACCTACAGCTGATTCTTGCAACACAAATGGAAACTGGAATTTGAAAATGTTTTATGTATTATGTATTCATTATTTATATTTATAGTATTTATTTATATCTGTACAAGAGATTTTGGTAGTCGAACTATAAAGTTCATTAATTATGTCTATTAAGAAGCTAATTAATAACTCTTATGGTTTAATGCACATTTCTCTACTGACAACATAACAGATTTCAGTGTTAAATATGATATTGAAATAAGGCCAATAAGGGACTAAGGGACTAAGACTTTAATGATAAACATTGCGAACTTGTCTCTGGTTGATTAAACAAAAGATAAATTAAATAATAAAAATATAACAACTAAAATCATTTCTAGACAATTCTTTTATACCAGTGACTACTGTACGCACTGCCCAATAATATGTATTACAAAGTCACAACCACAAACCTACACACACACATCTGGCACTTCGGCTTGCATTTGACCGATACGTAGCTGTGTGTGTGTGCGTGTGTGTGTGTGTGTGTGTGTGTGTGTGTGTGTGCATGTGCATACACACGCATGTGTGGGCAGTTGAGAAGCTTGATGACAACAACAAAAACAACAAGAAGCAGCGACAGGAACAACAGCAACTTTGCCACTTGAGGGATGCGACGCGAGCAGAGAAAAACGCTTACGCTGACGGCGACGACGACGACGACGACGACGCCATCGTCATGTGGCAATGTGGCTCACCTGCAACTATAAAAGCGGCCCGTTGGCCTGAACATTGTCTCAGTTAAATATTGTTAATTAAGCGACAACAGCGACGACCAGCAACCAGCAACCAGCAATATCAGCCAGCAACAATAATTTTGCATATTATTTAAAAATATGTAAATCATTTTTTTTCAAGTGCTCATCAAATAAGGATACACCAAAAATATCCAAAATAATATATACATTTTTTTGGAAAATTTGTGAAATTAAATTTTGACATCTACGTGGAAAAATCATCACGGCAAGTTAAAAAAAAAAAAAAAATCAAACAAATTTTGATGTCAGTTAATTAAAACACAAAGTGCAAAAATTTTTGTAATTTTTTTTTTTTTTTTTATTAGCAAGCCGATGGTTGTAAGCGTTGAGATTCTGCATCGTTTACACAATCAGCTGGAGGCATGGTTGTTTGTTGTTTGTCTAATCAAGTTATAGTCCGTTCTGCCTCCTTTTCTTTCTTCTATTAACCTTTCTGTCTAAATCTTCATCAACACGGCACCACAACGGGCCAAATATGGCCTATGTGTGTCGACCCTCGGTCGAAAACCGTATAAACTGCCTACCTACTTTACAGAGGGGTTAAGTTTAAGGAGTTGATGAATACTTTTTACAAGTGGAAGAAAACGTTTGCAATTCAGTTAAATTCAATTAAAATTAAAAACTAAATTTTTTATAAAGGACGAAATCTAGCGAAATTCGAATGAAAATTATAATTAAATAAACGATATCTATAAAGTGCGTGATTTTTTTTTTTTTTTTTTATTGAGATCTTATAATCAAAATTTTAAATTTCTAGCTCTTATAGATCTGAGATCCGATATAAAAAAGATATGGTTATATCGACTCGGTTGTTAACTTTGATCCAGACTATATAGAGTATATATATTCACAATCAGCCGGGGGTTCGAATCCCGCTGGAGGCATGGTTGTTTGTTGTTTGTGTCTAGTCCAGTATTAGTCCGTTCTGCCTCCTTTGCCTTTTCTGTCTTCTATTAACGGACCAAATATCTGGCCTATCTATACCACCTACCTTTGTTTTATTAGCATTCAATTTGTTGCATAAATTATATTATTAATAAACACCAAAGGACGACCACAATTGAAAATCAATAAGCAAACACCTCGAATTTTGAGTCCCATATCAACAATTCAAGAGAGTATCACAAACTTTTGATTGGGAACTAAAACAAATGTCGGTCCTTGTGTGGCTTATCATTAATTCAGCACTATAGATACTCCATCAAATATGCCCATATCGAAGTTGTCTTCAAATGGAGGGCAGGTCGAGAAAGTTAATGATAGTCAAAGCTATCTTCCAATGGCGCGCAATAATCGGTGCTTATTGCAGCTGCTGGCCACTGCACAAGATTAGATTCAAAAGACTCTTGTGCGTGTGACAGCGGCTATTGTAAGAGACCAGATAGCATCAATCCATATTAAAAAAAAAAAAAAAAAACAACAAAACAAAATCAACTTGTGCATATTAATAATAACTAATCCATTTACTTCTACGAGCTCAAATCCACATGTATATATTTTATTATACACAATCCAATCGATTTGTCTGCACTGACAATTAGGTTGATTTAAATTTTGTTATTCCAGCGTTTAGGTTTCCAAAGAAGCCCTTAATATGCATGGGATAATTGCATTGTGGTGTATGTTCAGCGATGAAAATAATGTAAACCTATTAGCCTGCTATCTCACAAAAACAAACAAATAAAAAGCCATTATTTACTGGAAATCCTATAAATTCCACAAAGACAAGAACATTTTATAGTCATAGCATTTATTTAAAGTCAAATATGTTAAGTTGTCATCTTGCTGTATTACATGAAAAGCAGGTAATCTAAATATTTCTTATGCATTATTAGCATTTACAAATTTCTTATACATTTACAATTTGTGCCGTTTCTTAATTAAATTAACGTTAGAAATTTAAAAATGAGGTCCGTGAAGTTGGCTGCACGCAAAATGCACAATCACGTGAAGTTGGCTGCACGCAAAAATGGAACTCACTTGAAGTTGGCTAATAATTGTTGACACGAAACAACAATAATAAAACTTACCAAATTGAGCAAATCAGCTGGCAACTGTCTGTAAACAGATAAACAGACAGAAAGTTGCAAACGTTAAATGCATTAGTAACAAAGATGACGCCGCCGCCGCCGCTGCCACCAGCAGGTGCAACAAAGCCACATCAACAGCAGCCACCACCACCAATGGGTCAAAACATTGCACCCACTGGCGCCTTTCCAGGTAAAACTTAAAATTTGCATTAATTTGTTTTAATTTTTTTGTTTCTTACAACGTACGATATTTTGTTTCGTTCTTTGGTGTTAGGTTCACTCACACCCGGATGGAATGATCCGCCGCCAATCAGCAGTGCGGACGGCGAGAGCAACGCCAGCAATCGACGTCCTCGCCTCGATCTGCGCAAACGCGTCGCCCATCCCATGAACGGAAACGAAAATGCGAATGGAAATGAGGGCAATCAGTCCCAAAACAAACAATTGCCACCGCCACTCTAATCTGGCAACGCTATTCGTCGGAATTAAATGTAGCTTATGATTCCCTGAGATTTCTTTAAGCACCCAACAATAATAGACACATAGATAGCAAACAAAATGTATTTTTTTATATATATATACACATATGTACAATTTGCGTAAGGAAATTGATCAGAACAGAAACAAATTAAATCAATACCCCAATTGAAACATGTCAATTTCCAATTACATATTTGTTTGGTAGTTTTTACCAGGGCAACTGAGCGCCATCATATTGGTAAAAGCCGCCATTGTGCGACTGGTTCAGCTGACAGATGGTGTCCACAATCTGTTTGGTGCTCGTGACCACATCCAGCGGTGCTTTGCCGCCTCCCATGTCAGTGCGCACCCAGCCGGGATGCAGGCTGATGCAGAGTATGCCCTGTGGCTTCAAGTCGATACTCATCGATTTGGTGGCCGCATTCAGCGCCGCCTTCGATGTGCGATATGCATACATGCCACCCTCCACATTTGAAGTAATGGAGCCGAGAATGGAGCTCATATTGATAATGGCGGCACGCTTAATACCCATCGACTCAGCCTCATTGGACATCGATGCCTGCTTGAGGAGCGGCAGGCAGGCTCTGGTCAGCATTATTGGAGCTACGGTATTTGTATGCAACGTATCAATCAGATCCTGCTCTCGGGTGGCTCCAAGGCGCACAGATTTGGGCGCCACGCCGGCATTGTTGAAGAGCACATTGAGTCCGGCATCTTTGGTTACGGCACTGATTTGGCCAACCAGTTTTTCGTATTCACCGTAATTCTTCAGATCTGACAAGCCAAACAGCTAACAGTTAATCTCAATTTTTCATTTATTTAGACGCTCCAATCGCTTACCAATCTCTAGAATATGTATGTTCGAATGCTTCTTGGCCAGTTCCTTCAATTCCTAACGGAAAAAATAAAGTTTATTTAATATATTTATTGTTTTACATATATGGCGCTGGCAAAAATCGAACCAAGTTTTTTAATAAGGCCGTTAAAACCTATACCGATAAGTATTTTGTTTGACAATATTATCGATATCATTATCGATATTCTTCGATCATTTAAGCCGTAATTATCAAAAAAAAAGATGCATGTTATTAAGTAAGAGAAATTTCTTCTAAATGAAATCAACATTTACAAGTTGCTTAGTTTTTGCAGTATCAAAAAACCATCGATACGAACTTTAAATAACGAAATCTTTTGGTTTGTTTACAAAAAAAAAATAATAAAAATGTTATAATATTTATTTATTCATATGAATATTATATAAATAAATTAGGATAACAAAACTCAACAATACACAAGGAGGAGGATGAATTGGATGAGAGAAGCACCGTAAGAATGTACATATTATTATCTTTCAACGAACGAACAGCTGTTCACAAAAACAAAACACATGACAACACGCAGTTAGCGAGTGTGGATTTCAATTTTGAATAATGTTGCCAGCTGTTTTACAGGGTTTTTAAGATGGAGTTTTTCATTATCGATAACTTTGGTAACTTGGTCTGAAAACTATCATTTAACAACACAATACGAGAGTATCGATACTTGCTCGCTAAACGCCGGCAATTGCTGCGTTCCACAACTGGAAAGTGAACTGCAAGAGTATCGAAGCCCAAGTCAAAGCATCGAACTAAAATCGTAAAAGCAATTGCAAAAAGTTTACCGCTTATTTCGCATTTGCGTTCGCTGGCGAGAGTGTGACGCGGAGTGTCCGATTTTCACTGCTATTCTTCTCTGACAAATTTCGAGTTTATTAATTGTGTTCTGCAGCCGCATTTAAAGTGTATTCACCAACTCAAAATTAAATATTTGGAAGTATCTACTAATCTTGCTTGTTAGCCTGAAACACTTGCACAGACTGCAAAACATGGCGCCCGTAGATGGTAAAGGTGAGTAAGTTCGGAGCTGGGTGATGCCAGCAGACAAGAATTCCTTAATTGCTCTCTGTCGCTCTGTCATCGTTGAGGGCGATCGAACGGGTTAGGTTAGTGTTGTTCCCATATTTTATTTTTTTTTTTACTTAATTATTCGCGTAGTTTCTTTCGCATGAGTCATGAGTTGTTATTTTTTACTTACTGTGGCCTGCTCCAAGTTGCGACAAGTCGTAAAAAGATGTTGTGGTGGCTCCGGCAATGCGTTCAAAGCCTTCACTAGACCCAATCCCAGCCCACGATTGCAACCCGTTATTAAAATGGATTTCATCCTTATTGTCGTTGCTGCTGTTTGCACTCGTTTTCGTGACCAAATCTAATCGTGTAATTGAGATAACACACAATAAAACAGTAAAATTTAGTAGACAAAGTTGATACTGAAGCAGACAACATAAACTGGCACACTGTGCTTTGCTTCGTGCTACTCGCTCCTCGAGGCTGGCTACGTTTGCTTTTATTTGTGATTGCGTTTATCGCACATTTCTATTTTCGAGAACAATTCGGCAAAGCGACCGGCGGCAGCTGACAGAGTTGCCAGAGAGCTGTACGCAAATTAGTTGATAAGCATGCGGATTGGCAACATTGTGGTGACGGCAAACCAACTGTTGCTATTAAATATTTCAAATGCGACAATTATATAAATGCAAATGTTGTTTATTATTTAAGCGTTATGTGCGATTTTATTGTTTAACATGAGTGCTTGACGACCCTAACTAAAGCAGCCGTCATCATCTTCATTGGATTCGCTTTTCGACTCGCATTCGCGTTCAACAGCGCTGCTGCTGTTACGTAGCAAACTGCGCTGCCCACACTTTCCAATCATTCCAAGCGCTGTGACAGCGACAACATCGCTTTTATTTTTGTTTTTGCTGCGCGTCTGTGATTTCACCAATTCAACTTGAGAATTTTTGCACCACAACAACTCTCCTGCGGTCAAACGTGCTTCAACATAAATATATATAATTTATACACCTGCAAATATGTCGCTTACACTGTGGAATTCGAGATTTTGTGTAACGTTAGTGCGACGACAGCATGCAACGATATTTACGTCAAGTGCGTCAAAAACATTTGCAGCAAATAGTCTACACCACACGTTCAGTAACAATTATCAGCAGCAACATAATAGAAATCTGACAACAATGAAGCCAACTAATACAGCTGTCGCAAAGAAGGGCGTCCGCCTCAATTCGAATGTCTCCGCCGAGAACAGTGCAACCGGCACCAATGTTCCCCCCTTTAATCATCCCCACTGCGATAGGCAGGCGATGTATAAGCAGCCCGTGCGCAAGATTACAACACTGCGAGGTAAGCTAAGCCCATAACAGAAATAATAATTGGCAACTCTGCGAGAAGATCAATATACACAATTCACCGTTGGCAATTCCACTCCAACCGCAATGGCGGCTTTTACTGTATCCCTTTATCACATGTACATGGCATTCACATGTTTATGTGTATAACTGTTAAGCGCCCCCGCGCTGCTCTGCGCTGCTGCACGTTCACATTGGCTTAACTTATCGAACGTTCATCGATTTTTTTTTGCCGGCTTTTGTGTTGTTTTACATGGGCAAAGTTTTATGCACAGTCACGATAGTTCGGTCAGCTTAAGGGCATTTGGTAACAACTTTCTATCTTGTATTGTATATTTGTGCCTTTTTATCTATGCTTATTTTTGCAAGATTCACCACTGATAGTAAGCTCATTGCTGGCTGCGAGAATGTTGGAGAACAACTTTATTGGTATTTCACAATTCCACAGTGCATAGCAAAAGTATAAAGAGGACGGGAGATAAACAGGAGATTACGTCATATCATGATGATTATCATCATTCGCAATAACAGTCTGTCATCGTGAATATGCTCAAATGCATTTATCGAAATGTAATCGAGCTTGCAACAAATGCTGCCGGTTGTTGTGTATGGAGAAGAGTGGACGGGGGCGTAGGCGTCCACACTAACTAGTTACTTTATCTGTATCTGTAGACCCCTGCTCCCTTACCCCAACCACAACCACGACTAACACTGCTTTGTTATATTTTTATGTTAATTTGAAGCTCCATAAATGCAGCTAGATATATGTATATACGCTGCATAAGTGTCAATTTCTAACTTGATTTTATGGCTCGATAAGACGATTTATTTGAATCTTTCCACGTCACTTATCAGAAACTACTTCCAATTCCAATTGGCATTTTGCATAGGCAAATGGAATTGATTAAAAAAAAAACAAAAACAAAAAGAGACGGCAGACTTGAAGACATGCATTATACATTATTATATGTTCAATAGGCTGGCAACGCCTCCTTCTCGGGCAGCGTCCTCGTTAGCTCTGGCAATGCCCAGCTGCCTGCTCTCCTTTCAAGTAGATCCCAAAGTGAGTAATAATTATATGGTAGTTGCTTGTCGCCTGGTAACCATGGCAAACAATGTATTTTTTGGTGTCCAAAGCAAACCACGTACAAACCAAAGGCGGAGTCTCCGGTTGATTGCTTCACATTGATTTGACAACAGAGGGACACGTGCATAATTGATAATTGCAGGACAACACCAACTGTGAAACAGGGACAACAAATAGCGGCGAGAATTCAGTCGTTGCTGTGTGGCACATTGTGGACGACAACATATGCATATATTTGAGTTTGTGCCCGCATCGCAGGCGGACGAGCAGTCGGCAGAGGGTCGGAGTATTTACCGTTCCGCTTATATGGATATAAGATTACGAGAGAAAAAGACGAAGCTGTCACAGGGTAGCCACAAACTGACCGCCTGATCCACCTATAATTATATAAATATATATATGTATATAATATAATGGATCGATGTATTAACAAATTTCAACTTGTGCGTGTTTTCATTGCAGGCAACTACGATTACGATCTGATTGTGATTGGCGGCGGTTCTGGTGGCTTGGCCTGCGCAAAGGAGGCTGTGGCAAATGGGGCACGCGTGGCCTGCCTCGATTATGTGAAGCCAACTCCAATTGGCACCAAATGGGGCGTGGGCGGCACTTGTGTCAATGTAGGATGCATACCCAAAAAGTTGATGCATCAGGCTTCGCTCCTCGGCGAAGCTGTCCATGAGGCAGCCGCCTATGGCTGGAATGTCGATGACAAGATCAAGCCCGACTGGAAGAAGCTCGTCTCCTCGGTGCAGAACCACATCAAGTCTGTCAACTGGGTGACACGCGTCGATCTGCGCGACAAGTATGTATAGTCTATGATCTATATCCATATACATATACATGTATATTTATCTGTATATCTATATAATATACAGTTGCCACTAAAAATAATAGCAATAAAAAAACATTAATTTTGCAATTTTTCCCCCATAAATTAAAGTAAATTTAGTAATTTGAAGACAAAAGTGATAAATAGCTAAAAGAAATAATAGCATCACCTAATATTTCTTTATTTCGTACTTCTTATTTTCATAATTATTTTTTCCTTAATTTTGTTCCTTAATCATTAAATTAAATTTAAATTGACGGTGTTTTCAATTTTGGTTTTTTGTCTTCTTCACTTCTAGAAACGTCTCTATATATCTATTGCTTATTATTAAATTTATCCCCTACTCACACACAGGAAAGTCGAGTACATCAACGGCCTGGGCTCGTTTGTCGATCCACATACGCTGAACGCTAAGCTGAAGAGCGGCGATCGCACAATTACCGCCCAGACTTTCGTTATTGCCGTTGGTGGCCGTCCCCGCTATCCGGATATTCCTGGCGCCGTTGAGTATGGCATAACTAGCGATGATCTATTCAGTTTGGACCGCGAGCCCGGCAAGACACTCGTCGTCGGTGCTGGCTGTAAGTTTCTCTCTTACTCTGCGTCCTCCTCCACATTATTCAAATATGCTTTAATCTAATGCTTTCTCCCACCCCTGTTTAGATATTGGCTTGGAGTGCGCTGGCTTCTTGAAGGGACTGGGCTATGAGCCGACTGTAATGGTGCGTTCAATTGTGTTGCGTGGCTTTGATCAGCAAATGGCCAATTTGGTAGCCGCCTCCATGGAGGAACGCGGCATACCGTTCTTGCGCAAAACGGTGCCCCTGTCCGTTGAGAAGCAGCCGGATGGCCGCCTCCTGGTCAAGTACGAGTGCACTGAGACCGGCGAGATCGGTAGCGATGTCTTCGATACCGTACTCTGGGCCGTTGGCCGCAAAGGTCTCGTCGAAGATCTAAATCTACCCAATGCCGGCGTGCAGGTCCACAACGACAAGATTCCGGTTGACTGTGATGAGACAACCAATATGCCCCACATTTATGCTGTCGGTGATATTATCCATGGCAAGCCGGAACTGACCCCAGTGGCCGTACTTGCCGGACGTCTGTTGGCACGTCGCCTCTACAGTGACTCTGATCTGCGCATGAATTATGCGGATGTGGCGACCACAGTGTTCACACCGCTCGAATACGCCTGCGTTGGTCTCAGCGAGGAGGATGCGGTCAAGGCGCACGGCGCCGATGAGATCGAGGTATTCCACGGCTATTACAAACCGACGGAGTTCTTTATACCCCAGAAGAGTGTTCGCTATTGCTATGTGAAGGCTGTCGCACAGCGCCATGGCGAACAGCGCGTCTATGGCCTCCATTATCTGGGACCAGTTGCCGGTGAAGTTATCCAAGGATTTGCCGCCGCTCTCAAGTCCGGCCTCACCATACCAACGCTGATGAACACCGTCGGCATTCATCCGACAACTGCCGAGGAGTTTACACGTCTCAGCATTACCAAGCGCTCTGGCCTGGATCCAACGCCTGCCAGCTGCTGCAGCTAAACGGGATCATATTTGCCTTATACCAACACACACATACACACACAAACACACACACCGCATGTATATCTGGTTAGCTGGCTAGCTGTCAGGGGACACCCTACGGATTCGGAGTTGTTGCAGCTTTACAGCAATCAAAGTTCAAGATTTAATTTAGTTTCGATAGTAACACATGTATACAAAAACATATACACACACCCGTCACTGGCACACACACACACACACACAGATGTAAAAATAGAGCGGCAAACGTTTAGAGAAACGCGCTGGACATTTGAACTTTAGTCGAACTGAAGCGTCTACGTGGGATTATCATCCATTAATGCCTTAAGCGTGCTGCCTTCACTCAAAATTACGAAATAACGTTATGTATGAACATTAAATATTATAATAAAAACAAATAAAAAAGGTATTTTTACGGTATGAAATAGAATTTTTCACCCACATACAAAACAAATTTGTGTTATTTACGGAGAAAAACCTGACGCAAGCTACGCCTGTTCCAATGGGGTTTGGACACAGGAAAAATTCATATTTTCTAACTTTTGCAAAAAGAAGCATTTTATAATTGACTTATATTTATTTTTTAATTTTTCTACTATTAACTGGATATTTTTAAACTATTTAACAACAAAATTAACAAGATTCATTAATTTAAATAATGTAGTAAACTATATAAAATTCATTTTAATATTTTGTATAGCAGCCTTTGGCAGCGCATACAGCCTGCAGACGTCGCTTCATGGAGCTTACCAGATTGGGTAAATCTCTGTTGTCTGGAATCTTCAGCCACTCTTCAAGAATGATGTTTTTCAACTGGTACAGAGTTTTGGGACTTCTTTTTGCCACTTTTATCTTCAGAAAACTCCAAAGATTTTGTATTGGATTTAAGTCAGGACTTTGAGGTGGAGTGTCCAACACCTTTCCACAGTTGTACAGCAGCCACATCCTAACCATGTATGCTTTATATTCAGGGTAGTTATCCTGATAAAATTTAAAAGTCTGCTTGTTGTCAGCATGAAATCCGAATTTTTCGGCGGAGCTTTTTAAATTTGACCGAAGGATCTCCAAATATTTTTCTGCATCCATGGTATTTTCAATAAATACCAGATTTCCAACACCTTTGCTGGATATGCAGCCCCAAACCATAACGGAAAGTGTGCCAAACTTCATCGTGGGTATTATATTTTTGTTTTCGAAAGCTTTCAGGGGCTGCCGCCAGACTTTTGACAACCCAGCATTATAGTACAACTCTATTTTAGTTTCGCCACAAAATATGACGTCATTCCAAAATTCCAATGGCCTCTCCACATAAGTGGCGGCAAACGAAAGCCGTTGTTCAATGTTAAGTTTTGAAAGTAACGGCTCCTTCAGCGCAACACGTGACTTGTGACGATTGCGATTGAGTTGTCTTCTCACAGTTTCACGACTTACACTGATACCATGTTCCTCCTTAAGCTCGGATACAATCATCCTCAATGAAATTTGGTTATTATTTTCCACTTTCCTCATTATTTGGCGACCAACTTGAGAATTTATTTTGCGAGGACGACCAATTCCAGGTTTTGCCTCAAATCTATTTTCGTTTTTTGATCGGTTCAAAATGTTATAGATCGTTTGTCTCGTTAATAAAAACATATCGGACAATAATTTCACTGATTGGCCCATCTGGTGGTTATAGCAAACCAATTTGGCGATATCAGACGGAACTCTCTTTCCAGGCATTATTTTATTTATGCCAAAATAGACAATGTAGGTTTGTATTTGCAATTGGACAACTCAAATCAGACTATAAACATTTTTGCTTAATAACAAATGCGAAGGGCTAGATGAAGACCAAGACAAAAACAAGTGAGAATGCTGTCTTGTGAACCCGACTACGATATACCCTGGACCCAGCTGTTAAATATATTCTAATATTGTTGGCAAATTTCCCCTTATAGCTCAGCCACTGAAGAAAAAAAATGAAAGCAGCACATGTTTATAGTATACGAGAACCTGGACATGGCTATATCGACTCGTCTATTGATCCCGATCAATAATATATTTACTTTATGGGGTCGGAGTTGCTTTCTACTGCCTGTTACATACATTTGCATAAAACCATTATACCCTTATTACCTATTTTTAATGCGCTCAGGGTATAATAAAAATCGCGCGTTTCTAACGGGATCCGCCGAAAAGGGAATTTTTCGATGATGGGATTTTTCAATGAGATTCTAAATTCGCTCTTATTTGCAGTGCTACTAATTATTCCTAGCCTGAACCGTGTCCAATACTCCGTAATGACTACAATAGACTTGTCTCAATTTTAAGCGGCTTGCCTCGTGAATAAAGTTTTCACATTTATTTTCGGGGTTGGCCTCAACTAATTCATACAAACTATTTTGTTGGTCTGATTGGGATTTTTCTGGGCTTTCCCCAATACACGCAACAAATGTTGGACCATTTATCATTGAAGTATCCTTAGAATTATTATAAGAATGTTGTATTTCTTAATTTATTCTGTTTGTTACTTTTTGTAATTTTCTGTATCGACTGATAAAGGCTGACATTAAATAAATTAATAAATATAATGCAAAATAAGATACTCACCGGAAGAAATAACAACAGCTTAATAATAATCCTCTCTTTAGTTGTTGTCTTCTTAACCAATCTTTGTTCACTCAATTAACACTCAAAGCAACTACAAATTGTTATTACAACTGAACCTTTAACACTCATAAACAAATATCGTATTCGTAGCATATTTTATTATATTAGTTAAGATATTGGCTATCAAAGCAACAAGAACAACATGAATGGAAAGTCTCTCTCTTTCGCACCTTGCCTGCTTTGCACTGCACCTTAAAAAAAAAACACACTTTAAAAACAATTACATAATTTATCATTACATTATCTTAAGCAAGATATTAATTATTTAAACGTGATTTGTTTCAATCATCGAGTTTTTAATGCCCACTCACGCAACGCTAACTGTTTTAAACACCCACGCCAAAATGTTAGTTGCTAGTCAAAGTATTCTCGCTCTCTCTCTCTCTCTCTCTTTGGCGATTTGTTTTCTCTCTCTAGCTCTCTTGTTCTATTTAGTTTCTTTAGTCCGATTCGATCAAAAAACATTAACTTGTTTTATTCACGCATTTCCTTAGCATCTATCACTTGGTAATCCTTAATGGTGTATTTCAAGTGTATCCCACAGATAAATCATAAAAAAAACTCGGCTCAATCCTTATGGATCCTTATGGTTTATGATTTATATATTTTGCTAGTTGGCAACCAATTAGAGTGCATTGGATAAGCGCACAAGAGCGAGACCGCTATACGGAAACATATTTATATATATGATTTTTTACATAGCCCATAACTCGTGATATAGATACATATTTATATATATATATATATATTAGCATATCGAGTATTTTTCTATTTCGCGTTTATTTTGGGTTTAAGTTGTTGTTGTTGTTTTCCTATTTGCGTATTTTGCTTTTAACAAATTCAATGACATATTAACAAAGTGCTCGGCGCCCCCCCTGCAAAACATTTTCCATTTTTTCCTTTTTTTTTTTTAGCATTTTTTGCACTCCGATCTGTTTCCGCTTGCTGCTGCTCGCCAGGACAATCAGGATAACGAAAGAGCAAGTGTTTCAGATACAAGAGAGAAAAATATCAAAAAAAAAAAAAAAAAAAACCAACATTAATTATTTAATATATTATGTTAAATCATCAGATCAGATCAGATCAGCGCTCGCTTAGATGGCCGCCGCCGACTGCTTGGTGGCCTCATCCAGACGCTGCTGCTTGTTGACCGCCGATATGCACTTGGCCATTGTTGGCGATGCACGCGAAATGGCATCGGTCATGAAATAGTCGCGCAGCTCCTTCTGCTTCACATCGATGGGGGTGCTGCTGATGGATTTGGTCTGCAAAAGGAGCACACACATTACATAGGATTCGGCATTCGTCAAGGAGCTGGGCAATGATCAACTTACAGGTGTTGCCTGGGTGGCGACGTTATCCGCCTGCTGCAGTTGCCCGAAGCGTGTCAGATGCGGCGCTATATCCGTGAGACGTGAGCGCAGCTCGTCGAGCGTGTCATAGGCCAGCGGTTTGCCGACCACCTCCGACAGAGCGCGTATGATCTTCCAATCTTCACGGGCCATGCCTGGCGGCGAGACGCCCGGATGTGTTTGTTGTGACCGTCCCTCCGTATTCACATAGATCGCCTGCTTCTCGGTGTAGGCGGCGCCCGGAAGAACAGCGTCCGCAATCGAGGCACCATTATCGCCATGCGATCCAATATACACAACAAAACAATCCTTGGGCAACTGATCGCGTGTCAATTTGCCAGCATCGGCATTAAGCAGGAAGAGCACCTTTGGTTGTGCCTGCACTGCACGCTGCACGCCCGGCTGATAGCCCACATCGAAGGCGCCCACCTGTGAGGCGCTGTTATGCAGCACATTGAACGCATTCCAATTCTAAAACAAACAAAAAACAAATAGACATTTTCGATTAGGGAACCAAGTGTGGAGAGCTGATCTGGAGGTGGACTCACTGGCTTCTTGAGCTTCTGACAGTATTCGGCGATGGTGGCATGAATAGCGGCACCATCGGCACGCTCCAGCAGATCAACGCCAATGATAATCGCTGGCTTCTTGGCGCCCTCGAGCACCTTGGAGAAGGCATGTCGACCGCTGCACACATCCTTAATAATGTTGGGATCAGCGCCCAAATTTTGATGCTCATACGACAAATCAATATTGGGCCCAATCGAGGCAATCTGCAGCTCATTGTGAACGTAGGCCTTGCGCAGGCGCGTATTCACCAGCGGTGCCTCATAACGCGGATTGGTACCCACAAGGAGCACGGCATCAGCCTGCTCCAGACCTGCAAACGATAAGAATATAATTGATAATCGAAGAAGGGCCTCTACGCCTCTACGGGAATCACCCACCTGCGATGGTGCTGTTAAGCAGATAGCTTGAGCGCACATCGATGCCGCTGCCCTTGATAAAGTCCTGTTCGGTTACGAGATGTTCGGCACCAAGTCGATTGAGTAGATCCTTGAGTGCCACCATTGCCTCCACATCGGCCAATTGGCCGGCAACGCCAGCAATCTGACCATTTGCCTTCTGCAGAGCCTTGGCCACAGCGATCAGTGCACCCTCCCATTCCACTGCCTGCAGCTCACCATTGGGCATGCGCACCATGGGCGCAACAAGACGCTGACGCTTCAATCCGTCACAGGCGAATCGCGACTTGTCGGCCAGCCACTCCTCGTTGACGTCCTCGTTCTCGCGTGGCAATATGCGCAGCACCTCGTTGGTCCGAGTGCTGACTACAATGTTGCTGCCAACGGCATCGAGCACATCGATACTGTCCACCTTGCGTATCTCCCAGGGACGCGCTACAAAGCTATACGGCTTGTTTGTCAACGCACCCACCGGACACAGATCGATTACGTTGCCGGACAGCTCGGTGAGGAACAGCTTCTCCACATACGTGCCAATTTGCATATCATTGCCGCGTCCCGTTGTTCCCAAATCATCGACGCCAGCTATTTCCGATGCGAAGCGGACACAACGTGTGCAGTGGATGCAGCGCGTCATCACGGTCTTCACAAGCGGCCCAATATCCTTGTCCTCGACGGCACTGCAAAGCGAGAACAATTGTTTGAATTAGGTGTGAACGACTAATAAATACTCTCCAGCCACTTCTTGCAATCTTCCATATATGCCCTAAATCGATATTTATCGATTATTCAAATCTGTGGCTGTTATTAAAAAAAATGGAAAATAAAACTGATTTGCATATGCTTGAAAGCTAGTTAAAAGTATCTCAGCCTTCATAAACTCTACGTGATCGAAAATCTATAAATATCGATAGCTGGTAAGAAAAAAAAAATGGAAACCAATGAGAAGCTAAAAAACGTTGATGCGTTCATCTCTTCTGGGAATTGTTCGTACGACTTACCGCTTGCCCGTGTAGTTGATATCCGTGAAGCGTGAACGATCGGAGCCAAAGGCCATTGCCTGATCCTGCAAATCGCATTCGCCACCCTGATCACAAATGGGACAATCAAGCGGATGATTCATCAGCAGAAATTCCATGACGCCCTCGCGTGCCTTTCGCGTCAGATCCGAGTTGGTTTTGATGCGCCAACCCTTCATCACGGGCATGGCACAGGCGGCAACTGGCTTGGGACTCTTCTCCACCTCCACCAGGCACATGCGACAATTGCCGGCGACGGCCAAACGTTCGTGGTAACAGAATCGTGGAATTTCCACGCCAATCTCAGCGGCAGCCTGCACAAAACAGAATCGTTGAGTGAGTGTTTGGGACATGCTGGACACACAGACTGACCTGTAGAACTGTGGTGCCTGGTAGCACCATGACGGGAATATCATCGACAAAGACTTCGATTTTCTCGGGCGCCTTGGCCGGCGTTTGGGCCAGAATAGCGCTGGTGCGCACGGCTCGGCTGGCGATCTGGTGTGTGGGTGAGCCGAGGGCGCCCAGCGCTTTCACAAGCGGAGCACGTATCATATTTTCTGCAACACAATATAAATTGACAAACAACCAAACATCAACATTCAGTTCGCAATTACATAAGTTGCAAACGGTCAGCAAAGCAGCCACATATCGATTTGTGGCTGTATGAAGGCTGCTTGCTTCATTGTCAGGTCGTCGGCGGAACGCTTACCAAGTCCAGTTCAATTTACTAGGAGTCTGTCAACACAAACAATACTTACCGATATGCTGGAAAATATTTAGCAGCGCCACAAAAATTTTTTAATACCGTGCAGACAACTTTTTTTATGTGGTTTTTGACAGTCGCTTGGTAATCGTGCGCAGGGCTGCCAACTCTTTCTTTGACAGCTGACTAACTGCGCGCTACATTCAAACAGTGAGTACTCAGTATGCTAAATTAATAAAAATTATTAAAATACGTGCGTTGGGCAGTGACTACTTAAGTGACACGAGCAATAATAAATAATTTGAAAATTATAGCTTGAAAACTATCATTATTGATACGATTGCTCACTACTTTATTTGACTTTGATTATTCATATTGCAAAATATTTTCAGCAACTCCAATTGATTAAGTCAACTTGTATTTGACTTAAATTTGAAAGTTAAGTTATTTCAAGTTGAACACATAGAATTGACGAAAGAATATTAATGATTATTATATTATTATTCTTTATCGATGGTAGCCCTGGTAATGAATGGCACAGCTCACAGCTGTTTAGGGTTTGTTTACTTATTTTACTGTGTTTGCCATTCACATGTCGCAGTTAGCGCGTGCTAAACTAGTTTAATTTTCAAATTGAAATTTAAATTTGTAATGCAAATGTTAATAAGTAGAAAAAAGCAGAAGAAACTGGAAAAAGCTAAAAGCAATGACTACCTGGCTACCACAGAGCGGCACACACTTCATTAAGCTGCGAAATGTGAGCGGCACTTACCGATGCTGGCGCCACACACAACATACAGAGAACACAGGCGAACGCATTGATGCGGCTGCGGCGCCACGAGCGCGGTTTGTTTGATTAGAGATCTGACATGAGAGTCACGCGAAAAACCACGATACAAATGCACAAAAGCAAGGATGATGCTGCTTGTGAAGTGTATGCATTGTGTTTGATTTTGAATGTGTGTGTGTATGTGTGCCAACGCACGATTTGTGGCTAGTTTAGAGTTGAGTGTGTGTTTCGTCTGCTTTCGTGACACGATAACTTCCCACCGTTCACGTCAAACTCGAGACAAAAAAAAGGGAAAAATCAAAAATCAAATCAACGCAAAGCTACCACTCCATATTGCTAGTAACTCCAAATTATTTGTAGTTGTAGCTTAAGTAATTCATATTAAATAAACATAAAAACGAAGAGGGAAAAAGGCAGTTAGGTTCGACACGCTCGCATCTCTGTGCCAGTCGGTTGTCTACTTACTGACTGGTGCTTGCCAGGTATAATCAGATAAAAATATATTATTACGTACCAGTCCGACATTTCATTGTTAATTGAGCGGCGTTGGCTGCACATCACCGGCAAAAAAAAAAAAAATCAACAGGAAAGAACTGTTATGTGTTAGCCATGCCGAAGATTAAATACTCTTGTTGCTGACATCTACATTTGTTAATATCGTAAAATGCTTATATAGGTAGGCATTGCAATGCTCGCTGCAATTGTATTTGATGAAGTTAATTTGTACCTTTAACTTATTTACACACTTAACAACACAATTCGTATGCCCAAAGGCACAGAAGAGTGTGAGAAACCTTTCTGGCCCTGAATGATTTGAGATTGAGACGTGCCTGATATCTCTTGGCATCGCTATCGTAGTCGACTTCGACTTCGGCGTCGGCGTCGGCATCAGCGTTGGCGTTGGCGGGCAGTGATGCTGCGCGATGCCCGTCTTTCGTTGGCGTCTGCTGGCTGTCGTCTGTCGGCTGTCGTCTGTCGCGCCTCTCCGTGCATTGCTTTTATCTGGCTGCATCTCAGTTTTTCGTAATTTTGTTGCTGTTGCTGTTGTTTCTCCTCAACATTATCGCATTTGTATCTGCTTGTTGTTGCTGCTGCTGCTGCTGCTGCTCCAGCTGCAGACGTGTCGCCACAATTTGCCGTCAAACACCAGTGCCGCCGCTTGGCGCCTAAAAATCAAACGGGGCGCCATGCAACAAATTTTTAAAAATAACGTGCCACAAACCTGACGTCGATGTCGAAAAGAACACAGTGGCAAAAATTTCGAAATTGTACCGAAAATCGAAAAGACCTCTAATGAATAAATCAAATATTTAATTTTAATTTTAATTTAATGATTTAACTAAACGTAAAAAGTACATTTAATCTAATTATGCGTGGAAATTAAAGCAATTTTTTTTTTAGCTCATGAACTAATAATTAATGTAAACTAAATAATTTCCATTTGTGGCAGTTCTCACTTGCGAGTGCCCACTGTATTAGTGCCCACGGCTATTTTTGCGCGCCTCGGCGCATTGTTAATGATCTTTTCTCCCCTCATCTAAACTCTTCTGTTCTGTTCTGTATTCTTCCCGGGAGCGATTGTGTCTCGACGTCTGCCGTATTTTTTTTTTTTTTTTGCTCCTTTTACAATGTGATAATTTTAAACAATTTACTCCCCTTTTTTGGCCCGACGGCGCTCGCTTAACGGTGTCCTTGACTGCGCCGCCTTATATTTTTTTTTTGTGGCAGTTTCTGGAACTGGAGCGAGATGAGGTAGTAATTTCTTTGCAAGTCATAAAGAAAGACAAAACAAATGACTTAAGATATGCATAATATTATTATAATTACATATGGCAAACAGTTTACCTCGCTGATATCGCCACGCATAGCAACAACAGCAACAACAACAATAACGTTAACAGCAGCAACTCCAGACAGATGGCAATGCTGATAATGGGCCACAAAGCGACAGGGTCACTGCCAGGCAGCATCATCAGCAGCGGCAGCAGCAGCAGCAGCATCGGCGCAAGCGCAGGCGCAGCAGTCGCATTTCCTTTGGTGGGGTATTCGCTGGGGGTCACATGCAGCACAGACCCGGCAATAAGACGCCGACGCTAACGCCGACGCCGACGCCGCTGACTCCATTCAGCGGAAGAGAGTGAGAGGGAGAGGGCGCACGCAAGCAAGCATCGTAATCTCTGCCGTGAGCAAAAATTCATTACGAGAGCAGTGCTGCCGCTTTGTCGTAGATCGTTTGGGCTTGTTCGTTCGTTCGACCGGCATTGGCTCGGCTCGGCTCGGCTCGGTTCGGCTCGGCTCGACTTGGCTCGGCTGCTGTTTGGGCTCTGGCTGTGGCAGTGGCTGTGGGCTCCCCAATCTTTCCTTTGAATAAAACCAGTGCCCGCTTGCAATTTTCACTTAGTTTGAGTCCGAACGGCGACTACGCCGGCTCTGTCCGTGTGTGCGTGAGTGTGTGTGTGTGTGTGTGCATGCGTTCGTTCGTTCGATCGTTCGTAAATCTATCTCTGTGCAAAAGCACGAAGCGCATTCAAATTGTCGCAGATAAACAATCGAAAAAAGCGCGCGCCAAACCTATTTTCATTTGTATTTGCTTATTTAATTTAATTTTTTTTTGTAAATTAATTTCATTTGGTGAAATTATTTTCCCCACACGTTTATTTTTATTTTTGTTGTTTCTTTATCAGAGCAGCGCCTTTAACGCATGCGCAACAGTGAAAAAAAACAAACAAGCAAACAAACAAACAAACAAATGAATAAAGAACGGAAACAGAAACTTATTCAATATTGAGAATCGCTTTGTCATCGACGGCGCATACATATATTTATCCGTTTCTTGTTTTGCTTTATTTTGTGTGTGTCCGTGTTTTATTTTTATTTATTTTTTTTTTTTTAATTTTAATTTTTGCTGTTTTGTGTGCTACGAATCGGACGCCCCACCAGTATTTACCTGACATCATCTGCGCATCATTATCGTCATCCTCATCATCATAATTATAATCAGCGACATTGTAATCTGTATTTGCGGTTGACATCTTTGCGGGCTTCATTCAGAGCAAAATCAACCAAAACAAACACAAAATAACACAAATAAAAAAATAAAAAAAAAACAAAACCAACAAAACCAACAACCACAGAACGTTACGGGTAAGTACGTTAAGTGTTTTTTATTATCATTATTATAATGGTTATTATTATTATGATTATTATTATTATGTTTATTATTTTTAGTATAGTATTTTTGTCTACAAAAAAAAAAAACAAATTTAAAAAATACTTTATTTGTATTTAATATTGAATTTAAACAATTAAGATAATTTCAAAAATTGTAATGATGAATGTCTATAATTTGTGGCATATAAATTAATTAACCAAATGCCAAAATTCAGCAGAAATCAGCAAACGTATAATATAAAAATATAATTTAAAAAAAATAAAAATAAAGAAAATGCTTTGATTTGCTAATTTTAAAAATTCATTTTAAACGGAATTGGTCAGTATATTAAAGAACTAGAGATTATAGTGCTAAAAAATATTAATTTAAAAAATTAAATATCACATGAGCTCAATTAAGGTGAAATCCTTATTTCACATTCATTAAAATATCGAAAATTACCAGTCTGAGAATAATTCAGTTAAGCATCGTTGCTTGATAGTTAATCAGAGTTTAATTAAAGCAACTATTCCTTTTTTTTATAGAGATTAAAAAAAAAATGGGTTTTCAGTTGTTTCTCTTTGTTGTTTATTGTTGTTGGTTTCGGGCAAAACGGTAGCCATATATTAAGCTAATTTCCTGTGTGATCTCAGCCAGCACACATACACACACACACACACGCAGACAGATAAGTATGTGTCTAAAAGAGAGCCGAAAAACAAAAACAAAAAAAGTGCCACAAGCAACTCCCAAAAATGGTCAAAATAAACGCGGCGCATGTTTTGGCCAGCAGCAGCAGCAGTAACAAAAGCATTTGAGGCAGCATAAATAAAAACAAATTAAATGATTTCTTATAACGTTGTCTTGTGGCTTGCAGTGCGTCAAGCCGTCCATCCGTCCATCCGCCTGTCGCCCCCTACTCACCGTCACTGTCACCATTTCTTTCTGACGATCCGTGGCCATCCCGGGTGACGCCTGTGCAAAATTTATGGCCTGTATTTGTTGTACAACAACAACAATCCAAAAGAGAGATACACACTAGCATAAGTAAGGAGTGCTCCAATGCTCGAGTTGAGCGCCTGAAGATACCCTGTACACAAAAAGGGTCAACTGTTTGGCATACCGAACAGGCAATAGCACCAAAAGCGCTCAGCACAGCTCTGTGCGCTGCTCCAAGAAAACATACCATTCAATAATTCATTACGTAAAGGGTATACCAACAAAAAAAAAATAAAATAAAAAATAAATAAAAAAAAAATGTAAACTGAAGAGAAGAAAAAAAAAACTCAAAACGACGTCGCCATAAAAAATAAATTTTCGGCCCACATGCGATGGATCCGACGCGGAGTCGCTCGCCACTACAGATATTAAAATATATTCCTCGTGACGGCAACAGCAACAACAGCAACAACAACAACATGAGCAACAACAACAACAACATGAGCAACAACAACAACAACATGAGCAACAACAACAACAACATGAGCAACAACAACAACAACATGAGCAACAACAACAACAACATGAGCAACAACAACAACAACATTAGCTCCACATATGCGAGCATTGCTTGGAGTTGCGTGTGATCTGGACAGTGTAGACTTACCGTTCCCCGTACACCCCTCGACCCCACGGCCGTTTCGCGTTTTACGTTAAAGTTTCAATTCATTCATAAAAATAAAAAACTGTGTGTCTCTCGAGTTGGGTGTGCGTGTGTGTGTGTGTGTGTATGTGTGTGTGTAGTTGTCTGCTTCAATGAAACTACAAAGCATGAATGAAAATAAATAAATGAATGAAGCTACAGCCAGATATAGGAGTCTCTCTCTCTGTCTCTCTATCTCCCTCTCTCTATCCCTCTCTCTCTCTCTCTCTCTCTCTCTCTCTCTCTCTTGTCTGTATTTTGCCTGTTACTAGGTAGGCGTCCAAATTGCTTCGGTCTCGTCTCCGCCTCGCAACCAAGAGAAATCTTTCTATGAACTGGCTTGTACCCCCCCATGCCTCCTGTCCCTTGCCCCGTTCTCCATGATTTAACAGCATCCTAAAATCTGCCATTTTGAAAACGATTTGGCCATATGGCCAAGATGCTTGGCTAGCATATGTTTTGCAACAAAAACTTAGAGTTAAACGTTTTGATGCACCCAGGAATTTACATAACTCGAAAAGAGTTTTCAAAGATGCAAGGTTACAATTTTCATATTTTAAGTGATGAGAGCAAAAAATATAGTTTAATTATAAGAAAAAAACAAAAAATAGGTCAACAACAACAATAAATAATATTAGAGAAAACTTATTTTTGAAAAATCAATTACTTATTGTTATGAATAAGTTTTTATCTCGAATTTGAAATCCCTTAAAATATATATGCTAAATAAAATTGGCTCAGTTTTCAGAGCTTTTAAAGTATTTTTAAAATTTTTAACATAAAAAATAAAAATAAAAAATAATGATGGACCATTCAGTAATTGTGAAAGATGTGATCGTACGGATCTCTATAGAATATCGAATGCTGCATGCCACACACAAACATACATATATGCATGTACGTATGTATGTATGTATGTATGTATGCATGTATGTATGTATGTATGTATTTATGTATTTATGTATTTTTGCATACATATGTATTTCCTGCTTTGCTCTTCTTTTTTTGTGGGGTTTTTTTTTTCATCGTTTTGGTCGCATTATTTGCATACAATGACGAGATGAGCGAAATGATGTTGGTAATGATGACGATGATGATGATAATCATTATGATGAGATGATATGATGATGTGATCGAGCAGCCAAACTAAATGTAAAGCGGCAACAAAACATGGCTAATAAATTAAGCAAAGCGTCAACAAAGCTGTTGACAAATGTCACTTTTGGAACGCCAACGCCGGCTATTGACAAAAACAAAATATATATAAATATAAATATAAATATTAATAAATATAATAAGTTTACTAAATTAGAAACACATATGTGTGTGTGTGTGTGTGCTAGCTAGTATAATGTAGGTGAATCCCAATCGGACTAGAGTGAAATTGCCATTGGCGGAAAACGGCCTAAATGAGAGGAGAAACGATGTGAGATCATTCAAGGCGTGGGCCATCAACAAATGATTCACTGCAGAAATGTGCCGTGCTATTCAAAAATAATCAAGATCAGTTAAAGACATATTTTTCCATAATACATGCAATATCCTTGCATTTCCATTAGAAGACGTTCAGAAGGCTTTTGCGATTTCCTTTGTAAATTGAACTAGTCGAATATAAAATGCATTTTGCTTGAATACTTTCCCATTTTCTGGTTAAGCCACACACCAACTTCCGGACCTATAAGGAAGTGGCATGTGTTTTGTGTGGCACGAACATCTGACAAGCTGTAAAGCTAAAAAGCTGCAATTGGCCAGCACTCGACTGCAGTTCATCAATCAGCGAAGCCAGACAACATCATTGATCAATGCTGAGCTGAGCTGAGCGGATGCAGTGGATTGCTGAATGCTGAATGGAGCATGGCATAGGTATAGGTACAGGTATAGGTATGGGTATAGGTGTGGGTATAGGTATGGGTATAGGTATATAGGTATAGGTATAGGTATAGGTATGGGTATGGGTATACGTATGGGTATAGGTATAGGTATGGGTATAGGTATAGGTATGGGTATAGGTATGGGTATAGGTATGGGTATAGGTATGGGTATAGGTATGGGTATAGGTATGGGTATAGGTATATAGGTATAGGAATAGTTGCAGTATAGGTATATTCCGAATTATTAAGGTATAGGTTTGGCTATAGGAAAAGGTAGGCATATCGCTATAAGTTTTGTATGGAATATAAGTATAGGTGAATAAAATATAATAAGATTAAGAGTAATAATAAGAGTATCTATAGATGTAGATATAGGGATATGTACAGGAAAAGTTATAGGTAAAGGTATACATATAAGTTATACATATCTATAGGTGTATTTATAGGGATATGTACAGGAAAAGTTATAGGTAAAGTATAACATATAAGGTATACACATAAGTTATAGTTATAAATATAGATATCGGAATAACAATAGAATAAGTAAGTAATAATAAGTAAGGGTATATATAGCTACAGATACGTAAGTAAGTTTCTGGGAATTGGTGTGGATGTAGTTGTAGAGTATGGGCATATAAGACTATAGCTATATTATTGGCCGCTGTACAAATGAGAATTCAATCAATTGGCTGACATTTAATGGAGGGAACCGTCAAATGTGATTGATTGATAATTAAAAGTGGCGCCCGCCAGCCGACGCACTGCAGCATAATGATCGGCGGCATTGCGTCGTCGGCTGGCGGCAGTCGAGAGTCAGCAGTCGACAGTCGAGAGTCGGCAGTCGACTTGGAGAGTCTCGGGGAGACAGTGTCTGCAACTCTTGGGACAGAGTCTTAAGCATTTAACATATGATAATGTGGGGCCTTCTAATTTTGTGCGTTGCGCTTTCAAGTTTTGCCGCGATTGCGATAAAAACTGCCTCTTAAATCAGGATCAGACTGGATCTGGAGAGAACGGGAGAACGGTAGAGAATGGCTGAATTCTAGAACTGGTGACTGAACCAGCATTTTATTGTCATATTGGGTTTTTGCATTCGATTTGAATCTCATTTAAAGCGGCGCCTGCTTCACAAAATCCAACTCTTTTCATAAAGTTGTTAGCCGCTGTTTTTTTTTTGCATTTCGCATCCAGTTTGTTGACTTTCATTGACAAAATGAGGCAATATTTTAAAGACTAACTAAGAAAACATTAATTTTATTCGCTCTCAACTGATAAACTAGAAGCTCAACAAATTGTCTTCAATTTTCAAAGGTAAATCGAGAATTTTTTTTTTTTAATTTTTTATGTGTATTTAATTTTCAAAATGCACAATACAAAGTTTTATTTCAATGAAATTATGACCTTTAAGAACACTGCTTAAATTGAGATTGTTTTACAGTTGCAATAAAATATTTATTATCTTCAGTAGCCAATAGTTGTGAACCCAATGCAATTTGGATTCTCATAAAAACGTCAGAGCATTCCAAATTCGTTGTGGATTTTCCAACTCATTTGGCTTTCATATGGGAATTTTTGGCGGACACAGAAATTTGTGTTTTGGGCACGTTTAGCGCTTAGCAAAAAAAAAAAAAAAAAAAAAAAAAAAAAAAACTTAAAAGATTTTTTAATTTGTGTTTCCAGCTAATGAGCTTTATTTAATTTTATTAATGGAATTGCCAACATTTATCATAAATTACAAATCGCGATCGTGATAAGAGCGCCAGCAACAACACCAACACCAACACCAACTGGTTGTCGATAGTCTAGTCAAGTTCCCAGTTTCAAGCTACCAGCTCCGATCTGTGATTTCCGATTCGCGATCTTCTCCAGTGGCTGCTGCGACTGCGAAGGCTTCGTCATCTGTTCATCTGTTGAATAATTAAGTTGTCGTGTGTTGCTTTGATAATGACACACAATGTTGTTGTTGTTGTTGCTGTTGTTGTTGCTTTTCTGTTTGCGTTTTTTGTGTGCTTTGTCTTTGAAGCGCCGCACTCAAATTATTTGCTTAATTTTATTGCCCGTTTGTTGGCTACAAATTTTTCTTAGCCATTGTCTCCATGGGCAGTGCCCAAAAAAAAAAAAAACAAAAACATATATATATATATATATATATATATATATATGCACATATCTCACAGCATCTCATTCTCCACACATCCATCCCCTTCCCCAGCTTCAGCTTTATTGGCGAGCGTTTGCTAAAAAGCTAAAAGCAAATTAGCTTTTATTTATTATCTGGTCTCTGGTAGTATTCCCCCCCCCCACCAACCATTTTTAAAATCTGTTTTTGTACGAATTCATGTCATATTTGTGGTCTGGCTTTTTATTTGGCTCTGCATCAATTGTATCCTGTGGCATGTGGCAAATTTGTCGTCGTCAGAAAGTGACACCTGTGGATGCAATATAATTAACATTATTTGTCCTTTTTATACCCTTAACCCATTAAAAATGGGTAAAAAGGGTATAATGGTTTTGTGCAAGTGTATGTAACAGGCAAAAGAAAGCATCTCCGACTCCATAAAGTATATATATTCTTGATCAGGATCAACAGCCGAGTCGCTAAAGCCCTGTCTGTCTGTGCGTCCGTCTGTATGAACACGCGGATCTCAGAGACTATAAGAGCTAGAGACTTCTACTAATTTGGAATATAAGCTCTCGTGTAACAGGCGCAGATCAAGTTTTGCTTTACTTAATCAATAACTGCCTCAGTTTTTGAATTATCGATACATTTCGATATCCGATAGCAATAAATTTCACAATTTAAGTGTCAGCGGCTTCTAATTTATACATAATATGCATATACATATTATTGATCAATTGCCGATCATTAAGATCGGACAAGAAACACCAAAGTTATAGTCGGAAACATATTCTCATATTGATCTAATTTCTATCAGCAGCCGCAGGCATTTTCGAGTTAACTCGACTACAACATCTTAGTTGTTCCACTTTTGTCTTGTACCGCTGCTTACTAATATCAATACGGAACCGAGAATAATTTAAAAAAAAAAATATTATCTTTCTTCTTTCACTTAAAACTAAATTAGTTTCGGGTTGACATCCTGTGAAATACACTTATTTTTTTTTTTTTTCAATTTTAAATCAATCCAACGCTTGAAACCAAGAATTCGTATAAGCCAGGTAATATTTGGGAAAAGCCACAAAATGAAGAGCATTATAATTAATATCGTTCAGGAACAAGCCCTGGGATAGATAGAACAGCCCCTTTGGTGCTTCTTCAAAATTCTGTTAGTTGTAATTTTTGTTAATTTCTGATTATAATTAAGTAGAATTTAGGTGAATTTAATATATATACTATATTGTGTCTACACTTTGAACTAAATCGCCTTGAAATGTAGAAAATATATAAATAACCGAAAACACATTTCTTAAAAGAAGAGATCGTTTTTCTTTATTTTTTATTTTTATTTTTTTTTTTATAAATATATTTTATAATAATAAAACATATTTCTATAAAGTAGAAAGACAAAAACGTACTTTTTAAATAAATGCTATGTGAAATTCAGAAAAAATATCGGAGTTTAGCTGCTGTCCAGTTTAGAATAATCGTAAATCGTTTTGAAAAAATCGATAGTCAAAAATGTAGGTCAATTGTTTCAATGTAGCCAAGTTTGATTTCTATGCGAAATATGATCAGGTCATTTTTTAACTGTAACTTTTAAGAATTATTCTTTTAACCAATCAAACAAATTTTGGTTTGCTTTTGCAGCTGGGCAGGCGCGCAGTTGGACCCGGCCTGGATTGGGTTCTGGGAGCGTGCATAGAATGCAATTGCTGCCATGTGCCCGTTAATTGCCAAGCTGCTAAAACGCATGGACAACGGCTAACAAGAGCCCCAATCAAAAGCTACAAAGAGAGGGAGTGATTCAGTGAGAGTGAGAGAGAAAGAGAGAGAGAGCGAGAGAGAGACAGAACCAGTTGAGTGAGAATTGTTGTACTTAAGAAGCCAGACGAGAGTATGAAGCACTTTTATCTGAGCACCTTGCTCTGCCTGTGGTTCCACTCCAGTGGCTCCAGTGGCGATCGTCTCTATGGCCTGCACACGGATGAGCTGGTGGCGGGCGAAGGACAGCTGGTGGTGCCGCGGCGTGTACACACCGATGGCGCCTTTATGACGCACACGCTCCACTATGCCCACCGGCAAGATCATCGACGGCAGCGTCGCAGCGCTGTGGCACAGCCGGAGCTGGAGCCAAAGCCGGAGCTGCATATCGAGCTGCCGCTGCGCGACGAGACGCTGCATCTGGAGCTGACGTAAGCTGACTTACATGCCCCAGTTGTTATTGTTGTTGTTGTTGTTGTATTAGAGAAATTATCCTTATGCAGGCCACAGAGCTACTTCCTGGCGCCGCATCTGATTGTAGAGCGACATCGTCGCGATCTGAGAACCCGTGCGCCGCCGGCAGCTCATCAGCTGAACTGCCATTTTCATGGCAAGGTGCGCGGCCAACCCAGCGCCAATGTGGCCATATCCACCTGCTCCGGCCTGGTATGTAAAAATTAATTATTCACAATTACAAAAAAAAAATGCTGACAATTTTCCCAGAATTCGATAATGTTTTGTTCACTTTCCTTGCCACGAGCAGTTGCAAGTTTGTTGCCTAAGTCATTTGTCTGCGTGCAAGTTTGTTGCCTAAGTCTTTGCTTTGGTTTTTGTTTTGCCACAGGTGGGTCACATCAAGACGGCAAGCAACGAGTATTACATAGAGCCCTCCAAGCAGCATGCGGCACATCCAACCAACGGCCATCCGCATGTTGTCTTCCAGCGTTCCTCGGTGAAGCCCAAGCAGAAGGTAAGCTGACAAAAACAACAAAAAAAAAACAAAAAAAAAAATAATCAAAAAGGAAACAAATCCAACAAAACGAAATCTTTCGCTAATTTGGGACCATTTGTATTGGTGGCGGGTAGGCGGGACGTCGCCGCAAGCGCAAGCAGCGCAAGGAGCACCGTAACCATAACCATAATTACAGCTACAACCACAATCACAACCAGAGCCCAAGCCATGGCCAAAATGGTGTTAGCAATTGTGGGACAAGGGAGCCGCGACGTCGCATGGAGACACGTCTGGAGTGGCAGGCGCGTGGCAAATTTAAAATACAAGGCGGTCGCAAGGTGCGTCGCCATCGTCATCATAACCATAACCATAACCAAAACCATAACCATCATCAACACCATCATCATCAACATTCACATCCTCATCCACATCCACATCCACATGCACATCAACACCAACACCAACATCCACATCAACATCGTGGGTATTCGCATACGCATCCGCACACAAAATTTAAATACGATACACAAGTGGAGGCGGATACGGAAACGCAGATGGAGATGGAGACGGAGGTGGTGCATGGGGAACAGCATCGGAGCAGACGCTCGATTAGCAGTCGACGTCATGTGGAGACACTTATTGTTGCGGACGCAACGATGTCAGCATTTCACAAGGATGTCGTCAGCTATCTGCTGACAATTATGAACATGGTGTCCGCCCTCTACAAGGATCCCAGCATTGGCAATGCCATCGAGATCGTTGTGGTGCGCATCATTGAGCTGCAGGAGAACGACACGGAGCCGGAGCTGAATCTAACGCAGAATGCCCAAAAGAATTTGGATCGCTTCTGCAGCTGGCAACACAAGCTCAACAAACTAAATGAGAATGATCCCCATCATCACGATGTGGCCATATTGATAACACGCAAAAATATTTGCGGCAACAATTGCATGTGAGTACTGAGAACCCCCAGGTGAAGGGGGGGTGCATTCGCACCTTCTTGTTGTTATTGTTGTTGTTGTTGTTGTTGCAGGACGTTGGGCCTGGCCAATGTGGGTGGCATGTGCAAGCCAAAGCAATCGTGCAGCGTCAACGAGGACAACGGCATCATGCTCTCCCACACAATCACACACGAACTGGGCCACAAGTAAGTCAAATCCTATCTACTTATCACGATTATTCAGATTATTATTTTAGAAAATTCGAAAATTCACAAAATGGTGACTTTTCCACATTTTCTTAGCTATCTAGCAAACTATTTCAAAAATGTTGGAAATCCATTTTCCATGGTTTATATATGATTGAAATATTCGATGGTTCTTTTTATACGATTACTTTAAAAATCATTTTCGTTGGTTTTCTAAATTTGAAAATGGTTTTTTAATTTAAAAAAAAAAAAAAATCTACTTCAAGAAAGCGTTTTACTTGAAACCCTTAGGAAAATGGGAGAAAAATGGTTCTGTAAACATTTTTATTTGTCAGCTGCTTACAAATATTTTTGAAATATTTATATATCTATATGATATGATATGATATATATGAAAATTTTTATTGGAAAATGTGGAACTAGATTGGATGAGCGAAAGTTGGATTTTGTTAAACTCATTGAACGGAGACGAGAAACAGCAACTAGTACATATTGCATGTGTGCCCCTTAGGCCCACATTTGCATACGGTCAGTAGACAATCGCTGCCGTTGGCCAACATTGAAATGCACTTTCAGCCACTCACTCTGAGCCAGTGGCAACAGCAACAACAACAACAACAATAACAACAACAACAGCAACTGAAACGACCAACGCAATGCAAATGCAAATGTAAATTCAAATGCAAATGCATCAATTGATCTCGGCCAGCCCCAGAGATTTATGTGCAGCCCAATTCGTTTAATGAATGAAGCAAAGCAACAACAACAACAACAACAACAACAACAACCACAACCACAACAACAACAACTTTAATAACAACATCAACTGAAACAGCAACAAATTGAATGAATGGCTGCTTTAAGTGGACGCGACGGATGCTTTGACACCTGCGTGTGTTTTGACAATGATCGCCTGCGTTGCACGCCCACAGTATAGTATAGTTGTGCTACCCCTCTGCCCCTCTGCCCCTCTGCCACTCCCCAACCCCCACCACCACACCTGCCACGCCTGCCACGCCTCCATCTTTCCGGCCCGCTGCCTTCCTCTGGCGATATTCAGACTCAATTAGTCGCTGAACCACTGACAGAAACAAACTTACTCGCAGCTAGAGATGGGCAATCGTATCAATTGGAATCGGGATGTTTATCAATGTTTTTCCGAGAGTGCGTCTGCATCTTAAATAATTGATCCGTTCAATTTCAAATTGGCATCAGCGAAGCTAGGAAAAACGTTATCGGAATTGTTAGGAAAAGTATTGGAATCATCAGTAAAAAGAAAAAGATAGAAAGGGAATTTAAAAAATTCAGGAATATTTTCATTCGTAAATCATGTCTATCAAATATATATTACATATTTTAATCTCCGGATTTGATAGACATGATGTACGAAAGAAAATATTCCTGAATTTTTGAAATTCCGTTACTATATTCTGGCTTAAAAAATAAAATGTAGTGCTGAATCTGCTTGCTATGTTTAGCTAAAGTTGATGTCAAATCACTGATTTTTGGTCCATCCCTAGTTGAGCGAGAAATGGAGAGAGAGGGGTAGAGAGGGAGAAGGAGACAGAGAGCAATTTGGTAGCAAAGGCAGTTGTCCGGTTTCGTAGGCTTATCTCGTTTCGTGTTCGTGCCAAGTGGATTTTTGTAAAACGCCTTATAAGCGCAGCCAAGTGCCCGTCAGTCTGGTGTGTTCCGATTGACTCAACCAGCCAGCCAGCCAGACAGACAGCCAACCAGACAGACAGACAGACAGTCAGACAGGCAGCGAGCTCAATCTTCATTATACCCTGTAATTAGTTAATCGGTTGCAGTACTGCACCTATGCTTAAAACACACATATTTCCGTTCAACAATCATATATCATAAATATATATCTCCGATTGCATGTAGATCAAAAAAGTTCAAGTAGATAAACTAAAATTTAGAATTTTAAATAATTTCATAATTCTTAAGGTAAATTTTTGTGAGTTTTTTAAAAAAGATTTCCACATTCCAGGGTGTTTTTATTTGTGTACTCATAATTCTTAAATTAGTTTTTTTTTTATATTATTTTTATTAATCAATAATATTATATTAAATCGTATAAAACCAATTTAGATAGTGTAGAAATTCACATACTATAATTTGATTTATTTTAATTCTAGTGTAACTTTAGCAAATTATTATTTTGTTTGTTGATTTTTAGAAAATTATTATTTTTTTATGAAGTAAATTTTCTTTGAAAAAGCATTTGCAATTTTCACATTTTGTTTCACATATTTAGAATTTATTTGTAAAAACCAGAATTTTTTCAAGCGATTTTCCCAATTGCAGGTTGCCTTGTTTAAGGTGAAAATTCAAGGATTTTGATTAGTTTTTATTGTGTAATACTTACTTCATTTTCCACGATAAGACTTAGGAAAAGCTTCCATTAGAAAAACATAAATTGAGATAAACTGATTCAGATTGTTTGGCAGTTGAAATCTTTTAAACAAATTAACTTTTCACACTTAAGATTGGAATGGATGGGATGGGCTGGCTGGCTGCCTGCCTGAGACATAATTACAGGGCATCTCACTAGTCGAGCATCCTCGGCGCGATCAATTTGTGACTCGTTTGTTGTTGTGCAATTTACGCTTGATTGTCGTTGGGTCGCCCGGTCATCGTCAGGTGGCAGCCACTGGCTAACGATATGCTTATTTTTCTGTCTGTGCCTCCATCTGTTGTATCTCTATCTCACAGTGTGTGTGCGTGTGTGCGTGTGTGTGTGTGTGTGTTTGTTTTTGTTATTATTTTGTTGTTGTGCTGATTTAAGCACTATTCTAATAATCAGGTTTTTGACTTGCTCGCAGTCTAGTCGCAGAGTGTGGCATAAATTGCTTGACGTTGTTTTTATTTTCGTTTCTTGGAGACAATGCGAATAATAAATCTCGGCAGATTTTATAATGGTAGCACAGGCAGCAGTGATAGGGGAAGGGCCGTGGGGGGGTAGCAACTGCAATTGCAACAAAGTTGATCGAGTTTAAGCCATGTGTGAGGCTCACGAGTTACATAAGCCCCATTACGAATATTTTTACTGTTTCGATTGCGTTACGTTTTATACGTAACTCGTCATTAAATCATATGTATCCAATTTGGAGTACCGTCGGTATTTGTCTTCAGGGAGAGATTAACAGCGTTCCTCTCTGAAGATGATTCCCGAGATATAGAAAACCAAAAGACACTTGACCTGTGCAGCCAGCGAAAGACATATTCCAAATATAAAACCAGAGAGATCCGATTGCGAAATACTTTAATAACGTGAGTAATACCAACTGATAACACGTCCCACTGAACGGGATGGGTAGTTCTAAGAAATATCCATCTCTGAAGGAGACTTTTAATAATCTTCTGTCAAAGTTTGCCGTTAAACTTGCCGTTGATATGGGCTAAAAAATAAATTTTGAAAAAATTTCTTAGTAAACTTATTTTTAAGTTTGGTAAATGTAGCTCATAAATTGCTGAATTTATAATTGGACGTGTCCAAAATATGTTGGAAGACGACCTTATTAGTCTACTTTCAAAGTTTGCTAACTGTTTTTCTAAAGCTGCGGCAGATGTACACCTTTTGGGGCGGAAATGGGTGTGATCCAGAATCTTTACTTTTAAAGACTGCATATTTTATCTTGATCTTTGAAAAACAGCTCCAACAACCTTCAAACTAAACTTGGTGACTGAAACTTCAAATTTGTGGTAGCTATGTGGCTTTATCGATTTGGGATTATCGATTTGCGATTATCGATTTTATCGATTTCCTACGATTTCCTACATCGCACTCTAATTTTTATACTTTGATCGTCGGTGCTCGCGTATTGACGTTATGTTACGTTAAGCGAGAAAAATTAAATAAAAAATAGTTGCGATAGCAAAAATCGATTAATTTGGAGAAACTGCACTTGAATGCTCCCAAACTAGTTAAGACTCGATCAAAAATCAAACTATTAGCTTATAAGCACATCGATAACAAATCGATGAATAACGAAACAACTGTGGAATTTTCCATGTGGTTTGTCCTTAATTTTGATTTGGATCAATAAAATTGGACCATTAAACGGAATTACTTAATGAATGAAAATTAATTATTTGTACAGCTTTGGAATGTTCCATGACACGGCAAAAATAGGCTGCCATCCCCGGGTGGGCCCCATAGTGCACATCATGACGCCGACCTTTGGTGCGGATACTCTGCAGGTTTGCTGGTCAAACTGCAGCCGGAAGTACATCACCCACTTTCTCGAGTAAGTGGATACAAATACGAATTGCTTGGCGAGACATTCAGCTCTGATTTTATTGTGCTGCAGCCAGGGATTGGGTGAGTGTCTGGATGATCCGCCGACGCCGGCGAATGAATACAACTATCCGGAGGTGCTGCCTGGAGAGCGATACAATGCGAAGCGGCAGTGCCGCATGCAGTTTAATCTGACCACGGATAGCGATGTGGGCGCCTGCTCGGCCCCACACGAATTGTGCTCGACGCTGTGGTGTCGGGTCAATGGCGAGTGTGTCACCAATATGCGACCGACGGCGCCGGGCACCACGTGCGGCACGAACAAGTGGTGCCAGAACGGCAATTGCGTTCGCATGGAGGAACTGACGCCCATCCGTGGTGGCTGGGGCAACTGGAGCGAGTGGAGCGAATGCTCGCGCAGCTGCGGCGGCGGCGTCTCCATACAGCAGCGCGAATGCGACTCCCCCGTGCCCGCCAATGGTGGCGTCTTCTGCATTGGCGAACGCAAGCGCTACAAGATCTGCCGCAAGAAGCCATGTCCGGAGCACGAGCCCAGCTTCCGGGCGCAGCAGTGTGCCCGCTACGATAATGTCAGCTATCAGGGTGCCACCTACAAGTGGCTGCCCTTCTTCGATAAGAGTAAGTGCAGCCAAGTGCAATCCGGCCAACAATCTACCAGAAATAGCGAAAGTATTGAGAAATCAAGGGAAATATCAGTTTTTTAAATTTCTTATTCTTTTCTCATTTGGAGTTGTTGCAACTAGTTAAAAAAAAATCGATCAATCTTCTTCAATTGAAAGCTTTAAAATGGATGTCAATCGATTATTGTTTATCGTTTATTATATATATATATATATATAATTTATAATTTGGTTCTCGTAAACCAAACACAGACTTAAGTTCATTAGGATTATACCTTTAATATTGTTAAACTGTTGAACTTTTCTGAATATCGAACGGAGATCTGCTGTATAAATCGAATATAGATTTGAGTACAGGGTATCTGCTTGTCGTGCAAAGAGATCTGATCTATAACCGTCAACTTTCTCGCTCTCTCTCTCTCTCCCATTCGGCTTAGACAACCCGTGTCGACTATTTTGCAGTGATGTGGATGACACGATAATTGCCAATTGGGGCGAAACTGTGCTCGATGGGACACCCTGCACGCTGGGCACCAACAACATGTGCATCGATGGCATCTGTAAGGTAAGAGTTCGATCCAGCATTTAGTTGGCTATTTGGCTATTTGGCTGCATCTCTGCTCGACGCGATCAATTAAACAAGCGTTTCATTCAGAAAGTTGGTTGCGATTGGATCGTTGACTCGGACGTGCAGGACGATCGTTGCGGTGTCTGTGGCGGTACTGGTGATCAATGCAAGCCCATAAGGGAGACCTACAGCGAACCCTTCAATGTCAGCGATGGCGTCTACGTGCAGATTGTCAGCATTCCGGCACGAGCGCGCCACATTGTGATCGAGGAGTTGGCCAATTCGCCGCATTTCCTGGCCATTGGGCGTACGCAGGGCGAGAAATTCTATTTGAATGGCGACAGTCTGATCTCCATGCCCGGCGAATTCGAAATCGCCGGCGCCGAGAGTCTCTACGATCGGCTGGACGAGCAGGAGACCATCAAAATACCTCAGCCCATACAGCATTCCATAGCGTTATATGTAAGTCGATAGTATCAGATTTGGTTCTGATCTACCGGGTCTACAATATTTATGACTAAGATATATTTTTTCTTATATATTTGATATGCATAAATTGTGATCATCCGTATTTGCAGGCGATCGTGCGCGGCAATGAGAGCAATACGGGCATCTCATATGAGTTCACGTTGCCCGCTTTTAAGGCGAGCGGTGGGCGGCAGCATCAGTGGCGCCTGAGCAACTGGACTGCCTGTTCCGTTAGCTGCGGCGGCGGTGTGCAGCATCGGGAGCCCATCTGTCTGGAGAACGGCAGGGGTAAGTTCATTCCCAATTGAAATGGTTACAAGTCGATTGATGTTCCCATCCATATTTTGCAGTGATCGCCGACAAGCTGCCCTGCTGGACGCAGGCGAAGAACAAGCGTCCGTTGCGCCAGACACGCGCCTGTGCCGAGCAACAGTGCCCGGCGCACTGGTGGCCCGGTCCCTGGCAATTCTGTCCGCTCACCTGCCGGCAGCCGGGCGCTTCCCTGCCGCAGCGCCGTCGCTCCGTTGTCTGCCTCGATCAGCACGATGTTGTCGTCGCGGATGCCCAATGCGGTCTGCTCACCAGACCACCCGAGGCGGAGCCGTGCGAGGCAACGTTGCCCGAGTGCCGGCTCAAGCTGTGAGTGAGGAGTGAGGCGACAGCTCCAGTTGGTGGACATCCAGAACGGAAACTATTTATTGCTACTAATTAAAATGAAAGCTAATTTAAGTGAGCAGCAAATATAACAGAGACAGGTTTATAAATATATTTAACAAGTTCGATTTATGCGTGTAGTTAGATCGATAGGCAATGTTATCGATCAATAATATTAAGTCGACGATTAAAATCGAGACGGCTGCAAGCTAGTATTTAAAACCAGTGCAAAAAAATTCAACAGCAAAAAAGTATATATATATACAACAACCGTATATATTTATATATATATATATATATATATATACATATATTTTCAATATATTACTTTCCACAATACATAACATAACTGTACTCACAACAACTCTTTGAATGTTATCCTCAACATTTAACGCTCTCCATTTATAAATTGTATAACTTTTCCTACGTGAAGACAGAGATCCATAAAATGCAAGTCCTCTAAGGAATGTAGAACTGTGTTTTGGTTAATAAATAATCGATCTATTAGTAGTGTATAGGTTGACTTTCTTCTCTATTCTTTTTATATCTACCTGACATTAAATTCTCCATTGATCACAATTTCCAGCAACTTGTCGAATATTTCAAATAGCTCCGGCTGATTTCGGTTTAATAATGTTCGAGAATATCCCAAAGTTCTTTCAAAAATTAAAGTACATCTCAGTGGTTCAATATATTTTATCTTTGATGATTCATTTTCAGATACATATATATTTATATAGCAACTAATTCATAACTACTGCAATGCGGAGCATCACAGAATGTACTTAAATAAACTTGACAAAAAAAAAAAAAATTACTACTAGAAAACTAAGCCTAAAATTGTTTGTTTATGATTATATAATGTATGTAACATTATCTATGATGAGATAAACATATAATAATAATAATAGTAGATGAGCCCACTGGAGCTGGAGCGACTGGGTGTAGGGAATAGTGGGTAAATCACATGTGCATCCTTTTAGAAGCGCGTGTTGTCCGGCATTTTGCGAAAGTAGGCGATTTTATCCTTGGGCACTCGATATCCGTGCATCCATCGGCTACCCTTGCGCAGAGAGCCATCGATGCCGTCCTTCCATACGCCCTGCGGCAGGTAAACTGCAAGCAAAAAAGAAGGAAACATGTCAAATGAAATCATGAAACTTTTCGCATAATTTGAAACCACAATTGCCTAATTTTCTCTCAAAATGAACTTTAAACTTAGACCCAAAACAAGTGGGAACACATTGGGATGCATAGCTGAGCTTTGACAGACAGACAGGTCGGATCGACAATTGATGATCTTTGGGGTCAGGCGGAAATAATTAAAAAAAAAGGCCTGGTGGACTTACCCTCACGCTCTTCGCGACCCGCATCTAGAATTGGCGCCACAATGAGCTCCTCGCCGACAGAGAATTCATCGCTGACAATGAGACAGGCGGGATCATGGGGATCGAGCATCCAGAGCGGACGCACCAGCGGCAAGCCCTCGTTCATCGATGGACTTAGATATTTCTTGAGCAGCGCGATGACCACCGTCTGACGCACCTCCTTCAACTCGTGGGCAACGCGAGTGACCAGCTCGCTGTGATACTCATCCGGCAGATGGCTGAACTGCATCGCCGGCAGGAATGTGGCCAACTGGAGCCATCGTATGAAAAGCTCTGCATCGGGCAGCGGTGGCTGTTCCAGTGAATAGAATGAAATCATTTTGGTGAGCGGACGCTCAAGCAGATAGTCGCCACCAATGGCGCCCGGCAGCACAAATGGATAACCAATGACGCCATAGTTGAGCACAGCGGCCAGCGTATCCCTCAATCCCTCCCACGTTGCGTTCGCCGGCGGTGTGCTGAGAAATGTTGGGGGTCTGGGCACAACGCTTGCCGTCGAAACGGCCATCAAACCGGCGCTCTCCAGGCTGCTGGTGAGCATGCGGGCGTACATGTCCGGATTGTCCAGCGGCTTGCGGCACTGATAGTAATGCGGCAGATTGTAACCGGTGCCCAGATCTAAATAGAAACTCTTCACACCATACTCATCCTTCAGGCGCTGCAGTTTCTCCAGCAGCCACGGCACCGACGCATTATTGGTGATGTCCAAAACGCCGGCGCTGGAGCTGCTCTTATAGCGGGTCAGGGCGGGAATGCTCCGCTCCGAGTAGCGCTCATAGATGAGCAGTTTGCGCTCAACGGCATCCTTAAAGTTGGCGCTATCCGTGCTGATGAACGGCTGTATGGTGAAGACGACCTTGAAGCCGCGCCGATGCAGCACATCGATGGTGTCCTTGAGCGTTGGAAAGCGTGCGCGATCCACTGTGAAATCGCCAATATTCTCCTGCCAGAACTCATTGATCACAATGTGGCCCAGACCGATGGCAATCGCATTCTCCGAGTAATCACAAATGATGGTCTCGTTGAGGGCATCCCGTTGCGCCTGATGCGGCATCTGCCACACTGGCTCCTCCAGCATCGAGTGCAGCTCCCCGATATCCTGCTCGGTCAGACCATCCCACAGGCTCTGCTGTGTCATCAGCATGTGCAGGCTACGCATATCCTCCGTCGTGCATATCCGATAATCGAGTTGGGGCAACGGCGTCAGGCGATTGACAAAAGTGAAATCATCATTGGCTGCCCGCAGACAGAACTGATTCTCTGTACGATTGATGCTCAGCTGGAGCGGCGTACGCTCGCTGACCTGCATCGCAACGCCAATGGAGTTGATGAAATATCGCTTCACCCCATTACCAAACTGATGCACCTTGCTATCGCCGCTGGCATACGGCATAAAGTCAAAGTTGGCATAGCTAAGGGACCACTCCTGACCCTTGGTAATGCCACCACCAAACCACAGTCCATTGTCCCGCTTCAGCTCATAGCAATCTGTTGGCAGCAGGCCGGGAGTAAGGGCCTGCCACTGCAGCGTATAGCATCGGAACACCTGTTTATCCTCAAAGTTCATGTGGAGGCGAGCGATTCCATTCCACTCGATGCAGACGCTGCCATCGCTGCGCCGATGATCCTCGAGACAGTGGAAGGGCGCCGTATCGCTGCCGAGTGTTACGCCCAAATGGCCAGAGATCACCTCCTTGTCCTCGTGGCTCAATATGCGAAAGATGCGATCCTTTGAGTTGAACTTGATCTTCTGGAAATAGCTCTTGGTCAGCACCTGATGATGGTATGCAATGTACGCATAGCCAATCTGCGATCACAAATTAGATGTCGTTAAATTCGTTTCCATGTGGAAATGGATAAATTGCACAACTTGCCAGAAAGATGATGATGAAGAACATCAGGATCACAAAGATCTTTATCTTGTAGTCCTTCGTCTCGCGCTTCTTTTTGCGTATCAACTGTGGAAAGGCCTGTTAAAACAGGCGACTATTAATATTTACACACACACACACACATACATTCTTAAGCTATAGCTACCTTATAGCTACATATTCCATTGGATAATATTTCAATTCTGATTTATTAACAATAATGCTCCAACCACTCTTTTATTTTTCTGTATCTTTCTCTACTTAACCAAACTTTTCCCATCCCATTAACGTATTCTTCTTCTTTACTTGACTCTTCTTCTTCATCATTATTTGCCTTTATTTTACAAGGAACTTTTCTTTAACCAAACTTTTCTTTTCTTATATCTTTGAATATCATCTTTATTTTTGGAGCTCTGTTTTTCCTTTCTTTGTGTTTTCCGCTTTGATTCTGTAATCATTATTAATTTTCCTCGTCACTTTTCTATATTTTATATTTCGTTTTTCTCTTCACTTTTTTTTTGTTGCTTTTTGCAGTTTTCTTTTTTTTAGATTTCTCTCCTCTTTCTTCCAGTTATTGGTTTCTCAGCTGCTCTTTTTTTCCTTTTCTCAAAAGACTGAACTTTCTCTCTTTCTCTCTCTCGCTCTCTGAGTCTCTGTCTGTCTCACCTGCATCTTCTCCCGCAGCAGACTGGCCAAAGAGTTGACGCTGGTGATCGATGCCTGATTGCTGGCCAGGCTGTGCGTATCAAAATCGCTGGCCAACATCTCCTTGCTGTTGAGTCGCAGGGCGGGCAGCGGGGCGATTGAGGCGCGTCTCCGACTCCGAAAGCGATCCCTGTCAAGATCAACAAGTCAAATTTAAGTTCGAGTGTCCCATATATTAACGAATGTCTGTACATAAAGCCAAGTGATTGAATGTGACTCAATGTTTATGATCGCCGATCACTGATAATGGATGGGCACAAGTGAATTTCACTTGTCAAATTGTATTTTTTGGTTTCGATTGTAGATTATTTATTACACTTTAGCTAAAAAGCAACAACAATAAACAACAACAATTCTTTCTTATGACAATTATGACAGGCTTTTGTCTATGGTCCTATCTGATTGCGAACTGTCCGAAATGTCTCGTCGTCCCTAAATTATCAATAAATCTGGAAATGTTGATAGTGACAATGAAATACTATTGGCAATATAGAATTGCGTAAGTACATTATAGACTTATGTATGTACATATATAAATTTATATGTATGCACTAAGAACAATTTAGATAAATTAATGACTTGCAGCAGTTTATTGCGGATTATATTATTTAAATTTTTAAATCGTAAGATATTAGGAAAAGAATATAGGAAAAGAAACATAGCTTTGTTTTTTCCTTTTTTTTTATTCTAATATATACTTATATGAATAAATGTAGCAATTAGTCTGGATTATATATGTATGTATATATTTAGAAAGTACAACAATTGAATTGTGTCTGCATTCGTTTTAAAGGCATTTGTTGTCAGGTGAGAGGTTTCGCACACACATTTTGATTAAGAGGGTGATTATTGCGAATTAAGAGCAGTCTTTATCGCTGCTACTTATCGGGCCAAAACCGAGGGCCAAGAACACAATTCATTCAAAGAGGAATTCTGCTTAGTGCACATAGGTGTGTTTGTTGTGGATAGGAAGTAGGAAGGTTGATTGTGGTGACTTTGGTGAATTGTGTGATCCAATTCATGAATTTCCTTATCGGTCGTAAGTCACGCAATTCATAAAAATACATAGTACATTATGATTGTTATAATAAATATCAATTTATTTATATTTACACACGATATCTTTAGTAACTTTTGTGATTTATATGGCAATGCAATTTGCGATAGCTGCATTTGCACTTTACATACATGTACATACATGTATATATTGAGATACATTAATACAAACATTATGTGCATTATATATTTAAGCTTAACCAAATACCTGGTCCAATATCTAATTGCTATATATAGCGTTGTAGCTGGCTGTGCGGCGAAAGAGACTTATTCGCGTTTCGTGTTATCACGCCTAATCGCAACTATCAACTGAGCAGCAAATGTGACTTTAAGATACAGATACACAGCTACAGCTACAGCTATAGATACAGATACAGCTACAGCTACAGTCGCATCAGCAGATTTACAAAATTGTCTTGACTTGCTCGCATCTGTTGATTTTTATCTCTTTAGATGAAAGCTATTATATATGTATATATATATATATATACTTATTCACTGCTGTTGCAATCAACAACGTTTTCATAAACAACAACGACAACATTGTCACCGTCGTCGTCGTCGTTGTTGTCATGATTTGTGCCCTTTGATTTACTTATCAAAAACTTGGTGGATTTGCTTGTGCCTCGTCTCAGCTGCCTGCCCGCCTGCCCCCATCAGCCACCTACGCCATTACACACACAACGGCATTAATTCGTTTAAACTACAAAATTACTCATACACAGAAACAAACGTAATGTTTTTTTGCCTACGGCTCTGGACACAACGAAAGCTTTGCTTTTGGAGCTTTTGCACTTTCGCCACACTCCGCGCAGGGGCTGAGAGCGCAAGTGCAGCGACTGCACAGCTAAAGCTTTCTGAGAGCATTATTTAACATATCAACTTGTGCTTAAATGCGTGCAGTGAGTTTCAATTGCAACGATTCTATACCCTGGCAATAAATTTATAATAATACCTGTTATATGCCGGATTAAGGGTATCTTGTGGTCGAGTTCAATCGACTATTGGTTTATGCAGTTAACATTATAAGTGCATTTGATGCAGTAACTGCATTTAAAGCTTCAATTCTATTCTAACATCGACGTCAAGAACTTAAACAGCTCCCCTTCTTTGCACACGCTGGACTCGTTAAAAATAAATGTATGGAAAAATAAATCGTTTTTATCATAGTTTGGATTATGTTTTAACAGCTGCAGAGTCCACTTTTAATGTTTATGTATAAAGTGTATCGTGAAGTTGTAAATTAAATAATTTAATGGTCGCAGATTAGTTTTCTTTCAAATTATCAATAACTCCCCTTGATCTTTTAAGATCTTATCGTATTTTTAAGAAGGCTCTTAAAGCAACAAATATATTTCATTAATATATGTATGTACAGTGGCTCGAAGCGAGATTCGAGCAGTGCCTAGCAAAAAATTGAATTGCCTGCCATAAACTCATTATTCAATATTTTTCAAAAATTCCAAAGACTCATGGCAGGTACATTTATTAACCACAAAAATTAATATATGACCCTAATAAACTGTGGTTTTTCCACCTGCTAGGTAGGGTTATGCAAAATAGTACCTCTTTTTTTTGTCGAAGCAGGTTTCGAGCAGTTACATTATGGACACCTGGGTGCCATAAAACCCGGATTTTTTACCTAAAGTTGAATTTTTTCGGTATAAATAGACTAATCCTCCGAATTTAGTTTAGTTATATCCTGCATCTCGGAAGCAACAAGCCAACAAGGACTATGGGCAAATGGACTACCATTGAGCAACGGGAACTCGTCCTGGAACACTTCCAAATTGGATATTCACATCGAAAAATAGCTAAAATGGTCAATCTAAACACCTCAACTGTATTTAACATCATTCGGAGTTTCGTCGACGAAAATCGGACAGAGGACAAAGGCGGAATGGCACCAAACCCGATTTTCACCGAGCAGGACGACCCAAGGATCATCAAGATTTCAAGGGGAAATCTTAAGCTATCGGCTCCAAAACTGACTCAATAGGTGGAGGATGAAATAAGGAAAAAGTTCAGTGTGGAAACTGTGCTCCAGATTTTGCGCAACTATGACTTGAAGGCCCAAGTACAACGAAAATCGCAATTTACAAGCGCAAAAAATAGAAGCTCTAGGATGAGGTTCGCCAAAATCGACTTGGACAAGGATTTGGAGTTCTGGAACACAGTCATATTTGAATATGAGTACAAATTCAACATTTTTTGCCAGAACGGATGGAATTGTATGTGGAGACACTCCAATACTGAGCTGAGACCCAAAAACTTAAAGGCAACAGTCAAGCACTGCGGAGGAAGTGTCCTGGTATGGGCATCTATCTCGACAGCCCGCGGTGGAAATTTTGTGTTCATTGAAACAACAATGGACAGGAATGTGTACTTCGATATACTAAAGGAAAATTTACTCCAAAGTGCCGAGAGGCTGGAAACCGAAGTACTTTCCGGATCGACCAGGACAAAGACCCCAAGCATAAGGCCGGAATAGTACAGTCCTGGCTTAGATTGAACTGCCCCCACGTGATAATTCCACCGCCCCAGTCTCCAGATTTAAATGTTCTTGAAAATTTGTGGGCTCTGCTGGGAAATAATATCCGGAACAACAACATATCCTGCAAACAGGATCTCAAAATGCTCTGCTGGAGGAGTGGAGCAGGATCAGCCCAGAAACTACCCGGAAGCTGGTATCTTCCATGAATAATAGGTTAAGAGATGTTGTTAAGGTTAAGGGATATCATACTAAGTAATAACATCCTTATTTAAGCTTTTGTTCGCCAAAAATGTAACTTTTTTAAGACTGCTCGAATTCGGCTTCGACATTTATTTTGGATATGTTTTTAGTTTTTGATTAATTTTAATTAATTAATTAATATTTTAATAAAAACTAAAGTTCCTTTTCAAAAGTGATATAACATTAAACAAATTGGCATTTAAGCATTTTGCGTTTTTTTCTTTGTTTAAACTTTATAGCACTTTAAATTTTTTGCTAGGCACTGCTCGAATCTCGCTTCGAGCCACTGTATATGTATGTATGTACTTCACTAGAATCCTTAAAATCGATATAAAACGATATCGGACTGCCGTTAGTGTTTTAATTATCTTATAAATATAAATATATATAGTAAGTTTAATATGTACATATGTTCTCGTAAATCACTTAATTATCATGCACGTGAAAGCATTCACCTGTTTCACATTTAATTGCAGCTCATCCCAGTCATGTAAAATTAGCTCGACACATTAAAAAAAAAAACATCGAAGACAATTATAAATTTATAAATAACAATATGCGTCAATATGAAACTGACTTTTAAGACAATCACTGCAAACAGTTCGTTCCTTACTAAAACACAACTCTCATGTAATATCACGAATGGATATGTTTTAGGGCTCGGCGGAATGCTGAGAAAGGCACTTGCAACATTCCCTCCGTTCCCTGTTCCGTTCCCCCCCATTTAGCATTCCACAATTAAATGTGCTGGCTGACAAATGATGTGTCGCAAATGTAGTTAAACAATTGATTCAAATTAGTTAACTCAATTGCAAGCAGACCTCTGACCTAGCCTACTGCTAACAATGATCACGTGCTGTCCCACTGGGTTAATTAGTGACTGCCAGACGACACTCACAATTCACAGGGTATGCAATCTGTGTGGGCTGTGTATTGACTCCAACTCGACACGAACCCTGTGCAAGGCTCAGATACTAAATACTAATACTAAATGTAAACATACAGAGAATGTTTCAACCGTCCTGTCTAAGGGTTCTATATCTCTCAGATATTCCTCTAACTAAAATTTCTGGTAGGTATTTAAAATATAATAATAATAAGAAGTCATTTGAATTGTTTGACTTAATAGAATCTATTAGGTTACAGGTACGTAAACGTATATATATAGATTATTATTATTCCACAACTGACTTGGTTGACTTGGTTTCTTCACTTAACTTGAACTTATTTACAGAATCTACACAAAATAAAAATAAAATATGTGCACTTTTAGCTTAGCTTCTGAAAGCGTTCAGAGCTATGGCATTTTAACACTGATATGCGAAATGATATTGAAAAAACATATGTACTGAGATGATGGGAAATGGAGAATGCAAAAACAAGTCAATGTTTTCAACTAGTGGAAATATTTATGGAAATTGTATGGTATGGTTTGGGTTGGGTTGGAAATGCACAACTCACTTATAGACGGGTTTCTTGGTATTTCCGAACTCATCGCTGCTGCTGTCATCGTCCTCCTGCTTGTGGCTCGAATCATTTGGTTCACTGGGTGTAACCACAATCGTTGTGGGTGTGCCCACACTGGAGGCGGAGGCAATAAACTGTAAATAACATTATTATTTGTAACATGCACTTAATTATTGGTCGATTGCAATATGTAATTTGTAATTTGCACCTTGCAATGCGTAAATATATATATTATATTATATTATAAGAGGCGTGTTTCGATTCCTGTCTTGCAGTTGTAACTGGTTTTGGGCAGACCGTTAACCAATATTGACTGAAACTCATACTTAAGATCGCACTCGCACTTGTACTTGTACTTAGTACCTGCCTTGGCCTCAGTCAACTGTTGTGTTTCATCCTTAAGCGCTTCCTGCTGTTCCAGATGCGGCTGCACTTTGTCCGGTGTGTGGCTCATTGTCAGGAGCTGTGCGAGACAATTGCGGCCAAGTGTCGAACGCTAACAGATCTGAGATCTGAGATCTGAATCCCAGAACTCGGTTCTCGACTGCTAACTTTGTCGGCCGCTTGATAATTGCTCGAATATCGTATTAAAAATGACGACGGCTTTGCTTCAATCCACACTATCTGTGGGAGTGTGCTCTCTCTCTATGTGCGAGTGTGTGTATATTCTTGGTAGCTGTGTGTGTGTGTGTGTGTGTGTGTGTGCTTGTGTGTGTTGTGTGTGTTTGTTTAATCGCTCGTCGCGCTCCACAGCGATCACAAATACTCGGTTCTGAGTGATTAATTACGTCGCTTCGGCTTCACATTTCTCACAATTTCATTGAGACTTTTGCGACGTCGCTCGTTCACATACATACATAAATACATATACACCCATATATATATATATATATATATATATGCAAGTCGAGTGTGGCTCGATAAGTATAATAGTTAGAGTGAAATTGGCTGACTCAATGCTAAAAACCCTAAACAAAACCAAAACAAAAAAAAATATACGATATGAAGTTCAGAAAAACAATGCGTTCTAAAAATCAAATACCGAAAAATTCAAAAACTTAAGTGGAAAATTTTAATTTTAAAATTAATCTATACATCTATAATCTCAAATCGAAAATGTCTTCTTAAAATGGAGATTGAAAACAGTCAAAAAAAAAAACAAGTTTAAACTACAATTATTTATTGTGAAACAATCGAACTCAATCTAAGCATTTAAATAATATAATATTTTTTTATTCTTGAGTCAACGATGTAATCTTAATTTTATGTTGCTGACTATAGCAGTAAATATGTATTTACTTTTGCGACTAGTATTCATACTCTCTGGCAATGGATTAAGTGAATTTTGAATTGCATAATATTACATAAAAACGTGTCAAACGTGTTTTCAATGAATACTTAGTACATCAAAAATTCAAATTGCTAAACATAATAGTCACATCAAAAGCTTAAGAACATTTTGCTTAGTTTCCAGATAAAAGAGTTGATTTATAAAAAAAAGAGACACACTTTTTCGATACTTATTGAAACCCTCTCGTAGCGGGTAAAATGGGAACTGTCGACATGGAATTTTGATTTTGTTATGCGTCGGGAAATTGCTATCCATAAATTACTCAGTTCAGTCTGTTCTATACTAATTATGACCGACAAGTTGCACCATTTAATCTTAAGTAGCTGCCATAAATTATGGTCTATCGGTTTTCACTGCCACTCATAAATCAATTTGACTCCCTTTGAGCCCCAATTTGTTGTTAAAATCGCACAGCTCGCATCTAATTGGCTTTTTATGATTTTTGACACACTCTTTTAATGAGACTTTTTGATTTCATGAAATAGGGTTTTGCCGATCAACAACAAATATTGGTCAGATTTTTAGAAAATCAATATGTTTATAAATATCACCAGATATTCCATACATCTAATGCAGCTTGCTAAGGCATCATGTAAAATTAAAGAAATCACTGCATACTTTTAGGCTGATTTGTTTAATGGGAAAAACAAGGTTTCTAATAACTTTCGTATCGAATTATCAATTTATCACTATAATAAAATAGTTTTTAAGAAATGTCTTCAGAAGATAAAGCATAGTGCTTTATCTATATTCCCAACTAATGTCCAACAATTTGTTATGCTTTATTTGTTGAATCTATCTGAATATTTATGATATTAACCTCTTCGTTCTCTGTCAAATCAATGTTTTATAACATTTTAAGATATTGATCAATGCTGCCAATATAAGTGTTAAAAAAAAATTAAGCATACAATGTATTAACAAAAAAACTATTTATATCTACATTTGTTAGGTGAAAACTACTGGGCTGCCATATGCAACAGCTGCCGTTAGATGCAACCAACAGCTGCCAACGGCTATTTGCAATTCACATTCATTATATTCAAATTGTAAACAAAAGCAGTAAAACTGAAAAGGCAAACAAACAAAGATAACAGAGCTGAGAACAGCAATAATCATATTAGAATTGATCGAAGGCGTTAGCATCGATGATGTCGATGCGATTATCAAATGCTATATATTAAATGTGGTGAGTTATTATACCGAAGTAGTATTTTCATTTTAGAGATTTGAAACTTAAAATATACACTGGTGTGAAGTGTTACGTCCGTCTAGGTAATCGATAAAAATCGATCATTGCTAGTCGATAAAGCCGCAAATCTCGCACAATTTGAAGGCTACAGTCACCAAATTTGGTTTGTAGGTTGTTGGCGATATGTTTCACAGTTTTTGAGTTAGAGCCGTCACAATTGGTTGGTATATTAATAGTAGCCGTCTTTAGCCACGCCCACACCAGCGCCCATAATCGTCAAAGCCGATATTTCGTAAATTGTAAATCGATAAATCTGCATATCTCCCACAATACTAAAGAGTAACTTGGAAAGTAACTTGTTGCCAATTTCCTACAATAATCCAATATTCCTCCAAATAAATAAAATTAAAACAAATATAAATTTTCAGTCCAAGCCCACATCCGTCGTCCCTAGAAATCTGAAATGCGCTTATCTTCCAAATTTTGTAAGCTAGATTCACCGAGTTTTGAAGTTAAGTTAATTTTCTGGTAACTTTCCTAACAGATCGACAGGAAATTTTATGGCCACGCCCACTCCGCCATAAAACCATATATCTATCTAAAACGTATACTGCACCCTTTAACAAAATTTTGGACCACGCCCACTCCAAAAGCGATTATATATCTCAATACAATATCTCTTTTAATTGAAGAGCTAAAGTTACCAAACTTGGAGGGTAGATTACTAAGAACGTTCTCCAACTTTTTTATTGTCCACGCCCAAATTCCCCAAAGCCCATATCTCCCGTAATTTAAGAGCTACATTTACCAAACATGGAGGAAAGTTTACTAGGAAACTTTTCTTTTCAGCCTCTATCTACCGATAATTTAACGACAAACTTTGACGGTAGTTTTCCAAAAATCTCCTTCAAAGATCGATATTTCTTGGAAATACCCACCGTTTGTTTTGAATGGATGCGATTTTGGCCGAAAACGCTTTTCCTTTGGATGGGATTTTCACTGGCTGCCTTGTCAAATATTTGATAGATTTCAAGTAAAATATTGACTGAAACTTAACAAGCGGATAATTATCTCAGCACACACACATACACACACACACACACAATTTAGAAATAGCAGCTCAACTAATGAGCATTTTATTGTTATTTATTTGTTTTTTTTTTGTGTGTTGTTTTTTTTTTTTTTTTGGAGAGTGCAAAACTCGTTTCAGTTTCGACTCGAAATTGTGCCTTTAAAATGCGATAAATTAAATGCTACCCTTGCTACCCCCGTGACCTTCCCTTTTTGGCTACTTACGCTCTCCGTTTGGCTCTCCTCGCAGAGCGCCTCCTGTGCCTGCATCTGATGCCGCAGGCGCAGCGCCTCCAAATCCAATGAATTGATGCCCATCGGCAGCGATATGGAATTGCGTCTCAGGCCGGGACCAAAGTGCTCTCGATCCCGTTCTCTTTCTCTATCTTGCTGTGATACCGGCGGCGTGGGCGTGGGCGTGTCCGAGTTGAGCGACGAAATCTCCAGCTCATCGGGCAACTCTTTAACCACAAACAAATGTGGCAGCTCCATATTGCGACGCTGCCCCAGCGATTGCTTGCGTTGCCCGACAGACGCCAGCAGCTGAACCTGCTCCGCGTCCTGGTCCTGCTCCTGGTCCTGATCCAAGACATCATCCGCATAGGGCAACGCCTGCGCCTGCCCATTGAGCACCTGGGCAGCCAACAGCGGCGCCGGCGGCGCCGACGTCGGCGTCGGCTGTGGCATACTCTCGCCTGAACCGGGCTGGGTTTGCTTTGCTTTGCTTTGCTTTGATTTAGGTTTTAGTTTTAACGCACAGACAACGTGGTGGTTACGTGCGCTCGCGATCGCGTCCAGGTTGCGACTCGCTGGGCAAAGTGAGAAACCAAATGCCGCCCCTAAAAAAAAAAAACAAAACACAAAAAACAGCAAAAACAAAAAAAAAAAACCGTCAACAGCTCAGCTCAGCCGAGCAGCGGCAGAAGCAGCAGCAGCGGCAGAAGCAGCAGCAGCAGCGGCAGCAGCAGCAGCAGCTGGGTGAAGGCAGGGTCGCTGGGGTGTGGGATGTGCGAAGGGGGGATTGTGGGGTTATGGGCCAAAAAGTCGCGTTGATTGTGGCTCAGCATGTTTGCCTTTAATCATTGGCTCGGTGTGTGTGTGTGTGTGTGTGTGTGTGTGTGTGTGTGTGTGTGCGTGTGTGCTTATCATTATCATTTACATTATCATTTCCATTCGCTGCTGCTGCTGCTGCCGCCGATTATCGGCGATTTTTTACAGTGATTACGCTTACGAGGCTTTTAACTGGGCCGCGGTGTGGCTCATAACAATCTGTTTATTTGCCATGTTTATTGAAACAGCTAATTAAATTCGTTATTTGAAATAAACACAGAATCGGTTTCTTTTTTGCTTTTGATTGTCTTTGCCTTTTCGCACACCTAATTAGGCGACATTATCTCAATTGCACTCTGGCATTATCTCGCCCGATTTCTGGCACGATTTGCGTCTGTGGCTTAGTCTGCTATCAGCAGCCATAAAGCGTTTAATCAACGTCAAGTAAATCGCACCAATTGATCAAATACGGGAAACAGGCGTCAAATGTTTTATTCGCAACACACTCAATACCTATCCTATAATCTACACAATCTGCCCCGTTTCTTGACTATCCTATACAAAATGCCTCGGAACATTTCGAAATGTTCAAGTGCGAGCAGTCGTCGACTCACTTGAGTCCTCCTTTTGTGATAATTAAAAAAAAATATGTGCCGAACAACTTTATTTGTCTTGGCAGATATCGAGTTTCTCAAAAACCACAATAAACAAGTGGCCGATGCGGTAATACCCTGTACCCTCACCTATAATCGAGTCAATATAGCCTTGTCCGTCCCTTTGTCTATTTCTGTACCTGCCTCAGTTTTTAATTTGTGATGAAAATCATAATATATTATCGACAGACAGATAAGCGCTTGTCAGGCAGGGCAGGGCAGACATAAGACATAAATGAGTCACTGAACTGAACCGATTTTCAAAAGCAATGCTTCTTTGATAATGGTTTGAATTATAGCTTTATATTGCACATTTTTGGTTAGCGGTATTCCTTATGCGACTCTATATCTATATCCACTTTCATATTTCATATGAAATAATGAACATGTGTTGCCCACAAGCTGCCCCCGTACCCCGTTGCCCATGCAGCCAACCAATGTAGTCAATAAGTTGATTAGCGCAATAAAACTAATTTGCAATATTATGCCCATATATATATATATATACATATATATTTTCAAGCACAAACACAATCCGTGAATTGATATAAATTGGATAGGAAATTGATTCACGTACAGATTTGTGGGTCTAGGGTCTGGTCTGTCACGCAGTATTTGTCTTTCCGAGATCAGCGCGTGACATAAAAACGCACGATACACATACAAATCAATTTTAAAACTCTCTCTCTCTCTCTCTCTCTCTCACTCTCACTCTCACTCTCACTCTATCTTTTCCTCTACCTTTCTCTGTCACTAAAATTTACATTCGATTCATGTGTAAAATATCCAATTGCCAACTAGCTGTAAATATTAATCAATGATTATGGCATTCAATTTGGCTAATTCATTTATGCAGCTGCTGTCGTCATTCATACCAGGAATGTAAAGCAGACGGACCAACAAAACGTTTACGAAAATCGTGCAAAGAGGAGGCGATTGAAAATGAATTAAGTTCTGCAAAAAATGAATGTTTACGAATGTGACACACACAGAATGACATTAAAAAAAACTCCGAAATAAAACAGCAATTTACACATTTTATTGTATTTTTTTAAAAGGGGAAAAAATGCAATTTTTATTTTCAATAAATTGGTAATTTTTTTCCTTTCATTTTTAATTGCTTTTTAATTTGTTGTATTTTGCTTCATTTGCTTTGATCTGTTGTTCGCTTTGCTTTAGTTGTGAATTTACTTTACATTTGACTCGCATGCACTGTGTCTACTGTCTGCACAGTAGTTACTCTTTATATGGAACGCACACATGTTGTTGCTTGCGATTCTTTTCTTGTTTATTCTTGAATTAGGCGCATTTTTTTTTAAATTTTAAATTTATTCATGTTTTTGATTTATGTGTGTATATTTAATATGCAAGAAAACATTGATATTCAATTTAATTTTTGATGTTTTCGTTACTGTTTTCTGAGGAATGTCTTTTTTTTTTGTTATATTTTCATTTTAATATTAATTTTTTATGAAGTTTTGCTTTTACGTTTTGCATTTGTTTTTTAATTATAAGAAATAGTTATATGCTTATTTTATGTTTGTTGCTGTTGTTGAAGTTGTTTACCTTTTAGACAGTACAAATATTAATACAAATGATTTGCTTATTAGTAAAATATGTTAACATTTTTTTTTTATTCTTTTTGTTCATTGCAGTTGCTACACACAGAAAAAAAAAAAACATTCAAAACAAAACGATAGAAATGTGTAGAATTGTAGAAGGCAGAGCAGTTTTACATCATTTTTTTTTCTTTCATTTTTATCATTTATGGAGTACATAATATAATGAACATATACATATCATATTTGTGGAATACATTTAGTGAGATATACAAACTAAAAACGTAAAACGTTTGCTACAGTAAATGGCCAAAGAGCAATGCGTCTACAAGAGTGCTAACTGTTCTGTTTTTTTTTATATACGTTTTTTTTTTTTCATTTTTCTTCTTTTTTTTTTGTTTTTGTTTTTGTCTATACAGCTGCAGTGACGCTTTGTTAGAGTATCCGTGAGATACGCAAATAGATTGAGTGACATTTTTGTTGTTGTGGTTTTGAGACACTGTTCATATACATATATGACAATATACAGCGCTATATTAAGTTACATACATATTGAATAAATATATAATTATGACAATACAATAGGACAAAAAAAAAAACATACATAATAATAATCATATTGGTAATAATAATAATTGTGTAAATTGTAAATATCACAAGCAGACGTCACTTGCATCGTTGATAAATGTAAATATGTATATTTTTATATATATATATATATGTGTGTATATATATGTATATGCATATGTATATGCATATGCATATGCATATGCATGTGAGTGTGTACGTGTGTGTATAAATATAATTATGCGTGTGTTTGTGTGGTACTGCTTAATAAAGTGTTGTTTTCATACAATTTTGCATACAATGCGTGCGCATGTGTGTGTATGTGTATGTGGGGCTGTATGTGTGTGTGTGTGTTTAACTTTCACTAAGATCGACATTGAACAAAAACTTGGTTTTTTTTTTTACTTAAACCTAAATTAACTATTGCTATATTTTTCCGATTGTATTATTTCAAAATAATTATATAATAATAAAAAAAAAAATTTGTAGATCTTTTACACACACACACACACACGCAATTGCCATCGTTACGTTGATCCAGAATTTGGTGTTGTGTTATTTCTCTTGTGTATTCGCACTTTCGATTCAATAACTAGTTATAAACAGCTCTTAAGAGTAACTAACATTTTTCGAATAGGAAAAATTGTAATGAGTACATAATTTTAACTTGATTCTTTTGCATTGATTTGTTGTGTAACGATTTATCGAGTGTTCTGCTATATACCAATGATTCTTCATACAATTGAAATGTATATGCTTTTTATATATATACTCACATTTATTGTTTACACATACATATATAAAGTTCTATTTCATACACATTTATGTAAGATTAAAATTGACTTTTTACATTATTAGCAGCTTTGTGTATTTTCTATTATTGTAATTTCTACTACTGATGCACGAGTGAACAAAAAAAATATATAAATATATATATATATATATGTGTGTATATATATATATATATAGTATTCATTTATATGTATGTATATGTATATGTATATGTGTGTGTATATGTGTAATATACACGCTATAATGTTTAATCAAATTGTTTTTGTTTCATGTTTTTTTTTGTTCATTTTAAATATTTTTTAATGAGAATCGTCATTTTCACTTTGTTGAATATATATATAAATATATATATATATATGTATTTGCTTAATTGGTGCTTTGCTTTGTATGCATGTATGTGTTCATTTTAGTTGATAGTTATGTTATGTTCATGTAGCTTATTGTTTTGAAACATTTTGTTGCAGCTGTTAACATTATTTCTTGCTTGTTTTTGATTTTTTTTTTTATTTTTTATTTTATTTCTATTGTTTGTATTGTTGTTGAACCCATTGCCTATGTAATGAATTGAATCATTTACAAATATCATAGTTAATATATTTTACAATATACATAAGATATAGCACTTAAATTGTATTATGTATGTGGGGATCTGGGGGTTATGGGATGTATGTTGTGACTTTATCTATGTGGCAAATGGGTGTTCTTGTCTTGCTTAAATGAATGCCGAAATGGTTACAGAGGCGAAAACGGACCCGGTTACAAAAACGGGCACACGACTTTTGAGTTGCCCGCACAACAAGCACAACAACACACAAGTTATAGATGTGGATAGGTAGATAAATAACACAGCAAATTTGGATAAACAATATTTCAAAACTGAAAATTTGTATGTATATATATATATATATATATGTGTGTGTGTGTGTGTGTGTGTGTGTAAGACTGTATTAGATCGGTCCCTGTGATGTTGTTGAGATGATTAGATTGCAATATATATACATATATAATGCGGTTAATGAGCCTGTAGCAAGATTGCATCTTAATCACCGCTGTCTTCCCATTTGCGCTCCTCCATTATCCGATCAAAGCAGTCCGCAAGAAATGCGTGCTAAAAGCAAAAGGCATAACAAAATTAAGTAAACCAGTATAACAGTGGGGCTTATATATATATAATTATAGATATATATATTTTATTACATATGGCGTGTAGACTTTGACCCAACGTGCTGGCTTATCTGGACGATTGTATTGAAAGCAAAATGACATGGATTCCTCATCGCTTTCGGAGTGCGTTATGCTATCCCATGTTAGCTCGACCATTTGCGCCTCCAGCGAGCCATCCTCGCGGCAGGCGTGCAGACGAAAGCTCTTCATTCCTGGACAATATCAAAGAGACAGGCATAGATTAGATAACTAATTGCAATGGGTGTATTCCAGAGAAAGAGAGAGAGTCACAGAGAGAAACTCACCCACGGCGGGTACAACATGACCATCCTTGCGACTATCACAGGAGCAGTGTGGAAAGACAACGTCACCGTAGCCGGGCAGTGTGCGTGCCAGTGCCAAATAGTCGTTGGCCTTTTTGGCATCCTGCAACGCTTTCAGTTCATAGAGTCGGCCATCGGCGCGTATATTGCCGCGATTCACCTCATCGACGGCTTGATAGAAGATGAAGCGTGCCGCCTGCTCGCCATCAGGCAGCGTCAGCTCCTTGCCAACGGAGAAGAGCCAACGACGCACACAGAGGCAGGTCGAGGAGGCGGTACTATAATTCTGCACGTACAGCTGATGGGGTATCTCGTGCGGCTGCAGCTTGCGCTCAAAATTGTATTCGACTATTTCGAACAGATAGAAATATTGTTGCGTATAGGCTGTGAGGTTGGCGCGCTGCACCAGTATCTCCCAGACTACCTGAGCATTGGATGATTTCTTCACCGATACGCTGGTGACCTCATGATCGGGCAGCATCACCTTAATGTCCACCGGCGATGCGGATATATCATCTTCGGTATCGGTTAGAAAATCCTGCACCGCATCGCTCTCAGCGATGACGCGCACTGCGCACACCTTCTCCAGATACTGTTCCAGTCCACGTCGACGTGTGTCCAACTGTTGTTCGCTCAACTGGAATGGCCACTTGCCGGGCAGTTTGGGGAAATTGAAGCCGCTAAACTCTTTGCGCAGCAGCGAATGCAAATTGGCAAATTCTCGATATCGACGCGAGCACAGCTGCCGTCCGGCCATATGGATGTTGAAGACAATGTAGCGTTCCCCATTCCGATTGACAATGGTGTAGTCGGGTATGCTGCACAATCGACATGGGTTGATTAATTTGTTTCTTTCATGTAGAGTGTCAACTTACCTAATGGGCAAGGAGCGCTTGTCGGAGTAGTCAATGTAGGAGTAGCCGCTTTGATCCTCTTGCGGCTCCAGTCTATCGGCTTCCTGCTGTGTCACAGATATCACCGTTAGGGTCAAACAATCTCCACCCGATTTGATCAGATCCACCACCTGCTTGTGTGTGGCACCCTCCACGCTGACGCCATTGCTATAAAAATATAAAACAATAATTATAGAAACCATAATTCAAGTGGCAACCACGCACCGCAAGCAGCGACGCTCCATGGCGCTGAGATGGGCAAAGTGAACGCCGTGAAAGGGCAGCATTGCGAAAGACCAAGACGACCAACAACAACAATTAACAGACCGTAGGAGTTGTCACTGCGATTGCCCATCTCCTAATGAGAAGCTGCTGTTGGTTCGCTGGGCAATTTAACAAGACAGACAACAGTGAAACGGAGACTATTCAATGGATGGTCACAGTGTGAGAGCGAGTGAGAAAGCGGATTGATAGCTTGGATCACCTTGTGGCACTTGGTGGCGCTGATAAGCACAGCAAGCAGGCCAGTAGTCAATCTCAGACAAACGATTCGGGTCAAGACGAATTTGTTTATGATAAACTCGATTCAATTGTTGTTGTTGTTGTTGTTGTTGAATTCAATATTTAGTGGGGCAGCACAGCTATTTAAAAGGCAAGTAAACTTATATTCTGTATTTGCAATTAATTGTTGCACACCCTAATTTACAGTTCAATCCGAATTCTGTACACACTTTACAAATTAAAGTGATTAAGTGCAAAACTGAAGAATCTGAAATCGATGTCTGAGTTATCCTATAAACGTCTGGCAACGCTAATAACGTGACGTCATGTGAATTTCGCTTGCAGGTCTTACCAACAAATTAATTAGCACTATTCAAGCTTTTATAGCTGTAATGCTATTTTGTTGCTAGTTGACCAAGTTTTGGTTACAGCTAATTAAATTGATTATTGCATTGGCTGCTGCTGCTGCTGCTGCTTGTTGTTGGCTTCCTGGCTACCTTTTGGCCACCAATTGGGCCAACAATGGACGCTTCGAGGTCTTCTTAGGCATTGTCATTGCTGTTTTTGCTGTAAGACTCTATCTGTGTGTGTGTGTGTATTGTCTGTGTGTGCGTGTGTGTGTGTGTGTGTGTTTAAAAGTGTGTGCGTCTTTCCGGTTTGACTTTTGCCACCGCAGCACAAATAAATAAATCGCAGCTATCGCTTCTTGTCGTGTCGCTGGTGACGCACAGGAACAACAACAACAAAAACAGCTACAACAACCACAACAAAAACAGCTACAACAACAGCAACAAACAAGAACAACAACAAGCAATAACAAACAAAATAACATGACTCACAAATTGAAGCATGGCTAACATGCATATTTAACGTATTTGTGCAATAAATATATGAGAATAACAGATACTCTTTCATTGTGTTTCGGCAGGTGGCTGTCAAACTTAAAGCTAGTTCAAATCAAAGTCAGCAAAGATAGCAGCTACCTTCACAGAGAGAGAGAAGAGAGATCAATAACTTTACTGTTTTTAGTTGCTGTCAACACTTTAATTCCCAAGTAACATTTTTCACAAGCAATTTGCAGCTGAGCTGCTGGTCCAACAGCTAAACAGATATACACAGACTAATCTTTCATATTACAGTTAGTATACCCTATTCGACGCGAACAAAGTGCAAGAGGCAAGCTCTAAGCCGAGATTGAAAGCCAAGTCGAGTTGACGTTGACAGAAAACCAGTTTCAGCTGCTGAATGCCAAAAGAGAATCAAGAATTGCGCTGCACTTAGCCATTTCCAATGGGTAAGTAGGAAGCGACTGCGACGTTGCCTGAGAAGGGAATATATATATTCTTGATCAGTATCAACAGCCAAGTCGAATTAGCCATCTCCATCTCAGAGAAGATAAGAGCCAGACATGGAATATATACTTTTCGTTCACCATACACAAATAAAAATGTATTTCATTTGATCGATAACTACGAATATCGATACATATCGTTTAATCGTTATATTAAACTCCCTGAAAACTGTAAAAATATCATTAAGGTTGGATACTAAAAAATCCATATTGTTTCTTTGTTCTTTTCTTTGTTGCTTTGTTTCTTTTGTTGCTTTTTAGAGCGAAATTTGATAATACAACTAGAATAAGATTTGTACTTGATTATATCATTATTAATGTTATATATTCTGCTATTGTAAATAAGTCGGCTACCTAATAACTGCAACCCATCTATACTGAATATTTATTAATTAAAATAAGTTGCATATTAACCGCAAATTCTAGAAAAAGGTATTGTTCATTCCTAGAATTTGTATAGCTTATAAATAAATAAACGTATTTATGTTTTTACTAATCATAGAATAAAAACTTCGATAATAAATAGAATTCGATGGTATTACCTGGTACTTTGTCACCAACAAATAGCGAAGTAGGATATTCTCAAATAATTGACACATGTTGAAGAAAAGCTACTGCCTTGTTTTTCATAAGCATTTATAGCCGAATTGATGTGATAATAAACTATTTGAAATCTGTATAATAATACTAATAACAGTTTAAAATGAAATCGAACTATTTCGTAATCATTTTTCTAGCTACATGAATAGGGTATCTGCTAGTCATTAGCTATGTTTTCTAGTTGTTTATTTAATTTCTTTTTATTTATTTATTGCTTCGCTGTCCATTTGCTATTCTGAATTTCATCTTGGTTTATTATTGCTGCTCCTTCGCACACTTCTTGACTAGTCCACAATTTGCATGGGGTAGCCCCACTCATGGGTAGTCCCCCTATTGTGCACACCCGGGAGCCCGCGAACCCGCAACCGACTGGAAAAACACGCAAAACATGCGCTCTCAAACACTAATGCATTAATTATTAATAATAATATTAGAAATTGGCTACTACTTGGCATAACTACAACTTATACAGATCGATAAAGCCAAACAAAAACAACACAAGTTGGAACTGGGAAATACCCTGTATCAATATTTTTTCTAGCTACATAGCAGCGTAATTAGAAAGTTATGTTCTTGTTATTATCGGTGATGAGGAAAGGCATCTGCGACAATCGAACTGGGTAAAGTTTCCTGGATAGTGAATTCCATGGGAGAGAATAGACTTAGTATACTCATCGGTCTCTTTACAGATCTCTCGAAACCATATATCGCATTAGCCAGAAGAAGATGCAAAGAAACCCTCAACCCGAATAGAATTGCTTGAATCCGTGCAAGAGTCGGGGTTGAAATGGATGAGCTAATGGCTCAATATCATGAAGCACAATGATGATGTTATCGGTTATTAGTTATTTATTGATAATTATCGATTAAATAAAATAAACTTGAGCTGTGATTGGTAGACGAAAACCCATATGCCACATTAGTTCCAACTGTACCGCCGATCTTACAGACAAAGATCAAGAATAAATACATATATGCTTTGTAAAGTCGGGGATGCTGAATAAACTAAGTATTAATACAGTTATTTATTTTATTTCATATCAATTGAAGTTATTTACGTTAGATGTTCATTCAAGCAAACGTCCATCGCAGATTCTGTGAAAACAGAGTCAAGCAAATTGGTCCAAAAAATAAATAAATAAATAACTCTGCAAGCACACACGCACACTCACCCACCCACACACACACACACATTCCGATTAGCTGTAGCAACTAAGGCGAATAAAAGAAATTGAGGGTAAAAGTAATGTCAATCAAATTTATATACTTCAACAATGGGTCAAGCAAATTAGCCGCTCATGGGCGTGAGTAAACAACACTTTAATAGCCAATTTCATATACGTATATGAATGTGTGTATGTGTGTGTGTGGGTGTTGTTGTGTGTGTGTGTAGATAGACATTTGACATTTGATTTGAGCAATGAATCAAAAATGCATAGCCAAGAATATTGTGGAAATTGAATATTTATAGCCTATACTCAATGTAGGTCTAAACAAATCACAAATTATTGAAAAACGATTTAAAAGCAAAGCCAGTTAAGTTATTTATTAGATTACTTTAATTATATTTATACGAAGCGAAGAAGGACTTTCCGTGTCCTTCACTTTGGACAATGTTGACTTCGTATTTCGAAATTGACGTTGACCACCTGACGCATCACAAAATACATTGTTGGCATTTAATTTGATGGGTTTGCGTAAAATGCGACGTTGCGGCAAATGTTGCACATTCATTGTATCTATTGCTGGCTGGTACTCTTGAACCAAGCCAACAAATGCCATTGACTAAATCCAAACCAAAATAACCTCGAAATCTCGAAACCTCATCTGCCCAGCACAAGGGCGGCTTGTCCCATGCGTGGGGGAGAGGGGTCCTTCAAAAGTACTCCATAGCCTGTCCCTGTCCCTGTCCCAGTCCCAGTCTCACTCCCTGTCCCTGGCCCTGTCCCTGTCCATGTCCATGTCCGTGTCCCTGTTACAGTTCGAGTCACAGCCCAACCATCCAGTGACGCAAATCTATTGATTATTCTGGGGCATATGCCGCAAAACAGCTAGAATAATAATTTGAGCATGGAACAAACAACAGCAGTTAAACCGACACACAAAATTCGTGGCAGCATAAAATAAATGTTCAAACACGCTTAACTAGAGTTTCATCGATGCCTGAATACCCTTTTTGGCCTTGCAAATGTGTGCTATGCATAAATAATTGATTTACCTCAATATATGTATGTCTATGTAAATATACATGTGAAAAGGACGGCAGCCAACGCGGTGGGTCGCAGCTGGCAGCTGGCAAAGGGTGGCCAGGGATCGAGCAGAGTTGCCAGACAGTGCAAAGGAGGGGGTAATAAATAAACAGTCAGCAGTCGAGAAAGCTCGTCTAGTTAATACCCCCAACCTAGCTGTTGAATATATTTCTATATTTTTTCACAGAACGCAACTTAAAATCACCTGTTTGTGCCAAACTTATATGCAACGTTCAATCTTTACAATTGTGTATTTTTTATCGATGTATATTGATATTCGCGAAACGGTGACAGTTATCGATAAATTGTCATAATCTTGATCTGTGTATATACCTATATATTTATGGGATTGATTCCTTCTGTCTGTTACAAATGTTTACATAACTTCATTACAGCCGCCTTTTGAAGCTAACTCTATTTATTATTGTTTCGTTTTGAATGAAAGCTAAATTATACAATAGCAAAACAATTTAGCATTCTTTAAATTTTCCAAAATCTTAAATGTATGTAACAAGCAGCAGAAGGAAGCAAGCAAAGTATATATATTCTTGATCAGGATCAGCAGCCGAGTCGATATAGCCATGTCTGTCCGTCGGTCCGCCTGACCGTCTGTATGAACACGCGGATTTTAGAGACTATAAGAGCTAATGATCTAGCTCTAGTGGAATCTAGGTTCGCGTATACCAGGCGCAGATCAAGTTTGCTTTATTTTATCGATAACTGCCTCAGTTTCTCGATTTTGGAAACATTTTGATTTCCAATAGCAATAAATTCGACAGTTTAAGAGGCTTCTAATTTAAACATAATATGCATATGCGTATTATTGATTAATTGCCCAAATTTCATCAAGATCGGATAAATAGTTAAGTTATAGCCGAAAATATATTTTCATATTGATATAACTGTTAATTCTGTATGTCTGTATGTATGTATATGCACCTGTGTGAGTAAAATATTCTCTGCCTTAGTTTTTCCTGACTCTGTAGTCCATGAGCCTCCCATAAGAAAAGAGGGCACTTGCAGAGCTGCTCACATTTGGGTGCAAATCATGTTAAAGGCAAATTTGCCAATAAAAAAGATCGCAGTCGAGCTCACTCGACTACAGCATTCTTACTTGTTTGTTAACGACTTTACTGGCAAACTGGGCTGCAAAACGATGCTAACCTGATTAAAATAACATATGCAATTCAACGCCTTCAAACATCACTTGGCCTGTTTTGTGGCTGTTTTGTGAATTGAATTACGACTTGTTCAAATGCAATCAAAATTTAAATTAGCTGACTCAATTGATCAACTTTCAGTTTAAACATTTCTTTTTTTTCCTCCTCTCTTTTTTTGGCAATTTGTGTTCAAAGTTTGCAACACAAGTTGCATGCAGTTTGTTAAGAAAACTAAGAAGAATTTAATGCTGACCAGAGCACAAAACAATTAAGAAACTTTTATAGAAAACCATACGCACTTTGTGTTAAAAACTAAAATACTATATATACATATTTACATATATATATAACAATTGTGCGGGGATTTAAGTATTTAACGATCTCCTTTTGTTGCTGTTGCAGTTGATTTTTTTGTTGTTGTCTGACATTGTTGTCGTAAATGTTTTAACGAGCCAACAAGAAATAAAAATAGTTCATAATCCTCATTGATTGCATTGCAGTCGGCAAACACCCCTTTGACCCCCTCCTTCCTTAGGCACATACACCCACCCCCGGAAAACAACAATGCAATGTTAAGTGGCAAGTGCAGCAGCAACAGCAGCAGCAGCAGCAACAATGAAAGCTATGTGCACGGCAATAGGCGGCAACAGAAGAAGCAAGAAGCAAGAAGCAAGAAAAGCACCCACTCAACAAGCAACACATTTATTCATTTTTGCAAAAATGCAAAAGTTTACTTAACTAAAATTACGTTTTAATATTTTTTCATTTCTTGTTTTATATTCATTTGTGCACTTGTTATAATAATTTGTCGACTTTTGGCATAATTTAAGACTTTATAATAAAATCAAGAATTTAGTTTAGACCTATTCCAAGTCGAATACGATTGGAGTTCCCATGATTAAATACGAGGGTGGTTTGATGATTACCTGACCTTGACGCCAGATGGCGCCACTATTGCAATATGACGTGACTATCATATAGTACATAAACCTAAACAGCCACAGTGAAAATTTCAGTCAAAAAAAAAAAATTTCAATCATGAAATATTGGGTATGAGAAAGCTATCGGCGCGATGGGTGCCGCGTTTGCTCACACCAGACACTTCGGAGCATGGTTTGGCGCTGTTAAAGCGTAATCCGAAGGAATTTTTGCGTCGATTCGTGACTGTTGACGAAACATGGATTCACTGGTACACACCAGAGACCAAAGAACAGTCGAAACAGTGGACTTCACCTGGCGAATCTGCCCCGAAGAAGGCGAAAACTGTTCCATCGGCCGGAAAGGTGATGGCCACGGTTTTCTGGGATTCGAAAGGTATTATCCTCATAGATTACCTAGAGAAGGGAAGAACGATTACAGGGCTCTACTATGCCGAACTATTGGGAAGATTTGACGCCGAGTTGAAGAAGAAACGGCCCCATTTGGTGAAGAAGAGGTCAGGTACTCATCAAACCACCCTCGTATATTATGTTATCATTTAAACGCAAACTAGCATATTTCACGCTGAAGTTTGTGCGATAGGAAGATGTGGGGAGCTCAACCTGGTGCGTAACTATCGGAATACGGATATATCCATCTTATCCGATAGTCAAGCAGCAATAAATGCCATTAGTGGGACGAAAATAACTTCAAAAGTAGTCCATGAAGCACGATCCATAGTTGACCAATTCGGGACAATCAATAGGCTTACCCTAAAATGGGTCCCGGACCACACGGACATAGTAGGGAACGAATTGGCCGACAGGCACGCAAGATTGGGGGCAGGGAGGACCTGAGCCATATTGAGGCATTGGAAGACACACAATACAGCAGAAACTTAGAAACGAAGAATGACAGAGGAGACAGCGAAGTTGGGCAGAGACACAAGAACTCCTACAAACCAGATGTCTTTTGGGTAGCTTTAACCAGAAGCGATTTAAGAAGCTAATAACTATGAGTAAAAATAATCTTAGAATACTCACCGGTCTACTGATGAGACACTGTAGACTAAGAAGTCACCTAGCCTAGCTAGGTATAATTAGTAGCGGACTCTGCAGGTTCTGTGAATGTGAGGGGAATCCTCAATGCACATCCTAGCAGAGTGTGTCGCCTTATCGAGGAAAAGATGAAACATCATAGGGAAGCATGTCATGATAAACAATGACATAGTAGCCCTCAACCCAATAAAGATTCTAGCATTTGTGCAGGAGCTTGGGTTGATGGAGGAGCTTTAAGCCCAGAAGGGGGCACAATAGACCTATCAGATCGCAGTGCACACACCCCCAACTTAATAACAAATCATTTTAATATACAAGGGCCGTACCCAGGCCGGGGAGGAGGGGAGGGAAGCATCCCATGTATAAATTGGTATATATAATTGTTTTGTTTGAAATAGGCTGTGTCCAAAATGTTCACACAATTTATTGATTTTTATCGCTATCGTTTAGCGTTAGAGAAAAACAACTCAGAATTACACAGGAATATTCTATGATTTCGTGATGGACGACAGTCAGGAGGCTTTACAATTCGGTTTCTTCAAATATTTTATTTTCTTAAAACCATCCCATCTTAATTTAGTTGTTTGTCGAATGTATCTTCTAGTGAAATATACAAAAGTCTTTGGCTCTTAGTCTCTCCTAATCGAATTTGATTAATTAATAATATTAAGAAGTTTATATTTATTTAATTTGCAAAGTAAATATATAGATATATAGTAAATGCCAATATAAAAAATAACTTTCCAATTGATCTCCAAGTCAGATTTCTTAGCACAACAATGACCAGCAAGTGGTCGAAGAATCTAGACTGTGTGCGCATGGTGTTTCCAAGTTTATGCAGCTTAAGGCAGATTATCTGATCGTTTTCTATATATATATATATATATATATATATATATATATATATATATATACGCACCGATAATGCACATGCATATTAGAAATCAGAGCAAAACAATGAAACAATGGAGCAGAGTAGCAGAGCCACTTGAGGCTAAGGTCTTAATCTAATCTTAAAACGAATCAAATCAAATCGAATCGAATCGAATCGAAGCAAATCCCAAATTGAACAAAGTCAGTTTATTGTTGTCCAGCGAGCAGCAAAGATGGAGAAACCGAGACGCCTGCTGCAGCTGTTGGGCATAATGGTGTTGGTGCAGTTGCTTCACACGGGCAGCGGCCTAGAATGCTATGCCTGCGATTCGGCCGAGGATGCCGAATGCGCGACACGACCCGGGCAGCAGCTGGAGGTGGAGGAGTGCATCCAGCCAAATGATGAATGCGTCATCTCTATAACAGCTGGTTTGACGCGACGCGGCTGCCTCCGCCGCCTCTATCCCAATGGTTACTGCGCGGAGCCCTGTTATCGTTGCGAAACAAGTCTGTGCAACCGCTTGGTGTATCCGGTGGATCGATTGCGCTGCTATCAGTGCAGCGGTTCCGACTGCATCAATGTCAGCGAGCGGCCGCAACTTCTGTTGCCGTGTCCCGTTTACGATGCCACAGATCGCTGCTACACAAACATTCTCCATTTGAGTAACACGCAGCGTGGCTGCGAGCGGACCAATCTGCCCGTTGGCTGTCCGCACGTGTGCCTCAAATGCAACTACAATGGTTGCAATGCGGAGCGCACAGTCACCGAGTCGCACTGCCTCCAGTGCACCCACGCCCGGCTCTCGCCTAATGCCGATTGCCAGCGTGAGCAACAGCCGCAATCCGCGGACAAATGTGCCTTAAGCAATGCGACTGTGACGCAGTGCGTCAACAAGGTGATGCTGGGACATCTCGAACGCTGCTACACGCATCGCAACAGCCAAACGGAAGTGCTTCAGCGTGGCTGCTCCACAACCATGGGCTTCTTTCCCACCGGCGAGCTGTACCAGTGCTATGGCGACAATTGTAATTCCCAATGCCAAGATATTCAATGTGCCACCTGCAATTCCACCAGCAATCCCAATTGCCGTTCCGGCCATGCACTGAGGAGCGAGCCGTGTGCCCCGGGCACCACCGCCTGCTACTCCTGTGAGCAAGGTTAGGGTGAGTCAGTAAGCGCTGCGGATCAGTTGCAAATATCGCTGAAGTGTATCGATTTTTTTGTCATTCGACATTTGTTTGCGTAGAAATATCTGGTTTGAAAGTCTTCCATATGAAATTATGAAATTATTGATTAAAACATTGCACAATTTCGTTGCAGACTTTTGCAAAAGCAATAAAAAACCAATAGTTAATTCTTTGTTAAACTAGTTCGATAACTGTCGACACTTGACAACGATTTCCACATCGTTAAACTTTAATCAAATTTTAAATTTTTATATTGTTATACCGAAGAAAATCGATAAAATCGATTTTCGCTAATCGATAAAGCCACATAGTGGTAGGTTGTTGGCGATGTCCTTCAAAGATCGGCTTATGCCACGCCCACCTCCGACGCCCCCAGTCCCCCGCCCCTACAATTTTAAATGGCTATATTTTCAGCAGTTTTTGAGTTCGGAAACTCAAATTTGGTAGGTATATTACTGGTAGTCGCCTTTAGGAACCGATAACAAATTTTTGTTGCCACGCCTACACCTGCGCCCATAATCGACAATGCCGATATTTCGGAAAGTGTAAATCGATAAATCCGTATGTCTCCCATAACTTTAAAGATAGAGTGACCAAACTTGGAAGATAAATTGCTGGTAACTTCCTCCAAAAATCAATATATAATATAATTGTGGACCACGCCCACGACAGCCGCCCCCAGGAGCTTCGGCCCTAGAAATCTGAAATGCGCATATCTTCCATAATTTGTAAGCTAGAGTCACAAAATTTTTAAAGTATGTTGCTGGTAACTCCCCTAAGAGATCGATAAAAAAAATTTAATGGCCACGCCCACTCCACCTACCTAAACCAATACACCTGTTGGTGTAAATCGATAAACCCATATATCACACGCAATTCGAAAGCTTAAGTCACCAAATTTGAAAGGTATATTGTTAGTAGCACCCTTACAAAATCTGAAAAAAAAAACCGATGGAACCGCACCCAAAAACCGATAAATGCCCATTTCGCCAGCTTTCTAAATTTGTGTGTATTAGCATAATTCGGAAATATACACTTAAGGCATATTAGAAGGATTTAAACGTTTCCTTATCAGTCTAAAGTCGTGGAATTGTGCCAACGTTGCCATATCGCTTTCATTTCTATATATACTGCAAATATATATATTTATATATATATTAATCAACAGATACGCTGCTGCGTCGCGGCTGCGCTGATGAGAATTTTGTGGCGGGCGCTGGAGAGACATGCCAATTATGCCGCAGCGATGACGGCTGCAACCGTTGGTCCGTCCGCAGTTGCTATCGCTGCAACTCGCAGGATCAGAGCGACGATTGCGCCCCCATGCTCCATCCAAACGTCATGAAGTTGAGCAACTGCAGCTCTGTGACGGAACTGTGCGTCAGCACCGTCATCAGTCGAATGGAGTTGATCTACACGGTGCGTGGCTGCGCCGGCGACGTGCCCGAATGCAGCGCCAATGATCCCTATTGTGTGCGATGCAATGGCAGCCTGTGCAATGCAGCACCTACCATGTGGGCAACCAAAAAACTGCAATTGCAACAGCAACTGCAACAGCAACTACAATTCCAGCGACTGCCAGCCAAGAAGGGTGTGCAACGTCTGCTTGAGTATTTGTGGCCCGATAGCAACTAAAAAGCATTAATCATGACTAAACATCAATGAGCAACAGCAAAAAATTTATCACAAAAACTAAACTTAACACAAAGTGCCCCTCGCTGATAAGCGGATCGGATGTGGCAAGCATTTTTCATTTACAGTTGCCAATCGGTAGAAAAACGCCCCCAAACCGCAAACGAGTGAGAGTGAAAGAGTAGGAGAAAGGGAACCTAAACAAAACAAGCAGATGCCAATGAATTCAATATGAATATATTTATAATATATATATATATATATATATTTTTAATTTAATAAAAATAAATAAAAAATACATATATATTATGCATGATGTATGTGTTTAATCCGATTTACTTTTTAACTAATAGGAGATAACAATGCATATTTCTATATTAACATTTGTCCGATTTTTATTTATATTCAAAAATTTCAGTTAACTGATTAAATTATGTGTGTTTAATTGACAAAGCAATTGTGCCACAAATCGAGCTAGGTAACCAATCAGTTAAACATATATAAATGGAAAGTTTAGTGCAAATTCCAATCGCTAATACAAAACACGTGCATTATGTTGTTTAGTAAGCAGAAGCGATTATTGTATATAATAATCTTTTGTATATATGTATATATATATATACATAAATACTTAATAGTTCAAATACTGAAATATACAATGAAGCAAACGATATGGAATGTGATTATATATGAGAACGGCGGATACTCAAATTACACTAGGAAACCAAAAAGCACTCCTCCAACTTGCTCTCACTGGAACTGTTATTTATAAATAAATACATTTGTATATATATATATATATATATATATATATATATAGATATATGTGGGTGTATGCACAGATAAGCTGTTTTTCCTTTTATCAAGGTACAGCTCAGAAGCTGAGTCACTTGAAAGACCGAACACACAATCAACTATATAGTGCAAAATGTACAAATGTGGTAATAGTAAATGAATAAGTAGATTAGGTAGAAATTTATCAATAAAGATAGACTTACAAGTTTAATAATTAATAATTATAAGAAAAATTGCTGTTATTCAAAAATGTAATGACCCAAAATAAACATTGCAGTCGGGCGTAACCGACTACTAAAAAAAAAGCGTTTTTCGTTAGTTATTTATTTGACTAAGGACACTGTTGTTCTGATCCACTTTAAAGCCTTTCTGATTGTATCATGTTCCTACAATGGAAACAGGAAACAATTGACTATCTCCATAAAATGTTTGAATATTTGAATTTGATTCACATATTTTTTTATCGAATGCAATGAGCCCACTTACTAATATTAAAAATCAAGCCCATATCCTGGATTTTCATCGGATTAGAAGACAATTTGTTTGAAGACATGTTTTTAAGCTCTGAATTTGTGTTTTTATTTTTTAAATTTTTTTTTGCCGGCGTTATGTGTTGTGCGTGTGTGTATCTGTGTGTGTTGTCAAGCTTTTATTACTGTTGCTTTGTTTTAACACGTGCAGCATAATCACAAATGTTGTTCCAGTTGTTGTTCTTCTTTTTAAGATCGTTAATAATCAACAGATGATCAATAAAAACCTAGGCGGAACAACAAAAACATTTGATAATTTGTGGCGTGTGTCTGCGAAAGGGGTGGGGATGTTAGTGGGGCGGGACATCCCCCAACTCCGTTGGAGATTAGCCAACGATAATTAAGTTGTTATTCGCCGCGCAACGAAACTGTTGTTCAATTTTGTAATTTAATTTGTTCCCAACTTTTGCCTTATTCCCCCAGACAGACAGAGACAGATACACAGGCTGAGAGTGAGGGGAGACAATAAAAAAGTATGGGGGGTCGTAAGAGAAGGCAAAGGTTATCACTGCATTGTCGCCCACAACAAAATATTCAACTTGCTTGCATTAATGACATGAAAGTTGTTAATGGAAGGGAGGGGAGGGGAGTAAAGCATTTGGCTGTGTTGCGAAAATGTCAAAGATACAAAACAAAAGCTTAACGAAGCCCAGACACATGTCTGACAACGAGCGACCGAGAGAGAGAGAGAGAAAAATGCGCCCGTTAGGAGAGAGCATAAAAAGTGAGCGCTTGAATGACAGCAAGCAAAGGGGCCAAGGGGGCTGGCGTGTAGGGGGGTCATTTTAATTAGCTTGCTCTGTGTGGTGTCTCTGTGTGTGTGTGTATTCGTACAATGAAAGTGTAAATGTGAGTGTGGCCAAACAATGGCACAAATATTACGCCATAACAAAAACAAAACGAACAGAAGAGGCGCAAGCAAACCCAGTTACCAGATATTATTTATGATTATGCCACAGTTCACTAGCAACCCTCTGTCTCTCTCTCTCTCTCTCTCACACACACAAACACACAGTCAAACAAACAAACAAACACAAACTTTATTGATTCCAGAACTTCAAGCCCTTAGTTTTAAGTTGATTTTTCCATTCCGAGTGAAGAGACGTTCAGTGGGTGGGCTCGACTAGAGATGGGCACATCGGTATCGGTAACACGTTGAATGAATAATTATAAAAATTAATTGGATAAATTCACCTGTTCAAGCAACTTAATTTAGTAATAGCTTCGAATTAATAATTCATATCTGAGCTTGTATTTTTATGTGCAAAAGCAAAATGTGCTTGTTTGTTGGGTCACGCATTAAAATTCACGACACGGGTCCAACTCTATGCTAGACTTGCTCGCTCTCTTTTTCTCTCGTTCGCTAGCATTGGAGTGCAGGACAGGGCGGGGCATGCGGCAAATCATGGCAAACAGGTCAAACATGAAGCCTCAAAGTGTCAAAAGGAAGCTTTTTTTTTGTCGAATATTTCAGTTATTTTCTATTTTTCTTAATGTTGCTGAACACTACTTACACCTCGAGTATGCGATCGCCCTTTTTGATGCCCGCCTTCTCGGCGGCGCCGTTCTCCAGCACAGCGCTAACGTGCTGCAGGGGGGCGTACAATTCACCGTTAATCGAACGCAATTGGCCGCCCTCGGACACCTGTCCGCGCACATTGAAACCGAAGCCAGTTTCCGTCTTATAGATGGTAACGACACGCGGTCCATTGGCAGCTGTGATTGTGCCGTTATTCTCGCTCATTGCTGCGCCCGCCCGGTAAGCTCACACACGCACACACACACACGACGCTGCTGCTGCTGCTGCTTTTGTTGTTATTGTTTTTGTTATGATTATGATTTTACACAATTTAGCTGTGCTTTTGCGTAACTTTTGTATTTTTGCAACTTCTTTTTACACTCAAACATTCGCGCGCGCACACACAACCACACACACACACATACGCCGAAACATGCATACATGTGCATATATGTGTTACAAACACAAACACATAGGCAGGCAGCGGCAGGGGCAGGCGGTGACAGCGGCAGCGGTAGCCACTTTTACTTTCCGCAAACTAACACAGAAAAAAAAGATATAGACTCGCAAATCGCAGCAACTCCAAACTCCAAATCGAGGTGCGTGTGACAAGTAAACTCGTGTGTTATGCGCTTGCGATCGCAGTGGATGTGGCTTGCATTGCGTTAACGTTGACGGCAAACAACGTGCGTAGCGCACATTAATTTTGCATATTGCTGTTTCGGTTTCTCGAAATTCACTTTTGCTTTTGCATTTGCCTTTGCCTTTGCCACTCACCCAACAACTGCTAGGCGCTAGTGTTGGATTTGTCCATTAGGTTGTTCAGTGTTCAGTGAACCAGACTCACACAAAATGAGCTGCTTCTTCTTAGCTGTTCATTTTGCAGGTGTGCTGCAATTCTTACCAAGTGGCAACGCTATGCCGCATATTTCAAATAGCAAATTGTTAGCAAGCATATTAAATAATTATATCTTGAAATGTTATTGGGACAAGTATTGAATTTTTCTCGAATTTTGTATTTGATTAGCTAATTAACGTGTTCTATATTCTGTAAACTATATGACGTTGTTCAACACTAATGAACCAGTTATCGATTGCAGTCAGCTGGCTGATGTCAGCTACTTTAGTGAATTTTAGCCGGTATATTTGGTTAAAATTTCAATTTTAATGCTAAACAAATAACCCCAATAATGCATTTTCTAAATAACTTCCAAATTCTTTAAATATTTGCTCCGACTAATTGTATATCAAACCGTATATTTGGATAAGTATTTAAATTTTCTGGAATGACAAATGCTATTGTTCTGAATTATAATAAGCTCTAAACTATTTCAAATCAATAAGGATCGACCAAAAGGCAACCGATAACGGGCATATACAAAATATATAAAAATACTATTAGAAATTTTTTAGTAGTTGTATATAAAAAAAAGTAAGACTGCCTTGCAAATGTTAACCTATTTTCTGACCAACTTATATGCAATAGGAGTGTGGGTGTGTCAAGGGAAAAAAGAGTGTGTGGTGGAGGTGGGGGCTGTGCATACACAGGGGCACATTCATAGCATACATGGGCGTCACTGCTGCGGCGCAGCCCCCAAAAATAGGGGCATGGCATTCGTGGCAGGCGCGTAATGTAACATTTGGTGTCAGTGTGTGTCTGTGAGTCTGAGAGTGTGTGTATTTGGTGGCAGGGAGAGCGGAAAAGGAAAGGAAAAAGAAAATTCTGCAATTTCATTGATATGGACAATAAGGAAAATGGCAAATGGCACACACCAAAATATATTATAAGCAATGCTTTTTCTTTTATTTAAATTTGCGGCTACATTTGGAGCTGCTGTTCTGTTTTGTTTTGTTTTTTTTTTGTGTTTGTTTCTGGTATTCGTTGTTTTGGGTCTTGCTTATGAGTTCGATTGGATAAGATATATATAATATATATATTTAAATAATTAAATGTCCTTAAGCACAAATAAATTAGCAATTGCCACACTTCCTCACACAAACTCAGACGAGCACTCACACGCAAACTTTATAACGGTAACTCTAGTTACGCTGTAGTCCTGACTGTGTACAGTGTGCTAAAACGCCTAAATCAATATATAAATAAAGGTATCGATAACAAACATTAACGTTTTAAACCATATTTTCTTTTTCTCTCGTCATATGTATGTATATATGCACTGTATGCTTGTAAGTATATATATATTCTATGCATGATTTGTGTGTATATTGTTTTTGTTTGTATGAGTGTAACAGCATTTCACATTTACACGAAAGCTGCAAATTATTGTGTATATAAAAGCTAAAACTTAGAATCATACTTGACGTATTTAGAAAAAAGTATGTTTAAAAAAAAATGTTCGTCTCAAACATGTATATATATAAATATATATATAGAGATACAAATTTACAATTCCAGCTGAATGCAACAAAATTGAAGATCACTTAAAAAGACGAAACCATTAACCTAATAATTAAAACCTGACGCCCAACAATTCGCGCTGTGGTTAATTGATTCAAATCGGTTACAAACTATATTGTACAGCTCAAGGCTTTACAAAAAATACAACTCAATATTACAATAGAAAAAATTTTAGTTTTTAATTAATTAAAATAAACATTAGATGTGATTTGTTTTCATAATATTAAGCCTTTAAATATAAATATACATATATGCAAATATATATATGTATATAAACATATATATAGACTTCCTTTCAATAGCAGGCTCGCGAACTCAAGTGTTTTATGCTTACTTGGCTAATACAGTTTTAAACTAAACAAACTATCAACTATGTATATAAACTCTACGCTACAAATTGTTAATTTTTTTGTTGTTGTTTTTTTTCGTTTTATTTAACTTTACACATAATGTAGCTAATTCGCGATGTAATTATTTTAATATTTATTTTAAACTTTTATGCTTAAATTTAAGTTCATATATAAATATATATTTTTAATACTTAAAAACTACATAAATACAGACCCTATACAAACCCTACAAAAAAAAAAAAAACTTTTTAAATAAGAACCCCGATAATTATGCTCGACAATTTCAATTATTTAGTTATTTACAATGGTGCGTGTGTTTTTGTATGTGCGTAAGTGTATGTGTGGGTGTGGGTGTGTGTGTTTGTGTATGTATGTTTTCAATTAATTTTGGAAATTGACGAGATATGTTTGCATAACAACAGTGGTCGCTCGAAAACAAGATCTACCAGAAATCAAAATCTAAAGTGTTCACTTTTAAGAAACTTTAAATAATTTAGCTCTTTTAAAACTCATTAGAAAAACCAACTGTTTTCAAATATTTTACCTAACACGCATATAATATTTAAAACGGACTTGCACACATATAAATTTTTCTATTGACACAATTTAATCTCTCTTTTTTCTAGGCACTTTTAAACAGAGAGTTTTGACAAATTTGTTTAATGGATTTAACTATTTAACATAAAAAACTATTATTTGAATTTTTAATTATTGTTATTACTATAATATATTATTGATTTTAACTATCGAAAGGAATTTAACTTTTAATTTGAGCGTAAGCTCTGTAGAAGGTTTTTGAATGTGAAAGGGACTTGGCTGGATATTAAAATTCGAATTGGGAATTAAAGCAATCAAAATTTGCGAGCGACTACTGTGTGTATATAGTATATACATATATATACATACATATATATATATATATAATTTCTGGTTTGGCCTGGCGTGCTCAACTACAATATCAACTCTTAACCTAATCGCTGATGTTCAGTTTATTGCTGTTGCTGCTGCTTGTTCTTGTTGTTGTTGTTGTTGACATCACAGACATGTTGCATCTGGCTGCTGCTTGTTGCACGCTCAATTCCAAATTAGCCAACGTTAACTCTTTGTGATCTCCAAATGCGGCTGCTTGCTCTCCCACCACTCCTGTATGCTGTACACCATTTTACGTCGCCGGAAGCGCATCGATTCACTGATGCACATCTCTATAAAATCCGATTTCATATCCTGATCGCCCTTTATCAAATTCAAATGCTCCAACAGCTTGGTATAATCCCGACCCGGTCGCCGTATATCACGAAAGACCTGCAAACGCAAATCAATATTATGCTGGCGTGCCGCTTCTCGCTGCTCCTCGCTCAATTCACACTCCGCTGAGTTCAGGGTGTCGACATTGTTGTTGTTGTTATTGTTGTTGTTGCTGCTGCTGCTATTGCTGCTGTTGCTGTGATTGCTGTGCGTTGGCGATGCTTTTGGCTCCAGTTTAGGGCTACTGTTGTTGTGGTTTCTATGCTGATTGCTGCTGTTGCTGCTGCTGTTGTTGTTATTGGTGCTGTTGCTGTTGTTGTTGCTGCTGCTGCTGCTGTTGTTGCTGTTGCTGCTGCTGTTGTTGTTGGTGGTGGTGGTGGTGGTGGTTGGGGTGGTGGTGGTGGTAGTGCTGCCGCTGCTGCTGCTGTTGTTATGATTCATAAGGCCGCTGCCCCAGAAAACATGCGGACTGCAGCCAACTACTGACGGACTACTGACGCCAGCTATGCGTTTGAGTTTATAAAAGGCAAACTCCATATCCATATTCCAGCCGTATTTATTGGCATCGCTGGCGTTGCCATTTAGAGTGCTGCCAGAGTTATTGCTGCTGCTGATGCTGCTGCTGTTGTTGATGCTGCTGCTGTTGTTCTTGCCGTTGTGGCACGTCTGCAATATGCGCGAAATTTCCGAGGCATCATTGATATCATTATGACTAAAGTACGTGCTTGTTGCTGTTGTTGTCGGCGCTGTTGCTGATGTTGATAATGTTGTTGTTGTTGTTGTGCTGCTACTGTTATTTGTTGCTGCTGCTGTTGTTGTTGTTGTTAATGCAGCCGCTGTTGTTGTTGTTGATGCAGCTGCTGTTGTTGTAGTAGCTGTTGTGGCAGTTGCTGCTGATGCAGATGTTGTAATTGGTGGCGGTGTTGATATTGCTGCTGGCGGTGACAACATGCCGCCATGGTGACTCGCGTAACCATTGGGCAGCAACAGAAGCGCCGACATTGCTGCTGCAACCTTATGCATTCCCGTTGCTGCTGTTGGCGGCAGCATCAGCATCGTCTTGTCGAGTGTTGCACCCACATTGCTGCTATATGCGGCATGCTGCATGGTATGTCCATTTAGCGGCACATATAAAACGCCGCTGCTGCTGTGGTGATTGTGATGATTGTTATGATTAGTATTGTTGCTGTTGAGGTGGCTGCTGCTGGTCACGTTGCTGCTATGCATACTACTGCTGTATAGATCGCTGGTGCCATTGCTGGCAACTGTTGTAGCTGTTACTGCAGCTAGTGCGACTATAACGCTGCTGCTGGTTGTTGTTGTGGGCACTGTTTCCGCTACGGTTTCTGCTGTTGTTGTTGCACTGTTGTTGCTGGCGCTGTTGTTGCTGGCACTGCTGTTGGTTGCGCTGTTGTTGCTGCTGTTCCCGCTGCTGGCGCTGCTAGCACTATTGCTGCTCGCATGCTGCTGGCTATGCTCCACTTCAATAGCGCGCTCCTCCTCACTAATCCCATTGATGAAATTGTGCACATAACCATTGAGCGGTGTCTCCTGTTCGCAGGCCTCCTCCTCGCTGAAATCAATACTGAAACGTTCCGCTGAATGCGTCGACGGCAAACCAGAGTCACTGTTGTTGGTGGCGGCAATGATGCTGGTGTTGCTGCTGCTGCTGCTGTTGCTGGTGCTGCTGGTTATGTTGATGTTGGTACTGCTGATGATATTGCTGCTGCTGCTGTTGCTGATGTTGCTGCTGCCGCTGCTGCTGCTGTTGCCGCTGCTGCTTATGATGTTGCTGTTGACAGCGGTGTTGCTGTTGCTGATAATGTTGCTGTTGGCAATGATGCTGCTGCTGCTACTGCTACTGTTACTGCTGATGTTGCTGTCGCTGGATGCATCCGATGCAAAGCTGCTATTGCTATCCTCATCGAGCAGCATTTCCACATCGCTGCTGCAGGTGCTGCTACTGCTGCTGGCCATATTGGTGCTGGTGCTGCCGGTAATGTTGGCGCTGCTGCTGCTGTTGCTGGCGTTGCTCGGAGTGGGACTGACGCTGCCGCTGCGCCGTGAATCTGTCGATGCACGGCGGAATTCAAAGGCACGTGGCAATGGGCCCGCCTTGCGTTTGCGTCCGCGTGATGTGCCATCCAGTTTGATCTTGGTGCCACCGATGCCACCCATGGGACCACAGATACCATTGCCGCCGCCACCGAGCATTAGGTTGGACATGCCACCACCACCAACTAGACCCATGCCGGACATGCCGCCACCGACACCGCCGCCGCTCGATGATGGCAAATTATTATTGCCACCGTTATTTGAATTAGATGATTTCATTGGTGCAACATCACTGAGATCGGCCTCATCCACCATGACCATGTGCTTGTCCTTCTTGTAAGGATTGCCGAACATGTGCTGTCGCACATTGGTCGGCTCAATTTCACGCAACGGATTATCCTTATTCTTCAGATACTCCTGATAGTTGCCCATCTCGGCAATGGGCAGACAATGACCCGAATCCTTGGCCACCAGACTCGCCGGCCGTAGAAAACTCTCACGCATCCGTGCTATCTCATCGACCAGATCCCTGCGGGGTATATCGAATGGATTTCGGTACGTTTTCGCTGATGACTGATGAGTCAGCTGAGGCACAACAATGGTATAATTATCCACAGGCTCAATTTCCGCATGCAGCTTGGCGAACGTATCCCGCAACAGTGGATGACGCACCAGATCACGACGCAGTGCAGCACCCGTGCACAATTTGGCCGTCTCCACTTGCCGGTAAGGCGGTTTTGGTTGTTTCAACTGCTTATAGACCTTCATGCATAAATTCTCCTGATCCTGTTTGGCCGTATTCTTAATGTGCTTCAACTGATTGGCAATCGTCGGCGACAGATAGTTGTCAACGTTCTCAGGCAAGAGGAACTGCAGCAGCTGATAGGGCACATTGATATTGACAAGGGCTTTCCGCAGAAATGGGCAGTAATATGGTGGTATCGAACGCACATAGGCATTAAATTTATACATGAGATCATTGGGTGGACTCATGTTGTACTTGTGTATGAGGTCGTGTAGCAGTGGCAGCAGTGCCGGATAATTATACGCCAGCACATAGAGATGCACCTGACTGAAATTGGGCGCCGCTCGCAGATAGCCAAATGGCAGCTCAAAGCCGTGCATCCCATTCGTGACAATCACCTGCCAGCATTTGTTCATCTCCCGCTTGTTAAGGATCTGTAATGTGAGCGGACAACCCTCGATCTCGTATTTATCGACGGGAAAACTGCGCACCAATTGCGGCTCATCGACGGCGGGCGTTAATACCTTCAACTTTGGATGTGCATCGCGTGGCGGCAGTGTTATCGCCTTCGAATCTGGCCAATATGGCTCCGGCAGCGGCCAATAGCCAATCGGAAAGGTCTTTTGCGTAATATGCTTCTGCACATAGATCATTTTCTTCATCAGCGGAAAAACAATGTCCGGCGTTGGTTCGTTAGTCGTTGTGGATGATGATGCCGTTGTTGCCGTTGCTGAGCTGCTGTTGCTGTTGCTGCTGGTGCTTGTGTTGCTGCCGCTGCTGCAGCCGCTGTTGTTGCCACTGTTACTGTTGCTGCCACCACTGTTGCTGCTACCGGTGCTGCTGGGTGTTCCACTGCCACTGACACTGCCACTGGTATTGGTGCCACCACCGCTGGCTTCCTTAGGCACCATCGGTTCAAATTGCAGCACAACGCCCGGCTGCACCTTCTGCACGAGACTCTCGATGCACTGATTGAGGACATAGTGGCTGCGTACGCGATATGATCGTCCGCCGGTTACCTCGCACATCCGTTCAATGGGCGAATCATCGTGCGGCACCTTGCCATCGACACGCTCATCGATCTTGTTGCCGGGCATGCGGAGGACGAGGGAGAATAGACGCTGATCCCAGCGAAAAGGCTCTTTGGTGAACTTGGTACCTGGTATTTGATTGCTCAACGGCAATATGATCTCCTGATGGACACCATTCCGATACGAATAGCGACCGCCATCGGTTATGACAATAATCACCGATGGTTCCAAATAAAATGGACAACGACCCTGTCCATAAGTATCGATGCCAGATTGCATCCGATTTAAATTGAGCAAATCGAAGGCATTACGCAACGATTCACCCATTGAGGTAAGGCCGTGACTTTGTAGATTTTTTAATTCATTCATGAATGTCGCATGATTCTCCTTCCATCCGGCCTTTACGTTAGCCGGCGGCTCCTCAAACGTGAGCAGCATATAGCGATCGCCCAGACAGTCTTGGGTACGCTGTCGATATTTGAGGAACGTCTCAACGGCTCCTTTGGCAATGTCCAAATACGTTTTCTGCACACCATTCACATACGCTTTCTGGCACATGGACGACGAGGTGTCCACCAGAAAGAGTATGATTGTCATGGCTGCCAAAAAAAGCCCACTCGTAATACCCCTTGTGCGCGCTCACGGCTCCTACCAATGAAAATAAATTAGAGTGAGAATCAAAATCAGAATTATATGCAAGACATTATGGATAAGCACGCAGTTGGTCAGAGATATATAGCACAGAAAACAGAAATATATCCAAGCAAATATATATTGGCTTATATATATTATGCATTCCAATATCTTTGCTACTTTGCTATAATTCTCAGTTGCAGAGGTCACAATTCGAATCTAATATGAAAATTATTTATTTTTCGTTTTTTATTTTTTATATTTTGTTATTTTTTGTTAAACTAGACCCAGTTTCAAATGCAAAAGAAAAATAAGCGGAAATGGCTAAAACAATGGGCTTCCCAAGAAAAATGTATGTAATGTACTTGCCTAAGTTAAAGCAAATGATAATAAAACATTTACTGAAAAATAAAACATGAAGTCAAAATCTCGAAAGATTGATCCCATCTTCAATAGACCCAAATCATGGCTTAAAAGAATAAGCATGTCCCATTTCTGGTCGGATATTACGCAAATGGTTTTAATGTATCCACAATAGTGTTTTGTGTATCATTATCCTTGGAACTAGGGTCAGAGTCCAATCAATTTGAAATTCCCTGGTTAAAGTTCAAAAAGCTCGTGAAAGGTTTGTGAATTCATTTAAAATTCAGGATATAGTCCCAAATTCTAAATCGGAATGTATTTTCGATCTAAATTACCAACCTCTTATACGAAACTTACATTTTTCTTTGAAAGTGTGCTATTTAATGTTTGTCATTTAATGTGACTTCATTGATACCGTTGTGTTCCTTAAGCTATCCTCTAAAGGATCTGCCCCAAATTGTTTTGATTACCTTTCACTTTGCTTAATAATATGCCATTTTCCCCAATCTGGTGGACAGTCAAAAGAATGGATAATTTTGGTTTTTAAAATTTCACAATTAATTAAATTAATGAAACTTGTTAGTGTTGATGTTAGATAGTTTAGAGAAATCCATTTATTAGTAGAAAAATAAAAAAAAAAAATTATTACAAGTAAATAATAACTTACATTTTTTGCAAAAATTAATTAAACGAATGAGTCTTTTGATGTTAGATAGTTTATTAGTAAAAAAAAAAATAAATAAAAAAATAATAACATACATTTTTTTGCAAAAAAAAAGTTTGAAAATATGAATTTTTCCCTATGTCCAAACACTTTCTGGGCAAACTGTATGTCAGTTTTTTTTCTATTTGTTTGAGTTATTTTCTTTGCCAAATACTGCTAGGGAAATTTAAGAATTTTCTTTTGTATTAGTTAAATTGGGTAAATTATCTTCGAAAATGCCAAAAAGTTGCGTTTCCTAATTTAATTATCTAATAAGAGACTTCATATTTTTTTTAATATGCCCATATAGCTGTGTAGCTCAAAACAAAAATTGTTTAACTAAGTTATTTTGGTTTATATTCAGCTTGCTGAGTTTCTAACAACGATTTAAAACAAACAGGTAATTTTTCACATACTGTTGTTGTGTTTACTATTTTGGCTTAATATGCGCAAAATTACTCACACAGACACGACAGACAGAGAGAGAGAAAGAGAGTGAGTGAAATGTAAACTTAATTTACCGTTTCGTTTCTTGTGATGTGCGTCCAAAAAGAATTAGAATTAGAGCGCAGTTCGTCAGTCAGAGCGAGAGAGCAAGGAAGATCTGCTATCAGTATAAGTCTGTGTGCAATTGAGAATTGCGGGTGTATTTGTATTTGTTGGTGTGTATGTCTGTGTTTGTGTAGTCTTCTTTTTTAACAACTTGCTTCCAACACTAATCCGTTACATGTTGTGTTGTTCTTGTTGTTGTTGATTGTTGTTGCTACAGTAGAGCTGTTATCTCTAATGTTTGTTGCTTTTATTGTTGTTCTTTTTTTATACTATGATACCGAAGGTATAATTGTATATTGGGTTTGTTTCTTTTTCTTTTCCGTTTTTTTTTTTTTTTTTTTTTTTGTACTGCTCTTTTGATTTTGATTGCTGCTGCACTCATTTAATGCCTTGCTAGCAGCATGTGTTATCCTCTTGATGTCCTGGGACCTGATTTGCCCTTTTCCTTCGATTCACTGTGTCGCTTTTATAGTACATGTTGCTTGAAAGAGCTGACATCTGCATATGGGAATATTTAATAACGAACTCTGCAATGAAACACAAGATAAAAAACAAAACAAAAACATGTGAGAACGTTGAACATAACCGACTGCGGAATACTCTGTAATCTTGATAAAGGTGGCTGGGAATTGGCTCAATTTTTTTTGTTAAGCAAATCTTTAAAGGAAGTTATCAGAAGTTACGCCAGAAGATATATATATCGATCTCTAAGGAGGTTATCAGGAGTTATCAATGGTAACTCTGTCTTTACACTTATTAATGTTATCAATTCACATTTGCGTAAATCCATTGCATAGCTTACAATCGCATGTTGCGCACACTCAGTGTGCCCAGCAAAAAAAAGAAGCAGAACGCCTATTGGCTGATTTTGTAACGCTAAAACACACACACATGCGAATATATATGTGTTCATATATACACACACATATCACATTCTTCGTAATCAGTGATAATGCTCCCAAGCTCACAAAAAAAAAAAAAATGCAAAAAATATGAAAAAAACAAACACACGCGCACTGAAGCTAGAACACGCACAAAATTTGGACAATATTTGTGCTAATTTCGCTTAAAGAGATCACTAATGGTGATATTAATGTTCTCTCCTTTTTTATTACTGTGCTGTTTTTGCTTTTGTTTTCCTACGCTGGCTGGCTTTGTACACAGATGGGATGCGCTTTCGGGTGTGGGAATAAAAGTTTTGCTTGGTTTTCCAACAGAAACTCAAATGGCCAAACACACACACACACATACACACACATACACACACACACACACACACACAACAGAAACAGACAGTCATTTCGAGTGCTCTACAAATTCATTTATTCAGTCAACACCTTTATCGATCGCTATGTTGGCATTAGAGATGTGCTGGAGCGTGAAAACATTGCTCAAAATCTATGCGATCCATTCACGCACGATCACGGCCTGATAAGTATGTACATATATATATATATATATATATGTATATATATATATATATACATAAATTGTACTTATTTTTCTGTGGCTTTCACAATTTACACCCATATCAGAAATGTATTATCAAGTCATTCCTTTTTATATATGCATAATCATATATATAAATTTCAAAATGCACACAAATGCATAAATACGAATGCATACGAGTAATAACACACACACACACACGCACACACTTTTGTCTAGCAGCACGTGTGCATTTCTCGTTTCTTTTCCACTATCGTCTGTACCGATCGCGACACACTCACCATCACGAACATATCGCTAATTGACAGCAACAACTGGCAAATGCAGGAATAGTCAAAATTTCTGCAAAGACCGCAAAAGCGGCTAAAATCCCCCCTTCCTTTCATTAGTACCAACCTAAGTCAACTTATAATACATTTTATAAGGTATGTAAAATAACGCGCCGCGAACCAAAAAATTGTTTATCGACGCGCCTGCATTTAACGTTGTCATCGCTGTCGCCGCCTTCAGGCGACTAATTGACTGAGTTTCAAGTACAAAGCACTCATTTTCTATTCGAATGGGAGCCCACCCTCTCTCTCTCTCTCTCTCTCTCTCTCTCTCTTTCTCTTTCTCTATAGCGCACACACACATATATACCCATATAAACGTATTATATGCGTGCACTACATCAGCGTTGCCAGATATCAAAGAGAACGCACAATAGACCAGCAAAACTTGATGTTTGCAGGTAACCAAAAAACAGCACGTGGATAAAATTATCAATTGGGTCACGATGTATTATTTAATGCATTATTAATTGCAATCACAAACACAAACAAACTTGTTAACACACACACGGCATTAGCTTTTGTACTGGTGGCAACGCTGTAGCCAGGTAACAATGAGCAGGGGGGCTAGCCACACTCCGGCTATTTAACATATATATTTTTTTTATTTACATAGAAATTTACGAATTTGTTGCTGAGAATAGCAGTAAGAAGTATTTAAGGCCATGAAAGGCGAGCAACAATAATCAGAGCGATATGTGCAACGACCTTGCCGCACAGGATCATCAATGTAGTTGCAACTTTTAGTTGTTTACTAGATGAATGTGCCGGTGGGGAAGAAGGAGGGGGTGGTGAGGTGTGGGTGTGCTCATTTGATAAACGACATGATTAGTGTGACCTTAATTTTAAATGCGACATAATCACGAACGACAACTAATTTACATGTGGTAGTGGAAGAGGCTATACATTTATCGGCTTCTATCGAACGTTGATACACGAACACACTGCAACGTTGCATTTGATTGTGAAAGAGCGCGCCAAGCTTTCAAATGTGTTATCGTGTCTACGATTCGCAGCTGATTGTGGGCGGGTGCGCAGTAGTTATTATTTTGAGTTAATAAAAATTCGACAAGAACAATAATTGTTGATGTGTGTTCGCAACGTCACAGGCACACACACACAAACACAGTCACTCATCATTCACGCACAGCATCATCATCATCACCCTCATCGTCATCAGTGAGAGTTGATTTTATTTAAGTTGTGTGTTAAAAACGCTGCGATATTTACAACTGAAGCGGATTGAACTGGACGGCAAGAGAGCGAGAAAGCAACGTTGGCCGTTGGTGGTGATAACAATCAGCCAACACAAAATATCAAATATTATATTTTATTGTCAACATTAATCGGGTATATTCAGTTACTATTCCTGTATTTTCGATTGGACGGACGGACGAACGAGTGCCTGAGCAATTTTTTATTCTGCGATATTTCACTTTGTGCCAACAAAATGTATAACCACCTCCGTTCCTCCGTCCTTCGTCGCGCTCCAAAACCAACGGCCACGCACGCACACATTTAAAAAAAAAAAAAAAAGACGCACACATACAGAGAGAGAAGCATAAGCGAACGTTTCCATGCATGTGTGTTTGTATTCGGTTGTATTAAGGTGCATAGCCCAACGTAGCACACAAGCAACAACTTTTATACGCTCTCACTGCTGCTGCTGCTTCTCTCTCTCTTTTGGCGCTCGCTCATCCAAACAACCGCCCCCGCTACCCGACCTCACGACCGACACAACACAGCCAGGCAGCCACCAACCCACCAAGCAACCAATCCACTCGCCAACTGACTGACTGTCGGACACGACTCTGATGATGATGACGACGACGGTGGCGCAAACGACCGACCGACCAAGCGACGAACGAACGAACGGACGGACGGATAACCGAAGCGACACGACCACTACACGACCAGTGGTGGCATGTATATATGTATGTATGCAATTTATTTGTATGTTTACTTGTAGTATATATCTCAGCAGGCGGGTTAGTTTGTTTCACACATACACACACTGCGGCCGTCACTCTCGTCCCGCATTGTCGCCTTTTCCATTGCTATTACATCTGCTTCTTTTTTCTAATTTTGGCGCCGCTAGCCAACCAACCTCTCTGTTCAAAAGTAAAAAACTAACTGAGCCACTGCGATAGTTGTCAATTTTGCTGAATATCGATAAACGCCGACACAGCAGAGCAGGGATGTTGATTATCGCGAAGACACAGAGTTGGTTTGATATTTTTAATTTCCTAAGACATTGTAATCAGTAAATAATTTTGGTTCTTATTGTCTAAAATGTACACATATTTATTATATTAGTTTAAATTATTTAAAATAATTTTCTAAGAATGCTGTAATGGAAAATATATAAACGTTTACTAAATACAGGAGATACGAGAGCTGCATATGTCGTTATCGGTACGTAGCACAGGGTCGTTAGCTGGCTGCAGCAACACATGTTCACTTTGTTTTGGCGCGCGAACACGGCACACACAAAAACAGAAACAAAAAAAAAAAAAAACATCTGATTGATATAAATTAAAGTGTGTACGAAATATTAAAGTGTCATGCCGGAGAACATAATCGCCGGCATACCGGTACATTTCCCCTTCGAGCCATATGATGTGCAGCGCGACTATATGGAAAAAGTTATTATTTGCCTGCGCGATGGTACCAACGGTGTCCTGGAATCGCCCACCGGCACCGGAAAAACTCTGAGTCTGCTCTGCTCCACGCTCGGCTGGATACGAACACGGCAATCTGACGCGAAGCTCAACATGCAAAAATTACAGCAGGAACAGCAAAAACAATTAAAGGCTGGATCTGAAGCGGGAGCTGGAGCTGCCATGGGCAGTGAAATTGCCGCTGCGTTTGGCAAGAGCAATAATTGGGGTGTACCGAAGGTGATATACGCATCGCGTACCCACTCCCAGTTGAATCAGGCGATGCATGAGCTAAAGCGCACTGCTTACGCGAATATGCGGGCCGTAGTGCTCGGCTCACGAGATCAGCTATGCATCCATCCAGATGTGATGCGTGAGCAGGGCAATTCGAACAAGGTGAACATGTGCAAACTGAAAGTGCACGCCAAGAGCTGTACATTTCAGTTACGCGTTGAATCTAAAAAGGATCATCCAGATTTCCGTGGTCCAAGCATCATGGATATTGAGGATCTGGTTAAGGTGGGACAGCGGCTTAAGATGTGCCCATACTTTGCCTCCAAGGAGCTGGTGAACGAAGCGGATATCACATTCATGCCATATAATTACCTGCTCGATCCCAAGGCACGGAAAGCGAACAAAATTGAACTAAGCAACACGATTGTCATTTTGGATGAGGGGCACAACATTGAGAAGATTTGCGAGGAGTCCGCCTCGGTGCAGATACGCTCCTCGGATGTGGCCATGGCCATTGAAGATGTGACCCACATCATGAAGATCTTCACCAGCAGCAGCGATTCACAGGACACGGCCGGCCCCGATGAACCCAAGGACTTCACAATGGACGATCTTGCGCTTCTGAAGGAAATGCTGCTTGAATTGGAGAAGGCTATCGATGGTGTTGTTGTCGATAATAAAGTTGATGGTGCCACTTTTCCAGCTCCCTACATCTACGAATTACTCGGCAAAGCGAATGTGAGTTAAATCGCATCCCAACCCGAAAGTGTATCCCTATATCCATTGCTGTATTCTCAACTATCTATCTATAATTTTTAGTTCACGTACGGCAATTGTGCGACAATTGTATCGCTGTTGGACAAACTGGTGCAGTATCTCATGGTGGCATCACAGAATTCGATGCTGCGGAAAGGTGGCAGCTTTATGGTGCTCGCAGATCTGCTGAACATTGTATTTGCCAACAAGGAGGACATCATGTCCAAGGTGAGTCGCAGCTTCAAGGTGCACGCGGAGATCGAGGAGAGCAAACAATCGCAAACGAGCAACAAGGTCCAAACTGGATGGCTGGGCAAGGGTGGCAACAATGCCGCGAGCAGTGCCTCAAAGACAGGAAAGATCATTAATTTCTGGTGTTTCAATCCCGGCTTTGGAATGGAGCAGCTGCTTAACACGCATGTGCGCAGCGTAATCCTCACCAGCGGCACATTGGCACCACTTAAACCGCTCATCGCCGAGCTGGCCATTCCGGTGGCGCAACATTTAGAAAATCCCCATATTGTCAGTGAGGGACAGGTCTACGTCAAGATCATTGGCACCGGACCTGATCGCGAACAGCTCATTTCCAACTACAAGAATCGGTAAGTATTAGCAATTCTAGAAGAAAAATAGATGTGCTACGCTTGATATATATCTAACAACAAATGAGATAGATCAGTAGTAAACGGGGACTAAAGCGTTTCCATTTTAATCCAGATACAACTTGAATATGGTATATATACTTATATAATTGATATAAAACACATTTGGTATATACATATTTCTCATATATATCTGCAATCTTCAATTATCCAATTCTAATATAATATAATATAACCATTAACCCTATGCCAAGTGGGTTTCTAAATTGTCAAACTTCTCAATAACATATGAAGATTTATCTCTCAGTTTTGAAGTAATCTTGTTGAATGATGACTGTATCATATAGCTCCCATAGGAACAATCGTTTGAAATATGAGTTCTTGTATTAAATCAAAATATCCTATGCTCCCATCATTTGGTTCACAAAATAGGCCATAGGAACACTTGGCCGAAAGGAAACTTTTTGTTTATTCGTGCTTCTCACATTTTGACAAAATAAGTATATTAAAATCGGAGTACCATATTATATAGTTTTCAAACCGGTCAGTTTTTTAAATTTATAGTGCACTTTAGCTGACAATGTTTATATTATCTTTGGCGCTCCTAAAATAGCCGTTGTATCTTCATTTTTTTTTTTATCCCAGCTTCATGACTCCTATGCCACAACCCCTAGTTTTTTTTGTTCCGATGATTCTTGAGGTGGTATGTGTCATGTTTTGATATTTAACCTTTTAAGAACCACAATCAGCACATTTCGCTATCTGCGTAAGGCTACTTTGTATTATCCGAAATTTCAACGTTGATCTATGATCTATTATTTATACATTGGACCCATACCATTATCCTTGAACCTTACATAATTGTTTAAGTCATCTTATTCAACACGCAAAACATTAAAACAAAGCTTTGAACAACTAAGAGTGACTTCAGTGCTTAAGCTATGATTAATATGGAGATATACCTACGAGGATTATTGTTAAGGCAGACACTCAGGAGCAATCTGTGGGTTGGTTATACATGGGCCATATTTGGCCAGTTGTGGTGCCGTGTGGATAGAGATTTAGACAGAAAGTTTAACTAAAGTCAATGTGTTTAACGTGAGCAACTGCCGTTATGTTTTAATATCACGGTGCAAAGCACAGGAATTAATTTAAGCGTCAATTACCTCCCCATTGGAACTTATATTCCGCAGGTACCAATTTAAAGTCACTTCTGTTTGGTAGTGAACTTCCATCTTGGTTTGGAGGGCCGTCCATCTAAAAAAACTTCTGATCTATGGCTCACGGCACTCTTGTTGTGTAGCGCAACAACACACCGAGTTAGAAAACTCGACGTGCATTTGGGTGTCAAACCGCAGCCATCACGATACTCCCCGAAGGGCCGCAACCAAAAACCAGGACGGAACTAGGTTCCGTTGGCTTCTGATTACCCGTAGTACTTGAAAACAGCCTACGGCGAGACCTCGTACCAAAGGTATTACCAATTTAAATACAGAAAGGTTAATATAAAAAAGAAAAGGATGCAGAACAGACTACTACTGGGGACTGGACAAACAACAAACATGCATGCTTCCAGCGGGATTCGAGAACCCAAGACTCAACGCTTACAACCATTAAGCCTTCTTGGATATACGATAACTTATATCCAAATTTGAAGTTTCTAACTCTTTCAATCTCAATGATCAAGAATATATATAAATACTTCATGGGGTCGCAGATGCTTGCTTCAACTTGTGACATACTTTTGCACAACTTCGTCGTACTTTGTTTCAAGGGAGTCGGTGTATAAAAAACAATGTGCGTAGCTAAAATTAAAGATAATGAAAAAGATAAGATATATGTATGAATATATATTATTGCTGGCATATGCTTAACACACATATGTATATATGTATAATGTATAAGTGCATGAATAGGAGATAAGATGTTTTGACCTATGCAGAAGACAACAGCTGAAAAGTCAACGCACAAAATAATGAAAGGAAAATGAAACAGTTTTCGCAACAGAATATGAAATACACACCTGAACAGTTAAAATTTTCAAAATCAAATTTAAATAAAAAATACAATATTTTAATTTGTAAATATGATTGCATCGTTTCTGATTAATCTCTGGATTAAGAGAATCAAAATGTTTGTCACTTTGCTAGCTGCGTGTTGCATACACTTAAAAATACTTTAATTTACATATTGATTTTTTTGTTGTAATAATTGAATATTATTTCTATAATGAAGACTTAACTGAGTTATCAAATTTAAAAAAAATTCAGAATTGCCACATCAATTGGTTGCTGCCCTTTTTGGCAGAGAAAACTTTATCAGAATGCGATAAAAGTATTCTGTTATTTTCTAAGAGTTTTCAATTTGGAAAATTTGAAAAAGTTATCTAGTCGAATGTCCAGTAAAGTTTCTTTGGATTGAACAGCAAATTTGAAGATTGGGAAAAACTTTGCATTGCTTTCATTACGACAGCCACAGAGTTTTCCTCATTTTACAGTTTCGACGAGGAAATAAGCCAAAGACTTTAGATTTTCATTAAGAATCAATATTGCTGTACTTACAAATGAATATATTACTTTCACTTTCCCGATCCATTGACAGAGATAATCCCAAGTACATTAGCTCGCTGGGCCAAACAATTTTGAACGTGTCACGCATCGTTCCAGATGGCTTATTGGTATTCTTTCCATCGTACCCGATGATGAATCAATGCGTGGACGCGTGGCAGGCCAGTGGCTTGTGGGCGGATATATCTAGTCGCAAGCCGATATTTCTGGAGCCGCGTGGCAAGGATCAGTTTACGAGCACCATGGAGGAGTTCTATCAGGCGATCAAGGACTCGAAGGGTGCCTGCTTTATGGCCGTGTGTCGCGGCAAGGTGTCCGAGGGCCTGGACTTTGCCGATCGCAATGGTCGGGCGGTGATTATAACGGGTCTACCGTTTCCACCGCTCAAGGATCCCAAGGTGATATTGAAACGTCGCTATCTGGAATCGAATCGCACTAGGGAAAATCAATTGCTGAGCGGCCAGGAGTGGTACAACCTGGAGGCGACACGAGCCGTCAATCAGGCAATCGGTCGCGTCATTCGACATCGCAACGACTACGGCGCCATATTGCTGTGCGATGCTCGCTTCCAGGATGCGTCTCAGGTGCAGCAGCTGTCCAAATGGATACGCGGCCATTTGGGTGCACGACCACAAAGCTCACCCTTCGGTCCCATTGTGCGCGAACTGCGACAGTTCTTTAAGCATGCCGAGCAAACGGTAAGCTCTTAATTCGATATATAATCTACATTTTTTAAGGACTCCATATATTCTCTCTCTCTCTCTGTGTCGACAGATGGTCCAACCGGAGGAGCGCGCTGTGGAGCCGCTGCTGCAGAGCGTCTGTGGCAAGGAAGAGGATCAGCTGACGCTTGCGCCCATCACACAATTTAAACGGGAACCGGGAAGCACGGGAAGCTCCAAATTTCAGTTAGCCAGTGAGCTGGCCGCGTAAGTGAATCTCCATTCAAATGTTTTTATTTTGTTAAATTGTTTTTGTTTCTAATGTTGCTTTGCCATTTGCAGCAAAGTTGAAATGGCCAACTCCATAAAGACGTGGACACCAGCGGATTATGCCAATGCTGCGGGTCGGAATGCACAAGGTCAAACAGCGCCCAATCCTATGGACTTTATGAGTCGGCTTAACTCCAATGTTACGGTAGGAACTCGCCCTTTGCTCTTTTCCATCTGTCAGCCATCTCCGATTTTACATCATCAGATCACTTTATGTGCATCCACATTATCATCTGCAAGGGGTTTTTAATTTTTGGAATGCCAAAGATATCTATTCCCTCTTGTCATGAGAGATGTCTCATACATATAAATTTGATATAGTCTAAATCAGCATAGATTTGGCCATGTCCGTCTATCTGTGCACTTATTGCATACGCGACTTGAACTAAACTTGTTTTGAATATATCTTGCAGAGCATCGACTTTAACGCAGACTCTGGTCGGGATCTGGTGAAGATACACAAGCGTGAGCGTAGCTCTCCCACATTCCACAACGAATCCATGGGCAGCAAGAAGCGCTATCGGCTCATCAATAATAATGACATGATCAAGATCGAACCAAGCGCTCCAGCTGCCACCAGCAGCAGCAGCAGCAGCAGCAGTAGTTGTTCTGGAATACCAGTTGTGCAGTCGGAGCTGAAAGAGGCGCCCGAATCGCGTGCAGATTTCCTGCGTGAGGTTTGTAATTGTGCTTCTTATTTTTAACAAACATCAGCAGCAGATTTATCAATTTTCTTCTCTCACTCTCTTGCTATCTCCTTTTGGCAATAGGTGCGCAGCGTCATCAATAGCGATCAGTTTCGGAGCTTTGGCAAAGCTCTGCTGGCCTATAAAACTGGTGGCGATGATAGCTTCGAAACCCTAATGATTCTGCTGCTGGACGTGATGGGTGCACCGAAATTGCGTTACTTGCTGCATGGAATGCGGCGCTATCTGAAGAATGAGCACAAGTCTGAGTTTGATGTGCGCTTGGCCAGCTTGGAGGCTGCACAATAATTATAGTTCTAAACTAAGATTTACTTAATAGTGTACATTGTATTATACAAAATGTTAAACATCTAAATAACTGCTGTTGTTACCGATCAAGAATTTATACATCATTCATGGCTAGTTTTGAATAATTTTACAAAACTCTTTTCATTAATTTAAAGTGGTGAACTAAGCTTCGCCTCAAAAAGGTGTAAAGCGAAATAAAAGAAAACAGTAACATAGCTGTAAATTAAATTTAGTCCCTGCTCTATCTATCACGAAAATTAAGGCAAATCCAACTATTGAGTGCAGCTCAGGAAAGCGAGAGAGAGAGCGAAATATAATCATAATTTACTTAGGACATGTAAAATACCAATTTAAATTAACGTCTTTGAGTCTTATAATAATAATAATAATAATACTTAAACGATGTTAATTTGAGGCAAAGAAATGAAAACACGGAAAGTGTTTAATATATCTGCTGCCTTTGGATAAGTTTTTATCTTTCATTTTTTTAAGTTTGTATGTGAAAAAATTCAATTTGTTGTTGATTGAGGTGTACAATTAATAAATAAATAAATGATTTGTTGATGACATTCTTCAATGCGAATAAGCTCGTTTGTGAACATTTTTTTTACAAAGAAAATTTCATTGGTTGAATTTCTTTGTGATCTGTGCCCAATACAAACGGGTGAAACGGTTATGAAAGGTCAAGAATACTTTCTGTTTCTTTCTGACACATGCAACGAACGGGTGAAAAGACATACTGCACCGTTCACTCTCTTCGGTTAAGCATGCGCAAAACGAATCCCTTTCCTTTTGAACCGTTGCTTACATTTGTTCCTTTCTCGCACGTTCAGTGTGTGTGCACAGAATACCGTTAGACCTCATACGTATTAATTACGTTATTAATTATTATTAATCACGACAGACAGCATGGCGGACATTGCACCAACTCAATATACTATATACCTTTGGTATCATAGTATAATGAATCGATTTTTTGTCACACAAATATATAAAATGCTCAGCATGTTCGAGACGGTTGAGTTGACGCTCTCAATTGCCAACGAAGACTACGCGCAGTACGATGGGCGGACGCCAGATGAGATGCTTCAGCATTACAGCGAACATCGATCGCTGAAACGTCAGCGGGTACAACTATCGCCATTTGAGCAGCAATGCGTTGGCATTGCCTCCAAGCAGCCGTACATTGTGGGCCTGAGATGTGTCCAATTGGATTGGTTGCGTCTGGTGCAGTTGAGCGTCGGTCTGATCATCATTTGGAGTGCCGGGAACATGGCGAAGAACATTATCAAGTGGGTGCTGCAAGCGATTGGCGCCACCATTGCATTTCGTAGTAGCTGGCATACCAGTGCCTGTGGCGTCATCATCGCTGCCACCTTTCTGGCGCACTACATTTACAAGCGCCGATTTACACCCAAACGTCGCTGGCTTACTCAGGAGGAAATCTACCAGGTGTCGGTGAGTGCGACAGCCCGATCTCAGTCCAATAGGCCGTCAGTCGAATACGAATATGCTGCGGGATCCCACGCGCTTTGCCAACTTTGCGAACGGTGCACCGCATTTGTATGATGAGGAAATCGAGGATTATTCGCGGGCCATTGAGGAGTCGATGATCGGTACCAATGAGGAAGAGGCTGAGCAGTATCTCAATCGCAACATGTACTATCGCCCGATTCCAGGCAGGGTCGTCGGTCAGCGACCAAATGCACCGCTTCCCCCGGCATACCATACAATGCGTCACGACGAGGATAACGATGAATTTATGGATCAGGAGTAAATTATGCCATCCCATCACACATAACTTCAGTTCTTCATCGCCCAAAACTCACTAACTATAGTTAGTGTTAAGAACATTTGTAAAAAAAAATTGCATTCATCTCCGATTACTATAAATTATTCGGTTCATTTTCGACACAACAATTCAAAATGACTGCAATTCCTGCGAGCTGATTAAAACACATTTGAAAAAAATACATAACGGTACTATTTGAAAATAGAGCATAGTTCTGAAAAATTAAAAACGAATAAAAGATTTCCAAAATTTAAATGAAAATCAACTCAAATTTTCCTTACAGTCCATAAATAATATACAGTTGCGCTGCTGACTTTTTATACATTCTATAAGTTTTATTTAAAAAAAAAAATAAAAACACTTAAGCTAACGGCTTATTATACACATAAATTTAAATGTATTTATATTTATATAATTACTTGTAATTGTAAGTATTCTCCTGTTTTTGCATTCCTTTTTAACTGATAATGCTTGTTCTTCGCCATATTTGTTACATCTTTACACTTAATTATTACATTTTTAATTCGATTTAAGTTACAGTTGTTTGTTGTTAGCTTAGCGTTGCTTTGCCTTACGTTACGTGACACGACGTTACGTGCGCTACGTTACGTCTGGTGCTGCCCAATGAAATTGCTGCTGGTTGTATTTAAAATTACTTTCCGATTTTGTGGAAAGTTTATTTTATGTCGTATATGATTAAATACCCTTGCAGGGGTATTTAAAAATGTTTTCTCTTTTTATAATTGCTGTAGACTCTCGGAAAAGATAAGACTTACAAGAGAAAATATCGACAATAAGTCGATTTATTCAAGACATTACTCGAAAATTGCAAACTTAACTTTTAAAAATTATTGTTTTCAATTAAACTTATTTTAAATTAAATATACAATTCGCAGATTTAAAAAAAATATATATACATTCTGCCAAAATTTAGCATCAAGGTTGTTTTAACTTTTAACTGATTATGTCAATCTTTTTATATTTTTGTAATTATTTAAAAAAGTAATCGTAAAGAAATGAAAAAAAAAAGACAAAAAATTGTAAGCTAAGGACGATGTTTTGGAGAGTCTACTTTGTGTATGTATTATGTATTTACGCAAATCAATTTAAATGTCACTAGAGCAAGAGTATATAAACTTGTTTTTTTTTTTTTGTTTAATTTTTCGTTTTGTTAGTTTTGTTTTCTTCTTTTGCTATTTGGTTTGTTGTTGTTGGTTTTGGTTGAGCGAAGGAAAGGAAAGGGGCAGCCGCTAGAGGGCGCAGCAGGCGTCAAGCTAGCAGCCGCTAGAGGCGCAAGAGCTGCAGCGTCCGTCACGTCATGCGCGCGAGACGCCGTGTAACCGAACCAGCAGCCTCAGCCAATGCGCCGCAACCGCCACTTGGCGTCTGTGTGTGTGTGTGTGTGTGTGGGTCAGCTGCCCCCACCAATCGTTGGATCAATTTATCGATTATCGGTTCTATATGTTTTCTCTATTAGTTAACGGCTATCGTATTTTTGCATATTAATATGTGTGTGTGTGCGTATATTTACGCATATGTCTATGTATGTGCTCAAAGGATATGTGATGCATTTTGTTCAAAACTTGTTCTTAACTATTGTTAGTGAATGGGGGAGAACTTCATGACAGACCGATCGTAAACGCTACTGAGCAGCTCTCTCACTCGTTCGCTCGCTAGCTCGCTCACTCACTCACTCACTCATTCACTCACTCGCTCTCTTTTTCTCTCTCTCTCTCTTTCGCTCCATATATCTATCTATCTCTGTTTCTTTGTTGGTTTTATTAATTTCTATTTAGTGGGTATAAAGCGCGCCTTAACCGTTTGGCCCATGGGCAAATGGAGATGTTGCTGCTGTTGTTGCTGTTGTTGTTGCTGCTGTTGCTGCTGCTGTTGCTGCTGTGCCTGCTGCTGCATATGTTGATTGATCTGCTGCTGGATGGATAGGCCGCTGGCACTGCTGATAATGTGCTGACTGTGCAACGGCTCGTTGATCTCGATCTTGATGGCCGTAGTTGCCAGTGAGGTCTTGTTCTTGTTCTTCGGCGGTCTGCCACCTGCAAAAAGTAAAAAATATCATGAATAACACAATCATAATTCAAATTCAGTTCCAAGAAGATAGTGCTGGCAAAAACATAATTATCGGTTTAACCAAATGCCCAACTAAACTAAAACGAAATTTGAAAACAATTCGCTCAAATACATTAAATATATATATATATATATATATATATATATATACGCCGATCCGTAACTCCGTACTTGGGTTGGGTGGGTTTAGGTTTTCAAGTTTTGGTCTGTGATTCCGATTTGTATCGATCGATTCATTTAAATATGTATATAGAACGATCTATAAAGGACTACGTGGACTTAAGCATTGATCACTCGGTTAGGTCGGAAATCTCTCCCGTTTCTTACAGGTACAATACTAACTTTGCCACAAAAGTTCTCTATTTCCTCAATATTTGGGGTGCCGTGAGTATAAGCTGAAATAGGTTTTTCGGCCATGTGGCAATATACATATATGGGTCAAAAACAGGTGGAAGAGTTTACCAACTATCCCAAATAAATTTAGTAAGTTTAAGTTGAAAATTGTGAGACATTTATGTGATTTTATTAATTTGCACCTATCAATATTATCGATTTTAATAGCCCCAATTTGAAGATGAACACAGACGACTATATAAAACATATTTCAAGTCTCGAGTAGGAAGGAGAGCATGAAGGAGAGGGATTATATTGCAGTGTTTTCCCAAATAAAAGTAAAAAAGTGTTTGCTACAAAATTCAAGAATCGATAAGCGATTGCATTTTGGCAGAGAGTTGAATCTGTGATAAGGGTGGACACTTACGCTGCCCCGTCGTATGCTGCAGGGACAGGGGCTGGCCGATCATGGCCAGCGGTTGTTGCGGCGATTGCAGTGTGATGGTCTTTTTGGAGCGCTTCGGCGGCGGCAGCTCGTGGTGTGAGTGATTGGTGAGCAAATGTTTGGAGAGATGTTGTCGTACGGCAAACGATTCGGCACAATTGGCCACCGGGCAGTTGAGATAGCGACCCTCGACATGGCGCTGCACATGCTTCTTGAGCAGCGACTCCTGATTGAAGCTGCTGGGGCAGATGTCGCACTTGAATTTGAACTCGTCGTGCATCTTGAGATGCTGATCAAGATGCGATTGCTGCAGAAATTTCTCATCGCACTTGCTGCACTCGTACGGAAAGGCCAAACCGTGTGTCTTCATGTGCGTATGCAGCTGCGATTGCAGCTTAAAGTTCTTCTCCGGACATCGAGGGCAATAGTAGCCGGTGACGCCGGCATGCGCCTGCAGATGCTGATTCAGTGAGGTGACCTGTGTGAATTTCTTGCTGCAAACGTTGCAGCAATACTGCTGCACCTTGTGGTGTGACTTCATGTGATTGTTCAGATTGGTCACCTAACCAAAGAGATAACATTTTAATATTGTACAGATGCATATGTTACACAAACAACACTCACCTGGGCAAAACTGCGTCCGCATTCGGGCTCATTGCAGACAAATGGACGCTCGCCGGTATGAAGACGTCGATGATTGTTCAGATTTGTGATTTGGGTAAATGTCTTGCCGCAGTCCACGCACTGATACGGCCGATCATTTGTGTGGATGCGCTCGTGATTGCGCAAATTAGCGGCCTGCGTAAAGCCTGAGGAAAAATTGAATCAGTTATCAGTTTTCATATGAGCATAAAAATATATACAGTTTGTCTCGAATATGTTTTAACATAGGGAAAATTAATATTTTCTAAATTCTTTTGCAAAAAAATGTGTGTTATTATTGACTTTTGATTATTTTCTTATTTTTCTACTATTAAATGGATATTTCTAAACTACTTAACACTAAAGTTAATAATATTAATATATTTAATTTATTGTGAAATTTTAAAAACCAAAATTATCCACTTTTGTGGACTGTCCAGAATTAATTTTAATGTTAAGTAGTTTAGAAATTTCGATATGCTTTTCTGGTTTTGGATTACAACAAAAGTAAATTCGTATATTAATTTTTTTTTTTTTTTTTTTACCCTTTTGTTATCATTGTCTAAATCAAGTATTTATTATTATATTCTTCTATGTATACTATATAATATATATTGCACTTTCAGAATATATAAATGTTTCAATATTAGAAACAAAGTTGAAAAAACTATCCAACCGGGACCAAATTTACACTGTTTAAAATCCCGAAATAATTTTTTTATTTTATTTTACGACGGTCTGCGGACAGTATCGGAGAATCGTTTGCGACAAAAATGGATCGTAGTAACGTTGGCGGGGCACTATGGCTAGCATTTTTAAAGTATTTGTAGGAACCTTTCTCGCCATAATATAAAATGAAGGACTGGAGGAAGCTGGAAATTGAGGGCGACTTGCAGGTGACGATGAATTATGTATGATGTATGTCTAACCAAGAAGGATTCGTATCGCGAAGATATGTAAAGACGTGAATATACATAAAACCTTCGGCGATAAGAGTTCCCCAAACTGATAGGACGCATTTGCAGCGGTAAACATGCAACTAGATAATGTCCTTAGTAGG